>CM075649.1:18755000-20005000 GCA_037953625.1 Crotalaria pallida
AAGTACTGTGCAAGTAAGTTATAGGTTGAAGGATGCTTACTCCTGGTCGGTTTTTCCCCGGAGTGGAGGGTGATGTGAGGAAATGTGTGATGTAAAGAAAGTAAAGCAAAGTAAAAGTGAAAGAAAAGATAAAGTTCATGCATAAAAGAGCATGCATATGCATATGCAATTTCATTTAATTGAGCCCAATAAAGAAAGAATAAATGTAAAGAAATGCAAATGAAAGAATATGATATTGGACTCAATGATGAAATTGAAGTGAGTGACGTTGCTTTCATGCATATATCAAGATGTGATTATGCTAATGTTATGTTTATATTTTCTTATATTCTATAGTGTAAATATGAAATATGAATGATAAGTGTAAATGCATTAAATTATGCCTTATTATTGTTTTTAAGTGCTTACTTTGATTTAAATTCAAATTACTCACCTCTTAAGTTATCATTTTTAGGTACAATGGAGAAGGATTTTCATATGATACAGGCCGAGAAAGGTATACTCTCATTGAAAGAGTATGCTAATGATTATGACCTTATGGTCATATTAATATCGCAACCACTCTAAATACTATGATGTAAAGCATTTAATTATGTAAAGATGTATCCAAGTATTAAATTTTATTATTTTCTAAGCATACCTCTATTTTATAGAAAGGACTAAAGATTTTTAATAAATGTATTAGTGATTGATGAAGGACATTCATATATCCTCTCTTTGCTGAACTTGAATTATATTTCAATTACTTATAATGTAATTACAGGTTCTTATTTATTATTTAAAGTTATCTAGATTGGACAGGTACAAAACATCTATTTTGGGAAATATCCATATTTGAAACGAAAGTCTTTCAAAATTTTTAAGAAAATCTTAAGTTTCTTTTGTAAACCTTTCCATTAAATATTATATATTTGACGTTATTAAAAGTAGGATGTTACATTATGGTATCAGAGCAATGGTTGCAATCCTCGGCTGTGGAGTATGGATTTCCATATCTCCAATGTGTTACTCCACATGAGAGTAACTGATGAATAGTTAGTTAAGTGATATTATTTCCTTAGTAAGTGTATGAGTAAGTGATTAAGCTAGTAAGTCCTTAGTAATACTAGAAGAATGCTTTTATATTTAAAGTGGGCTAAGCTAAATTTTCCAAATGTGACTTTGTCATATTTAGAAGCGGACAGAAAGTAGAGACTAAGGAAAGTGAAAACTCCCAACGGGTCAGAGCATGAAATTGCTACCCCAATGGGAAGGACTAATCCTTAGTTTTGAATTAAGTATGCCAATTCCGAATATGACAACGAAGTTGAAGTCTTTATTTAAAATGAAATTATCGAGCCCTCTTTAGAATGGAAGATGAGTTAGTTGTTATATATATGATTAGAACTCAAGTAGTACGGAAAATGCTCCTACCTCCAATACAATGTGAAATCGAGATTGGCCACCTCAGATTTACATTTATTGAGAGATAGCATCATTTTGTCCTTGAATCCAATAAAATAAATGTTAAAATTATTTTGCTTAAGGTTAGGAAAAATAAGATAGATTATCTAAACCCTATTTACTCTGAGCATTCTTAATCAGAGTGCGCAGCGGAACTCCAATGTGTTGCCTTGAACTTTAATCACTAAGTATTATTCTTAGGGAAATTTAAGTACCTTCTAAATTCCACACTATATTTTGGTGATAATGATACTATTAATGGTAAGATGTAAATTTGTTTTGTATCAAATTACTTTAAAACTTTATTTCGTAAAAGTAATGATTCTATGAACTACAACGAATTTCAAGTATGCTAGTATTTTAATACTTTTTAATATGTTGAATTGATTCAAACCATGATAATTGACCATTATGCCGCATAATAAATTTTTAAGAATGTATTGCCAACGATGTGAACTCCTAAATAATTGGACGATGATGTAGTTATTCTTGAATTACATCATTTGCCAATTAGATAGGAATTTACTTTATGCGACATAAGTCAGCGTGAGATGAAGCTTGAACTTTAAATCCAAACTAAAGGAAGTGTATTATTGAAATTTGGAAATATGAATGAAAATAAACTTTTAATAGAAGAACAATTTCCTTTTATTTGGATTTGATGATCATAGATGACTTATACTTTTCCTTGTAAAACGAGTCCTCAGTATTTTTGATTTGGTTTCTAAACTGATATAAAGTATTTTGGAAACTTCTTTAAACGTTATGGACTTTTAAAGGTTTGACATGTTGTTCCTTGTTAAATAATTTGTTAAAGTTTTGGAATGAAAATAATTTATAAATAACTATGTGTTTTCTCTATCTTAAGGAAAACACAACTTTCGAAAGTTACTCTATCACCAATTATCAACTCTTCTCCTTATGAATTATCATTTAATAATTTTTACATCAAGGTGGAATTGATGAATATGAGGGAAGGTATCCAAGTTGGTTAAAGGCAATGCATTTAGCTTAGGATTAAAACCTAGCAAAGCACTTAATCTAGGAAAGTGGATGTTATACTTTTCCCTTAAGTTTGTATAAAACTCAAGGGAAATGTTTTGTTACTATTGAACAAGTTATATTTTAGAAATACAAAATTTTCCAACCGTCCTGAATCATATTATGAAGTATAATTTGTTGAATGTTAAAGTAAAAAATCTAACATCTTTTATGAAAGCCTTAGTGTGGAAAGTTTAGATCATGTAAGAGAAGTTAAGTTAGAGTTTTAGAAGATAAGAAGTAATTGTGTGAACCAAATTCTAAGGGACCAATTAGGAAATCTTAAATCTTATGAATCCTAGCTAATCATAGTCCTAGCTAAATTTTCTTTTTGAATTTAAGTAGTTTTTCCTTTAGGTTGAGATGTAGAATCTAGGTAGTTTTCATTAGCCTGTTATTAAGTGATAGAATCTAAGTTTAGTTCGATGGAATGTCTGAGCTTAAGTCTTATATATACACAAATAGGAAGTTGAATTTTGCTCATATAAGAATGATTAAAATGTGTGTTTGAATTGTATGTAAGTATATTTGTAATTTCAAATTTTCTATAACTATATATCGAATCAATTTTAAAGTCAATTACTTTGTATCCTTTTTATGATAGTTTCCAATTCCAACTACTTTTATGTTTTGTACTCTTCAATATTAATTTTTATTAAGGAATATCTTTCCACCTCATATTGAACGTGATTTTGAAAAAGTACTATACTATTTTTATTAATTAATTATCAAATCGAATTTTTCAAAGCTAATTTCTTTATGTCTCTTTTAATGAAGATTCTTAATTTTAAATTTTTTCATATTTCATATATTTTTCAATATAAACTCTTCTTTAAGACAATTGTGAAAATTATAAAATTGTAATTTTATAAACTAAATCGTATAAATATCTAATATTAACTAGAGTCATGCGTTGTTTATGATTAAGTGAGGATGTTTTTCCTAAGTAGACAAGAATTTGATAAAGGTTTTCATTCTACTATAATTTAATATGCACTTGTAAAAGATTTATTAATAATATTATATTTTACTCTTAGTTATAAAATTTAATAGGAATGTGTTTGATTGAAAGTATGTATGTGTTTTCTTTATGTTAAAAATCTTTTTGAATATACATGTAGAGAATTTTGCTTTATGAAAATTTAACCTTTGTCCCATGAAAGTCATGTTGATCATTTTGATTACATTATTTCAAATGTTGTTTGGGACATCTACTTATAACAATTTTCAATAAACCCTATAGGAATATAAAACAATTTGAGTATATCAATTGATTTTCCTATACTCATGTTTGAAATGTGAAATTGTGTTTCTTCCTTACTTGGTTAACTATTTGTTTTTCCATTGTTACGTACGTAATAAACTAAATATTTGTAGGTCTTAGTCCCTTAAGTACATAATTGCATGAGAATATTTCTAACTGCCTAGTATGTGTTTAGATGATTAAGAACTACAAATATACCTATATAGATTAACAGACACACCAATAAGTATTATGTCTCTTTCTCTGTAAATAGATTTATACATGAAGAGGATAATTGTAGTAGGATAGAATGGTGGATTTAATCTAAGTGTGATTGATTCATTTTTCCTTCTCTTGTGTTGAATTGTGACTTTTGTTCTTTCTTACAAGAAAGACACTTTTGTTTAATAAGAATTGAATTTCAAATTTTGACATTCATTGACACTTTACTTTTGAAATCTATTCTAATACTAATGTCAATTTGGAACAAAAAAATTATATAATGATACGATTATGTGTTATTGAATTGTTGTAGTATGAGGATGTAACATCCCCAATTTTATTAAATAGTTATATAATTATAAGAAATAGGAATTTTAATATTTTAATGTGTATTTTATTTTTAGAGAGGTGTTGAAATAGGTTAAAGTGTGTTTTAAAAAAAAATGTGCAGGTCTGATGGGTCGCGCCCAAGTGCTAGAATGGCGCCCAAGCGCGACTAGTACACCATTTCCATGCACCAACACCAATTCTGGCTGAGCCAGCCTCCCAGTCCCGTGCTCACCAGATGCGTTTCTGACCGAGCCAGCCCCAGCCAGACACACCAGGACGTGACTCAGACTCCTGCGCACCCGCACAGCGCGGCACCAGATTTAAATCTGGTGCTGACAGCAATTGCACAAAACGCATCACTTTCCCTTCTCTTCTCTCTTATGTGATTTTTCTCCCCAAAACCCTAGGATCATCAACTTGAATTATCAACCCAAAATCACCATAAATCATCACTAGAAATCAAGTTTCCATCACTAATCCTTCACTTTTTCACCCTAAAAACCAAAGAATCACTCACTTTCCCTCTCTTTCCAAGAACACCCATAATCAACCCAAAACTCTAATTCATTCAATCCATCACCTAGAGTCTTAAAACCATCAAATGGAGTTTAGAAAGTGATAAAGGGCAAGGAATTTATGGCTTAAGAGCTTGGATTCAAAGGCTTGGTCTGATGCACATCAATCCCCCACTTTCTCTTTCTCTCTCTAAGAAGGTAAGAGGGAGTACTTTGGTTTAAATTAGAGGGAGGATTTAATTATAGTAATAAAGTATAATTAAGTGTATATGTGTGTTATTAGGTGTTAGACTTAATTGATATCAGTTATAGCATGAAACTCTAAGTATGTGCTCTATGTATATGTGTGTGTTTTATGTTTTATGCTTGAATTTATGTGTCAACTATATAAACAGAAGTTCTTGATGTATGAATAATTGATTTATTAATTGATTTGGTACTAATGATTTACTAAAGTTAATTATTGAATGTTAATCATAATTGGGCATAAACAAAGTTATAATTGAATGTGTTAGTTTATGTGTAAGTGTGTAAATGTTTACTCTTGATTCATGAATGATTCTAATATGTTGTTGTGCTACACTTATAAAATTACTAAAGTTAATTATTAATAGTAATACACATATTAGGATAAGATATTCCTAATTGAGATTTAACACAAACAAATACAATTTTCAAAGGGTAAGGGGTTTAAACTCAATTAAGGAGAACTTAAGTAAAGGTATCATGCATGGAGAAAAGGTAGACGTTAGGAGTAGGGGAAAAACATTCGTATAACGTGAAGGCAAAAGTAACTAGATTGTCCTATTGAAACAATCGCCGAGAATTGTTATGGAAAACTTTGATCTTCCAAAGGACATGAGTTTGATTCCTGTGTTGGGGATTGGTTTTATGCAAACTATAACAATTCTGTCAGTTACTTTGACTTTTCGTGGTCGGTCAATGGTGATCCCTGTTATAGCCAATTTGGTGTAATCAAACCAAATTGTATGATGAATGTAACATCCTAAGTTTTATTTTAAGTGAAATCATTGTTTAAAACCCAAGAAATAATTGGATTAATTACTTAAAGAATTTTGGGAGCAAGGTGAGTAGTAATTATAAGTATTAGGGGTTGTGTAGGAGACATCGGTAGCAAGGGGCAAAATTATCTAAGTGAAATCGGGAGTTAAATCGGCGTTTTACGTATTAGAAATCAGCTCGTACGAGAAAATTTGGAATTTATTATAGGATACTAAGAAATTAAATTCCACCGTTGGATATGAAGTTTAAGGGATTAAGAAGCTTTTCTAAAAATTTGAGCCCGATCCGACGGTTAACGAAGAAGTTATGGCGAATCGAAGTCTGGAATCACTGGTGCACGCCCAGGCGCACCAGGGTGCATCAGATGCACCAACTCAGTAAGAAATTCGCCCAGGCGCGCCATATGCTCGCCCAAGCGCACAATCAGCACCAGACAGACTCCTGGTGCGCCAAAAATCCGCACCAGCTCCATCGCCCCACCAGACGCGCGCACCAGTCGAGCACCAGTACCAGTCTGGTGCGTGCCTTGCGCCCAGGCGCACGAACGACTCGCCCAGGCGCGGGCGAGAGACCAGATCGCGCACCAGTTGCGCGCGTGACGCGCGCAGGCGCGCCTAACCCCGCGCCCAGGTGCGCGGGCGCGACCAGGACCGCACCAGGTCCATAAATCACGCACCAACCACCCCCAAACCCCCATTTTCCATCCCCTCTTCCTCTCTCTCCACCCCCCCTCTCTCTCTCTCCGCCCCAGCACCTCCAACCACCACCGGAGACAGCCAAGGCCGCCCCTCTCCTTGGCCCTTCCTCAATCCTCATAGATCCACTCCCTCTCTCTCTTCCCTCTTGGTTTCTTTCTCTCTCTTTCCCTCATCTCTTCCTCCTCTCTCCACCGGAGCCACCACGAACCACCACCCACCACCAACCCAGCTCACCGCCACCATCAAAACCCCTTTTCCTTCCCTTCCCCTTAGCTTTGATCTCTCTCTCCTCTTCCTTGAGCTTTCTCTCTCTTTCTCTCTCTCCACCGGATCTCACCGGCGTCGTTACCGACCGTGATCGCACGGGCTTGTGTTGGGTACTCCGAGGCTTGAAGCTTTGCCTTGATCCAGCCGCGATCCTTCTCACTAACGAGGAGCAACACCGACGCCGTCATCGACGCCGAGCCACAACCCAGGTTCTTTTTAAAAGAAAGTTCGAGGTAAGAAGGGTCGTATTACCTCTATTTAAAAAGTAAATTCTAGGATTCTATAGTGGTGACTAAGAATAGGGTGATTAAAAAATAAGTTAATGAACCTTAGGGTAGTCCCTGCAAATATAAATGATTTATTTAAATTGATAATGGAATAAATTGGATGTACATAGAATGAGTTCCGGAGAGAATGAATGTGATAGGATATTAAAAGAGTTAATATAAAATGAAAGTGTAGGAAAACACAAAATAAACCAAGGGAAATTAGTTAAAGGAAATTAGAGAAGCGTGAGAGTAAAAGAGTATAGAGTGTTTGTAATAGGCGAAGGGTGTAGAATGAGTTAAAACTAAAGGTGAGGAAAAAGAGGAGTTAGAGTACGAAAGCAATAAGAAAGCACGGAGGAGACTTAGTTAAGAGTTGTCAGGTAGTAATGAAATAGAAACGAAAATAATAAAATAAATTCCAAATACAAGTGGGTAATCGGTAAAAGAATTTAGTGAAAAGATGATAAGACAAAAGATAGAATGCAATCATGGTAGTTAAAAAGAATGGAGTAGTAATATAAGGAAAAATAAGTAAATAAAAGAGTGAGACAGAGGAGTCATTGGAATAACTAAGAATTTGAAACGGGAATTAAAAATATAAAGACTATACCAAAGCTAAGTGGAGTTAGATGTAAACTAGAGTAATTAATAAAAAGGAAGAGAAGAAAAAGAAAAGAAAGGGAAAAGGGAAATAATTAAGAGTTAGTGACGAGAATTAAAATATAATGTATATGGCTTAATCAAGCAAAGTTAGATGAGAATGAGAATCATTAATGAATTGAATATATTTAAAATAGACAAGAATAAAGAAAAGGGAAAGGACTGAGCGGCAGGAGGTCGGTAGACCTTGTCACAATAATAAAAGTAAAATGGCGGGAGGTTGGTAGACCCTGTCACAATAATAAAAGTAAAATGGCGGGAGGTCGGTAGACCCTGTCACAATAATAAAAGGTAAAACGGCGGGAGGTCGGTAGACCCTGTCACAATAATAAAATGTAAAACGGCGGGAGGTCGGTAGACCCTGTCACAATAATAAAAATAAAATGACAGGAGGTCGGTAGACCCTGTCACAATAATAAAAAGTAAAACGGCGGGAGGTCGGTAGACCCTGTCACAATAATAAAAAGTAATGGCGGGAGGTCGGTAGACCCTGTCACAATAATAAAAGTGAGATGATGGGAGGTCGGTAGACCCTGTCACCACAATGAAAAGTAAAACGGCAGGAGGTCGGTAGACCTTGTCACCAAAATAAAAAGGTAAAACGGCAGGAGGTCGTTAGACCCTGTCACCATAAAGAAAAGTAAAATGGCGGGAGGTCGGTAGACCCTGTCATAACAATAATAGGTATAATGGCGGGAGGTCGGTAGACCCTGTCACTATACTAAGGGAAGTTTATGTAGATCTCTGTTTGAGGTTACATAAACGAGATGAAGTGTATGCAGATCACTGTTTGTGGTTGCATACACAGTGTTTGCAGATCACTGTTTGTGGTTGCATACACGGTGTGTAGATCTCTGTTTGGGGTTACACACGATAGTATGTTGTAGATCTCTGTTTGAGGTTACACCCAATGGAAAGTGTAGATCTCTGTTTGAGGTTACACATAATGGAATAAAAAGGAAATAAAAATGGAAAAGGTAATGAAAATTGTAACGGAAAGGAAAAATGGATAATAGAATGGACATTGGAAAATGAAATAAGAAAGTGGACAATGGAAATGATATAGGAATTAGAGGAAATAACTAAGGAGAATAATTATGGAAATGTTAGGTATAAGTGGCTAATGGAAAATGGATAAAGAATGGAAATGAGAGAATGATAAGAGAACCGGAAATTAAACGAATATGAGAATAAGTAAAGAACTAGAAGAGATTAATTATATGAATAATGTATGCTAAGAATTGGGTAGGCTTAGTTTATTACTATGTCTCTTTTAGGATTTATCTTTTTAAGTTCTGTGTAATGCTACCCTTCTTGCTATTTTTTGCAGGTATCGAAGTGGAGCTTACATGGAATATGGCCGAGCAGGATTTTCATTCCACTACGTGGAATGTTTATTGAGTATTATGAGTGAATGATTACTTAATGTAATTTACAATATAAAATAGTAGCCTGCCCTGAAACTTGTACTGATCGGGCGTTAGGATCTGTTATGACTATTAAACTGTTGTGGTTTATGATTTTAAATATTTCTGGGCTGACAGGTTTTAAGAAGAAGAATTTTGGGAAGTCCGGAAAACAGAGGAAACTCTGCCGGATTTTCGTAAAAGTTTTTATAAATAATCAAGTTTAAAAAGGAATTTTCTAGCACCAATTTTACTAAAACCTAAAATTAGCTATGAATGTGAGAGTGTTACATTTTGGTATCAGAGCAGTTTTTCCTCGGCCTTTGGAGTGTGGACTCACATCTCCGATGGTTACTCACCAAGCGAGTAACTGATTCGTTTATTAAGAGTCTAAGTCTAGGAATAAGATAATTATGTTATTAATTAAGTATTCAGTCTTTAACTGGCTGTTCCCTCCATGACCTAACAGTATGGCCGGGCGACATGCCGAAAATGATCAGATGGCTGCTATATTGGAGAACCTGATTCAAATGAATCAGAACCAGGCACGAATGCAACAAAATCAAGCTGAAAACATCGTAGCAGCCGCAGCCGCAGCAGCAGCAACATTGAATCCACCACCCGTTCCTGTCGAAATTGATTGGATGGCTCGATTTAGGAAATGCGAACCGCCTAGGTTCGAAGGAGGTTATAATCCGGATGGAGCTCTGGGATGGCTTCAAGAATTGGAGAAGATTTTCTGCACAATGTCGCCACCCATTGAGCAGAAAGTCCCCTTGGCAACTTACATGCTCGGCGGAGAAGTAGAATATTGGTGGGAGCATCAGAGAAGGAGCTTAGAAGCAGCCAACCAGATGATCACTTGGGATCTATTTCAGACCCGCTTCCTTGGGAAATATTTTCTTGAAGATGTTAGAAGGGAAAAGGATCTGCTGTTTCTTAAGTTGGAGCAGGGGAGTATGAGTGTCGGCGAATATGCGGCACAATTCGAAGATTTGATTCGGTATTCCAGTGGCTATCGAGATGCGGACGAGCGAGCAAAATGCCTAAAGTTTGAGTCCGGTCTCCGTGAGGATATTCGACTCACTTTCGAATATCAGAACATTTCAGACCTCTCTCACCTGGTCAATGTGGCGAGCACTTATGAAAAAGGGCTCAAAAGAAAGGCGGACACAGATCGAAACAAAGCGGTTCAAAGGTCAGAAGGTTCCAGCCGAGGAAGGGAACCGGCTCAGGAAGTAGATCCATACACCAACATTGGCATTAGAGCAGTAGTTCCAAGAGATGTGGCCCCGTATGGGGATACCCCAGGAGTTAGGCTACCATGTTCGCTATGTGGGAAGCCCCACAAGCGTCTATGTTTGTTGTTGAAGCAGCATGAGAACAGGGGCATCTGCTATATATGCGGACAACCGGGACACATTGGGGAGAACTGTCCTGGACGTATCGGAGAAGGGAGTGAATAAACTAGCCAAGGTACTTTTCATGTTAATGCTGCATGAACTGGTTACTTTAGCATCTTTTCCTAGAGTAAGTGTGAGTAGGGTAATCTAGAAGGAGTCGATAGGTGTTAAAACCTTAGTTAGAAATTCCACCAAGCTCAATTGTTATAGTGTCGTCCTCTAATAGTGTCAGGTCAGGATTGGTCATCCTTTCTCTTGCACCTGTTAAAAGATAATGCTATCATTCAATAACGCAGTGATGTACAGTTGATAAATGTGAGATTGGGACTGACCACCTCGGTCTTCGCGTTTATTGACATGCTATATTATTGCAATCATCTAGTTGAGATCCGAGTAAACCATCTAGGAATTCTATCTCTGTCGAAAGCCCGACTTAACTTTAATCCTATAGGATCTTTACTAAGACTCGTAAACAGTGATTCGCAAACCAACCCCATTCAAGACACTCATATTCTATACTTCCACCGAGAACATCCAACTAAATGATCGAACCACCCCTCTAGCTTGCATGAGAACTTAGCCGTATGCGTAGGTATGAAGAGCCTAGCTAATCAATTCTTGGAATCAACCCAGTTTCCTCCCTGCCTTCGACCTACTCAGGTATGTTGATACTAAGTGGGGGAGACTTGACGACTCAATTCGGATCCTATCCGAACGACAATAACTACCAATCATACCATAAGCCATTTGACTACTAAACAAATAATTCCAAACGCTTTGCGGAGAAATCAAATGAGGGTTAAACTAAAGATAAAACAAAACCTTCTCCAAAATGACACCGAATTGAGAAACAACTAGACCTTGACCTTGAACCTCAAGTGGAATCGATCTTCAGGGATTCCCATACTGAATTGACATTATTAAACAAATGGGAAGGAAGTAGCATAGAAGTGGGATACGAGTATGGTGGAGATTGATTTTAAGAGTGACTTTTCTAGACTCACTTGAAGGAGTAAAAGGTGAACGGGATAAAAGTGAAGTTGCGAAGTGGAATCTCAATTAAGATGTTACGTCGGAACACCGCAATTGATAATCTAAGTCATTTGGGACTCTGTGCATTTGATAGGACCCCGGTTGACCGAGACCAATCAATTAACCGCAGACCCATAGAAAACGCATCCTTCGACCACTCTCTGCTGAAAATGCACACTTTGGGGATAACCTCCATTGTCTTCTTGCTTGACATGTATCCAGTCCATCCTGGGTCATCTTGCAAAGACCATGAGACTCATTCTTGAGTGCTTCATGTTTCTTCTTTTCATCTTCGCTCACTTCAAGTTTCAAGCATCTCAGGTGCATAGGTGAGAATTCGCCAAGTCGTAGAAACCCGACATAGTTCTATGCTTACCGATAGATAGTCACCCACGTGCCCTCTTTTTAGCCTTGGATACCGGTCGGGAACCTGTGTACCCTATTCTGAGCAACGAAGGAGCATACCCCCTAGCATGGATATAATCAAGTATGTCAATGCTAAGTGGGGGAGGATTTCAATCCAAGGAATGAGAGATGGAACTTTAATAATTAGAAAAATTGACGATACTACGCAGATAGAGATAGTATGTAGTGCCAGAAGACAGACGTTGAAATGGGCACGACCCTAACCACATATGGAGCGGAAGGTAAAAATCGAAGGGAAGTGAAAACCGTGATCAGAAGCTTACTAATGGGATGGTTCTCCATTTGAAGGAATTGGACGGAATTTCGGGGACGAAATTCCAGTAAGTGGGGGAGAATTGTAACATCCTAAGTTTTATTTTAAGTGAAATCATTGTTTAAAACCCAAGAAATAATTGGATTAATTGCTTAAAGAATTTTGGGAGCAAGGTGAGTAGTAATTATAAGTATTAGGGGTTGTGTAGGAGACATCGGTAGCAAGGGGCAAAATTATCTAAGTGAAATCGGGAGTTAAATCGGCGTTTTACGTATTAGAAATCAGCTCGTACGAGAAAATTTGGAATTTATTATACGATGCTAAGAAATTAAATTCCACCGTTGGATATGAAGTTTAAGGGATTAAGAAGCTTGTCTAAAAATTTGGGCCCGATCCGACGGTTAATGAAGAAGTTATGGCGTATCGAAGTCTGGAATCACTGGTGCACGCCCAGGCGCACCAGGGTGCATCAGATGCACCAACTCAGTAAGAAATTCGCCAAGGCGCGCCATATGCTCGCCCAGGCGCACCATCAGCACCAGCCAGACTCCTGGTGCGTCAGAAATCCGCACCAGCTCCATCGCCCCACCAGACGCGCGCACCAGTCGAGCATCAGCACCAGTCTGGTGCGTGCCTTGCGCCCAGGCGCACGAACGACTCGCCCAGGCGCGCGCGAGAGACCAGATCGCGCACCAGTTGCGCGTGTGACGCGCGCAGGCGCGCCTAACCCCGCGCCCAGGTGCGCGGGCGCGACCAGGACCGCACCAGGTCCATAAATCACGCACCAACCACCCCCAAACCCCCATTTTCCATCCCCTCTTCCTCTCTCTCCACCCCCCTCTCTCTCTCTCCGCCCCAGCACCTCCAACCACCACCGGAGCCACCCAAGGCCGCCCCTCTCCTTGGCCCTTCCTCCCTCCTCATAGATCCACTCTCTCTCTCTCTTCCCTCTTGGTTTCTTTCTCTCTCTTTCCCTCATCTCTTCCTCCTCTCTCCACCGGAGCCACCACGAACCACCACCCACCACCAACCCATCTCACCACCACCATCAAAACCCTTTTTCCTTCCCTTCCCCTTAGCTTTGATCTCTCTCTCCTCTTCCTTGAGCTTTCTCTCTCTTTCTCTCTCTCCACCGGATCTCACCGGCGTCGTTACCGACCGTGATCGCACCGGGCTTGTGTTGGGTACTCCGAGGCTTGAAGCTTTGCCTTGATCCAGTCGCGATCGTTCTCACTAACGAGGAGCAACACCGACGCCATCATCGACGCCGAGCCACAACCCAGGTTCTTTTTAAAAGAAAGTTCGAGGTAAGAAGGGTCGTATTACCTCTATTTAAAAAGTAAATTCTAGGATTCTATAGGGGTGACTAAGAATAGGGTATTTAAAGAATAAGTTAATGAACCTTAGGGTAGTCCCTGCAAATATAAATGATTTATTTAAATTGATAATGGAATAAATTGGATGTACATAGAATGAGTTCCGGAGAGAATGAATGTGATAGGATATTAAAAGAGTTAATATAAAATGAAAGTGTAGGAAAACACAAAATAAACCAAGGGAAATTAGTTAAGGGAAATTAGAGAAGCGTGAGAGTAAAAGAGTATAGAGTGTTTGTAATAGGCGAAGGGTGTAGAATGAGTTAAAACTAAAGGTGAGGAAAAAGAGGAGTTAGAGTACGAAAGCAATAAGAAAGCACAGAGTAGACTTAGTTAAGAGTTGTCAGGTAGTAATGAAATAGAAACGAAAATAATAAAATAAATTCCAAATACAAGTGGGTAATCGGTAAAAGAATTTAGTGAAAAGATGATAAGACAAAAGAGAGAATGCAATCATGGTAGTTAAACAGAATGGAGTAGTAATATAAGGAAAAATAAGTAAATAAAAGAGTGAGACAGAGGAGTCATTGGAATAACTAAGAATTTGAAACGGGAATTAAAAATAGAAAGACTATACCAAAGCTAAGTGGAGTTAGATGTAAACTAGAGTAATTAATAAAAAGGATAAGGAAAAAGGAAAAGGAAGAGAAGAAGAAAAAGAAAAGAAAGGGAAAAGGGAAATAATTAAGAGTTAGTGATGAGAATTAAAATATAATGTATATGGCTTAATCAAGCAAAGTTAGATGAGAATGAGAATCATTAATGAATTGAATATATTTAAAATAGACAAGAATAAAGAAAAGGGAAAGGACTGAGCGGCAGGAGGTCGGTAGACCCTGTCACAATAATAAAAGAAAAATGGCGGGAGGTCGGTAGACCCTGTCACAATAATAAAAGTAAAATGGCGGGAGGTCGGTAGACCCTGTCACAATAATAAAAGGTAAAACGGCGGGAGGTCGGTAGACCCTGTCACAATAATAAAAAGTAAAACGGCGGGAGGTCGGTAGACCCTGTCACAATAACAAAAATAAAATGGCGGGAGGTCGGTAGACCTTGTCACAATAATAAAAAGTAATGGCGGGAGGTCGGTAGACCCTGTCACAATAATAAAAGTGAGATGATGGTAGGTCGGTAGACCCTGTCACCACAATGAAAAGTAAAACGGCAGGAGGTCGGTAGACCCTGTCACCAAAATAAAAAGGTAAAACGGCAGGAGGTCGTTAGACCCTGTCACCATAAAGAAAAGTAAAATGACGGGAGGTCGGTAGACCCTGTCATAACAATAATAGGTATAATGGCGGGAGGTCGGTAGACCCTGTCACTATACTAAGGGAAGTTTATGTAGATCTCTGTTTGAGGTTACATAAACGAGATGGAGTGTATGCAGATCACTGTTTGTGGTTGCATACACAGTGTTTGCAGATCACTGTTTGTGGTTGCATACACGGTGTGTAGATCTCTGTTTGGGGTTACACACGATAGTATGGTGTAGATCTCTGTTTGAGGATACACCCAATGGAAAGTGTAGATCTCTGTTTGAGGTTACACATAATGGAATAAAAAGGAAATAAAAATGGAAAAGGTAATGAAAATGGTAATGGAAAGGAAAAATGGATAATAGAATGGACATTGGAAAATGAAATAAGAAAGTGGACAATGGAAATGATATAGGAATTAGAGGAAATAACTAAAGAGAATAATTATGGAAATGCTAGGTATAAGTGGCTAATGGAAAATGGATAAAGAATGGAAATGAGAGAATGATAAGAGAACCGGAAATTAAACGAATATGAGAATAAGTAAAGAACTAGAAGAGATTAATTATATGAATAATGTATGCTAAGAATTGGGTAGGCTTAGTTTATTACTATGTCTCTTTTAGGATTTATCTTTTTAAGTTCTGTGTAATGCTACCCTTCTTGCTATTTTTTGCAGGTATCGAAGTGGAGCTTACATGGAATATGGCCGAGCAGGATTTTCATTCCACTACGTGGAATGTTTATTGAGTATTATGAGTGAATGATTACTTAATGTAATTTACAATATAAAATAGTAGCCTGCCCTGAAACTTGTACTGATCGGGCGTTAGGATCTGTTATGACTATTAAACTGTTGTGGTTTATGATTTTAAATATTTCTGGGCTGACAGGTTTTAAGAAGAAGAATTTTGGGAAGTCCGGAAAACAGAGGAAACTCTGCCGGATTTTCGTAAAAGTTTTTATAAATAATCAAGTTTAAAAAGGAATTTTCTAGCACCAATTTTACTAAAACCTAAAATTAGCTATGAATGTGAGAGTGTTACATTTTGGTATCAGAGCAGTTTTTCCTCGGCCTTTGGAGTGTGGACTCACATCTCCGATGGTTACTCACCAAGCGAGTAACTGATTCGTTTATTAAGAGTCTAAGTCTAGGAATAAGATAATTATGTTATTAATTAAGTATTCAGTCTTTAACTGGCTGTTCCCTCCATGACCTAACAGTATGGCCGGGCGACATGCCGAAAATGATCAGATGGCTGCTATATTGGAGAACCTGATTCAAATGAATCAGAACCAGGCACGAATGCAACAAAATCAAGCTGAAAACATCGTAGCAGCCGCAGCCGCAGCAGCAGCAACATTGAATCCACCACCCGTTCCTGTCGAAATTGATTGGATGGCTCGATTTAGGAAATGCGAACCGCCTAGGTTCGAAGGAGGTTATAATCCGGATGGAGCTCTGGGATGGCTTCAAGAATTGGAGAAGATTTTCTGCACAATGTCGCCACCCATTGAGCAGAAAGTCCCCTTGGCAACTTACATGCTCGGCGGAGAAGTAGAATATTGGTGGGAGCATCAGAGAAGGAGCTTAGAAGCAGCCAACCAGATGATCACTTGGGATCTATTTCAGACCCGCTTCCTTGGGAAATATTTTCTTGAAGATGTTAGAAGGGAAAAGGATCTGCTGTTTCTTAAGTTGGAGCAGGGGAGTATGAGTGTCGGCGAATATGCGGCACAATTCGAAGATTTGATTCGGTATTCCAGTGGCTATCGAGATGCGGACGAGCGAGCAAAATGCCTAAAGTTTGAGTCCGGTCTCCGTGAGGATATTCGACTCACTTTCGAATATCAGAACATTTCAGACCTCTCTCACCTGGTCAATGTGGCGAGCACTTATGAAAAAGGGCTCAAAAGAAAGGCGGACACAGATCGAAACAAAGCGGTTCAAAGGTCAGAAGGTTCCAGCCGAGGAAGGGAACCGGCTCAGGAAGTAGATCCATACACCAACATTGGCATTAGAGCAGTAGTTCCAAGAGATGTGGCCCCGTATGGGGATACCCCAGGAGTTAGGCTACCATGTTCGCTATGTGGGAAGCCCCACAAGCGTCTATGTTTGTTGTTGAAGCAGCATGAGAACAGGGGCATCTGCTATATATGCGGACAACCGGGACACATTGGGGAGAACTGTCCTGGACGTATCGGAGAAGGGAGTGAATAAACTAGCCAAGGTACTTTTCATGTTAATGCTGCATGAACTGGTTACTTTAGCATCTTTTCCTAGAGTAAGTGTGAGTAGGGTAATCTAGAAGGAGTCGATAGGTGTTAAAACCTTAGTTAGAAATTCCACCAAGCTCAATTGTTATAGTGTCGTCCTCTAATAGTGTCAGGTCAGGATTGGTCATCCTTTCTCTTGCACCTGTTAAAAGATAATGCTATCATTCAATAACGCAGTGATGTACAGTTGATAAATGTGAGATTGGGACTGACCACCTCGGTCTTCGCGTTTATTGACATGCTATATTATTGCAATCATCTAGTTGAGATCCGAGTAAACCATCTAGGAATTCTATCTCTGTCGAAAGCCCGACTTAACTTTAATCCTATAGGATCTTTACTAAGACTCGTAAACAGTGATTCGCAAACCAACCCCATTCAAGACACTCATATTCTATACTTCCACCGAGAACATCCAACTAAATGATCGAACCACCCCTCTAGCTTGCATGAGAACTTAGCCGTATGCGTAGGTATGAAGAGCCTAGCTAATCAATTCTTGGAATCAACCCAGTTTCCTCCCTGCCTTCGACCTACTCAGGTATGTTGATACTAAGTGGGGGAGACTTGACGACTCAATTCGGATCCTATCCGAACGACAATAACTACCAATCATACCATAAGCCATTTGACTACTAAACAAATAATTCCAAACGCTTTGCGGAGAAATCAAATGAGGGTTAAACTAAAGATAAAACAAAACCTTCTCCAAAATGACACCGAATTGAGAAACAACTAGACCTTGACCTTGAACCTCAAGTGGAATCGATCTTCAGGGATTCCCATACTGAATTGACATTATTAAACAAATGGGAAGGAAGTAGCATAGAAGTGGGATACGAGTATGGTGGAGATTGATTTTAAGAGTGACTTTTCTAGACTCACTTGAAGGAGTAAAAGGTGAACGGGATAAAAGTGAAGTTGCGAAGTGGAATCTCAATTAAGATGTTACGTCGGAACACCGCAATTGATAATCTAAGTCATTTGGGACTCTGTGCATTTGATAGGACCCCGGTTGACCGAGACCAATCAATTAACCGCAGACCCATAGAAAACGCATCCTTCGACCACTCTCTGCTGAAAATGCACACTTTGGGGATAACCTCCATTGTCTTCTTGCTTGACATGTATCCAGTCCATCCTGGGTCATCTTGCAAAGACCATGAGACTCATTCTTGAGTGCTTCATGTTTCTTCTTTTCATCTTCGCTCACTTCAAGTTTCAAGCATCTCAGGTGCATAGGTGAGAATTCGCCAAGTCGTAGAAACCCGACATAGTTCTATGCTTACCGATAGATAGTCACCCACGTGCCCTCTTTTTAGCCTTGGATACCGGTCGGGAACCTGTGTACCCTATTCTGAGCAACGAAGGAGCATACCCCCTAGCATGGATATAATCAAGTATGTCAATGCTAAGTGGGGGAGGATTTCAATCCAAGGAATGAGAGATGGAACTTTAATAATTAGAAAAATTGACGATACTACGCAGATAGAGATAGTATGTAGTGCCAGAAGACAGACGTTGAAATGGGCACGACCCTAACCACATATGGAGCGGAAGGTAAAAATCGAAGGGAAGTGAAAACCGTGATCAGAAGCTTACTAATGGGATGGTTCTCCATTTGAAGGAATTGGACGGAATTTCGGGGACGAAATTCCAGTAAGTGGGGGAGAATTGTAACATCCTAAGTTTTATTTTAAGTGAAATCATTGTTTAAAACCCAAGAAATAATTGGATTAATTGCTTAAAGAATTTTGGGAGCAAGGTGAGTAGTAATTATAAGTATTAGGGGTTGTGTAGGAGACATCGGTAGCAAGGGGCAAAATTATCTAAGTGAAATCGGGAGTTAAATCGGCGTTTTACGTATTAGAAATCAGCTCGTACGAGAAAATTTGGAATTTATTATACGATGCTAAGAAATTAAATTCCACCGTTGGATATGAAGTTTAAGGGATTAAGAAGCTTGTCTAAAAATTTGGGCCCGATCCGACGGTTAATGAAGAAGTTATGGCGTATCGAAGTCTGGAATCACTGGTGCACGCCCAGGCGCACCAGGGTGCATCAGATGCACCAACTCAGTAAGAAATTCGCCAAGGCGCGCCATATGCTCGCCCAGGCGCACCATCAGCACCAGCCAGACTCCTGGTGCGTCAGAAATCCGCACCAGCTCCATCGCCCCACCAGACGCGCGCACCAGTCGAGCATCAGCACCAGTCTGGTGCGTGCCTTGCGCCCAGGCGCACGAACGACTCGCCCAGGCGCGCGCGAGAGACCAGATCGCGCACCAGTTGCGCGTGTGACGCGCGCAGGCGCGCCTAACCCCGCGCCCAGGTGCGCGGGCGCGACCAGGACCGCACCAGGTCCATAAATCACGCACCAACCACCCCCAAACCCCCATTTTCCATCCCCTCTTCCTCTCTCTCCACCCCCCTCTCTCTCTCTCCGCCCCAGCACCTCCAACCACCACCGGAGCCACCCAAGGCCGCCCCTCTCCTTGGCCCTTCCTCCCTCCTCATAGATCCACTCTCTCTCTCTCTTCCCTCTTGGTTTCTTTCTCTCTCTTTCCCTCATCTCTTCCTCCTCTCTCCACCGGAGCCACCACGAACCACCACCCACCACCAACCCATCTCACCACCACCATCAAAACCCTTTTTCCTTCCCTTCCCCTTAGCTTTGATCTCTCTCTCCTCTTCCTTGAGCTTTCTCTCTCTTTCTCTCTCTCCACCGGATCTCACCGGCGTCGTTACCGACCGTGATCGCACCGGGCTTGTGTTGGGTACTCCGAGGCTTGAAGCTTTGCCTTGATCCAGTCGCGATCGTTCTCACTAACGAGGAGCAACACCGACGCCATCATCGACGCCGAGCCACAACCCAGGTTCTTTTTAAAAGAAAGTTCGAGGTAAGAAGGGTCGTATTACCTCTATTTAAAAAGTAAATTCTAGGATTCTATAGGGGTGACTAAGAATAGGGTATTTAAAGAATAAGTTAATGAACCTTAGGGTAGTCCCTGCAAATATAAATGATTTATTTAAATTGATAATGGAATAAATTGGATGTACATAGAATGAGTTCCGGAGAGAATGAATGTGATAGGATATTAAAAGAGTTAATATAAAATGAAAGTGTAGGAAAACACAAAATAAACCAAGGGAAATTAGTTAAGGGAAATTAGAGAAGCGTGAGAGTAAAAGAGTATAGAGTGTTTGTAATAGGCGAAGGGTGTAGAATGAGTTAAAACTAAAGGTGAGGAAAAAGAGGAGTTAGAGTACGAAAGCAATAAGAAAGCACAGAGTAGACTTAGTTAAGAGTTGTCAGGTAGTAATGAAATAGAAACGAAAATAATAAAATAAATTCCAAATACAAGTGGGTAATCGGTAAAAGAATTTAGTGAAAAGATGATAAGACAAAAGAGAGAATGCAATCATGGTAGTTAAACAGAATGGAGTAGTAATATAAGGAAAAATAAGTAAATAAAAGAGTGAGACAGAGGAGTCATTGGAATAACTAAGAATTTGAAACGGGAATTAAAAATAGAAAGACTATACCAAAGCTAAGTGGAGTTAGATGTAAACTAGAGTAATTAATAAAAAGGATAAGGAAAAAGGAAAAGGAAGAGAAGAAGAAAAAGAAAAGAAAGGGAAAAGGGAAATAATTAAGAGTTAGTGATGAGAATTAAAATATAATGTATATGGCTTAATCAAGCAAAGTTAGATGAGAATGAGAATCATTAATGAATTGAATATATTTAAAATAGACAAGAATAAAGAAAAGGGAAAGGACTGAGCGGCAGGAGGTCGGTAGACCCTGTCACAATAATAAAAGAAAAATGGCGGGAGGTCGGTAGACCCTGTCACAATAATAAAAGTAAAATGGCGGGAGGTCGGTAGACCCTGTCACAATAATAAAAGGTAAAACGGCGGGAGGTCGGTAGACCCTGTCACAATAATAAAAAGTAAAACGGCGGGAGGTCGGTAGACCCTGTCACAATAACAAAAATAAAATGGCGGGAGGTCGGTAGACCTTGTCACAATAATAAAAAGTAATGGCGGGAGGTCGGTAGACCCTGTCACAATAATAAAAGTGAGATGATGGTAGGTCGGTAGACCCTGTCACCACAATGAAAAGTAAAACGGCAGGAGGTCGGTAGACCCTGTCACCAAAATAAAAAGGTAAAACGGCAGGAGGTCGTTAGACCCTGTCACCATAAAGAAAAGTAAAATGACGGGAGGTCGGTAGACCCTGTCATAACAATAATAGGTATAATGGCGGGAGGTCGGTAGACCCTGTCACTATACTAAGGGAAGTTTATGTAGATCTCTGTTTGAGGTTACATAAACGAGATGGAGTGTATGCAGATCACTGTTTGTGGTTGCATACACAGTGTTTGCAGATCACTGTTTGTGGTTGCATACACGGTGTGTAGATCTCTGTTTGGGGTTACACACGATAGTATGGTGTAGATCTCTGTTTGAGGATACACCCAATGGAAAGTGTAGATCTCTGTTTGAGGTTACACATAATGGAATAAAAAGGAAATAAAAATGGAAAAGGTAATGAAAATGGTAATGGAAAGGAAAAATGGATAATAGAATGGACATTGGAAAATGAAATAAGAAAGTGGACAATGGAAATGATATAGGAATTAGAGGAAATAACTAAAGAGAATAATTATGGAAATGCTAGGTATAAGTGGCTAATGGAAAATGGATAAAGAATGGAAATGAGAGAATGATAAGAGAACCGGAAATTAAACGAATATGAGAATAAGTAAAGAACTAGAAGAGATTAATTATATGAATAATGTATGCTAAGAATTGGGTAGGCTTAGTTTATTACAATATCTCTTTTAGGATTTATCTTTTTAAGTTCTGTGTAATGCTACCCTTCTTGCTATATTTTGCAAGTATCGAAGTGGAGCTTACATGGAATATGGCCGAGCAGGATTTTCATTCCACTACGTGGAATGTTTATTGATTATTATGAGTGAATGATTACTTAATGTAATTTACAATATAAAATAGTAGCCTGCCCTGAAACTTGTACTGATCGGGCGTTAGGATCTGTTATGACTATTAAACTGTTGTGGTTTATGATTTTAAATATTTCTGGGCTGACAGGTTTTAAGAAGAAGAATTTTGGGAAGTCCGGAAAACAGAGGAAACTCTACCGGATTTTCGTAAAAGTTTTTATAAATAATCAAGTTTAAAAAGGAATTTTCTAGCACCAATTTTACTAAAACCTAAAATTAGCTATGAATGTGAGAGTGTTACAATGAACCCCTAAAAAGGGTTGAAGTACTGTGCAAACCAAGTGTTTGGAGGGGTACTACTATCGGTTGGTTTTTCCCCGGAGTGGAGGGTGATGTGAGGAAAATGTGTGATGTAAAGAAAGCAAAGCAAAATCAAAGAAATGAAAAGTAAAGAAAAGAAAAGGATAAAAGTGCATGCATATGCATCTACATGATTTAATTCATTGAATCCAATAAAAAGAAGAAAGTAAATGAAAGAAAAGGAAAAGTATAACATTGGATTCAAGGAATTAATCAAATGAGCGATGTTCCATTGCATTCCCATTTCATTCCCTATGATTACTTAGAAATATATAATTATAAATTATATGGTTATAATTTATATGCTTTTCTGATAATTGATAATATGTGTTGATTTACAGTATAATGATAGAATTGTGTATTTGACTTAATGTGTATGAATGCACTTCCTTATACCTTATTATTGTTATGGAATGCTTTCTTTGATTTAAATTCAAATTACTCACCTCTTAAGTGGTCATAATAGGTACACCGGAGAAGAGCTTTCATATCCATTATGCCGAGAAAAACATATTCTCATTAATAGAGAGAATACCAATGATTGTGACTTACGGTCACATTAGTATTGCAAACATTCTACGATTGCGTAGTGTAAAGAATTTAGTTATTCAAAGTCTTATTTAATTGTTAAATGTTAATCTTATTTAAGTACTTTATATTTGTAAACAGACTTTATAATGATTTTGATAAAAGTATTAGTGGTTGTAAAGGATATTTATATATCCTCGCTTTGACGAACTCAAATTTATGTTATAACCATATATAATGCAATTACTTGATTCCCATGTTTTGTATAAATTGTTCTGGTTCTGACAGGTTTTATAAATTCAATTTGGGAAAAGTCCATATTACAAACAGAACCTTGCAAAAAATTTTCTTGAAATTTTAACTATTTGTATTAAAATAAAATGAATTAAGATTAGGCGTTTCAATATGGTATCAGAGCAATGGTTGAATTCCTCGGCTGTGGAGTATGGATTTCCTACTCCTAAAGAGTTACTCCACATGAGAGTAACTAACAAATAGTTAGCTAAATAGTATATTTTAGTAGGATATGCATGCATATTTAGTTGAAGTTGATATAATTTGGTAGTGCTGGAATAGTGTTAGTTATAATTTAGTGATCATAGGGTTATATCATCAATTTAAAGTGGGCTAAGTAAATTTTTCAAATAGTGACTTTGTTGTAAGTAGAAGTGGATAGAAAGTAGAGACTAAGGGAAGTGAAAAACCCCAACGGGTCATAGCATAAAAAATGCTACCCCAACGGGAAGGACTAAACCTTAGTTTTGAATTAAGTAGGTCAACTTCGAATATGACGAAGGAACTGAAACTTTTATGTAAATGAAACTTCAAAGCCCTCTTTTGAATGGAGGATGAGTCATCTCTTATTTGATTGGAATTCAGGTAGTATGAAAAATGATTCTATCTGCAATGCACTGTAGAATCGAGATGGGCCCCTGGAGATTTACATTTATTGGAAGAAGGCATCATTAAGTCCTTGAATCCAATGAAATAAGTGTCATATTTCTTTTTTGTGCCTAGACATAGGTAGAACAATAAAGGGTAACCAAGTCTTATCAGAGTTCGTAGCGGAAGTGAATAGTTGTTAACCCAAGGTACTTGCCTTGAACTTAAATTACTAGGGTCATCCCCAGTGAGACCTAAGTGCCTCCTATTTCCCACATTATACGTTGGTGATAAATATACTCTTATCGATAAAAATGTAAAATTGTTTGTATCAAACTATTCTAAGACTTTATTTTGAAAAGTGCTAGTATTATGAATTATAGCGAATGTCAAGTATACTAGCATTCTAATACATTCCTTTTATTTGGATTGATGATCATAGAGGACACTTACATTTCTTTGTCAAAGGAGTCCTCAAAATTTCCAAATTAGTTCCAAGACTGATGTGAAATGATTTTGGAAACATATTTGAATACTACGAACTTTTAAATGCTTGACATATCTTTCATTATCTAATAATTATGCTAACGTTTCAAATGGAAATGATTTATGAACCATCGAATGATTTTCTTTTTAGAAGATGCAATTTTTGAAAACTCTTCATCACCAATTATCAAATCTTTTTCCTTGCAAGTTAATATTTCATGATTTTATTGCAATGTGGATTAAGGGATATAAAGGAAGGTATCAAGGTGGGTTAAAGGCAATGTATCTATCCTAGAATTGAAACCTAGTCTAGAATCTAAACTAAGTTAATGGATGCTATGTCTTTTCCTTTGAGTTTGCGTAGAACTCAAGGGAAATGGGTGGTTACCATTGAACGAGCTATGTTCTGGAACTACAAACAATTTTCAAACTATTATGAATTATTTCATGGAATATAGTTTGTTGAATGTTAAAGCCCCAATTTTAACATCTATTGTTAAAGTACTAGCACCAAAGTTTAGATAGCGATAGGGAAGTTTCCATTTGGGTTTGGAGACTAGGAATAGTTGTGTGAAATCCTAATCTAAGGAACCAAATAGAGAACCTTAAACCTTATGGAAAATAGTAAGCCTAGGTTTAGTTAAAGTCTTGTACTTGTGAAAGTTTTCTTTTACATTGAATAGTAGAACCTAAATAGTTTGATGAGTAGACTGAGTGGTAAAAGCCAAGTTCGATTTGATTGAGTATTAGAGTCTAAGTCTTAGGTATATAGCTGCATATGTTCGTATAGAAAGTAGGTGTTGTTTGTTCATTCAGGAATGGTTGAAGTCTATGTGAGTGTGGTTGTTATCTTAAAAATTTGTTATGACTATATATTAAGTCAAACTATTTTCGGAGCCAATTACCTTGTATCTTTTTTATGATGGCTTTCAATTTAAATTATTTTATGTACTTTGCGTATTCTTCAATGCTAATTTTGGGATAAAGAATATTTTTCCACCTACTATTGAAGGTGATTTTGAAAGAGTACTATACTAATCCTTATCAACTAAGTATCATATCAAATTTTTCAAAGATAGTGGCCTTGTGTCCTTTGCATGGCAATTCCTAATTTCAATTCTTTCTCTGTTGCAACTATATTCTTCAATGTAACCTCTTTCTTAGAGAAAAGTTTGCAAATGATAAAACTTGTAATTTGGATAAACTAAATTTTTGGGTGAATGACAACTCATTTTCTCTATATACGATTGAAGTATATCTATTTATGTAATATTTCAATTCCCTTTTTATAAACATCTATTAGCTAAATTTTCTAAGAACAACCCTTATATCTATTTTTCATCATAAAATAAAATTTTAACTTTTATAATTTATAATTTTCATGTTTGGCAATCCAGAATGTGTGGATGTTCCAAATCTTCTTCCTTCTATATTCAATCATCTTTCTTAAAGTTTGATAGAATCTCCTACCCTATTCATTTAACTATTTTTCTCTCCAACTTTGTTTAATCATTCCATAAGTCACCAATCTCTTTTATTCTGAGTAGGTCTTGCCCTTATTAAAATCTTTCCAATTTTTATTCAATTCAAATTAATGTAATGCAAGACTACTTTAGTGTGTATTGATTGTTTTCACTTAATTGCTTTGGGTTGAGGTTTCACTCTTCTTTTTAAAAGTGTAATCTTTGCTAAAATTTCAAATGATATTCTTTTTATTTGATTTATGTCTGATCCTAAAATGAAAATTTTAATGTATCATAATGCCTTGATGCTTTGTGTGAGTATTAGTTATTTTCCCTTGATTGTGTTTCAGTTATATTCTTGTTGCATAAACTTCTTCTAATGTTGTCTGTTCTATGTTTGCTCTCCTTTAATTACCTTACTTATAGATGTTAATTTTGAAAGTGTGCTTAGGTTCAAATGAATGATTTATAATATGAATTAGTAATGAGGATGGTTTATTACGTGATGCATGATAATTCTTATAGGTCTTTTATAAGCTTTGTCTTGAATTAGTAAGATATTAGGTTTCCAATCTTAAATTTTGATTAAGTTAAGGAAATTCCAATCTTAGTCTATCCTAAGTGGGGGAGCAATCCCCAAAAGTATTGAACATCTCCTCACGTAAGATAGGATTACCAATCCTAATTATTAGGATAAGTCGAATTTCGGGGACAAAATTCATATAAGTGGGGGAGAATTGTAACATCCCCAATTTTATTAAATAGTTATATAATTATAAGAAATAGGAATTTTAATATTTTGATGTGTTTTTTGTTGGAAACCAACAAGCGGGCTTTAACAATTACTAGAGGGGGGGGTGAATAGTATATTGTGGCAGTGATATAGAATTTTCGATTGTTATTGAAAAGGTTAAGAAATGGAATGAAAGAAACTGAAAAACCTGAGAATTTTGCTTACTGACACACGTAGATATCGATATCCTGAGGTGGATATCGATGTCAGAAAGTGGATATCGATGTCCACAGGTATCAGAGACAGAAACTTGAAATTGTTTTGCTGCAACAAATGGTTAATGGAAACAATACAAGATAGCAGCAAAAACAATATGATAATCTTGATAATCACAGAGTTAAAACAAATAAGAACAGCGGAATAAAAATCTCTAATGCCTATCCTATGGTTCAATTAATGCACAAATGATAGAATGCAAGGAAAGCGATAAGGAGATCAACACGAGAAAATTATTATACTGGTTCACTCCTAATGAGCTACGTCCAGTCAGCCTAAGCCACTTAGGAGAGTTTCTATTAATCAATTGACTAGAAGAATTACAAGGAATTAATTTGAGATCCTCACTCAACCTAACCCCTTTCCAAGAGAGTACCAACCTCTTGGAATTTGGAGAAGATGAACTTCCACAGATCCTTGAATCCAATCCAAGAGCACCACCAAGCCAAGAACTCTTGGTCTTCAATGCTTGAGAACTCTCAAGACTTCAGAAATCCAAGACACACTCGAATTTGCTTGGCACAATCCAAGGCTTTTGATTACAAGTGAAAAGGTAATGTGTATGACGAAATTCACAGACGAATTCGTGACAATAAGCTCCGCCCACAAATGGGTCTCAACTCAATCTGGTCTGAGAATGTTACAGTATGAGAGAAGGATTGAGTTTTGTGGAAAATCACTTGAGAGAGAAGGATTTCAGCTTGTGTATTCAAAGGAAGTTCTGAGTGCGTGAAGGGTTCATGGAGGTTGTTGATTTTAAAGTTCAGGAACTCAGAAAAACGGTCACAAAAACGAGATTTCAGAAAATCCTCCATGATTCCCTTCATTCCCTCTTCCAAGATTTCAGCAACGGTGTATCCTGAAAATCAGATTCTGAAATCGTGCACATCGATGTCCACAGGGGCACATCGATGTCCAACATCGATATCAGCAGGAGGATATCGATGTCCACGACTCCATGTTGTAAAAATTGCTTTTCTTTTAAAAGTTTAACTTTCTCTCAAGTGATAAGTTTAGGTTAATCTCAATCAATCAATCACAATATAACCTAATCAAACTAGATAGAGATTAATCCTACAAAATTACTCACGCTCAACAATAAACAGAAAATTACAACGAAATCGAATCTAGAGCATGAGATAAAGTCTTGATTTCTTGAGCATTTGCAACTTTAACTTCAAGACTTGATTTAATTATTTTATCATCATCAAAACCTACATCAAAAATTGGTTACTAGGAAGATTGAACTTACAATCTCCCCCTTTTTGATGATGACAAAATAATTAACTTCCTGTTGAGTAGAGCTTTGATTTGAGAACCACAAATTGAGGAAAACTCCCCCTCAATTCAAGAACCATCTTAAAACTGTCCAAGACAGCATACAACTTGCAAACTAGTGGTTAATAGATTACAATAGCAAATAAAATATGCTCAACAAGACTTGTAATTTTCTCCCGCTTTTTGTAATTAGCAAAAAGATTTAAAGTTTTGAGGAAAAGAGACTAAAAGAGAGGAGAAAACACAGTAAAATAAACACAATAAAATATGTGAGAATCATTTCTCTTGTGAAACTAAAATTTCAGCCAAGAGAGCAGACAAGATGCGAAGCTCCCCCTAAATCCTTGAACATCAAATGGTTAGACCATGAATAATAATAATGAATAATGAAAGACCATGCACCAACCGTAATTATAAATAAGGGAGCAACAATAAAATCAAAATGGCAATGCATTCAAGATGATAAAGTGCAGAAAATACATAAACCAGTCCATAAAAGGATAAAACATAAAAAATAACCAAATTGAAGGAAACTAGAGTGTTCAACATCATAAACGAAATACAAATGAAAACTAGTTTTGGGGAGGAGGAGGTGGAAAACGGTTGAAACCTTCCATCATTGATTGATGGATTGAGTCAAAGTGACCCATTATGTTTTGTTCCAAAAGGTCAAATCGGGCATCTACATAATTTCTCAAGTCTTGCAGAGATTGAACCCCTTCTTGACCTTCTTGACCATGTCCACCTTGTTCAGTTGCATCAAATTTAGTCGCCTCTTCCTCTTGATCAGCCGCCTCATCGACTTGAGCCGCGTCCCTCAATTCTTGTGCTTCGTCCTTGAAGAGCCACACATTTGAATCCGGAGGGTATTCTTCAAAACCTTGTTTGTTGAGAGATGTGGCCGAAATTAGGTGATCCTCGAAAATTGGTTTCATCGGCTCAGTACGCTCAATAGGAACCTCAAAATGCTTAAGCAATTTGGACACATGCATGGGATAGGGCAGCCAAGCAGGAGAAGAGGATTTTGCAGCATCCTCCATACGTGCAAGAATCAAAGTGGACCAATTCAGAGGGATATCATTCTTGATGGCATTTATGAGTTTTAAATCAGTGTGGACAGCCACCCCATAATTAGAAGTCGATCTGGGAATCAAGCAGTGAGATATGACAAAATGCAGCAGCTTTGAATCCTTCTCAAGCAGATTTACCGATTTATTTTTCCCTTTCCAAACCTTACCAATTCTAAGGCAGTCATGAAAAACAGTGGCTGCATCACAAGCAAGCACCGCATCCTCCTCATCAGAACTGACATCCGAGTCATCCTCAAATTTCCTAGGGGTAATTCCATCATCCTCCAACCCAAAGAGCTCAACCAAATCCTCAGGTTTAATGGTAAAGTGAACTCCATTCACTAGACTATGATAAACACCATTGAAATTGCAAAAATTGGCATAGAAAGATTGAACCAGCCTAGGGTAATATGGTTGATGAAATTCCAGGAACATACTCAAATGCTGAGTCTCAACCCATTCAGCCAGTAGAAACCCTTGCTCTCCAAGCCAATCCATGTCACAATACTTGATAACACCAAATGCCCTAGAGTTGAATTTCTTAACCCGTTTCTGAACCTTGTCTTCGGAGTAGTAGATAGCAACTGGGGATTTGTTTGCAACTGTTTTGGAGCGATTTCCTATGGGGTTTGATGAAGAAGCCATGGGACCGAGATATTTTAGGGTTCAGAAGGGGGTAATCCAGAAGTTGAGAAGGTAGAGCCCAAATTGAGGGTGGAACAGTGATGCAAATTTAAAGACTCAGTGAAAACCAAAGGATTTTGCAAGAAATTTCAGTGAAAATGATGAGGAATTGAAGACATCAGAGGGGAGAGAAGGGGGTTTTCGAGTTTTTGAAGAAAAGGGTTTGGAAAGAATGAAGAAAAAGAGAAAAGAAAACTGATTAAATTAGTTCTGTGTAGTCGGGGACATCGATGTCCACATCTGCACATCGATGTGCAGCATCGATATCTGCTGTAGGATATCGATGTCCACTGAACACAGAATGCAGAAAAATAGTTTTTAAATCAGTAAAACAGTAAAACTTATGCAATTTTAAAATGGAGAACTGTATTCCAAATTATCAAATAGTTAAAAGGGACAAAGGCATAATCAAATAAGACACAATTTTGGTGATTTGCACAAATGCAATTAGCTAAAGTTTGATTCATCCAAAATACCAAGTTCTCTTCTAATGTTATAAAAAGTATCCCTTGGCAATGGTTTTGTGAAAATGTCAGCTAATTGATTTGTAGTACTAACAAATTCAATAGTACAGTCACCTTTTTGAACATGATCTCTTAAAAAGTGGTGTCTTATTTCAATATGCTTTGTACGCGAATGATAAACCGAATTCTTAGTCAAATTGATGGCACTTGTATTATCGCATTTAATAGGAACATTTTCTAATTTTAAACCAAAATCCAGTAGTTGTTGCTTCATCCATAACAGTTGAGCACAACAACTACCAGCTGCGATATATTCCGCTTCGGTGGTAGAAAGGGCAACGCAAGCTTGCTTTTTAGAAAACCATGACACTAATGAACTTCCCAATAAATGGCAAGTACCACTAGTGCTTTTACGGTCAAGCTTGCATCCCGCGAAGTCGGAATCCGAGTACCCAACAAGACTAAGAGAAGCATCACTAGGATACCATAATCCAGTGTTCATTGTTCCTTTTAAATATTTAAAAATTCGTTTTACAGCAGAAAAATGTGATTCTTTAGGATTAGCTTGAAAACGTGTGCACATGCATCCACTAAACATAATATCCGGTCTTGATGCAGTAAGATAGAGGAGACTACCAATCATACCCCTATACTTACTAACATTGACCGGCGTACCTGGTTCATCCTTGTCTAGGTAGCATGATGAGCTCATTGGAGTATAGGCCTCTTTACATTTGTCCAAGCCAAATTTCTCAAGGAGTTCTTTGCAGTATTTACTTTGATGCACAAAAATTCCATCCTTGACTTGCTTGATTTGAAGGCCTAGGAAGAACTTCAGCTCTCCCATCATTGACATTTCAAACTCATTCTGCATCAACTTTGAAAACTTTCTACACAATGACATGTTAGTAGCACCAAAGATAATGTCATCTACGTAAATTTGTACTAACAGAATGTCATCTTTGGTTTTATAAATAAAAAGAGTATTATCCACCTTTCCTCTTTGAAAGCCATTTTCCAATAAAAATGAACTCAAACGGTCATACCAAGCTCTAGGAACTTGTTTCAAACCATATAGAGCCTTTTTAAGTTTATAAACGTGATTAGGGAATTCGTGACTTTCAAATCCGGGTGGTTGTTTTACATACACCTCTTCATTTATGAAACCATTCAAGAAGGCACTTTTAACATCCATTTGAAAAAGTGTAAATTTCATAATTGATGCATATGCAAGTAAAATTCGAATGGCCTCAAGGCGTGCAACCGGAGCAAAGGTCTCATCATAATCGATGCCTTCCTCTTGATTGTAGCCTTGAGCAACTAGTCTCGCTTTGTTTCTTATAATCATTCCGGATTCGTCAAGTTTATTTTTAAGAATCCATTTAGTACCGATTATAGTATGATCATCGGGTCTAGGAACTAAATCCCAAACATTATTTCTAGTGAATTGATTTAGTTCCTCTTGCATAGCAATGGCCCAATGTTCATCCTCAATCGCTTTTTGAAAAGAATCCGGTTCAATTTGAGAAACAAATGAAACATAATTACAAATGTTTTGAATTGACCTTCGAGTTACCACTCCTTTTGCAATGTCTCCTATGACGTTGTCAATAGGGTGAGCCTTGACAGTTTTCCAAACCGGAGGAAGTTCTTTTCCAACTTCTCCTTCATCCTTTTGAATCACTTTTTCCTTTTCCTCACTTGAAAATTCAATACCTGTACTTTCATCAAAAGAAACTCTATCTTCTTTCGAAGACTCGTTAAATGTAACATGAATAGATTCTTCAATAGAGAGAGTTCTTTTATTAAAATTCCTATAAGCTTTACTATGAGAAGAATAGCCTAAAAATATGCCTTCGTCGGATTTTGAATCAAATTTTCCAAGATTTTCTTTTCCATTATTTAAAACAAATACTTTGCATTCGAAGACATGAAAATAAGAAATATTTGGCTTTCTTCCCTTGTAAAGCTCATAAGGGGTTTTATTCAAAGAGGGCCTAATTAAAACACGGTTTAAAACATGACAAGCCGTGGCAATGGCATCGGCCCAAAAATATTTAGGAACTTGAGAATCATTTAACATGGTTCTAGCAAGTTCCTCAAGCACCCTATTTTTCCGTTCCACTACTCCATTTTTCTCGGGAGTCCTTGGAGCGGAAAATTGGTGCTCTATGCCATTCTTTTCGCAGAATCTATCAAATTTGTGGTTTACAAATTCACCACCATGGTCGGTAAGAATAATAATTACTTTTTGACTTATTTGGTTTTGCACAAGTTTAACATGACTTTTGAAGGATTCGTAGGCCTCACTTTTTGAATTTAAAAATAAAGTCCATGTGAATCTTGAAAAATCATCTACAATCACCAAGGCATAGTAGTTGCCACCAAAGCTTTTTATTTGAGAAGGTCCAAACAAGTCCATATGAAGCATTTCTAATGGCCTTGTTGTAGACATTACGGTTTTTGTTCCAAAAGAATTTTTAGTTTGTTTGCATTTCTTGCAAGGGGAACAAATACCGTCTATGTTAAAATTCAGCTTTGGTAAACCAACTACTAGGTCTTTGGATTGTATCTTTTTCAATTGATTCACATTGATATGTGCGGTCCTACGGTGCCATAACCAAGTGTCACTGTCTTTACTTACTAAACAAGTAGTAACTAAAGATGTGATTTTATTTAAGTCAACCACGTAAGTATTATTCATTCTTTTACCAATAAATTTTATAGATTCGTCCTTGTCACTTTTAATCAGGCAATGGGTAGAGGTAAATAACACATGATTACCAATATTGCACAATTGGCTTATGCTTAAAAGATTATGTTCTAATCCTTCAACATAAAGTACGTTATCGATAATCAAGTTGGAAGAATTTCGAATTTTACCTATACCGAGAATTTTCCCTTTGTTGTTGTCTCCATATGTGACATAGCCTTTTTCCTTTGGAGTAAGCTCAATGAATTGTTGCTTATCTCCCGTCATGTGCCTTGAGCATCCACTATCGAGATACCACACGTCTTTGCCGGCTCTTAGGCACACCTACACCAAAAGATTATTTACTCACTTTGGGTACCCAAATTGTGTTGGGTCCCTTTGGGTCAGCATTGAAGGTTTCACCCTTCTTAATCCACTTTACAGTGCCTTTGACAATTTCAGAATTTTTAATGCGACATTCCATGCTAACATGTCCATATTTTCCACAATAGTTACAAGTTGGACTTTTGAAGGGTTTATTCTTTGAAAATGAACTAACCACCTTGTACTTATTGCTTCTTTTATGGACATAGCCTAAACCGGTTTTATTAGAAGAACATCTTTGAGAATTTAGTAACCGATTTAGGTCTCTATCACTATTTGAGATTGTGATTTTAATTTTCAAATCTTTAACTTCTTTTTCATGTAAATCACATTTCCCACAAACAGTGACATTGACTTCTTGGTTTGCACAAGAACAAGTCTTACTAGAATTAGCAAGGTCAAGAGTTTTTACTCGGAGTTTTAATTCATTTAAAGATTTTTCCATATCAACAATTACTTGTTGACACTCCAAGATTTTCTTCTCTTTTTCCTTGTTAATTTTAGTAAGCCTTTTAAATTGAATTAACATTTCGTCATAGGCTTGTTGCAAATTATCTAAGGAATTTGAAGAAGCACAAGAATAGTTAGAATTTACCTCATCGTCGCTTTCAATAATTTCAGTTTGGGCACTTGATGAAGCTTCCATGGGGTTTCTTGCCATAAGACATAAGTTTGCTTCTTCATCATCCGAGCTGCTTGAAGAAGATGAGTTCTCCGGAGTGTCCCAAACGATGTACGCTTTCTTTCCTTTACTGTCATGGCTTTTCTTGTTCTCATTCTTTTTCAAAAATGTGGCACATTCTGATTTGATGTGTCCGATGCCGCCACACTCATGACATTTGACTCCTTCACTTTTATTTTTGTTCTTTGAAGTGAAGTCTCTTGTCCTTCTATCCTTTCATTGAGATTTGCCTTTGTGTCGTTTGAAGAATTTGTTAAAACGTTTTACAAACATGCTGAATTCTTCTTGGAAAGCTTCACTATCAGATTCTCCACCAGTAGAACATTCTTCTTCCTCTTTTTGAACTTTGCTTGAGGCTTTGAGGGCAATGCTCTTCTTCTTTTTATCAGGCTCCTCATGCATCGCATGTCTTGTAAGCTCCATCTCGTGCTCTTGGAGTTTGCCAAATAAGGTGGCTAAGTCCATTTTGTTGATGTCTTTTGCTTCCTTGATGGCGGTTACCTTGGGCTGCCATTGCTTATCTAGACATCTCAGAATTTTGTTAGTAGTTTCACCATTTCTAAAAGTTTTTCCCAAGGAAATTAAATGGTTAACAATATGTGAAAAACGTCTTTGCAAATCACTTATGGATTCATTTGGGAGCATGTGAAATAATTCGTATTCATGTGTTAAAGCATTGAGGACGGTTTATTGAACTTCCCTCACCACCAAAATTATTGCTAGAGCCCATTTGAGTTTCCAAAGGATCTTTTTCGAAAAAGTTTTTAAACTCGATCTTTCGACCGAGCTCTGATACCACTTGTTGGAAACCAACAAGCGGGCTTTAACAATTATTAGAGGGGGGTGAATAGTATATTGTGGCAGTGATATAGAATTTTCAATTGTTATTGAAAAGGTTAAGAAATGGAATGAAAGAAACTGAAAAACCTGAGAATTTTTCTTACTGACACACGTAGATATCGATATCCTGAGGTGGATATCGATGTCGGATATCGATGTCAGAAAGTGGATATCGATGTCCACAGGTATCAGAGACAGAAACTTGAAATTGTTTTGCTGCAACAAATGGTTAATGGAAACAATACAAGATAGCAGCAAAAACAATATGGTAATCTTGATAATCACAGAGTTAAAACAAATAAGAACAGCGGAATAAAAATCTCCAATGCCTATCCTATGGTTCAATTAATTCACAAATGATAGAATGCAAGGAAAGCGATAAGGAGATCAACATGAGAAAATTATTATACTGGTTCACTCCTAATGAGCTACGTCCAGTCCCCCTAAGCCACTTAGGAGAGTTTCTATTAATCAATTGACTAGAAGAATTACAAGGAATTAATTTGAGATCCTCACTCAACCTAACCCCTTTCCAAGAGAGTACCAACCTCTTGGAATTCTACCCCAATTGATTTTGATGGAGAAGATGAACTTCCACAGCTCCTTGAATCCAATCCAAGAGCACCACCAAGCCAAGAACTCTTGGTCTTCAATGCTTGAGAACTCTCAAGACTTCAGAAATCCGAGACACACTCGAATTTGTTTGGCACAATCCAAGGCTTTTGATTACAAGTGAAAAGGTAATGTGTATGACGAAATTCACAGACGAATTCGTGACAATAAGCTCAGCCCACAAATGGGTCTCAACTCAATCTGGTCTGAGAATGTTACAGTATGAGAGAAGGATTGAGTTTTGTGGAAAATCACTTGAGAGAGAAGGATTTCAGCTTGTGTATTCAAAGGAAGTTCTGAGTGCGTGAAGGGTTCATGTAGGTTGTTGATTTTAAAGTTCAGGAACTCAGAAAAACGGTCACAAAAACAAGATTTCAGAAAATCCTCTATGATTCCCTTCATTCCCTCTTCCAAGATTTCAGCAACGGTGTATCCTGAAAATTAGATTCTGAAATCGTGCACATCGATGTCCACAGGGGCACATCGATGTCCAACATCGATATCAGCAGGAGGATATCGATGTCCACAACTCCAGTTTGTAAAAATTGCTTTTCTTTTAAAAGTTTAACTTTCTCTCAAGTGATAAGTTTAGGTTAATCTCAATCAAACAATCACAATATAATCTAATCAAACTAGATAGAGATTAATCCTACAAAATTACCCACGCTCAACAATAAGCAGAAAATTACAACGAAATCGAATCTAGAGCATGAGATAAAGTCTTGATTTCTTGAGCATTTGCAACTTTAACTTCAAGACTTGATTTAATTATTTTATCATCATCAAAACCTACATCAAAAATTGGTTACTAGGAAGATTGAACTTACATATTTTATTTTTAGAGAGGTGTTGAAATAGGTTAAAGTGTGTTTTAAAAAAAATGTGCAGGTCTGATGGGTCGCGCCCAAGCGCTAGAATGGCGCCCAAGCGCGACTGGTGCACCATTTCTATGCACCAGCACCAATTTTGACCGAGCCAGCCTCCCAGTCCCGTATGCACCAGATGCGTTTCTGACCGAGCCAGCCTCAGCCAGACGCACCAGAACGCGAGTCAAACTCCTGCGCACCCGCGCCTGAGCGCGGCCCTGGCGCTTAAGCGCGACACCAGATTTAAATCCGGTGCTGACAGCAATTGCACAAAACGCATCACTTTCCCTTCTCTTCTCTCTTATGCGATTTTTCTCCCCAAAACCCTAGGATCATCAACTTCAATTATCAACCCAAAATCACCATAAATCATCACTAGAAATCAAGTTTCCATCACTAATCCTTCACCTTTTCACCCTAAAAACCAAAGAATCACTCACTTTCCCTCTCTTTCCAAGAACACCCATAATCAACCCAAAACTCTAACTCTTTCAATCCATCACCTAGAGTCTTAAAACCATCAAAGGGAGTTTAGAAAGTGATAAAGGGCAAGGAATTTGTGGCTTAAGAGCTTGGATTCAAAGGCTTGGTGTAACACCCCGATTTCGGAAACTTGAAAACACCATCTCTTTAACAAAATATAGTGAAAATTTGGGTAAATTTTTTTTTTCAAGGTGACATGGACATGAGAAGCTTTAAGTTCAAAAACATTTCATTATCTTAATTGTAATGAAATAACATTCTCATGTCACACATCACACATCAAGTTCCAAACCGAGATGTTACTTAACATCGCACTTTGTAACATGGCTTCATAAATCTGTTTTGAGAAAATATTTTCATTTCTTCTTTCATAAAACCTTGTTCCTTAAAAGCCATACTCAATAAAATACCAAGCGGGGTACACAATGATATAGCAATGTCAACCAAGTAGTTGCAGGGGATACAGTGCTCGAAGGGATTACCTACTACTTATCTTGATTTCTAATCTTCCTCGCCGAAGTCTACTACAGAAGCCTCATCGAGATAAAAGTACAGATTTACTGCAGGGTCGACCATCTACCCGTTGCAATACCGGTGTAACCTGATACGACAACATGATAGGAGAGAGGTCAGCATTCCAGAAGTACAACCATGACAAGACAGTAGAATAATGACTTCATATAAAATAGAATGCGCAGAGTAAATCATATCATCAAAATGCAGGACTTGACAGACATTTATCATTAACTAGAACATAACAATGACTGGAGGCATATAATAAAAACATATGATCCATTAATTCTCATGCAATAACAATTACTCATACTATGCATATGACAAATATATTCACATAAGCATATAGAAAACACTTATAGACAAAGCATATCATGGTATACTAAATATATCAAAATCATAACTCATTTCAATATACATCACTGCACTTGGCATCATAGGCCTTCGAATATTCAAGTCTTATCACCGTCTTTCTCAATCCTTCATAAATTCTTTATGCTTTCATTCTTGGAATCTTTTATCATTCTTAAGTCTTATCGTAATCGGTTCACTCAATGAGATGGGGAAAAACCATCACTGAGGAAAAACACACACGTCTACATCTCCTCAGTCATCCATCCAACCTAGTCGGAAGCTAACAGGAGTACAGGACCTTTACCACGCGGGCACGACAGCTGTCTCAACAAATGGCTCCAAGCCAGGAGAACTGTAGAAATCTCGGGTACAGTCTCAAATCAATCAATACATTTCATATCATATAATTAAAGGCTCACTGTAGAAAACTCAGGTAGAGTGGCAAATCACAAATGCCCCGTTCCAGTCCCTCTCACTGTTCTAGACTTGCAATCAAGGGGGTGACAGTACTATTTCTAGTTCGCGGTGCAGAACTTACCACAGCTTAGGACCCAGTCCCTACCACGTTCATATGCCACATGTGGGATTCGTTCCGCCTAGAAATATACTCCAGGCTTCTTGACGTTCACCGTCCTTGCCCTCCCCTCATGCAATCTCCACCTGAGTATCCCTGATACTCATGGTATCTTCCTCTCCACTACTTCGCACTCTCATACCTCACCGCGTATGTTAAAGTATTTTAAGGTCTTTTAAGTCTTTTAATTCTTTTAATTAACCTAAGGTCGGCTCGTCCTTGGTGCATCCCTTCAACGAGTCCCGACCACTAAGGGTTATATCCGTTTCCCCAAAACATTCATATATCTCTTTCTCTTTCACTAGCCACTTGGCAAATCATCATCAAACTGTTCCCGCAGGAATTCTCATACTTCTCTTGTATCCTTTCTCATTCTCAATAGCTACTTGGCAGTCATCCTCAATCTTGAATCCTCGAGTATCATCTCAGCTTCACGAACAGGATCTCCATATCACGAGCACGATCTTCGCATCCTGGTTTGCTGCCATATTCTTGGATCTCCTCTCTTATCATCCTTCTTTAAGTTTCCACTTAATCTCAAGTCTTACTCTTTATCATGATTCTCGTTATCACATATAACCACATTAAGCTTTTCCAAACAGAATAAGATATACTCAACAGTATAACCACAGTGAGATCCAGTACATAACAAAATCAGTCATGCATCATATTTAACAAAACAGATAAATTCAAATTATACCTTATTATTGTTATGGAATGCTTTCTTTGATTTAAATTCAAATTACTCACCTCTTAAGTGGTCATATTAGGTACACCGGAGAAGAGCTTTCATATCCATTATGCCGAGAAAAACATATTCTCATTAAAAGAGAGAATACCAATGATTGTGACCTTACGGTCACATTAGTATTGCAACCATTCTACGATTGCGTATCGTAAAAAATTTAGTTATTCAAAGTCTTATTTAATTGTTAAATGTTAATCTTATTTAAGTACTTTTTATTTGTAAACGGACTTTATAATGATTTTGATAAAAGTACTAGTGGTTGCAAAGGATATTTATATATCCTCGCTTTGACGAACTCAAATTTATGTTATAACCACATATAATGCAATTACTTGATTCCCATCTTTTATATAAATTGTTCTTGTTCTGACAGGTTTTAAAAATTATATTTGGGAAAAATTCATATTACAAACAGAACCTTGCAAAAATTGTTCTTGAAATTTTAACTATTTGTATTAAAATAAAATGAATTAAGATTAGGCATTTCAGAGGATGTATAATTCCTAAGATTTATTACTATGTTTTGTGTTTGGATTGATGTATGATAGGTTCTTAAATTATTGAATTTCAATCTATAGGTGAAAATCAAGTATAGTAAGAACCTTATTAGCAAAGAAGTAGGGATACCAATGAAATTTTAACTATGGTGTCCTCTAAGTGGGGGAGTTGATCCTTAGGAGTCTTAATTTTTTTTAATTTGATTAGGTAACCCTTTCTCCCCATCTCATTAAGACTAATTGAATTTCGGGATGAAATTCCTATAAGCGGGGGAAAATTGTAACATCCCGAGTTTTATATAAGTGTTGAAATGTTAGAATTTGATGATTTAGTGTTTAGAATGTATAGAATATATAGAAATAGTTTAAGATCAATTAGAAGGCATTAGAATGTGATGCAGTCAGGCAAGACTCGAGTATTTTATAAAAGACTCGAGTCTTGTATCAGAAAAATTAATCTGCGAAATGTTGCTCTCAGGCAACACTCGAGTCTTTAAGAAAAGACTTGAGTACTCTGGAAAAATTGCATGTGTGACACCCTTAAATACTCCAAGTAATTAGTACAATAAATGAACTATTACTCATAATTATATGGACTTGTTTAGTATTAGAAAATACAGGACTAAAATTTTCCTTTTTATTTTCTAAAGAGACGGGTGCACAAATCAAAAGATAGGATATTTGGAGAATAAATTACATATTACTTTAAAACTGGATTCGGCATTTGCTTTACTTCAAGAATTTGTTCCACAAAACTTAGATAGCATCCTTCTTTAAAGTAGAATATATTAAGTTTCGTATAATGAAACCTGAGGGATGCCACCCATTATTTCATTCCAAAGAACTGATACCATTTTAAAATATCATAGCCGAATTTCTTTTAAATCAATATCAGAGTACGCAGAAGTAATAGAACTATGTAGTAAGCTGTAATATAACATAGTTTTCATACATAGCAAGATAGGAAATACATAGTCCAGTAGTGAAAATCTCTATATCCCAGTACAAGTCCAAAGGCTATATATATATATATATACATCAAAAGTGCACCATAACTATAGAGTTTTTCAAAAGGAATATCTACAATATATATACATGTCAAAATATGAAACTCTAAAGCTGGTCACATAGCACTGGTAGCAGTAGTAGTAGTAGTCCTCCAATAGAAGTAGCAGCAGTAGTCACCATCAATCATCAGCAGTATCTCTTCCCCAGCAGCAAACACACCGGATCCCTGATCCTCATCAATTACCCTATGCACATACCTAGGGATCATCGTCCCTCCACTGACTCCCGGGAGAGTGAACGACAGGCTCGCCTCCGCTCTCGTCCTCAACAGGGTCCTCCTCTATCTCATCTGAAGGAGTGGGTATCCTTCCACTGGGCACAGGGTCTGGTGATGGCGAGACCCTAACAGGACTCCTCGGATCAGATAGGGGAGTCTCCTCTCGGACGACTCTAGAAGAAAAAGGGTGTGAGCGGGTAGGTCGAAATTGAAAACTATGATATGAGCGAGCTGGTCGTGTGGGAGGTGATCCATGGTAAGTGTAAAAGGGTGGTACATGCATAATGTATATGATGGGGATCCTAAACCTACGAGGACGAAACCGAATCAGCGGGTTGGGGTGATAGAAGGTAACCTCTACCTCACCCTCAAATACCGCTCGGTGATCCTCGTAGATCCATATGCCACTAGGAAGTGGCCGGATCTCGATGCAAGCGATGTAACGTGACATCACCTACAAGGGCACAAGGATAAGCAATTCTATACACATAATAAATAGAACATAAATAAATGCACTATATAATTATGAATGTATGCAGCAATACACAACAACCACATTTAGCATTTAGCAATTATTTTATGCAAATAGAATGCTCATACTTATTTTCATTTATCAACTTTAAATTAGATGAGTGGCATGATGTATGAGTCTAGCTCTCAACCCTAACTCTATCGATCTATGTCACTCTCTGACGTTCATCCTTTACTTCATATCAGCACTCAACAGTGCATTGTACTCCTAGGTGTACAACATTCGTACATTCACGACAAGCTTGGAAATGGTACATAACGTTCTCCTCGAGCAACGTCCCGTCATCTTAACGGAATAACCATACCATCAGCATCTCACTTTCGCTGGCCACATCGTCAACCATAATGTGTCATCAAGCAAGCCGTCAGTTGGCACTCCCAGAGGCCCTCCTCATGTTACCAAAACATGAAAAACGATCTAACACCCGAACTTCAGGATGAATGCAATTTCTTAACTTAAAAGAATTGATTGGTATATCTCAATTAATAATATTTCACATTATTAATTCAATAGTTTCGTACCATCACAAGCAATTACTTTTAAGTCTTAGATCACTTGGATTATTACCACTTGATATTAACATAATGATTTAGAATTGAAAATGGCATTTTTAAGTTTTCTGATCAAAAAGACTCGAGTATTCCCCATAGGACTCGAGTAGTTCTTCAAACTACCCCTTAGACTCGAGTGGTTTATGAAAAGACTCGAGTGGATTATAAATTTCCAGAAAGTTCTTGATTCAGGTTTTCTCACAAATACTCGAGTCATTCATGATTCACTCGAGTCGTTCATTAACCCAAAAGACTCGAGTGATTCGTTCAAGGCTCGAGTGGTTCATCAAAAAAGTTCATTGGTGCATCAGTCATACCCAAGTCTTGGACCAGAGACTCGAGTGATGGTGCCAACAGACGCACTAGTGCGTCATGAAACACTAGAGTCTCGAGTCAAAGACTCAAGTATTTACAGACAGAGGACAGTGAAAAATTGACTTTTTAACATGCCATTTTCATTTCTAACCGATTCCAATCCAATCCAATGTTCAACAGAGATAATACAACATATATTAAACATGTTCAAGCACTTAGAACACATCAAATTACATAATTCACAGAGATTCATAAGATTATGCATGAAACTTAGAAAATTCACAACTTAACATATCAACTTGCATAATACACAGAATACTCATGATTTTAAGTTCTAAACAGCTTGCATGCAACATGTAAAACTTTCTCAAAACAACCATAGAGCACAGGTTGATCTCCAAACCAATTTCCCTATTCAAACTAACCCTTAGAGCCTCTTGGTGGCTCTCTAAGCAAATTCATGCTATTTAATCTCTATCTAGTGAATAGAAAGCTTTCCCCTTACCTCTTTGACGTGTACCGACAGAAAATTTTGCAAGAAAGGCTCCATAACACAGGAAACCACTTCAAGCACCAACATGCAGAGCAGTTTGAGTGGAGCACCAAAATCGAATTGGTTGGCACATGAAACAACAATAAGAATTGGGGAAATTAGTTTCCCTAGATTCTATGAAACACAAACTAACTAAAGAAACAAGTTTGATACTTAGAGAGTACGTGAGCTTACGAAAATCAATGACCAAAGTAAGCTCCAGAAACTGTTCACAGCACACAAGCCTCCACTTTCGAGCTCCAATTCTTCCAACACACAACCTCTCTACTCACGATTTTGGTGTCTATACAAAGCTCGTGATGTGAGCTTTGTATTGGTGTATAATATGTTGTTTAACTCTAAACAGGGAAAGAGAATCGATTAAGCAAAATTAAGAACCCTAGCTCACGAATTCTACACGAAATTGGGCAAAATGGGTTGTTGATTCATCAACCAGAAGCTTAAATACACAACTAAAGCATTCATGCAGCTCGACACGAATGCTGGGACGTGTTCATGAGTTGTTTTCGTGGCAATTCTGGGTAATTCGAGTGGGTGACTCATCAAAACGCACTAACGAGTGCTGAGTTGACTAAAACACTCGAGTCTTGGCAGAAAGACTCGAGTCGTTTAGCTAATTTTTGAAAATAAATATTTTATTTTCTTTCCCTCCAAAACCTATCATATAATTACTTCTAGGTCCCAAAGCAGGGACTAATATGCAAATGTATTTATTTTTATGCATAAACAAAATTTCCAAATCACATTCACACATTTCCTAATAACATAAACATAGATTTTAATCAAAGAATAAAAATTGAAATAATTAATTATAATAAACTTTATAATTAAATTTTCATTAATCAGGGATTAAAAGTTTGGGGTGTTACAGCATGAACTACTCGAGTCTTCTGGGCTAAAATACTCAAGCATTACTCGAGTCTTTCATTCAGATCAGGAAATAATAAATTCACAAATTGGCCATTCAACTCATAATTTCTTCTTCCTTTATCTCGAACCTCTCTTCTTCTCTCAACCTTATAAACCCTAAAACCCCAAATCAACACCAAACCTCATCAAATATTCATCATATAATCACTTCCTATCAATTCCCTACCAATTTCCACCCCTAAAATCACAATTTCTCTCATTTCCCATCAAAATCCCAAATTCCATCATGAAACCCTAACTTCTTAAATTTGGGGGTTTTGTGTTAGAAGTTGAATTAGAGGCTTAAGAGGCTTGGTGAAGCAAGGAACTAGGAAAATAAGTGTGGAGGTGGTGACTCTAGCATGGATTGGAGTTCTCTCCCTCAATCCTTCACCTTGTTGCTCTCTTTTTGTTTTCTCTTCAAATAGGTAAGAGGGAGTACATTGGTTTAAATTAGAGAGAGGATTTAATTAAAGTAATAAGAATATAATTAAGTGTATATATGTATGTCTTATTAGATATTAGTTCTAATTGCTAGGAATTATTTCATGAATCCTAAGTTTATGTTCTTTGTATATGTGTATTCTATATGTTCTCTGTTTTGAATTATGTGTTAATCAGGTGAATGGATGCCCTTGATGTATGAATCATATATTTATGAATTGAATTGATACATCTTAGTTTCTAAACTTGATTATTACTTGATTATTTGATTGTAGACCTAAACTAATGTAAGAAAGTTTCTAATTGAAATTGAGCCAAATTACACATCAATTTCAAAATAAAAAGGGTTCAATTTACAATTTAATAAAATATATCATGCATGGAGAAAAGGTGGACGTTAGGAGTAGGGGAAAAACATTCGTATAACGTGAAGGCAAGAGTAACTAGATTGTGCCATGGAAACAATCGCCGAGAATTATTGTGGAAAACTTTGATCTTCCAAAGGACACGGGTTCGCAACCCGTGTTGGGGATTGGTTTTACACAACCATAATAATTTTGTCAGTTACTTTGGCTTATTTTGGCCGATCTAGGGTGATCCTTACTACAACCAACTTGGACGAATCAACCCAAGTTGTATGAGGAACCCCAAAAATGGGGTGAAGTACTGTGCAAGTAAGTTATAGGTTAAAGGATGCTTACTCATGGTCGGTTTTTCCCCGGAGTGGAGGGTGATGTGAGGAAATGTGTGATGTAAAGAAAGTAAAGCAAAGCAAAGCAAGGTAAAAGTGAAAGAAAAGATGAAGTTCATGCATAAAAGAGCATGCATATGAAATTTCATTTAATTGAGTCCAATAAAGAAAGAATAAATGTAAAGAAATGCAAATGGAAGAATATGATATTGGACTCAATGATGAAATTGATGTGAACGACGTTGCACTCATGCATATATCAAGATGTGATTATGCTAATGTTATGTTTATATTCTCTTATATTCTATAGTGTAAATATGAAATATGAATGATAAGTGTAAATGCATTTAATTATGCCTTATTATTGTTTTTAAGTGCTTTCTTTGATTTAAATTCAAATTACTCACCTCTTAAGTTGTCATTTTTAGGTACAATGGAGAAGGATTTTCATATGATACAGGCCGAGAAAGGTATACTCTCATTGAAAGAGTATGCTAATGATTATGACCTTATGGTCATATTAATATCGCAACCACTTTAAATACTATGATGTAAAGCATTTAATTATGTAAAGATGTATCCAAGTATTAAATTTTATTATTATCTAAGCATATACCTCTATTTTATAGAAAGGACCTTATAAAGATTTTTAATAAATGTATTAGTGATTGATAAAGGATATTCATATATCCTCTCTTGGCTGAACTTGAATTATATTTCAATTACTTATAATGTAATTACAGGTTCTTATTTATTATTTAAAGTGATCTAGATTGGACAGGTACAAAACATCTATTTTAGGAAACATCCATATTTGAAACGAAACTCTGTCAAAATTTTTAAGAAAATCTTAAGTTTCTTTTGTAAACCTTTCCATTAAATATTATATATTTGAAGTTATTAAAAGTAGGATGTTACAATAGGAGGGACATGGTCATTACCATCACCATCATCACCACCAACAACAAAATCATCATCATGATCATCATCGAGGTGGACACTGTTCTCAGTAGTGCGTATGGTGTTAAGAGCCTCAGGCAAGGTCATCCCCAAGTGACCCAACACCGCCTGAAGTGTAGCACGAATATCACCAATCTCCTTGTTTTTCACATCAAGTGTAGCATTTATATCAACAATCTCCTTGTCTTTTTCACCAAGTTGTTCTTTAAGACCGCTCATTGTACCCTCAAGGTTGGTGATCTTCTCTACACAATGTGAGGTATTAGGCACTTGGGACTGAAATGGAACATCTTGTGTTTCTCTATTATACTGATCACCTAAACCTCCTAAACCATATACATTATCTCTCTTGTTGCGACCTCCAACAACCTCCAAGTATATGGCATCCTTAGAGGGTGTCTCATTTACATTACCATTGACATTCTCTTAAACTTCCCTACGACGACGTTCTACCCTATTCTGCATAATATAATATAATATAATATATATATATATATATATATAAGCAAATATATAAGCATATATTCAAACATAAAACATTAAATTTTGATTTTTTATTTCTTACCGTAATAGACTCTGAAAAATCATCCACCCATTGTCCGTCCTTTCTCTTCTTTGTCCTACTCATGATTTCCATCGCTTTGGGCTTTCTTAAATTAACCAATTCCTACATATAAGCGTATACTCAGAATATAGCATGTTACACTCCCAAGTGAAATGCCCAGCAAATGTAAAAAAACACTTAGGAGCTAAACACTACTTGAAAAATTTGCATGCTTCCTCCTTGTTCCCCATTTCTTTTTATACTTTTTGTTTTTGTCCTAACTATTATATTATTCATTATATTCTCAAGTATCATGATAGGAAACTTAGAAATTATTGCTGTTTTAATTGTGCTGTGTTTTTTTAATAGTCATTGTCATGATTGGGGTGATAAACTTTAATTTGTTCAAACATTAACATGCTTTATTTAACTATTAGCATATCCACATGCAAAGATCAACTTGACCAATAGAACCAAGTTTGAATAACACACTAACATGAAAACCCAGAACAAGAAAGAGAAGAACAAGAACAAACCAGAAATGACCCGCCGAAATCGCGCCTCCGAATAACAATATGAATGAACTAGAGGGAATCGTCGCGAGTGATAAATTAAGCTCCCTCATTCCTCAAAATACAAGAGATCTGTTAAGAGCACAAAAAGATTAGACTCATACACTATTTCATACCTCAAATGATAATATAACCGCAACCAAAAAAAGTTATGCTATATAATAAACCATTGAAACCTCAATTGGCTTGCTATCCACTCAAAAACTACACAAATTATGGCTCATAATAACCCTTGAAGCATCTTATGAAGCTTAAAGCTTAATCATATACATTATCTTTTATTTTTTGTCACAAGTTCTTCCTCAATCAACAATGACTAAATTGACCTTTTTTTGGCATATATTTAGAACAAAACAAAACAGATAAAATAAAAACACAAGTGATTATGTGAAGAACGTGGCAGCAATGTCCTTGTCTACAAGAATTTGTCCAATGAAAATTCATGTAGAGGCGAATTAGCATAAACTCACTAATATTAGTTTATTAATTTAACAGTAGAGTCGAATTATCTTTTTCTAATTTTAGTCGGTACCACTATTTACTTTCTTCATTAATTTCATAATCCATTGCAAAAGTTTGTCATCAAACCATTACATTAAACCTTTTTTTAAAAAAATAAAAAGGTCAGAATTTTACTAACATTGGTGTCAAACCCATATAGTACATACATAGGATTCTGTAAATGCATATTTGACATATGAAAGTAATATCTATGTTTTGTTTAACATTCAAAGCATGCGACTACTGCTTTTAGAATGAGGATTAGGATCAACTTTGCAGTAAACATGGTGCATCTCCAAGTTGTTAGACCACTACTGCTTTTAGAATGAGGATTAGGATCAATTTCATAGGTTAGACCACAAATACAGTACCATAAAATATATATATAGGATATATATATATGTCAGAAGCAGAGATTTCCTGTGTTTTGTAAAATTAGATACTCACGATTTCAAGTAGGAACAATAATGTCCAAATGCAATGCTCTAGCAGCAGAGTTCTATTAGAATATTGTTTAATTTCCATAATCAAAATCACATCATCATGTTGTTTGGAACGTCCTTTGATCTAAGTTGGTTTAAGTGTTTGAGAATTGTAATTTTTGGTTTGTTTATGTTGTATGTTTCGGCCCCTTGTTATTTGAGTGAAAGGACATGAAAACTTAATTTTTTTAATTGATTATCTGTTATATGTTTGGTTTAAGGTTAGTTAAGAGATTATATGTTAAAGTTTGATTGAAAAATGTGAGATTATATGTTAAAGTTTGATTGAAAAATGTTTGTTTAAATGCTTTAGGGAGTGTTAGAAAATAAACTGATCTTGATTCCTTTTTGATGCATAATTCAGACTTAGCATGTTCATGAGGGAAGGAATTTATTTTTGATCCATGCTAAGTGTTAATTGAAGTGTGTTTAGTTTAGGTGGAAATAAATTAAAGAGTAAATTGTTTGATGTTGATTTTTCAGTTAAGTGTTTAGTTTAAGGGTTAAGTTGAATTGTTTTAAGTTCTACTTGTTAATTTGTTGGCTATGTGTTTACTTGCTTAGATTGGTTATGTCACTTGATTAGCTAAAGTGTTATATGTCGTTTATGTGTTTAAGTGATGTTTATGTGTTTAGTGCTATCTATTCAGTCAAGTAAGGTTATCAGCAGTTACTTGGTCAGCAAGCAACTTTTTTCTGGTACAAAGTGGTTTGGAATTCTGTATCCATTCCCAAACATTGTTTTATTTTCTGGTTGGCGGTTCATAATAAGCTGAAAACAAAGGCCAATTTAGCTATGTTTGTTGACTCGGATCCTACTTGTGTTTTGTGCAATGACAACTATGAAGATCGTGACCATTTGTTATTCGATTGTGCTTGGAGTAAGGAATTTCTAGAGCTGACCGCGTCCTGGATCAGTATTGATAATTGGCACACCAATTTTCAATCTTGGCTACATTGGCTGGCTTATGGTTTTACGCATAAAAAAAGAAGGTTGTTGGTGTATGCTACTATGGCAGCTTGTATTTACTTCATATGGTTGGAAAGGAAACGACGAAGTTTTGTTGGAAAGGAAAGACTTCCTCAGATGTCTTTAGTTTAATGAAGAAGGAGATTGCTACTAGATTTTATGTAGTTTTTGATTCTATTAGTAATTATTCCAATCATGTAATAGCTCATAGAGTTCTAGCTGAACTTTAGCTTTTTGTTTGAGGTTTGCTTTAATCTTCAACCCTACATAGTAGGTGGGAAGTTTAAGTAAATGCTCCTTAGTTTTATGTATAATTTTGTTCTGTTGGTTAATGAATTTTTCGTTTACAAAAAAAAAAACCCACACAACTTCCCAAAGCCACCAGTACGGTAAAGAAAAGGAAAAGGCCTCCCTGGCACCGCCATTGTCAACGCTGTCACCCAGCAAAAACAACCCCCCCTCCTCAAAAGAAACATCACCACCAGGGAATGCGAAAAAAGAAAAAGAAAACAATACCTGAAACCTTGGTGGAGGCTGAAAATGGAAAACTTGGGGGAAAGCAAGACAGCAACGACACGGAAGGGGAGAAACCGCAAAAATCAAAGAAGACCCGAAGTGAAGTGATAGAGAAAAATTGAAAAATGAAAAGGAAAGGGAATTTATGAGAAGAAACTGTCTACCCAAATTCCCTGGGTAGCCCAGAGAAAAGGCCCAGTCCACCAGGGGCGGGGACGCATGGCGGCGTGGGAAGTAGACAACTGGCAAAAGTTCAAATTTGGAAAAAAGGCGCATCATTGCGAGTTACCTTCCCCACGTCAACACGCGTACCCATGACGCCACTCTCCCAAAAGAAAGGAAGGCCCTTCACACTCCGGCCCCAGTAAGACTACCAGGCAACTGCTCGGAAACCTAAACATCCTCTCAAGCTTGGCACAGGCTCTCCGAGTCTTCACCAGCTTGGGGGGCTTCTAGGGTTAACCCGTATTTCCAACAATCTCCGCTGGATGAACCTATGCCGAACATAAGGTCGGCGTAATATTGAGCCTACCTGGCCTCCGCACAGGTTGGAATGTCGACTAACCCGACCTCCGATGGACCAGGACCAGTTAGCCTTGACCGACCTCCCACAGGTTGAAGGCATCTCATCCGACCTGATTCTCATCAGGTTGGACCCCCCACATGGTCGCCTGATCGACCATACACTCGGCCTCCCTTAGGATCCCACCAAGTGGCCCAACTAGGGATGGATAGCCATTCATTCGTCCTCTGAACGCCGTACAGGTCACATGCTTTACACCCTACATCCTTAATACGAGTTAGACATGAGAAGGGACATTCTGACCTGTCCAGGTTCAAGAATCTGAAACGTTACCCTTATAATGGAAAATACCAGATATTTTGTAGATATTCCCTGAACCTGACGTCAGCATCTAAACCCTAAAGGGCTTCATCCTTTAGGCCCTAACCACCCGCACACCCTATAAAAGGCATAATCATGCCCTAGGATCAGGTATGTAATACCCGCAATTTTCAGCGTTTTAATAAAGTAATTTTTAAGAATCTCTGATTGGGCAGTTATTTTCGAATTGGTATAAATTCATTATTTGATTTAAAATTTCGAATGAAAATAATTATTTGGAATTTTTAACGGTGGATTATTTTATTTTGGTTGGTGTTTTGAAGGAATTATTATTTAATTGATTTATTTGATAACGTAACTTTGAAAATTCATAACTTTTGATCTATAAATCCGAATGGGACGAATTTATAGTCAAAATAATCGTATTAAAATGTAGAATTTATTTTGGTAAAGTTTGGGATTTATTCTACTATTCACGAATTTCTCATTATTTTTGAGAAAATTATAATATTTTATTTTAAATAAATTGAAATATGATTTTCAAAGTGTTATTCATGCATGTATTGGAAAAATATTGTTTTCTACTGTAATAATGTGCTTAACGGTTTTGAGTATTTATTTGCAATTTGAATTTTAAATTTGTTAGACATCCAATTATGAGTTAACTAGACCCTAAGGTAACCCAATTAAACATACCCTACCACAATTAATATCTAGCCACCCTACCTGTACCATATGAGGAACAGGCAATTAAGGACCCCATCCAACAGTGCAAATTTCGGCAAATGCATGCCATGATGTTTTCCAACCACACTTTCTTAATTAACTAAACCTAAACCTACCTACACCTATTTAATTATTACCCTTGAGCATAAAATAAAATGCAAAATCCAACCCTACCCTAAAATAATAAAGAGGCCGTGAGGGAGTATGACTAGGGAGGGAGACCTTTGGTCTCTTTGCACCCCATTTTTAATTCTTGCACCCCCCACCCACATTCTCCTATAAATAACAAATACCCACACACACCTTCATTCTTACTCTTCCCATGAAACACTTAGACAAAAAAATAAAGAGAAGCAAGAGGAGAGGGGGAAGGCCGTGAGCACCAAGGAGGGAAAAGGAGGAAGGATCGATTTTTCTAGGACATTTTCAAAGCTCCATTGGTATAAATCTTACCCTCTAACTCATGTTCTTCTTGTTCTTATTCTATTCTTCTTTGATTTTTATTGATTTGTGTTGTAAAAAAATTTGTGTTGAGTCCTATGCATGGTTCGGCCAAAGCTAGGAACCAAAGAAATAAACTTTATTTCTTGATGCATGTTTAATTTTTGTGTTTCCCTATGATTTTCAAGCCCTAATGTGTAAAGGTTTAAGCTTCTAGAACTAAAATGAATATGCATAAGCCAAAAGGAGGTCCCACGGTTTTTAGCCCTTTTGTACCCAAGATGATTTTGTGTTTCTTTTGAATATTTGATTCTTGATCTTGAGATGGTTATGAGAATATTGATTTGTATTGTAAAAGATTTTTTTCCTTTATATACCATTTGGCCAAGACAAAAATAAAGGGAATGAGCTTTTGTTTTGATGCATATATTTGTATTCCTCTATGACTTTAAGTTCTAAAGTATAAAGGTTGGAGTTTAAAAGGATAAAATGAGCATGCAAGAGACCATACGATTTTAATGGATTCATGCTCAAAGTGATTTTGATTTTGTTTGAATATTTGTTTTATGTTTAGAATGAAGGATTAACCTTTGATTTTTATTGATTTTAAAGTATATGTTTAAGTGTTGTGTTAATGAGTAAAAGTTCCAAATTTTTCTTCCTTAATGATTCGGCCAAACATGGAAAGAGAGAAATAAAATTGATTTTTGTTGTTTGATTAATTTTAAGTTTTGATCTTTTATTTGTGAGTAGGGGTGTTCATGGACCAGTTGGTTAAAACTGGTCCACAATTCAGTTAACCATATTAATTGGTTTGGATAAATAACCAAACTAGTTCTAAATTTGAATTTGGATCCGGATCAGTTATTAACCGGTTCAAAACCGGTTCAGTGCTCAAACCGGTTTAAAACCGGTTTTTAAAATGGAAACCGGTTTTTAGGAAAACCGGATCAAAAACCGGTTTTTTAAACGGTTTTTCTTTCAAAAAACCGATTTTTTAACTGGTTTTTTTTTCAAAAACCGGTTTTTTCAAAAATCCAGTTTTAAAAAAGCGGATTTTTCAAAAAATCCGGTTTTTTCCATAAAAAACTGGTTTATTAAACCAGATTTTTCAAAAATTTGATTTTTTTTAAAATGCGGTTTTTTAAGTGGTTTTTTTTTCCAAAAACCGATTTTTTTTCAAAAATTCAGTTTTAAAAAAGTGAATTTTTCAAAAAATCCGGTTTTTTTCATTAAAAAATTGGTTTATTAAACCAAATTTTTCAAAAATCCAATTTTTTCCTTAAAAAAACTGGTTTATTAAACCAGATTTTTCAACAATGCAACAATCACACCATAAAACATATCTGACACCACTATAACTATCACACCATAACACATAACTGACTCCTACAGATTTGTAATACTAAATATTAAACACCCTAAATCCATAACTGTCATACTAAAACATAACTGCCTATACTGAGGTACTAGTCTACCCCTCTCTTATTTTTCCAAATATAAACCTTCAATGACCTATCAGTAAATGTCACAAATGTTTTTTTTTTTTGCAAAATACATAAAATCATCAGTGACCAAAAAAAGATAGATCATCCATAAGAGCTTGGAGAAAGTAGTGGGCAGGGTCAGTGAAGAAGATCATTTGGCAACCTGCAAATTAACAAATTATCATAATCTATTACACAACACAAAATAAAACATGGGCATATAGAAAAGAGCATAAAAAAATAATATAATATAAGCAAGTACAAGTTGTACAAGTACAACCACCTTCAACATGTGCATTTACAAAGTAAAAGAGCCAAAGCAAGTAGTCCATTATTATTATTATCTACATTCTGCCTAAGTACACTTATAGCAGTAACCTTGAGACATACCAAAATGCAAACAAATATAAGATCCATAAACAAGTTAACACTTAACACCTATATGGTGCACATCTGAAAAACACAATGATCATGACAAAGAAACCTAGAAACTACACACACGCACAAATTATTTGACACCCCTACATCACAGAAGTGGTTTAACCAAAAATATAAATGAAGCCTGCAAAGCATGTACAAGGCAGTACAAAAGTGAGGGAGCAGCATGGAAAACACAGTCTAAGCACTTTCTTGCTACAATGGGAAACACACAGCCTCAGGTTGCTAGACACAACATGTCACAACTTGGACAGATGCATATATATATAGGCTAACTTTACTAGCCCATGCTAAAACTATTAAGACAACTCAGTTAGAGAAATAAGCCTAAACACATGCTTTTAGTGATTTAATGCTTATAAGACATTAACTTCTAACCATGAATTAAAAGGGGCAGTGCCTGCCAATACAGCACGGCTGCAGTACCGTTTGTGCACAATAATCACTCATGGATTGCATGAATCGGAGTCTACAGTGTGAAATCACGATACAAAAGTAGGGGTGTTCAATACACTGATGAAGGACTACATCGAAAAGACCAAATTATCAAATTATTTGACACTGCTTGGACACGTACCGTAAATTCAATCAATCATCAAGATTGACACTGCTTGGACAGCCACAGTCTTCTTTGAAAATCATCTCTACAAAATTAAAAACAATATATTATTTTTCTAATAATTAATAATTAAATATATTATTAAATATTTATTCGTAGTACCTAGCTCTAAATCTCCATCAGAAGGTAATGAGAATGGAGATCCTTTAAGCCAATCTTGTGAGCACACGAGGGCTTCCACAGTTTTTGGTAAGAGAGAACTGCGATAATCGCCTAGTATTCTTCCTCCAGTACTAAAAGCAGCTTCAGATGCAACAGTTGAAACGGGTATGGCCAATACCTCTCTAGCGACGCGCGAGATGATTGGAAATCGACATGCATTCAACTTCCACCAATTTAATATATTAAAACTTGCTGATTGCGGCTCAACCCCTTCCTTCAAATATTTAGTTAGCTCGGAATCAGAATTTGAGCTTTCCCCAGTCGATATCCTCCGCGAGTTATAACCATACAAATCATCGTTTGACTCTTCATCAACAACCGATGTGTCTTGTGAATCACTTTGAGACACACCATCTTGACCGCTGTATTCTTTGAAAATTGTCTTCAAAGCATTGTCACCTTTTCCTCTCAAGTAGCTTCCCTCTTGAAGGCTAAAACACTGGCCGATACACCAGTGAACATACCCTAGCTTGTACCTAGGGTCAAGCACAACAGCAATGAAAAGCATGACGTTTATTTCAAGCGGATCTCCCCAATATAGATTGTATTTCTCCTTCATCCATTCTGCAATCAAGGTTATCCTATTGTCCCTATATTCACCCATTCGACGAATTGTCTTCCAGATTACAAACACTTCTAAAAAGTATTTATTAGCGGTCACATAAGAAGAACCGAAAATCCGCATAGTTACCTCGTAAAAAATCTTCAAGGATGGAAGAACAACGCGAGCAAAGTCCCAATCCTCCACATTCGGTAGTCCCTTCCCATTATTCATAGTATCCTTGTACTGTTGATCTTTCAACGCAAGCTCTTCAAACGTTTTCTAGTGCTTCAAAGCAACATCTAACATATTGTAAGTCGAATTCCAGCGAATATCCATGTCAATAAAAACAAGACCTTTATATTGTAAGACATTGTCTTTATCAATGCAATCCTTAAAATTGCTCATTCTCAGAGGAGAAGAACTAACGAATCGGACCGCCGCACGGATCCTTGATATAGAGTCATCCATTGCAGTTAGCCCAGCTTTAACAATTAAGTTCAATATATGAGCGCAACATCGCATATGAAGATAATCCCCCTTCAAAACTAAAGATGTGAGCCGCCTCTTGAGCTATTGAATCCCAACATCATTGGATGACGCGTTATCAACCGTCAAGGTTAATACGCGAGTCAACCCCCAACTACTCAATGATGACTGAACCGTCGTAGCCATAATGTCTCCCGAATGACCTTCAACTTGACAAAAATTCAAAATCTTCTTTTGCAGTTGCCAATTGTTGTCCACAAAGTGGACGGTCACACTCATGTAGCAAAAATTTTGACACGAAGTCCACGTGTCAGTTGTCAAGCAAACTCTCTGACAATTCTCGGAAAGAAACTTCTTTAACTTTGCTCTTTCCGTGTTGTAGAAAGACTTAACATCGCGCGTAAGTGTGGACCGTGAGAAAACTTGAAATCTTGGTTGAAGGACGCCCAGAAACTCCCGAAATAGTTTGTTCTCCACAAATTGGAAAGGAAGCTCGGTTCCAGCAAACAGCTTCGCAAGTGCATGCCGACAAGCCTCTTGGTCAAACTTGGGAATCGCAGGTGAAGAAGAAACATTCGCAGCAACTGTTGAGGAAGAAGATGTTCTCCTTGTTTCATCATTGTCTTTGTTAGGATTAGCTTGGCATCTTAGTGTATGACTTCTCATGGAAGTTGTCCCATTTCCATACTTGATCAATCTAAGACAGTAGTTTCACTTCGCTTTCTTGTCTGAGTCGGGCTCAACTGTAAAGTGATCCCAGACATTGGATCGATTCCTACGCCTATCAAGACGAGGAGGCGGTAAGGAATCAACGCTATTTGAGAGAGCTGGTGGAGTACTAACCACTCTCTCAGCCGCCATATCCGGTGTTAGGAAATTAGCTTGATCATCCATTTGCCTTATCTACATAACATAATAGCTAGACTCTAGTAAAATTTAACATAAAATAAATTTAATTAAGATGTGTGAACAAAATTATTCTTGTTTCTTTTAGACAAATGCTGAAATCATGTGTATAACTTATAAAACAGAAAAGTGTTCAGCCAAGAAACTAAACAAAAAGCATAGGAAGACTAATTCCAAAGGTAACTTGAAAAGAAAAATCTATTTGGGGTGGGTAGGGGGGAGTTCACAACTTCACATGGCCTACACGGAGTTCACTTGATTCAGGATTAGTTAAGTCAAAAGCACTATTCATACTTAAACCAATACTTGCCTTTGTTAATCAATCTAATCAAATATCCAGACATCATCAGAGCTATGTGTTGGTCTTTGGAATAGACACGTTATAATCAAAACTATTATCCTAAATCTGTTTCATCATAGATAATTTTGGCTGTGAGGTTTGTAGGATTCTCATGTTTTGATGCTAACAATCTCTCTCCAAGCAACAACATTGGCAACAAGCAAGCTACACCACATGAAGATTAGAATTAGGATTTTTATTAATTCTATTTCAATGTAATCTTTATTTTTATGCAATGCATCTCATTGGTGTGGGTAGCTTAGGTGATTTTAAGAATATTTAAATAATGTTTGATTAAGAGGGAAGATACTTTAAATCTTGATTAAATAGCTCTATTAAAAGTTTTGTGAAAATCCTTTTAGAAAAACCTTGTTTTTATTCAGATTCTGATCAGTTTACTCGAGTAATGAGTATTGGGACACTCGAGTAATTTATGTCATGACAGGTTAATCGAGTAATGGTTTACACATCACTCGAGTAACTTAATCTGACATGTTTTAATCGAGTGAAGTTATATGGTTTACTCGAGTAATTCAATCAGTGTTTGGAAAATTTTAAAAGGACTTAATTTTCTCTTTCACATAGGATACACATTCATTCTTACAATTTTCTATACACTTTGAAAAGCAATTCAAGAGCTATTTTACATCTTTCAAGAGCTATCAAGATTCAACAAAGAACTTTTCATTCTTCACTCTATTTCTCTCATTGTTCAAAATATTCTTGAGATCATAATTTTGTTCTTAGTGGTTGTTGAAGATTTGCAATTTGTGATTGCATCATTGAAGTTTCAACACAAGTGAAGAATCTCACAAGGAAGACTTTGAGGATCAAATCAAAGCAAGAAAAGAGGATTGGTTGGAAGCATCTTCAATCAATTAGCAAGGAAATCTAGAATTCTCAAAAGGGGTAGATTAGATCAAAGTGTTTGGTACACACTTTGAGTTGGGTTTTAAGATAGGAGAACTAAGAATCTAGTTGCATCTTAAAACATTGTAAAATCTACATTTGAAGATTTCTAGTGAAGAATCTCTCTTGATTCTAGAGGGGACTGGAGTAGCTTTCAAGTGGGTGAAAGTGAACCAGGATAAATCCTTGTGTCTCTTTTATTTTCATTCCTTGTATTGCATTAATTCATTAACAATTGCATTTTTAGGTTAGAATTGGGGTTTTCTTAATTCTACTCAATTGATCTAAAATTGCATGTTAATATTACTTAAAGTTGTTCATATTAATCATTCAAAATTTGTTGAATCATCATAGCATTGTTATTCTTGAAGAACTCCATTGAAAACTGAGTTTTAATTGAATTTTACCCAGTTTACTCGAGTAAAGTTCTTGTCACTCGAGTAATCTGCTTTCAGTTTATGAACAATACTCGAGTAGGTTTTCTGTTACTCGAGTGATTTAAAAATAGCTTTCGTAATACTCGAGTGATTTGCTTAATACTCGAGTGAAATTATTTTTGCTTGCGTATTACTCGAGTGAAGTCTTGAGTTACTCGAGTAATCTGACTTGAATTTTTAAGAAAATTTATTTTCATAAAACCATTCTCTTAGGTGGACGAAAAATCTGTAATAAGGCTTCAATATTCTATTCACCCCCCCTCTAGACTATATTGAGCCGCTTGTTGCTTTCCAACAAGGTTTTATTTGTTTTTTTTTTACTGTAATGTAACTGGAACATAACCTTTTCAAAATGAAAATCACATATGAATAAAAGAAAAAAACAGAGCCGAGGTTTAAAGCTCTAGCTTCCTGGAAACAAGCTATTAGATGTAATTAGATGTTATACATGAACCTAATTAAGAAAGCTGACATCTCTTGTTATCAATCAGAAAATAAAAAGGAGCTAGAAGAGCAAATCAATGATATCAAAGCCAAAAATTAACAACAGTGCATCAAAAACCACATGAAAAAAGCTTCTTAAGACTCATCTCAACAAGAACAACAAGAACCTTAAGTTTTCTCAACAAGAGTTTTTATAACCGAACTAAATAGATTCTAACCAAACCAAACCTGGTTATAACTTATAAACAGAAAATTCAACAGAACTGCTCTGCTTAACCATGCAACAAAATTCAAAATTCTCAGTTTGCATAAATCAGAGTGTGTTCTTACATGTTCTTCTTCAGCTCCAAACCAAAACAAGAACAAATCAGCTACCCAATGACGTTTTTCAACCTAGGTCATACAATTTAGGGTCGAATCGAAGAGATTAGGGCTCAGATTTAACAAACGAGAAGATTTAACAAATTAGGGTTTGTAAATTAGGGAAGAAAAATATTACCTCTATGAGACGGAGATCGAGTGAGAGACGAAGATCGTAGACTCGTAAAGTGAGAGAGACGAAGATTGAGTGCGAAGATCGAGTGAGAGAGACGAAGATCGAGTGAGTGAGAGAGACGAAGATCGAGTGAGTGAATCAGATAGAGAAACTTCGAGAGTTCGAGTGTAGTGTGATTGTGTGAATGACTGAATGTATTTGGACAACTGAACCGGACCGAATATCCAAATTACTACATTTGGTTTTATCCGGTCCATTTAAAATTGGTTCAGTTCAGTTTTTATAAAATAAAACCGGTTTTTTTTAATGCAGTTCAGTTCAGTTCCGGTTCGGTTGAACCGAACTGGTTTTTTTGACCACCCCTACTTGTGAGTGCATGGATGTTAGAAGTCAAGCTTAAAATGAACAAAATGGACATGCATGAATTTTTTACGTCCATACGGTTTTATTGGTTTTTGGTCTAGATGATCTTTGTTTGATGATTTGAGTTATGTTTAAAATGGAGGGAATAAAAATGGATTTTTGTGTATGCTTGGTGTGTTGAGTGAATTGTGTAAAAGTCCCTAAATTTTTCTATGCGTAATTCGGTCAAGGCAAGCAAGTAAAGGAAATGATGTAATTTGATTATGCATGTGGTGTTTGAGTTGATATAAATTGTTCTCATGATCATTCATTCGGTTTTGAAAGAAGAGTGATTGAGAAATTGATTTTTGTGTTGATTTGTATATATATGTACAATTCGGTTTTATATGAGAAAATGATTAAGTGTAGAAATTTGTTTGTGCCCTTTGATTATTTGATTAAGTGCACTACATTTGGACTTGAATGAAAATGGTTAATTGAATTGAAATAAGTTTGATTATTGGTAACAAATTGAATTTGGTTAAAACATGGAAACGAATCAACTTGGTTTGAAAAGTGATTGTTTTGATGAGCTAATTTTGTTGACTGAAAAATTGTGGTCTTGTTGCATGTTATTATATGTTTGAAGTAGGAAAATAAAATCATTAACGGGCTGCACATTTGAGAATGATGCATGAAATGTTAATGCTGAATTTTTGAGCCTATTGCCTTAGCTTGTAGGAGGTCTTGCTTAATGATAGTGGTGCTAATCCGATTGCCTTGAAAATTTGAAATGTTTTTCTTGATATGATTTACATGTTATGGAAAGTTTGAATTGGTTTGAAAGTATTTTGATATTTTAAATGAATTTTGTTTGTTAATGGATATTTAAGGAAAACTTGTGTTTTAGTGGCAAAAGACTAGAATGAAAAATGTTTTCTCAAAGAGCAATGACCATGAAGCTTAGTCACTGTTTGGATAAGGACAATTTTAGTGCTTCTTAAATTTTATGCAATTTTTAGAATTGGTTTGCTAATTGTATTGGAGTCATTTGTGTGAAAACGATTTCGGAAAAAATAAGCTTTTCGGAGTGAGCGTGAACAGAGTTTTCAAACTTAACCTATTTCAAATGACTTAAAATTTTTATGGTAGCTTCTTCAACATGTTTTGAAGTTCTCTGTAAAATTTCAGGAGGTTTGGAGTTGATTTAATAATTTTTATAAGGGAAAAACAGTGAACACTTGGTTCAGATTTTCAGACTTAGTGGCAGAATTAATTGAAAAAGGATGGCTTAAACAACTCCAAATAATGTGAAATTTTAATGTGATGATCTTGACTGTATGAGGAATGTTTGTACCAATTTTTATAAAATTTGGAGTTGAAATACTATTTTTAATTATGGCATTTTAGCCTCATGTCAGCAACAGTAGACCTGATTGGATTTAAAGGCAAGAGTTGATTTGAAACCTAGGTTCTGAATGTTAAAATGAATTGAAAATTTTATATGTTGAACTTTGATATATGTGTATGTGTTATGAAAATTTTGGGATATAAATTAATTGATTTGACGTGGTTTTTAGTTGTGTCTTTCTTGTTTTTCCCACAATCGAACTAATGCCCTATTTGATACTTTTTGGACATGTGTAAACTTTTGTGAATATTTGTGTCTTGGCTGGACTGATATGGCAATCATTATGCCTTAAAATGATTAAATGAGTATTGTTTTAAAAGTGCATAGATTATGTATAAATAATGTGTAAGTTAATTGTTTACGGTACGTGTCGATCTAGGCTTTTGCTTTGGGAATTTTGAATTGAGATTGCTTTATGTACTAAATGTTAATTAATTTATTATGTGATGCATGCTAATTGAACTTTGTGTTTACTTGTCTTGGTTATTTTAGATGCATAAGGAATGAAAAGAAAATAAGCTAACTAGTTTAAGTGTTGTGTTCGATTTTGTACTATTCTTTGAAGTGGAATGATTTTTGAAAAATTGAAAAATGAGGAGTGTTTGGATGCTGCCCTATTTTTTTCCATGGTGTTGTGTTTGAAAAATAAATTGTTCTAAGTGTTTATTTTAAAGAGAGTGTTAAGGGATTTAAAGTGTGATTTTACGGTGTTTTCGGATTTTTCGAAAATACGATTTGTGAGTTGTTCCTTCGCTGTCCAGCAATTATTTAATTGGTGTTTCACTTATAAAATTGTTTTCAATTGATTTAAAGTTTGATTTTTCGATGGTATTTGATTCTTAGAAAAGTTGGATTGAAAAAGTGAAGTTTTTCGATGTTTTCGGGCTTTGAGTCATGGCTGTCCGGAACGGACCTGCAACCAAAGCAATCGTTTTAAAGTGTTTTGTACAATGTTTTAGAACATTTTGAAGTATTTAAAGTATGTTCGAAAGTTGGACTTGATTCGAGAAAGTAAAGGTTTTCTTTTATGATTTCTCGATAAGGATTTAAAACACGTTTTCAAAAGTGAGTTGATATTAAGCAAGAATGTTGATTAGATAGCCTTGTATTAATTATGTGTCTTGTTTTAAGCAAAGGATCTACGAGTCGTAATTTGGAGCTGTTGTCAGACGAGAGTACCCGCAGCAGTTTTTGACGGATAATTGCTGAATTTGGGGTGAGAGAGGGGCTTTCCCCAGACACTGTGGTATTCAAGTAAATATTAAGACGTTTGATCAGAATCTAGTGGTCTCTGGGTCAGTAGTATTGCGGCAATTGTTTGTGTGTGTAGCCATGTATACGAAGGGGACTAGGACCACGCACCTTATGATGCATGATGCTATTAATGTAAATATGCCATGATGATATGATTCGCTTTTATTAATTATGCATGATGAATATTTTATATATGATGATGATGTTAATGCCTGGAACTGGGTGAGATGTTTGTACGATTAATCCATGATGGAAATTAAGTGAGGAAATGGAAATTATGAAAAATAATAATGATGTTGATGAGAATAGTGTGATAATGTTGAAGTAAGCATTGAAAAGGAAAAGATTCTTGATGATAACGCGATGTGTTGATAAGCTCTGGAAATCTTGGATAAGGAAATGCAAGGAAAGAAATGATAACACTAATATGATCGGAATCCGAAATGCGTACGTGCGGAGCAGCGAAAGGAATGTCGTGACATGTGCCAGATCGAGGAACTCCCCAAGGCGCACGATTGATGTGGCGCACTTGTCGGATCAAGGAGCACCCTGCTACATGCAGTTGCTATGAGGATGATGAAACAATGAGAAAGCGTTAATGCGGAAGATTCGATTAGAGGTCGAGGTTCACCGAAGGGATGAACAAGGGTGACTCGCCGAACCTAGGATTAATAAAATACTAATAAGACATTAAAAGACATTGAATAACGCCGCGATTTGAGTGTGAAGTAGTGGAGAGGAAGATACCCTGTTTATCTGCGGATACTCAGGTGAGTGATTGCGATAGGGGAGGGTGACGACGGTGAAACGTCAAGTAACCTGGAGTGCTTTTCTAGGCGGAACGAGTCTATAAGTGATCGGGGATTAATACCCAATGGATCGTAGCGTGTTCTGCACACGGAACTAGAAAAGTACTGCCGCCCCCTTGAGCAATTTTGGAACGGTGAGAGGGAACCTGAATGAGGTGGGTAATCGATTGGTGTTGGGCCCTTGCGATGTCGCGTAAAATGTTGGTTGTCATAACGGTCGGCCCATACGGTTGTGGCCTTGACAAATACATATGTTGTTGGATTTTATCGGCTGTTCGACCTGCGTGGGTTAAGGTTCCTGTACTCCTGTTTGCTTCCGATTAGGCTTGGGAGGATTGGAGGAGATGTATGTGTGCTAACTAACTCCTCGATGACATTTCCTTAATTTCCCCTGTCATCACTAGATGCGCTTGATAAAACAATAAAGTAAGCTTAATAATTAAAAAGACCCTGAGAATAAGGGAATCACATATGTCGAGAGTTTTGATCAAAGAAATGGAAAAGGTCAAGTGGCAGGGAAGTACGTATAAGACCAAAGATGTGATGTTGTTATGATTAAGAGGTTGTAATGTGGCATTGTGAAACAAGTAAAGAAAGAGATGAATGATGAAGAGAGAGAATGACACGAATGAAAGTATCACTGTGTAATGATGATGATATGGATGATGATGATGATGAGGTGAATTATGTTATGTATGTGATTGATGATATGTTTTTATTGTGTGCTTGTCTTAATATTTGTACCTATTGTAATTCCACCCGTCGACGAGAAATCGTTTGGGATCGCTCACTCTCTCTTCTACCCTATTCTTTTGTTGGTATTCGATACCACGTAATTGCAGATGACGTATAGCATCAGGATCTCTATGAGCCCATTGGACGACGGAAACTGAGAAGCTCATTGGATGACGGACTCCAGCAGGTTGGAAATGGCGTGGACCCATCGGTCTAGAGGTTATTGATCCACTATTCACCCTTGCGGGATCATATGTGCGAGACATGACGAGTAAGCTAGAGCTGACAGATCAGGAGTGCATTTTGGCCCCAACGTTTCCGATGATGATGAGGAGAGATTTGAGGATGCTAATGAGCTTTTCGAGCTGGCAGGAGTGCCCGGTGAAGGTGGTGTTCCGTAGCATAGGTTTTTAGTTATGTATTTCTTATGTAATGCACTTTCTTAAGATGTACTAAGATGAATGGCTCTACCCTGATGTAACTGTTTTAAGAAACAATATGCCTCGAAAAAATTTATTACTTTGATGGAAGTAACTGGACTTAGAACTAGTATTTATGAAACAAGATTTATTTTGACAAACGAAATATTTTATGGAAGAAAGAGTTTCAAAGCATGATGATGGTAACATCTCGATTTGGAACTTGATGCGTGATGTAGGACATGAACGATTTATGCTATAACGAAAATGTTTTTGGAAAAAGGGAATAATTTATAAAGGCGAATTCATATCCACGTCACTTGTGCATTGAAAAAAAATTTCTAGATTTTTATGAAAGATATTCAAGTTACTAAATCAGGGTGTTACAAGGTAAGTTCTCTCATCCCAAAGTTGTCACTTGAGTTATTAGTCAGTTAGGTCCCTGAAAGATACCTGTGGCATCAGATAGGTCCTCGAAAGATATGTGGCATCTCTTATACCCCTGAAAGATCACTTTGGCGTCCCGTTAGTCCCGCCATCTAACACTGTCAGTTTGTGTTTAACGGAAGCTGACGTGGCATCAGATAGGTCCCTGAAAGACACCTGTGGCGTCAGATAGGTCCCTGAAATTTTATTTTTTAAAAGTGTCATAAATTTTATTTTTTATCTTTACTCATATATAATAAATTTGTATTTACTTAAGTAGTTGGAAAAATTAATAATTATAGAGGGTAAAAAATAATAATAAAAAAACATAATTAATATATTAAAAGTCTAAACAATAATTACAATTCTTAAAAAATTGTATTTTATTTAAAATATAACATATAAATAAAAATGGATGAAGTAATAATAAAAAAAACCTCAATAAAACAATACATATAAAACCTTTAGAATAAAGTCTTATATACAAGATCAAAAATAAATTCCGAATTAAAAATAAAGTCTTTACATATAGGATCTTATATATAAGACGATCATAGTGGGAGTATGTCTTAAAAGTGTTTATAGAAAAAATATAACATGGGAATCACTTTGACTTCAAAGATTTTATACATAGTTGTATTGGTTTCTATGCTTCCAATTTATGAAAATTATCGTTGAAGATCTTTATAATTAACTCGAGTGATTGAACCCACTGCAATGGTGCAGATAACTACTCAAGTTAAAATCTCGTGATATAGGTGCAACTTTCTTCTTAAGGTTTTCTGTTTTATTTTCCAATGTCTTAGAGTAACGTTTAGCAAGTTTTTACTCATTGTGGTTTGAAATATAAATATAAATAGTACACGAATTAATATATATATATATAAATATAATCTCCTAAAATAGCTCTATTTTTTATATATTTAATAAAATCAAATACAATTAACTAACCTCATTAATAAGATTAATTTTTTTTTGTTATAATTCGAATAGAAGGGAGTATTTTATTCAATTTTTGTTTCATTTTCAATACTATTTTCCTAAAATACCTTTTTTTCTTAAATATGAACTAATTTTCTTCATAAGTGTGAAATTAATTTTTAATTATATATATATATGTATATATATATATATATACTCCCTCTGTTCCTATTTATCCGTCATATTTCAAACAAAACACGTCCATTAAGAAATCCAATCATTACTCAAATTTCCAATGCATTAATTATGTTTTTTTCCTACTATACCCTTTCTCTCTATATAATCATTAATTTTTCTCCACTATTTACATAAACCAAGACATATTAAATAGGGGCAAACATGGAAAATAACATTTATTACACTCTTGAAATCCTCAATACGACAGATAAAAAGAAACAAAAAATCTCTTCAAAAAACGACAGATAAAAAGGAACGGAGGGAGTATATATATAAGACTTTATATATTTTTAAGGAGAAAGTTGCACTTATATCACGAGATTTTAACTTGAGTAGTTATCTGCACCATTGCAGTGGGTTCAATCACTCGAGTTAATTAGAAAGATCTTCGACGATAATTTTCATAAATGGGAAGCATGGAAACCAATACAACGATGCATAAAATCTTTGAAGTCAAAGTGATTCTCATGTTATATTTTTTCTATAAACTCTTTTAATACATACTTCCACTATGATCGTCTTATATATAAGATCCTACATGTAAAGACTTTATTTTTAATTCGGAATTTATTTTTGATCTTGTATATAAGACTTTATTCTAAAGGTTTTATATGTATTGTTTTATTGAGGTTTTTTTTTATTTTATTATTACTTCATCCATTTTTATTTATATGTTCTATTTTAAATAAAATAAATTTTTTTAAGAATTGTAATTATTGTTTAGACTTTTAATATATTAATTATGTTTTTTTATTATTATTTTTTACCCTTTATAATTATTAATTTTTCCAACTACTTAGGTAAATAAAAATTTATTATATATGAGTAAAGATAAAAAAATAAAATTTATGACACTTTTAAAAAATAAAATTTCAGGGACCTATTTGACGCCACGGGTATCTTTCAGGGACCTATATGATGTCACGTCAGCTTCCGTTAAACACAAACTGACGGTGTTAGACGGCGGGACTACCGGGACACCAAAGTGATCTTTTAGGGGTATAAGAGATGCCACATATCTTTCGAGGACCTATCTGATGCCACGAGTATCTTTCAGGGACCTAACTGACTAATAACTCGTTGTCACTTTGCACACACTCTGTTGACAAGGGGAGACCCTGGGTATTCCAACTGAATGCTCAGAAATATTCCATTACCATCATACATTAATTCCTGTTCACACATAGATTTCAGGGTCATCAGTCACTGGTCTTGAGGTCCCATTGAACAGGAACATTTCCTTATTTTTCATATCCACTACATTGGCGCCGTCTGTGGGGAATGCTAAACTACGATTCCCAACCACTCTAAAAAAAAGAAGCAATAAGACCAAAACTTTCTTCCTTCCTTCCATTCTACCCCTGCTGGCAAGATGGCTGACAACAATGTGACCGTTGATGGGGGTCGTGGAGGCCCTTTCTCGTGGCCGTACAGGACGCGGGGGACGGAGCCGTAGGGCCCAAGTGGAACCTCCCCTCCGTCTTGAAGCGGCGGAGGCTCCGCCACAACCTCCACAGAACAATGAGGCAGAAGGGCTAGGCCCACCAAGGAGCAAACATGAGGCTCCTCCTCCACGACAGGTGATGGAGGGGCTAACGGCCTCTGTTGACGACACCGCCACTTCCAGGATGCAACCCCCCAGGCTCTCAGCGTTGGCTAGGATTCGCCTCCCCAGCAACGAATGGAGGAGAGTGGGTCCTTCTCGTACTCACTCTACTGCCCATGAGGTAACCACGGAGCGAGGACCCATCAGGGCCTCAAGTCACAGACCCCACTCTAGTGAAGAGCCTTGGTGGTCTGACTTGAGGTTCGGAACCCTACAAAGGGGGGAGAGGGCGGAACGATCAGAGGGCCATTCTCGCCTCTCCACCAGGTTTGGCAAGGTCACTGACGAGATCATGGAGGTACTAAAACGCCAAACGACCATGACCGAACGCCAGAACTTAATCATTGCTGACTTACAGCAAACAACAATGGCGCAGATCACGCGTGCTAACCAGCACGAAAGCCCCACACCTGTGGGAGGACCTACTGCAGACCTACCTCACCTCCACCTCTCAACCCGAATATGCCACCACCACACAGGATTTCCTCCTCTTTTCCCAATACCTTCCCGACATCGGTTGTCCATCCCGACTAGTATCCGATGGGACATTCCTATCACCCAGGCCACTCATTTTCCGACGAAATCATGGCCTTCAGGACACCGCAGCAGTATCCATGGCAAGCCAACATTCAGAGGTACACCGGCACTACCGACCCTGCTAACCATATCGCCAACTACGAGTCGGCGGTACTGTATTATGGCAGTAAGGACGACATGAAGTGTCGGGCCTTCCCACTGACCCTTTGCGTGGGCACGCTGACTTGGTTCGACACTCTGCCACCAAGGTCTATCTGATCTTGGGACGAAATAAAGCACACCTTCATAAGAGAATTTATTGTGGGCATATCATGTGAGCACCATGGTGGGTATGGGCATACCACCAACCAATGCACTTGGCTCAAGGACTTAATCGAACAGATGATCTGAGAAGGTCGGCTCCGCTAGTACACCAAGGATGGAGGTGACAAGAAAAAGAAGGACTCGTCGAGGCGACGGAGCGGGTCTCCACCCAAGAGGGAAATGTTAGGATTGGCAGCCGACACCCAAGAGGAGGGGGGTGAATTGGGTTTTTACAAAATCATTGATAAATATTTGTTTTAAATCGTTTTCAACAAATTTAAATAAACTTTGCAATGGAAAACCATATAACGTTGAAAAGCGATTGCGCGGAAGTTGTGACACCCTTGTTTTATATCTTGAAAATAATAAATATTTCCAAATGTAGAATACTTGCTATCAAAGATTGGGTCTAGAAAAATTTTACCTTTGTAATGTATACTTGGTCAATTATAAAACACCTTTAACCTGGGCAATTAATTTGAATTCGGCTTAATAATATCTTAATTACAAAAAGGCTCTCGAGACAATGTCTTTTTAACACAATGAAACATATTTGTAACATTTCTTAGAAACATATTATTTGTCTCTTGAGTTTGATCGAACGTATAGAATATAAACTTATTGCCGAATCCTTTTGAACCAAAATCAGAGTATGCGGAAGTAAAAGTAATACTTGTGGGGCACTGCTGAGGTAAAGAAAACATCAATATATATATCATAATAAAAACCCCCACCAGTATCAACATAGCAAGTATCAAGAGTCGAGATACCAAGTTTTGAAGAAACATATACATAACCAGCTGCTCAAAATACACCTCACTCTAAGACCTCTCAAAATATATACAATATATGACAAAATCAAAATAGAAGTCCCAGAGCAGGTCATCCATGTCCTCAGCAGCTCCTCTGATCCTCTGCAGCTCTATCCCTAGACCTAGGATCCAAAACATCTATGCTATGCAGGCTCCTAGGAACCAGCAGGTCCACCTCTAGCAGAAACAGTAGGCTCGACAGGCACCTCCTCCTCGTCCTCATCCTCCACAGGGTCCTCCTCGACCTCGCCCGACTGTGCAGAGACCCCACCACTGGGTCTAGGATCTGCAGAAGCAGTCCTCTCAATGTCAGTCTGACCAGGAGAAGGAGTCTCCTCAGTAACAACTCTGTAGGAAGAAGGATGTGTACGAGTGGCAGCTCTAAAGCGAAAACTATGAAATCGACGCACTGGTCGAGCTGGGGGTGGTCCTCTATATGTATAAAAGGGTGGAACATGCATAGTATAGACTAAAGGAATCCTAAATCTACGAGGTCGCACCCGAACCAGAGGGTTAGGGTGGTAGAGAGTGATCTCCACCTCCCCCTCAAAGGTGGCTCGGTGCTTCTCGTACGTCCATATACCACTAGGGATAGGGTGTATCTTGATGCAGGCTAGGTATCTGGCCATCACCTAAATAGGGCATAGGGAGTAAGTATACACGTATACATAATCAATAAAGACTAAAATTACAAACACAAGTATATCGTGGACAGACAATAATGCAAGTACATATGAGCATACCAATTTTCAACATTATATCTCTTATAATGCAAGTGGCATGAAGCATGATTTCTATCCACAACTGAGGCCTCTAACAAAAGTCCATCTTGGACGTCCATCCAATACACCATTGTGTTCCCAGAACACTGACATTCGTTCCCAGAACGTAATGCCAAACCATACTTGGATAAATAAGCACCACTCCCAGAGTGTGCATCACGTTCCCGGAACGCATAAAAAAAACCATGTCCCAGACACTGGCCACATTCCCAGAATGTGTCATCAAGTAGGTTACAATTTGGTACTCCCGGAGTACCCTCCTCATATTCCCAGAATATGATAAATGTTTCCTACCAACCCATCTTCCATTCTCTATGCATGAATGCACAATTATTAAGGTTGGTTTTATCTTTACTTTAATTATTGTGATTTAGAAATATCTCAATTTCACTTTTGAATGATTAATTTGAGGTATAACCTTTGGCACAAAAAATTCATTCTTGAATTAACTTAATAACATGCCATTAGGCTTGAATTGGGAAAAAACTTAACCAATGGTATTCACTTTTTACTTAAAAGACTTAACTTTTATTTTTCAGTTTCAGGTACTAACCGGTTACAGTCTCAGGCTAACCGGTTAGAATTACATACCTGAACTTACTAACCATTGCAATTCAGAAAACCCTTTTTCTTGAATTCTCTACCCAATCCATAAACAAGTTTCAACATTGTTTTATACCACAAACCCACTGATTTCATCATTCAAAAGTCTAAATCACAATCCAATTCCACATGAGCACAATTTCCTCTTGAAATTATCTCATAACATTAAGGCATTAACTCCTCAAATTCAATCTGAAACAAACAGTATTTATCAACATGTTTTCAGATTGAGTTCAAGTGAAATTAGAGTATAGACTTGAGTAAAAATGGTAAGAACACAGGACCAATTTCAGAAATTCATTTTCTTTGAAATTTTCCAGTATCTAACCGGTTACAAATATCGAATAACCGGTTAGATTATGCAGTCTGTACATTGAAAAATGAGGTTTTGCATACCATTCTTTCCAATACTCAAATCTAACCAATTTCAACACTCAAAAGAGTTCACATACCTTAAAATAAACATGTTCAACCACAGCAACATATTTATCTTGCATGCATTCAATTTAGATACTCAAATTGCATATAATTCCACATAAACACAACTTGATATCACAAAACTCAAAGTAAACCTTTAAATTATGATTCAATCATCAAAATAGCTTGCATGCAGATTATTAACTTTGCTCAAAAAGAATTGAGACACAGATTTGGCCTCCAAGCCTTTTAACTCTAAACACATAATGCCCTTTTGAGTCTTTGTTGACTCAAGTCCTAAATCACTTGATTTTAGTCTCAATCTAGTATAAGGTAAACTTCTCCCATACCTCTGAGTCGTGTTTGATGAGTATAATCACTGAGGTTTGAAGAAAATCCACAGATTCCACAAAAATTTTAAGTTCTGCTCTCAACCACGTTTTCTAGCAACAGGGTCCAAACACCAGAGAATTTGACATAGAAATTGACCAAAGAAATTGGGGAAAACAATTAGGACTTGCTCTAGGTAACATGCACTAGAAAATCAAAGTGGTTTGAGAATCAAAGAGTGCTTGAGCTTACCTAAATTGAAGCTCAAAGACAGCTCCACGAACACAGAGACAGTGTTGATAGCTTCTCTTCTTGGATTGATTCCTCCTCACACAAGAACTCTCTGCTCACAATCTTTATATCAACGAAATGCCCTTGATTCAAGCTTTCTAGTAGTGTATCACTCTCTCTCCAACACACAGAGACGAAGAAGAATTTTTCCAGACGATTTAGAAACCCTAACAGAGCCTCCCCAACACAAAACTCAGAAATCAACCCCAATCCTTCAACAATCCAGCCTTTTATAGAGGGATTCGATTGACATGAACAATGACGCGTGTTTTCCACTAATCTGAGACTTTTTTCGTGGCGAATTCGTGGACTAATCAAGTGATTACTCATCAAAACGCACTAACCCAGTTTCTGGGTTCATCGTGTAACCGGTTACAGGGCATTACTAACCGGTTAGATCAGTGCAAAATTTAAAAATTAATACTTTTTAAATCTTTCCCTCCAAGAACCTTTCTAATATTACATTTAGGTCCTAATCCAGGGACTAAAATGCAATATCCATATTTTTGTATTTATTTGCCATATAAAAATACTTTCACCTATTTTTATATTTCAAGGCTAACTAGATACAAAATATAAACACTGAAAATTTATAGAAATTAATAATAAAACTTTTATTATTAATTTCCTTATTATCCGGGAGACGAAAATTAGGGGTGTTACACTACTCCCCCACTTAAAAGGAATTTCGTCCCCGAAATTCTAACTTACATAAACAACTCAGGATACTCTTGACGCATCTTCGCCTCTAATTCCCATGTAGCTTCAGACACGTCAGCATTTTCCCATATAACCTTAACTAAAGGTATCTCTTTTCCCCTGAGCTGCTTAATTTCACGATCTTCTATCCGGACTGGTCTGGCTTCAAAGGTAAGGTTCTCCTTCAAATCTAGATCATCAGGTTGAATTTTTAAAACAACCGATGGATCATGCACATATTTCTTTAACTGAGAAACGTGAAAGACATTGTGCAAATTGGACAGAGAGGGTGGTAAAGCTAGTTGATAGGCAATAGGACCAACTCTCTTAAGGATTTGGTATGGACCTATACACTTAGGTGAAAGCTTCCGGGTTCTCAAGGCTCTACTGATTCCTTTCATCGGAACTATCCGAAGAAACACATGGTCGCCTTCCGAAAACTCTATTGGTTTTCTCCGCCTATCAGCATAACTCTTCTGCCGACTTTGAGCCGCTTTCATCTTTGCCTGAACAATTTTGATCTTCTCAGTTGTCTGCTGCACCATTTCTGGTCCAACCACTAAGTTCTCCCCCACTTGAAACCAGCATAGCGGGTTTTGACATTTCCTTCCATACAAAGCCTCAAACGGTACCATTTCGATGCTTGCATGATAACTGTTGTTGTACGAGAATTCTGCGAGGGGTAACACTTGATCCCAACTTCCCTATTCCTCAAGTGCACAAGCCCTCAATATATCTTCCAAAGACTGAATAGTTCTCTCCGTTTGACCGTCCGTCTGTGGATGATACGCATAACTCAACTTTAAGCTTGTTCCCATAGCATTTTGCAAACTCTTCCAGAACTGCGAAGCAAACCTGGGATCTCGATCCGACACAATACTCGAAGGCACTCCGTGTAAACGAACTACCTCCTTAATGTAGATCTGGGTTAACTTATTCAAAGGATAGCGCATATTTATCGGAATAAAATCCGCCCACTTAGTTAACCTATCCACAATCACCCAGATTGCATCATAATTTGCTACTGTTCTTGGCAAACCAGATACAAAATCCATCGAGATACTATCCCACTTCCATTGAGGGATATTTAAGGGTTGCAATTGTCCTCCCGGTTTCTGATGCTCTACCTTAGCCTTTTGACAAATTAAACATGAAGCCACATACTCCGCGACATCCTTTTTCAAACCGGACCACCAAAACATTTTCTTCGGATCCTGATACATTTTGGTTGATCCAGGATGCATACTCATCCGACTCTTATGTGCTTCATCAATAATCAATCTCCTAACCTCCTGATCTTGTGGTATGCAAATCCTTGTTCTGAAATGAAGGATTCCATCCAACCCAATCTGGAAATCAGGTTCCTTCCCCTCCGAACCTAATCTCATCTTTTCAATCAACTCTTCATCTTCTCGTTGCAACTCCCGAATTCTTTCCAAGAACTCATTTGTGATCTGCAACATTCCCAACTTGATGCTTGGTGGTTCCACTTGCGTCAACAAGCTCAAGTCTCTGAATTCCTCGATTAAAGCTACTTCCTTCACCATCATTGCACTTATGTGGATTGCTTTCCGACTTAAAGCATCGGCAACCACATTTTCTTTACCCGGATGGTAATGGAGTTTAAAGTCATAATCCTTCAAAAACTCCATCCACCTTCTTTGCCTCATGTTCAACTCTTTTTGGTCAAACAGATATTTCAAACTCTTATGGTCACTAAATACTTGGAAAGTAGTGCCATAGAGATGATGTCTCCATATCTTTAAGGCAAACACGATCGCAGCTAACTCTAAATCGTGTGTCGGGTAATTCACCTCATGATTCTTCAACTGTCGTGATGCATAAGCCACTACTCTTCCTTCTTGCATCAATACACACCCCAGTCCTTGCTTAGATGCATCACAGTACACTTCAAAACTCTTGTAAGGGTCAGGTACGATTAACACAGGAGACGATGTTAACCTTTCCTTTAGCTCTCGGAAACTACTTTCACACCTGTCATCCCACACAAACGGCTGATCTTTCCGAGTCAACTTGGTCAAAGGCAACGCAATCTTGGAAAATCATTCTATGAACCGACGATAGTATCCAGCCAGCCCTAAGAAACTTCTCACCTCAGTCACAGTCTTAGGTTGTTCCCATTTCAACACCGAACTCACCTTCGCTGGATCCACTGCAATTCCTTCCTTAGAGATTACATGCCCAAGAAACTTTACTTCATTCAACCAAAACTCACATTTCGTAAGTTTGGCATACAACTGCTTCTCCTTCAGGACCTTCAACACAATCCTGAGATGTTCTTCATGCTCCTCCGGACTCTTAGAATAGACCAAAATATCATCTATAAACACCACGACGAACAAATCAAGGTATGGTCTAAAGAACCGGTTCATATAATCCATGAAAATAGGAGGTGCATTAGTCAATCTGAATGGCATCACAACATACTCATAATGACCGTACCGAGATCGAAATTCAGTCTTGGGTATATCTTCCTCCTTTATCCTGATCTGATGATAGCCCGATCTCAGATCAATCTTTGAAAATACTGCAGCTCCCCTAACTTGATCCATAAGGTCATCAATCCTTGGCAAAGGATACTTATTCTTAATGGTGACCTTATTCAATTGTCTGTAATCCACACACATCCTCATACTTCCGTCTTTCTTCTTTACAAACAACAATGGAGCTCCCCAAGGCGAAACACTTGGCCTGATCATCTGCTTCTGCAGCAACTCCTCTATTTGCTTTTTCATTTCTGCCATTTCCGGTGGTGCCATTCTATAGGGAGCAATAGAGATGGGACCAGCTCCAGGAACTAAATCAATCCCAAACTCTATTTCTCGCTTCGGAGGTAATCCTGGTATCTCTTCAGGAAATACTTTCGGAAATTCCCTTACCACAGGAATCTCTTCTATCGGCATGGACTCTTCTTCTCCAGTAGCAGAGAATAAGCACATATAACCTTTGGGTTCAAGGGTTCTACATTGGATTGTCTTTCTCTCACAATTGATGATCACTTGGTTCTTCATCAACCAATCCATACCTAAGATCACATCTAATTGTAACTTAGGGAGACAAATCAAATCTACTTTAGTGACACGACCCAAGATTTCAACATCACACCCTAAGCAAATCTTAGAGGTAAAGATGGGTATCCCAGTAGGGGTATCTATACTAAGATAGCAAGGCGAATCAGAAACAACAAGATTCAACCTACTCACACATTCAGGAGAAACAAAAGAATGTGTAGCTCCAGAATCAAACATAATCTTGCAAGGTTGATCGTTAAGCAAAAAGTTACCTTGCACGAGATTCGGGGTTTGTGTTGCTTCATTACCACTCAGGGTAAACACTTGGCCCTGCACCACAGACTTGCCAGCAGATCCTTTAGCGTCACCTTTTGCGGGCGTTCTGCAATCACGGGTAAAATGACCTTGCTTCCCACATTTGAAACACCCTCCTGTGGACCAGCAGAATTGACCATGGTGATAACGCCTACACTTCTCACAATAAGGAGCATTATCGTGAGACTTGTTCTTGTTATCAATCACAGCTTTGCCCTTGCCCTTGTTCTTTTGAGCATATGGACCATTATTCTGGTGATCGAATCTCTTCTTCCTCTGTGGTCCATAGTTCTGTCCACCACCCTTTCCTTGGCTTCCTATCAACTCAGCCTTCTTATCATCCTCATACATTCTGCACATATCCACAATTGCAGGAAAACTCTGGATCCTCTGGTAACTGAAAATAGACTTCAACTCCGGTCTCACCCCACCTTCGAACTTGACACACTTACTCCTTTCATCAGGGTTATTCAAGTAGTGGGGAGAATATTTCATCAACTCCTCAAATCGGGCAGCATATTCTCCTACACTCATATCCCCCTGTTTCAATTGCATGAACTCTACCTCCTTCTTTCTCCTTAAATCTTCTGGAAAGTATTTATTAAGGAATTTCTCCATAAACACTCCCTAGTTGATTGCTCTTCTTTCAAAATTCAGCAATTGAACCGTATGATCCCACCAGTTCTCAGCTTCCCCATGAAGCATGTAAACTGCATAGGTTACCTTCTGCTCATCCAAACAGTCTAAAGTTATGAAAATCTTGTTGATCTCATACAACCACTTATTTGCCTCATGAGGTTTGTATCCTCCTTCAAACCTTAGTGGATTGCATTTTCTAAACTCCGACAGAGTCTTAGCATCATGATTTACCACATTACCAACATGTAGATTGTCAGCTCGTCCTTGAGGTGGCTGCTGTAGCTGCTGCTGCATACCTTCCAGCACAGTCGTAATACGTTCTAACATTTCATTCGTATAATTTCTATTTCTGGTTGCCATAGAAAGACCTGCACTATGGGCTTTGGGTCACTAAAAGGTCTTTCAAACATAAGCACTACTAGCTTACTCAACAATCTTACTCAAACATATTCAAATAACATTGAATATCATACTTAGCTGCATCATCAGGGCCATGAGGGACAGGACGAATGCTCTGATGCCACCAAAGATGTGACACCCTTGTTTTATATCTTGAAAATAATAAATATTTCCAAATGTAGAATACTTGCTATCAAAAATTGGGTCTAGAAAAATTTTTCCTTTGTAATGTATACTTGCTCAATTATAAAACACCTTTAACCTGGGCAATTAATTTGAATTCGGCTTAATAATATCTTAATTACAAAAAGGCTCTCGAGACAATGTCTTTTTAACACAATGAAACATATTTGTAACATTTCTTAGAAACATATTATTTGTCTCTTGAGTTTGATCGAACGTATAGAATATAAACTTATTGCCGAATCCTTTTGAACCAAAATCAGAGTATGCGGAAGTAAAAGTAATACTTGTGGGGCACTGCTGAGGTAAAGAAAACATAATATATATATATATATATATATATCATAATAAAAACCCCCACCTGTATCAACATAGCAAGTATCAAGAGTCGAGATACCAAGTTTTGATGAAACATATACATAACCCGCTGCTCAAAATAAACCTCACTCTAAGACCTCTCAAAATATATACAATATATGACAAAATCAAAATAGAAGTCCCAGAGCAGGTCATCCATGTCCTCAGCAACTCCTCTGATCCTCTGCAGCTCTATTCCTAGACCTAGGATCCAAAACATCTATGCTATGCAGGCTGCTAGGAACCAGCAGGTCCACCTCTAGCAGAAACAGTAGGCTCGACAGGCACCTCCTCCTTGTCCTCATCCTCCACAGGGTCCTCCTCGACCTCGCCCGACTGTGCAGAGACCCCACCACTGGGTCTAGGATCTGCAGAAGCAGTCCTCTCAAAGTAAGTCGGACCAGGAGAAGGAGTCTCCTCAGTAACAACTCTGTGGGAAGAAGGATGTGTACGAGTGGCAGCTCTAAAGCGAAAACTATGAAATTGATGCACTAGTCGAGCCGGGGGTGGACCTCTATATGTATATAAGGGTGGAACATGCATAGTATAGAGTAAAGGAATCCTAAATCTACGAGGTCGCACCCGAACCAGAGGGTTAGTGTGGTAGAGAGTGATCTCCACCTCCCCCTCAAAGGTGGCTCAGTGCTCCTCGTACGTCCATATACCATTAGGGATAGGGCGTATCTCGATGCAGGCTAGGTATCAGGCCATCACCTAAACAGGGCATAGGGAGTAAGTATACACGTATACATAATCAATAAAGACTAAAATTACAAACACAAGTATATCATGGACAGACAATAATGCAAGTACATATGAGCATACCAATTTTCAACATTATATCTCTTATAATGCAACTGGCATGAAGCATGATTTCTATCCACAACTGAGGCCTCTAACAAAAGTCCATCTTGGACGTCCATCCAATACACCATTGTGTTCCCAGAACACTGACATTCGTTCCCAGAACGTAATGCCAAACCATACTTGGATAAATAAGCACCACTCCCAGAGTGTGCATCACGTTCCCGGAATGCATAAAAAAACCATGTCCCAGACACTGGCCACATTCCCAGAATGTGTCATCAAGTAGGTTACAATTTGGTACTCCCGGAGTACCCTCCTCATATTCCCAAAATATGATAAACGTTTCCTACCAACCCATCTTCCATTCTCTATGCATGAATGCACAATTATTAAGGTTGGTTTTATCTTTACTTTAATTATTGTGATTTAGAAATATCTCAATTTCACTTTTGAATGATTAATTTGAGGTATAACCTTTGGCACAAAAAATTCACTCTTGAATTAACTTAAAAACATGCCATTAGGCTTGAATTGGGAAAAACTTAACCAATGGTATTCACTTTTTACTTAAAAGACTTAACTTTTATTTTTCAGTTTCAGGTACTAACCGGTTACAGTCTCAGGCTAACCGGTTAAAATTACAGACCTGAACTTACTAACCATTGCAATTCAGAAAACCCTTTTTCTTGAATTCTCTACCCAATCCATGAACAAGTTTCAACATTGTTTTATACCTCAAACCCACTGATTTCATCATTCAAAAGTCTAAATCACAATCCAATTCCACATGAGCACAATTTCCTCTTGAAATTATCTCATAACATTAAGGCATTAACTCCTCAAATTCAATCTGAAACAAACAGTATTTATCAACATGTTTTCAGATTGAGTTCAAGTGAAATTAGAGTATAGACTTGAGTAAAAATGGTAAGAACACAGGACCAATTTCAGAAATTCATTTTCTTTGAAATTTTCCAGTATCTAACCGGTTACAAATATCGAATAACCGGTTAGATTATGCAGTCTGTACATTAAAAAATGAGGTTTTGCATACCATTCTTTCCAATACTCAAATCTAACCAATTTCAACACTCAAAAGAGTTCACATACCTTAAAATAAACATGTTCAACCACAACAACATATTTATCTTGCATGCATTCAATTTAGATACTCAAATTGCATATAATTCCACATAAACACAACTTGATATCACAAAACTCAAAGTAAACCTTTAAATTATGATTCAATCATCAGAATAGCTTGCATGCAGATTATTAACTTTGCTCAAAAAGAATTGAGACACAGATTTGGCCTCCAAGCCTTTTAACTCTAAACACATAATGCCCTTTTGAGTCTTTGTTGACTCAAGTCCTAAATCACTTGATTTTAGTCTCAATCTAGTATAAGGTAAACTTCTCTCATACCTCTGAGTCGTGTTTGATGAGTATAATCACTGAGGTTTGAAGAAAATCCACAGACACCACAGAAATTCTAAGTTCTGCTCTCAGCCACGTTTTCTAGCAACAGGGTCCAAACACTAGAGAATTTGACATAGAAATTGACCAAATAAATTGGGGTAAACAATTAGGACTTGCTCTAGGTAACATGCACTAGAAAATCAAAGTGGTTTGAGAATCAAAGAGTGCTTGAGCTTACCTAAATTGAAGATCAAAGACAGCTCCACGAACACAGAGACACTCTTGATAGCTTCTCTTCTTGGATTGATTCCTCCTCACACAAGAACTCTCTGCTCACAATCTTTATATCAACGAAATGCCCTTGATTCAAGCTTTCCAGTAGTGTATCACTCTCTCTCCAACACTCAGAGACGAAGAAGAATTTCTCCAGACGATTTAGAATTCCTAACAGAGCCTCCCAAACACAAAACTCAGAAATCAACCCCAATCCTTCAACAATCCAGCCTTTTATAGAGGGATTAGATTGACATGCACAATGACGCATGTTTTCCACTAATCTGAGGCTATTTTCGTGGCGAATTCGTGGATTAATCAAGTGATTACTCATCAAAACGCACTAACCCAGTTTCTGGGTTCATCGTGTAACCGGTTACAGGGCATTACTAACCGGTTAGATCAGTGCAAAATTTAAAAATTAATAATTTTTAAATCTTTCCCTCCAAGAACCTTTCTAATATTACATTTAGGTCCTAATCTAGGGACTAAAATGCAATATCCATATTTTTGTATTTATTTGCCATATAAAAATACTTTCACCTATTTTTATATTTCAAGGCTAATTAGATACAAAATATAAACTTGGAAAATTTATATAAATTAATAATAAAACTTTATTATTAATTTCCTTATTATCCGGGAGACGAAAATTAGGGGTGTTACACTACTCCCCCACTTAAAAGGAATTTCGTCCCTGAAATTCTAACTTACATAAACAACTCAGGATACTCTTGACGCATCTTCGCCTCTAATTCCCATGTAGCTTCAGACACGTCATCATTTTCCCATATAACCTTAACTAAAGGTATCTCTTTTCCCCTGAGCTGCTTAACTTCACGATCTTCTATCTGAACTGGTCTGGCTTCAAAGGGAAGGTTCTCTTTCAAAGCTAGATCATCAGGTTGAATTTTTAAAACAACTAATGGATCATGCACATATTTCTGTAACTGAGAAATGCGAAAGACATTGTGCAAATTGGACAGAGAGGGTGGTAAAGCTAGTTGATAGGCAACAGGACCAACTCTCTTAAGGATTTGGTATGGACCTATACACTTAGGTGAAAGCTTCCGGGTTCTCAAGGCTCTACTGATTCCTTTCATCGGAACTATCCGAAGAAACACATGGTCGCCTTCCGAAAACTCTATTGGTTTTCTCCGCCTATCAGCATAACTCTTCTACCGACTTTGAGCCGCTTTCATCTTTGCCTGAACCATTTTGATCTTCTCAGTTGTCTGCTGCACCATTTCTGGTCCAACCACTAAGTTCTCCCCCACTTGAAACCAGCATAACGGGTTTTGACATTTCCTTCCATACAAAGCCTCAAATGGTGTCATTCCGATGCTTGCATGATAACTGTTGTTGTACGTGAATTCTGCGAGGGGTAACACTTGATCCCAACTTCCCTGTTCCTCAAGTGCACAAGCCCTCAATATATCTTCCAAAGACTGAATAGTTCTCTCCGTTTGACCATCCGTCTGTGGATGATACGCATAACTCAACTTTAAGCTTGTTACCATAGCATTGTGCAAACTCTTCCAAAACTGCGAAGCAAACCTGGGATCTCGATCCGACACAATACTCGAAGGCACTCCGTGTAAACGAACTACCTCCTTAATGTAGATCTGGGTTAACTTATTCAAAGGATAGCGCATATTTATCGGAATAAAATGCGCCGACTTAGTTAACCTATCCACAATCACCCAGATTGCATCATGATTTGCTACTGTTCTTGGCAAACCAGATACAAAATCCATCGAGATATTATCCCACTTCCATTGAGGGATATTTAAGGGTTGCAATTGTCCTCCCGGTTTCTGATGCTCTACCTTAGCCTTTTGACAAATTAAACAAGAAGCCACATACTCCGCGACATCCTTTTTCAAACCGGACCACCAAAACATTTTCTTCGGATCCTGATACATTTTGGTTGATCCAGGATGCATACTCATCCGACTCTTATGTGCTTCATCAAGAATCAATCTCCTAACCTCCTGATCTTTTGGTATGCAAATCCTTGTTCTGAAACGAAGGATTCCATCCAACCCAATCTGGAAATCAGGTTCCTTCCCCTCCGAAACTAATCTCATCTTTTCAATCAACTCTTCATCTGCTCGTTGCAACTCCCGAATTCTTTCCAAGAACTCATTTGTGATCTACAACATTCCCAACTTGATGCTTGATGGTTCCACTTGCGTCAACAAGCTCAAGTCTCTGAATTCCTCGATTAAAGCTACTTCCTTCACCATCATTGCACTTATGTGGATTGCTTTCCGACTTAAAGCATCGGCAACCACATTTTCTTTACCCGGATGGTAATGGAGTTTAAAGTCATAATCCTTCAAAAACTCCATCCACCTTCTTTGCCTCATGTTCAACTCTTTTTGGTCAAACAGATATTTCAAACTATTATGGTCACTAAATACATGGAAAGTAGTGCCATAGAGATGATGTCTCCATATCTTTAAGGCAAACACGATCGCAGCTAACTATAAATCGTGTGTCGGGTAATTCACCTCATGATTCTTACACTGTCGTGATGCATAAGCCACTACTCTTCCTTCTTGCATCAATACACACCCCAGTCCTTGCTTAGATGCATCACAGTACACTTCAAAACTCTTGTGAGGGTCATGTAAGATTAACACAGGAGACGATCTTAACCTTTCCTTTAGCTCTCAGAAACTACTTTCACACCTGTCATCCCACACAAACGGATGATCTTTCCGAGTCAACTTGGTCAAAGGCAACGCAATCTTGGAAAATCCTTCTATGAACCGACGATAGTATCCAGCCAGCCCTAAGAAACTTCTCACCTCAGTCACAGTCTTAGGTTGTTCCCATTTCAACACCGAACTCACCTTCGCTGGATCCACCGCAATTCCTCCCTTAGAGATTACATGCCCAAGAAACTTTACTTCATTCAACCAAAACTCACATTTCATACGTTTGGCATACAACTGCTTCTCCTTCAGGACCTTCAACACAATCCTGAGATATTCTTCATGCTCCGTCGGACTCTTAGAATAGACCAAAATATCATCTATAAACACCACGACGAACAAATCCAGGTTTGGTCTAAAGATCCGGTTCATATAATCCATGAAAATAGGAGGTGCATTAGTCAATCTGAATGGCATCACAACATACTCATAATGACCGTACCGAGATCGAAATTCAGTCTTGGGTATATCTTCCTCCTTTATCCTGATCTGATGATAGCCCGATCTCAGATCAATCTTTGAAAATACTGCAGCTCCCCTAACTTGATCCATAAGGTCATCAATCCTTGGCAAAGGATACTTTATCTTAATGGTGACCTTATTCAATTGTCTGTAATCCACACACATCCTCATACTTCCATCTTTCTTCTTTACAAGAAACAATGGAGCTCCCCAAGGCGAAACACTTGGCCTGATCATCTGCTTCTGCAGCAACTCCTCTATTTGCTTTTTCATTTCTGCCATTTCCGGTGGTGCCATTCTATAGGGAGCAATAGAGATGGGACCAGCTCCAGGAACTAAATCAATCCCAAACTCTATTTCTCGCTTCGGAGGTAATCCTGGTATCTCTTCAGGAAATACTTCCGGAAATTCCCTTACCACAGGAATCTCTTCTATCGGCATGGACTCTTCTTCTCCAGTAGCAGAGAATAAGCACATATAACCTTTGGGTTCAAGGGTTCTATATTGGATTGTCTTTCTCTCACAATTGATGACCACTTGGTTCTTCATCAACCAATCCATACCCAAGATCACATCTAATTGTAACTTAGGGAGACAAACCAAATCTACTTTAGAGACACGACCCAAGATTTCAACATCACACCCTAAGCAAATCTTAGAGGTAAAAATGGGTATCCCAGTAGGGGTATCTATACTAAGATAACAAGGCGAATCAGAAACAACAAGATTCAACCTACTCACACATTCAGGAGAAACAAAATAATGTGTAGCTCCATAATCAAACATAATCTTGCAAGGTTGATCATTAAGCAAATAGTTACCTTGCACGAGATTCGGGGTTTGGGTTGCTTCATTACCACTCAGGGTAAACACTTTGCCCTGCACCACAGACTTGCCAGCAGATCCTTTAGCATCACCTTTTGCGGGCTCTCTGCAATCACGGGCAAAATGACCTTGCTTCCCATATTTGAAACACCCTCCTGTGGACCAGCAGAATTGACCATGGTGATAACGCCTACACTTCTCACAATAAGGAGCATTATCGTGAGACTTGTTCTTTTATCAATCACAGCTTTGCCCTTGCCCTTGTTCTTCTGAGCATATGGACCATTATTTCGGTGATCGAATCTCTTCTTCCTCTGTGGTCCATAGTTCTGTCCACCACCCTTTCCTTGGCTTCCTATCAACTCAGCCTTCTTATCATCCTCATACATTCTACACATATCCACAAGTGCAGGAAAACTCTGAATCCTTTGGTAACTGAAAATAGACTTCAACTCCGGTCTCAGCCCACCTTTGAAATTGACACACTTACTCCTTTCATCAGGGTTATTCAAGTAGTTGGGAGAATATTTCATCAACTCCTCAAATCGGGCAGCATATTCTCCTACACTCATATCCCCTTGTTTCAATTGCACGAAATCTACCTCCTTCTTTCTCCTTAAATCTTCTGGAAAGTATTTATTAAGGAATTTCTCAATAAACACTCCCCAGTTGATTGCTCTTCTTTCAAAATTCAGCAATTGAACCGTATGATCCCACCAGTTCTCAGCTTCCCCATGAAGTATGTAAACTGCATTGGTTATCTTCTGCTCATCCGAACAGTCTAAAGTTCTGAAAATCTTGTTGATCTCATACAACCACTTATATGCCTCATCAGGTTTGTATCCTCCTTCAAACCTTGGTGGATTGCATTTTCTAAACTCCGACAGAGTCTTAGCATCATGATTTACCACATTACCAACATGTGGATTGCCAGCTCGTCCTTGAGGTGGCTGTTGTTGCTGCTGCTGTTGCATACCTTCCAGCACAGTCGTAATACGTTCTAACATTTCGTTCGTATAATTTCTATTTCTGGTTGCCATAGAAAGACCTGCGCTATGGGCTTTGGGTCACTAAAAGGTCTTTAAAACATAAGCACTACTAGCTTACTCAACAATCTTACTCAAACATATTCAAATAACATTGAATATCATACTTAGCTGCATCATCAGGGCCATGAGGGACAGGACCAATGCTCTGATACCACCAAAGATGTGACACCCTTGTTTTATATCTTGAAAATAATAAATATTTCCAAATGTAGAATACTCGCTATCAAAAATTGGGTCTAGAAAAAATTTTCCTTTGTAAAGTATACTTGCTCAATTATAAAACACCTTTAACCTGGGCAATTAATTTGGCCATCACCTAAACAGGGCATAGGGAGTAAGTATACACGTATACATAATCAATAAAGACTAAAATTACAAACACAAGTATATCATGGACAGACAATAATGCAAGTACATATGAGCATACCAATTTTCAACATTATATCTCTTATAATGCAAGTGGCATGAAGCATGATTTCTATCCACAACTGAGGCCTCTAACAAAAGTCCATCTTGGACGTCCATCCAATACACCATTGTGTTCCCAGAACACTGACATTCGTTCCCAGAACGTAATGCCAAACCATACTTGGATAAATAAGCACCACTCCCAGAGTGTGCATCACGTTCCCGGAATGCATAAAAAACCATGTCCCAGACACTGGCCACATTCCCAGAATGTGTCATTAAGTAGGTTACAATTTGGTACTCTCGGAGTACCCTCCTCATATTCCCAGAATATGATAAAAGTTTCCTACCAACCCATCTTCCATTCTCTATGCATGAATGCACAATTATTAAGGTTGGTTTTATCTTTACTTTAATTGCTGTGATCTTGAAATATCTCAATTTCACTTTTGAATGATTAATTTGAGGTATAACCTTTGGCACAAAAATTCGTTCTTGAATTAACTTAAAAACATGCCATTAGGCTTGAATTGGGAAAAACTTAACCAATGGTATTCACTTTTTACTTATAAGACTTAACTTTTATTTTTCATTTTCAGGTACTAACCGGTTACAGTCTAAGGCTAACCGATTAGAATTACAGACCTGAACTTACTAACCATTGCAATTCAGAAAACCCTTCTTCTTGAATTCTCTACCCAAACCATAAACAAGTTTCAACATTGTTTTATACCTCAAACCCATTGATTTCATTACTCAAAAGTCTAAATCACAATCCAATTCCAAAATCACAATAATTATCTCATAACATTAAGGCATTAACTCCTCAAATTCAATCTGAACCAAACAGTATTTATCAACATGTTTTCAGATTGAGTTCAAGTGAAATTAGAGTATAGACTTGAGTAAAAATGGTAAGAACACGTGACCAATTTCATAAATTCATTTTCTTTGAAATTTTCCAGTATCTAACCGGTTACAAATATCGAATAACCGGTTAGATTATGCAGTCTGTACATTGAAAAATGAGGTTTTGCATACCATTCTTTCCAATACTCAAATCTAACCAATTTCAACACTCAAAATAGTTCACATACCTTAAAATAAACATGTTCAACCACAGCAACATATTTATCTTGCATGCATTCAATTTAGATACTCAAATTGCATATTATTCCACATAAACACAACTTGATATCACAAAACTCAAAGTAAACCTTTAAATTATGATTCAATCATCAGAATATCTTGCATGCAGATTATTAACTTTTCTCAAAAAGAATTGAGACACAGATTTGGCCTCCAAGCCTTTTAACTCTAAACACATAATGCCCTTTTGAGTCTTTGTTGAATCAAGTCCTAAATCACTTGATTTCAGTCTCATTCTAGTATAAGGTAAACTTCTCCCACACCTCTGAGTCGTGTTTGATGAGTATAATCACTGAGCTTTGAAGAAAATCTGTAACACCCCTAATTCTCGTCTCCCGAATAATAGGAAATTAATAATAAAAGTTTTATTATTAATTTATAGAAATTTTCCAAGTTTATATTTTGTATTTAATTAGCCTTAAATATAAAAATAAGTTGAAATATTTTTATAGGGCAAATAAATGCAAAATATAAGGATATTACATTTTGGTCCCTGGATGAGGACTAAAAGGTAATATTGAAAAGGTTCTTGGAGGGAAAGATTTAAAAATATTAATTTTTGAATTTTGTACTAATCTAACCGGTTAGTAATGCCCTGTAACCGGTTAGACGATGAACTCAGAAACTGGATTAGTGGATTTTGATGAGTAATCACTTGATTAATCACGGAATCGCCACGATTACAGCCTCAGATTAGTGGAAACACACGCGTCCTTGTGCATGTCACTATAAATTGTCTATAAATAGCTGGATTTCTGATGAAGTGGGGGTTGTTCATCTGAGTTTTGGGTTGAAGGGCTGAGTTAGGGTTTCAATTTCGTGGAAGCAAATTCTCTTTCTTCTTTGAGAGTTAGAGAGCGAAACACACATTTCTGAAAAGCTTGAATCAAGGGCTTTTCAGTGATATACACTTTGTGAGTTGAGGTTTCGTGTGGGAGGAGAAATCAATCTTAGAAGCTAAGAGTTGGAGACTGAACTCTATTTTCTATTGATTCTGGAAGCTGAGTTCAAGCTTTGATTTTGGTAAGTACAGTCCATCATTAAGCCTCAAATCTCTTTGATTCTCTAGTGCATGTTACCTATATTGAGTCCTAATGGTTTTCCCCAATTTCTTTGGCCAATTCCTATGTCAAATTTGGTGGTTTTTGGACCCTGTTGCTGAAATCGTGTGTGAAGGGCAGAACCTAGGATTGGTGGGAATCTGTGGAGTTTTCTTCAAATTCAGTGTTGATTATCATCAAACTCGGTCTTAAGGTATGGGAGAAGTTTACCTTATACTAGATTTAGACTAAAATTCAAGTGATTTAGGATTTGAGTTAACAAAACTCAAAAAGGGCATTATGTGCAATATGGCACAAAGGCTTGGAGGCCAAAGTTTTGCTCATTGTGGTTTTGAGCAACTTTATATTGATGCATGCAAAGTATATGGAAGCTGAATTCTGAATTTGAATGCCTATTATAAGTTTTGTTGTATTAAATTGTGTTTATGTGAATTTTTATACAATTTGATTGAAAAAGCTTGATGCATGCACTTTGAATTTGTTTCTGTGATGAAACATGTTTGGTTAAGGTATATGAACCTTGTTGAATGATGGAATTTGGTTAGATTTGAGAAACAAAGAGAATGATGTGTCAAAACTCTTGTTTTAATTGACTGACTGCATAATCTAACCGGTTACTCGATATTCGTAACCGGTTAGACACTGCAGAAATTCAAAAGAAAATCATTTTATAAAACAGTCCTGAAGTTTCACTAATTTTACTCAAATCTATACCTTGAATTCACTAAAAAGAATCTGAAAGTGAGGTGACAATACTCTCTTGGTTCAGATTTAAGGGTAAGGGGTTTATACCTTAATTCAATGAAATAATTTCAAGAGGAAATTATGCTTTATGGAAAATGTGATTTGGACTTTTGAATGATGGAAACTGTGATTTTTGAGGCATAAAACAATGTTTAATTGTTTATGGATTGGGTAGTAAATTCAAGAAAAAAAGGTTTTTCTGAATTGCAATGGTAAACAGTTCAGGTCTGTAATTCTAACCAGTTAGCCTGAGACTGTAACCGGTTAGTACCTGAATCTGAAAAATAAAAAGTTAAGTTTTTGAATACCATTGACTTTGTTTTACCTAATCTAAGTCTAAGGGCATGTTTTGAGAAAATTCAAAGGAGAATTTTATGCCAAAGTGTATGCCTCAAATAAATCATTCAAAAGGGAAATTGGAATATTTCTAAATCACATTAATTAATGTAAAGATAAAACCAACCCTGATATTTGTGCATCCATATAGACTGGAAGTCTGGTTGGTAGGAACGTTTATCATATTCTGGGAATATGAGGAGGGTACTCCGGGAGTACCAAATGATAACCTACTTGATGACACATTATAGATATGTGGCCAGTGTCCGGGACCTGGTTTTTATGCGTTCTGGGAACGTATGCGTTCTGGGAATGTGGTGCACACTCCGGGAGTGATGCTTATTATCCAAGTATGGTTCGGCATTATGTTCTGGGAACACAAGGGTGTATTGGATGGACGTCCAAGATGGACTTTTAGAGGCCTCAGTTGTGGATAGAAAATCATACATCATGCCACTTGCATTATAAGAGTTATAATGTTGAAAACTGGTGTGCTCATATGTATTTGCATTATGATCTGTCCATGATATACTTGTGATTGTAGTTTTAGTCTTTATCCATTATGTATATGTGTATACTTACTCCCTGTGCCCTGTTTAGGTGATGGCCAGATACCTAGCTTGCATCGAGATATGCCCTATCCCTAGCGGTATATGGACGTATGAGGAGCACTGTGCCACTTTTGAGGGGGAGGTTGAGATCACTCTCTACCACCCTAACCCTCTGGTGCGAGTGCGACCTCGTCGATTTAGGATTCCCTTAGTCTACACTATGCATGTTCCACCTTTTTGTACATATAGAGGACCACCCCCGGCTCGACCTATGCGTCGTTTTCATAGTTTTCGTTTTAGAGCTGCCACTTGTTCCCATCCTTCCTCCCATAGAGTTGTTACTGAGGAGACTCTTTCTCCTGGTCCGACTGACTTGGATAGGACTGCTTCTGCAGACCTTAGGCCCAGTGGTGGGGTCTCTACACAGTCGGGCGAGGTCGAGGAGGACCCTGTGGAGGATGAGAGCGAGGAGGAGGTGCATGTTGAGCCGACTGTTTCTGCTAGAGGTGGACCCGCTGGTTCATAGGAGCTTGCATAGCGTAGATGTTTTGGATCCTAGATCCTAGGGATAGAGCTGTGGAGGATCTGAGGAGCTGCTGAGGACACAGATGACTTGCTCTGGGACTTCTATTTTGGATTTTGGTTATATATATTGTATATATCTGAGAGGTCTTAGAGTGAGCTTTTATTTTATGCAGCTGGTTTGTATATGTTTCATCAAAACTTGCTATCTCGACTTTTTATCACTTGCTACTGGCTGTACTGATGGGGTTTATATTATGACTTATATATATATGATGTTTCTTTACCTCAGCAGTGCCCCACAAGTACTACTTTTACTTCCGCGAACTCTGATTTCTATTGAGAAAGGACTCGGCGATAAGTTTATGCTTTATATATATTCAAATTCAACTCGAGAGGCAAATAGTATGTTTTAATATTAACTATGAAGAGTATTTTCTATAGTTAAGGAAATGTTATCTCGAGAGCCTTTTCGAAACTAAGATATTGTTAAGCCGAACTTTCAAAATGGTTTATGTTCAAAAGGGTTTATGAACGAGAAAGTACTAGTTCTAAAAAGGAGAAAAATTTTCTAGCTCAAATTTTGATAGCAAGTACTCAATTATTTGGAAATATTAATTATTTTCAAGTTAAAAAGAGAGTGTCACACCCTTCGGTGGTATCAGAGCATTGGTCCTGTCCCTCATGGCCCGAAGATGCAGCTAACTATGGTATTCAATGTTGATTGAATATATTTTGAGTAAGTTAGTAGCATTTATGTTTTAAAGACCTTTCTAGTAACCCAAAGCCCATAGTGCAGGTCTTTCTATGGCAACCCGGAATAGAAATATTACTAATGAAATGTTAGAACGAATCACGGCCGTGCTGGAAGGCATGCAGCAGCAGCAGAGACAACAACCATCTCAAGGGCGAGCTCGTAACCCATCTGCTGGCAACATGGCGAATCATGACGCTAAGACTCTGTCGGAGTTCAGAAAGTGCAACCCACCAAGGTTCGAGGGAGGATATAAACCTGAAGAGGCGAACAAGTGGTTGTATGAGATTAATAAGATTTTCCGAACTCTGAAGTGTTCTGATGAACAGAAGGTGACCTATGCAGTTTACATGCTTCACGGAGAAGCTGAAAACTGGTGGGATCACACTGTCCAATTGCTGAATTTCGAAAGGAGAGCAATCAACTGGGGAGTATTTATGGAGAAGTTTCTTAATAAATATTTTCCAGAAGATTTGCGGAGAAAGAAGGAAGTGGAATTCATGCAATTGAAGCAGGGGGATATGAGTGTAGGGGAGTATGCTGCCAGATTCGAGGAGCTGATGAAGTACTCTCCCTACTACTTAAATAACCCTGATGAAAGGAGTAAGTGTGTTAAGTTTGAAGGTGGACTAAGGCCGGAACTGAAGTCTATCTTCAGTTATCAAAGGATTCAAAGTTTCCCTACACTAGTAGATATGTGCAGAATGTATAAAGATGATAAGAAGGCTGAATTGATTGGAAGTCAAGTGAAGGGGGTTGGACAGAACTATGGACCACAGAGGAAGAAGAAGTTTGATCATCGGAATAATGGTCCATATTCTAGGAACAAGGGTAAGGGAAAGCCTGTGGTGCAAGGAAGAGTATTTACCCTGAGTGGTAGTGAAGCAACCCAAACCCCGAATCTCGTGCAAGGTAACTTTCTGCTTGATAACTAACCTTGCAAAATCATGTTTGATTCTGGAGCTACACATTCTTTTGTTTCTCCTGAATGTGTGAATAGGCTGAATCTTGTTGTTTCTGATTCACCCTGTTATCTTAGTATAGATACTCCTACGGGAATACCGATCTTCACCGCTAAAGTCTGTTTAGGGTGTAATGTAGAAATTCTGGGTCGTCTTTCTAAGGTAGATTTGGTTTGTCTTCCTAAGTTACAATTGGATGTGATCTTGGGTATGGATTGGTTGATGAAGAACCAAGTGATCATCAGTTGTGAGGAAAAGACAATTCAATATATGACCCTTGAACCAGAAGGTTAAATGTGTTTATTCTCGGCTTCTGGAGAAGAAGAGTCGATGCCGATCGAGGAGATTCCGGTGGTGAAGGAATTTCCGGAAGTATTTCCTGAAGAGATACCAGGATTACCTCCGAAGCGAGAGATAGAGTTTGGGATTGATTTAGTCCCTGGAGCTGGTCCCATCTTTATTGCTCCTTATAGGATGGCACCACCAGAAATGGTAGAAATGAAGAATCAGATAGAGGAGTTGCTGCAAAAGCAGATGATCAGACCAAGCGTTTCGCCTTGGGGAGCTCCATTACTGTTTGTAAAGAAGAAAGACGGGAGTATGAGGATGTGTGTGGATTACAGGCAGTTGAATAAGGTCACTATTAAGAACAAGTATCCTTTGCCAAGGATTGATGACCTTATGGACCAGGTTAGGGGAGCTGCAGTATTCTCAAAGATTGATCTGAGATCGGGTTATCATCAGATCAGGATAAAGGAGGAGGATATACCCAAGACTGCATTTCGATCTCGATACGATCATTATGAGTATGTGGTGATGCCGTTCGGGTTGACTAATGCACCTGCTATTTTCATGGATTATATGAACCGGATCTTTAGACCATATTTGGATCTATTTGTGGTGGTATGCATTGATGATATTTTGGTCTATTCTAAAAATCCGGAAGAGCATGAAGAGCATCTTAGGATTGTGTTGAAAGTCCTGAAGGAGAAGCAATTATATGCCAAACTTACCAAGTGTGAGTTTTGGTTGAACGAAGTGAAGTTTTTGGGGCATGTAATCTCTAAAGAAGGAATTGCGGTGGATCCAGCAAAAGTAAGTTCGGTACTAAGTTGGGAACAGCCTAAGACCGTGACAGAGGTGAGAAGTTTCTTAGGGCTGGCTAGATACTATCGTCGGTTCATAGAAGGATTTTCTAAGATTGCACTGCCTTTGACTAAGTTGACTCAGAAAGATCAACCGTTCGGGTGGGACTATCGGTGCGAAGTTAACTTCCGTGAGTTGAAGGAAAGGTTAACATCGTCTCCTGTGTTAATATTACCTGATCCTCACAAGAGTTTTGAAGTGTATTGTGATGCATCTAAGCAAGGACTGGGTTGTGTATTGATGCAAGAAGGAAGAGTAGTGACTTATGCATCGCGACAATTGAAGAATCATGAAGTGAATTACCCGACACACGATTTAGAATTGGCTGCGATCGTGTTTGCCTTAAAGATATGGAGACATCATCTCTATGGCACTACATTCCAAGTATTTAGTGACCATAAGAGTTTGAAATATCTGTTCGACCAGAAAGAGTTGAACATGAGGCAAAGAAGATGGATGGAGTTTTTGAAAGATTATGACTTTAAACTCCACTATCATCCGGGTAAAGCAAATGTGGTTGCAGATGCTTTGAGTCGGAAAGCAATCCACATAAGTGCGATGATGGTTAAGTAAGCAGCTTTGATCGAGGAATTCAGAGACTTGAGCTTGTTGACACAAGTGGAGCCATCAAGTATCAAGTTGGGGATGTTGCAGATTACAAACGAGTTCTTGGAAAGAATTCGGGAGTTGCAACGAGCAGACGAAGAATTGATGGAAAAGATGAAACTAGGTTCAGAGGGAAGGGAACCTGATTTCAAGATTGGGCAGGATGGAATCCTTCGTTTCGGAACAAGGATTTGTATACCAAGAGATCAGGAAGTTAGAAGACTGATTCTCGACGAAGCCCATAAGAGTCGGATGAGTATGCATCCTGGATCAACCAAGATGTATCAAGACTTGAAAAATATGTTTTGGTGGTCTGGATTGAAAAAGGATGTTGCGGAATACGTAGCGGCGTGCTTGATTTGTCAGAAAGCTAAGGTAGAACATCAGAAACCGGGAGGACATTTACAACCTTTGAGGATTCCCCAGTGGAAGTGGGATAGCATCTCAACGGATTTTGTGTCTGGTTTGCCAAGGACAGCAGCAAATCATGATGCAATTTGGGTAGCTGTAGATAGGTTAACCAAGTCGGCGCATTTTATTCCGATAAATATGCGTTATCCTTTGAACAAGCTTACCCAGATTTATATCAAGGAGGTAGTTCGTCTTCACGGAGTGCCTTCGAGTATTGTGTCGGACCGAGATCCCAGATTTTCGTCGCAATTCTGGAAAAGTTAGCATGAGGCTATGGGAACAAGTTTGAAACTGAGTTCTGCGTATCATCCACAGACGGATGGCCAGACGGAGAGAACAATTCAATCTTTGGAAGATGTGTTACGAGCGTGTGCACTGGAAGAACAAGGAAGTTGGGATCAAGTGTTACCCCTTGCAGAATTCACATACAATAACAGCTATCATGCGAGCATTGGAATGGCACCATTCGAGGCATTGTATGGAAGGAAGTGTCAAACCCCGTTATGTTGGTTCCAAGTGGGGGAGAACTTGATGGTTGGACCAAAAATGATACAGCAGACATCTGAGAAGATTAAGATGGTTCAGGAAAAGATGAAAGCGGCTCAAAGTCGGTAGAAGAGTTATGCGGATAAGAGGAGAAAACCATTAGAGTTTTCTGAGGGCGATCATGTGTTCCTTCGGATAGTTCCGATGAAAGGAATTAGTAGAGCTTTGAGAACCCGAAAGCTTTCGCCTAAGTGTATAGGTCCATACCAAATTCTTAAAAGAGCTGGTCCTGTTGCTTACCAACTAGCTTTACCACCCTCTTTATCCAATTTGCACAAATGTCTTTCACGTTTCGAAATTAAAGAAGTACGTGCGTGATCCATCAGTTATTCTAAAACTCCAACCGGACGACCTAACTCTAAAGGAAAACCTGACCTTTGTGACCATACCAGTTCAAATAGAAGATCGTGAAGTCAAGCAGCTCAGGGGAAAGGAGATACCTTTAGTAAAGGTCATATGGGAAAATGCTGACGTATCTAAAGCGACGTGGGAATTAGAGGAAAAGATGCGTCAAGAGTATCCTGAGTTGTTTTTGTAAGCTAGAATTTCGGGGACGAAATTCCTTTTAAGTGGGGGAGTAGTGTAACACCCCTAATTCTCGTCTCCCGAATAATAGGAAATTAATAATTAAAGTTTTATTATTAATTTATAGAAATTTTCCAAGTTTATATTTTGTATTTAATTAGCCTTAAATATATAAATAAGTTGAAATATTTTTATAGGGCAAATAAATGCAAAATATAAGGATATTGCATTTTGGTCCCTGGATGAGGACTAAAAGGTAATATTGAAAAGGTTCTTGGAGGGAATGATTTAAAAATATTAATTTTTGAATTTTGTACTAATCTAACCGGTTAGTAATGCCCTGTAACCGGTTAGACGATGAACTCAGAAACTGGATTAGTGGATTTTGATGAGTAATCACTTGATTAATCACGGAATCGCCACGATTACAGCCTCAGATTAGTGGAAACACACGCGTCCTTGTGCATGTCACTATAAATTGTCTATAAATAGCTGGATTTCTGATGAAGTGGGGGTTGTTCATCTGAGTTTTGGGTTGAAGGGCTGAGTTAGGGTTTCAATTTCGTGGAAGCAAATTCTCTTTCTTCTTTGAGAGTTAGAGAGCGAAACACACATTTCTGAAAAGCTTGAATCAAGGGCTTTTCAGTGATATACACTTTGTGAGTTGAGGTTTCGTGTGGGAGGAGAAATCAATCTTAGAAGCTAAGAGTTGGAGACTGAACTCTGTTTTCTATTAATTCTGGAAGCTGAGTTCAAGCTTTGATTTTGGTAAGTACAGTCCATCATTAAGCCTCAAATCTCTTTGATTCTCTAGTGCATGTTACCTATATTGAGTCCTAATGGTTTTCCCCAATTTCTTTGGCCAATTCCTATGTCAAATTTGGTGGTTTTTGGACCCTGTTGCTGAAATCGTGTGTGAAGGGCAGAACCTAGGATTGGTGGGAATCTGTGGAGTTTTCTTCAAATTCAGTGTTGATTATCATCAAACTCGGTCTTAAGGTATGGGAGAAGTTTACCTTATACTAGATTTAGACTAAAATTCAAGTGATTTAGGATTTGAGTTAACAAAACTCAAAAAGGGCATTATGTGCAATATGGCACAAAGGCTTGGAGGCCAAAGTTTTGCTCATTGTGGTTTTGAGCAACTTTATATTGATGCATGCAAAGTATATGGAAGCTGAATTCTGAATTTGAATGCCTATTATAAGTTTTGTTGTATTAAATTGTGTTTATGTGAATTTTTATGCAATTTGATGCAAAAAGCTTGATGCATGCACTTTGAATTTGTTTCTGTGATGAAACATGTTTGGTTAAGGTATATGAACCTTGTTGAATGATGGAATTTGGTTAGATTTGAGAAACAAAGAGAATGATGTGTCAAAACTCTTGTTTTAATGGACTGACTGCATAATCTAACCGGTTACTCGATATTCGTAACCGGTTAGACACTGCAGAATTTCAAAAGAAAATCATTTTATAAAACAGTCCTGAAGTTTCACTAATTTTACTCAAATCTATACCTTGAATTCACTAAAAAGAATCTGAAAGTGAGGTGACAATACTCTCTTGGTTCAGATTTAAGGGTAAGGGGTTTATACCTTAATTCAATGAAATAATTTCAAGAGGAAATTATGCTTTATGGAAAATGTGATATGGACTTTTGAATGATGGAAACTGTGATTTTTGAGGCATAAAACAATGTTTAATTGTTTATGGATTGGGTAGTAAATTCAAGAAAAAAGGGTTTTTATGAATTGCAATGGTAAACAGTTCAGGTCTGTAATTCTAACCAGTTAGCCTGAGACTGTAACCGGTTAGTACCTGAATCTGAAAAATAAAAAGTTAAGTTTTTGAATACCATTGACTTTGTTTTACCTAATCTAAGTCTAAGGGCATGTTTTGAGAAAATTCAAAGGAGAATTTTATGCCAAAGTGTATGCCTCAAATAAATCATTCAAAAGGGAAATTGGAATATTTCTAAATCACATTAATTAATGTAAAGATAAAACCAACCCTGATATATGTGCATCCATATAGACTGGAAGTCTGGTTGGTAGGAACGTTTATCATATTCTGGGAATATGAGGAGGGTACTCCGGGAGTACCAAATGATAACCTACTTGATGACACATTATAGATATGTGGCCAGTGTCCGGGACCTGGTTTTTATGCGTTTTGGGAACGTGGTGCACACTCCGGGAGTGATGCTTATTATCCAAGTATGGTTCGGCATTATGTTCTGGGAACAAATGTCGGTGTTCTGGGAACACAAGGGTGTATTGGATGGACGTCCAAGATGGACTTTTAGAGGCCTCAGTTGTGGATAGAAAATCATACATCATGCCACTTGCATTATAAGAGTTATAATGTTGAAAACTGGTGTGCTCATATGTATTTGCATTATGATCTGTCCATGATATACTTCTGATTGTAGTTTTAGTCTTTATCCATTATGTATATGTGTATACTTACTCCCTGTGCCCTGTTTAGGTGATGGCCAGATACCTAGCTTGCATCGAGATACACCCTATCCCTAGCGGTATATGGACGTATGAGGAGCACCGTGCCACTTTTGAGGGGGAGGTTGAGATCACTCTCTACCACCCTAACCCTCTGGTGCGAGTGCGACCTCGTCGATTTAGGATTCCCTTAGTCTACACTATGCATGTTCCACCTTTTTATACATATAGAGGACCACCCCCGGCTCGACCTATGCGTCGTTTTCATAGTTTTCGTTTTAGAGTTGCCACTCGTTCCCATCCTTCCTCCCACAGAGTTGTTACTGAGGAGACTCTTTCTCCTGGTCCGACTGACTTGGATAGGACTGCTTCTGTAGACCTTAGGCCCAGTGGTGGGGTCTCTACACAATCGGGCAAGGTCGAGGAGGACCCTGTGGAGGATGAGAGCGAGGAGGAGGTGCATGTTGAGCCGACTGTTTCTGCTAGAGGTGGACCCGCTGGTTCATAGGAGCTTGCATAGCGTAGATGTTTTGGATCCTAGATCCTAGGGATAGAGCTGTGGAGGATCTGAGGAGCTGCTGAGGACACAGATGACTTGCTCTGGGACTTCTATTTTGGATTTTGGTTATATATATTGTATATATCTGAGAGGTCTTAGAGTGAGCTTTTATTTTATGCAACTGATCTGTATATGTTTCATCAAAACTTGCTATCTCGACTTTTTATCACTTGCTACTGGCTGTACTGATGGGGTTTATATTATGACTTATATATATATGATGTTTCTTTACCTCAGCAGTGCCCCACAAGTACTACTTTTACTTCCGCGAACTCTGATTTCTATTGAGAAAGGACTCGGCGATAAGTTTATGCTTTATATATATTCAAATTCAACTCGAGAGGCAAATAGTATGTTTTAATATTAACTATGAAGAGTATTTTCTATAGTTAAGGAAATGTTATCTCGAGAGCCTTTTCGAAACTAAGATATTGTTAAGCCGAACTTTCAAAATGGTTTATGTTCAAAAGGGTTTATGAACGAGCAAGTACTAGTTCTAAAAAGGAGAAAAATTTTCTAGCTCAAATTTTGATAGCAAGTACTCATTTATTTGGAAATATTAATTATTTTCAAGTTAAAACGAGAGTGTCACAAAATCCACAAACTCCACATAAATTCTAAGTTCTGCTCTCAGCCACGTTTTCCAGCAACAGGGTCCAAACACCAGAGAATTTGACATAGAAATTGACCAAAGAAATTGGGGAAAACATTTAGGACTTGCTCTAGGTAACATGCACTAGAAAATCAAAGTGGTTTGAGAATCAAAGAGAGCTTGAGCTTACCTAAATTGAAACTCAAAGACAGCTCCACGAACACAGAGACAATGTTGATAGCTTCTCTTCTTGGATTGATTCCTCCTCACACAAGAACTCCCTGCTCACAATCTTTATATCAATGAAAAGCCCTTGATTCAAGCTTTCCAGTAGTGTATCACTCGCTCTCCAACACTCGGAGACGAAGAAGAATTTCTCCAGACGATTTAAAACCCCTAACAGAGCCTCCCCAACACAAAACTCAGAAATCAACCCCAATGCTTCAACAATCCAGCCTTTTATAGAGGGATTAGATTGACAAGCACAATGACGCATGTTTTCCACTAATCTGAGGCTGTTTTCGTGGCGAATTCATAGATTAATCAAGTGATTATCATCAAAACGCACTAACCCAGTTTCTGGGTTCATCGTGTAACCGGTTACAGGGCATTACTAACCGGTTAGATCAGTGCAAAATTTAAAAATTAATACTTTTTAAATCTTTCCCTCCAAGAACCTTTCTAATATTACATTTAGGTCCTAATCCAGGGACTAAAATGCAATATCCATATTTTTGTATTTATTTGCCATATAAAAATACTTTCACCTATTTTTATATTTCAAGGCTAATTAGATACAAAATATAAACTTGGAAAATTTATATAAATTAATAATAAAACTTTATTATTAATTTCCTTATTATCCGGGAGACGAAAATTAGGGGTGTTACAGAAGCGGATAATAATAATAATTATATAAAAACTAATATGGACGAAGACAATTGAAAGAATAAAAATGAAAACGTTACCCCGCTAATTAATTTAAAACAATTAAATTAATATATTGATAAAATAGTTGTTACGATGCAAGAAGGATAAATATAACAACAACACACATGCAACAATAAAAACGGAAAATAAAAGAGATAAGGGATAAAGAGATTGCACCAGATACTTTATACTGGTTAAGCCTTGGAAAGACCTATGTCCAGTCCCCAAGCGCCCACTTGAGAGTTTATCTATTATAATCAAGAACGCCTCGCGTCCCAATTACAACCAGAGGATGCCACACCCTCACACTAAGGTAGCCTATCTACTAGGTGCCCCATCGTTTGTCTAACCACCACCCCAGATACACAACAAGGGTTCCTCACCTTACAAACACGAACGTGCCACACGTCCGAACTAGGGAGCCTTTTTTTATATAAGCTACTGAATTTTGCTAGTTATTCTTTGCTGGTTTAGTGTTTCTAAGTGAGATGATTCTTTGGTTGTTTGTCGCTGAGTTGCTGATTTGTGGTAGTAGTTTCTATTTTGTTGTGGTTGTAGCTTGGTTTGAGATTCATATTTTACAAGGTTAACTTCCTTTTTCTTCTTCCACAACAATGATCAGTCTTAAAATTTTAAAAGATTGCTAATTTGAAATGCGATGGTGATAGTGATGGTGATGGTGATGGTGGTGTTGCTGGTGGTGATTGTAACATCCCTAAATTTATTCCCAAACATATTTAGTGTGGTAGTAGGCTTAGACTGAAGAGGGATGGGTGTGCTAGGTTAATGTTAGGAATTTAGAAGTGTTATTAGAGAATTAAAGCATAGGAATTAAGGAAGTTAGGAGTAGAAGATCCCTAGCTCTAAACCCAAATTCCACCGTTGGATGTGAAGATAAGTGTCTTAGGAAGCTTGCCTCAAAATTTAGCAAGATCCGACGGTTAACGAAGAAGTTATGACGATTTGAAGTGCATAGGAAGTAGTGGACTGAACCAGCTTAATCGATTAAGCTGGAGCTTAATCGATTAAGCAGGAATGGGTTAATCGATTAAGCACTCACTTAAACGATTAACCACTGTAGTGTCAGCCATAAAACACGAATTTTAAGTGTTGTTCTTCATTTTTCTCTTCTCCCATTCGAAGCTCTTTTCTTCTCTCTTCCCCAATCCTTCTTCCATGTCAAAGTAACACCAAATCAAACCAAATTAACACCCCATAATCATTCCTCATCAACTCCCCATGATTTTCTATCAACAAAAACTCCAATTTCATTCTCAATCCCTCAAATCCCCAATTCCCAATTCAAAACCCTATCTCTCTCAATCTTCCTCATTGGGTTGGATAATCATCAAGGGAGCTAGGAATTGGTCATGGAGCAAGGAACTAGGGGTTTAAGAGGTTGCTCCAAGAGCTCGGTGGAGTGCTCTCTCTCTCTCTCTATCTCCTTCTCCTCTTCTCTTCAAAAGGTAAGGGGAGTCACTTTTCCACACTTTGAGTTAGGGATAGTTAGGGTTTATAATAGGATTTGAGTTTAATGGTTAGGTTGGGATAAGGGAGATGGATTAAGAGGTAATTAGAATCCAAGAAGGGTAATGGTAGTATATTGGTTAATGTTGTTATTTTGGAAATTGTTAATGTTTAATCTTTTGTATATTAATAAGTAGGAAGTGAAGAACGCTAGGGAGATGATTTATTTTAAGCACTTTGAGACATACCTGAGTATGTTGACTGATTTGTGGATATATGTTCATTTTAAAGGTTGTATGTGTTATTTTGATTTGATGATGGATAGTGGGTGATGTGAATGGCTAATTAAAATAATAGGAAGGATAATGAGAGCATGAAAAAGGAAATGTAATGGAAATAATAATAATGGAAGAAAGTAGTGATTATGATATGTAACTTGAATAGGATTAAAGGTTATGAGTTGGTTTTATGCTAATGAGGGAAAATAGTTATAAGGGCTAACGTTAAGGGTGAAAGAATATGGTTATGGAAGTGAAAAGCTAAATGTGGAAATAAATGCGAATACCCAATGATATAACTGATAGTCATGGATTTGTGAATGGTAAATAAATGGACTGGAATTAGAATGTAAGTCTATGTGTAAAGGTTATGATTATTTGTGTTATAATGCTATGAAATATTGATTAGGAATGGTTGCTATATGTACATTTGTGAATCTCTGGAATTGTTTTTGACGACGAATGATAAGTGTTATTTATGAGTTTATGTGTGTGATTATTTGGAGAATGTTTGTGATTATGAATTACAAATGAATGGACTGAATTGTTGATTATTGAAAATGGTAAAGGTAACTTAAGTGGAAACTGAACAGTGGGGCCCGGAACACTAGGTACCAGGCTAGGTGTTCCAATTACCTGTTAGGGCCAATTACCTGTCAGGCCAATTACCCATCAGGCCCAACTGCCCTGTAGGCGCCGGCTGACCCACAGGATCAATTTTCCACACCAATAATTTGATTAAATAAATGGAATGGTAAAAGTACATAGTCCTACAGGTTATGGTCTGGATGGGTGTAAAGTCCTGGGCAGGTGTTCCAAGTCCCTAGACAGGTGTGCCAATTACCTAGCGGGTATCCAAATCCTAGTGGTGTACGGAAAAAAAAGGGAAGTGTTTGCAGATCACTGTATGTGGTTGCTTACACCGTGTGTGTAGATCTCTGCTTGGGGTTACACACATTAATGGAAAATTAATAATGGAAAGGTAAAAAGGAAAAGTGAAGTTTATGTAGATCTCTGTTTGAGGTTACATAAATGATATGGAGTGTTTGCAAATCACTGTTTGTGGTTGCATACACTGGGTGTAGATCTCTGGTTTGAGGTTATGCCCAATGGAAGTGTAGATCTCTGATTGAGGTTACACATAATGGAAAACGAATAAAGGAAATGAAAATGGAATTAATAAGGGAATTAAAGGGAATAAATAATTAACATGGTAACAGAAGGGAATTAGGAAAGGATTATGGATAATGGAAAATGGATAAAAAGGAATGTATAAGGAAATGGGAATGGAATGAATTGGTTGATCCCTAACTTGATTTGATTGTTATTCTTGAGTCTATATTATGAGCTTCATATTATCCTCTGATTCACTGTGTTGTGAAAAGGTCTCACCCTTATCTGGTTAACATTTTAGGTGATTGCTAAGGAGCTTGTGGATCAGAGTGAGCAGCGAGAGACCGGGAAAAAAGGAAACTTTATTTTTGGGTGCCACTATATTGTAAATGGATGCCCAAAGTTATTGTAAACTTGATTTGTGAAAAAGTAATTTTTAAGTACATTAAACTAAATATAGACTTTTACTCATTATTTTGTATATAAAATAAGGGTGTTACAGTGATGATGATAGTGATGACCATGTCCCTCATACTCTTTAGTCATTACTAATTTGAATATTGAACCTTTTTTTTTTTGGTATTTTTGATAACGTGTTGGTATTTTTGTTTATGTTTACGACAATTTGTGTTTGGTTTAGAATTTCTGGATTATTTTTTGGTAAAGAAAAATTGCATTACCAACGAACAAATGAATACACATAACGGCGATAATCTAGCCCCTAGCCACCTTCTAGGAAGGGTTCTAAAGGCTAAAAAATCCCAAGAAAATGATGTACATTAGAATGGGCTCTAAACTAATGCCCTTATTCTATCAAAAAGTAAACTATTCGGCCCATTAGTCTTGGACCAATTACTACCATAGACAAGCTTAGTAGCTAACTCGGTTTGCAGAAGACCAAACGCTTGCTGAGGGAGGAGCCTCTGATGTCTGATGACCCGCCGGTTCCTCTCCGACCAGATACCATAAACACATGCAGCCACCACCGCTGTAACTATTTGCCTTCTCCACTTAAGCTTGAAACCATACTGCAACCATCTCAACCAATTAGGCATCTTGAAATGAAAAGCTTCCACCCCAATCCAATTCCTAGCTAATTCCAGTAATCTTCTACTCCAATCACATTCGAAGAACAAATGTCTACACGATTCCTCAGCTCCATTACAAAGCTCACACAACGGCAAGACCTGAAGGAATGGGAGGTTGTCTTTCGTCCTCAATCTCTCATGTACCAGAAGCCAAAGGATGAACTTGTGCTTGGCTATGCTCATGGGGTTCCAGATGACATGAAGAAATGGAAATGTTGGCTGAGCTCCAATCAGGTATTGATAACCTTCTTTAGTGTTGTAAGCTTGCTGATTAGCTATCAAATGTGTAAATTTAGGCATGAGCTTGTCTCTTACTTTCAATAACTGTTTCTGGATTATTATTAGGACATGGTTTATGTTATTTGTTGATAGATGCTGGACAACAATTAAATCTTATTTTATATTTTTATTTTATCGATAGTGTTTATTTTTCTAAATTTTGTGAAATAAGTGTAGCTAATATATATTTTGCGATAAAAACAGGGATAAAAACAGTCATTAGTAATTCAAAAGTTCTGATCACAAATTTTTTAAATTACTTCTGTCATTAACATGACAAATGCGTCACTTATAGTGACTGAAAAAAGTAACCACAAAATGTAGAAATCCGTCACTATTAGTGACTGCAAACCCACAAAACTTCCAATTCCGTTACTATTAGTGTTAGTAATTCGTGACGGATGTTTCCGTCACTAAACTGAAAATTTTCGTCACTAAATTAGTCCTGTTTTAATTTTGCAACCATTTTAGCGACGGTTAATAATTAGTGACAGATTTTTCGATCACTAACTTCAAATTTTCCGTCACTAAATTGGTCCCACTTTTTGTTTGGTAACTACTTTAGCGACAGAATGCAATTTTTTGTGATTGCGAAATTCCGTCACAAATTAGCGACGGAATAATTTTTCCGTCACTAATTCGGTCACTAACATGTTTAGTGACCGAAATTTGCGATCACTAAAAAGCTTTTTCTTAGTAGTGTTGAGAAACACAGTACAATGTATAACTAAATAATTAAATGACATATTAAGTTCAAATCATTATTAAATAACTAAATAATTAACTTCTAGTATTTATTAAAAAATGGTGTGCGGGATACGGTGGAGGAATTATATTGTATGGGTATATTATAATTTTGTATATTTAGTATTAGGCCTTTAGTCCAAGTTTTTTTTGTTAATTGGGGAGTATGATGAATTAAATCAATTAATCTTGTTTTATTAATGAGGTTAATTGAACAACAATATAAATAGTATGACATCATGTCTTAACCTAAAACCTTAAGACATAAGGCTTATGAGTCTTTTTACTTATATGTTGTTCAACTTAACATGTTTAAGTCAATGTGAGACTATTTTATATCTCTCAACACTCCCCCTCAAGTCCAACTAGGGCAACTGTGCCTAGTTCCTTGTGACTTGTCATTAATCTTCGTCATGGGCTTGTACTTCAAGTATGAGCCTCAGAGGCCTTTCAGGTCGCATTCATTCTTGGACGCCAGGGCATGTGCTACTTTTTTTTATTTGAGTTGGCCTAGGTCTTTTTATTTTTTTATTAAGGTCCTTGGATCATTAGGCTCAAATACCATATTAGAATTATAAAATTAGAATTAACTATGAGAGAAAATTAGAGAAATCACTTTAGAAGAATTAATTGAATACTCGGTGGAGAAGAATTTAGTATAGCCCCTTTGATCCAAGTCCTTGTTTAATTAGGGAGAATGTGGGTTAATGAGATTAAGTGAACAATTATATAAGTAGTAGTATGACACCATATCTTAACCCAAAATCTTAAGGCATTAGATTCATGGCCTATATACGAAAGCATTAAGTAGTAAGCTATTTTGTTGCTCTCATCTCAAAGGTTCCTTGCCCGCATAAAATCAGTGAGTACAGGCCTATATATGAGCTCTTAGATGATGCAAGGAATATTCTTCACTATAATTTGGGCACTGTCCCGGTTTTGTAATTAGGATGCTTGTTGGGGCTAATGACAAAAATGTTAGTTATTGGCAACATGTGATTGTTGCATTTTTACAAAAGGCATGGTGAATGGAGGGGCAGACACCTGTCTGTGGGTGGGAGAACTATTCCGATTAACTTGACCTAAAACTATATTAACATTTATTTTTACTCAAATCGAGTAATTATTTCAACTTGACCTAAATAATAACCCTTTAAGTTATTATTTTTTTAGTTATGGATGCGAAATTTTTTTCTTCTGCAATGTAGATATGGGCCTTAAAATAACTTCTGCAATGACAAGGCATTTGAAATTTTAAGTAGCACAAGTAGATGGTTATCATCTTTATTTATATTTAAAATTTGAAAAATAAAAATACACAACATAAAAAGATCCAACATTCCAACATTTGATGCAGAGTTGCAGACCATATGGTGAAGCTAACCGATACGGACTAGCTAGATAAACAAACAAGCTTAGATAATACTAAAACAAACATAGAATTAGCGTAGCTAATTCATTTACTGAGGGATATTGTTGAACTTGCAGTAAAGAAAATCCTTGTATTTCTTGGTCTTGAATTTTGGAGGATCGTCTGCGTTAACCAGCTTTGTGTGAGGGCCAACTTCGTGCTCAGGTTGGGGCTCTATGAACACTGGCCACGACATTCTTGTCTCTTCTTTGTTCACGGTTGTTCTGTGCAAGACGGGCTTATATTTCCCATTGCTAAGTATCTATATGCATACATACCATACATTATAAAAATAGAATCATTATATTATTTCGTATTAAATTATTCTTCTAAGCAAGTCACGCGCATGTGGAGCAAAAAAAAATAATAATAATAATAATAAAATAAAAAATAAACATTTTCTTAAAGCAAAATTATTACTAATAAATTTGTGATCTACTAATTTATTTTTTGTTTTCAATTTAATCTTATAATATTTTTTTTTATTTCACTTTAGACCTAGTAACAGGTTTTTTCTCTCAACTCTCTCACATCTCATCCAAAATTTGAAACTTGGTATCTTTGAAAATGTATAATAATTAAAAAAAATGTTTTGAGGCATAAAACTTAAGAAAAGTAATGTATATATAGAGCTAACATGAAAAGTTAAAAAAAATAATTAAACTTATAATAACAATTTAAAAACAACAAAAAATAAATTATATGACGAATCTAATAATTTTGCTTTTTGTTTGTTGAACAACTCTATAGAAAATATATAAGTAGTATATTTACCTCCATTTGCTCCCCAACATGAATGATAAGGGCATTGGGGATATACTTAACATCGTACCAGTGGCCATCTTTGAAGGCTTGAAGGCCAGGCACCTCGTTGGGGACCAGAATGGTAATGTAGGAGAAGTCGACATGATGTGGCACACCCAGAACAAGATCAGGGCTAGGACAAGGTGGGTAGTAGTTAATCTTGAAAAGGTGAATCATGTCATCTCCACCTGCAGCCTCCTTCAGCTCATGTTCTTCAAGCCCTAGTCCAATTGACATGCTTTTGAAAAGTTTGTCTACCACTCCATGTAGATACTTAAGGTATTCCTCATTAGCCTCCCTGCACATTTATTATTCCACATAAACTCTAGAAAATGAAAATGATAATGCATGTTGTGATACTCTCTTCCCCTCTCTCTCTCTCTCTCTATATATATATATATATATATATATACACGTGCCCTTGGAATGGACTTTCGTGTGGATTAAGTTAGTATTATTAGTAGCATTGATATTGATAACATTTGATGCACTTTTTCAAAATTACTGCTATCATTTTCATTGGAACTATAAAAAATGTTGAGTAAATAAGGGTGTTTATGTATTATGCCGCAGTAGTGTCACACGAGTGGATGTAACACCCATCGGAATTATCCTCGAAACTATAAATATTAAATGAAATAATAAGTAGATATCAAGTAGATATTAAATGAATACTATGTGAATTTTATATGAATATTATGTGAATGAATGTTATAAAGATATTATGTGAATTTTAGTTTTAAAATGTAGAAATAATATTGGAAATGTTGAAATGAAAGAAGCATGTTTTAATTATAAGTATTATTAAAAAATACATAAATAAGTGTATAAAATTTTAACTAAGTAATCGATTACCAGGAAGTGGTAATCGATTACCACGACTCTGCTGAGCGAGAGTTAAGGCGGTTTGAGAACGAATGGTTGAGATTTTCACAGATTTCGGCTAGAGTTTCACACAAAAATCACCTGGGGAGCTTGATTGATAGAGACACTTTAGGGTTGATTAATTTAAATAAATGGAGGGAGTATATGCATATAACTCAAGAACATAGCCAAATTCTCTGCAAAAATCATGTTTTCTGTCACACACTTGCCTTGATTCGTTCTCCCAGTTGTGAACCTCAAACCCTTACAAATCTTATGCCAAATTAAAGTTCGTTTAACCCTCTTCAATTTGGTACCAAGTTTGCTTGATTTGGTGGTCTGTGGAGAAAGATATAACCTTGCAAAGTTTACTTGTTGAGTCTGAAACCTGAGTTTCAGATTCAAGAGGCCATCTTTAATTTCCTTGATTCGTGTGGTAAGTTTGATCATCCTTTGAGCTTCAAACTTATTTTATTTTCAAGATTTCATGTCCTAGTTTTGATTCTAATCATTGATCACGAATTATTGTGCCTTATTCTTAGTGATCAACACTGATTTTGTACCCTTATTGAACTGAAAACAGAGTACTTGAAGGCTGAAACAAAAACTTTGGGATTTTCCCAACAAATCCATTTCTTCCAATCCAAATTAGTTTCAAACACTCCTAATAGGTAAGGGAGAAGTTATCCGGGTGCTAGAATAATAATCCAATGGCTAGAAATGTAAGAGTTCTCATGAACTCAAGGGCAAAGTAATGAAAAATGAGAACTTGAGGTGGGAAAATGACTTGGAGGTCATTCCAATCCCATTTCTTGCTTTGAACAACTTTTATATGATGAATATGAGCTAAATAAATTCTGGACTTGGACTGTTTTGCAAAGGAAATGAAAATCATATGCTAAGTTGTGATTTTACGTCTTTTATGCACTTTGAGTGAATTGAATATGAAGATGATGCTTTGATTGCTTAAACTATGCATGAACAGGTGTAATTATATGTGATTCTGATATGTTTTGGGTTGTATTAGGTGAAAGTGAAGTGTATCAAGAGTTGGTATATCAAAACCTCATTTCAGTATGCAATTTCTGCAGTGTAATCGATTACCAAGCTGAAATTGGTACAAAATTTGAATTTTCACGTGGTAATCGATTACTACCCTCTGGTAGTCGATTACTAAGGCTCCTGAAATGAAAAATGCTAATTTTTAATACACCTAGCCTTCACCTAACACCTTTATGGAATGTGAAAGGTATTTTTTTGACCAAATGAATATTTTTATGATGATCTAAAGGATGATTGATTATAATTATGAATCCATAATTATGAAATGAATATTAATAAAAAGTGGAATGATAAAGGATTTACATTCGCATGAGAAGTTGCGAATGGTGAGATAGTGATATTATGATGATGGAATAATGACAAATGAATCAGTAAAGAAAGTTGGTAATGAACCATGCTTGCATACATGCATTGAGTGGGAATTGCTCCAGTTTGTGAGGCTTTTATACTAGTTACGCATGGCGGAGGAAGCCTATAAGTTGTGCGCAAGGCGGAGGAAGCCTATAAGTCGTGAGAGATCGAGTGGAGAAGCTCATGAGGACCCATTTCCCTCCAAACTTTGATGCCCCATGATATGATTGAGATGAGATTAGCATGCATCATGCCACTTAATTAGAAGAGTATTGTATTGATAAATTGGGTGTGCAATTATGTACGCATTATTCTCTTATTCATTGATTACTTGTGTTTGTTATTTCTTGTACTAATAGATTATTATTTGATGATGTGCTTCGGCTGTGACTTACTCCCCTACCCTTTTGTTTGTTAGGTCATGGCGAGGAATCTCTTCTGCATAGAGATGAGGCCACTCCGTAGTGGCCAGTGGCATTATGAGGACGATCGGGTAGTATTCGAGGGTGACGTGGAAGTGATCTTTTGTCACCCGAATCCACTATCTCATATGTGTCCCAAGAGGTTAAAGCTTCCTATGATTTATATTATATGCATGCTCCACCTGCTTTGAGATATCGCCCAGGTTATCCTCCACCTCCAAATCATCATTTTAGACGATCCCTTCCTGTGAGTCCTTCTCTTCCTCGTGAGAGGGAGGATCCTACTCGTCCTGGTCCTTCCACCCGATTTAGAGTGTTGACTCCGGAATACGTTCCTAGTGGGTCAACACAGCATTCGGAAGGCGAGGAGGAGGAGGAGGAGGATCCCGAATAGGAGGAGGATCCAAAGGAAGAGGATCCACAAGAAGGAGAAAACTCTGAGGCTGTGGATAATCCAGTTGAGAACTCAATAGGAAGCCAGTGGGTTACTGGCAACTGAGTTGAGAACGTAACGGTGGGGTTGTATAATATTAATCAGCAGGACTTATACTCTCTTGACTTTAGTTTCATGGAGTTTGGGAACCAAGGCTCTGAGTTATGTCTTTTGTTTGTAATATATTGTATATATGTTTAACTCGGAGTTTAACTTTTGATGTGATGGTTAGTAAAAGCTACGCTGCTGCTAATGATGTGAAATATTTTGGAAACCTTTTGATAATAATGTATATGATGTAAATTATTTCCCATCTCTATGCTTTTGATGTTGTGATGTGTTGCTTAGAACTAGTGATGGCTTGAGTTTATTTTCCTAAAAGGCAAAAATTAATCTAGATTTTTATAAAAGAATTAAAGAAAAGGGAAATAAATTTGGGTCATCGTAGTGGAGGAGTGGTTTTTTTACACGATTCGTACTATTTTGATATTCTGGCTGTAAGGCGGGGGGTGTTGTTACTTTTCTCAAGTTTTTACCATGTGCATCAAAATGTATTTTTTTCTTTAGCTGGTAGCACAACTTGTACTATTAGCCCTCTTGGAATGAAACTTTTCTTATCCAAAAAAAATAAGGGTGTTTATGAGATAGAAGTAATTAATGCAATTGAAAATTGGACGAAGTGCTTATCAAAAGTATCAAAATGATCTCACTATCTAGTGTATGTTTATATATGCCCCTTATCCAGATCCCGGCAAGATTTATCACATGTGGGCAGCCGGAATCCGAGTCACCCCATCCCCTAACAGCCACGTGCGTGGCGCCACGAGGATCCACGTGACACTGACTTAATTTTTTTTTTTGAAAAAAATTAAAAATAAATAAAACCTAATCTAATCTCCATTTTTTATTTCCCTCCCTCCTTCTCTCGATCTCCCTCCCTAATTCTCTCCATCTCCCTTCACATGGAGGTATCTTGATGGGGAGCAGTAGTAGGCAGCAAAATGCATGGGGGTTGGGTGTGAGAGAGGTGGTGATGGGGATGAGGGTGGTGAGAGTGGAGGAATAAGGGTCTGTTGCTAAGGTGGTGATGGTTGAAGAGGTGTCGGTTTCCTGTGGTTGATGTTAGCCTAGAAAGGAACAAGAGAAAAAAGATGGAGAGAAGGGAGGGAGATCGAGGGAAGGATGAAGGGAAATAGAAAAAGGGAGATTAGATTAGGGTTTTATTTTTTTTTATTTTTATATTTTAAAAAAAAAATTAAGTCATTGCAATGTGGACCTCGTGGCACCACATGGTTGTCAGGGGATGATGGGCAGACTCAAATTCGGGTTGTCCACGTGTGACAAATCTTGATGACATATGGATAAAGGGGTATATATCAAACTGGAATAAAGTTGGAGGGCATACACATTAAAAAGAAGAATAAGGATATGTGGAAAAAAAAGAATAAGGATATGTGGCAAAAGTACAGTAAATTACAGGAACCCCGAACATTATTAAGCCAAATCTTAATTATGGGATCTAATACTTATTTGAATAGTCAAAATTAAAAAAATAAAATAAAATAAATGCATGTCAGCATGTTACTCCTTCGGTTTCAATTATAAGGAAAAAAAAGATACTTTATTAATGGTCTTAAATATAAGTAAAAACTAACCAACTTTCTATTGTCAATACAATTATTCCTAAAATATCCTTATAAAGTGGTTGAATAATTTAATTTTTGTTTCATTCCCAATATAAATTTACTAAAGTAATCTATTTTTTAAAATAATTTGAGAAACTCAATTAAATACGAATTAACTAATTTCCTTAATAAGTATGAAGTTAGTTATTTTTATTAAAAATAAGATTGGAGGGAGTATTTTTTAAGTGGTGGCGTTAACTTTGAAAAGATTATCTTGTACCGCCATATCCTGATATTGTCGGAACTGTGGACGAAAAAAAAGTGTCTTGCTTTAGGATACTAACAACAGAAAAACAATCATAAGTGTGTATTTTTTTATGTTTCAGGAATACCAAAAATCACATTTTTTATGAGTTTTTACTATGTTTGATTTCTTAACAAGTGCATCAAGGGTACTTATTAACATTTAAAAAAAACGTTATATTAAGAAATTTTTGCAAACATATTTTTTAGGGAAATTGAACTCACCTCCCCTGAGGTTTGCACTAATGACACAGACACCCCATCTAGTTTGAAAAATAACACTCACCTCCTCTTCTTAGTAAACAGCATTGCACTTACACCCACTCCTTATAATATATGATTAATTTATTAATGAAAATGTTATGCTTATGATTAAAAAAGACATTTATACCCTCAAAGGACTCAGAGAGCGTCTCATACAAATTAAATTTCAAGTGTATTTGATGCAATTTTTTTTTATAACAATAGTACGATAAAATTATTTTTTTGCAAAAAAATATTTTTTTTTACATTAAAATATAATATTTTTATGTTTTTTTTACTAAAACACTTATTCTTGTATACTGAAGACCTAACATCTTTATTGAAATATAAACTGTATATAAAAATCAAATCTGTTATATTCATATCCATATATCATAGGAACAATCATGAAATTAAAACATATTATATCATATTATGTTCATAATGAACTTATATCCACTATAGCCTATGATTAACCATGAAAGTGTTAAAAAAGAATATTGGCTATAATAAGCATGTTACAACACAAATCCCTAGTGTATATGCACTCTAAATCCCACTACTTGGTACAGTTTTTGGTTGCCTCAGATTGACTTGTAGAAGTGACTTAGTTGGTCATTACATTTTCTTGTAAAAAGATTAATTTTATCATATTATTGTAAAAAATGCACCAAATACATTTGAAATTTGTACGAAATACCTCTTAAGGGCATAAAAGTCTTTTTTGATCCTAAGTATAACATTTTCGTTGATAACCTAACCATTATTATAAGGACTAGGGGCTGTAAGTGCAAAGCTGATTGCTAAGGAAGGGAGGTGAGTGTCATTTTCCAAACTAGAAGGGGTATCTGTGTCATTAGTGCAAACCTCAGAGGAGGTGAGTACAATTTGCCTTATTTTTTAAAATTAATTTTTTTAAAATACAGTTAGGATTCACAAATATAGATTATTTAATACAACTAACATGTCTTACATAGACTACAAAACATAAAAACTAAAGGATAGGATATATATATATATATATATATATAATGGATACATTTAGTAATGAATTAAATTTATATTAAAGAAATATAAATAATTGTATCAAAGTTTTTTTTTAATATTCATACTTTATGTGATGTTAATATATATATATATAAAGTATTTAAAATGAGTCAATGGACTAAAATGCTAATATTCATATATACGTATTCATTTGTTGCCAATATCCATATATATTAGTTGGAAAATGCATTAAGAAGCTATATATGGTAGAAAATATTGAAAAATGTAGTTTTTTATATTCTCAAGAGGAAAAAAAAAACTAGAGACTTGTTTTGTTTTTTTCATTTCTAGGAATTGAAGCTTAATAAATGCTCTTATAAGACTTGTTAGGAATAGATTAGTTAGTTAAGGGAGTACTGTAGTTCTATATATAATTAACAAAAAAAATAAAATAAAATAAACAAATGCAAGAGATAAGTGTTGAAACCACTGGCCTTGAAATTTAGAGACTACACATACAACCACAAAACCTAAATAAACTTAATAAAATATGATGCAGTGATCTTATTTATTTATCTTTTTTTTTTTGGTTAACATGATGCAGTGATCTTATACATACATTAATTTTAACAAGCATATAATTTTTTTTTAACTATTTTGGGACTCATAAATATTGCAGGCCCTAGACTTGCGCTCCTCAAGCCAGGTCCAGAACCGGCCCTGGATGGATGCCTCACTTTGTATAATATTTTTTTTATAGGCCACTTAGTATAATATCGATTTATTAATTAAATAATTTAAAGATTAAGAATATAAATTGATAATAAGTATAACAGCATTGTGTGGCATTGACCAAATTTCAAAATAACTTTGTGTAAACTTAAATCTGGATCTTCAATATTAAAGATGGTAAAACAACTGATCACAATCAAAATTCGAAGACAGAGAATGAATCTATAATTTTATTTTCATGTAGTGATAAGGGTGTTGATAGTGATATGAATAGTGTTAATGATGTAATGGAGTATAGGTATATAAGATAAGTGAAAATGCAATATTTTCACTGGATATAACATATGTCGCCCCAATAGACATGGAGGGGATCAAAGTTACCCTAAATCTGAACAACCTCGCTTTTGAAGATAACATATAGTAAAAAATCATGTTTTAAAAATAAGACTTTTGAATAAATCATGTATCATTTTTATTCTTCAATTTTTTTACTTAATTACATTTAATAAAAACCAAAATAATAATAAATATTATGTATCATTTTAAATCATTTAACAAATTTCAATTAGTTTTACTTCTAGTCTGTCGAATGGTTCTAAATCAATAAACTAACTTTATAATTATAAGTTTTTAGCTACTTTTATGGTTATAAGGTACAAGTCATAATTAACAACTACGACCTTACAAGTATAAACTAGTTTTTTCAACCATATCTTTATGATATGTTTGGATTCATGTTGCAAAATCAAATTGTCCCTCATTTTTATGTTGGAGTAGAAACTTATGTAAGTAGCACGCATTAGCATTAATTTTGAACTAACTTACCGCAAATCCGAACACACACTTAATAACGGTGGCCACGTAAAACACGACCTATTGACGATTTTTAATTTTTCCTTTAAAAAAAATGCAAATTCAATTAAGTAGGGTACAAGAAAATTGACCATTTTTCTTATTTTTTTATTTATGTCTTTAGTCCTTGAAAGTTATGGATGTTTTGGTTTCGATCCCTAGAAGTTTTTTTTTTTTAAACCTTGACCCATCCTTAATTGTTTTGAAAATGTGATTTTAATCTATGCCTTTAGAAAAAATCCGTTGACAGTTGATGTGACTAACAGAATGTCCTATCAACATATGTGTGTGCAAGTATTGTAGGCCAACCGGTAGGATGATGTGATGATGTGGATGATACGGACCCGCAAGATCAAAAAGGTCAAAGCCCAACCCAAATGTGTTTGTGTATTGGGCTTTGGCTGTTTTGCTTTTGCAGGTCCGGATCATTCATGTCATCCTATCGGTGACACACAATACTTACACATGTGTATGCTGATGCGGCATTTCGTTAGCCACATCAATAGTTAACGGATTTTTCTTAACGACATGAAGTAAAACCAAATTTTCAAAACAATTAAGAATAAGTCAAAATCAAAAAAACTTCTAGGACCAAAACCAAAATACCTCAACTTTTAAGAATTAAAACATGAATAAGCCTTTTTTACATGAACCAATAGGCTCCTTTTTTTTATCAATTAAAATACGTCATACATGGAGTAATATATGTGCTATACTTTTATGGTTTAGAAATCTTTTCGTTTGAATATGGGATTACATCTTTTATTCTACAAAATTGGATGGATTCATTTACACCGAGTTAAATTACATCAACTTTTGTATTGTTCATAACCTTTTATACAATATGAATTTCACTAATTAATCCATTGATTAATAATTATATATATACTAGTATTTTTTCCGTGCAATGCACAGGTTATGAGTTTTTTATTTACCAATAATTAAAGTTTAAACATTTTGCATGTCAGAAATATTTTTAAAAATATATGAGTTAATTAGGATTATTGTTTAAAATTGACAAAGAAATAGAAAAAATTAGAAATGCAAGGATTATTATGCATTAGAATTTTTTGTGTAAAGGAAGTACATGCATGAAGTAAAATTTTTTATCCAGCAATAAATTAATGCAATAGAATAGGAACATTAGTTTATATGTACATGTGTATTAATAAGCTGTATTAGTTGATATTTTAATTTTCTCTTAAATAGTTTGAAATATTGCACCACTTTATTATATTGAATCGTTGCATCTAATCATGCATTAGTTTGAAACAATATATCTTTTTGTTGATATTTAATTTGAAACAATATATCTCTTAGTGATATTATTATTTTTTTCGAGTAATTTAAAATTAATATTTTGATAATTAAAAAAAAAGTTATCACAAGTGACAAGTCGTTTCAATAACGAAGTGATATGTCGTTTTAACAGTAAAATGATATGGGTTTAGTCCAAAAGACATATCTTTCAAGAATTTTTTATTTTTTTAAAACTATTATGGAAGGGTGTTAATCCAAAAGACATATCTTTTCAAGAATTTTTTTTATTTGTTTAAAAACTACTATGAACGGGTGTTAATTCATAAGTCATATATTTTCAAGGAATTTTTATTTTTTTAAAACTATTATGAAAAAGTTTTATTTCATAAGACATATCTTTTCAAAAAAATTTTATTTTTTTAAACAATGAATGACATGACATGTGGCATATTTCATACGTACCCATTTTCCTAACTTTTATTGTGAGAGCTCCGTTTCATGAGAAGCCTTCTGGATTCAGTATTTGATCACAAAATTATATAATAGTGTTTGATTATATAGATCACTTGTCTAAGATTTGAGAAATTTTAAACAGCATTGAATATATATTCAAATAGCTCTATTTTCATATACTTTTAAGACATATAGTATTTAGTTAATTTTGATGTATAATAATGAAATACTAAATGATTTTGCATTTTTGTAAAATTTTATACAGATAACTACATGATAAAAATTTTCAATGCAACTATTGATTCGATATAATTTGATATAGTTTGACTACTTGATATAGGAGTTATAAATATTGTAAAAATTAGTATAATTTACTTGTTATAAACAGATTCTTTCTCTCCACAAAATATATTGATTTATATGCAACTTGTTTTTATTAGTCGAGAAAAATTCATATATTAAAAAATTTTACAAAATAGAGTTAAATTGTATTTACTTTTTTAACAATCAAAATAAATGATACAATGAGTATATTTTGTGGGGCAACAAATAATTCCCCTAATTCACATTATTGTATGTGGCTAAGTGCTTAAAATTCATGACTATATAATCTGATACTACTCCCACCTTTCCTATTGACACTTTTATTTTGTCTTTATTTATAAGATCCTTTATCAATTTTCAATGAGTATTAATTACTTTTTTCCACAAACACCCCTATTTATTTAACACTTTTTATATTCCCAATAATATCAATAGGAAAAAATTTTGAAAATACATATCAAAAGTTCATATTTTCAATACAATGAACTAAATTATTTCATTTTTTTAATAGATGTGAAATATATTAAAGGAATCTAATATTTAGAAACGGAGGAAGTATAAATTTAGCCACTCGCGCATAACCCTGTACTTTTTACTTGACTAAACGGAGTAATTGCAACAAACTTGTACTCCATTTGTTATCTCTCTCTCTTTAATGGATCCGTTCTTCTACATAAATTAATAAATTATACTACTCCCTCCGTTTCACAATGTTTGGCCTTTAAGCCTTTTTTTCTTGTTTCGCAATATTTGGCCTTTTACATTTTCAATACACAAACATATTTTTTTTTTCAATATTAACCTTTCATTCAATCATTTCTCTTACTCCTCATTAATTCTACTTTTATCATCTCTCTCATTTCTAAACCACTATACATTAATTAATGGGCACACTTACTAATAAAAATTAAATACTATTACAATTTTCAATAAGAATTAAATAGGGACATTTTAGACAAACTATACATAATACTTACAATAATTAACATTTTCTTAATCTGTGTGCTCAGACCTAAAAGGTCAAACATTGTGAAACGGAGGGAGTATTATTGTTTCTCTCTCTGACGTTAATGGATCCGTCCTTCTACATAAATTATATTATTGTTTTTTTTTTAAATTAGAAAAAATCTTCTTAACTTCAATCAGTAGAACTAGGGATAAATTTTTTTAAATGGATGAGTTTTTTTAAAAGCTAAAAAGCTAAATTTTTTATTTCTTTAATGCTCAACTTGCAAGAAAAAATATCGACTTTTAAATGCTTATCTTCTATCCTATAAAATTAAAACACATTATTCTAAACTATAATAATAATAATAATAATAATAATAATAATAATAATAATAATAATAATAAATAACAAAAATTGAAAATTGCACACCAATTTTACAATAAGGCAAGCTATGGAAGATGGAAGATGAATTTAATTATAGGGCAAGCTATGGAAGATGGATTACACATTATCCTCACTAGATTTGATAATTCTCACTTAAGGGACAATCTATGGAATATGCATTAAATAATTTCTTTTGATAATTTTAATGTTGTTGGTACTTACCTGTAGGAAGGAGGGTTCTTAGGCCAGAAACGGTAGTTAATGGAGGAAGGTGGCCATGTGATGTGGAATAAATGGTCAACCCAACCTCTCTTTCCACTGACTTCTTCGTGAAAAGTGCAATAACCTTCTATAGATCCCGATCCAGGAGGCCCAGAGTATTGCTCCTTTTCTTCTTGGGGTAACTCAAAGAACTCCTTTCCCACACTTTGCAACTTGCTTATAACATTGTTGGGTATCTCATGGTTCACAATTTGGAACATACCCCACTCTTTGCATGCCTCCACAATCTCATCTTGGACTTTCCCTTCATCAGGATTGCTTAAATCAATTATGGGAACATCAGGTTTCACACCATGAACCGTTGTGATGTGTGGTTGCTCTGTCTCTGTCCTCACATACAAGGCTGGGATAGCACCATCTTTGGACTTGGAAGCTATGGTTTGCACCCTTAGCAACTCCATTGTCTTTTCTTTGCTATCAATTGTTTTGAAACTCTACTGCCAACATTGAGTGTAAAATTAATAGGATACTAGTACCCGTGCCTGTGAGATGCACGGCCCCTGTTTGTTTGGATTTTTTTAATTGAAGAGTGGGAAAAATTAAGTGTATATTGAAAATTTGATTGTAGTAGCTTAATTATTAATGATATTGTTAAAATTGTGTTCATAAATTTTGTTATATTATTTAGAGGTGAAGTTTATAAAAGACTATTATATAAAAAAATCATATAAATATATATATGAATGCATGAAAATTTTAGAGGATTAATTATTGAAGTAAAGAATAAGTGAGTAAATAGAAAAAGGAGTAGACTAAAAACATAAAATACAGACTATAAATCATAAAATTCATTGATAAATGTGAAAGTAGAATTAATTCAACAATCCATTAAATTTATTTTTTGGTTAGCAGCGACAAAGGAAATTGAATTTGTGATTTTGATTTTTCAAAGTAAAAGAGTATAAGCTTCTCATGGAAGCTTATGTTGGAAAGAACCAAGCTTCTCTCATAAGCTTATTTTTGGACGGACTACTACTTGGGCTACACTACTACTATGTACTACTACTATTATTATTATGGGGTCCACTATTAGAAACTCATTGGCTTTTCCCACAACTTGGTCCAAGAGGAAAAACTTAGGAGGGAACTAATATAGGAGGGAAATTAAAAAGTGGAATAACTTCTCAAATTATTAATATATTGATTATTAATATATTGATAATACTCATTCCGTTTTTATTTATTTGTAATGTAAATAAGATACACTTCCTTCGGTCCTATTTATAAGATTCTTTTGAAGTTTTTCATTCCTACCAAGGAAAGTGATTAGATTTGTTAGTAGTATTGAAAATGTGAAAATTTGACATATTTTTTCTAATTTACCTCTATATATTGGAAATCTAAAAAGTGTTCACTTAATAGGAGTGTTTGTGGAAAAAAGTAATTAAATGCTATTGAAAATTGAAATGAGATCTTATAAATATGACCAAAATAAAAACCCCAAAAGGGTTTTATAAATATATGTGGAGGGAGTATTTTTTAAGAAATGTATAATTATTGTTTTGATATTTAATACTCCCTCTGTCCCTAAATATAAGATCTGTTTGGAGGATTTCATGTCCATTAAGAAAGTTGAATAATTTAGTTAATTGTATTGCAAATGTGAACTTTTGATATGTAATTTCAGAATTAACCCTACTAATATTATTGGGAATCTAAAAAGTGTTAAATAAATAAGGGTAGTGTTTGTGGAAAAATGTAATTAATGATCATTGAAAATTGACAAATGGTCTTATAAATAGGAACAAAATAAAAGTATCAAAATGGTCTTATATTTAGGGACGAAGGGATTATATTAATTATGTGTTTTTTTCACTACTCCCTCCGGCTAAAATTATAAGCAAAAGTAACTAATTTTACGCTTATTAAGGAGGTTATTAGTTGATTGTATTTAATTTTCTCAATTTTATACTCCCTCCGTCCCACAAGGATGGTAAAAAATGACTAAATTTTTTGTCCCAAACTAAAGTTAAAATAATTAATGAAAAAATTTAGAAATTGTAAACTTTGAATTGTGATTAGTTGATCCATGCAAAATGTATTGAATTAGCTGTTTGATAATTGATTGATGGGTTAGACAAACCATTAAATGCATGTCTCCTTAATTTTTTTATTTTTGAATTTTTTAACCATCCTTGTGGTATGGAGTGATTAAAATACTAGAGGTATTTTAGGAAAGTTGTATTGGGAATGAAACAAAAATTAAATAAGATAACAATTTTCTAGGAATGTTTTAAGAAAGTAGCATTGAGAATGAAATAAAATTTAAAAAGATTAGTTATTTTTCCTTATATTTTAAACAAAATAAAATATGTTTTTTGTTGCTTATATTTCAAGTCGTAAGGTGTATATCATTTCTCTCTTTATAATTGGGGTATTAATTTTTCTTCATCACTTACATAAATTAAGATGTATATAATAAAGATAATATAGAAAATACTCTATCGTCTGTTGAGAATCATGTTCCCCATGATGATATTTTGATGATGACAACATGAACATTAATATGTATACAGGTATATGGATGATGTCATGAAGTTTGTACGTGCTTGTAGTATTCGACCTTTTAGGGTTTAGTATATTTTGTAAAACAACTATTAGTCTAAGGCACTCAAGTAAATTTTAATATTGCTATGATAAGATGATGATATTTTTCTTGTTGAAAAATAGAAGAATATTTTTTTATAACTTTGCTCTTGGAAATCCTTTTGAGAAAATCATTTGCAAAAACCTCTGGTTACAACCTTTTGTGAAAATCTATTTTTAAGTGGAAATAATCGATTACTCTTTTGAAATAATCGATTAACTTCTGCAAATTTTGTAACCTGAGAGTATGTAATGGATTACTTAGCTTCCTGTAATGGATTACTCTCTTGGGCTGGTCACCTGAGTGTAAGTAATTGATTACTTGAAGATAATAATTGATTACTTTTGATGCTGCAACATTTTTATCAAACCAGTATGTAAGTAATCGATTACTGATGCTGCAATTTTTGAAAATCAAAACCAGAGAGCAGGTAATCGATTACCCTTTCCCAAGTAATCGATTACTCATTTTCAAATTTTGAAAATCGTGCTGAAATCAATTTGATTCTCAAAATGATTTATTTCCTTAATTGATTGATCACGTCTCTGATTTTAAAAACCCTTCTTCTACCATTTTCAAAAAGGCTCTTCACTTCTTCTCCAACACACTTCATTGCTTCATCTTTTTGAAAAATCTTTTTGGAGAAAAATCATCATCATCTTCTTCTTCTTCACTCATTTCTAAAATGACAAAAACCTGAGTGTGCCTTAGTACTAAGAGTTGTTATAGGACTTCATTGTTGTATCCGCTCTAATATAGAGAGCATTATTGTTAGTTGCACCCATCTATCATTTGTAAACCTTTATCTGTAAGGGGAGTGTTACCCTTAGCGATTAGGGAGTGTTATCGCTTAGATTGAACGTGTGTCGTGTTCGTAGGGTGAGGAACCCTTGTGTTTGGGTAATGCTAGACGAACGGTGGGGCACCAAGTAGTTAGGCTATCTGGGAAATCTAGGAAGGGTCTTCCTTGTTGTTTGTTTTGAGGTCCCTAGCGAACGAAGGTTCCTAGTAGCGTGCGGGGCGCTCTTTGTAACATCCCTCATTTTTATAAAGAAGAAATATAAATAAAATATTTATTTTAATAAAGAAATTTCATAAATAAGAGTATTTTATGAAAATAGTTTATTGGAAAATGAATTATCATTTAAGAAAATGAGATTTTAGTAAAATATCATGTAAAGATTGGATTGTATCTCTTTCGTTAACCGTTGGATCATGCTCAAATTTTTAGAAAAGGTTTCTAACGATTTTATCTTGACATCCAACGGTGGAAATTGTGTTTTGAGAAGTAAATCTGTTTATATTAATTTTTAAGCAAAACAGTGAATTTCTGAATTTTAGCAGTGACTAACCGGTTAGTAAAACCAGTAACCGGTTAGTACGTCTGCATCTGCATAATTTTAAGGCGGTTTGAGCTGGAAATCACGATGATCCTTCCTATTTAAGTCTTCCCAGGACGCGTGGAACCCTAATGGAGGGTCAGGGACAGGTGTAAGCCATGGGAAAGAGATGAGTGTCCTTGGTTGATGATTCATCCACTCTTCCAACCCAAATCTTGGCTCTATATGTAACACCCTCACAAATATTTAGTTAATTTAGGATTTTATAAAAATTGGTACTTGAAAATTTCTTTTTAAATTAAAATACTTAAGAATATTTTTCCGGAAAAACGGACAGAGTTTCCTCTGTTTTTCGGACTTTCCCAAAATTTCCAATTTTGTACCTGCTTAACCTGTTCAGTCCAGCAAACTTTTAAAACATAAAACGTTTAAATATTATCCAGAAACAGATTCTAATGCCCCGAATATCTCAAATAGGGGCGTACAACTAATACATATTTTTAAATTACAAAATAGTAGTTTTTAACATATCTAAATCTGCAGTCCACTCATAAATAATAAACAGATACTCCACGTAGTGAAGGTTCAACCTGCTTGGCCAGAAACTGTGTAAGCTCCAAACTCAAAACCTGAAAAATGGTTGTAAGGGTGAGCTTTACACATGAAGTAGAAAGTAGTTCCTAACTAAACATAATGACCTACTAAGTCAAACACATTTAGCACGTAACACATATTTTCAATCATCAAACCAAGCATGCATCACACACAAACAAGAGTTTCCCTTAATCACTCTTAAACCCATATCCTTTGCTCTTTTATCTTTTTCATGCACTGTTGATTCTCTCTTCTCTCACTCACATCATATTATCTTTCAATTTTCTCTTTATTTCTTTCTTTTATATTTTTATTGTTTTCTTCTCTTTCTTTCTTTTATTCTTTTTATCGGTTCGGCTACGGGGTCTCACGACCAGGCCCACCGACCTAACCTGCACCAAAATACTCTTTATCATCTATCCACAGGGTCTAACAACCAGATTCATATGACCTAACCTATGTCACAGGGTCTCACGACCAGATCTTTCGACCTATCCTGCGCCATAGGGTCTCACGACCAGATCATACTATCTAACCTGCGTTGGCCACAGGGTCTTACGACCAGATCCCACGATCTAACCTGCGTCGGCCCATTCTTTTATTAATCTTTTATCAATTGGCCACAAGGTCTCACGACCAGGTCCTCCCGACCTAACTTGTGACAGGTATCCTTTATTATTCTCATCCTCATTTCGTTTATCTTATTTAATTATTCTTTTTATTTATGATCTTTTCTCTTCTTTAATTTCTTTATAATTATCCTTTTCTCTCTTGCCCTTTTTTTTATTAACTTGTTATCTCATTCGTCATTCAACACACATTTATCATACAAGCATACACAACAATTTTCACATTTTATATTTTCAATTCCCTAAGTTTATGCCACGACATTTTTAACTCTTTCTATTCCTTAGTTCTCATTCTAGTTTACATATCATACATACTTACGTTCTTTTATTTATTATTCAATTATTTGATTCGTTATGTGATACACATTTAGCACACAAACATCACAATTCAACCACTTATATGATTCACATATATCTCTTTAAATCAACCAGACATAAAGAACAATAATCATTTATAATCATTCACAATTAACAACCAGAGTTCCTGTTCTTCAAATAAACATACATGATAACATATAGCACTTAGCCTGCATATTCAATCACAAGTATCAATTTATAGTTCGTTTCATTTACTTTCTTACTTTATATTTAATTTAAATTAATTATCTGAATAATCAATCACAAGCATACCCACATATTCTTAGCAAGTATTATATACTAATCAGAAAATACTCTCTGAAGCAAGGTAAAGAACCCCTTACCTCGATTAACGAAAATAAAAAGATAACCTCAATCTTCGGGGAAGGAGCGGTGATTCGTGAAGCTTTAGAGACTCGGGATGCTGAACGCATCGATGGCGGTCGACGTCGGTGAGTGGCGGAGGTGCACGAACCAGCTAACGGTTCAGTCCCGGTTCACCCAAACCGCAGCAACAGCTGCAACTGTGGCTTCACAGCGGCGGCGATGGAGGGGCTTGGCAACGACGCGACCTCCATGGCGGCAGAGACACGGCGGATCACGACCCCAGGGGCAGCGGGTCGCGAATCTAGTCCTGGAGAGAGGGAGATCGCGATTTGCGAATCTCCAAGAAGAGGTAGGAGCTTGAGCTTGGTGGCCATGGTGTGGTGTTGGTGGCGGCGCTGTAGCTGTGGCTTCGTTTGGCGGCACCGGAGGCGGACGGAGTGAGAAACCGAGACAAGAGAGAGAGAGAGCACGGGACCGAGAGAGGGAGAGCGCGAGGTGGAGAGAGTGAGAAGGACAGGTGGTGGTGGCGTTTGGTGTGGCGGCGCCAGCGGTTCTGGGTGGAGGAAGAGCTTGGTGAAGAAGATGTGAGAGTGATGGGTGGGGTGCTAGGGCCGGCTGTGGAGAAGAAGATGGGGGGGGGGGTGTTCGAACCCCTTCCTTCCCTTTTTTTTTAATTTATTATTATTATTATTATTATTAATGTATGTTAGTATTATTTTAAAAGTACTAATAAACATTTTTTTTAACATATATACTAATACACACTTTTATTTATTTATTTATTTTCAATTACAGTAAATACCTTAAATAAAATTTTATTATAAACTAAATACCCATAACAAAGACATAAAGCTAAAACCTTGGAAGTATTAACATAATTTACTATCGAATATATCAAAATCAAAATAAAGAATAGAAAACATATTTATTTATTTATATATTTTATTATTATTCTTTTTTTTAATAGGGTAGTTACTTCAAATGAATCTACTTTTAAAAAAATATAATTAAATATACTTTCACAATTAACATAATATATTTTTATGAGAATACCCAACACCCAAATAATTTGATTTCAAGAATCAATTATTTAATTTGATAAAATATATGATTATATTAGGGAATAAAATTAAGGATGTTACAATTCTCCCCCACTTATTAGAATTTCGTCCCCGAAATTCCGTTAAATTCCGTCAAATGGAGAACCATCCAGCTAATGGGGTTCCTGTCGGTTCTATTTCCCCGCTTCCGATGTGTTTAGGTCCATTCTTCTTAGTATTGTCATGTCTGTCCTTGAACACTACGTATCTCCCCTATCGCGACAGGATTCACCATTTCCTTATTATTAAAGTTCCATCTTCCATTTCTTGGTTGAAATCCTCCCCCACTTAGCATCAACTTACCTGCTTACTCCGATGCCAGGAAGCAGGAAATCGAACGTGTCGGCTTCTGATTGCCTTTCATACGATTCTTAATAAAGAGTGCAAGAATCTAACAACAGAAAATATAATCTTTGGAATTCACGAGGAATTTACGACTTCGCTTTAAGGAAATAGCATAAGACTATGTGATCCAAAAACTTTTCGCAGAACGTAGCAGCTTATGGCTAGAAATTTCCCGGAACCGGATCGAATAAATAAGACTGGAACTTTAGGAACGATGAATATTCTAGGACAAGAAACAAGGAGAAGATCGCAAGTTCACAATGTTTAGTAGATTGGAGGGAGAACTCTTTGATCCGTGATCAAAGTCACTACTTCAAGGTCATGCCAAACCAAGAAGAATGAGGAGGAAGGGATCTACTTGCACGAATTGAGGTACTAATTAAGGCTTTCAGATTTACTATTAAATTCTTAAACGATTTTTGATGGTCAAAGATTGGAGGTTGGCAAGTATTCTTGACGTTTGAACATTCTATTAAACACCATTTTAGACCAACGACACTCAAGACATACCTTGGTGTATGTCAGCGATCCCTTACAACCTCCTTCACATTAGACTTTAAGGAAAGCTTGAATGAATTTGATACAGAACAAGAAAGCTAATGGAATTCGACCCCTCTATCACCTTAAGACTTGCACTACTTTCGAAATCGAGAGTCGTGTTGGGTTGACGAGTTTGAGAAGGCTGTGGTGTTTGACCACGTATGGTTTTCTCCATATTGTATGGTGATTGGCGGGTCCAAGAGGGTCGCCAACATGGCAAGAATCGGGTAGATACAGGCATTGGAGACGATAATATGACTAGATACATGTCAAGCAAAAAGTCAAAGAAGATTATCCTAAAGAATGCATTTCTACTAGATATTCATCGAAAAAGGCATTTCCTCCGAACTAATGGTTAACTTCGTCCATAATCCGACACTTGTGAGTACCAACTTCGATTATTAAGGAAAAGTTCTTTCGGCTAAGTGTCCGAATTTAATCAGCTAGGAGTAACGGATTCCGACTATGGTTCCTTACTCCCCCACTTGGCATTGACATACCACGTTACATCAATGTCAAGGAGTAGACTTAATCGATAATAATAATCGGGTACGGGAGTTCTCGACCGTTGTTCGCGATCGGAAGTTACGAGGGGTTGACTACCTATAGGCGGTCTTTAAGTTTGTAATAAGTTCCTATGGATTCTTGTTCGATTCTCTTGAGGATCCTATTCTCGGCTATACTATTCGTAAGCGGGTACAACAACCTAAAGGGTCTTGTCCCTTGGTTCCATTTTGAGTCCACTTCCTGATTTGTGTAAAGAGTCGGAAAAATGCTTTTCGGGTTGGATCCTTTCCTTCTGAAGTGTCTATCTCTTAGAGTTCCCGCCTTCGGTTGTTTTGATTTCAATTGGAGGGTAGCAATGATATTGACCGTCAGTAGACGTAAGGATCGGGGTGATCAGTCCCAACCTCGCATCTATCAACAACACATCATTGTCATCTTCATTGGTAATATCATCCTTTAACAGATGCAAGAGTAAGGATGGCCAATCCTTACCCTACACACTATTAAATGACAATATTATCACAAGGTTTAGTTTAGATTTTAACTAAAGTCCTACAACTTATCGGTTCTTCCTACGGCTTCTCATGGTTGTCTTAAAGATCGGTTAAAGTGTGCGTACTTCTCGAGTTTCACAGCACCACATTGGAAAGGATTAGGGATTCAGATTCTAAGAAGAGTAAGCTTTGGGAAATCTTAATAAGGAACTACTAAGATCTACCAAGAATTTCTATTTTAAAAATTGTCCTAACTTCTTTGCCCGTTCGCTTTCAAGAAATTAACATCTCACATAGGGCATACCTCCACTTAGCTCGTCCAAGACCTCTCCTATTTGCCCAGATCGGCTCCTATTTGCCAGTTGCCTTTGCAATATATCCACTTCTTTCCACGGGGTATTACTGGGACATTTTGCTGCAAAATGTCCTGGTTGTTCACACCAGTAGAAGAGACCCTCTCTTGCAATCCGATCCTTGTACTAGCACACACCGCGGTGAGACTTTCTGAAATGCAAACATGGTGTCTAGTAATGGAAACGACCACGCTTTGGTCCGCATTTCTTGGGACTGTTGCCCTAGTGTGGTTGTCGGCGTACAGATCTACTTTCCGAGCCGGTCTCCTACCCTTGGTAGTGCTTCCTAACCTCCTTGCCAAGTTCTTCTCATAGGTACGGAGTATATTCACTAGTTGAAAGAAACTGTCGATGTTATTGTTCTCCAAGTTACGCCTAACATCCCAACGAAGTCTCGACTCAACCTGATCTCGGTTCAAATGAACCAAGTTTCCTAGAGTTGCAGCGATCCTAGCATCGTCACTGCACCTACTAATTATGAGACTTAGTTCCTGAAAAGAGAAAAGCTAGTACACATATATATATAATTAAATAAATATCTATATGTATATAAATGCCTATGTATCTACTATAGACTTGACACCAACTTCGGTTACTCGCTTGGTGAGTAAACCACTGGAGATGTGAGTTCACACTCCAAGGCCGAGGAGAATCTGCTTTGATACCATAATGTAACACCCTCACAAATATTTAGTTAATTTAGGATTTTATAAAAATTGGTACTTGAAAATTTCTTTTTAAATTAAAATACTTAAGAATATTTTTCCGGAAAAAAGGACAGAGTTTCCTCTGTTTTTCGGACTTTCCCAAAATTTCCAATTTTGTACCTGCTTAACCTGTTCAGTCCAGCAAACTTTTTAAAACATAAAACGTTTAAATATTATCTAGAAACAGATCCTAATGCCCCGAATATCTCAAATAGGGGCGTACAACTAATACATATTTTTAAATTACAAAATACTAGTTTTTAACATATCTAAAACTGCAGTCCACTCATAAATAATAAACAGATACTCCACGTAGTGAAGGTTCAACCTGCTCGGCCAGAAACTGTGTAAGCTCCAAACTCAAAACCTGAAAAATGGTTGTAAGGGTGAGCTTTACACATGAAGTAGAAAGTAGTTCCTAACTAAACATAATGACCTACTAAGTCAAACACATTTAGCACGTAACACATATTTTCAATCATCAAACCAAGCATGCATCACACACAAACAAGAGTTCCCTTAACCACTCTTAAACCCATATCCTTTGCTCTTTTATCTTTTTCATGCACTATTGATTCTCTCTTCTCTCAATCACATCATATTATCTTTCAATTTTCTCTTTATTTCTTTCTTTTATATTTTTATTGTTTTCTTCTCTTTCTTTCTTTTATTCTTTTTATCGGTTCGGCTACGGGGTCTCACGACCAGGCCCACCGACCTAACCTGCACCAAAATACTCTTTATCATCTATCCACAGGGTCTAACAACCAGATTCATATGACCTAACCTATGTCACAGGGTCTCACGACCAGATCTTTCGACCTAACCTGCACCATAGGGTCTCACGACCAGATCATACTATCTAACCTGCATTGGCCACAGGGTCTTACGACCAGATTCCACGATCTAACCTGCGTCGGCCCATTCTTTTATTAATCTTTTATCAATTGGTCACAGGGTCTCCCGACCAGGTCCTCCCGACCTAACCTGTGACAGGTATCCTTTATTATTCTCATCCTCATTTCGTTTATCTTATTTAATTATTCTTTTTATTTATGATCTTTTCTCTTCTTTAATTTCTTTATAATTATCCTTTTCTCTCTTGCCCTTTTTTTTATTAACTTGTTATCTCATTCGTCATTCAACACACATTTATCATACAAGCATACACAACAATTTTCACATTTTATATTTTCAATTCCCTAAGTTTATGCCACGACATTTTTAACTCTTTCTATTCCTTAGTTCTCATTCTAGTTTACATATCATACATACTTACGTTCTTTTATTTATTATTCAATTATTTGATTCGTTATGTGATACACATTTAGCACACAAACAACACAATTCAACCACTTATATGATTCACATATATCTCTTTAAATCAACCAGACATACAGAACAATAATCATTTATAATCATTCACAATTAACAACCAGAGTTCCTGTTCTTCAAATAAACATACATGATAACATATAGCACTTAGCCTACATATTCAATCACAAGTATCAATTTATAGTTCGTTTCATTTATTTTCTTACTTTATATTTAATTTAAATTAATTATCTGAATAATCAATCACAAGCATACCCACATATTCTTAGCAAGTATTATATACTAATCAGAAAATACTCTCTGAAGCAAGGTAAAGAACCCCTTACCTCGATTAACGAAAATAAAAAGATAACCTCAATCTTCGGGGAAGGAGCGGTGATTCGTGAAGCTTTAGAGACTCGGGATGCTGAACGCATCGATGGCGGTCGACGTCGGTGAGTGGCGGAGGTGCACGAACCATCTAACGGTTCAGTCCCGGTTCACCCAAACCGCAGCAACAGCTGCAACTGTGGCTTCACAGCGGCGGCGATGAAGGGGCTTGGCAACCGCGCGACCTCCATGGCGGCAGAGACACGGAGGATCATGACCCCAGGGGCAGCGGGTCGCGAATCTAGTCCTGGAGAGAGGGAGATCGCGATTTGCGAATCTCCAAGAAGAGGTAGGAGCTTGAGCTTGGTGGCCATGGTGTGGTGTTGGTGGCGGCGCTGTAGCTGTGGCTTCGTTTGGTGGCACCGTAGGCGGACGGAGTGAGAAACCGAGACAAGAGAGAGAGAGCACAGAATCGAGAGAGGGAGAGCGCGAGGTGGAGAGAGAGAAGTACAGGTGGTGGTGTTTGGTGTGGCGGCGCCGCCGGTTCTGGGTGGAGGAAGAGCTTGGTGAAGAAGATGTGAGAGTGATGGGTGGGGTGCTAGGACCGGCTGTGGAGAAGAAGATGGTGGGGGGGGGGGGTGTTCGAACCCCTTCCTTCCTTTTTTTTTAATTTATTATTATTATTATTATTAATGTATGTTAGTATTATTTTAAAAGTACTAATAAACATTTTTTTTAACATATATACTAATACACAATTTTATTTATTTATTTATTTTCAATTACAGTAAATACCTTCAATAAAATTTTATTATAAACTAAATACCCATAACAAAGACATAAAGCTAAAACCTTGGAAGTATTAACATAATTTACTATCGAATATATCAAAATCAAAATAAAGAATAGAAAGCATATTTATTTATTTATATATTTTATTATTATTATTATTATTCTTTTTTTAATAGGGTAGTTACTTCAAATGAACCTACTTTTAAAAAAATATAATTAAATATACTTTCACAATTAACATAATATATTTTTATGAGAATATCCAACAGCCAAATAATTTGATTTCAAGAATCAATTATTTAATTTGATAAAATATATGATTATATTAGGGAATAAAATTAAGGATATTACACTATAAATAGGGTTCCTTGTGACTGAGTTCTTACTCAGTTTCTCTGCGTTTTGTTGTAGCAAAACTCTGCCAAAATCTCATCTCAATTTGTGTATACAACTTGCCTTGAGTTGTTGCACATCAAGCTTGTGAGTTGTGAGTGTGTGAGCTTGAAATTGAAGGGTTTTTGCTGTTCTGGTTGTTTCTGGTGTGGCTGTCCTAGAGCTGCTGTCTAGGGTGTTTTAGAGCTTGTCTAAGTGCTGTCCTATTTGTCCAAGGTATGGGAGAAGTCATTCATATTGCTAGGATTATAGATTGTTGAATTTGATATGTGTATGCTATGTGAATTGGACCAAGACATGATTGCTTGACTTGGAGGTCCAGACAATCACTTGGTCACTTGATTTATAATCTGAACAAGGGCTGATATGAATTAATGAAATTAAGCGAAAGAAACTCATGAATCTTGGCTGAATTATAATTGGTAAATTGAAGGAATTGCCTTTGGTTTGATGCTAAAATCATGCTTTGACTATATGTGCGTTTGTTTTGGACTTAATTGAGAATTTATGGGCTGATAATTAGTGATTAATTGTCTGTTAACTTGCTGCATAATGTCTGTGAAGATTTCAATGTGACTGAAATGACTTGGAATTGGATTGTGCAGTTTTACTTTCAGGTATGCATAATCTAACCGATTACGGGTTGTTCTAACCGGTTAGAACCTGAGAAAGAAAAGTAATTAATCAAGTTTATAATGATAATCTTTTATGGCTTAAAATTACTTTATGTTTGCATGAACATGTTAAATTATAATTTATGATAATGTTAAATTGATTAGTAAGTTAATCATAAATCATGAAGTGATCATTGTCTTAATGATACACATCCAAATTGAATTAGAATACTCTCTTGTATAAATTTGGAAAGCAGTGTTTAATAACCCCATGTATTCTATTTGATATTGGCTTAAGTTGACAATTGGATTTGGAGAAGATTGGGTATAAGTTTAAGTTACAAGTGCATGAAAAAAACTATGTTACATGAGGGAATCAAGGGATCAAGAAGCTAAGGGCAATGTTTTGGGACTGGAACTTAATATGATTTTACTCAGGCATATACCTTAAGTTGTCACAAGGGAAAGAAATGCAGTTGGAATTGATTTGAGTTGTGAAGGAAGCTTGTTATGCTCTCAGACTGCATAGACTAACCGGTTAGTGGATGTTGGTAACCGGTTAGTGTCTGACAACATTTATTAGTTATTCAGTTTAATATAGAAATCAGCAAGGGTTGGTATGACATAGACTTGGACTAATAACCCAATCAATAAAAAGTATTTTATAAACTAAGGAATGGATGTTTGTTTAGGGACTTGATAAAGAGTGTTGCTTTGATAATGTGTTGTTAAGGTTAGAATGAATAGAATTAGTCTAAATATGCTTAAGCTTTATTATAACATTAGAAGCATGTCCTAATTGCTGCATTTGATATCCTGGAATTAGCTATTGACACAATAGGAAATGCCTAGATGTTTAATAATTATACTTTGTCTTTATTTTGGTTCCAAGGTTTTGAAGTTGTCTTGAGCTTCGGGTATTAGAATTATAGTTCATTGTTAATTTAATTAAATTATACTTTAGTAATGTCCTAAATGCTGCATAAGGATTAGAAAGACAATAGCTTGAGATTGAAAGTGATTTAAGTTTAAGAATAAATGGTTTGCTCTCAGGTACTGCTGTCTCTAACCGGTTAGTAGGTTCTGTAACCGGTTAGAACCTGAGACAGGAGAATAATTAATTTGGTTTTCTTTCAATCCTTAAAGGTTTTACTTAACTATTCTTCTAGTTTCTAAATGAGTGAAGCATGATGTTAACAAGTTAGAAAGGGGTAAATCATTATTCATCTAATTAATTAAGAATTATCTTTTTAATTGGAACTTTGGTTTTGTTCTAATTGGTTTGATAGTGTCTTCTTGAAGATGATAAATAAATTATGAGTGGTATATGATGATTGCATATGCCTAATGAATCATGTCTTGAGTATGACGATTATACATGATTAATGAACAATACTTTGAGTATGATATCTGGATAAGTTGATTAATGAGGAATGAATTATCATAATGAGCTGATAAGGCAATTGATTAGTTGTTTATTAATAGTATAATCCTGTAAGCTAAAAAGGGCTAAGTACATAAGGACCTTAGGTAGAAGTTAATACCTCATGATAATAGGTGGAGCAAACCTAATGTCTCAATCTAAGGATTGTGTAATTGATAATAACTGATTGAGTTACTTGGTAATTAATGTTTTGGAACATAAGAGGATAATGACTTAAAGGAGTGTTATTGATAATGCGAGCATGTTGATGCTTGCTGATTATGAGGATCCAATCCAAATGCGCTAGGGTGGTTGCTCCAATTTGGATAAGTTAAAGTTGAATAATTGGAATCGCTCCGATTCACATATGTTGAGGTTAGCTCCTACATGAAGTCATTATACTTAATGGGATTCCATATAGTACGGTGTGGCCGCTATACGAAGACATATGGAACAGTGTGGCCGTCATATGTGTGGTAAGTGTAATGGAATTCCGTATAGTACGGTGTGGCCGCTATACGAAGACATGTGGAACGGTGTGGCCGCCATATGTATGATACACTTAAAGGATTCATATAGTACAGTGTGGCCGCTATATGAAGGCATGGAACGGTGTGGCCACCATGTGTATAATGTGATGATTAATATGTTTGTTATGCATCTCATGCATGGTGTACAGGGAATCGTAGAATGAGTGAGGTGCATGCGGGATTGGAAACCATGTAGTACGGTGTGGCCGCTACATGAGACGATTGGAATGGTGTGGCCGCCACTGTAGAAATGACAAGGACCTCGAACTATTGGTGGACAATGGTTCAGGGATCATCCCCTTGTTTCATTTTAGGATCGTGGTCGATGGGGTTTCAGTATAGAACGGTGTGGCCGCTATACAGGTTGTGGAAACATCGAGTGCACGATTGCCTATCCCAGAGTGTTGTTTTCTGGAAGAGTTGATTATGGAGAAATAATTTGAGAGACGTGCATGCATAGCATGAAAGTTTAAATGGTTATAGTTAATGCTGTTTGATAAGACTCTTGAGCATGCATTTATTATGTTGAAATGATATCTGTGATGATTGTGTTTGACCAATCATATAATTTGCTTGGGCGATATGACAAGTGACTTACTCCCATCTACCATGTTTGTGGTGGCAGGTTCTTTCAAAGGACAAGACTGAAGCCACTCCTGTAAGAGTGAAAGATGACCAGAAGAAACAGCCAGGATGATGTCTCGTCATCTGAATCCTTTCGCTAAAGGATCGAGTTGTGAAGACCAATGCTCTGGGTGTAAAAAGGGGTTTTTGGGGTTTTCTATTATATATGCTTTACACTCAGACTATTTTGTAAAGGAAATATTACTGTAATGAAAAGTACTTTTGGTTTTCACACTCTTTATGAAAAAAAGTTTTTGTTAATCCGTATTTTTATTGGACTAGTTTTTGGGGCGTTACACTCTTGCTTGTATTTGGGGCTAGTTGTCCCTGTTTCAGTTAGTGAAGAAAAACTCAAGCGGGTCGCTTGGGGACTGGACGTAGGTCTTTCGCTGGAAAGACTGAACCAGTATAAAAACTCCGGTGCACAATTTTCTATCCCTTATCTCTTTACGTTTCACGTTTCTATTTGTGATAATCTTATTTTCGCGAAGTAAAAACTATTTTCATGTTTTAAAGTTATTAGCGCGAGTATTGCGTTTTAGAGTTGTTAATCTATTCGATCTCGCGAATAATAGTTTTCGAATATTAATATAAATATATTGTTTCGATTGCGCTTAAAACGTTTTCAATCGTTCTTTAAGTCTTCCGCTTCGTAAAATCTCTTTAATCTTTTTAAGAACGTTTTGAATCGATCGTTTTTCAATGTTTTTATAAACACCCAATTTACCCCCTTTTGGGTGAAGGCTGCCAATCCTAACATCGTCCCTTATTATAAGACACTATTTTGGTATATTTTTTTGTCCTTTTTTATAAGTCGTTTTGGAATATTTAGGTAGCATTAAAGAATTTATTTCAAATACATCATTCATAATTACATAGGGATAATATGTTAATAAAGTTGTAAAGTTTTAAATAAGAATAATTTTGGAATTACATATTTTTTTGACAAATTTGAGAGTAATAATTACTTTTCTTAATATGTATAAATTAGATAAGAGTGACTTATATTAAGGGATAGAAGAAAAAACATTTGTTACATCCTTAAAATTTTAAAAATAACAAATATTTTTTTTTATATAAAATAAAGCATACAATACAAAAACGGAGGGAGTATCGATAATGCATTGAGACAAGTGAGCTGCAATAATTCAAAGCAGCACTTCCCTAAAATTTATTTGAACAGAGGACTCTCCCGCAAAACAGCATTTCAAGGTTTCGTAATCAAAGTATTCTCCCCTTTGAAATGGAGTACTGATAAAAAACAAATACTTTCCCTTCTTTCCTTATTATCTTTATTTTTAGAGAGATTTTTTTGTTTTTTTTATATGTTGTATCGAAGATTTTAATAGTATAATAAATGTTATTTTTTATATTTGCTCATATTTAATATGTCTTGGTTTATGTAAATAGTGGAGAAAAATTAATGATTTTAAAGAGAGAAAAAATATAGTGGGAAAAAAACATAATTAATGTATTGAAAATATGAGTAATGATTAAATTTCTTAAAGGGTGTGTTTTGTTTGAAATATGACAGATAAATAGGAACGGAGGGAATATTTATTTTTGTTTAAAATATAAAAAAATATATTAAATTGATTTTATTAAGTTTTGTTTCATTCATAACGTTACTTTCATAACATATTCCTAAAAAGTGGTTATTTTATTTAATTTTTATTTCATTTGCATTACTCTTTTCTTATGAAGTATCGATACTTCAACTTGCCTCATGTATCCGATATCGATACTTTCCGATACTTCACCGATACGTGTCCATAATGTATCGAAATCAATTTTTTTAAAAAAATAAATAAATATCACTCCGATACTTTCCGGATACTCTCCGATACTCTTACAAATATCTTTCGATACCTTTTTTTTGTCCATGATCAGAGTGTCCACCGCCGACCACAGTGACTAATTTGGTCCATGACGTGCCGTAGAACTGATGTGGTTACCATAGAACTGATCCTCGACACGGGTAGCTAATCCAGCCCTTTAGTGGATCAAGGTTCCACCCACAATCAATTCTCGCGGTTGTTTCATTAGAACAACTTAGTAATCGTATCACTCCTCGATTTTCAATTCAACGAACCGTCACGTCATGTCTTTCCCATACACTTACCATCCACCTTATATGGCCATGTATGATGCATGATAATCCCATACTCTTGATTGAACTTGGATCATAGTATTCAATTTAAATTTCTAATTGCTTTAAATACTTTTAATGTGTATAAACTCATTTCTTCCATTTCTATTCTTTTATATCCAAGTTCAGTTAAGAGTATTTGCCAATGGAATAACCCTAAAATATGTCCTTAGGTCATTGAAATTGAATTAGTAATTGCCCCTCTTAATTTACATCGTTTTGCTGTCATTTGTGGCTTACTGATGCAGGGATAATCGATTATCCCCATGTGATAATCGATTATCCTGCATATCAGTGAACAATTTCATGCAGTTTTGTTGGAAACTAACAAGCGACATAACAATTTACTAGAGGGGGGGGGGGTGAATAGTAAATGGAAGCTACTATACCAAATTTTAGTACATAATTGAAATTTTTTCAAGTTAAAAATGATTTTTGGCAAAATGAACAGGTGCTAATCCATTAGCCTGAAGTGGTAATCGATTAGTGCTTGAGAACAGAATTGAGGGAATTGATTAGCCTGCTGAAAAATGCTGTGAAAATCAGTTCTGTGTGAAGCATGTGAAGCAAATGCCCAAGAGATTTTGATGATTCCAAAAAGAAAAGTCCACAACATTTTGAAGCTTAGACTCAAGTTAGTCAAAAAGGAATTCTTATAAACTTGTATTGTTAATTTAATTTTCTTAGAGTTCCTTAGGTGCTTACGGGTTAAGTCTAAGTTAGAATGAAACTAAATCATAATCTAAAGAAAAATGGTATGCATGCTAAGTTAAATCAAAAGTGGGTGATTTTCAAAATAAAAAGAAAGTGATTTTTTAAAAAATAAAAGAAAGTGTTTTTCAAAATGAAAATGAAAAGAAAGTGATTTTAAAAAATAAAAAGAAAAATTAATATTTTTAATAAATAAATAAAATGTTTTTGAAGTCAAGAAATTATTTTCAAATTAGTATGAAAAACATTTTAAAAAAAAAAGAAAAAAAAGAAAATGTGTATCTGATCAAATGTATCCGGATACATCCATAAGTATCCGGATACTTATTTAAAACAACAGTCAAATTTTTGAAATCAAACACGATGTATCCGAATACTTTCAAAAGTATCCGGATACAAACAGTTAAAACTGTCATAAACATAGCCGTTTGCTGTCCTAACTGATATATATATGGTCCAAACGATTTCAAAACATCAGATCACGTTCTTACAACTCTGAACACTCTCTGTACTTTCTGGAAAAACATAAGCCATTGAGATTTCACAAGTTCTTCATGATTTCTTCTACTTTTAACATATAAACGAAGAATATTCAAGTGTTTGCTCTTTTCACTTTCATAAGCCCACTTTGATAAACACTTATCATTCATTCTCTTCACTTTAGATTACTGAATTAGTGTTCATAGACATTGTACATATTTGGGTTGTTAATCGCACACAAGGGTGCAAGTGACTACAACAACAAACGTTCACATTTCCGCAAGTTTGGTGAAAGGTTTTCATCCAAGTCTTGAAGGTTTCAAGTTACTGAAGGAGGTTCCTTCGGACACAAGGATTTCGCTGTGATTGTGAAGAATTTGGTTAGGGAATTGCAAGTGTGCCAAAGAGGTTCTTTGGTTGTGAAGTCTAAGGGAAAGGTTATCTCTTAAACGTTTAAACTTGTACTAACATATTCTTGTTCATAGTGAAGCAAATCTCCCAATTCAGAGAGGGAGGACTGGATTAGCATTAGTGTTCGTTAACACACTAATGTGAACCAGGATAAAATCCTGTGTTGGCTATTCTTTCATAACTCTTTACATTTCCGCACTTAATTTTTGTTATATTTAAGCATAAGCAAAAATTAATTTTAACTCTGATAAACCGAAACAAGACCATATTAAGTGAGTAATTTTGGCTAAATTTTTTTATTGGTGAAGTTAGTATTCTTCGCCTATTCACCCCCCTCTAGGGAATAATACTACCCACTTGTTTTCCAACAAGTGGTATCAGAGCTCGGTCGGAAACGATCGAGCATAACTGCTTTTCCGTACGATCCTTAGTTTGGTAAACAATGGGTTCTAGTAATCCCTTTTGTGGTGAAGGTTCTTCCATTAATCGCCCCCCTATGTTTTTGGGCGAAGGTTACACCTATTGGAAGGTTAGGATGAAAATCTTCATTGAAGCAATAGATGTAGAAATTTGGAATGCTATAGAAAATGGCCCTTTTGTACCAAAACATAAAGTTAATGATTCTGTTCTTGATAAGCCCAAGGGGAGTTGGAATGATGATGATAAAAAAAAGTAAGTTATGATTTAAAATGAAAAAATATCATTACATCTGCTCTCTCATATGACGAGTTCTTTAGGGTCTCTCAATGTACTAGTGCCAAACAGATGTGGGATACTTTACAAGTGACCCATGAAGGTACTAGTGAAGTCAAAAGGGCTAGACTAAACGCCCTCATGCATGAGTATGAACTATTTAGAATGCTTTCCGATGAATCCATCTCAAATATGCAAAAGCGTTTTACACACATAATAAATCATTTACTAGCTCTTGGAAAGACTTTTCTTGATGGTGAACTTACTAACAAAGTCTTAAGATGTTTAGATAGACAGTGGCAACCAAAGGTGACTACAATTATGGAGTCAAAGGACCTAAGTGATATGGATCTTGCTACTCTCTTTGGAAAACTACAAGAGCACGAAATGGAATTGGGAAGACTAAACATGCATGAAGAGTCAGACAAGCGCAAAAAGGGGATATCTCTAAAGACTACTACAACAAAGATGCTAAAAAGTCTTGAAGAGTTGCCCCAAGATGAAAATTCAGATTCAGACATTGATGATGAGACCATGGGGCTTTTGGTAAAAAAGTTCAGCAATTTCCTGAAGAGAAGAAATACATTCAATAGACAACAAAGAAATCAAAATGAAGCATCTTCTCGAAAGACTCCAAAGGAAAAGATAAAATGTCATGAGTGTGGTAGCACGGGTCATATAAGGATTGAATGCGCTCAATATCTCAAGAAAAAGGAAAATGACAAAAAGGATAGCAAAGGATTCAAATCCAAGAGGGCTTATGTTGTATGGGATTTGCCTGAAGACTCAGAGAAGCAGAATGCTAGCTCTTCAGATGAGGAAGAATTGGCTAACTTGTGCTTAATGGGAAAATTTGATGAATAAGCTTCATCAAGTGGAGAATCATCTGAGCCAATGAACTCTAAATTGGTAACATATTCTAATTCTGATTCTAAATCTGAAGACACCTCTTATAATTCACTTTATGAAGCTTATGTTGAAATGCATAAGGAGCTTAAAAAGCTAGCTAAAATCAATATTGAAAGAAAGAGAATCATTATGGAGCATGAAGCTAAAATTTTAGAAATGCAAAAATTTATTGATGAACTTCAACTCCAAAATGAAACTCTGGATCTCATTTATTCTAATGCTTCCTATGATTGTGAACAAAAAGCAAATCCCATTGCCGAATGTGAAAGTTGCAAGCTTTTTGAAAAAGAAATGCAAAATTTGAAAACTAAGCTTGCAAGCTTCACTAAAGGTAATATGCAACTAAACAACTTAATTGCTAATCAAAGAGAAAATACAAATAAAACTGGTTTGGGATATCAAAAACCCAAAAAATGCAAATATAGAAAGTTGGTATCGTTTTCAAATGTTAATTACTGTAAAAAGCCAACTTGTGATTATTGCAGAATTTTTGGGAATACTCCAAATACATGTAATATTAAACTCAAAGGTATTCCAAATGGTTCATTTGTATGGATTAAGAAAGGATTTGATCTAAATGCTAACTAGTCAGGACCCAAGACCACTTGGGTACCTAAAAAATGCAAGTAATCTCTTTATCTTGTAGGTGTGTCTTAGAACAATGGAAGATCGTTGGTATTTGGACAGTGGATGTTCGAGACACATGACAGGAGATAAGAGGAAGTTCTTGAGCTTAACTGCATCAGAAAAAGGTTACGTCACATATGGTGATAACAATCGAGGGAAAATAATGGGTGAAGGTAAAATAGGTAATGCCTCTAACGTAATTATTGACAATGTTCTTTTGGTTCAAGGCCTAGAGCACAACCTCTTGAGTATTAGTCAATTATGCGATAAGGGTAATCACGTTATTTTTACTTCAACTCATTGTATCATAAAAAGTGATGTAGACGAATCTATTAAATTTGTCGGTAATCGAATGCATAACACTTATTTAGTTGATTTGAATGACATCACCTCTTTAGTTTCAAAATGTTTTATTAGTAAAGAGGATGAAGTTTGGCTATGGCATAGGAAGATTGCACACGTCAATGTAAATCAATTGAAAAAGTTACAATAAAAAAAGTTAGTAATTGGCCTACCGAATCTCAACTTTTCTATTGAAGGAGTTTGCGTTCCTTGTAAGAAATGCAAACAAACAAAATCAAATTTTAAATCAAAGAAAGTGGTGTCTGCAACTAGACCATTGGAGTTACTCCATATGGATCTATTCGGACCCTCACAAGTTATGAGTTTCGGAGGTAATTACTATGCTTTAGTGATTGTAGATGATTTTTCTCGATTTACATGGACTTTGTTTCTTCCAAGAAAAAGTGATACTTATAAATATTTTAAAAGATTTGCCAAACAAATTCAAAATATATTAAATAATAAGATTGTTATTATTCGTAGCGATCATGGTGGTGAATTTGAAAACGACAAATTTGATAGATTTTGTAACAAGAATGGAATTGAACATCAATTTTCTGCACCTAGAACTCCTGAACAAAATGGAGTTGTAGAACGGAAAAATAGAGTACTTGAAGAGTTAGCTAGAACAATGATGAATGAAAGTCAAGTACCACATTATTTTTGGGCTGATGCTGTTAATACTGCATGCTATGTAATTAATAGAGTTTTAATTAGGCCTATACTTTTGAAAACTCCTTATGAACTTCTAAAAGGCCGAAAACCAAATATATCACCCTTTCGTGTCTTCGGATGCAAATGCTTTATTTTGAATAATGGAAAACAATATTTGGGAAAATTTGATCCGAAATTTGATGAAGGCATATTTTTGGGATATTCTTTACATAGAAAGGCTTATCGTTTTTACAATAGGCGAACTATGACTATGGAAGAATCTATACATGTTGTATTTGACGAGTCTCTGAAAGGAGAGAATTTTTCTATTAATGATAGTACAGGTTCGTTCGAACACCTATATGACAAGTATGGTGAAGACAAGACACAAAGTACATCAAAAGAAGACAATAAGGACAAACAAACAATTGAGGAGAAACAAGAAAAAGAGAAAGAACTAATTCAGGTTGAAGATGTTATCACTGACTTACCTTTAGCGTGGAAGATCAAGAAGGATCATCCTCTAGAAAATGTGTTGGGTGAGATAACCAAGGGAGTGGTAACCCGAGGTTTCTTGCGTAATTATTGTCATTTTATTGCATTTGTTTCACAATTAGAACCTAAAACCATTAATGATGCTATGTTGGATGAACATTGGATAATGGCTATGCAAGAGGAATTAAATCAATTTAAAAGAAATAATGTTTGGACACTTGTGCCAAAGCCAGATGATCATTCAATAATAGGTACTAAATGGGTTTATAGGAACAAATTGGATGAATCAGGTATAATAACTAGAAACAAAGCTAGATTGGTAGCCCAAGGCTACAATCAGGAAGAGGGCATCGATTATGATGAGACCTATGCTCCTGTTGCTAGACTTGAGGCCATTAGATTACTACTTGCTTTTGCATCAATAGTTGGATTTAAGTTGTACCAAATGGACGTAAAGAATGCATTCTTAAATGGCTTTATTCAAGAAGAAGTGTATGTGTCTCAACCTCCAGGATTTGAAGATTTCGAATACCCGAACTACGTTTTTAAATTAAATAAAGCTCTTTATGGTCTTAAGCAAGCTCCTAGAGCTTGGTATGATCGATTGAGTAATTTTCTATTAGAGAAGGGTTTTAAAAGAGGAAATGTAGACACAACACTCTTTATTGAACAAAGTGGCAAAGACATTCTTTTAGTCCAAATTTATGTTGATGATATAATTTTTGGTGCTACTAATGAGAATCTTTTCAAGAATTTTTCTGACTTGATGCAGAGTGAATTTGAGATGTCAATGATGGGAGAACTAACATTCTTCCTTGGATTACAAATCAAACAAGTTGACGATGGCATCTTCATTCATCAAAGAAAGTACTGCAAGGAGCTTCTCAAAAAATTTGGAATGGACAATTGCAAACCGAGTTCAACTCCAATGTCAACCACGTGCTATCTAGACAAGGATGAAAAAGGACCATCGGTTGAGGTAACTCGTTTTAGAGGAATGATTGGTAGTTTGCTATATTTGACCGCATCTAGGCCTGACATAATGTATAGTGTATGTGTATGTGCTAGATATCAATCAAATCCTAAAGAATCACATCTAACTAGTGTTAAAAGAATAATGAAATATCTGAAAGGAACCATGAATTTGGGTTTATTTTATCCAAGGGGTGCAAATCTAAACTTAATTGGTTATTCCGACTCTGATTTTGCTGGCTGTAAATTAGATAGGAAAAGCACTAGTGGAACATGTCACTTCCCAGGTAGTTCACTTGTTGCTTGGGCCTCCAAGAAACAAGCTTGTGTTGCATTGTCAACGGCTGAAGCTGAATACATTGCGGCTGGTAGCTGTTGTGCCCAGATTTTATGGCTAAAACAACAATTTGTTGATTATGGGTTGATATTAGATAACATCCCTATTCGTTGTGACAACACAAGTGCCATTAATCTCTCTAAGAATCCGATTATACATTCCCGTACAAAGCACATAGAAATAAGGCATCATTTCTTAAGAGATCATGTTTTAAGAGGAGATTGTGTTATGGAGTTTGTAGAAACAACAAAACAATTGGCAGACATTTTTACGAAACCTTTGCCAAGAGATTCTTTTTATTTTATTAGAAGAGAATTGGGCATTCTTGATGAAACAAGTATTAATTAATTGTTTTTGTTGGATTTTAGTACTAGAAATCTCCTATTTTTTGTTAAAATTTATGCCTTATTTGAGTGTGCCAAGTATATTCATGTGTTAAATTTCATATTTCATGTTCAAATGATGTTAGGATGATTGATTATTTTTGTTAAAATTGTTTGATTTAAGTTTTTTTTTGTCTTTTTGGTCAAAACTGAGAAAAATATCCGGATACATTTAAAAGTATCCAGATACCGCGTGTTAAGTTGGGCAAACCTATACAGATACATAAAAGTATCCAGATACTAAAGGATGTATCCGGATACCCCGTGTTCAGCAGACTGATAAGAAAGGAGGATACATCAAAAAGTATCCACATACACTTCATCTTCTTCCTTGCGCCATTCTTCCCCCTTTCTAAACCTAGACTTTCAATCTTCAAAATCCATCATTTTTCTCTCAAATTAACTCAATTTCTTGATGATTTCACTTATTTCCAACACTCCTCTTCTCAAAAATCTTGTTCTTTCTCTCTAAAAATTCGTTTTTCTTCCCCACGAGTTCTCTTTCTCTCTCCACTGGTTGTCTCTCTCTCCTCACGGCTCTCACTCTTCATCTCTCTACTCACGGTTTCTGCCTACAACAACGTATAATTCATCAATTTTATGGGTGACAGAGGCACTCCCGGTCGTGGCAAGCGTATTAAGTATACCAGACCACGTGCCCGTGTATCACCGCCTCGTGGGAATCATGACCCATTTGCTGGAGATCCACATTTCAACGCTTTTGATCGCAACAATCGTGTGCAAAGCTATGAGGGACGTCGAATCCAGATTGTGAGGTGGCTGAACTTCAATTGGCTTACTCAAGCACGCTTTAATTTTCACAATCAATTGGAGATACAAGGTATTCGCAAGTTCTTGGAATTGAAATGTAACTATTACCCTCGCATGATTAAGGAATTTTATGCTAATCTGATTTTTAGAGACGATAGTCTGCAAACATTGGTTAGAGATAATCATATAGTTATCACTGAAGCAGATTTTATGGAATTAGTTGGTTTAGTTGCTGAGGGTGCATCTAAGGATGATCATAATAGTGCTTTTAAACGCTGCAATCCCGTTCAAGTGTATACTGAAACTTTAAGGAATCCTCTTGGTTGGTTAGGACCCAAAAAGCAGGTTGGTAAAATGAAAACTGAAGACCGCCTACTGCTCTATGTAATTACATACTGCCTGAAGCCACGCTCTACCGATAATAATGCCATAGCTTTAGGAAGTGATTTGAAATTGAAGTACTGCATCAAGCAGGGCATACAAGTGAATTGGGTTCGAATTATTCTGGATTGCATGAAGGGTGTTATTGGTACTCAGGCTAGTTATCAACTGCCTTATGCTATGTTTGTTCATCGTTTACTCAATTTCAAAAGAGTTCCGCATTTTCATAGTGAGGAGTTTGTTGAACTGGATGCCTCTCACAATTGTATGGGTGAAAATGTGCTTCATAGTGCTGGCATATGGAGGTATCAAGTGCTTACTCAGGAGAAATGGTTGCTGCGTGATGAGGCTAGGGAACTCAATGCTATACCTTTGGAGAATGTGCCTCCGGGTCGTGCTGGTGATGATGCTGGTGATGGTGATGGTGATGGTGATGATGATGGTGATGGTGATCAGCCTTAAGCACAAGCTCCCTTTCAACCTCACTTTGGTCCATCTGTGAATGAAGAAGGTGGTGGATCTGGTTCTGCTACTGGTGCATCAGTTGGATTTGATCCGTCTATGCTTATGGCTCACATGGACTCTCAGTTCGAGTCTCTTCGCCTATCACACCTTGCTCACATGGATAACATGCAAGCTACACATCAATCTCAAATGGCTGACTTGCGCACATATGTCACCGATCAATTCACTGCTTTAGACAATCGCATGACCGCCAACTTCGATCGCCTTGATTTTCTGATTCGTACCATGGGTGATATGCCTCTGCCGCCTCCATCATCTGATGATTAGGAGATCCTTGATTGCTTCTTAGTCTTAGTCTTTTGGTTTTAAAAAAAAAATCTTGTTTTGTTAATTTCGTTTTAGCATGTTTTGTGAACATTGTTCTGAACTTATTTCTTAGCTATGTTTGATTCTGATTCTGTTCTGCAATGACTATATTCTGGTTGTGTTTTGGTTCTGTTCTGTTCTTATATTCAGGGGGAGTTTTTTTGTTTTTATTTTCTACTCTTCTTTCTGGCTTATTTTATTGTTATCTATTATTTTGATAATGCCAAAAGGGGGAGAAGGTATGTTGTTGACTTTTGTAGGTTGATTTTCATAAAATTTAATGCCCATACTAAGGGGGAGCACACAAATCACCAAAGTTTGTCATCATCAAAAAGGGGGAGATTGTGAAGCATGTGAATCAAATGCCCAAGAGATTTTGATGATTCCAAAAAGCAAAGTCCACAACATTTTGAAGCTTAGACTCAAGTTAGTCAAAAAGGAATTCTTATAAACTTGTATTGTTAATTTAATTTTCTTAGAGTTCCTTAGGTGCTTACGGGTTAAGTCTAAGTTAGAATGAAACTAAATCATAATCTAAAGAAAAATGGTATGTATGCTAAGTTAAATCAAAAGTGGGTGATTTTCAAAATAAAAAGAAAGCGATTTTTTAAAAAATAAAAGAAAGTGTTTTTCAAAATGAAAATGAAAAGAAAGTGATTTTAAAAAATAAAAATAAAAATTAATATTTTTACTAAATAAATAAAATGTTTTTGAAGTCAAGAAATTATTTTCAAATTAGTATGAAAAACATTTAAAAAAAAAAAGAAAATGTGTATCTGATCAAATGTATCCGGATACATCCATAAGTATCCGGATACTTATTTAAAACAACAGTCAAATTTTTGAAATCAAACACGATGTATCCGAATACTTTCAAAAGTATCCGGATACAAACAGTTAAAACTGTCATAAACATAGTCGTTTGCTGTCCTAACTGATATATATATGGTCCAAACGATTTCAAAACATCAGATCACGTTCTTACAACTCTGAACACTCTCTGTACTTTCTGGAAAAACATAAGCCATTGAGATTTCACAAGTTCTTCATGATTTCTTCTACTTTTAACATATAAACGAAGAACAATCAAGTGTTTGCTCTTTTCACTTTCATAAGCCCATTTTGATAAACACTTATCATTCATTCTCTTCACTTTAGATTACTGAATTAGTGTTCATAGACATTGTACATATTTGGGTTGTTAATCGCACACAAGGGTGCAAGTGACTACAACAACAAACGTTCACATTTCCGCAAGTTTGGTGAAAGGTTTTCATCCAAGTCTTGAAGGTTTCAAGTTACTGAAGGAGGTTCCTTCGGACACAAGGATTTCGCTGTGATTGTGAAGAATTTGGTTAGGGAATTGCAAGTGTGCCAAAGAGGTTCTTTGGTTGTGAAGTCTAAGGGAAAGGTTTTCTCTTAAACGTTTAAACTTGTACTAACATATTCTTGTTCATAGTGAAGCAAATCTCCCAATTTAGAGAGGGAGGACTGGATTAGCATTAGTGTTCGTTAACACACTAATGTGAACCAGGATAAAATCCTGTGTTGGCTATTCTTTCATAACTCTTTACATTTCCGCACTTAATTTTTGTTATATTTAAGCATAAGCAAAAGTTAATTTTAACTCTGATAAACCGAAACAAGACCATATTAAGTGAGTAATTTTGGCTAAATTTTTTTATTGGTGAAGTTAGTATTCTTCGCCTATTCACCCCCCCTCTAGGGAATAATACTACCCACTTGTTTTCCAACATTCTGTACAACAGCAGATGCAACCCAATCAATTGATATACTAAGGCAAACTAAATAGCAATTAATCAAAGCAATAAAATAGAGAGACACAAGCAATTTTATACTGGTTTACTCTCAACCCTTGAGAGCTACGTCCAGTCCTCCCTTCCGAACCAAGAGATTTGCTATTAAAATCAAATTTGTCAGATACAAGGGTTATAATTGAATCTCACTCAACCTAAACCTTTCAAGAGTGTACCAAACTCTTGAATCTACCCCAAATTTGATTCCGGTGATGAAGAACCTCTTGCAAAGCTCCTTGAAACTTTCAAAAGCTCCACCGGGTGAAGAACCTCTTCATCTTGTGCTTAGGAACCTCCTAATACTTCAATTAGCCTAATAACCTCTTAAGCTTTCTCTTTAGAACAAGTTTTGAATGAATTAAACTCAGCAACTCTGTAACATCCCGAATTTTAATTCCAAGAATAGTTAGGATAATAAATAGATTAGAAAAATGATAATGATGCTCAAGAGGAATTAAGGTGATGGACTAGGATCCCTTTTAGTTCTATGAAGGAGTTAGGTAGCATTGGCATAAACTAAGAGGTTGAAAGATGAGAAAACGAATGTAGGAAACGGTGTTTTTGGTTTATAAACATCCTATATTAGGAAATTAATAATAAAATATTTACAACTTAAAACATGAATTCCACCGTTGGATATGAAGAATAGTTTGTAAGGAAGCTTGCTTTCAAATTTGAGCAAGATCCAACGATTAATGAATGAGTTATGGCATTTTGAAATGTAAAGAAATGATAGAAATACAGGCTAATCGATTAGCATGTCTGTCTAATCGATTAGAAAACCTGAAACTAATCGATTAGGTAATGATCAAATCAATTAGATCATGTCAGATCTAAAAAAAATAAAAGGCGTGAGGGGCACGAATTGCCCCATTCTTCTTCCCTATGTTAGAGCACAAGGCTTCCAAGGCAAGCCAAGACTACATAGCCATTCCCCAAGGTTTCCACCCATCATCCAAGCTCCCCATCTTCATTCCCATCTTCATCTCCACCTTAGCTTTCTCTCACATTCTTCTTCTTGGCTTAATGTTCAAGATCAAAAAAGCATCAAAACCCATTACCCATTCTCTTTGATTTTGCTTTCTTCAAGTGGCAATCCCCATCATCATCAAGTTTCTTCTTCCTCCCCTCTTCCACGGTGGTAACCCCATCTCCATCAAGCTCCATCATCTCTTCTCTTTGGTTCTCTCCTCATCTCAAGCATTTCTAGAGGATAATGGCTCTCTCTCTCACTTGATTCTCTCACCATCTCAAGAGAAGAAGGAAGACTCATCAACATCTTCTTGTTATTGATCCTCATTGCTTTCCGGTTTGTCTCCTAGTCGCTCTCCTTCATCACCACACTTGGCTCAACCGATTTCAATTCTAAAGCTTTAAGAGCAAGGTTTTGAGTTAGGGTTTGGTATTTTTCTTCTCTCACTATGTGGTTAAGGTAAGAAGGTGGTATTACCTCTATTTAGGGAATGGATTCTAGAAATGTTATAGTGATAACTAAGGATAGGGTAATATATATGCATGTTAATGAACCTTAGGGTAGTCCTTGCTGACAAAAATGGAGTATTTAAAGTGAATAGGGGAAACCACTTTTAATGGGTATGATTATAGGTGATTACGTTGACATCTGTGATGAATGAGTATATTTAAGACATTAGGAGATGATTATGTTTTATTGATTGTTATGAAATAATTGGTAATAAGAAAATATGAAGAGGACTTGAGCGAGGTCAAGAGAATAGATCTAATGAGTTAAATGATAATATGATTTCCCGGAGGTCGAAGAGTAAATCGAGGTTAGAAGAGGGAATTAAGTTTAAACAAATTAACATAGGTAGAGTCGATTTAATTAAAGAGTGTCGGGGAGTAGTGAAAAGGAGTTAAGCAAAGAATTGAGTTCTAAGAATAAATAAGAAAGGTAAAAGTGGAGAATACAAAGAGACTAAGCTAAATGAAAACAGATTACGTAAATAGTAAGTTAGAAAACAATAACATAATAGAATGAATAAGTAATAATAAAAGAAAAGGGAAGTAAGATAATAAGGATGAAAAAGAAACAATATATCGGCGCAGTTTAGATTGTATGATCCGGTCATGAGACCCTGTGGCTTAATAATAAAAGAGGACCCGACACAGGTTAGGTCGGAAGACCTGGTCATGAGACCTTGTGGCCAAATAATAAAACGGTAACTAGCATAGGTTAGATCGTAAGATATGGTCATGAGACCATGTGGCTAAATAATAAAAGAGAAATTGACACAGGATAGATCATAAGATCTGGTCATGAGACCCTGTGGCAGAATAATAGAAGGAAACTGGTGCAGGTTAGATCATATGATCTGGTCATGAGACCCTGTAGCCAATTAATAAAAAAGAAGATAACGAGAATAAACTGGTGCAGGTTAGATAGTATGATCTGGTCATGAGACGCTGTAGCCAATTAATAAAAAAGAAGATAACGAGAGCAGGTTATATCGTATGATCTGGTCATGAGACCCTGTAGCTAATTAATAAAAAAGAAGATAACGAGAATAAACTGGTGCATGTTAGATCGTATGATCTGGTCATGAGACCATGTAGCCAATTAATAAGAAGGAAAATAATAAATGGGAGATAAATAAAAGCACAGGTACAAATGAGTCAAAACGGTAATAACAGAAAATAATATCATGGAAAAGAGAAACAAATCAGGAAAGTATGTGTAAATTGATTAGAAAGGATTAAGTGTTTAGTTGTGTAGTTTACTTCGTGACCTAGTTATGATAAGTGCACGAGACTTAGTTTATTGCTATGCTTTTTAGAAACTATTTTCCTAAGTTTTGTGTAATGTTACCCTTCTTGCTGTTTTTGTATACAGGTACAGATGCAGAGTTTACACTGTTACATGCCGAGCAGGAATAACCTCCACCACGTGGAGTGTAAATTAAATTATGAGAGGACTGTAGTTGTTTTAAGTTTAAGTCAACATATTTTGATTCTAAAATGTTTTACTACTTGTACGCCCTAGAATTTGTATTGTTTTGTAAATTAGGGCATTAGTAGTAAGTTGGCTGTAGTTTATACGTAAGTTTAAGTTTTAAAATATTCTGGTCTGGACAGGTATAAAAGAAGAAGTTGCTGGAAAGTTCGAAAAACAGAGGAAACTCTGTCGGATTTTAAAAGAAATTTTCAAGTACTTAATTAATTAATCCTAGTTTAACTAATTAATTGTGAGGGTGTTACAAACTCACTCAATCTAACAAGAACAACAAATATGAATAATTAAGAGAATATGAATAATTGAGAGAGTATGAATATGCACTTGAGAGAGTATAGATTTGTGTATAGTTTCAGTATAGCTTGTGTAATTATCAAAGGGAGAGGGATTGCTATTTAAAGAGCTGAGAATCAGTTCCTCCAAATCCTACTAGCCTCCCTTTAGACGCTCCTCTGAATATTAAACAAAAAGCTCCACAAAACATGGTTTAGTGGTTCCTGGAAATCAGATTCTGTGTCATTCTAATCGATTAGCAAAAACTCTAATCAATTAGACTAAATGTGCTAATCGATTAGTCCAAAGTGAGGACTAATCGATTAGTCACCTATTGTTTTCAAAAATAATTTGCTTTTATGTTATTTTCTTTTATACTCTCAAGTGCTTATCAATTATTAACCTCAATCAATAATGCATATCAATTATTATAAATTAGATAGAGGTTAATAACCTAATTCTACCACCCACACTCATAAAGATAATAAAATTAAAATTACAATGAGAGTGAATTAAATAGACTGGGTTGCTTCTTTGCTTGTTTGTTGTTGTTGATCTTCATAGAGGCATTATCATTAATTTGTCAATCATCAAAATCAAAACTATGGAGCCTTGTGATTTTACAATCTCCCCCTTTTTGATGATGACAAATAGCCAAAAAGTGTGATGCTCCCCCTTAATATATGCACCTATAAAATTGATAAAACATAAACAAAACCAGCACACTTTTTTGTAATTTTCTCCCCCTTTTGGCATGATAAAAAAGGATTAATAATAATAATGCCAAAGAAGGATACTTAACATAACAGGATAATTTCATACCAAGTCTCCCCCTAAAACAAGTTCAAATTAAAACATATAACCATAATAAGATTGTTTTAGCCAAAATAAAAATAGAACCTTGTCATGAAACATAAATATTTCAGAGTCATCAAACTAATACAAATACTGATATGAAATGCTAAATAAAACAGATAGTTTGATAATTAAAACATAAGCTTAAAACAAATTTGTAAAAACTGAAAAACAGGAAGATCAATGGTGTGGAGGCTGATCGGATGACGAAGGAAAGAAGCGGCTGAAGGCACCCATCAGTCGGTCTTCCATCAAGGTTGTTAAACCTTGTACCCACATACTCGTGAAGGGAAGCATAGTCTTCGCGACCTTGATTGCTGAAAATCCATAGGATCAGGAATAGGTTGACCCTCATCAGCTGAAGGAAAAATCAAAATCCTCACCCCTCTTGGCATCCTCTTCGGCCGCCTTATCAGCTTCCTTTAGAGCCTTAGCATCGTCCTTCCACAACCAGCACCGCCTAGGCTCTTACTCTTCTAATCCTTGCTTAGAAAAAATTGTAGCAGATAGGCAGTTGCTTTCCTCAGGGTATGTGTCAACCGGTTCATAGTCAGCAATGGGAACATTGAAATGAGCAAGCATACCGATCACATGCATTGGGTGGGGAAGCCATGAGGGAGATACAGAGTCAGCAACATCTTTCATGTGGGAAAGTATTACCTCATACCAGTTGACAGGTATGTTTTTCTGAATGGCATTTATGAGGCGCAAGTCAACTGTAAAGGCTTGACCATAGTTATGTCATGATTGAGGAACAATACAGTGGGTTAGGACATAATGAAGCATTTTATTGTCCTCGGTAAGTAAAGTAACAGGTTTAGTTTTCGTGGTCCAATTCTTTCCAGCTCTAAGGGACTCACGATAAACAGTAGAAGGGTCACATGCAAGAGGATCTGCCACATCCTCATCACTACTATCATCATCACTAGTACTAGTGGTGGCACCTTCATTTACCAAACCGAACAAGGCTAGCATATCACTTGGTTTAATGACAAAATGTGTGTCATTAACCATTGACTGATACTTTCCATCAATAACGGTCAGATTTGCATAAAATTGTCTAACTAGCCTAGGGTGCACATAACTATGGAATTCTAAAAACTTACGAAGATGTTGATTGTTCAGCCAGTCACCAAAGTAAAATCCTTGCTGTCTCAGCCAAGGAAACTTAACCCAGCGAATAACCCCGAATTCTCTATTTTCAGATTTCATTTCCCTTCGAGCCCTAGAGGATTCATAATAGAAGGTGGCTACTTTGTTCTTTTGTCCCACATGTTTGATTCAAGTTCCCCTTGGAGCAGAGGAGGAAGCCATGGAAATTATGAGGTTAGGGTTTTGAAAGAGGGGAAACTTTGAAACAGTGAGAAAAAGGACGATTATTTAAAGGAAAAAGTAAGGATTTAGTGAAGATGATTTGAAATGGAGAAGAGATTTGAGAGAAATTGTGAAGCAACCTTGAAAAGATTGAAGAATCAGTGTGAGAGAGAAGTGGGTTTCGTGTTTTTGAAAAGATAAGAATGAAAGATAAGAGTGAAAATCGTGTTTTTATTTCTTGTCTGTAGCAGTCTAATCGATTAGCTCGATGGCTAATCGATTAGCTTCATTCAGCTAATCGATTAGCTGTTCAGGCTAATCGATTAGTGCCTGATTCAAAAATTTAGCTAATTGATTATTGTAACATCCCCGATTTTCCCAAATTATTAGGTGCTTTAGTTAATAGAATTTTGATAAGGGTAGTGTTGCTTCCAAGCCTTTGATTCTTTTTAGAGGTGCTAAGGGATGTTTAGAACATGTCTAGAATGTAGGATTTAGTAAGGGTAGGTTTTATGAAGTAGAATTAGCTTAGAAATGAATTTTTGAAGAGTTAGATATGACCTAAAGAACATAGGATCTTAGGAAATTAGGAATAAAATATCCATAGCTCTAAACCCAAATTCCACCGTTGGATGTAAAGATAAGTGTCTTAGGATGCTTGTCTCAAAATTAGAGCAATATCCGACGGTAACGAAGAAGTTAGGACAATTTGAAGTGCAAGGGAATGGTGGGCTGAACTAGTTAATCGATTAAGCCTTGAGTTAATAGATTAAGTTTTTCGCAATGTTCAACCACTAATCGAGTAATGTGTGGATTAATCGATTAAATTTTTAGCCGCCTTCAGCCACTAATCGATTAAGGTCAGAATTAGTCGATTAATTATGTGCAAACAGCAAGTGTTAATCGATTAACCAAAGTGGTTAATCGATTAACCCCTGTTATATCAGTCAAATAACACGAGTTTTCAGTGTTGATTTCATTTGTTTCCCTTCCTCTTCTTCGAGCTTCTTGCTCTCTCTGCCCTAGGGTTTTGCAAATAAACAAATCAACACAAAATAACAACAAATCATCACCACCAATCATCTCCCTATTGATTCCCTACCAATTTCCCTCTCTCAAACCTTCATTTCATCTCTCTTTCTTAAAATCCCCAAATCAAACCCTGAACCCCAACTTGAGCAATCCATGGAATAAAGGCTTATAATCATCAAGGAAGCTTGGGGATCACTAGGAATCAAGGATTGGAGTGCTAAGGAGCTAGGATTTGGAGTTGGTAAGTGAGTTCCATGAGAACCCCATTGTCTCCTCTTCTCTTCAAGAGGTAAGGGGGAGTACTTTGGTTTTAATTAGGGAAGGGACTTAATAATAGTTATAAGTTCATAAGTAGATGTATTTTGTTATGTGTATGTGTAACTTTTATGTTTTGTATGATGAGTATGAGCTATATGACTTGTGTGTTTTTATATGTTGGGTATGAGAATGAATGCCCTGAATTTAAGGTTTAGATTAGTGACAAATGGTTATAGTTATCTTGAAACTAAATGAATAAAAACCTTTGGTCAATTAAGAATAGTGTGTGTTTTCTTATAATTAAATAACTAGTAGTGTATTGTTTGTGAATTCAATGCTCCTAATTATGTGGATTATGTTTTGATGATGACAAAATAATTAACAAATCATGCCTTGAAGATATTGCAACATCAACATCAACAAGAAGTCAAGAAAAGAAGACAAGTGCCCAATCATTCTCAATCAAATATTAATTGTAAATTTCTAATTTATGTTGAGAGTGGTTGAGAGTGGGTAGAAATAGTTAGTCTCTTCTAGGAATAAATTTTTATATGTTTATTAAGTTGAGATTGACCAAAAATTAATACTTGAGAGGAAAAATAAAATTGAAAAATAATTTTTCCCATATCTGATCAAAATACTCGAGTATTTTGATAAAGACTCGAGTATATACTCGAGTATTTATAGAAAAACTCGAGTATTTGTGCCAGGTCAGCAAATATGACCGTTAGTCTGGTTCGTGCACCAATTCACTCGTGACCGACCAAAAAGACTCGAGTATTTACCAAAAGACTCGAGTATTTTTGTCCAGTCAGCAAAAATGAACGTTGGAGAGACTCAAAAACCCAATTGAGGGCATTTGAGTCTCATCCAACCCCAAGAGAGAATTCAGAACCTTATTGTAAAATTTCTCTTTGAATTTGTGCAAGAACAAACAAGACAACAACACATTATTGATCACAAGCTTTCATAATTTCCTTTTCTCAAGTGTTAATTCCCAAAAAGCTCAACTTCTCACTCATATTGTCATTTTATTCCAAGTTGAGTTTTAGGCCTCAATTCTTACATTGAGCTGTGCTTATTTGTGCTAATCCATTGTGAGATTAGTAATACACATACAAAAAGCTTGATTATTCAAAGTCTTGGATTGTTCCCAAGCAAACCCTAAGTGGCTTAGGGTGTTGGAAGTCTTGAGAGGTTCTCAAGCACAAGACTAGGAGGTTCCTAGCCCGGTGGAGTTTCTTGAAGGGAGTTCAAGGAAGCTTTGTGAAGAGTTCTTCAATCACCGGAATCAAATTGGGGTAGAAATCAAGAGTTTGGTACACTCTTGAAGGGTTAGGTTGAGTGAGGCCATTCTCAAGCAATCCTTTGTAATTTCTAACAATTTGATTATTAGTAGAAACTCCTAAGTGATTAGGAGGACTGGATGTAGCTCATTGTTGGAGTGAACCAGGATAAAATTGCTTGAGTGTTGGTTTATTGCTTTTAATCTACTTTCTAGCTCAATAGACTTAAGTCATTTCAATCAATTAGGATTTGTACAATTAGGTAGCAAGTTCAAGGAATCTTTGTGTTTAAAAGTTATTTAGATTGCTTGCTGTTCTGTTGGATAAGTTCCTGTTTAATATTGAATTGATTTGAGTTAAAATTGCTGAATTTTCGTTTCTGGTTTTTCTGCTATCGGATGACGAAGGAAAGAAGCGGCTGAAGGCACCCATCAGTCGGTCTTCCATCAAGGTTGTTAAACCTTGTACCCACATACTCGTGAAGGGAAGCATAGTCTTCGCGACCTTGATTGCTGAAAATCCATAGGATCAGGAATAGGTTGACCCTCATCAGCTGAAGGAAAAATCAAAATCCTCACCCCTCTTGGCATCCTCTTCGGCCGCCTTATCAGCTTCCTTTAGAGCCTTAGCGTCGTCCTTCCACAACCAGCACCGCCTAGGCTCTTACTCTTCTAATCCTTGCTTAGAAAAAATTGTAGCAGATAGGCAGTTGCTTTCCTCAGGGTATGTGTCAACCGGTTCATAGTCAGCAATGGGAACATTGAAATGAGCAAGCATACCGATCACATGCATTGGGTGGGGAAGCCATGAGGGAGATATAGAGTCAGCAACATCTTTCATGTGGGAAAGTATTACCTCATACCAGTTGACAGGTATGTTTTTCTGAATGGCATTTATGAGGCGCAAGTCAACTGTAAAGGCTTGACCATAGTTATGTCATGATTGAGGAACAATACAGTGGGTTAGGACATAATGAAGCATTTTATTGTCCTCGGTAAGTAAAGTAACAGGTTTAGTTTTCGTGGTCCAATTCTTTCCAGCTCTAAGGGACTCACGATAAACAGTAGAAGGGTCACATGCAAGAGGATCTGCCACATCCTCATCACTACTATCATCATCACTAGTACTAGTGGTGGCACCTTCATTTACCAAACCGAACAAGGCTAGCATATCACTTGGTTTAATGACAAAATGTGTGTCATTAACCATTGACTGATACTTTCCATCAATAACGGTCAGATTTGCATAAAATTGTCTAACTAGCCTAGGGTGCACATAACTATGGAATTCTAAAAACTTACGAAGATGTTGATTGTTCAGCCAGTCACCAAAGTAAAATCCTTGCTGTCTCAGCCAAGGAAACTTAACCCAGCGAATAACCCCGAATTCTCTATTTTCAGATTTCATTTCCCTTCGAGCCCTAGAGGATTCATAATAGAAGGTGGCTACTTTGTTCTTTTGTCCCACATGTTTGATTCAAGTTCCCCTTGGAGCAGAGGAGGAAGCCATGGAAATTATGAGGTTAGGGTTTTGAAAGAGGGGAAACTTTGAAACAGTGAGAAAAAGGACGATTATTTAAAGGAAAAAGTAAGGATTTAGTGAAGATGATTTGAAATGGAGAAGAGATTTGAGAGAAATTGTGAAGCAACCTTGAAAAGATTGAAGAATCAGTGTGAGAGAGAAGTGGGTTTCGTGTTTTTGAAAAGATAAGAATGAAAGATAAGAGTGAAAATCGTGTTTTTATTTCTTGTCTGTAGCAGTCTAATCGATTAGCTCGATGGCTAATCGATTAGCTTCATTCAGCTAATCGATTAGCTGTTCAGGCTAATCGATTAGTGCCTGATTCAAAAATTTAGCTAATTGATTATTGTAACATCCCCGATTTTCCCAAATTATTAGGTGCTTTAGTTAATAGAATTTTGATAAGGGTAGTGTTGCTTCCAAGCCTTTGATTCTTTTTAGAGGTGCTAAGGGATGTTTAGAACATGTCTAGAATGTAGGATTTAGTAAGGGTAGGTTTTATGAAGTAGAATTAGCTTAGAAATGAATTTTTGAAGAGTTAGATATGACCTAAAGAACATAGGATCTTAGGAAATTAGGAATAAAATATCCATAGCTCTAAACCCAAATTCCACCGTTGGATGTAAAGATAAGTGTCTTAGGATGCTTGTCTCAAAATTAGAGCAATATCCGACGGTAACGAAGAAGTTAGGACAATTTGAAGTGCAAGGGAATGGTGGGCTGAACTAGTTAATCGATTAAGCCTTGAGTTAATAGATTAAGTTTTTCGCAATGTTCAACCACTAATCGAGTAATGTGTGGATTAATCGATTAAATTTTTAGCCGCCTTCAGCCACTAATCGATTAAGGTCAGAATTAGTCGATTAATTATGTGCAAACAACAAGTGTTAATCGATTAACCAAAGTGGTTAATCGATTAACCCCTGTTATATCAGTCAAATAACACGAGTTTTCAGTGTTGATTTCATTTGTTTCCCTTCCTCTTCTTCGAGCTTCTTGCTCTCTCTGCCCTAGGGTTTTGCAAATAAACAAATCAACACAAAATAACAACAAATCATCACCACCAATCATCTCCCTATTGATTCCCTACCAATTTCCCTCTCTCAAACCTTCATTTCATCTCTCTTTCTTAAAATCCCCAAATCAAACCCTGAACCCCAACTTGAGCAATCCATGGAATAAAGGCTTATAATCATCAAGGAAGCTTGGGGATCACTAGGAATCAAGGATTGGAGTGCTAAGGAGCTAGGATTTGGAGTTGGTAAGTGAGTTCCATGAGAACCCCATTGTCTCCTCTTCTCTTCAAGAGGTAAGGGGGAGTACTTTGGTTTTAATTAGGGAAGGGACTTAATAATAGTTATAAGTTCATAAGTAGATGTATTTTGTTATGTGTATGTGTAACTTTTATGTTTTGTATGATGAGTATGAGCTATATGACTTGTGTGTTTTTATATGTTGGGTATGAGAATGAATGCCCTGAATTTAAGGTTTAGATTAGTGACAAATGGTTATAGTTATCTTGAAACTAAATGAATAAAAACCTTTGGTCAATTAAGAATAGTGTGTGTTTTCTTATAATTAAATAACTAGTAGTGTATTGTTTGTGAATTCAATGCTCCTAATTATGTGGATTATGTTTTGATGATGACAAAATAATTAACAAATCATGCCTTGAAGATATTGCAACATCAACATCAACAAGAAGTCAAGAAAAGAAGACAAGTGCTCAATCATTCTCAATCAAATATTAATTGTAAATTTCTAATTTATGTTGAGAGTGGTTGAGAGTGGGTAGAAATAGTTAGTCTCTTCTAGGAATAAATTTTTATATGTTTATTAAGTTGAGATTGACCAAAAATTAATACTTGAGAGGAAAAATAAAATTGAAAAATAATTTTTCCCATATCTGATCAAAATACTCGAGTATTTTGATAAAGACTCGAGTATATACTCGAGTATTTATAGAAAAACTCGAGTATTTGTGCCAGGTCAGCAAATATGACCGTTAGTCTGGTTCGTGCACCAATTCACTCGTGACCGACCAAAAAGACTCGAGTATTTACCAAAAGACTCGAGTATTTTTGTCCAGTCAGCAAAAATGAACGTTGGAGAGACTCAAAAACCCAATTGAGGGCATTTGAGTCTCATCCAACCCCAAGAGAGAATTCAGAACCTTATTGTAAAATTTCTCTTTGAATTTGTGCAAGAACAAACAAGACAACAACACATTATTGATCACAAGCTTTAGTAATTTCCTTTTCTCAAGTGTTAATTCCCAAAAAGCTCAACTTCTCACTCATATTGTCATTTTATTCCAAGTTGAGTTTTAGGCCTCAATTCTTACATTGAGCTGTGCTTATTTGTGCTAATCCATTGTGAGATTAGTAATACACATACAAAAAGCTTGATTATTCAAAGTCTTGGATTGTTCCCAAGCAAACCCTAAGTGGCTTAGGGTGTTGGAAGTCTTGAGAGGTTCTCAAGCACAAGACTAGGAGGTTCCTAGCCCGGTGGAGTTTCTTGAAGGGAGTTCAAGGAAGCTTTGTGAAGAGTTCTTCAATCACCGGAATCAAATTGGGGTAGAAATCAAGAGTTTGGTACACTCTTGAAGGGTTAGGTTGAGTGAGGCCATTCTCAAGCAATCCTTTGTAATTTCTAACAATTTGATTATTAGTAGAAACTCCTAAGTGATTAGGAGGACTGGATGTAGCTCATTGTTGGAGTGAACCAGGATAAAATTGCTTGAGTGTTGGTTTATTGCTTTTAATCTACTTTCTAGCTCAATAGACTTAAGTCATTTCAATCAATTAGGATTTGTACAATTAGGTAGCAAGTTCAAGGAATCTTTGTGTTTAAAAGTTATTTAGATTGCTTGCTGTTCTGTTGGATAAGTTCCTGTTTAATATTGAATTGATTTGAGTTAAAATTGCTGAATTTTCGTTTCTGGTTTTTCTGCTATCTGATAGGAAAAACTCGAGTATTTAAGAAAAGACTCGAGTTGTTCATCACTGAAAAACTCGAGTATTTCACAAAAGACTCGAGTCTTTTGTGTCTGATTCCAGAAAATTCAGTCTTAGCTCCATTCTTAAATTACCAATCGAAATATTTGGTATTAGTGCTTCAAAATACTATTCACCCCCCCCTCTAGTATTTGCTTAGCCCGCTTGTTGGTTTCCAACAAGTGGTATCAGAGCTCGGTCGAAAGATCGAGTGTAACAACTTTTTCGAAAAAGATCCTTTTGGAAACTTAATGGGCTCTAGCAATAACTTTGGTGGAGAAGGAGCTTCAATAAACCGTCCTCCACTATTTAATGGTGAAGGATATGTTTATTGGAAAACTCGCATGAAAGTTTTTATTGAAGCAATTGATATGGATATTTGGGATACAATTGAAAATGGTCCTTTCATTCCCAAAAAGAAAATAAATGATGAAATTGTTGAAATTCCAAGGACTAGTTGGAATGATGATGAAAAGAGAAAAGTCTCATTTGATTTAAAAGCTAAAAACATCATCTTTTCGGCTCTATCCCATGATGAATTTTATAGAGTTTCCCAATGTAAATCGGCAAAAGAAATGTGGGATACTTTGCAAGTCACACATGAGGGAACAAGTGAGGTTAGAGATGCAAGATTGAATTCTCTAACTCACGAATATGAATTGTTCCACATGTTGCCAAATGAATCCATTAGTGACTTGCAAAAGCGATTCTCTCACATTGTTAATCATTTGATTTCCTTGGGAAAAGTATTTCGCAATGGTGAAACTACTAACAAAATTCTAAGATGTCTTGATAGGAGTTGGCAACCCAAGGTAACCGCCATCAAGGAATCAAGAGACATAAATAGCATGGACTTAGCCACTTTGTTTGGCAAACTCCAAGAGCATGAGATGGAGCTTACAAGACTTGGGATGCATGAGGAATCGGACAAAAAGAAAAAGGGCATAGCACTCAAAGCTTCAACTAAAGCTACAAAAGAAGTTGAAGAATGCTCTACAAGTGGAGATTCCGATGGTGAACCAAATCAAGAAGAATTTGGGATGTTTGTGAAAAGATTCAACAAATTTGTCAAAGGGAAGAAAGGTGGATCTTCATCCAATTTTAAGAGAACCAAAGACTCCAAACAAAGAGAAAAGAGTACCAATGATGGAGTTAAGTGTCATGAATGTGGAGGGGTTGGTCACATAAGAATGGAATGTGCCACATTCTTGAAGAAGAATGACAAGAAGACCCAAGAGACCAAAGGGAAGCGTGCATACATTGTTTCGGATGCACCGGAAAAGAGCAATGAATCATCTTCAAGTAGCTCTGGTGATGAAAATGCAAACCTTTGTCTCATGGCCAAGAACAATCATGAGTCCTCATCAAGAGCTAATCATGGCATGAGTGAAAGTGATGATGAGGTAACCTCTAGCTCTTCTTGTTCATCTTCAAACTCCATTTCATATGATGATTTGCAAGAAACTTACAATGAAATGTTAATTCAATTTAAAAGGCTTGCTAAAATTAATAAGGAAAAAGGAAATAAAATTTTGGAGTTTCAACATGAAATTGATGAATTGCAAAAATCTATAAATGAGTTGAAACTTCAAAATGAATCCTTGGAACTTATTAATTCTAGTCATCAAAGTGATTGTGCAAATCATGAAGAAATTATCACTTCATGTGAGAGATGTGATGATCTTGAAAAAGAAGTGAAAGAGTTGAAAAACAAACTCACAATCTCACATAGTGATAGAAACCTCAACTGGTTGTTGAACTCTCAAAGACATAATCACAACAAAACCGGTTTAGGATATGTTCATAAAAAGGACAAAAAGTACAAGGTGGTTGGAACATTTTCTAAGAAAAACTCATCAAAGAGACCAACTTGTACTTATTGTGGAAAAGTTGGACATATCAACATTGAGTGCCACATTAAGAAGTTTGAAATGAAAAAGGGCACTTATATGTGGATTAAGAAGGGAGAAAGTCCCAACACTAACCCTAAGGGACCCAACATTGTTTGGGTACCCAAATTGAAAAAGTGATTTCATTTTGTAGGTGTGTCTTCGAACGGGAAAACAATTGTGGTATCTTGATAGTGGATGTTCGAAGCACATGACGGGAGATAAGCGGCACTTCATTGAGCTTACTCCAAAGGAAAAGGGTTATGTCACTTATGGGGACAACAACAAAGGCAAAATCCTTGGTATTGGTAAAATCGGAAACTCTTCAAACTTGATTATTGATAATGTGCTCTATGTTCAAGGATTAGAACATAATCTCTTGAGCATAAGCCAATTATGTGATGTTGGTAATCATGTAGTTTTTACCTCTACCCATTGCCTCATTAAAAGTGACAAAGATGAATCAATCAAATTTGTTGGTAGAAGGTCAAATAATACTTACTTAGTTGATTTGAACAAAGTCACTTCTTTGGTCTCTACTTGTTTAGTGAGCAAAGAAAATGACACTTGGTTATGGCATCGTAGGACCGCTCATATTAATGTAAACCAATTGAAGAAAATACAATCTAAAGATCTAGTAGTTGGTTTACCAAAGCTAAATTTTTCTATTGAAGGTGTTTGTTCCCCTTGCAAGAAATGTAAACAAACTAAAAACACCTTTGGATCAAAAATGGTTATGTCCACATCAAGGCCATTAGAAATGCTTCATATGGACTTGTTTGGACCATCACAAATAAAAAGCTTTGGTGGCAACTATTATGCATTGGTAATTGTTGATGACTTCTCTAGGTTTACATGGACTTTATTCTTAACTACTAAGAGTGAGACCTACAAATCTTTTAAACATCATGTCAAACTTTTTCACAACCAAGTAAATCAAAAAGTAATTATTATTCGTACCGATCATGGTGGAGAATTTGAAAACCACAAATTTGATAGATTTTGTGCTAAAAATGGTATTGAGCACCAATTCTCCGCACCAAGAACTCCGGAACAAAACGGAGTGGTAGAGCGGAAAAATAGGGTGCTAGAGGAACTTGCTAGAACCATGTTAAATGATTCTCAAGTACCTCAATATTTTTGGGCCGATGCCGTCAATACGGCTTGTTATGTTTTAAATCGTATTTTGATAAGGCCCTCTTTGGATAAAACCCCCTATGAACTTTACAAGGGAAGAAAGCCAAATATATCTCATTTTCATGTCTTCGGATGCCAAGTTTTTGTTTTAAATAATGGAAAAGAACACATTGGCAAGTTTGATTCCAAATCCGATGAAGGCATATTTTTAGGCTATTCTTCTCATAGTAAAGCTTATAGAATTTTCAATAAAAGAACTTTAACTATTGAGGAATCAATTCATGTGGTTTTTAATGAGTCTTCAAAAGAAGATAGTGTTTTATGTGATGCTAGTGAAGATGGCATTGTCTTTTCAAAAGAAGAAAAAGAGAGAGAATTCAAAAGTTGATGAAGGAGAAGTAAGGGAAGAACTTCCTCCAACTTGGAAATCGGTCAAGGCTCATCCTATAGACAAAGTCATAGGAGATATGTCAAAGGGAGTACTTACTCGTAGGTCTATTCAAAACATTTGCCACTATGTCTCATTTGTTTCTCAAATTGAACCCGATTCAATTAAAAAGGCCATTGAGGATGATCATTGGGTTCTTGCTATGCAAGAAGAATTAAACCAATTTGAAAGAAATGAAGTTTGGGATCTAGTCCCTAAACCCGATGATCATACCATAATTGGTACTAAATGGATTTATAGAAACAAACTTGATGAATCCGGGTTGATTATAAGAAACAAAGCTAGACTAGTAGCTCAAGGGTACAACCAAGAGGAAGGTATCGATTATGATGAGACCTTTGCTCCGGTTGCACGTCTTGAAGCAATCCGAATTTTACTTGCTTATGCTTCAATCATGAAATTCACTTTATATCAAATGGATGTTAAAAGTGCTTTCTTGAATGGGTTTATAAATGAAGAAGTGTATGTCAAACAACCCCCCGGTTTTGAAAATAGTGAATTTCCAAACCATGTTTATAAATTGAAAAAGGCACTCTATGGATTGAAACAAGCTCCTAGAGCTTGGTATGATCGATCGATTTCCTTTCTATTAGAAAACAAGTTTCAAAGAGGGAAGGTTGATAATACATTATTTATTTATAAAACCAAGGATGACATTTTGTTAGTACAAATCTATGTTGATGATATCATTTTCGGTGCTACTAACGTGTCTCTTTGTAGAAAGTTTTCAAATTTGATGAAAAAGGAATTTGAAATGTCAATGATGGGAGAACTCAAGTTCTTCCTAGGCTTACAAATAAAGCAAGTCAAGGAGGGGATATTTGTGCATCAAGGGAAATATTGCAAAGAGCTCCTTGAAAAATTCGGATTGGACAAGTGCAAGGAAGCCTACACTCCAATGAGCACATCATGCTACCTAGACAGGGATGAACAAGGTACACCGGTTGATGTTAGTAAGTATAGGGGTATGATAGGTAGTCTCCTATATCTCACTGCATCTAGACCGGATATTATGTTTAGTGTATGCATGTGTGCTAGATTTCAAGCTAATCCTAAAGAATCTCACCTATCCGCAGTTAAACATATATTTAAGTATCTAAAAGGAACAATTAACACTGGTTTATGGTATCCTGCTGATGCCAATCTTAGTCTAGTTGGTTACTCGGATTCCGACTTCGCCGGATGCAAGCTTGATCGCAAAAGCACCAGTGGTACTTGCCATTTCTTGGGAAGTTCATTGGTGTCATGGTTTTCTAAAAAGCAAGCTTGTGTCGCTCTTTCTACCGCCGAAGCGGAATATATCGCAGCCGGTAGTTGTTGTGCTCAACTGTTATGGATGAAACAACAATTATCGGATTTTGGTTTGAAACTTGAAAATATTCCGATTAGATGCGATAACACGAGTGCAATCAATTTGACTAAGAATCCGGTGTATCACTCAAGGACTAAACACATTGAAATAAGACATCATTTTTTAAGAGATCATGTACAAAAGGGTGATTGCACAATTGAATTTGTTAGTACCACAAATCAATTAGCCGACATTTTTACAAAACCTCTACCAAGGGACACCTTTTATCATATTAGGAGAGAACTTGGTATTTTAGATGAAGCTAATATAGGCTAATTGCATTGTGTGTCATTTTTGGAAAATCACCATATTAGTCTTACTCTAATGTGTTATTGATTCTTAGTTAAATTGTCCTTGATGATATTTGAAATTGTATATGTTAATTGTGTGTGATTCTGTACTGTATTCCAAGTTGGCAGTGAAGCATTTGTGTTTGATTTGTGTTTGGTCTTTTAAAACTGTGTTTTTACTCTCTGTTCTGTCAAAATACTCGAGTTTTTCCAAAGACACTCGAGTATTTTAATTCAAAATTAAATCAGTTTTAAATTGAAAAAGTTTTTAATCAGGGTCTGAGAAAAATACTCGAGTGTTTCTCAAAAAAACTCGAGTCTTTATTAAATTACTCGAGTGTTTTTCAAAACACTCGAGTCTTTCGAAACCCCCAATTTTTGAACTTTCAGACCAAACTCGAGTATTTTTTAAAAAAAAAAAAACTCGAGTGTTTTGCGATTTTTACTCGAGTTTTATGGGGAAATCTGGGCTGAGTCACGAACGACTCGAGTATATTCTCAAACACTCGAGTATTTGTCAACAAACAACTCGAGTATTGTTGAATATACTCGAGTATTTTGGCGAGTTTATATATACTTCAGCCCCCACAAACTCGAGTTTCACGAACCCCTTTCTCTTCTCTCTCGGTTTTCTCATATCTCTCTCCTCAAAACTCCGATTTTACTCAAATTTTTGCCAAATCTTACTAGTTTTACATCCTCTAATCACTTTTCTACCTTTATTTCAATAAATTTCACCTCTTTTCAACCTCAAATCCGTCACCCCCTTTTCAAACCCTAACTTTCCAAAACTTCAATTTTCATCAATTCCTCTATGGCTTCATCATCTGGCAAAGGAAAGAGAGTAAGGATTGCTGACTCATCTTCCGAGGAGGAAATTTCCGACTACTATCAAGAGGATGAACGCTTGGAAAGGATGGAAGGCTTTGCCACCAGAGAATTCGGAGTAATCACATGGATCAATAGTACTTTCCTTGAGAGTAAGGGTTTCCATTTTGTTACTAACCTTAGATATCAAAAACTGATTCAATTTCTGGAATTTCATGGACCTATATATCCTAGGTTAGTTAGAACATTCTATGCAAACCTTAGGCTAAAGGACAATGTCATAGAAACAATGGTTGAGGGTGTTCGTTTTAAAATTAGCACTAAGGACCTCTTTGTAGTTTTTGGGACAACACGTCACGGGGACAATTCTCTAAAGGCCGATGCGGACGGCATTTTTCAAAGTTGTTTGCGCCCCGGTCGTGTATGGACCGAAGGAGTTAAGCATTCCTCATACATGACTGTCCAATCTAGGGTGTTGCATTATATTGTTTGTCATCAATTAGTGCCTCAAACCTCACCCAATTATGCCAAACCCACAAACAATGAACTTAGGCTTCTTAGTGCCATCCTGAACAATGAGAAGCTGAACTGGAGTCGCATAATTTTGGATAGAATGCTCCTTGCTGCTAAGTCTAAACACCCAAAAACCCTGCCCTATGCCATGCATGTTTGTTATCTGTTGAGTTACTTCAAGGTGCCTATCCCACGCAATGAAGAGAAAAAGACTCTTCATGTGAACCAGCATTGCCTCAACAAAGGCACCTTGAGTCACCAGGACATGGCATTCCATGAACCCTCTGGCCAATACTTGTACCGATCTGATATTGCTGAGCTAGAGAGGGTTGCAAATGTGGCAGCTCAACAAGGGATGGATGCCCATCAGATGGAAGAGGAAGCTGCTGCATTTGCCCAGGCTGAAGAAGGGGATCCTATTGATCAGATTAACTTTGATGACTTCGCTGGATCTCAATCTGGGTTTGACAACTCGGGCTGGAGAGAGAATGTGATCACACGTCTGGACACTTTAGATGGGAGAATGGACTCCCTTGTGCATGCTTTAGACAGCCAGCGTGATGATTTTGTTAGCTTAGACACTAGGATGAGTGCAGAGTCTGCCATGTTTTATTCTCATTTGGATCAGCACTCGGCCCAGATTAATGCCCGCCTGGACCAGCAGTCAGGGGAGATGCACCGCCGGTTTGATGAGATGATGGCGGCCTTCTCTCGATTCTATCCTCCTCCAGATGATCCAGCTCCTTCGATGTTTTGATGATGTTGACCTTTGCAGTCTATCTTAGTTTTCATTCTGTTTTTATCATATTGGTCTTTGTTACATTTTCTGTATTTTGAGAACTTGGTGTTTTGAGACTTTGGGTTTATTATTGCACCTTTGATTTGGACCTTTTATGATGTTTTTATGTTAATGAATTTGGTTTTCATTATGATGTTTGTGCAAAGCTTCAGGGGGAGCTCTTTATATTTATTATTAAGTCTATTTTTTTTGCATAGTTGGTTATGGGGTTTTCCGATTATGCACCTCTCCTCCCTTGATCTTTTTCTAAATTGTTACATCTTTTTGGCGTATGACAAAATGGGGGAGAGATATTACACTTGTCTTGTCTTGATATTGTTGCACCTAAAATCTCTAATTATGGTATATACTCTGATAATTGTTAAATTCTCTAATACCATAGGCTTGGTGCTAAAATTAAATTGTCATAACATCTTGCTCAAGCTGAATTTTTAGATAGGTGAAAAGTATCATATAGTGAGGGGGAGTTGCATCTCCAAGTGGATCAAGCTTAACAAATGGATCAAGTGTTAATCATTTTGTCATCACCAAAAAGGGGGAGATTGTGAATTCAATGCTCCTAATTATGTGGATTATGTTTTGATGATGATAAAATAATTAACAAATCATGCCTTGAAGATATTGCAACATCAACATCAACAAGAAGTCAAGAAAAGAAGACAAGTGCCCAATCATTCTCAATCCAATATTAATTGTAAATTTCTAATTTATGTTGAGAGTGGTTGAGAGTGGGTAGAAATAGTTAGTCTCTTCTAGGAATAAATTTTTATATGTTTATTAAGTTGAGATTGACCAAAAATTAATACTTGAGAGGAAAAATAAAATTGAAAAATAATTTTTCCCATATCTGATCAAAATACTCGAGTATTTTGATAAAGACTCGAGTATTTGTGCCAGGTCAGCAAATATGACCGTTAGTCTGGTTCGTGCACCAATTCACTCGTGACCGACCAAAAAGTCTCGAGTATTTACCAAAAGACTCGAGTATTTTTGTCCAGTCAGCAAAAATGAACGTTGGAGAGACTCAAAAACCCAATTGAGGGCATTTGAGTCTCATCCAACCCCAAGAGAGAATTCAGAACCTTATTGTAAAATTTCTCTTTGAATTTGTGCAAGAACAAACAAGACAACAACACATTATTGATCACAAGCTTTCGTAATTTCCTTTTCTCAAGTGTTAATTCCCAAAAAGCTCAACTTCTCACTCATATTGTCATTTTATTCCAAGTTGAGTTTTAGGCCTCAATTCTTACATTGAGCTGTGCTTATTTGTGCTAATCCATTGTGAGATTAGTAATACACATACAAAAATCTTGATTATTCAAAGTCTTGGATTGTTCCCAAGCAAACCCTAAGTGGCTTAGGGTGTTGGAAGTCTTGAGAGGTTCTCAAGCACAAGACTAGGAGGTTCCTAGCCCGGTGGAGTTTCTTGAAGGGAGTTCAAGGAAGCTTTGTGAAGAGTTCTTCAATCACCGGAATCAAATTGGGGTAGAAATCAAGAGTTTGGTACACTCTTGAAGGGTTAGGTTGAGTGAGGCCATTCTCAAGCAATCCTTTGTAATTTCTAACAATTTGATTATTAGTAGAAACTCCTAAGTGATTAGGAGGACTGGATGTAGCTCATTGTTGGAGTGAACCAGGATAAAATTGCTTGAGTGTTGGTTTATTGCTTTTAATCTACTTTCTAGCTCAATAGACTTAAGTCATTTCAATCAATTAGGATTTGTACAATTAGGTAGCAAGTTCAAGGAATCTTTGTGTTTAAAAGTTATTTAGATTGCTTGCTATTCTGTTGGATAAGTTCCTGTTTAATATTGAATTGATTTGAGTTAAAATTGCTGAATTTTCGTTTCTGGTTTTTCTGCTATCTGATAGGAAAAACTCGAGTATTTAAGAAAAGACTCGAGTTGTTCATCACTGAAAAACTCGAGTATTTCACAAAAGACTCGAGTCTTTTGTGTCTGATTCCAGAAAATTCAGTCTTAGCTCCATTCTTAAATTACCAATCGAAATATTTGGTATTAGTGCTTCAAAATACTATTCACCCCCTTCTAGTATTTGCTTAGCCCGCTTGTTGGTTTCCAACATTGTTATGGACCTAGGATTTTATGGTGAACTAAATGAATGAATGATATGATTATGATTATTGTTGTTGTGATGCATGATGGTTAGTATATATGTATGTATATATATTGTATGGCCATAAATCCTAAGTTAGAGAACCCCAACAAATGGATATAAAGTATTAAAGGTTTGATTAACAAAAAGTTATATAAAATGAACTAGAAACACGTGCATTCAAGGAGTAAGGTGGACGTTTAGGAGTACGGGGAAAAACACACGTCGTTTAACGATTGATGAGGGCAAAAGTGAATTATTGGGATTACCATGGATAACTTTGATCATGCAAAGGATACGGGTTTGCTTCCCGTGTTAGGGATTGGTTCTACGCAAACCAGGGTAATTCCATCACTTTGGCTCGTTTTGGCCAGTCGAGGGTGATTTCTGCTAAAGCCAATTTGGGCAAATCAATCCAAATTTCATGACGAACCCTAAAGGGGTGAAGTGTTGTGCAAGCGGGTGAGCAAGGGACCTTCCTATTGGAGGTGAAGCACCCAACTATAGGTTGAGAAATACTTACTCCTGGTCGGTTTTTCCCCAGAGTGGAGGCGTAGTGTTGTGAGGAAAAGTGTTATTGTTATTGGAAACGGAGAAGTGCATTCATTGTTATATAATGAGTTTAATTCATTGAATCCAATGAAAGTGTTAAAGTGTAATAGTGTATAAAGTTAAATGGTAAAGTGTTACATTGGATTCAGGAATTAAACCATAATGGTATATAGCGCATTTCATACTCATATGATTGAGCATCAAAGCATTGTTATGTAATGATTTTGTGTACTGAATTGTGTGTATATATATATATATATATAGTGTAAAGGAATGGTAAAATGTTAAGGCATAGAAATAATAGGTTTGAATAGGATAAATGAATATGGGTATATTGGAGTGGTATGTTTAGTTATGTCTTATTACTGTTATTTCAAGTGTTTTTCGTAATTATTATTCAAATTACTCACCCCTTAAGTTGACCATTTTAGGTACCATTGGAGAAAGATATTCACTGCTTCCGTGCCGAGAAGATATACTCTCACATAAGGAGAGTATATTAATTGTTGAGACTTTAGTAGTCTCATTTTTATTGCAATCATTCTAGGATAATGTAATGTAAATTATTTTCATTGACTAAAGTTGTATTTAATTTTGAATTACTTATATCCACTTAAAGATACTTCTATTTTTGTAAAAAGGACTTTATCAGAACATTTGTTTTGAATAAATGTATTATTGGTTGTGAAGGATATAAAGATATCCTTTTCTAAATTATTTCTAAGTAAGTCACAACCACTTGTAATGTAATTATAGTTTTGTTAGGAATGAAATTGTTCTGGACTAACAGGTACAAGATTACCTTGGGGGAAAGTCCATATTTTAAAGTAAACTCCGCCAAAATTTTTATAAACCCCAAGTATTTTCTAATGAAATCACTAATAAAAGTAAAGTATTAAAGTATAAAAATTAGGATGTTACATTATGGTATCAGAGCAATGGTTGCAATTCTCGGCCGTGAAGTATGGATTTCCTACTCCCGAAGAGTTACTCCACATGAGAGTAACCAACAAATAGCTAGCTTAATAGTCTATGATAATAGTACATGCATGCATATCTAGTTAAAGTTAGCATAGTTTAGTAGTGTTAAGGGCATAATGCTAGTGCTAGTTTAGTAAATCTTCAATTCAAAGTGGGCTGAGTAAAATTTTCAATTGTAACTTTGTCGTACTTAAAACGGACCAAAAGTAGAGACTAAGGGAAGTGAAAACTCCCAACGGGTCAGAGCATGGAATTGCTACCCCAACGGGATGGACTAAACCTTAGTTTTGAATTAAGTAAGTCAACTTCGGATATGACGAAGAATTGAAACTTTTACGTGAAATGAAATTTCAAAGTCTTCTTTTGAATGGAAGATGAGTCATTTCTTTATTATTTGATTGGAATTCAGGTTGTACGAAAATGGTTTTATCTCTAATGCAATGTAGTATCGAGATGGGCCCCTCGAGGTTTGCATTTTATTAGAAGATGATATCATTAAGTCCTTGAATCCAATGAAATAATTGTCAAATTTGTTTTCTATGCATAGGAATAGGATAAGTATTAGGAATCATTGCATCATAGACACTTCGAGCATTCTTGATCAGAGTGCGCAGCGGAAGTGAATAGATGTCAACCCGAAGTACTTGCCTTTAACTTTGATGACTGAGTGTCGTCTCTAATAAGACCTAAGTATTTTCTACAATTCCCCATTATATTTGGCGATAAATACATTATTATATTGATAAAGTGTAAATGTGTTTTTGCATCAAACTATTTTAAGACTTTATTTTGAAAAGTATTAATAGAACGAATTCTAATAAACGTCAAGCATACTAGTATTCTAATATCTTCCAGGGTACGGAATTGATTCTAACTTTGATAATTGGACGAATGTCGCAGCATCAATTTTTAAACATGTATTGATAACAAAGTGAATTCCTAAGTGATAGAATGATGGTTTAGTTTATTATTGGATTACACCAATTGCCGATTAAATAGAAATTCACCCAACGCGACATACGTCAATTCAAAACAAGATTTGAACTTCAAAGTTGAAATAAAAGGAAGAGCATTTATTAAAGTTTGAAAATACGGATGAAGTTCAATTTCACCCGATACAGGCACTCCTTTTATTTGAATTTGATGGTCATAGGGGATCCTTATTTTTCTTTGTCAAAGGAGTCCTCAAAAGTTTTGAATTAATTCTAAAACCAATGTGAAATGATTTTGGAAATCTTTATGAATACTTTGAACTTTTGGATGCTTGACATGTTTCTTATCATCAACTAACTTTGTTAAAGTTCGAAATGAAATTGATTTATAAATTACAAAGAGTTTTCCCTTATTTTCGGAAAGAAATAATTTTTGGACGTTCTTTATCACCAAAGACCAAATCTTTCTTTATAAGTTAGAACTTCTTTGTTTTCTAATATGATGTGGAATTGCGAAATGCAATTGACGATAACAAGGTGGGTTAAAGGCAATGTATTTAGCATAGAGTGAGATTCTAGTTTAGAATCTCAACTATGGTATGGAATGTTATGTTTCTTCCATGGAGTTCACATAGAACTCAAGCGAAGTGTGGGATAATTATTGAACAAACTATGATCCGGAATTATAAATAATTTTCAAACCAACATTAACTAGTTCATGGAATGTAGTTTGTTGGATATTAAAGTCTCGATTCTAGCATCCATTATAAGAGTCTTAGCACCAAAGATTAGGTAGAAAAAGAGCGTTACACCTAGGGCCTAGAAAGAAGTTATGCAGAGTCCTAACCTAAGGAACCAAATAGGAAACCTTGAACCCTATGTGAAGGATAGTCTGGCGTAGATCTAGTGGGAGTCTTAAGCTTGTAGAGCTTCCTTTAGATGGAGTGTAGAACTTCAATAGGGTGAGGATTAGATTAAGTAGTAGGAGTTAAGTTCGTCTTGTTTGAGTGTTCGAGTCTAAGCCTTAGGTATAGATATATATATATATATATATATATATATATATATAGATTTATATAGGAAGTAGGTTTTGTTTATTCTAGAGTTGTTGATTTGTGTGTGCTTGAATTGTATATAAGTATATTTGTAATTTTATATTTTCTATGATTATATATTGAATCAAAACTATTGTTGGAGCTATTTGTTTTGTATTTTCCACACCAGTTCCAACTCTAATCATTTTGTGCACCTTGTGTACAATTTAGTGATGATTTAAAATAAAGAAATTTTTCCACCCACCAACGAAGGTGATTTTTGCAGAAGTACTAAATCATTCTTTATCTATTAAGTATCAAATTTAATTTTCAAAGCTATTTGCCTTGTGTTTTGCTTGGCTATTCTTAATTTCAATCTTTTTCTTATGATATTTACATTTTTAAATATAATCTTTTCTTTAGAGAAAATTTTGTAAATGATCACACTTATAATTTGATGAACTGAGTCCTTGTATAAAGGACAACCCATTTTCATATATGTATATAGAATTGAAACATATCTTTTCATATAACATTTTCAGTCTAGATTATAAACGTATATCAAATTGGATTTTCAAAAGACCATCATTATCTTTACTTCTCATAATAACCCCTATTTTCAACCGCATTCGGATTTATTATACTCTTGGATCTTGACTCTTTTGCAAAGGAAAGTTTCAAAGAGCATGAAATGGTAAATTTCTAAAATGCTTTCAAGCAAACCTATCGCTTTCACCCGGCGAAGGCATATCTCAAAATCGTATTTCTTTTATATTGAATAACTTTGGGGTTGGAATTCGAACTCATTCTCTTCATGAGTAACCAACTCTATTTTTGGGTGACCTTCCATGTGTGTAAATGTTGTTTATCCTTTAAATTCCAAGATGCATAATTTTTTTATCAAATAAATATTAAAATCTTTTCTAGATATTACACAACGCAATTCAATGCACAACTATTTTAGTGTGCAGTAATCATTTTTACTTACTTGTGTTGAGTTGATGTTTTACTTTTCTTTCAAAAAGTATACTCTTTGATAAAATTCCAGAAATGATGCTCTTTGTATTTGGTTTTAGTTAAACAAATAATATTTTAAAACTGTTGATGTGTGCCGTTATCTCTTTTGATTTTGTTTGAACTAGGTTTTGTTATGTTAACCCTTTTTATTGATAAATGCTTCATGTTTTGTTCCTTCTTGAGTATGTTATTTATGATTATTTGTTTAAAATGTTTTCCTGATGTCGTAGTCTCTATATTTTATTGAATGATTATATGCTTTAGGGGAGTTTAGGACTTGTTGCTGCTCTAATTAGTTTGAACATATTAGTTTCCTAAGAGTGAAACCTCAACCGTAGTTGTGTTTTAAGTGGGGGGGTGAATCCCCAAAAGTTGTAACCATCTTATTGTCCAAGATAAGATCCATCATGTTACTAGAGCATATAGCTCTATATCTCTTTTAGTTCTTTGAGCTCAGTTGAATTTCGGGGATAAAATTCCTGTAAGTGGGGGAGAATTGTAACATCCCCGATTTTCCCAAATTATTAGGTGCTTTAGTTAATAGAATTTTGATAAGGGTAGTGTTGCTTTCAAGCCTTTGATTCTGTTTAGAGGTGCTAAGGGTTGTTTAGAACATGTCTAGAATGTAGGATTTAGTAAGGGTAGGTTTTATGAAGTAGATTTAGCTTAGAAATGAATTTTTGAAGAGTTAGTTATGACCTAAAGAACATAGGATCTTAGGAAATTAGGAATAAAATATCCATAGCTCTAAACCCAAATTCCACCGTTGGATATGAAGATAAGTGTCTTAGGATGCTTGTCTAAAAATTAGAGCAAAATCCGACGGTTAACGAAGAAGTTAGGACAATTTGAAGTGCAAGGGAATGGTGGGCTGAACTAGTTAATCGATTAAGCCTTGAGTTAATAGATTAAGTTTTTCGCAACGTTCAGCCACTAATCAAGTAATGTGTGGATTAATCGATTAAATTTTTAGCCGCCTTCAGCCACTAATCGATTAAGGTCAGAATTAATCGATTAATTATGTGCAAACAACAAGTGTTAATCGATTAACCAAAGTGGTTAATCGATTAACCCCTGTTATATCAGTCAAATAACACGAGTTTTCAGTGTTGATTTCATTTGTTTCCCTTCCTCTTCTTCGAGCTTCTTGCTCTCTCTGCCCTAGGGTTTTGCAAAACAACAAATCAACACAAAATAACAACAAATCATCACCACCAATCATCTCCCTATTGATTCCCATGGATAACTTTGATCATGCAAAGGATATGGGTTTGCTTCCCGTGTTGGGGATTGGTTCTACGCAAACCAGGGTAATTCCATCACTTTGGCTCGTTTTGGCCAGTCGAGGGTGATTTCTGCTAAAGCCAATTTGGGCAAATCAATCCAAATTTCATGACGAACCCTAAAGGGGTGAAGTGTTGTGCAAGCGGGTGAGCAAGGGACCTTCCTATTGGAGGTGAAGCACCCAACTATAGGTTGAGAAATACTTACTCCTGGTCGGTTTTTCCCCAGAGTGGAGGCGTAGTGTTGTGAGGAAAAGTGTTATTGTTATTGGAAACGGAGAAGTGCATTCATTGTTATATAATGAGTTTAATTCATTGAATCCAATGAAAGTGTTAAAGTGTAATAGTGTATAAAGTTAAATGGTAAAGTGTTACATTGGATTCAGGAATTAAACCATAATGGTATATAGCGCATTTCATACTCATATGATTGAGCATCAAAGCATTGTTATGTAATGATTTTGTGTACTGAATTGTGTGTGTATATATATATATATATATATAGTGTAAAGGAATGGTAAAATGTTAAGGCATAGAAATAGTAGGTTTGAATAGGATAAATGAATATGGGTATATTGGAGTGGTATGTTTAGTTATGTCTTATTACTGTTATTTCAAGTGTTTTTCATAATTATTATTCAAATTACTCACCCCTTAAGTTGACCATTTTAGGTACCATTGGAGAAAGATATTCACTGCTTCCGTGCCGAGAAGATATACTCTCACATAAGGAGAGTATATTAATTGTTGAGACTTTAGTAGTCTCATTTTTATTGCAATCATTCTAGGATAATGTAATGTAAATTATTTTCATTGACTAAAGTTGTATTTAATTTTGAATTACTTATCTCCACTTAAAGATACTTCTATTTTTGTAAAAAGGACTTTATAAGAACATTTGTTTTGAATAAATGTATTATTGGTTGTGAAGGATATAAAGATATCCTTTTCTAAATTATTTCTAAGTAAGTCACAACCACTTGTAATGTAATTATAGTTTTGTTAGAATGAAACTGTTCTGGACAGACAGGTACAAGATTATCTTGGGGGAAAGTCCATATTTTAAAGTAAATTCCACCAAAATTTTTATAAACCCCAAGTATTTTCTAATGAAATCACTATTAAAAGTAAAGTATTAAAGTATTAAAATTAGGATGTTACAATTATAATATCAGACTAATCGATTATGACCTTGAAAAACTGCAAATATGAAGGCTTCTTGAACACTTTTAGCAAAACAAATACATTTTGAACACATTTAAGAATCATATTTGAAGATTTAAGCGAATTTATCAACCATTTAAAAGAAATGTGCAACCAATACACATTCAAATAAGACATAGTTTGGTGATTTCAAATATTCAAATCCAATTAACTGACGCTTGATTAATCTAAATCACCTAGTTCCCTTCTTATGTGATAGAAGGTATCTCTAGGTAATGGCTTTGTAAAAATGTCAGCTAATTGATTTAAAGTGCTTACAAATTCAATAGTACAATCACCCTTTTGAACATGATCTCTTAAAAAGTGATGTCTTATTTGAATTGTTTTGATCGTGAATGATATATTGGATTCTTAGTCAAGTTGATTGCACATGTATTATCACATTTTATAGGAATTTGATCCAATTTTAAACCAAAATCTGATAGTTGTTGTTTCTTCCATAATAGTTGAGCTCAACAACTTCCGGATGCAATATATTTAGCTTCGACGGTGGAAAGTGCAACACAAGCTTGCTTTTTAGAAAACCATGACACTAATGAGCTTCCCAATAAATGGCAAGTTCCACTAGTGCTTTTACGATCAAGCTTGCATCCTGCGAAGTCAGAATCAGAGTAACCAACTAAACTAAGACTAGCAACACTAGGATACCATAATGCATTATTCATTGTTCCTTTTAAGTATTTGAAAATATGCTTAACAACAGATAAGTGAGATTCTTTTGGATTTGCTTGAAAACGAGCACACATACATACACTAAACATAATATCCGATTTTGATGCAGTTAGATACAAGAGACTTCCTATCATTCCCCTATACTTACTTGCATCAACTGGGTTGCCTAATTCGTCCTTGTCTAGGTAGCATGAAGTGCTCATGGGAGTGTATGCATCCTTGCATTTGTCCATTCCGAATTTATTTAGGAGTTCCTTGCAATATTTTCCTTGATAAACGAAAATTCCTCCTTCAACGTGAGTTCTCCCATCATTGACATTTCAAACTCACTTTTCATCAAATCTGAAAACTTTCTACTTAAAGACATGTTAGTAGCACCAAATATTATATCTCTACATATATTTGTACCAACAAAATGTCCTTTTTAGTTTTATAAATGAGTAAAGTAGTGTCAACCTTTCCTCTTTGAAAATCCTTTTCTAAAAGAAAAGGGCTCAAACGTTCGTACCAAGCTCTAGGAGCTTGTTTTAAACCATAGAGAGCCTTTTTCAGTTTGTAAACATGATTTGGAAATTCATAATCTTCAAAGCCAGGGGATTGTTTAACATATACTTTTTCATTAATAAAACCATTTAAGAAAGCACTTTTAACATCCATTTGAAATAGAGTGAATTTCATGATAGAAGCAAAAGCAAGTAAAATTCATATTGCTTCAAGGCGTGCAACCGAAGCATAGGTTTCGTCATAGTTGATACCTTCCTCTTGGTTGCATCCTTGAGTAACAAGTCTTGCTTTGTTTCTTATAATTTCCCCTGATTCATCAAGTTTATTTCTAAAAATCCATTTTATTCCGATTATAGGACGATCATCGGGCTTAGGAACCAAATCCCAAACATCATTTCTAACAAATTGATTTAGTTCCTCTTGCATAGTAAGAAGACAATGCTCATCCTCAACCGCTTTATTTACAGAATCAGGTTCAATTTGAGAAACAAAGGAGACATAATGGCAAATGTTTTGAATTGATTTTCCAGTCAATACACCCTTTGTTATATCACCTATGACATTATTAATAGGATGATTCTTGATTGTTCTCCAATCCGGTGGTAGTCCTTCTTCAACTTCTTGCTCTTTAGCAATTGGGTTTTCCCTTTCAATATACTTCTCACCTACTATCTCAAATTCTCCTGTACTATTTTCATATAAAACAGTATCTTCTTTCGAAGACTCGTTAAAAACCACAAATAGATTCTTCAATAGTTAAAGTTCTTTTATTGAAAATTCTATAAGCTTTACTATGTGAGGCATAACCCAAAAATATCCCTTCATCGGCTTTGGAATCAAATTTTCCAAGATTATCTTTTCCATTATTTAAAACAAATACTTTGCATCCAAAAGCATGAAGATGGGATATATTTGGTTTTCTACCTTTGTAAAGCTCATATGGAGTTTTGTTTAAAATAGGCCTAATTAAAATTCGATTTAAAACATAGTTAGCCGTATTGATGGCATCAGCCTAAAAATATTGTGGTATTTGAGAATCGTTTAACATGGTTCTAGCTAGTTCTTGAAGAACTCGATTCTTTTGTTCAACAACTCCATTTTGTTCCGAAGTTCTTGGAGCATAATATTTATGCTCAATACCAAACTTAGCACAAAATTTATCAAATTTGTGGTTTTCAAACTCACCACCATGATTAGTTCGGATAACAATAACTTTTTGATTCACTTGATTTTGGATAAGTTTGACAAGATGTTTAAAATTTTTGTAGGTCTCACTTTTTGTAGTTAAAAATAAAGTCCAAGTAAATCTAGAGAAGTCGTCAAAAATCACAAGGGCATAATAGTTGCCACCAAAGCTTTTCACTTGAGAGGGTCCAAACAAGTCCATATGAAGCATTTCTAGTGGTCTTGTTGTGGACACAACTTTCTTAGATCCAAAAGTATTTTTAGTTTGCTTGCACTTTTTACATGGAGTGCAAACACCTTCAATAGAAAAATTCAGCTTTGGTAAACCAACTACTAAGTCCTTGGATTGAATTTTCTTCAATTGATTTACATTAATGTGAGCGGCCTACGATGCCATAACCAAGTGTCACTTTCTTTGCTAAATAAACATCACTTTCTTTTCTAACTAAACATGTATATACTAAAGAAGTGATTTCATTTAAATCAACCGAATAGGTATTTTTAGTCCTTTTTCCAACAAATTTGTTGGATTCGTCTTTGTTACTTTTTATAAAGCAATGAGTAGAGGTAAATAAAACATGATTACCGGTACCACATAATTGGTTTATGCTCAAAAGATTGTTATCTAATCCTTAAACATACAAAACATCTTCAATAATCAAGTTGGAAGAATTACTTATTTTACGTATACCGAGTATTTTGCCTTTGTTGTTATCTCCATACGTGACAAAACCTTTTTCCATAGGAGTACGCTCAATGAAGTGCCTCTTATCTCCCGTCATGCGCCTCGAACATCCGCTGTCCAAATATCACCAACGGTCCGCTCCTGTTCCAAGACACATCTACAATAATTACTTGTTCATTTTGGGTACCCAAATGGTCTTGGGTCCCTTCGGGTTAGGGACTTTCTCCCTTAATAATCCAAATATAACTGCCTTTGGGTATACCATATTTCTTAATATAACACTTGTTGTTTGTATGTCCATGTTGACCATAGTAAAAGCAAGTTGGTTTCTTAGTGAAATCAATTTTAGAAAATGAACCAACCACTTTAGGTTTATTTTTATTACATGGACATGCCCTAAACCAGTTTTATTTGCATTATTTCTTTGAGTGGCAAGTAAATGATTTAGGTTCTTGTTACTACTGGAGAAGGTACTAAACATATTTTTCAAATTAACAACTTCTTGTTCAAGCTTAACACATTTATCACATTCACTTTTAGAATTAAAAAATTCTATGATTTATTTTGAAGTTTCAACTCATTTAAAGAGTTCCATTTCAACAGTTGTTTGTTGATACTTCAAAATTTGATTCCTCCTTTCCTTATTAATTTTAACAAGCTTTTTAAATTCATTTAGCATTTCAGAATATGCTTGTTGCAAATCATTAAAGGAAATAGAGTTAGAATCAGAACAAGAAGAATTAGATGTTACCTCATCACCATTGTCCATATGTTTGGTTTTAGCATTTGATGAAGCTTCATTGTTGAACTTTGCCATTAAGCAAAGGTTGTCAATGTCATCTTCTTGGAAGCTACTTGAGGATGCTTCATCTTCCTTTACCGGTGCATCCCACACTATGTAAGCTCTCTTGCCCTTAGCTTCTTGAGACTTCTTTTCATTCTTCTTCAAGAATGTAGGGCATTCCATTTTGATGTGGCCAATACCACCACATTCATGGCATTTGACTCCTTCTTTGTCTTTGGAGCCTTTGTTTCTTTGAGGAGCCTCTTTGGTACTTTTGTCTCTTGACTTAAAGGCACCTCGTTTGTTTTTGTAAAATTTGTTAAATTTCTTTACAAACATAGCAAATTCGTCTTCCTCTAGTTTATGGTCGTATTCATCATAGGTAGAGATCCCATCCAGCTCCTTTGACATTTTCGTGGTTGCTTTGAGTGAGATACTCTTCTTCTTTTTGTCCGACTCTTCATCCATTCCCAATCGAGTTAGCTCTATTACGTGTTATTGTAGTTTTCCAAACAAGGAAGCTAACTCCATTGTGTCCATGTCCTTGGATTCCATGATAGCTGTCACTTTAGGTTGCCATCTCCTATCAAGACATCTTAAAACTTTATTAGTAAGTTCACCATTAATAAACATTTTACCAAGTGCAGTTAAGTGATTTATGATATGAGTAAAACGTTTTTGCATATAATTAATGGTTTCATTTGGAAGCATGCAAAATAATTCATATTCGTGCATCAAAGTATTTAATCATGCACGTCTTACTTAACTAGTTCCCTCATGTGTGACTTGATGAGTGTCCCACATCTCTTTAGTAGAAGTACATTGAGAAACTCAGAAAAATTCATCATAAGACAAGGTAGAAGTGATGATGTTTTTGCCTTTTAAATCATAAGAAACTTTCTTTTTATCATCATCAGTCCAACTAGACTTAGGAATTATTACGATTTCATCATTTATTTTCTTTTTAGGAAAATGGGGAACATTTTCAATTGCATCCCAAATTTCAATATCAATAGCTTCAATAAATATTCTCATCCAGACTTTCCAATAAGCATACCCTTCACCATTGAATAGTGGAGGGCGGTGTATTGAAGCGCCTTCACCTCCAAAGGGATTGTTAGAGCCCATGGTTTCCTTAGGATCTTTTCGAAAAAGTTTTTACACTCGATCTTTCGACCGAGCTCTAATACCACTTGTTGGAAACCAACAAGCGGCCTAACAATTTACTTGAGGAGGGGTGAATAGTAAATGGAAGCTACTATAGCAAATTTTAGTATATAATTAAAATTGTCTGATTTTTGGCAAAATGAACTGGTGCTAATCGATTAGCCTAAAGTGGTAATCGATTAGTGTTTGAGAGCAGAATTGAGGTAATCGATTAGCCTGCTGAAAAATACTGTGAAAATCAGTTCTGTGTAGCAGCAGATGCAACCCAATCAATTGATATACTAAGGCAAACTATGTAGCAATTAATCAAAGCAGTAAAATAGAGAGACACAAGCAATTTTATACTGGTTCACTCTCAACCCTTGAGAGTTACGTCCAGTCCTCCCTTCCGAACCAAAAGATTTGCTATTAAAATCAAATTTGATAGATAGAAGGATTATAATTGAACTTCACTCAACCTAACCCTTTCAAGAGTGTACCAAACTCTTGAATCTACCCCAAATTTGATTCCGGTGATGAAGAACCTCTTCCAAAGCTCCTTGAAACCTTCAAGAGCTCCATCGGGCGAAGAATCTCTTCGTCTTGTACATAGAAACCTCCTAAGACTTCTGTTGGACTACTTTCTAACAAGTGTACTAGATCGTACAAAAGTAATAAAGTAGAAGTAAAATTATCGTTCCCACGAGGATTGCAAATTGTTTTCAATAACTTCCACCTTATTGTAATTACTAATGAAACTTGAAAAGTAAATAATATTTTTGGGTTTTTGATTAATTAATTGAAAAACTAATGTAAATAACAAAACATAAATTAAACAGTGTTTGTGAGATGAATGAGAAAAGCGTTAGGAACGTGGTTTCATTGTAGGACCTAGATTACTAGTTATGAATCTCCGTTGTTCATTAAATCCACGACATTCCAGAGGTAATAAAAACCAGATGTCTCTGAAAATTTATGTTTCTTATTCGATATGAGACCCTTAATGTCTTAAGTGATTTGACATTCGAATAACCATTAATTACGAACACTGGAACATTAAAGTCATATAAGCCCTAACTGTATGTCTACAAATTAGGTGGTTATAATGTTTGATTAAACGACCTATTCTAACTCTCAGATGTCTCTTGTTGAATTAGAGATCCAAATCAAACCATAAATTGATCAGGTTCATGAATTGTAATTAAAACACGAGCAAACAATAGATTTAAATGAAAAACGTCAATTCACAACTTCATAAACTAATTATCCATGCAAATCCACCATATTCCTAACCGAGGGTTTTAGTTACACATATTGAAATAAGAAAAACAAAGATAAAATAAGGGATTCATGATCATAGACAACCTGAAATCCCCAAGAGATCTTCAATCTTCAAGCAGGATTCGTCCGCTCTTGATCTCCAATCCTCTTCTCTCTCTAAATTCTTTCTCAAAAACTATGTAATCTCCCTTTATAATCTCTCCCTATTCTATTCCTAAAACCTAATTTAAATAGTAAAAACTAATCCTTAAACAAATCTATCAAATCTTATCAAAAAGTCCATAAGCTCTCCACACACGCGCCTAGCCGCCAGTAACCCACGCCTAGGTGCGGCCTTCAGGTCTGATTGTCAATTTTTCTTCGCTGCTTGCGCGCCTGGGCGCACCATTTGCTGCGCCTGGTCGTGAATCTTCCTGAGTTGGCAACTATTTCACAATTGATTTTAGTCATTTGAACCCCTGTCTTTGGACTTTTGACCCCCAAGTGCCTAGGCGTGATTGACATGCGCCTGGGCGTGGGTCACTGCTCAGCACTCGCTTTTTCTCCATTTTGACTCCAATCTCTAGATCTTCAAAGCTCATTTCCATTCCATTGCACAATTCATCAAATAAAGCCTTAAAATACCTGAAACCAAACCCAACACATATCAAAACATTCCAGGATCATAATTTACCTAAACTAACTAAAAACTCAACTAATTACCTAAATTACCTAAGAAACAAGCGAAAACCTTAGCAAAAGAGAGTTAATTAATGCTCTAAAACATCATATATTAGACCCAAATCACTCCCCCCAAACTTAGCATTTTGCATGTCCAAGACAAAAGTAAAATAAAAACTCTAGAACATAAGACTATCTTCTAAATTATTATGCAAACATCTAATCTAAGACCCCAGACTCAAACACTTTTTATCACAGGCAATAACTTAATCAAAAATTGGTTAGAAAAACAAACTCCAAAAGAAACAGGAACTAGTGAACACTCTCAATCTCACTGTGTATATCTCTCTCATGTGTATCAAGGGTTATAACAATTCACTCAAGTTCATCCAATGACAATGTGTTACCATATGCTTGACCATAGACCCAAATCCCCACTGAAATTATTGAATACATGCAAAAATCAAAAGGTCTTTACTTTGGTTGTTATGAGGCCATGGCTACAAGTGTAATGTAGGATAAAATAAAGAAGGGATAAAACTAAGGGCTAAAATGAAAAAAAACAAATTTCCCTCAAAAATCATGAATGAGCAATGAATACAAAAATGACTCACACTCACATCAATAACATTTTATTCTTCTTCACTTTTTCAATTTTTCCTTCTATTCTCTTCCTTTTCATTTATTTTTTCAATTTCTTTTTTCAATTTTTTTTCACTTGGAAGAGAAATAGAACTCACAACACTTTTCACCATTTTAATTCACTTGAGTCATTCCTCTCAATTGCTCATTCAAAATTCCAAGGTACTCACAAAAATATTACATCAAATGCAGGGTACCAAAGAATAATTGGTTTGCCCTTCATTAAGCCTAGATGTTCGTACAACAAAAGCATATTCGCCTCCACAGAATTAGGAGACAAGTGGTGCCATTTGAACTTGACTCAATTGCTTAGTCAATGCTGCTATCTGCTTTTGCATCATTTTGTTTTGCATGATGAGGGTCTGAACATGTGAAGACTCACCTCTCTTAGTTGTCCGCTCTGGCTCTTCTTGGATGCTATTTTCCACCATTATCTCAATGATATCTCTGGCCTCTTCAATAGTCTTCTTCTTGGCTAGAGACCCACCAGCTGTTACATCTATCATGTCTTTGTCAGATTGCTGCAGTCCATCATATAAGATTTGAAGTTGCAAGTGTTCTGGTATTCCATGAGTTTGACACTTCTTCAACAGTTGGTGAAATCTCTCCTAGGCTTCATGTAAGGGTTCATCTTATTTTTGTGCAAATGAGTTGATGCTTTTCCTTGTATTATCCCGCTCAACTGATCGGAGATACTTGTCATAAATTTGCGGACAAGTACATCCCATGAAGACAAACTTCCTGTCGGTCGCTTGATAATCCAGCTCCTTGCTTTATCTCTCAGAGATACCGGAAACAGCCTTATCCGAATGGCTTCGTCGGAGGCTCCTTCAATTTTGAAGAAATCCAACATGCTGAGAAAGTTAGCAATGTGCTCTGTTGGATCCTCTTGCGAACCACCTCCAAATTGATCCTTCTGAATTAAGTAGTTGTATTGTGGATCAATTGCAAAGTGTGGTGTATCAATAGCAGGTCGGATGATGCTAGTGGCACATGCATCCATGCTAATCTTTGCATAGTCTGCAAGAGTCTTTGGTTTAGGTTCCTCCTTTTCAGCCATTCTTCTGGGTGGTTTCTTGTTCTCAATCTGCTCTTGCTTCCTTTTCTTCTCCTCCTCACCTACAAGAGACAAGTACATGAAAAGAAAAAGGTCAGCAGCACCTGTTCAGATAACGTAAATAAAACTAATTTCACTAGATAACTATAAATAAGTACCGAAAATTATTGAAATCGAATTTTAATCCCCGGCAACGATGCCAAAAACTTGTTGAACTTTCTACCGAGTATACTAGATCGTACAAAAGTAATAGAGTAGAAGTAAAATGATCGTTCCCACGAGGATTAAAAATTGTTTTCAATAACTTCCACCTTATTATAATTACTAATGAAACTTGAAAAATCAATAATATTTTTGGGTTTTTTATTAATTAATTGAAAAACTAATGTAAATAACAAAACAAAAATTAAATGGTGTTTGTGCGCTGAATGAGAAAAGAGTTAAGAACGTGGTTTCATTGCAGGACCTAGATTACTAGTTATGAATCTTAGTTGTTCATTAAATCCACGACATTCCAGAGGTAATAAAAACCAGATGTCTCTGCGAATTTATGTTTCTTATTCGATATGAGACCCTTAATGTCTTAAGTGATTTGACATTCGAATAACCGTTAATTAAGAACACCGGAACATTAAAGTCATATAAGCCCTAACTGTATGTCTACAAATTAGGTGGTTATAATGTTTGATTAAATGACATATTCTAACTCTCAGATGTCTCTTGTTGAATTAGAGATCCAAAACAAAACATAAATTGATCAGGTTCATGAATTGTAATTAAAACATAACCAAACAATATATTTAAATGAAAAACATCAATTCATAACTTCATAAACTAATTATACATGCAAATCCACCATATTCCTAACTGAGGGTTTTAGTTACACATAATGAAATAAGAAAAGCAAAGATAAAAGAAGGAATTCATGATCATAGACAACCTGAAATTCCCAAGAGATCTTCAATCTTCAAGCAGGATTCCTCCGCTCTTGATCTCTAATCCTCTTCTCTCTCTAAATTCTTTCTCAAAAACTATGTAATCTCCCTTTATAATCTCTCCCTATTCTATTCCTAAAACCTAATTTCAATAGTAAAAACTAATCCTAAAACAAATCTATCAAATCTTATCAAAAAGCCCATAAGCTCGTCGCACACGCACCTAGGCGCCAGTCACCCATGCCTAGGCGCGGCCTTCAGGTCTGATTGCCAATTTTTCTTCGTTGCTTGCGCGCTTGGGCGCACTATCTGCTGCGCCTGGGCGTGAATCTTCCTGAGTTGGCAACAATTTCACAATTGATTTTAGTCATTTGAACCCTTGTCTTTGGACTTTTGACCCCCACTTGCCTAGGCATGATTGACATGCGCCTTGGCGTGGGTCAATGCTCAACACTCACTTTTTCTCCATTTTGATTCCAATCTCCAGATCTTCAAAGCTCCTTTCCATTCCATTGCACACTTCATCAAATAAAGCCTTAAAATACCTGAAACCAAACCCAAAACAGAGCAAAACATTACAGGATCATAATTTACCTAAACTAACTAAAAACTCAACTAATTACCTAAATTACCTAAGAAACAAGCCAAAACCTTAGCAAAAGAGAGTTAATTCATTCTCTAAAACATCATATATTAGACCTAAATCAACTTCAATTAGCCTAAGAACCTCTTAAGCTTTCTATTTACAACAAGTTTTGAACGAATTAAACTCAGCAACTCGCTCAATCTAACAAGAACAACAAATATGAATAATTGAGAGAGTATGAATATGCACTTGAGAGAGTATAGATTTGTGTATATTTTCGGTATAGCTTGTGTAATTATCAAAGGGAGAGGGATTGCTATTTATAGAGTTGAGAATCAGCTCCTCCAAACCCTACTAGCCTCCCTTCAAACGCTCCTGTGAATATTAAACGAAAAGCTCCACAAAACATGGTTTAGTGGTTCCTGGAAATCAGGTTTTGTGTCGTGCTAATCGATTAGCAAAAAATCTAATCGATTAGACTGAATGTTCTAATCGATTAGTCCAAAGTGATAATCGATTAGTCACCTGCTATTTTCAAAAAATAATTTGCTTTTATGTTATTTTCTTTTATACTCTCAAGTGCTTATCACTTATTAGCCTCAATCAATAATGTATTTTAATTATTCTAAATTAGATTGAGGCTAATAACCTAATTCTACCACCCACACTCATAAAGATGATAAAATTAAAATTACAATGAGAGTGAATTAAATAGACTAGATTGCTTCTTTGCTTGTTTGTTGTTGTTGATCTTCATAGAGGCATTGCCATTAATTTGTCAATCATCAAAATCAAAACTATGGAGCCTTGTGATTTTACAAGTTTTTCACAAGATAATCGGTTAGGCAAAACTCCTAATTGATTATCCATGACAGTACAACCAAAAACAACATTAAAACAATAGTTTTAACTACATTATCAAGTTCTAATTCATTTCCAATGACTTTGGATCTCAACTCCTCATGCATACCACATGAACTTATACATCCAAACCATTTAGCTTTAACATACAATTACTAATCCAAGATCAATCGCATTTAAATATATATGCTCAATTCTTAACACATTGGTAATATGACATTATGCCCTCAACATCAAATATCTATTACAACATAGTTGCATTCTATAAAATTCATATATATATTCATTCCATTTAATTCCAATATGTTCAACAAAGTTTCATGAATTTAAGTATTCAAGCAAATCAATTTCCCAAGTTATAAAACACATTACATATACAACATAAATTTCAATTCCAAGTGAATTATCATATTATGTGATATTTAGCTCTATTCACAATTTCATTCCTTATTAGTGCTACACATCTCATTTCCATTCTAATCTAATTCATTTCATCTATATACTCAAACATACCTAAATCCTCTCATACACAATCAATAATCAATTATCATATAACAAATCAAACACATCAATACCATTCACTATCAACATACGCAAGTATGTATCAATTTTAAGGCATATAAAAATTTAATTAATTCCCAAACATAAGCCATAGTTCATAGTTAATTATCAATACCTAATTCAATTTCTAATTCAAAACTATAACTCCTATTCTAAGAGAAAGGGGCTCCTCCCTTACCTCAAATGGAAGAAGGAGCTTGGACCTTGAATCTAACTTGCCTCTTTTGGACTTGAATCCTAGAATCCGTAGCCTTTCTTCTAGTTTGATTGCTGCTCTTAGTGTTGATGTGTGTGAGAAGAGGTTTTGAGAGAGGGTTGATTGAGGTTGGAGGGTTTTGTGAATGATTAGTGTGTATGTTAGCCTTGGGAAGTGTTGGGATTGCATAAAGAGGGTTCATTTTTGAGTCCATGAAAATATATTTCTTTTGCACCACCATTTAGGGAGAAATCTAGAGCATCCTAGGTTTTCCCCCCTTAACCGCCTTTTTATTTTTGCTGGTCTGACACTAATAATCGATTACCATAATTCAGTACTCGATTATCGGGCTATTTCAGACTCTATATTGTGTTCTAGATGTGTCTGGATAATCGATTAGCCAGTTGCGGTAATCAATTATCCTGATCCTTCAACATAAAAATCACATGTTTTAATGTATATTTCTAATGTTTAATTATTTTTAATCAATTTCTTAATACTTAAGGATCCTAGATATTTTATATTTATAAGTCAATTATTTTTCTTTTTATTTAATTAATTTAATTTATCATTTGTTTTTATTTCTTAACTCTTAGGAAACTAATAGAATAATACATTAACGATAAAATTTACATTTTATTTATTTGAAAAAATTACCTCAAAATTTAGCCTATACATAAAGGTGGGGGTAGGATGCCCTCATTTTGTGTTCGAGTTCCCAAGTCGCATCCTATACGTTATTTCTATTTCATATGACTTTTACAAGAGTAATTTCAATTCCTTTCCTCGCAGTTGCTTGATTCTTCTATCTTCGATCTTTATTGGTTGTACTTTGAAAGTGAGGTTTTCACGAAGCAGTATCACGTGCGGTGCTATCACGTGCGAGGGATCATGGATGTATTTCCATAGTTGTGACACATGGAACACATCATGAATGCTGGACAAGAATGGTGGTAAGGCAATTTGATATGCCACTGGTCCAACCTTTTTTAGGATTTGGTAAGGGCCAATGAACCCTGGACTGAGTTTCTTCAGTTTCATGACCCTACCAACTCCAATAGTAGGCACAAACTTGAAGAATACATGTTCCGCTTCCTTGAATTCAAGAGGATTTCGGTGTTTGTCTGCATAACTCTTTTGCCGGTCTTGTGGCCCTCATCTTCTCTTGAATCATCTTGTTGGACTACCGGCAAGTATACCGGGTCAGCAAGTAATATAAAGTAAGTAAATTATCGTTCCACAAGGGATTGCAAATTGTTTCTAATAATTCTTTTGGTTATTTGAGATTATTATGTGAAACTTGTATTTGATTGATTGAATTAAGAAAATATGAAATTAAAATAAGAAAAACAGCAAATTAAAGATAAAAGGAAACAAATGGGAAAAGGCTAGGAACATGGTTTCATTACAGAACCTAGTTTACTAGTTATGAATTTCTGCTTTCGTATTAAATCAACAACATTCCAACTGTAACAATTATTAAATTCCTTTAACAATTGTGTTACCTATTCAATTGGAACCCTTAATCCCTTAAGAAATTACCAAGCAATTAGTCATCAATTAAGAACACTGGAATTAAATACGTTATATAATCCCCAAAAGTATCCCTACAAGTTGGATGATTATAATGTTTGATTGCAAGGTCAGATCTAATCCCTAATCATCCAATTGAAGGATTAGACTACTAATCATAAAACGTGCACTTTTTATGTAAAACAATTTAACCACAATCAAAGAATTGATTTAAAAGGAAAACATCAATTCATAAATTCGTAAACTATTTAGGATCCATACAAATTCACCATATTCCCAACAAGAGGTTTAGTTACACATAATGGGAGAAGAAATACAAGAATTAAGGGAAGAACTCATAATTATAGACAATAATGAATTTACCCCAAGAGATCTTCAAATCTTCAAATGGATCCCTCCATTGTTGATCTTCAATCTTTGCCTTGTCTCCTTGCTCTCAATGATATGTTTTTAACCTCTCTTCTCTAATTCTAATTTTATTCCTAATCTCTGAAAAATTTGTTAAACCTAATGGAAAAACCTATATTTAAAGACTAAAATTGATCCTAATTGAATCGGAGCAAATCTGATCAGAGAGTGGCCCAATTGGGCCTGCTACGTGGGGTGCGCGCCTGGGCGCCCAGGGCCACACGCCTGGGCGCGACAGATCTGGTCTGGTGCTGTTTACGTGGTGCGCGCGCTTGAGCGCCCCAACCTTGGCGCCTGGGCATGTGTCACCTGCTCTGGCTCCGTTTCGCTCCGTTCTTGCGCCATTTTTAAGGTCTTTTTGTCCTCTTTCCAGTTCCGTAATTATTTTCTTTAATTAAGCTCTAAAAGTACCTGAAACATACCCAAAAATGGATCAAAATGTTCAAAGGATTCTAAACTAATAACAAAATCCTAAAACTAATAAAAACATCCTAAGTTTACAAGAGAAACAAGTCAAATCCTTAGTAAAAGGGAGTAATTCATGCTCAAAACATCACATATTGGATCCAAATCACATCTTGATCCTTTTAGTGGTTTCTTGGACTATATCTGGCCTAACCAGTAGGTTCTCCCCCACGTGAAAGCTGTTGTTGTATGTAAACTCCATCAAAGGCAGTAATTGATCCCAGTTCCCATGTTGCTCCAATATGTAAGCCCTTAACAAATCTTCCAAGGACTGTATTATTCGTTAAGACTGACCATCAGCTTGAGGATGGTTGGCTGAACTTAGCTTAACTTCGTCCCCAATGCTTGGTTGAGACTTTACCAATATCTCGATAAGAATCTAGGATCTCGGTCGAATATGATGTTGGAAGGTACTTCATGATGTCGGACTGTCTCCTTAATGTACAACTGCTTTAATTTCTCGTTTCCTCTATTTGTAATAATTTTTATCGATCACCCTTAGAAGAAATAAAAATAATATATAAGCCTATAAAACTAATTTATAAATCATTGTTTACTATATAGAAAATTACACGTGTTACTTGTTTGTTAAATATTGATTGATTAACAAGTTATATATGATTTTTTAGTCAAATTAGAGATTGATTTTGTAAACTTATAAGAAAATGGCTTTATTAATGTTTGCCCTAGGATATTTGTTTAAAAATCTATAATGAGTAAATCTGCATTAGAAATTGATATAATTAATGGATATAAATTTTTTAAATATGACAATTCTTTATGCAGACTTACTTATTATAAATTTTTTAACATGAATCCTAAGAAAATATTGCTCATTTTGATCCTTAAGATATGTTCTTTTATTCATGTATATAGATTAACAAATGAGTAAATGATGTCAGAATATGATATATTTGGTCTAAATTACTTTCATTTAATAATTGGATAGAGAATAATAATAAATGTATAAAGACTACATTGAAGAGAGATAAAGAAATGAGTGGTGAAAAAATAATGTAATAAATAAGTATATGCTTGGAAAAACAAGTAGTATAAACGAGTATTGAGTTTCTAGAATAACATACTTCATATCATATAAGACAAAATCAAATTGCTAAAAGAACATAACTTATAAGACAAAAAGAGAAAACATTAGTTCTGTTAAGGACTGTGAGATCGGACCAGACTGCATTTTTCGGTCCGGTCCGGTTCGGTCTGAGCGGTCTCGCGATCTCGGACCGGACCACTTACACCCCTATTATTAAATGGGGTAATTTAGTCAAAATATACCAAATTATTAGTACATCATTTACTCAATTTTTAATTTACGTACAATAATCTAAAAGAATTTAACTTATTAAATGGAGGAAGTACATTTTTAAATGGCTTATTTAACATTTTAGTCTCTGAACTTAAGTGCTCTTTTGGAATTGGTCCTTAAACTTTTTTTTCGATGCTTTGGGTCTTTGAATTTTGTTTAATTTTTGGATATAGTCCTTTCGTCACTTAAGCGATGATATAGTCGACTTCATGTCACGTCACTTTCACAATATCGACGAGTGACGTGTTATGTAGAGCCACGGGACACTATATGTTTTTTTTTTATTAAAAAATTAATTTCTTTTAAAATTAATTCAGAGATTCGATTTTCTTTAAAAAAATATATAATTTTTAATTATTTTTAATAAATTTGAATTTTTTTAATTTAAAAAAATCACGTGGTATCATCTAGTGTGTTGGCTATCGATGTGGCGAAGATGACGTGACATATCCTCAATCATATCATCACTTAAGTGATGAAATAAACATTTCCAAAATTTGATCAAAGTTAAGGGACTCAAAACATCGAAAAAAAGTTTAAAAATGGATTATAAAAGGACGCCTAAGATCAGAGACTAAAAACTTAAATAAATCTTTTTAAAATCATAAGAAATAATTATTTTTTTTTTTTAAAAAATGACAAATAACGTGGAAAGAATATGCCAAGCTATTTGTGTCAGCGTCACATTTAAGGCTAAAGTCAAACGAGGATATCAAATATCAATGCTCAAGATCCAGTTATACATCTGTTCAAAAAGATATGCCAAGCTGCCACGCATAAAAAAAATTGTGACAATGTGTATGACAATTGACACATAAAAATTGCAACAAAAGTGTAACATACTCCTTCCCCTCCCAGTTATAAAGTAATTTCGGTTCATCAATATTGTTGAATTTTATATTAAAATTGATATGTTCTTTCAAAAACATCTCTCTACCAATAATTAGAATATAATATTTTTTTTCAATTTTCAATAATTAATTTAATTCCTAAATACTTCATCATCTATATTTAATGCAGCGAATCAATTTCCAAGTCATTTACAACATTAAACAAGCTCCATTAAACAAAATCCATTTCATATTCCAATACAATGTTATTTATTTATTCTCACAAAAACTTAGACCACAATCATTAAATGTAAGGATAATTTTGGAAAAAATTACAAGATTACCTTATATTTAGGACCAAATTTTTTTTACCCAAAACGACCTTATAATTAGGGATGGAGGGAGTACTAAAGAAGAAGTAAACTACTCCCTCCGGTCCTATTTATAGGACCCTTTTGGGGTTTTTCACACCCACCAAGGAAAGTGGTTAAAGTGGTTAGTGGCATTGGAAATGTGAAAATTTGATATACTTTTTCAAAATTACCCCTATTATTGTTATTGGAACTCTAAAAAGTGTTGACTTAATAGGGGTGTTTGTGGAAAGAAGTAATTAAATGCTATTGGAAATTGAAAAGGGTCCTATAAATAGGACCAAAAACTCCAAAAGGGTCCTATAAAGAGGACCGGAGGGAGTACTATAAATACTAGTTCCGTTTTTATTTATATGTAATGTAAATAAGATATATTTTTTCTCATCCTATTTATAAGATCCTTTTAGAGTATTTTTACTCACACCAAGGAAAGTGATTAGATTTATTAGTGGCATTGGAAATGTGAAAAATTAATATACTTTTTCAAATTTACCCCTATAATTATTATTGAAAATCTAAAAAGTGTTGACTTAATAGGGGTGTTTGTGGAAAAAAGTAATTGAATGCTATTAAAAAGTGAAATAATATTTTATAAATAGGACAAAAATAAAAACCTTAAAAGAGTTTTATATATAGGACCGGAAGGAATATTTTTTTAAGAAATGTATAATTACTGTTTTGATATTTAATATATTAATTATGTTTTTTTTCACTATATCATTTCTCTCTTTATAATTGCGGTATTAATTTTTCTTCATTACTTACATAAATTAAGATTTATTTAATAAAATAATATAGAAAATAATATTTATTACATCCTTAAAATTTTCATAATACAACAAATAAAAAAAATTATAAAATAAAGCTTACTCCCTCTGTCCTTATTATAGGGCACCATCTTGGTAGATTTGGTGTCATTTTTATAAGTCGTTTTAGAATATCTAAGTAGCATTAAAGAGTTTATTCCAAATGCACCATTCATAATTATATAAGGATGATAAGATAATAATTACAATAGAAAAATAAATGAATAAAACTGTAAAGTTTTAAATTGGGGTAATTTTAGAATGACAATATACTATTATTTAACGAATTTAGAATAATAATTACTTTTCTTAATCTGGACAAATTAAATAAAAATGACTTATAATAAAAATAAGGAGGAGTGCAATAAAAAAATCGGAGGGAGTATCAATCATGCGTTGAGACAAGTGAGCTGCAATAATTCAAAGCAGCACTTCCCTAAAATTTATTTGTACAGAGGACTCCCCGCAAAACTAGGCATTTCAAGGTTTCGTAATTAAAGTATTCTCCCGTTTGAAATGGAGTACTAATAAAAAACAAATTTTTATTTTGGTTTAAAATATAAAAATAAATAAATTGATTTTATTAAATTTTGTTTCATTCATAACGTTACTTTCATAACGTATTAGTAAAAAGTTGTTATTTTATTTAATTTTTATTTTGTTTAAATTATTTTTTTTATGAAGCATCGAAATCGATACTTCAATTTGCCTCGCGTATTCAATATCGATACTTTCCGAAACTTCACCGATACGTGTCTATGATGTATCGAAATCAATTTCTTTAAAAATAAATAAATATTAATCTGATATTTTTCGGATACTCTCCGATACTCTTAAAATATCTTTTGATACCTTTGATGACACTTATGTATTGCATATAGAAGAGAGAATAAAAAATGCATATGCATAAGAGACACGCTATTGTTTTCTTCCATTGATAAAAATGTTAATTTGATTTATAAAAACATTCCTAATAATGGTAAATGATATAATGAGATATATTGATACTATTCCTATTTGACAATATAATTTTCGTTTTATACTTGATAATCTTTAAAAAGTATGTTCTTAACTTGAAACCTTGGAATAACATTCATATGTTTAGAATGTTTTATAGACTTTTTATTCATATTTTAAATGTATATCGTAAACATATCGTATCCTCTATTTTTGATAATGGACGTATCATCGTATTAGATACGTATCGTATCCGATACTCAGTATCGTATTGGTGCTTTATAGCTCCTTTCCTTAAATACATCTACCTTTTTATAAATTTGAAAAGTTTGGTTTTAGAATTTTAAACTTTAATGTTTAAATCATGAATTTGTTAAGGAATTAAAATGTGGTTGTTATGGGTGTTTGTTTTTAAGAATTTAGAGTAGACTACTACTCCCTCCGTTCCTTTTTAACTGTCATTTTTTGGAGAAGTTTTTTGCTTCTTTTTATTTGCCCTTTTGATTCTTGCAAGAGTGTAATAAATGTTATTTTCTATGTTTACCCCTATTTAGTAGGGTATTGATTTTCATAAGTAGTGGAGAAAAGTAATGATTATGGAAAAGAAAAGACTATAGTGGGAAAAAACATAATTAATGTATTGAAAATCTAAATAATGATTGCATTTCTTTAATGGTGTGTTTTGTTTGAAATATGACAGATGTAACGCCCACTGGAATTTAACCCTTTAAATTATAAATATTATGTTATCGAAATATAAAGTATCTTATATATGAATGACTGTGTGGATTTTAATTTCTATGTGAAAATTTATATTAAATAGTTTAGGATGTAATTTGCATGCTTAGGGATTGGTATTAATGAAATTATCATTGGAAAATTGAATATAGAATGAAAAACAAAGTATTTTGGAAAATTTTTGCCCTAGTAATGGATTACCAGGGGCATGTAATCGATTACCAGGCTGTTTTACACTAGATAATCTATTACCAAATCATGGTAATCGATCACCACGAGTCTGAACAGCCAATGTAAGTCGGTTTATGAACGAATGATTGAGAATTAACCACGATTTTCACCACAAATATCTCTGAGGCACTGTGTTGGATTGAAAATGACATTAGGGAGTCATTAATTTAAATATAGGAGGGAGTATACACTCATGAAACTTAAGAACATAGCCAAACTATGCTGAAAAACCAAGTTTCCTGTCATCAACTTCCATCAATTCGTGTTCTGTGATCCAAACCTCAAAACCCAGCAAACAATATACCAAATTAAAGCTTGTTTAACCCTCTTCAAATTGATACCAAGTTTGTTCGATTTGGTGGACTCTGGAAAGAGTTATCAACCTGCAAAGATTGGTGTTCAAATCTGAAAACTGAGTTTCAGATTCAAGGAGCTTACTTTCCTTGATTCGTGTGGTAAGCTCAAGCATTCTTTGGGCTTCAAACTTGTTTTATTTTCATGTTGACATATCCTAGTTTTGATTCTAATCCTTGATCACGATTTATTATCACTGATTCTTGATGAAAAACCCTGATCTTGTTGCTCTGTTGAACTGAAAACAGAACTTGTGCAGCTGAAACCAAACTTTGGAAACTTCTCAAACAAACCAGTTTCTTTCCACTCAAAACCAACTTGAATCTCTGAGATAGGTAAGGGAGAAGTTATCCGGGTACTAGAATAATAATCCGATGGCTAGAAATCTAGGAGTTCTCATGAACTCAAGGGCAAAATTAGTGAAAAATGAGAACTTGAATTAGGATAATGACTTGGAGGTCATTTTAATGCTACCTCTGAATTGGAACAACTTATATATGATGGATATGAGCTCAACAAATAAAGAAATTGGACTGATTCATAGAGGAAATGAAAATCATATGTGATATTGTCATTTTACGTGTTTTATGAAATTTGAATGAAATCTATATGAAATTGATGGTTGGATGGCTGAAAATATGCATGAACATGTTTGAATATATGTGAATTTGATCTGTTTTGAGTTGTATTGGATTAAAGTGAAGTGTATCAAAAGTTGGTATAGCAAAACTCAATTCAGTGTGCATTCTGCTGCAGGGTAATCGATTACCAGGCTAAATTTGCCACCAAAATTTGAATTTCCACATGGTAATCGATTACCATCCTTGGGTAATCGATTACCAAGGCCCCTGAATTGAAATTTGCTCAATTTTGGCACACGAGCCTTAATCTAACGCACTAATGGATCATGAAAGGAAATATTATGAATGAATGAACATGTTTATGATGATTTTGATGATGTTTGAGTATGAATATGGAATTCATGTTTATGAATGGAAATTTCATGAATAAATGAATATTTTAATGATGATGATAAGGGTAAGAACTTCATAATTATGGAAAGAATGAATAATGAAAGATGAATCAAGAATGAATTGCATTCGCCCAAGGAGTGCGGATGCTGAGATGATGATATTATCATGATGATTGAATGATGAGAAATGAATGTAATAATGAAAGATTGGTAAGGAACCATTCTTGCATACATGCATTTGATGAGATTTGCTCCAGTTTGTGAGACTTTAATACTAGTTGCGCCGGGCGGAGGAAGCCTGTAAGTCGTGAGCGCAGGGCGGAGGAAGCCTGTAAGTCATGAGAGGTCGAGCGGAGGAAGCTCATGAGGACCCACCTATCTCCAAACTGCGATGCCCCGGGAAAAAACGAGAGTAGCATGCATCATGCCACTTAATTACAAGATAATTGTGTGATAAATTGGGTGTGCATTTGTTTATGCATTATTCTTTGATTACTTGATTATTTGCGATTGTTATTTCTAGTTCTGATAGATTAGTATTTGATGATGTGCTTCGGCTATGACTTACTCCCTTTGCCCTTTGTTTGTCAGGTAATGGCACAAAATCGATATGCGTAGAGATGAGGTTCATTCCCCAAGGGGAATGACATAGGAGGGGTACTAACCTGATTCTAGAGGGGACGGTGGAGATCACGATCCGCCGCCTGAACCCTCTCCCTCATATGCGTTCCCTGAGGACGTGTGTTCCTATAGTCTTTATCGTTCGCCTGTTTCCTGACTAGGGCGAATGATAACTGACTATGTGATGTTATATATCCTGGATCTTTTGGAGTTGAGAACCATGTGCTCTGGGTCGTAATATTTTGTCTGTAAAATATGTGAAATGACCTAGAGTACACAATGAAAGCTATGCTTTAGTAATGCTGCTAACATGATGTAAAATATGTGAACTATGTCTTGAATACTTTTGATGATAATATACATGATGTATATTAGTTCTCATCTCCATGTGAATGATGTGGTGATGTGTTGAATTAGTGATGACTTAAGTTTATTTTCCTAAAAGGCGAAAAATTAACCCACATTTTTATAAAAGAATTAAAGAAAAAGGGAAATAAATTTGGGTCGTCACAACAGATAAATAGGAACGATGAAAGTATAAATTATGGATTTTAAATTTGAATATTTTTTTTACAAATATTCTTATATAGAAATATATATTGTGTCTGAGTTAACCTGTATACATTCATGATGTTTAATTACTATTCCTCTAGTTAAACCACTAAACCAGTAAATCATTGCCTTGACCGGTTTGATCATTGATACCCATTTTAATAATATTGATCTTAACTACTATTAGGGTTAAGAATAAGGACTTTAAAAAAAATAATTGTCTTAAAAATAAAAATTTAATATATTATAAGATGGAAATTTAGTTTTTTTCATACATGTTTACTTTATTTAAAGCATTAGAGACGAAATTTTAATTGCTAGAGACGGATATTTCCGTCTCTAATCTTTTTACAACTCCAAAATTAGGGACGGATTAAATTATGTCTCTAAATATGAAATTTCTAGTAGTATTAACGAAATATGTCTTAAAAGTATATTAAAATGAAGCTATTTGAATATATATTCAATAATATTAAAATTTTCTCAAATTTAACACATGATCTAGATGACTTACACTTTGTTTGGTTACCAGAGAGAAAATGGGAAGAGAGAAAAGAGAAGAGAGAAATAGGGAAGAGAGATTATGTAGAGAAAATTAGTAGATTTCGTGACTGTTTGTGTTTGGTATGAGAGAAAATTGGAAGAAATATGAGAAAAAGAAAAATTGAGTTTTCTCTCCTTTTGTTTGGTTGGAGAGAAAAGTGGGAAGAGAGAAAATAATAAATTTGTTACAAAACAAATGTACCCTTATTTTACATAACAAAAATAAATATATATATTTTTTTCTCAATATTAAACATAACCAAATATTTTTTTACTCACTTCAATTAATTTTTAAATAATCAAAATTATAATTCAAATATTATTTTTTTTATTTCAGTATATTTTTCTCTCTTTGATTATTTACTACATAATAAAAATTCTAATTCCAAATTATAAAAAAAATAAAAATAAAAATTTTTGAAAATGAGAGTTAGAAGAAGGAGTGGGGTTTATTTTGTCTTTTTATATGTGAAATAGTCTACTCAATACTTTTCTTTCCAAAATCTCTTCATTTGAGGAGAGAAATTTTTTTTGAGTGGATCCCACCCATTTTTCTCTTCTCCCTCATTTTCTCTCCTTAACCAAACAAGAGAAAACCTCATTTTCTCTCTATTTTCTTCTCCCTCAAATTCTCTTCCCCCAAAATCCCTCAAATCAAACAAAGCCTTATAGTTATTAATCAACGAATGAATTAGTAAAATTTTCATTGTATTAAAGGTTATGAGCGATGTAGAAATTGATAAAATTCAACATTTGTTTATATATTTATATATATGCAAAATATGGTAATAAAGATAACAATGATGAGTATTTGAACAATATATATATATTGATCCTAATTGTTTCTTTAATTTTCTGCTTACAACACAATTATTAGAGTATCTTTCTATTTTCAAATTAAGTTCTTTAGGCTTAAATACTTTTTTGTCCTTTATTTATTTTAGGTTTTAATTGGATCTTTTATCTTTTAAAAGGATTAATTTAATTCTTCATTTTCTGACATTTGTCAATTTTATCTTTCCGTCAATATGATTAAATTTTTACTAGAATATGCTGATTTTGTAAGAGATTTCTTCTTCCGGTCACCAGAATATGCAACTTTCAACGTGTGTGATATTTTTATTGGTAAAATTTCAATATCGCTCCACTTTTTGAGGATGAAATTTCACTCATATTTTTGCTTATCTAGTTTTAAAAGTGTAAATTATGGCGATAAAATACATATTTTTGTGATCGGAAAAGGAATTTCTACAAAATCAGTATATTCGACTGAAAATTTAACACGGTAAAGATTGAAGGATAAAATTAATATATGTTAAAACAAAGAAGACTAAATTAGTTTTTTTTAAAGATAAAAGACCAAATTGAAATCTAAAATAGAATATATATTAAAAAAAGGAATTAAAAATTATATCTCCTTGATTCCCGCATTGCTTAAACCATACTTCCTCTGTTTCATATGTAGTGTGTTTTAAGGTTATGCATGAGTTTTAAGAAATGGTAAAATGATGTAAGGAATTGTTGTATTTTGACTATAATAACCCTATATAATCATTATTGAAGAGAGATAAAGGTATTGGAAGTGAAAAATAGAGTGAAGTAAATATGGTGCATGTGTTTGGAAAAATAGTATTAATTATGTATTGGGTTTATAAAAGAACAAGACTTATAAAACATGATACAAATGCTAAAACAACATTACATATGAAACGGAGGGAGTATAAGACTGAATATGAAGATTAACAGGCTAATTAATGGATACTCACTCTCTGATATTATTTAAAGATCACACTTAATCATACTAACATAAATTAAGGAAAAATAATTATATTTCTTGAAACTTTAAAAATTTACTTTAATAATATAATTTTACATTCGTAACTTGTATCGAAATTTTCAAAATGTATTATTTTACATTAATGAAAAATGGACAAATTAGATAAAATGCCGATAAATACCTCCAAGAAAGTGACTTTCAAATATAATAAGAACCAACGAGTTGTTGGTGCAGTGGTGCTTGGGGCTGCACTTGGTAGGGCGAATCACGGTTCGATCGTTCGAAACAACGTTGGGAGTGAAATAAAACCTTAATCCCGGGACCCTCTCAAACTGAATTAGTCGGTTCAGTTGACTGGATACCAGGGTGCAAACAAAAAAAATATAATAAGAGAATTTTTCTAAAATGTAAGTTTTAAATTTAATCGGAGGGAGTATTTAAAAAGATTAGAAACTTCATTATCATAAATTACTACTCCCTCCATTTAATATAGGTAATGTTTATAGAGTTTTTGTTTTATATTTTATATGTATTGTTCTTTTACAAAATTCAATACACACTCAATGTTATTTTTTTCAACATACTCCTGCTAATCACACTCTTTTTTTCATTTTCAATATCTTTTTTTTATCTTCAATAATGATTATATAAAAACATTATAGTCAAAATACATCAAATTCTTACCCCATTTAACGATTTCTTAAAATTCGTGCGTAACCTTAAAATAGATGTAAAATGAAAGGGAGGTAGTAAAACTAATACTCCTTTCTTACAAAACAAGCAAACCCGCTGAACGAAATTTTATTGATACCGACGAGAAATAACACTGAAATAATAGAAAACACAGGTTACAAGCGCTGAACTTCACATGGAAAATTATTGCCAACACCTCGAGGAGAACAATGAAGGATTAATTATCTAATTTGCTTTTTCTAAGTGCTTTGGATATCTTCAATGATTTAAGCTCTTCCATCAAGTGCAACAAGTTGTTGTAAGAGGAACCACCCTCTTCGATAGTTCTCTTTGCAGCAGCAGCAAGCTTTTTTGCTCTCTTCCTAATTTCTATGCTCTCTTCTCCACTTCCCATCAACACCTTCACAGCCTTCACAATCTCTTCCCTCTTCACCGCGGCGTCCTCATCCTTGTTCATCCAAATCTTGTTTTCTTTAGTGCCCACCGGAACCGCAACCTTTAACACATCTGCTAGCAATATCTCATTGTCAAATTGCTCTGCAAACAAAGGCCATGTGATCATAGGCAAACCAGCATTCATGCTTTCTAGCACTGCGTTCCAACCGCAGTGAGTTACAATTCCTCCTATAGCAGGATGGTTCACTATGAGCAATTGTGGTGCCCAATTCCATATGATATAGCCTTTCTTGCTTTCTTTCATCCTTTGCACGAAGCCTCGCGGCAAAGTGTCTCCATCTTCATCATCATCTCCATCCATATTTCGAACGACCCAGATGAAATCATGACCAGAATTTTCAAGCCCGTGAGCAATTTCAAGAAGCTGAGCATGAGAATGCCTGATTAGGCTTCCAAAACTAATATACAATACAGATTCATTCTCCTTAGAGTTAAGCCAATTTAACAGCTCTGAATGTTCTTCAGTCTCTTCCTTCGGTCCCTTACTCGCCTTTTCCTCATCATACTTGTTAATCCAAGAAGAAACTGGTCCTATGCTCCAAGACTTGACCCCTGTTATGCTCTTATAAAGTTCCTCGTACTCACTTTCAATTTCATGAAAGCTATTGCAAAGGATTCCATAGCTTTTGCTCTCTGACTCAATTGTTGTCTCAAAATAGCTTTTCACTTTGGTCTTGTTCCTTATCCATTCTGGGAGCTGCAGGGTTGTGAGCTGCATGCTTTCTGGCAAGCCAGGAATTGAAAACTTCTGCGTTTCAGAGGCTACCTTCTCATGAGGCTTATGCTTCTTGACAGAATGAATGACACAGCTGCAGAAATAGCTTGTGACATGAAAGTAAAGCCTCGGAATGCCAAGTTTAGCAGCAGAATCCACTGTCCAAGGATAGAACATACCAGTGACTAGACAATCCGGTTGAATATCCTCAAACAAAAGTTCAATTTGATCTTTCATCAGTGAAGTTGCAAGAAGGATTTTGTCGCGCATTTCGAGGGAGATGCCAGATTTGATGTTGTCAACACCATCAGGGAGACCAAGTTGGGCAGCAGGGAATTGAAGCAAATGAGTTTTGATGGAGAGTCCAGAACTGAAGTCACTGTCTATGTCTTTTTGGAATGACAAAGCAGTAGCTTTGGTTGCAATAATGGTAACACTTGCACCATGCTTGGCAAAGAGCCTTGCTGTGTCAATCATAGGTTTCATATGGCCAGGAGTTAGATATGGAAGAAATATGATTTTCAGTTGGTTGGTTTGAGACTCCATGGGCTTGTCTTGTCAAGTAGTAATTAACTGGAAAAGTGGAGGATTATAGGTGCATTACAAAGGCTGTGTATACATTTGTTTGATGAACTATAGCTTAAATATACTCCCTCGTTCAAATTTAACTTAACCGTGGCTTTAAAAATTTCACACGGATTAAGAGAGCCATTTAATGCTTCAATTTTTAAATTATTAGATAATTTTATTATTATATCCTCAAAACATATTAATTATCATCCATTTCACATATTTCAACACATAAAATGCAAGATTAAAGTTGAAAAAAATTAATTAATAGATCATCGAATTCTTAAAGCTACAAATAATTTGAATCAAGTTAAAAAAACTCAAATGACAGATAAAGTGGAACGGAGAGAGTAGATGGCATTCGAATTTCGACGGCAATTTACTAAGGCAGTAGTTGGAAAACTAGTGGAAATTATTTTTATACTCCTCCTTCTCATCCTATTTATAGATTACACTTAATTACGCTTAATAATATTTAATAATATTACACAAAGTCACAATTTTTGAAACATTAAAAATATACTTAATATTACAATTTTTATTTTTAATTTGCATTGAAAATTTCATAAATGTATTAATTCACATTAATGAATAAAAGTTAAATAAGATAAAAAAAATATTTCGTACAAAAATACAAAATGACTTATAAATAAAGGAAAATGCTAGTTAAGAAACTAAAACTAGTAATTTTTCGGGTTTTCGAGAGAGTGTTTAATGCTAACTTGTTATTTTTTCTACTTCTACTAACTTTAACAAGTAGGGCACTTTTTTTAACAAAACCCATAAATGAAATAAAAAAAAATAGAATATTACTTATAAATAGGATCTATGCAAGTATTTGACTATATGGGTGACACTCAGCATATCATTTGTATACGTGGAAAATCATATATGTGACACAGGTTGATTAATTTTGTTTTTTAAAATGTTCAAGGTGTAACATCCCGAATTTTAATTCTAATAATAATTAGAATAACAATAAGATTTTGAAATAAGAATTATCCGAAAAGGGATTTAAAATGATGGATTAGGAATTCTTTGAGTGCCATAAAGGAGTCAAGGAGCATTGGCATCGAAAAGCGAATTTAAAGAAGACCAAACGGGGGTTAAAAGCGGTGTTTTCGGTGTTTTAAATTCGCTAACTTGGGAAATTCAAAATATAAGATTTAAGACTCCAAACACAATTCCCACCGTTGGATATGAAGATATGATTTTTAGGAAGTTGCTCGTCAAATTTGAGCAAGATCCGACTGTGAACGAAGAAGTTATGGTAATTTGAAGATAAGGGGAAAATAGAAGAAAAATAGAAAAGCAAACTAGCAGTACCTGATCATTATACTCGAGTATTTTGTGAAATACTCGAGTATTTTGGGGCAAAACACTCGAGTGTTTACAGAAACACTCGAGTATTCTTCGATCTGAAACGTTAAATTCGCGTTTTGGGGTCGAAACCCCCATTCCAACCCCTCTTTCTCTCTCTCTCCGATCCTCCTTCTTTCTTCCTCCTCCACGGCCTCCACCGCCGCCCTTGGCCGCCCACCGTGGCCACCCTCTCCCTCCCTCAACCCGTCTCTCTCCCTCTCTTGTTCTTTTTCTCTCTCTCCTTCCCTCACAAACTCTCTCTCTCTCTCCTCCCCACTCACAGACGCCGCCACCTCCGGCCGCCACCGCCACCTCCACACGAACCACCACCACCACCATAGTTCTCCCTCCCTCTTCCCCTTTGGCTTTGGTTCCCCTCTCTTTCCCTCTCTTCGAGCTATCTCTCTCTCCACGGATCTCACCGGCGCCGTTACCGGTCCGTGATCGTGCCGGGCTCGTGTCGGGAATCTCGAAGCTCGAAGCTCTTGCCTTGGTCCAGCCGCGATCGTTCCCGCTAACGAGGAGCAACACCGACGCCATCATCGTCGCCGAGCTAAAATCCAGGTTCTATTTAACAAACCCGAGGTAAGAGGGTTCGCGTTACCTTTACTTAAGAAGTAAATTCTAGGATGCTATAGTGGTAGCTGAGAATAGGGTAATTAAAAAGTATGTTAATGAACCTTAGGGTAACCCTCGTGGATATAAAGGAAGTAAATATAATTGTTAATAGAAACCACACTTTAGGGAATAAAAGGAATGAACATAAAATAAGGCCCGGAACGAATGAGCGTAATTAGAATATTAAAATAGTTAGAATAAAACAAAAACGTGAGCAATCATAAAAAATAAAACCATAGGGGAAGTAAATGGACAAAAAGGGTAAACGAAATAGGCGAAAGAGAGAGTAGAATTAATGAATTAAAGAATAATAAATATAATAGTACCCGAAGAGTAAAGTGAGGTAAATGAGGGATTAGTATAGGGAATAATAAATACGTGCAGGACCGATTAGAGCAATAGGCGCAAAATAAAGAAATATATTTAAAAGAAAATAGGAAACCGATAAGCGGATTAATAAAAAGATAATAAAACGAAGAGAAAGTACATTATGAGAGAAGTTAGATAGAATAATTCAATAAAAATTGAGAAGTTAGATTAAGTTAATAGAGCAATTAAATATAATATAGTTAATGAAATAGGAACAATGAGTTAGGTAATTGACTGAGATAAGGAAATTAAGAAATAACTAAGAATAAGTAACGAGAACTAGAATATACTATACTTGACCGTATTAACTAGAGTTGGATAAAATCGAGGGAAACAAACAAAAGAAAAAGAGTAAAGTAGAAAATGTAGAAAAATGTGATAAGTCATAAACGAAAATAAAGATTAAAAGATTGAGACAAGTATAAAAGAAATACTTAAATTATAAGAAGAGAAAAGAGAAATAATTAAGAAAGAATAAAAGAGAACGGCTGATGATCTGTTGGACTCAGTCATAAAGAAAAGAAGAACGACTGATGGTCTGTTGGACTCAGTCATAATAAAAGATAAACGACTGATGGTCTGTTGGACTCAGTCATGATTAAAGATGAACGACTGATGGTCTGTTGGACTCAGTCATGATTAAAGATGAACGACTGATGGTCTGTTGGACTCAGTCATAAGAAAAGGAAAACGACTGATGGTCTTTTGAACTCAGTCATATAGAGGATAACGACTGATGGTCTTTTGGACTCAGTCATATAAAAAGAAAACGGCTGATGGTCGGTCTGTTGGACTCAGTCATAAAGAAAAGATGAACGGCTGATGGTCTGTTGGACTCAGTCATAATAAAAGGAAAACGGCTGATGGTCTTTTGGACTCAGTCATAAAGAAAAGATAAAGGGCTGATGGTCTGTTGGACTCAGTCATAAGGAAAAAGGAAAATATAAAGAAAAGGAAAAAGAAAAAGAAAAGGAAGAGAAGAAGAGAAAGTAAAGAAAAGAGAATGTAAGGAACTAGAAGAAATTAATTAAATGAATAACGTATACTAATAATTGTGTAGGCTTAGTTATTTGCTATGTCTTCTTATAGGATTTATCTTTTTAAGTTCTGTGTAATGCTACCCTTCTTGATATAATTTTACAGGTACGGAAGCGGAGCTTACACTGTTGCGGGCCGAACTGGAAACTCTCCACCACGTGGAGTGTACTTTTGATACCCTGAGCGGATTTTATGTTTAATTATATTAAAAACTGTTATTTTTGTAATTTATAATATCTGTAGTTATATGCCCTGAAACTGGTACTAATCGGGCGTTAGGATCTGAACTGGTTTTTAATCTGTTGTGTTTATGTTTTTGAGCAATTCTGGACTGACAGGTTTTTAGAAGGAAATTTTTGGGAAGTCCGAAAAACAGAGGAAACTCTGCCGGATTTTCGTAAAACCTTTCATAAGAAATCAAACAATAAAATGAATTTTCAAACTCTGATTTTATTAAAATTTAAAATTAACCGATTAAAGTGAGGATGTTACATAATGAAAATACTAAGAAGTTTAATTCCCCACAGGTACTTGTTAAGAAGCCAAATATAATTTGAAAGTATTGAAAAATATACTTTCTCCCATCCTATTTATAAGACCATTTTGGAGTTTTTCACTTCCACCAAGGAGAATGGATAAATTTGTTAGTGACATTGGAAATGTGAAAATTTGATATACTTTTTCAAAAATACCCCTATAATTATTATTGGAACTCTAAAAAAGGTTGACTTTATAGGGGTGTTAGTGGAAAGAAGTAATTAAATTCTATTGAAAATTGAAAAGGAGTCTTACAAATAAGACCAAAATAAAAATCCCAAAAGAATCTTATAAATAGGATTTGAGAAAATAATTTTTTAAGTTCTCGAGATAAGAATTGATACTTTTTTTTTTATTTTTTTTTACTTTTAAAAGTTTAATAATTGTTCTAATGACACCGATTAGCAATACACAATTCAATGTCTGTTTGATTTATTTCGTCATATATGTTATGCATTTTAGAATAAAATACTTATTTCTATTTAATTTTTTCTTCAAGCATAGATCCTTATTTTTCATAATCATTTTTTAGTCACTCTCTTCTTCATCTCAAATATAGTATTCATTCATATATAGTATACTATTACTCTCTCTCCTATTACTTCCTCCGTCCCATAAATTATGATCTTTTGGAAATTTCACACATATTAAGAAATGAGTAAGTGATGTAAGAATTTTGTATAATTGGACTAAATTACCCCTATTTAATAAAAGGAGAGAGAGTAATAATAAATGTATGAAGATTATATTGAAGAGAGATGTAAAAAATGAGTGATGAAAAAGAAAATGCAATAAATAAGGGTATGTTTGAAAAAAGACATATAAATGAATCTTGAATTTCTAAATAATCATGACTTATGAGACAAAAAAAATCTTCAAAAGATCATAACTTATAAAACGAAGGGAATATTAAATAAGGATAATTTAGTCAAAATATATCAAATTTTTACATCATTTAATCATTTATTGATTCATATGCAATGACTAAAACTACAGTATATTTTAGTACTAATAAAAATAGGGTTATGCTAACAAGTGTCTTAAGAGCACTTGTTAAGGATACTAAAAGTGGAAAAAATTCATAAGTCCAAGGTATTTACTCTCTCGATAATCCAAAAAAGTACATTTTCCCATAACTTTTAACCACGTTTAATCTCTTAATAAGTGCTCTAAGTACACTCTTTAGCATTTTCCATAAAAATATTCCTTATCTTTTGAATTTGTTTATTTGGAAACTTAAGTAACATGTTGATTCATGTACATGAGTTGACTTTACGAGGCATATACTCCGTCTGGTCCTATATATAGGACACCTTCTAGAAGAAATATTTGGTTTTATATAGGGCACTTTATATTTCCTATGCATCATTAATTGTTTTTTCTCTTTTTTGTCCTTATTAAATGCTTTAACTAACTATGTTTTTTTGTTATTCATTAATGAATGTGAACTTTTCAAGTAAAGTGGAGGGGGTAAAATTGTAATGTTACAATATATTCTCATAAAATTCGAAAAACTAATCATTTTTCTTGATTCGAGAAATACGGTTAAGTATGTCCTTTATATAAGACGGGAGGGATTACTACTATATTGAACGCATGCCGATGCAGAGGTGTTTGTTTAATGAATTTGTAATTTTGTATTACACTCCCTCCATTATTAATTTTTGGCTTGATAGACATATTTTAAGAGATTGTTGATTATTATAAGTTTTATGTATGTTTTGTTTAAAATATTTTTATTTAATATTTATTGAAAATTGTAGTAGTATTTAATTTTTATTAGAAAATGTATTTATTAATAACTGTATAGTGGTTCAAGTACGAGAAATGATAAAAGTAGAATTAAAAAGAAGTAAAATAAAGGATAAAATGAAGGGTTAAAATTATAAAAATGATTAAGTATTAAAATTGTAAAAAGACAAAATAATGAAACGAAAAAAAATCTAAAAAGCTAAAAACTAAAAAATGGAGAGAATATTTCAATTGATTAATATACCCTAGAATTATTAGCTTAGTTGATATAGCTTTCGGACATGAAGCGTGAGCAAGCTCGAGTAAAATTTCCGAAAGCGTGTTCTCTCTCCATCCTAAAAAAAAAGAGAAAAAAAATTTTGCCTTAATTTTTTTTTGTGTGTTTTAACATCAATTTTAGGGATTAAAGAGAAGAAGGGAAAAAATTGTGTATTTGTATTTTAAAATTAAATATTTAATATTTATGACTATTGAACTTAACTTTTTGATAATTTTTTTCCTAGTTTTTAACTTCTTAAGTATTAACGTTAAACAAATAAATCTTTATAAAAAGTGAAGTTTATAGATGAATAGTTTGAATAAACATTTGTTTATGATTATAGATGTTGACCCTTTGGTTTCATGGTGTACGTATTAGGGGTGTAACGGTCCGGTCCGGTCCGGTCTTTAATAAACTTTAGGGACCAGACCGATTAAATTATTATGGTCCGGTTCGGTCCGGTCCCGGTGTTTTTCATATGCAAAGACCGGACCGAACCGTTACGGTCCGGACCGTTGCGGTTCGGTCCGGTCCGGTCCGGTCCGGTCCGGTCTATTTAGACCATACTTGTTCAAAGTCCTTTTTTTTTTTTTTTAAATTTGGGTTGAAATTGGGCCAAAGGCCCGTTTTTCACTTGGCTCGGGAACCCTAGGGTTCCCTCTGCTTCTGATCATGTTGCAGAACAGCAGTTGCAGAAGGGAGATCGACAGAAGGCAAACAGCGGCGGCAGAATTGTATGAGAGAGCGGTAGGGCCTGATCTGCGACGGTGGACGTGTGGAGGAGGGAGATCGACGAAGCCACGAAGCTATGGACGTGTGGAGGAGGGAGATCGTGGAGAGAGAGAGAGAGAACGAGGAAGGCGGCGGCGACGGCACATGGAGAGACGAAAGGGAGACGGAGGCCGAAGGGAACCAAAGGGAGAACGACGGCGACCGAAGGGAGAACGACGGCGGCGCATGGGAGAAGGAGGAGGAGAGAAGGAGAAGGAGAGAAATGAGGAAGGAAGGAGAAGAGAGTATGTCACTGTATGGTGTGGAGACCGGAGAAGAGAGTGTGAGTGTGTTGTGAAGATGATATGCAAAAGGACACAAAATCATGTATGCAACTGGGATGGTTAAGATGATATGTTGTGTGTCACTGAGAATGGTTGCAATGGTGAGAATGGTTGCAATGACAGCATATATCTTGTTGTGTCTTTAGTTTTTTTTTATATATAAATTATTAATTCTATCGGTCCGGTTCGGTCCCAATGGTCTAAGAATATCTGGGACCGTGGACCGGACCATTCAAATATGGTCTGAATTTTTTGAGACCGGACCGGATCATGAGACCGGACCAGACTGCATTTTTCGGTCCGGTCCAGTTCGGTCCAAGCGGTCTCGCAGTCTCGGACCGGATCACTTACACCCCTAGTACGTATGTTAGAAACATGATAACCAGTGGGACGAAATCTCAAGCTTGAAGATAGCAAAATTCATGGTTAATTGGTCCCCATATTGCTGAGAAAAAGTTGAGAGAATAGAAGAGTCAATGTGATTGTTAAATGCAATAGTGAATTCTCATTAATCTCGATGTGATTACAAGAGTATCTATAGTACAAGCTTAGCAATGGTAATTAATTATAGTACAAGCTTAGCAGTGTGTGTAAGATTTCAATATCTTAGTATGCCTCATGTGATGTGTATGTGACATGTTGTTGAGGGTCAAAAAATAGGGAAATACAATAATGAGATTTTGGGTTCGTAAAACTTGAGAGATTAAAGCAACAATAATAACAACAATGGAGTCTCTGGGGTCTATGGTGGCGGAGAGTGAGCGAGTCTTGCACAATGGTTTTAGTGGGGAGGATGATGAGCTTCCTTAGACAACAAAAGGGTGGCTCTCCTACTCTCCTCTTCTTCCTCTCCACTATTTTCTTTCACTCACTGTATTTTCTTACTTCCTATCTTCCTCTGTTTCTCTATCCATCTTTTTCTTCTCTGTGTCTTTCTCTCTTTCTTTTCTCTCTTTTTCGTTCACTCACTCTTTTTTCTTACTTTCTCACTCTGTGTGTCGCTATTGTTGTTCTTCCCCACTTCTTTCTGCTGCCTCCCTCCCTTCTTAAACTTTCTTACCTCTCTCCTGTCACTATCTCCCTCGAGACTCTCATTTCCTTAGCCATTAAGTGTTTTCCTTCCTCCCCAAGCTCACACTATTTTTAGCTAACTCTTCCTAGTCTTCCTTCTTTGGGTCAGGGTCAAAAAAGCCCCTTTTCTATGATTCCTAGACTATGGCCCCACCTCATCTATACTACTCTCTTTCCCTTTTGTCATTAAAGGTTCGCTCTCCAACCATTGTGCAAGTCCTTGAGAGACCAATTTGTCTCTCTAAGGCGAAGCTCGCTCAGAGCCTGCCAAACCACAGTCCGCCCAGTGCTCCCAGGGTCGTCCGCCCAGCTGGCCACATCATCCTTGGTGTCCAGCTTTGTGGGTGGAACCCCAAATATGCTTTCCTTTCTGACCACGTATTGGGCCGCTCCTTCTTTTCTATTTGATTTCCTCATATTGGGCCCTCTGTTTCTATTTGGCAACTCACTTCTCGGTCTGTTATTTTGGCCCAATAAACTGATCCTCAACAATAGCCCCTTTTGCAGGAAAAGGGAAAAGCCTTTCCGCCTCCCATGTACAGTCTCTTCATGCAGTTAGGAAAAAAGAAATTGCCCACTCTTGAACTTTTCCCTTTTGCTGCAAACCAATTCCTTACGTCTTCTTCCATCCATAACCGTCCCTCCTCCGATGACTTGCTCGATTCTCCTGGTCCACACGCCTCGAGCGTCTCCCTTAGGGAGGCGAGGCTCCTTGCGCCTTCTTCGCCCGCTTGCTTCCATGAGGCGGGTCCTTACCTTCTTCGCTCTCGCTTGGCTATTGAAGAGTTCCCTTGGTCTCCCATCTGCTTTCACAGTTGCATTACTGGTACTGGTGGTTGGTTCACATGGGTGGACCACGTTTTTTGTCCATAATCCTCCCTTCGCCCTCGTCCTTGAACAGGTGGGAATAGCCTTTGCAAACCTTCTTCCTGGATGTGAGGGGCTTCATGCTCTCTATACGGAGTCTCTTTCCAATTCTCGCAATAACTCTTCCAAACGTACTAAGGGTACCTTTGATATGTGGCTTATGATCATTTCTCCTTGCTATCTCCTTGGCTTTGTGATTACTGACAATCTTGGATCTTTTGGTGGAGCTTTATGGCCCTATGCATATAGGCCAGACCAAGCAGCTAGACAATTAGGCTTTGACCAAGCCCCTTGTACTCTCATTCTTGATCCTCTTAGTGTTCCTGATGCTGCTGATGCCGTTTTGCTTAAGCCCCTTGCATCTTTGCCTCCTTATGATGGTACTTTGTTCTTCTAATCCCTCCGCTCCCATGGAGAGTTCTCATGATCCTGAACTTTATTTGGGTACTTCCACTGAAACGAACCAAGTCCTTACTATTGCTCTTTCTCCTCTTCATGATTCTGGGGCTGCCACTGATCTTCCGCCTCACTCCCCAGGGTAGTTATATCTTCCTTTTTCTATTCTTTTGTGTATCTTATGTATTTATTTTCTTTTCTTTCTTCACTCTTCTCCTTTCCTTTTCCCTTCTTCTTTCGTTTTTTTATATTACTGAACTTTCTATGTTGCAGTTGAGTTGGCTACTTCTGTTTCCGCCTCCGCTTCTAAAAGGAAACAAGTTCCTTCCACTTCATCTAAATCTGAATGGTCCAAGTGTTTGAGGGCGAAGGCCTCTACTGCCAAGATTCCATCCTCATAGGCTTCCGCCCCACCCCCAAAAAACAAAAGAGGGCGACTGCTACCAGCCCGCCTCCTGCTACTAGCCCGCCTCCTGCTCGGCGCAGAGCTTCGCTGCGGTTGCGCTCTCGCCCCACCTCCTCTGCTCCTTTTGTTGAGACAATTGATTTGGTTGAAAATTGTTCTGACAACCGTGAGAGTAAGGTGTCGCCTTCTCCTTCTCCTAGTTGCAGGGCGAAGCAGGAGAGGCTTATTCAAGTGAAACCCGTTCCGCCTTGGTCCCTGTAGATACTCCCGCCCTAGAGGGCTCTTTCACACGAGTTCTTCTGCTCACCGCCCTTGTGATGACTTATTCTTTTTCTTTAAATGCACTCTGTACCTTCTTTTCTTTTCTTTCTTTCTCTCTTTCTCTTTTTTTTTCTTCTCTTTTTTTTTCTTCTTCTTTTTTTTCCTCTTCTTTTCTTTCTTTCTTTTCTTTCTTTTCTTTTTTTCTTTTTTTTCTTTTTTCTTTTCTTTCTTTCTTTTTTTATTTCTTTTTATTTCTTTTTTTCCCTTCGTTTCTCTTTTTTTTCCTCTTCTTTTTTTTTCTTCTTTTTTTTCTTTTCTTTCTTTTTTTTCCTTTCTTGTAAAGAATCATATTTCCGCATCTGCACCTTTGTTGCTTGATAGCTGTTTTGTATGACCTTGACATCTATCACTATGTACCTGCATTATGACATCTTTTGCCATCTTTTTGTTTTCTCTTTTTTCTTTACGTTTTTAGCAATCTCTTGCTTCAACGCTTGCAATCTCTTTACAAATAACAAGTATTTGCAATTCTGAGCAATAAGTGGGGTGGCCTCTACCCACTTATGCTTATCCATCACAAAGGCGGGGAGCGGCATCCAATCGCACCTTTGGATATTCTATCTTTTATGTGCAATCTCTTTGCACAATTTCCATTCCGTTGTGCTCTTGCACAGTCTTGATCTCTGGCATGCTCTCGCACAATTTTATTCTGTGTGCTCTCGCACAATTTCTATTCTGGTGTGCTCTTGCACAATTTTTATTCTGTATGCTCTCGCACAAGATTTTTTTCGGGGGAGGTTCATACCAACGCGCCCGCTTGTGTTTTTTTTTAATTGGTTTTGCTTGAGGGAGGTTAAGACCATCATGCATCAAGCCCCTTAGCGATTTTATTTCATGCATTATGCTGGGCATACTTAGGGGCGGTTTAAACCATCACGCCTAAGCACTATCTCAGAGTCAATTTCTCATAATAAATGTCTATGATATATTTCTTAGCATGTAGGCATGTGAGAGAATAATAATTGTGCAAATGAAATTAAAATTAAACTAGGCATAATACTTAGCTTTGTGTCCGCTTGATGTCTTGTTCCTTACTGTGACGTCTTGTCCAACTAGAGTGCCCCTCTTGCTTTTGGGCGTCTAGTTATGGGGAGTGTGACTTCCGCACTTTCCAACTTTAGGTGTCCTTCTCTTGAGTGTGAAGAGCGTTCCTCTTGATCTTGGGTGTTTCCTTTCTGTTTAGGAAATTTCTTGCTTCTGATCTTTATGCACGCCTTTTCGTTTTATCAAGAGCGTGCTTCCCACTTTGTTGTTCAGAGCGTGCATTCTCCGCTTTGGTGTCTCGCGTCGATAAACAGGAAAAACATCAGCAGCCATGCAAGCAAAGCTGAAGCCAATGATGTGGTAATGCTTTTGGAAGATGAAATTCCGTTGTGATACCTATTTTCCAGCCAAACTTGAGAGTTGAAAGATATCAAACTTTAACTTTCCTCAATATGATGATACCAAATGATTCAATGCAAATGGAAAAAACTGAGAACATTTAAGAAAGGGAATTTATATATATATATATATATATATATATATTAAAGAAGCAAAATTGATTCTAGAATTGGACTGAAGAAGCAAAAATAAAATAATCAAGGAAGTCAGACCAATAAACAAATGAAACAATTAAAATCACTTTCGAGCAAACATATCCAAACATAACATAGAATGATTCTATTATAATGGATTATAAAACAATAAGAGAGTATATCTATTTTCACAGTTAATCTTAAAATCATACCGAGTGAGATACTAAAATTGAAACTAATGATTCAATAGCTATAAATCCCAAATGAACTCAAAAAAAAGGAAGTGCAAGGAAAAATAAGATCAATAAACTGAAATCAGAAATCCTACCAATAATATAAACGTAATTGAAACCTTCTTCTAGGTCTATGATAGTTAATTAAAATAACACCAAGGGTAGTAGATATTAGAGAATCAGATCAAAACAGGAGTTATTAGTTATTAGTTATTAGAGTAACTGAAAGCAATAGAAAATATATCATTTATCATACATACAACCATACATATGATACATGTAAATGTAAAGAAACAAGGTGAAATAAATAAATACCATATGTTAAATAATATAGAGGGGTATTCTATGTATTTAGAGAAAGGGAGAGAAGAATATTAGAAGATGGTGTGTGTTTGTGATTATGAGACAAGTGATCAAAGGCAAAGTAAAGTAAACTAAAACAGACCAAACGCAAAAGGTTGGAGCTTTCCAACTGAACTCCATTCATTACTATACTTCACTTTCACATTCACATTTTAACTTCTAAAAAGTATATAAAAAAAACAAGGCACAAAGGAAGGGTGCTTCTAAGTGTGAAGGGTGGTGACCGTTGAAAGAGTGTGTGAGAGTGTTCTCTTTTTGGTATCAGTGTGCTCTTCATAAACATACATACAAGGCTAAAATATTTCATGAACATTTGATTCTCACATTTCATATTCTTATATACTATTGTCTATGGTTCTAATAAAATATTTTTTTATCATGATCTATCAATTTTGTCACACAATAATATTCACATAGTAAGAAATTGTACATATCAGTAACTAAAAATAGTGACCACATTCTTTAGTAGAAACAAATATAAGGAATTATGAAATAGAACTAAGGATGAGTTCAACAGGTAATAAAATTTTTTGTAAGAATTAAAAATAGTGACAAGTTTATTAACAGTAACAAACATAAGTGGTAATAAAATAAAAATAAGGATAAGAATTGCTAAGCATAAAAACATATAGTATAATAAAAAAAAATAAATAGTGAATTGAAAAGTTAAAATAGGTGAGAAGACTTAGCTGTAGCTTTTATTTGTAGTCACCATGCTTCACCATTTTATCCTCTGGGTAAAATCTTTTACTCCCTTTGGTCCTTATCTTCTTCCTTGATAGTTGTGTCCTATCTTCTATTTCAGCCTCTCTTCTTCTTCTTCTTCTTCTTCTTCTTTTTTTACCAAAATAAATGAAAGAAAGAAGGTCCAGGATTATGCCCTTTCTTCTCTGCTACCCATAAAGCTCTCCTTTTCTCTGTCTCTCGTCCTTTCCCCTTTATTTATTTTTTCTTTTCTTTTCCTAATAAAACTTCTTCACTTTCTCTGTGTGAGTGTGTTGTCCCTTTCTCCTCTCTTTTCTTTTTTCTGTCTCTCCTCTTTCTCTCTGCACCATCTTCCTTTTCTTTTCTCTTTCACAAAAAATATGTAAACTCCCTTTCTTACCCTTAATCGAGAAACTCAAATTTATCTCTCTTACTGGTTGACTACCAATTGGGCAAATGGGGTGTGGCTTTGCCCACGGCGGATCAAGGCGGCTCCGGGCAGCGATGACATCTTGACTGTCGTGGTAGCAACAATCGTAGATGATAGTAACAAGATTGAGGGCGGCCACGTTCAAAGACCCATATTGTCGTTCGCTTCTTTTGTTCCTCTGATTAGTAAAAATATCACTCCGCCTCCTTCTGCAACGCTTCGCTCTGTCTTCAGCAATCGGGGCGGAGCAACGCTCCGCTCTGTCTTCAGCAACCGGGGCGAAGCAACGCTTCGCTCTGTCTTCAGCAAGCGGGGCGGAGCAACTGCAATCGGGGCGAAGCAACGCTTCGCTCTGTCTTCATCAGTCGGGGCGGAGCAACGCTCCGCTCTATCTTCAGTAACCGGGGCGAAGCAACGCTTCGCTCTGTCTTCAGCAATCAGCGCTCTATCTTCGGCAAGCGGGGCGGAGCAACGCTCCGCTCTGTTTTCTGCAATGTTGCTTCGCCCTGTCTCGTCATGATCTCCGTCACATCAACTCCTTTTGTTCATCAATTCTTCAAAAGTTGTTACCTTAATCACCTTCTTAGCTCCTCCCCTATGATCTTCCAACATCTTCCTTAACTGTGCTTAAGTAACAAGGGTATCTTCCCCCAATCTCACAGCGAGTGTCTCCGCCTTGTTGTAGGTCCTTTCTCCTTCCGCCTCCCTCCTAGCCATCTGTTTCTTCACTTTTGTCATCATCTTAGTCAGGTTGTTTTGGTTAGCCAATAGTGACGTGAGCAGGGCGGTCGAAATAATGATCTTAGACGAGCCCGCCTCTCGACCAGAGAGCGGAGTTTCCAAGTCTCCCAAAAGATTCAAAGCAGGTTCCGCCTCCTGCCTGGGTGATGAAACTGTTGTCTCTCCTGGAGCCTGTGGCTGTTCTTCACGCATTTCCTCATCAGGAAACTTCATGTTCAAATACAACCTCTTGGGTGTCACTGGTTCTTGTGTGCTTTGATTGTTCATTGTCGCTTAATCTCCCCAGTGGAGTCGCCAATTGTTGAGGGTCAAAAAATAGGGACATACAATAATGAGATTTTGGGTTCGTAAAACTTGAGAGATTAAAGCAACAATAATAACAACAATGGAGTCTTTGGGATCTATGGTGGTGGAGAGTGAGCGAGTCTTGCACAATGGCTTTAGTGGGGAGGATGATGAGCTTCCTTAGACAACAAAAGGGGGGCTCTCCTACTCTCCTCTTCTTCCTCTCCACTATTTTCTTTCACTCACTGTATTTTCTTACTTCCTATCTTCCTCTGTTTCTCTATCCATCTTTTTCTTCTCTATGTCTTTCTCTCTTTCTTTTCTCTCTTTTTCGTTCACTCACTCTTTTTTCTTACTTTCTCCCTCTGTGCGTCGCTATTGTTGTTCTTCCCCACTTCTTTCTGCTGCCTCCCTCCCTTCTTAAACTTTCTTACCTCTCTTCTGTCACTATCTCCCTCGAGACTCTCATTTCCTTAGCCATTAAGTGTTTTCCTTCCTCCCCAAGCTCACACTATTTTTAGCTAACTCTTCCTAGTCTTCCTTCTTTGGGTCAGGGTCAAAAAAGCCCCTTTTCTATGTTTCCTAGACTATGGCCCCACCTCATCTATACTACTCTCTTTCCCTTTTGTCATTAAAGGTTCACTCTCCAACCATTGTGCAAGTCCTTGAGAGACTAATTTGTCTCTCTGAGGCGAAGCTCGCTCAGAGCCTGCCAAACCACAGTCCGCCCAGGGTCGTCCACCCAGCGGGCCACATCATCCTTGGTGTCCAGCTTTGTGGGTGGAACCCCAAATATGCTTTCCTTTCTGACCACGTATTGGGCCGCTCCTTCTTTTCTATTTGATTTCCTCATATTGGGCCTTCTGCTTCTATTTGGCAACTCACTTCTCGGTCTGTTATTTTGGCCCAGTAAACTGATCCTCAACACATGTATTAATGTGTGTTTAGTAAATAAATAATTAACTATTAATGGGCTTAATCATAATTAGATATAATAGAGGTTGTTTCTGAAGGCTCATTAGCTTGATAAAAGCTAATGGATAATAGTTAGCGTTTTTACCTATTTATAGGAAACAGGTCCTGTTCCAGGCCATAAGGTATTCTTTTCTCTTCCCATCACAAAACGACTAAACAAACAACATAGAAATGAATAGCATAGGAGGCAAAGGAATAAAAACGTGTTTCATGACTTTTGATCAAAGAGCATTGGCGAACTCTTCCAACTCTAGCAATGGATATATGTTAGTAATCGCATTCCTTATTGTCTCTATAATATGTGAAAGTCATGTAATTTCAAGATCCTTATTATTATTGTAGTTGTAATGAATAAATTAAACTACAACTTATATGTGGTATCAAAGCCACGTTAAGAAATTAATGACTTTCCAATTAAGATTTAGGATTTGGATTGAATCCTAATTATGGTGTTTAGGGAACGAATTTTTGCATAAATCCAAATCATGAAATTTGGGAACTTTGAACCCTAATTATGAAATTTAGGGCTTTGTTTCAGTATGAATCCTTATAATGAAATTTAGACTTTTACGCTTCCGCATTATAGTTAAATGAAATATTAGGATTATTTGAAACTTGATTGTTTATCGATTTGTTTTACCCATCAAAGTTGTTTTCCAATTGGGTATAATGTATACCCAGTGTTTCAATTATATATTTTTAAAGTTCATCAAGTTTTTTCTAATTGGGGTAAAACTATTAATATTGATATATGTGAAAAACATTAGGTATTGCTTCTATCACTATTTATGATTCGTTTTACTGTATAAAAGCACATTACAGTGAATAACGAATAATTATATATTCCTTTTGCATAATAATGAATATATATAACAAGTCCAGTATGTCATTGACAATTTACGTTTATATATATATATTTGGGATTAATATGAGTTTTTTATTAGCAAAAGAAATTTTTTGAATTGGCATTGCTTGATTTGATATTAATCTATGATGATTTGATCATCATTAAAGTTGTCAAATCATAAAGATATTAATTCCGATTGTATAATTTGTATTATAATAATGAATTCGATTTGAAGTTAATTGTATGTTGATTTTGTTAATCACCAAAGTGATCAAATCAGTAAGTAAATTAATTTCAAATCATATGATGATTTTTCAATTACTCATAGATTTGATGCTATATGAATGACATAATGGTTTGATGTTCTATGGGTATATTGTCGTTCATTGTTATAAGGCATTTATGGATCGCCCAAAGGTTTGATTAGTTGTTCTTATAATTAATGGACATGACTGTAGACAATATGTTTGTGCTATTGGTTTATTTATACATCCAAATACAATAGATAATACTAATTGGTGCATATATCATTGCCAATTATTGATTATTAATTTTATTAGCATCATTATATTTGAATGTCGTGTACTAATGTGTAACCCAAAGGAGAGCATTAGTGCATATTAATTGTTTAAGTAATATGTACTTTATGTCTCAAAACATTTATGTAGTTTATGTTCTTTGTAACATCCCAATTCTTAATTTTAAGTGTAATATAAATTATGTAAGTATTTAAGAAGATTATCAAGCCTAGAGGAAGATTTTGGTAGTAAACTAAGCCTAGATTAGTATAGGAGCAAAGGGAAAAGTCTTAGAATTAGAAGTTAACATAAATGAGAAAATGCAAAAGGTAATCGATTACTGGTGAAGGAGTAATCGATTACAAGGCCTCAGTGATTAAGTCTTAAAAATGTTGCATTGAAGGGTAATCGATTACTTTGTGGGTTAGTAATCGATTATTTAGCCTCTGTCAGAAACACTAAAAAAAAAGTTGCATCAAAGAGTAATCGATTACTATTGGAGGCGTAATCGATTACAGGGCCTCAGGTGAAAGTTGTAACACCCCGATTTCGGCAACTTGAAAATATCATTTCTTTAATAAAATGTAGTGAAAATTTGGGTAAATTTTTTTTTACAAGGTAACATGGACATGAGAATCTTCAAATTCAAAAATCTTTCATTAACTTAGTTGTAATAAAATCACATTCTCATATCACACGTCACACCTCAAGTTCCAAACCGAGATGTTACTTAACATCGCACGTTGCAACTTAGTTTCATAAATATGATTTGAGAAAACATGTTCATTTCTTGTTTCATGAAACCTTATTTCTCAAAAGTCATACTCAATAAAATACCAAGTGGGGTACACAATGATATAGCAATGTCAACCAGGTAGCTGCAGGGGGTACATTGCTCGAGGGAATTACCTACTACCAATCTTGTTTTCTAATCCTCCTTGTTGAAGTCCACTGCGGAAGTCTCATCGAAGTAGAAGTGCAGATTTGCTACAGGATCGGCCATCTATCCGTTGCAATACCGGTGTAACCCGATACGACAACATGATAGGAGAGAAGTCAGCATTCCAGAAGTACAACAGTAACGGAGCAGTCTATTGATAACTCAAGGTAAAAGAAAATAGGTAGAATAATTTATGGAGATAGATTCCAAGTATTAACAGATAGTAAACATGTATCGGACACATATAACTGAAGACATATAGTACTATGTGCATGTAACAATTATTTATAGATCATAAAACATCATTTCTTATGCTATCAAAAGATCCACATAGCAGGTAATAACAACATAGTAGATATCTTCAAGAAGGGAAACATTTCATCAACCTATGACACAGATCATTCATATCTCAATAAACTTTGATATCTCATCATGCTCATTCCTTGATTACTCATCTCATAAGCTTCTCAATTATCATTTATTACAACGGATTCCAAGGTCATATCTTATTAAGCATATTCCTTCCTTATCATTAAATCTTATTATTCCGGGTCCTTCATTGATGTGGGGAAAGCATCATTGAAGATAGCACACACGTCTACATCTCCTCGGTAATCCACCCAAACCTAGTCGGAAGCAAACACGAGTACAGGACCTTTACCACGCAGGCATTGCTACCCCGTAGCAAAAGTAAATGGAATGCTGGCTCATTGCATAAACATAGTGCCTCGTTCCAGTCCCTCTCACTGTTCTCGAATTGCCATAGGGGGCGACAATACTATTCTAGTCTCGGGTGCAGAACTTACCACGGCATAGAACCGATCTGCCCGTACCACGTATGGAATTCGTTCTGCCTAGAATAACACTCAAGGCTTCTTGACGTATCACCGTTCTTACCCTCCCCTATTGCAATCACAACTCGAATATCCCTGATACTCCGGGGTATCTTCCTCTCCACTACTTCACACTCATACTCACCGCATTAATTAATGTCTTTTAAAATTTTTCTTACATCTTTAGTCTTTTAATGACCTAAGGTCGACTCATCCTCGTAACATCCCTTCGATGAGTCCCAACCGCTAACAAAGTTATTATCTTTCCCCAAAAGCACAAGATTCCGGAATTCCACAAAGCAACAGTTGCGAGCCAGCCTTGGATTGATGATTCTCAATTCCCGAACATTAAACAGCACGCGTCCTTTGATCATCAGTGCCTTCACGAATACGTTTGCGAGCCATCAATATTCTTTACTTGGGTTTTACGACGTCAATTCACAATTCGTCTCATATTTCTTACTCGTAATTTTCATCAACATTATTCTCATCAGCCTTATTTTCATCAGCATTGTTCTCATCAACATTGTTCTCATCATCATTGTTCTCGTCTTAATCTCATAATCTCTTTCTCATGAATTTCATACTATCATCATTCTCATCTTAAATTTCATAATTTTCATTATCTCACTTCATCCATAACCGAATAGAACCATTATCATTCAGGCATACTTAATAATTATGCGATAACAGATCACACATATTACAATTGGAGTGTATGAAAATCAAGGTCATGATCATATATTCATATAACACATATCATATGGCAAGTAATAAAATTTCATAATGACACATATATCTTTCAGACATGTTGATAAAATCAAGTATGTCATACATAATAATTAAAATGCATGTTAATCAGAATCATCACTTATGATCATGTAGCACATAACATATAACATTTACTAGGGTTTCAAACTTGATATACTCAGATTAGAACTGAGTCTAAGTGTCACGTTGACTTAGGCCTACTGCATCTCTCACCTTAACTGGTGTGCAGGATTCCAAGCATTCTCCTCAAGATGCCAATCCGCTATCCCTTTTTCCGCTTTCCGTTCGTCCCTCGAAACTAAAACATTTTTCCCTTACGTTAAAATCATTCTTAATAAATTCATTTCAAAAACATTCTCGTTCTCTTACTTTTGAAAACACTTTGAAATATTTCTATCTTTGAAAAATACTCTTTTTGAAACTCATTGCCAATATCCAAATGGTTCTAAGTCTAAAGCAAATCTATAAAAAATTTAAATGCGACAAAACATTATCATTAAGACTTGGGAACGATTCCAAAACATCCTTCATTAAATTCATTCAAATCCGAGAATATCGAAAAACGTCGCCTTTTCGCTTTGACTTTTCTTTAATTCGAATACCTTTGAAAACTCAACTTTAAATTAATTGAAAACATTCTCAAGAAATGAAATACCAATTTAAATCATCGTTGGGCAGCAAAGAAACCATTTAAAAATCACGTTCTCAACAATTCCGAAAATACCGTAATTAATAGATTAGCTTATTTTCCTTCACTTTCTTTCACACACAATATTCCAAGGTAAGGAAATTCATAATCAAATAATTCATCAGACATTTCACAAAACAATTCAATCAGTATATAACACACAAAGCAGAATATCCTATCTCTTAGAAATAAATGCTTAAACCATATCATGTTAACTAATACTCACATGCAAGTTCACTTTAATATGTCTTAAACACAACTTCAAACATTATTCAACTATCCCAAGGCATCCCAACACACATACACATTCAGCCAAGTTACCAAAGAAAACTCACAAGATCATATTTATCAAAAGTGCTTCAAAAGAGAGTTTAATCCATCATGGAAAAACATAAGAGACACAATTCAAAACTATATCAAATTAATTAATTTCAATCCCTAAATTTCCAGAATACTAAAAAACATATTAAGGTTCATCATATAAATTTTTCAGGTAAATCAAACACCCAGAACTTAAGTTTCAATTCAAATTTCGCACAAGAACCGAAACAGAACCGCACTGACCCGAGGCACATTTGTGTTGGTAAAAAAATAGCAAATCAATTCCGAATGGCATAAAATTTGGTACAAACATCCCTCACATAGTCAAGGTCATCTAGTAAATATTTCAGAGCATTTGGAGTTGTTTAGGTTATACTTTTTCAATTAATTCTTCCACTAAGTCCGAAAATCCTGAACCTCTGTACTTACTGTTTTTCAATTAAAAAAATACCAAACCAACTCCAAATCACTTCAAATTTTTCAGAGACTCACTGGACACGTTAATAGAGCTACCATAAAAATTTCAAGTCATTTAGAGCTACTTAAGTTCAAAAACTCTGTTTAGGTTTTACCCGAAAAACTTATTTCTCCGAAAGTGTTTTTACCAAAATAACTCTTATAAAATTATCAAACCAATCCCAAAAATCTTACAAAAATTCATAAACACTACTTTTGATATTATTAAAACAGAATCAATTTATTTTCATACAAATCAACTAAACCTACTCTTAAAATATCATACAATTCCAAATCAATTCATTTCTCTTGCCTTCTAACTTAGACCGAAACATTCAGGAAAATAAATAGTTCATGTCATAATTTATTTAACACTTAAATCAAGTTTTTCACATTAAAATACATGCATGCATATATCCAAATACATGAAACAAAAATAATCCAACATATTTTCATATAAAACTGAAACACACATATAAAGAACAAATATCATATTTTTGCATAAAAACTCTAGATCTTAACATGCATGCACTTGAAACACTTAGATCATCAATAAAAATTAACATGCAACATCGAACAGAATCATTTCCATTATTTTTTTGTCTTGGCCGAATCATTTATCAAGAAAAAGGTCATTACTTTATCTCAAACCAAATCAAAATCACACTCAAACACTTAAAGAAGAACATGCATGTTACTTGAATCAACAAATATAGTTCTAAAACTTACATGCATCAACTCAAATAGAATTAAAAAGCATGGATCCTATCTTTTTCTAACATGGCCGAATAATCAAGCTCAAAATAATGACATGCACAAATCTTTCTAAGCTCTAAAATCATGATCTACACATCTAACCATCATGCATGCAATAATCATCACATAATAAGCTATAAAAATTAAACATGCATCATGATCTTCCACTATTTTATTTTTCTTACAAGATTACATTAAAATGAAAAATAAAACTCTAAGATCTTCATGAAACTTCAAGAAGGAAGAAAAGATCCCCACCTAAAGCTTTGATCTTGCACTAACCACCTTTGATCCTTGAGAATCACTTTAGCTTCTTGAAAAAAATCACTTTTGGAAAGAAAAATCACTTTTTCTTCTCACTCACTCTCTCTCTCTCTCTCTATATATATATATATATATATATGTCTTGGAGCTAGATGTTGCTCTAAGACCAAGTGTTTGGGAAAATGAATTTGTGTTAAGCCAAAATAAACTAAGGCAACACATATATATATGTTAGATGTGAAATTACAAAAATGTGTGTTTGAGAGTCTTTAGGAGCAAGGGCACATGCATCTTTTCACTTTGGTTTGTTGGGTGAAATGACCAAAAAGTCAATTAAACCATCCTTGGGGCTAAGGGCATTTTTGGAAATCAAGTAATGTTGCAATAAAATAATAATTTTGGTGGAATTCCTTAATGAGTAAGAAAATGAATTTAATGGTATTTTCCTAAACTTGGGGTCCAAGTTTCTACTCCCTCCGTCATGCATGCTCGACACATACACACACATGCATAAACATATTCATTTTATTTCATTTCAATTTCAATCATACACAATTACTTTAAGTCCTATACCATTTTAAGATACAAATTATTCAAGAATTCACACCTCATACAAGCATTCATACACACATCATATCAACACCCATTTTTTTTTTGGTAAAGATAAAAATTCATTACCACGAACAAATTCAAAAACAAGACAAAGGCCATTTCCAAGACCATCCACCTTCTAGGAAGGGTTCCGGTCTAAAAAGAAATGCCTACAAAATAAAAATTATACATCAATGTAATTCAATGCAAATCCTATTGACTAAAGCCATATTATTCCAAGTCCTAAAGTTTGGACAGCACAAATCTATTCTCCAAGCTAATTGCCTCTTCAGCTGTCCAGCAATATGCATCAAGTTATTGGCCTTATTTGCAAAAACCCTTGAATTTCCCTCTCCCCAAACACTGTACATCACCCCTGCGAACAAGCCACACAGCATCTTCCTTCGTCCTCTATCCTTGAAAGCTCGAAGAATCCACCTTGTCCTTCTGCTGAACTTCGTTGGCCAGAAATCCAACCCAATCCATAGACACATATTCTCCAACAATTCACTACTCCAACAGCATTCGAAGAACAGGTGATCTCGTGTTTCATTTCCACAATTACACAACCTGCATGTTTGATTAACTTGCATAAATCTCACTAATCGATCGTTTGTTTTCAGCTTGTTGTGAACAGCTAACCAGGCAATGAATCTGTGCTTGGGAATCGACATTGAGTTCCAGATCAACTTATGCAAAGGGAAATCAATTGAAGGACCGTTGAGCATCTTGTAACCACTGCTGATTGTGTACTCCCCATTCGGATCATGCAACCATCTCCCATTGATAAAACCAGGTTTCAACTTCTCCTTTACCTTAATTATTTGTTTCCAATGCCAGCTGTGTTGATTGTTAGAATCATAGCCCATTTCATTATTAATAAATTAGGTTTTCCTTTTATGATGGGGGAAATTATAATATTTATAATGAGGAGCTCCGAAAATACACTCTTTAAGTAAAAATAATTAACTGTACCGATGGGCCATCAATTTGGTTCTCATTTCCTTTTCTAAAATCATATTTTCACATATAAAAGGGGTTCCCAAAAGGAAAAGTTCATTTGAGGTCTTTAACTATTTTTACCAATTATTGTTTCCAAAATTCGTATTTTCCAGACCCAGAAAATAAATTTTCATAAATCTACCCAGAAAATTCTAAACTTTGCATTTTTAAATTCTACGTTTCAATACGATCGTTTTCATATAAAGATCATAATTTTAGGACTTACGGTTGAAAAGTTATGGATTTTCAAAGTTAATAAATTAATTAAAGTCCATAAAGAAATTCATTTCTCAAAAGAATGAAAATAATAAAATCATAACTTATCTCTGATCAATTGCAAAAGTCCAAACTTAATAAAATTATTTATCCATGGAAATATTTATTTATGAAACTATAAAAATTAATAGCTTGTTACTTAAACAAATAAAATATTCACTTAAAATCCTTTATAAAATAAAATCTCAAAATTTATTTCAATAAAAATTCATTTATGTATGTAAGGGAAAAATACGGGATGTCACAAAAGTACGAGGATTGTTGCATCAAATGAGTAATTGATTACTTCAACAGAGTAATCGATTACTTTATGAAAAAAAATTAAAAAAAATAAGTGGTGTGGACCACAAGTTTCAGTGGCTTCCACGAGAAGCCACGATTTCCAGCCACACAAACCCAGCACCATGCATCTGATACAACATAACAAAAGCAGCAACAATTCAACAAAAAGCAAAACAAAAGCCATCAACACAAAACCTTCTTCTTTGTCTCTCTCTCTAGAACTCGCCTCTCTCTCTCTCTCTCTCTCTCTCTCTCTCCTTAGGGCTTGAATTTTCTCTTCATTTTGGCTCTTGATCGTTAACTAACCTCTACCAAGCATCATCATCAATATATTAGGGCAAGGAAATGAGCTAGAAAACCTTCCTTTACTCTTCAATCCATTCGACATCTCTCTCTTTTCTCTCTCCTAGGTTTTTCTTCAACACATAAGTATGGAGGACCAATACCCCTATGTCAAATAATAAAGATCAAGACAAGGAGCACTCACTTCCCTAGTACAGCACTCATTATAGGGCGGTTCAACATCATTGGATTTTGACTTTCTTGAGGTAAGGGGGTGGGTATTGGCTTGACATAAGAATGAGTGTCCATATAGTTATGATAGTTTGCTAGGAGTTATTTGTTTAGGATAATCAATAAGGAGCCCTAAGGTAGTGAGCTATGATAATATATAATCAAAAAGGATAAATAAATAATGTAAGGTAGAAGATAATGCTTAAAACATGACTATGGGGCCTAGTGTTGAATATGCTATTATATTTGTGATATTGAGATGTGACACTAAATGTGAGTATTTGATATGTGTATATGAATATATTTGGTGGTAGAATGTTTTTATGAATTTATGTGTTACTTGGTGTTGGAAATTAATTCATTACTTTGTAACGATTTGGTATATGTATAATTATGGGAAAATATGAATATGAGACTAAGTTGATTAAAAGGAGTGCAGTGTGGTTGATCCTTGGAGGCACCGACACACTAGGTTCCCTTCTAGGTGGTGAATTGCCTGCTAGAGCCAATTGTCTGTCAGGCTAATTCCCATTAGGTCCTATATTCCCGTTAGGCGTCGGTGCACCAATGGATCAATTCACTGCATAACCACCTGAAAATGATTAATATGGGAATTGGAAATTATGGGAAATGAATTAATTAAATTAACCAGCATAGTCCTAACGAGTGATGCCTAATGGGTGTCTAAGTCCTGACAGGTGCAAAGTCCCTAGTAGGTGGTGAATTGCCTGGCAGGTGCATCAAATCCTAGTGGTGCAAAAATTAAAAAGGGAAATAAGTAATGGAAATGGGTAATGAGAATAGGAAAGGGAGATGTTATGTAAACAGAAATAATAATAATAATTGGAAATTTGAAATGATAATGGTATATTTACAATTTGAAAATGTTTGAGTGAGTTGAATGACTGAAAAATATGTGATATGTATGTGGAATCACTACACCAGAATTAAGGATCAACAACGCCAATTTTGACTTTTCAACAACGAATTTCGGGCGTTGTCAAAGCCGTCGTTGTTAAAAGAATGACAGCGCAAATAAACAGCGTTGTTGAAACGAATGCATTGACAGCACTGTCTTGATATGACGTTGTTGAAATAAAGGTATTGACAACACGATCTCTAAATAGCGCGGTTGAAAGTAAAGCATTGACAACACCGTTTTCACAAGGCACTGTTGAAACTAAAAGATGGACAACGCTATTTTAAAACGGTGCTGTTGAAACTAAAGCATTGACAACATCAATTTAAAACGGTGTTGTCTTATATTTATTTTGCTACAATTTTTTTTTGTATTAGTTTCAGTTATAACCGTGGCTAAGTAAGAAAGTAAATTTAAAAATATATATAACACAGGTGAATTTGTGGCTAAATCAACGCCAATTTTTTATAATATTTTTTCCACTAATCGTGAAATTTTCTAAAAAATAATAAACAACTAGAAATAAATAAATAACTAAAGAAAAAAAATTGAGGTCAACATAATAATTTTTTAAAATAACAATTTCTTTACAAATAGAGTAAATAAGTACACGACATACTTTCCACAAACAAAATCGAAAACTACCTTAGTCTACACCAATTTCAAAGTTTTACTAAGAAAGTACATAGCATATGAGCTTTCTTAGTCCCTCTTACAATAAAATTTCCAACACTACATAGCATGTGAGCTTTCTTCCATGCAAAGCAAAAATGAGACATCATCATCAATAAACCATAATCCCCCACTTTGTAAGGCAAACTTTCAGTTCTGCAATTGCCTGCAGGTTTGTTTAAAAGAAGTTATACAATAATTATATTTATAGTGATGAACACCACATACTTTTATTGGCTACATATGCTAAAGTTGAAATTGTCAAAATAGTCAAAAAATGTAAGCAACAATCCTTAAATGAAAAATAACACAATTAGAGATACCCTTATAATTTTAAAATATAAGCAATGTATAATAAATACTTTGCTCAAAGAATCTTGGTATAGAGGATGCTTAATCAGCTTATGCTTGATATAGAAGAAAAAAAATAGAAAAGAAAAGAAAAGAAAGTAATATCCAGTTCCTATATTGAACAAGAAAAAGATTACCAATATGAGAATCAAACAGATGAAATGAACCTGATTCAACATAATATCCAGTTCCTGTAACGACCCAACTATCTAGCCCTTAATTACTTATAAATAAAATAGAGGAAAATTTTTCGCCAAAATAAGTTTTCAACCTTTATCATTTCATAAGCGGAAGCAGTTTGTTCATAACATCATAACGGAATAAAACATAGAGAGTTTGCAACTTATACACAATAGTTCAAACTATAGGATAAACAAAACAGACTCCGAGCTACTTAATTTACTATCGTAACCCAGAGCATGGTTCTCAAAACTCCACCATTGGAAAGGGAATTATCGCATCCCTTGCTAGCATCATTCTTCCCCTTGGAAGATAGAAGCTCCATTACCTACAGGGACAACCAGGGAGTAAGTCATAGCTAATCACGTTAAAAGGAACGATAAAGAACATTGGCTAAAAACGACAAGCACAAGTACTCAATTAGCAATAATTTCCATCATGCGTATACATATGTCAAACCCTTTTACTCAATTAATTACTCTTATTTATCAATGGCATGATGCATGTTAATCTCAACAATATCCCGGGGCATCACAGTTTGGAGGTAACATGGGGTCCTCGTGAGCTTCCTCCGCTCGACCACTCAATGTTTACGAATTACAGGCTTCCTCCGCCCAACGTACGCGAATTACAGGCTTCCTCCGCCATACGCAACTAGTATAAAAGCCTCACAAACTGGAGCAAAACAATTGCATGAATGCAAATAAAATTCAATTCCAATCTTTATCTTTCATTCATCATCATCATTCATCTCACTCTCTTTTAGGACATAGTCCATGTTACACATTTTAATCCTCCATCTCATTTCTTTTAATCTTTCTTTTAGCTGGTGCTGTTGTTTTTCGTAGGAAAATTCATCAGCCATGTGGCGATGGTTTTAGAAATAGAATATAATTATTTGTTTAATAATCTGTCGGGGCCCAGCCTCCTATTGGCGGATATTTATTGCAACGACCCCATTGGGACTCCCTTGAAAAATATCAACCAAGTGAATAAGACTTTTCACTGGGACGTTAGGGATAATATCAACCAAATGGGTGTACGCACTTCCGTTGGGACTCCTGAAGGGATTAATCAACCACTGAATAGAATTCCAGTAGGACACTTTCAGGATAATTATCGACCAACGGGATTTAAGCTTTAAGCATAGAGAGAATTATTTAGCGTTTAGTAATTTAGGAGCTTAGACGAGTTGATCTTTAATGAAATTGTAGAAAAATAAAGGTTTTCTGAAAATTTCTTTGAATTACTCGAGTAGTTCTTGGCTACTCGAGTGTTCATGTAAAAATACTCGAGTCCTTAAGAATCACTCGAGTGTTCTTCAAATTTTCCAGAATACTCGAGTCTTCCTTAAATTACTCGAGTGTTTTTGCTGCAACAACACCAGTTTTATGCATTTTTAAGGCCAATTCGAAATCCTTACTCCTTTGTTTCAATTCTGCACCAAACAGAGGTTATTTTTCGCATAACAAACATATTGTACATATCAATTATCATCAAACATAACAGGAACATAATCAAGTCACAGAAATTCATAAAACATAGCAAATAATCAATTCCACCTATGACTTTGATTTTTACTTGATTTTAAGTTCAAAAATCAATCCAGTGAGCTTCCTTAAGTTCAATTAAAGTTGTTTGAATGCAAAAACTATGGGTTTCTTGTGACACCCTTCTTGATTATCCAAAAATAATATAGTACTTAAGCTATCATATTGGATAATATATGGACTTGTGATTATTAAGAAAATGTGAAAATACAATTTTCTTTGAAAAGCGGGTGCACAAACTAAAACTTGGAATTCTTGGAGAAGGAATTCGAAATCATTTTTAAACAATTATATCGAGTTCGACAAGTTCTAAAACCTTTTAGTGAATTGGGTAACGTTCGTATCTTGAAATCATATTTATGTAATAGAAAATGAATGAAGCTACCCCTTGCTTTAATTGATAAACGGATACCATCAGATACTTTTCACAGCCGAACTCTTAAATAGGTTAAATCAGAGTAAGCGGAAATTATAGGACTATGCAACTAGTAATAATATCAAACATAGATTTTATATATGAAAAGAGCCATGTCTACATAGTCCCATCATCAGTCTCCAAGAACCATATACAAGTCCATCACAGATCTACATCCTCATATAACCATAGCCTAGAGTACTCAAAAGTATATCTACATAATATATACATAACAAAATATGGACTCTAGGAGTGGTCACGTAGATCCGGCAGCATCAGATGTAGTAGTAGTGATAGCAGTAGTCTCCAAGGAACATATGTAGTAAGGTAGTAGTAGCATCATCATCAAAGCATCAGCAACAGCAAAGTATCCTCCACAGCCTCCACACATCGGATCCACTGATCCTCATCACATACCATATGCACATACCTAGGGGTCATCGTCCCTCCCATCACTCCCAGTAGAATGCACGACAGGCTCGCTCCCACTCTCGTCCTCCACCGGATCCTCCTCGATCTCATCCGAGGGAGAGTGTACCCTACCACTAGGTACCGGGTCAGGTGATGGTGAAACCCTGACTGGACTCCTCGGATCAGAAGGGGGAGTCTCCTCGCGGACGACTCTCGAAGTAAAAGGGTGTGAGCGGGTAGGTTGAAAATAAAAACTAGGATACGAGCGAGCTGGTCGTGTGGGAGGTGGTCCATGGTAAGTATAAAAGAGGGGTACGTGCATAGTGTACATGATGGGAATCCTAAATCTACGAGGATGAAACCGGACCATCGAGTTGGGATGGTAGAAGATAACCTCTACCTCTCCCTCGAAGACCGCTCGGTGATCCTCGTAGATCCATATGCCACTAAAAAGTGGCCGGATCTCGACGCAAGCGATGTAACGTGACATCACCTACAAGGGCATATGGGTAAGCATTTCTATACACATAATCAACAGAGTATAAATTTGCACAATATGAATATGTAAATATGCAACAATGAACAACAATCACATTTAGCACTTAGCAGTTATTGAATGCAATTAGGATGCTCATACTTGTTCATTTATCACACTTAATTCAAATGAGTGGCATGATGCATGAATCTAGCTCTCATGCCTATCTCCATCATTCTATGTCACTCTTTGACGTCCATCCCTGACAACCCAGCACTCACCAGTGCGTTGTATTCCTAGGTATACAACAGTTCGTACATTCACCAAGAATGTACACGACAAGCTTGGAATCAATGCCACCCGAGCAATGTTATAACGTGCCACCCGAGCAACGTACCGTCATCCAAACGGCCCATCATCCAAATGGTATAACCGTATCGGCATCCACTCAGCCGACCACGTCAACGACGTGTCATCAAGCAAGCGTATTGGCACTCCCTGAGGCCCTCCTCATGTTACCAAAACATGATAAACGACTTACCATCCAAACTCCAAATGAATGCATCATTTTTACGATTGAAGGAAATTGATTAATATATTACATGCCACCTAGGCACATTCCGTCGTCCAAACGGACCGTCATCCAAATGGTGTATCCATATTAATCAATTCCTCTTAAGTTCAGATCCCTTGGATTATGGTTATGAAATCCTTAACCAATTGAGTTAGAATTGAAAATGGGGTTTCTCAGGTTCTGGGTAAATTACTCGAGTATAATTCAGCATACTCGAGTGTTTTTCAACTTTTCCAGATTACTCGAGTGTACTTAGGGTTACTCGAGTGTTCATGACTTTTTGAGGATTTGGGTTTCAAATTCAATAAATTACTCGAGTAGTTCATGGGTTACTCGAGTGTTCATCATGATTTCCAGAATACTCGAGTCACCCCTGCATTACTCGAGTGGTTTGCCTTAACATGTCCTCAGGTCTTGCTCGATACTCGAGTACCAGACACAATACTCGAGTGTTCTTGCTCAAATTACATTGTTTTACAAACGTTTTACTCGAGTAACTGGTCTAATACTCGAGTGTTTCGCAGCAGAACACACTGAAATCTTAGTTTCAACATACCATTTTCATTTCTACTCATTTCCAGTCCATTCCAAGGATCAACAGAGTTAACATATCATAATTTGAACATGCGACAACATTCATTTCATATCAAATAACAGATTTGACAGAGAATCAACCATTAATGCATAAAATACTCAATTTGGCAACTCAATACCTCAAATTGCAAAATAAACATCACACTCATGAAACAATGGTCATTTAAGCTTGCATGCATGATTTAGAACCTGCTCAACATAGTTTTAGAGCATGACTTGGTCTCCAAACCAAAGTTCCTATTCGATCTAAGCCCTTAGAGCCTCTTGGTGGCTCTCTAATGCATTTAATGGAATTTAAACTCTATCTAGTGTACGAAATTTACTTCCCCTTACCTCTCAGACGTGTTCCAACCAAGAATTTCCAAGAGAAAGCTCTCCAACCCTAGGAATCACTTTGAGCTTCACATGCATGACAGTTTCGAGTGCAGCACCAAAATTGAATTGGTTCACACATGAAACAGAGATAAAAATTGGGGATTTTAGTTTTCCTAGATTCTATGCAACATCAACTAACTAGAGAAATCGAATTGAGACTCATAGGATTCGTGAGCTTACCAGAAATCGGAATCAAAGTGAGCCCCCAGAACCACTTTGACAGATAACAGTCTCAACTTCCAAGCTCCAAATCTTCCACCACACTCACTCAATCCTCACGATTTTAGTGTCTATACAAAGCTCGTGATGTGAGCTTTGTATTGGTGTATAATTTATCACTCAGATCAGCACACAGAGGAAGAATCGAATGAAACGATTCAAGAACCCTAACACACTAACTCTTCTTCAATTTGGCAAAATGGGTTGCTTAATCCGTCAACCACGGCTTAAATACTTGGCCAAAACCTTCATGCAGCTCGACACGAAGGCATTGAAGTGTTGAGGAAGACGATTTCGTGTCAACACACGAGAATCGTTGTTGGTGACTCACCAAACGCACTAACTCGTGCAACTCTGTCCAGAATACTCGAGTATTCCAGAAAATACTCGAGTAGTTTGCCCAGTTTTTGAAAAATAATTATTTTATTTACTTTCCCTCCAAAATCTTTCCTATATTTGCTTCTAGGTCCCAACCCAGGGACTAATATGCAAAAATACATATTTCATGCATAAATATATTTATTAAAATAAATTCTAATAATATAAACACAGGTTTTATTCAAAGACTAAAAATAGAAATAATTAATTATAATAAACTTTATAATTAATATTCCATTAATCCAGGATTAAAATTTTGGGGTGTTACACTACTTCCCCACTTAAAAGGAATTTCGTCCCCGAAATTCACTCTTCAAAATTACACTTTCTTAAAATTAAATAAAGACTATCTTATCGTTTCTCAAAATATCTTTTAGGAAAATTCTTCCCCACTTAAAAGAATTTTCTTATGTTCCTTTAAATTTCCCGTCTCAAAATGTTTCACTAAACATTTAAAAAATAAAACTTTCCTCGAATAATACCTTTGTGTTTGAAAGCATGTCGCAACTTTTCCACAGAAAGAGTTTTCTTAAATTTCCTCGAAAATGATTTCATAATCAGTTCAAAGAAAAACCTTTCCGGATAACATACATATTAATTTTTTTTTAAAAAAACATTTCTGCATAAGCTTTTTGAGGGAAAACTTTTCTGAAAAACACATTTCAACTACATATCTTAAATTTAAAACATTTTGCAATACATGCGTCGATGAAAAACTTTTCCCGCTGCGCACTCTGATCACTCACGCACGATCAACGAATCATTTATATGACTTTATTCCTTAATAGTTACAAACATTAGGGTGATCAGTCCTAATATTCAAACCATTAATAATAAAATCATTCCTTAGAGATATAATCCTTCTCAAGAAAGATTATACGATATATCTTTAAGTTGGATGAACTTACAGATAAGGAGTGTTATTGCCACTATCAGACTTAGACAGATTGTAAATTCTAGAGAAATTTCCGTTGGGAAGACAAATACTTGTCCTTTCCCGGTGGTTGTTAATCCCTCTAGTCTTAAATAATCTTCCTCTTTCTGTAGTGCCCAAAGATATTTATCACATCCAACTGTGATAAGCATTTTGATCACCGAAATTCCAGTTAAAGATCTGCTCAGGTTTCCAGATTACAAACGATTTAATTAACGCAATCGAAAACATTGATTACGTTAATTCCGATCAGAGAAAGGATAACTCAGATTACCTATACGTAGATATAACTCTCATCTTAAAAGGTTGGACACCCGTCCAAACTCAACTCGCTTGACGACCATTCCCTTCTTACTCTTAACCCTTGCTGAATCTGGTGAATTAAACTCGCAGTCTTTTACAGCTGCAACCGAATGTCCCAGGTATACCACTATCTAGTCCAAAGTAACGCACTTCATTTCCTACACACGGAGTTGGGCAACTCTTACTTCTCATTAACATACTTTATAAATCTCACGATCGGGGTTCCCTTAATTTTGTCATTCCTCCATAATTAATTTTCTTAACTACCTTTCACTTCCTTTTCCCCAAGTCCCTGTTATACTGGTTTTGGTCACTCATTCTACCAACCTCTTATGCTCATCCATTGTACTTATAAATTCCACATACGTTGTCCAATATTGAGAAAATTCCTTATGCATTAATACTTGATAGCTGGTTAGAGGTTCAGACCTAATCCATTCTAAACTTCACATGTTTGAACCTTCCGCCGGGTCGTACTGCAGCATACTTCCTTGATCCTTTGAACTTGGCAAAGCCTTTTCTGAGACTAACACTTTCTCGTTCTACGTTTAGCAATTCAACCCCTTACATCCTTCCCATGCCTCTTGAGGATTTTCTTCAGTTCCCCAAGTCGTCTTTTCGAATGCTATTCAAACGATGTATCAATCTTTGGTTCCAACATTCATCTTACACGGTTCCCACAAGTTCCTTGCTACATCACTTAATATAGAAGTAGCATAACATTTTATCTACTCATCTCTTGTGTGTGTGAATCCAAAATTTTCACTCCCAATTCATGAATCGTTCAAGATATAAATTCTTGTATAAAGAAGAATTTCTTTCGTCCACTGATGTAAATTGGTTCTCTTATCTTCTATCAGTCAATCTCTTACTTCCTTTCAACTTCCCTACTTAGGATAGCCTCTTGATCACCTTAAATTTTCCATGAATCGTTCTTCGACTCAATATTTGTCATTACCTTTCACTTTACTGATTAAGTATTGAGGCTCGAAATCAAAACTTTTCAGACCCAACCATTGATGATAACTCCAATTCAACCTCTTCTTTTAGTCGAGTTAATTCCTTCATACTCCTTTGATCTCCGAATTCCCAAGACAAAGAGCCCTAAAGACAAAAACCTTTGAATCTTTTAGAGTTAACATACTTGTTGCAAGTTTCAAGTCATACAACAAGAGTTCACCCCGGGTGTATTCGATCACTTAGATGCATACACCCCCACCTTCCTTCCTTAAGACTACTCTCTCTTCCGAGTCCTTGTCTCGACACAGGAAATTATTCTTTAATACTCCCGTATGAATCGATTAAGAGCAATGTAAGAGAGGTTGTTAACCTTCACTTCACTAACTGAAAATCCTCGTTGCATTCTTATTTCATATGAAAGGCTAATCTTTTCGGGTTACTTTGGTTACAGGTACTTAACTTAAGGGAGTATATTGATGGTCCTATATTAGCGCTTAATCAGCAGACTCCCAAAATCGCGTCTCAATACGATAAAGGTAGACAGATTAATTCGTTTGTAAAGACTCATCCCAACACTTCCATACAATCGATAAGGCTTGCCTTAGAAACAACTACAGGAACGCTCGTAGGGGTTTCTATATAGAATACTTCAGATACAGTCAAGGTCAAACGATTCACACATTCATAATAAACAAATGAATGCGTAGCACCACAACCAGGCAACGCATCACAAAGCTGACCATTTAGCAAGTAATTACCTTGCACAAGATCGAAGGATTGGCTTGCTTCTCCACCTCTAAGCGTGAAAACCCTTCCTTGCACCATGGGCTTGTCAGCTGTCCCCCTTGAATTGGTCGGTTCCTTGCAATCCTTCGCAAAGTGTCCCGGTTTCCCACAATTGAACCAGTTATTTGTTCCCCAACAAAAACGGCCATGATGACGACGCTTGCACTTGTCGCAGAAAGGAGCCTTACTTCGGAAGTTACCTCCATCACTACTTCCAACTTTTCCTTTGCCCTTCCTCCGACGATCATACGGACCCTTGCCTCGATTATTGAAACCTTTGTGCCTTTGAGGTCCATAATTTTGACTATCTTTCCTCTCTGATGCTTGCAGTTTTTCTGCCTTCTTGTCATCCTCGTACATTCTACACATGTCCACCAATGTAGGAAAACTTTGGATCCTTTGATAACTGAAAGTAGACTTCAACTTGGGCCTTAAGCCTCCCTCAAACGTGATACACTTACTCCTTTCATCGGGGTTGTTCTGGTAATATGGAGAGTACTTCATCAATTCCTCGAACTTGGCTGCGTACTCTCCCACACTCATGTCTCCTTGCTTCAGCTGCAAGAACTCCACTTCCTTCTTTCTCCTCAAATCCTCAGGGAAGTATTTATTGAGGAACTTATCCATAAATACATCCCAATTAACCTCCCTTCCTTCATAATGCAGGAGCTGAACCGTATGGTTCCACCAGTTCTCAGCCTCATCTTCTAACATGTAGACTGCATACGCCACCTTCTGAGCTTCTGCGCAGCCCAACGTTCTGAAGATCTTATCCATGGTATGAATCCACTTATTAGCCTCCTCAGGTTTAAATCCTCCTTCAAACTTGGGTGGATTACAACTCCTAAAATCCGTCAAACTCTTAGCCTCGATAATACCCACATTACACTGATGAGGTGGGTTAGCCGATTGCGGTGGTTGCTGAGATTGCCGTTGCTGCATAGCCTCCAGCACCGCGGTAATTCTCTCTAACATCGCATTGGTGTGATTTTGATTTCTAGTTGCCATAATAGACCTGCGCTATGGACTTATGGTCACATATGTTGAACTAAAGAAACTTTCATCACACCACCTATACTAAGACCATAGCTTATACCTTTAAATCCACAATTAATTGGGTCTTGTGCTCAAAAGAGATAAGATACAAACAAATCAATTGTATCTAAAGCTCAACAAGTAAGATACTAGCATTCAAAGCAATGAACATGCCTAGGAGATACCTGCTTGATGTTGATGGCTACCTTTCTGAAACTACTTCCACTACTACATGATCTGACTTTTGCTCTGATACCACTCAGTGTGACACCCTTCTTGATTATCCAAAAATAATATAGTACTTAAGCTATAATATTGGATAATATATGGACTTGTGATTATTAAGAAAATGTGAAAATACAATTTTCTTTGAAAAGCGGGTGCACAAACTAAAACTTGGAATTCTTGGAGAAGGAATTCGAAATCATTTTTAAACAATTATATCGAGTTCGACAAGTTCTAAAACCTTTTAGTGAATTGGGTAACCTTCGTATCTTGAAATCATATTTATGTAATAGAAAATGAATGAAGCTACCCCTTGCTTTAATTGATAAACGGATACCATCAGATACTTTTCACAGCCGAACTCTTAAATAGGTTAAATCAGAGTAAGCGGAAATTATAGGACTATGCAACTAGTAATAATATCAAACATAGATTTTATATATGAAAAGAGCCATGTCTACATAGTCCCATCATCAGTCTCCAAGAACCATATACAAGTACATCACAGATCTACATCCTCATATAACCATAGCCTAGAGTACTCAAAAGTATATCTACATAATATATACATAACCAAATATGGACTCTAGGAGTGGTCACGTAGATCCGGCAGCATCAGATGTAGTAGTAGTGATAGCAGTAGTCTCCAAGGAACATAAGTAGTAAGGTAGTAGTAGCATCATCATCAAAGCATCAGCAGCAGCAAAGTATCCTCCACAGCCTCCACACATCGGATCCACTGATCCTCATCACATACCATATGCACATACCTAGGGGTGATCGTCCCTCCCATCACTCCCAGTAGAATGCACGACAGGCTCGCTCCCACTCTCGTCCTCCACCGGATCCTCCTCGATCTCATCCGAGGGAGAGTGTACCCTACCACTAGGTACCGGGTCAGGTGATGGTGAAACCCTGACTGGACTCCTCGGATCAGAAGGGGGAGTCTCCTCGCGGACGACTCTCGAAGTAAAAGGGTGTGAGCGGGTAGGTTGAAAATAAAAACTAGGATACGAGCGAGCTGGTCGTGTGGGAGGTGGTCCATGGTAAGTATAAAAGAGGGGTACGTGCATAGTGTACATGATGGGAATCCTAAATCTACGAGGATGAAACCGGACCATCGAGTTGGGATGGTAGAAGATAACCTCTACCTCTCCCTAGAAGACCGCTCGGTGATCCTCGTAGATCCATATGCCACTAAAAAGTGGCCGGATCTCGACGCAAGCGATGTAACGTGACATCACCTACAAGGGCATATGGGTAAGCATTTCTATACACATAATCAACAGAGTATAAATTTGCACAATATGAATATGTAAATATGCAACAATGAACAATAATCACATTTAGCACTTAGCAGTTATTGAATGCAATTAGGATGCTCATACTTGTTCATTTATCACACTTAATTCAAATGAGTGGCATGATGCATGAATCTAGCTCTCATGCCTATCTCCATCATTCTATGTCACTCTTTGACGTCCATCCATGACAACCCAGCACTCACCAGTGCGTTGTATTCCTAGGTATACAACAGTTCGTACATTCACCAAGAATGTACACGACAAGCTTGGAATCAATGCCACCCGAGCAATGTTATAACGTGCCACCCGAGCAACGTACCGTCATCCAAACGGCCCATCATCCAAATGGTATAACCGTATCGGCATCCACTCAGCCGACCACGTCAACGACGTGTCATCAAGCAAGCGTATTGGCACTCCCAGAGGCCCTCCTCATGTTACCAAAACATGATAAACGACTTACCATCCAAACTCCAAATGAATGCATCATTTTTACGATTGAAGGAAATTGATTAATATATTACATGCCACCTAGGCACATTCCGTCGTCCAAACGGACCGTCATCCAAATGGTGTATCCATATTAATCAATTCCTCTTAAGTTCAGATCCCTTGGATTATGGTTATGAAATCCTTAACCAATTGAGTTAGAATTGAAAATGGTGTTTCTCAGGTTCTGGGTAAATTACTCGAGTATAATTCAGCATACTCGAGTGTTTTTCAACTTTTCCAGATTACTCGAGTGTACTTAGGGTTACTCGAGTGTTCATGACTTTCTGAGGATTTGGGTTTCAAATTCAATAAATTACTCGAGTAGTTCATGGGTTACTCGAGTGTTCATCATGATTTCCAGAATACTCGAGTCACCCCTGCATTACTCGAGTGGTTTGCCTTAACATGTCCTCAGGTCTTGCTCGATACTCGAGTACCAGACACAATACTCGAGTGTTCTTGCTCAAATTACATTGTTTTACAAACATTTTACTCGAGTACCTGGTCTAATACTCGAGTGTTTCGCAGCAGAACACACTGAAATCTTAGTTTCAACATACCATTTTCATTTCTACTCATTTCCAGTCCATTCCAAGGATCAACAGAGTTAACATATCATAATTTGAACATGCGACAACATTCATTTCATATCAAATAACAGATTTGACAGAGAATCAACCATTAATGCATAAAATACTCAATTTGGCAACTCAATACCTCAAATTGAAAAATAAACATCACACTCATGAAACAATGGTCATTTAAGCTTGCATGCATGATTTAGAACCTGCTCAACATAGTTTTAGAGCATGACTTGGTCTCCAAACCAAAGTTCCTATTCGATCTAAGCCCTTAGAGCCTCTTGGTGGCTCTCTAATGCATTTAATGGAATTTAAACTCTATCTAGTGTACGAAATTTACTTCCCCTTACCTCTCAGACGTGTTCCAACCAAGAATTTCCAAGTGAAAGCTCTCCAACCCTAGGAATCACTTTGAGCTTCACATGCATGACAGTTTCGAGTGCAGCACCAAAATTGAATTGGTTCACACATGAAACAGAGATAAAAATTGGGGATTTTAGTTTTCCTAGATTCTATGCAACATCAACTAACTAGAGAAATCGAATTGAGACTCATAGGATTCGTGAGCTTACCAGAAATCGGAATCAAAGTGAGCCCCCAGAACCACTTTGACAGATAACAGTCTCAACTTCCAAGCTCCAAATCTTCCACCACACTCAATCAATCCTCACGATTTTAGTGTCTATACAAAGCTCGTGATGTGAGCTTTGTATTGGTGTATAATTTATCACTCAGATCAGCACACAGAGGAAGAATCGAATGAAACGATTCAAGAACCCTAACACACTAACTCTTCTTCAATTTGGCAAAATGGGTTGCTTAATCCGTCAACCACGGCTTAAATACTTGGCCAAAACCTTCATGCAGCTCGACACGAAGGCATTGAAGTGTTGAGGAAGACGATTTCGTGTCAACACACGAGAATCGTTGTTGGTGACTCACCAAACGCACTAACTCGTGCAACTCTGTCCAGAATACTCGAGTATTCCAGAAAATACTCGAGTAGTTTGCCCAGTTTTTGAAAAATAATTATTTTATTTACTTTCCCTCCAAAATCTTTCCTATATTTGCTTCTAGGTCCCAACCCAGGGACTAATATGCAAAAATACCTATTTCATGCATAAATATATTTATTAAAATAAATTCTAATAATATAAACACAGGTTTTAATCAAAGACTAAAAATAGAAATAATTAATTATAATAAACTTTATAATTAATATTCCATTAATCCAGGATTAAAATTTTGGGGTGTTACACTACTTCCCCACTTAAAAGGAATTTCGTCCCCGAAATTCACTCTTCAAAATTACACTTTCTTAAAATTAAATAAAGACTATCTTATCGTTTCTCAAAATATCTTTTAGGAAAATTCTTCCCCACTTAAAAGAATTTTCTTATGTTCCTTTAAATTTCCCGTCTCAAAATGTTTCACTAAACATTTAAAAAATAAAACTTTCCTCGAATAATACCTTTGTGTTTGAAAGCATGTCGCAACTTTTCCACAGAAAGAGTTTTCTTAAATTTCCTCGAAAATGATTTCATAATCAGTTCAAAGAAAAACCTTTCCGGATAACATACATATTAATTTTTTTTTAAAAAAACATTTCTGCATAAGCTTTTTGAGGGAAAACTTTTCTGAAAAACACATTTCAACTACATATCTTAAATTTAAAACATTTTGCAATACATGCGTCGATGAAAAACTTTTCCCGCTGCGCACTCTGATCACTCACGCACGATCAACGAATCATTTATATGACTTTATTCCTTAATAGTTACAAACATTAGGGTGATCAGTCCTAATATTCAAACCATTAATAATAAAATCATTCCTTAGAGATATAATCCTTCTCAAGAAAGATTATACGATATATCTTTAAGTTGGATGAACTTACAGATAAGGAGTGTTATTGCCACTATCAGACTTAGACAGATTGTCAATTCTAGAGAAATTTCCGTTGGGAAGACAAATACTTGTCCTATCCCGGTGGTTGTTAATCCCTCTAGTCTTAACTAATCTTCCTCTTTCTGTAGTGCCCAAAGATATTTATCACATCCAACTGTGATAAGCGTTTTGATCACCGAAATTCCAGTTAAAGATCTGCTCAGGTTTCCAGATTACAAACGATTTAATTAACGCAATCAAAAACATTGATTACGTTAATTCCGATCAGAGAAAGGATAACTCAGATTACCTATACGTAGATATAACTCTCATCTTAAAAGGTTGGACACCCGTCCAAACTCAACTCGCTTGACGACCATTCCCTTCTTACTCTTAACCCTTGCTGAATCTGGTGAATTAAACTCGCAGTCTTTTACAGCTGCAACCGAATGTCCCAGGTATACCACTATCTAGTCCAAAGTAACGCACTTCATTTCCTACACACGGAGTTGGGAAACTCTTACTTCTCATTAACATACTTTATAAATCTCACGATCGGGGTTCCCTTAATTTTGTCATTCCTCCATAATTAATTTTCTTAACTACCTTTCACTTCCTTTTCCCCAAGTCCCTGTTATACTGGTTTTGGTCACTCATTCTACCAACCTCTTATGCTCATCCATTGTACTTATAAATTCCACATACGTTTTCCAATATTGAGAAAATTCCTTATGCATTAATACTTGATAGCTGGTTAGAGGTTCAGACCTAATCCATTCTAAACTTCACATGTTTGAACCTTCCGCCGGGTCGTACTGCAGCATACTTCCTTGATCCTTTGAACTTGGCAAAGCCTTTTCTGAGACTAACACTTTCTCGTTCTACGTTTAGCAATTCAACCCCTTACATCCTTCCCATGCCTCTTGAGGATTTTCTTCAGTTCCCCAAGTCGTCTTTTCGAATGCTATTCAAACGATGTATCAATCTTTGGTTCCAACATTCATCTTACACGGTTCCCACAAGTTCCTTGCTACATCACTTAATATAGAAGTAGCATAACATTTTATCTACTCATCTCTTGTGTGTGTGAATCCAAAATTTTCACTCCCAATTCATGAATCGTTCAAGATATAAATTCTTGTATAAAGAAGAATTTCTTTCGTCCACTGATGTAAATTGGTTCTCTTATCTTCTATCAGTCAATCTCTTACTTCCTTTCAACTTCCCTACTTAGGATAGCCTCTTGATCACCTTAAATTTTCCATGAATCGTTCTTCGACTCAATATTTGTCATTACCTTTCACTTTACTGATTAAGTATTGAGGCTCGAAATCAAAACTTTTCAGACCCAACCATTGATGATAACTCCAATTCAACCTCTTCTTTTAGTCGAGTTAATTCCTTCATACTCCTTTGATCTCCGAATTCCCAAGACAAAGAGCCCTAAAGACAAAAACCTTTGAATCTTTTAGAGTTAACATACTTGTTGCAAGTTTCAAGTCATACAACAAGAGTTCACCCCGGGTGTATTCGATCACTTAGATGCATACACCCCCACCTTCCTTCCTTAAGACTACTCTCTCTTCCGAGTCCTTGTCTCGACACAGGAAATTATTCTTTAATACTCCCGTATGAATCGAGTAAGAGCAATGTAAGAGAGGTTGTTAACCTTCACTTCACTAACTGAAAATCCTCGTTGCATTCTTATTTCATATGAAAGGCTAATCTTTTCGGGTTACTTTGGTTACAGGTACTTAACTTAAGGGAGTATATTGATGGTCCTATATTAGCGCTTAATCAGCAGACTCCCAAAATCGCGTCTCAATACGATAAAGGTAGACAGATTAATTCGTTTGTAAAGACTCATCCCAACACTTCCATACAATCGATAAGGCTTGCCTTAGAAACAACTACAGGAACGCTCGTAGGGGTTTCTATATAGAATACTTCAGATACAGTCAAGGTCAAACGATTCACACATTCATAATAAACAAATGAATGCGTAGCACCACAACCAGGCAACGCATCACAAAGCTGACCATTTAGCAAGTAATTACCTTGCACAAGATCGAAGGATTGGCTTGCTTCTCCACCTCTAAGCGTGAAAACCCTTCCTTGCACCATGGGCTTGTCAGCTGTCCCCCTTGAATTGGTCGGTTCCTTGCAATCCTTCGCAAAGTGTCCCGGTTTCCCACAATTGAACCAGTTATTTGTTCCCCAACAAAAACGGCCATGATGACGACGCTTGCACTTGTCGCAGAAAGGAGCCTTACTTCGGAAGTTACCTCCATCACTACTTCCAACTTTTCCTTTGCCCTTCCTCCGACGATCATACGGACCCTTGCCTCGATTATTGAAACCTTTGTGCCTTTGAGGTCCATAATTTTGACTATCTTTCCTCTCTGATGCTTGCAGTTTTTCTGCCTTCTTGTCATCCTCGTACATTCTACACATGTCCACCAATGTAGGAAAACTTTGGATCCTTTGATAACTGAAAGTAGACTTCAACTTGGGCCTTAAGCCTCCCTCAAACTTGATACACTTACTCCTTTCATCGGGGTTGTTCTGGTAATATGGAGAGTACTTCATCAATTCCTCGAACTTGGCTGCGTACTCTCCCACACTCATGTCTCCTTGCTTCAGCTGCAAGAACTCCAATTCCTTCTTTCTCCTCAAATCCTCAGGGAAGTATTTATTGAGGAACTTATCCATAAATACATCCCAATTAACCTCCCTTCCTTCATAATGCAGGAGCTGAACCGTATGGTTCCACCAGTTCTCAGCCTCATCTTCTAACATGTAGACTGCATACGCCACCTTCTGAGCTTCTGCGCAGCCCAACGTTTTGAAGATCTTATCCATGGTATGAATCCACTTATTAGCCTCCTCAGGTTTAAATCCTCCTTCAAACTTGGGTGGATTACAACTCCTAAAATCCGTCAAACTCTTAGCCTCGATAATACCCACATTACACTGATGAGGTGGGTTAGCCGATTGCGGTGGTTGCTGAGATTGCCGTTGCTGCATAGCCTCCAGCACCGCGGTAATTCTCTCTAACATCGCATTGGTGTGATTTTGGTTTCTAGTTGCCATAATAGACCTGCGCTATGGACTTATGGTCACATATGTTGAACTAAAGAAACTTTCATCACACCACCTATACTAAGACCATAGCTTATACCTTTAAATCCACAATTAATTGGGTCTTGTGCTCAAAAGAGATAAGATACAAACAAATCAATTGTATCTAAAGCTCAACAAGTAAGATACTAGCATTCAAAGCAATGAACATGCCTTGGAGATACCTGCTTGATGTTGATGTCTACCTTTATGAAACTACTTCCACTACTACAGGATCTGACTTTTGCTCTGATACCACTCAGTGTGACACCCTTCTTGATTATCCAAAAATAATATAGTACTTAAGCTATAATATTGGATAATATATGGACTTGTGATTATTAAGAAAATGTGAAAATACAATTTTCTTTGAAAAGCGGGTGCACAAACTAAAACTTGGAATTCTTGGAGAAGGAATTCGAAATCATTTTTAAACAATTATATCGAGTTCGACAAGTTCTAAAACCTTTTAGTGAATTGGGTAACCTTCGTATCTTGAAATCATATTTATGTAATAGAAAATGAATGAAGCTACCCCTTGCTTTAATTGATAAACGGATACCATCGGATACTTTTCACAGCCGAACTCTTAAATAGGTTAAATCAGAGTAAGCGGAAATTATAGGACTATGCAACTAGTAATAATATCAAACATGGATTTTATATATGAAAAGAGCCATGTCTACATAGTCCCATCATCAGTCTCCAAGAACCATATACAAGTCCATCACAGATCTACATCCTCATATAACCATAGCCTAGAGTACTCAAAAGTATATCTACATAATATATACATAACAAAATATGGACTCTAGGTGTGGTCACGTAGATCCGGCAGCATCAGATGTAGTAGTAGTGATAGCAGTAGTCTCCAAGGAACATAAGTAGTAAGGTAGTAGTAGCATCATCATCAAAGCATCAGCAGCAGCAAAGTATCCTCCACAGCCTCCACACATCGGATCCACTGATCCTCATCACATACCATATGCACATACCTAGGGGTCATCGTCCCTCCCATCACTCCCAATAGAATGCACGACAGGCTCGCTCCCACTCTCGTCCTCCACCGGATCCTCCTCGATCTCATCCGAGGGAGAGTGTACCCTGCCACTGGGTACCGGGTCAGGTGATGGTGAAACCCTGACTGGACTCCTCGGATCAGAAGGGGGAGTCTCCTCGCGGACGACACTCGAAGTAAAAGGGTGTGAGCGGGTAGGTTGAAAATAAAAACTAGGATACGAGTGAGCTGGTCGTGTGGGAGGTGGTCCATGGTAAGTATAAAAGAGGGGTACGTGCATAGTGTACATGATGTGAATCCTAAATCTACGAGGATGAAACCGGACCATCGAGTTGGGATGGTAGAAGATAACCTCTACCTCTCCCTCGAAGACCGCTCGGTGATCCTCGTAGATCCATATGCCACTAAAAAGTAGCCGGATCTCGACGCAAGCGATGTAACGTGACATCATCTACAAGGGCATAGGGGTAAGCATTTCTATACACATAATCAACAGAGTATAAATTTGCACAATATGAATATGTAAATATGCAACAATGAACAACAATCACATTTAGCACTTAGCAGTTATTGAATGCAATTAGGATGCTCATACTTGTTCATTTATCACACTTAATTCAAATGAGTGGCATGATGCATGAATCTAGCTCTCATGCCTATCTCCATCATTCTATGTCACTCTTTGACGTCCATCCCTGACAACCCAGCACTCACCAGTGCGTTGTATTCCTAGGTATACAACAGTTCGTACATTCACCAAGAATGTACACGACAAGCTTGGAATCAATGCCACCCGAGCAATGTTATAACGTGCCACCCGAGCAACGTACCGTCATCCAAACGGCCCATCATCCAAATGGTATAACCGTATCGGCATCCACTCAGCCGACCACGTCAACGACGTGTCATCAAGCAAGCGTATTGGCACTCCCAGAGGCCCTCCTCATGTTACCAAAACATGATAAACGACTTACCATCCAAACTCCAAATGAATGCATCATTTTTACGATTGAAGGAAATTGATTAATATATTACATGCCACCTAGGCACATTCCGTCGTCCAAACGGACCATCATCCAAACGGTGTATCCATATTAATCAATTCCTCTTAAGTTCAGATCCCTTAAATTATGGTTATGAAATCCTTAACCAATGGAGTTAGAATTGAAAATGGTGTTTCTCAGGTTCTGGGTAAATTACTCGAGTATAATTCAGCATACTCGAGTGTTTTTCAACTTTTCCAGATTACTCGAGTGTACTTAGGGTTACTCGAGTGTTCATGACTTTCTGAGGATTTGGGTTTCAAATTCAATAAATTACTCGAGTAGTTCATGGGTTACTCGAGTGTTCATCATGATTTCCAGAATACTCGAGTCACCCCTGCATTACTCGAGTGGTTTGCCTTAACATGTCCTCAGGTCTTGCTCGATACTCGAGTACCAGACACAATACTCGAGTGTTCTTGCTCAAATTACATTGTTTTACAAACGTTTTACTCTAGTACCTGGTCTAATACTCGAGTGTTTCGCAGCAGAACACACTGAAATCTTAGTTTCAACATACCATTTTCATTTCTACTCATTTCCAGTCCATTCCAAGGATCAACAGAGTTAACATATCATAATTTGAACATGCGACAATATTCATTTCATATCAAATAACAGATTTGATAGAGAATCAACCATTAATGCATAAAATACTCAATTTGGCAACTCAATACCTCAAATTGCAAAATAAACATCACACTCATGAAACAATGGTCATTTAAGCTTGCATGCATGATTTAGAACCTGCTCAACATAGTTTTAGAGCATGACTTGGTCTCCAAACCAAAGTTCCTATTCGATCTAAGCCCTTAGAGCCTCTTGGTGGCTCTCTAATGCATTTAATGGAATTTAAACTCTATCTAGTGTACGAAATTTACTTCCCCTTACCTCTCAGACGCGTTCCAACCAAGAATTTCCAAGAGAAAGCTCTCCAACCCTAGGAATCACTTTGAGCTTCACATGCATGACAGTTTCGAGTGCAGCACCAAAATTGAATTGGTTCACACATGAAACAGAGATAAAAATTGGGGATTTTAGTTTTCCTAGATTCTATGCAACATCATCTAACTAGAGAAATCGAATTGAGACTCATAGGATTCGTGAGCTTACCAGAAATCGGAATCAAAGTGAGCCCCCAGAACCACTTTGACAGATAACAATCTCAACTTCCAAGCTCCAAATCTTCCACCACACTCACTCAATCCTCACGATTTTAGTGTCTATACAAATCTCGTGATGTGAGCTTTGTATTGGTGTATAATTTATCACTCAGATCAGCACACAGAGGAAGAATCGAATGAAACGATTCAAGAACCCTAACACACCAACTCTTCTTCAATTTGGCAAAATGGGTTGCTTAATCCGTCAACCACGGCTTAAATACTTGGCCAAAACCTTCATGCAGCTCGACACGAAGGCATTGAAGTGTTGAGGAAGACGATTTCGTGTCAACACACGAGAATCGTTGTTGGTGACTCACCAAACGCACTAACTCGTGCAACTCTGTCCAGAATACTCGAGTATTCCAGAAAATACTCGAGTAGTTTGCCCAGTTTTTGAAAAATAATTATTTTATTTACTTTCCCTCCAAAATCTTTCCTATATTTGCTTCTAGGTCCCAACCCAGGGACTAATATGCAAAAATACATATTTCATGCATAAATATATTTATTAAAATAAATTCTAATAATATAAACACAGGTTTTAATCAAAGACTAAAAATAGAAATAATTAATTATAATAAACTTTATAATTAATATTCCATTAATCCAGGATTAAAATTTTGGGGTGTTACATTTCTGGCCTCCAAGTCAGATTTCCATTTCTAACTTATGTTGCCCATGAACCTCACATGGTTCCTATGAATTTAGCTTATTGTTTACCATTCTAGCGATTAGATAACTTCTCCCATACCTTAGAGAAGCTAGGGGATCGATTGGTTGAAGAGGAGAGGGACTGGATCAAAGCTTGAGATTCAACACTCAAGGTTTGCACTCTGAACAGCCAACTTTGGCAATCGAATTCACCATGATTAAGGCATGAAAAAGAACGAAATAAGTTAGATTAAGTAACTAGGGAATGCTAACTTTATTCAGAAACAAATTTGAGATCAAGAGGGTTCCTGGATTTACCAAACCAATTCGAGAAAGAAGGGTTGAAGGTGCTGATTTGCACTCTGTTTTCGGTTTTGGAACGTCTGACTTTGAAGACTTGTAACTTGATCTACAGGAGCCAAAGTGAGTGGTTCTTGGTTCTAATTCAAGAGGGGGATCAGAACTCAAATCATGTTTTGGTTTTACGGAATTTGGTTGAGTGAGAAGGGAGAATCGAAGGTGCAAAGTTTGCACTTGAAAACAGAGGGTGTTGAGAGTGGAATTCTGTGTTGGGAGATTGTAATGGGTTTCCAGCTTCCCTAAATCACCTATTTATAGTCTCAGGTTACCTCCCTACGAAGTAAGGTTCAGCTGGGTGCTTGTAACTAAGAGGAACGAGCTGTTAGCTCCAATTTGGTTTGAAACCGACTTTTATTTTTTTTGCAGAACTGCTCGAAATACTAGAGTATTTTACCTTTTACTCGAGTCTTTTTCAGCAATTCAAAGAACACTCGAGTCTTCTATGAAAGACTCGAGTCTTTCGACTCAAAATTCAAATTTTTCAAACAACTAAGGATTTTACTCGAGTCCTCCCCAAAACACTCGAGTACTTTAACCTAATTTCAGAAAATTCATTATTTTATCCATAATAACATTATTTATTTTAAATACTTATCTTTATTTATTTATGAAAATATAGGGCCTTACATCCTCCCCCACTTACACAGAATTTCGTCCTCGAAATTCGATTCAAAAGCAAAAACTTACTCAAACAGATATGGATATTCTTCTTTCATCTGACTTTCTAATTCCCAAGTGATGTCGCTAACACCACCACGTTCCCATATGACTTTTACTAAAGGGATCTCCTTTCCTCTCAGCTGTTTACTTTTCCTATCTTCTATCCGAATGGGACCGGTTTCGAATGTCAGATTCTCTCGCAAGGGTATCTCGTCGGGTTTGATGCTAATAATTGAGGCAGGATCAGGCACGAACTTCCTTAGTTGGGACACATGGAACACGTTGTGCAGGTTGGATAGAAATGGTGGCAGGGCTATCTGGTATGCAACGGGACCAATGCGTCTTAGGATTTGGTATGAACCGATGAACTTGGGTGATAACTTCTTTGGTTTCATCACACGTCCAACTCGAGTTGTTGGAACCACTCGGAGAAAGACATGCTCTCCCTCTTGAAATTCCAATTTAGTTCTTCTCCGATCTGCATAACTCTTTTGTCTACTTTGGGCAGCTTTCATCTTCTCTTGAATTACTTTAATCCTTTCGGTTGTCTCTTGAACGACATCGGGGCCAATGAGTGCATTCTCCCTCACTTGAAACCAACATAGTGGAGTCTTACACTTTCGGCCATACAATGCTTCGAAAGGTGTCATTCCAATGCTTGCGTGGAAGCTATTGTTGTAAGTGAATTCCACCAGAGGAAACAATTGGCTCCAGTTTTCACTATACTCCAAAGCACACGCCCTCAACAGATCCTCTAGAGATTGGATTGTCCTTTCAGATTGACCGTCGGTTTGGGGATGATAGGCTGAACTCATCCTTAACTTGGTTCCCATTGCTTGGTGTAGACTCTGCCAGAACCGGGAACAAAACCTTGGGTCACGATCAGAGATTATGCTTGCTGGAATTCCATGCAATCGCACCACCTCTTTGATATAAAGTTGTGTAAGCTTTTCCAATGAATATTTCATATTGATTGGAATAAAGTGAACAGATTTTGTCAATCGATCCACTATAACCCACATGGCTTCATATCCTCCTTGCGTCCTTGGAAAACCGGAAACGAAATCCATCCCAATGCTGTCCCATTTCCATTCCGGAATATCCAATGGTTGAAGTTCTCCTCCAGGCCTCTTATGTTCTATCTTTGCTTTTTGACAAACAAAGCAAGATGCCACATAAGTTGCCACATCCTTCTTCAATCCGGACCACCAGAACATTTTCTTCATATCTTGGTACATCTTTGTAGTTCCAGGATGAATACTCATTTTGCTCTTGTGGGCCTCGTCCAACATGGTCCTTTGCAACTCCTGATTTGCAGGAATGCACACCCGGTCTTTAAACCTCAAAACTCCATCTGGACCAATTTGGAAGTCTGGTTCCTTTCCTTCCATACTCAGCCTCGCCTTTTCTTGCAGCTCTACATCATCTCGCTACATCTCCTTTATCTGCTCTAGGAATTCATTGGTTATCTTTAGCATTCCTAACTTGATACTGGATGGTGTTACTTCCATTGCCAGATTCAAGTCTCGGAATTTCTCAATCAACTCCACTTCCTTGATCATTAGAGTACTCATATGCAACGTCTTTCGACTTAAAGCATCTGCTACACATTGGCTTTACCAGGATGGTAGTGAAGCTCAAAGTCATAGTCCTTCAAAAATTCTATCCATCTACGTTGTCGCATATTTAACTCCTTTTGGTTGAATAAATATCTGAGGCTTTTGTGATCACTGAACACCTGGAATGTTGTGCCATAAAGATAGTGCCTCCACAACTTCAAAGCAAACACTATGGCCGCCAATTCCAGATCATGAGTTGGATAATTCTCCTCATGAATTTTCAACTATCTTGATGCATAAGCTACCACCTTTCCTGCTTGCATCAATACACATCCAAGTCCTTGTTTGGAAGCATCGCAGTATACATCGAAACTTTTGTGAGGATCGGGCAAGATCAACACCGGTGAAGATGTCAATTTGTACTTTAGCTTTTGAAAGCTTGCTTTGCACTTTTCATCCCAAACAAAAGGTTGTTCTTTTCTCGTCAAACGTGTCAATGGCGAAGCAATCCTTGAAAAGTTTTCAATGAATTTTCGATAGTATCCGGCGAGTCCAAGAAAACTTCTCACTTCAGTGACAGTTCTTGGGCCTTTCCATTGGAGCACAGCTTCCACCTTGGATGGATCTACAACGACTCCATCTTCCGTAATCACATGGCCAAGGAACTTTACTTCTGTTAGCCAAAATTCACATTTAGCCAACTTCGCATAGAGCTTCTTCTCCCTCAAGGTTTCAAGAACCAATTGAAGATGCTTGGCATGCTCCTCCTGGGTTTTCGAGTATATCAGGATGTCATCTATGAAAACAACCACAAATGAATCCAGATTTGCGCCTCCTCAGGATTAGCTCTCCCATAAAACTTCGGGGGATCGCACTTTCTAAAGTCGGCCAATCCCTTGAATTCAGATGGGCCGCCAGCTTGCCTATTCGTCAGGTGCTCTAGAATAGTAGCTATGCGATCTAAGGATTCGTCAGTCTGGCGAGCGTGCCTGGATGCCATTTCTACCTTGCGCTATTTATAGTTATGTTTAAGATTAAAGAATATTAATAATATACTCTAATGACTCCATTCTAAATCTACCCTTAACTCAATCCAGAGTTATCACAGCTTATAGCATGTGTGGCCATATTCCATAGGCCGAGAGTTTGAACCATTGCTCTGATACCACTACGTGTAACGACCCAACTATCTAACCCTTAATTACTTATAAATAAAATAGAGGAAAATTTTTCGCCAAAATAAGTTTTCAACCTTTATCATTTCATAAGCGGAAGCAGTTTGTTCATAACATCATAACGGAATAAAACATAGAGAGTTTGCAACTTATACACAATAGTTAAAACTATAGGATAAACAAAACAGACTCCGAGCTACTTAATTTACTATCGTAACCCAGAGCATGGTTCTCAAAACTCCACCATTGGAAAGGGAATTATCGCATCCCTTGCCAGCATCATTCTTCCCCTTGAAGACAGAAGCTCCATTACCTACAGGGACAACCAGGGAGTAAGTCATAGCTAATCACGTTAAAACGAACGATAAAGAACATTGGCTAAAAACGACAAGCACAAGTACTCAATTAGCAATAATTTCCATCATGCATATACATATGTGAAACCCTTTTACTCAATTAATTACTCTTATTTATCAATGGCATGATGCATGTTAATCTCAACAATATCCCGGGGCATCACAGTTTGGAGGTAACATGGGGTCCTCGTGAGCTTCCTCCGCTCGACCACTCAATGTTTACGAATTACAGGCTTCCTCCGCCCAACGTACGCGAATTACAGGTCTCCTCCGCCATACGCATCTAGTATAAAAGCCTCACAAACTGGAGCAAAACAATTGCATGAATGCAAATAAAATTCAATTTCAATCTTTATATTTCATTCATCATCATCATTCATCTCACTCTCTTTTAGGACATAGTCCATGTTACACATTTTATTCCTCCATCTCATTTCTTTTAATCTTTCTTTTAGCTGGTGCTGTTGTTTTTCATAGGAAAATTCATCAGCCATGTGGCGATGGTTTTAGAAATAGAATATAATTATTTGTTTAATAATCTGTCGGGGCCCAGCCTCCTATTGGCGGATATTTATTGCAACGACCCCATTGGGACTCCCTTGAAAAATATCAACCAAGTGAATAAGACTTTTCACTGGGACGTTAGGGATAATATCAACCAAATGGGTGTACGCACTTCCGTTGGGACTCCTGAAGGGATTAATCAACCACTGAATAGAATTCCAGTAGGACACTTCCAGGATAATTATCGACCAACGGGATTTAAGCTTTAAGCATAGAGAGAATTATTTAGCGTTTAGTAATTTAGGAGCTTAGACGAGTTGATCTTTAATGAAATTGTAGAAAAATAAAGGTTTTCTGAAAATTTCTTTGAATTACTCGAGTAGTTCTTGGCTACTCGAGTGTTCATGTAAAAATACTCGAGTCCTTAAGAATCACTCGAGTGTTCTTCAAATTTTCCAGAATACTCGAGTCTTCCTTAAATTACTCGAGTGTTTTTGCTGCAACAGCACCAGTTTTATGCATTTTTAAGGCCAATTCGAAATCCTTACTCCTTTGTTTCAATTCTGCACGAAACAGAGGTTATTTTCCGCATAATAAACATATTGTACATATCAATTATCATCAAACATAACAGGAACATAATCAAATCACAGAAATTCATAAAACATAGCAAATAATCAATTCCACCTATGACTTTGATTTCTACTTGATTTTAAGTTCAAAAATCAATCCAGTGAGCTTCCTTAAGTTCAATTAAAGTTGTTTGAATGCAAAAACTATGGGTTTCTGGCCTCCAAGTCAGATTCCCATTTCTAACTTATGTTGCCCATGAACCTCACATGGTTCCTATGAATTTAGCTTATTGTTTATCATTCTAGCGATTAGATAACTTCTCCCATACCTTAGAGAAGCTAAGGGATCGATTGGTTGAAGAGGAGAGGGACTGGATCAAAGCTTGAGATTCAACACTCAAGGTTTGCACTCTGAACAACCAACTTTGGCAATCGAATTCACCATGATTAAGGCATGAAAAAGAATGAAATAAGTTAGCTTAAGTAACTAGGGAATGCTAACTTTATTCAGAAACAAATTTGAGATCAAGAGAGTTCCTGGATTTACCAAACCAATTCGAGAAAGAAGGGTTGAAGGTGCTGATTTGCACTCTGTTTTCGGTTTTGGAACCTCTGACTTTGAAGACTTGTAACTTGATCTACAGGAGGCCAAAGTTAGTGGTTCTTGGTTCTAATTCAAGAGGGGAATTAGAACTCAAATCATGTTTTGGTTTTACGGAATTTGGTTGAGTGAGAAGGGAGAATCGAAGGTGCAAAGTTTGCACTTGAAAACAGAGGGTGTTGAGAGTGGAATTCGGTGTTGGGAGATTGTAATGGGTTTCCAGCGTCCCTAACTCACCTATTTATAGTCTCAGGTTACCTCCCTACGAAGTAAGGTTCAGCTGGGTGCTTGTAACTAAGAGGAACGAGCTGTTAGCTCCAATTTGGTTTGAAACCGACTTTTATTTTTTTTTCAGAACTGCTCGAAATACTCGAGTATTTTCCCTTTTACTCGAGTCTTTTTCAGCAATTCAAAGAACACTCGAGTCTTCTATGAAAGACTCGAGTCTTTCGACTCAAAATTCAAATTTTTCAAACAACTAAGGATTTTACTCGAGTCCTCCCCAAAACACTCGAGTACTTTAACCTAATTTCAGAAAATTCATTATTTTATCCATAATAACATTATTTATTTTAAATACTTATCTTTATTTATTTATGAAAATATAGGGCCTTACATCCTCCCCCACTTACACAGAATTTCGTCCTCGAAATTCGATTCAAAAGCAAAAACTTACTCAAACAGATATGGATATTCTTCTTTCATCTGACTTTCTAATTCCCAAGTGATGTCGCTAACACCACCACATTCCCATATGACTTTTACTAAAGGGATCTCCTTTCCTCTCAGCTGTTTACTTTTCCTATCTTCTATTCGAATGGGACCGGTTTCGAATGTCAGATTCTCTCGCAAGGGTATCTCGTCGGGTTTGATGCTAATAATTGAGGCAGGATCAGGCACGAACTTCCTTAGTTGGGACACATGGAACACGTTGTGCAGGTTGGATAGAAATGGTGGCAGGGCTATCTGGTATGCAACAGGACCAATGCGTCTTAGGATTTGGTATGAACCGATGAACTTGGGTGATAACTTCTTTGGTTTCATCACACGTCCAACTCGAGTTGTTGGAACCACTCGGAGAAAGACATGCTCTCCCTCTTGAAATTCCAATTTAGTTCTTCTCCGATCTGCATAACTCTTTTGTCTACTTTGGGCAGCTTTCATCTTCTCTTGAATTACTTTAATCCTTTCGGTTGTCTCTTGAACGACATCGGGGCCAATGAGTGCATTCTCCCTCACTTGAAACCAACATAGTGGAGTCTTACACTTTCGGCCATACAATGCTTCGAAAGGTGTCATTCCAATGCTTGCGTGGAAGCTATTGTTGTAAGTGAATTCCACCAGAGGAAACAATTGGCTCCAGTTTTCACTATACTCCAAAGCACACGCCCTCAACAGATCCTCTAGAGATTGGATTGTCCTTTCAGATTGACCGTCGGTTTGGGGATGATAGGCTGAACTCATCCTTAACTTGGTTCCCATTGCTTGGTGTAGACTCTGCCAGAACCGGGAACAAAACCTTGGGTCACGATCAGAGATTATGCTTGCTGGAATTCCATGCAATCGCACCACCTCTTTGATATAAAGTTGTGTAAGCTTTTCCAATGAATATTTCATATTGATTGGAATAAAGTGAGCCGATTTTGTCAATCGATCCACTATAACCCACACGGCTTCATATCCTCCTTGCGTCGTTGGAAAACCGGAAACGAAATCCATCGCAATGCTGTCCCATTTCCATTCCGGAATATCCAATGGTTGAAGTTCTCCTCCAGGCCTCTTATGTTCTATCTTTGCTTTTTGACAAACAAAGAAAGATGCCACATAAGTTGCCACATCCTTCTTCAATCCGGACCACCAGAACATTTTCTTCATATCTTGGTACATCTTTGTAGTTCCAGGATGAATACTCATTTTGCTCTTGTGGGCCTCGTCCAACATGGTCCTTCGCAACTCCTGATTTGCAGGAATGCACACCCGGTCTTTAAACCTCAAAACTCCATCTGGACCAATTTGGAAGTCTGGTTCCTTTCCTTCCATACTCAGCCTCGCCTTTTCTTGCAGCTCTACATCATCTCGCTGCATCTCCTTTATCTGCTCTAGGAATTCATTGGTTATCTTTAGCATTCCTAACTTGATACTGGATGGTGTTACTTCCATTGCCAGATTTAAGTCTCGGAATTTCTCAATCAACTCCACTTCCTTGATCATTAGAGTACTCATATGCAACGTCTTTCGACTTAAAGCATCTGCTACCACATTGGCTTTACCAGGATGGTAGTGAAGCTCAAAGTCATAGTCCTTCAAAAATTCTATCCATCTACGTTGTCGCATATTTAACTCCTTTTGGTTGAATAAATATCTGAGGCTTTTGTGATCACTGAACACCTGGAATGTTGTGCCATAAAGATAGTGCCTCCACAACTTCAAAGCAAACACTATGGCCGCCAATTCCAGATCATGAGTTGGATAATTCTCCTCATGAATTTTCAACTGTCTTGATGCATAAGCTACCACCTTTCCTGCTTGCATCAATACACATCCAAGTCCTTGTTTGGAAGCATCGCAGTATACATCGAAACTTTTGTGAGGATCAGGCAAGATCAACACCTGTGAAGATGTCAATTTGTCCTTTAGCTTTTGAAAGCTTGCTTTGCACTTTTTCATCCCAAACAAAAGGTTGTTCTTTTCTTGTCAAACGTGTCAATGGCAAAGCAATCCTTGAAAAGTTTTCAATGAATTTTCGATAGTATCCGGCGAGTCCAAGAAAAATTCTCACTTCAGTGACAGTTCTTGGGGCTTCCCATTGGAGCACAGCTTCCACCTTGGATGGATCTACAACGACTCCATCTTCCGTAATCACATGGCCAAGGAACTTTACTTCTGTTAGCCAAAATTCACATTTATCCAACTTCGCATAGAGCTTCTTCTCCCTCAAGGTTTCAAGAACCAATTGAAGATGCTTGGCATGCTCCTCTTGGATTTTCGAGTATATCAGGATGTCATCTATGAAAACAACCACAAATGAATCCAGATTTGCGCCTCCTCAGGATTAGCTCTCCCATAAAACTTCGGGGGATCGCACTTTCTAAAGTCGGCCAATCCCTTGAATTCAGATGGGCCGCCAGCTTGCCTATTCGTCAGGTGCTCTAGAATAGTAGCTATGCGATCTAAGGATTCGTCAGTCTGGCGAGCGTGCCTGGATGCCATTTCTACCTTGCGCTATTTATAGTTATGTTTAAGATTAAAGAATATTAATAATATACTCTAATGACTCCATTCTAAATCTACCCTTAACTCAATCCAGAGTTATCACAGTTTATAGCATTTGTGGCCATATTCCATAGGCCGAGAGTTTGAACCATTGCTCTGATACCACTACGTGTAACGACCCAACTATCTAACCCTTAATTACTTATAAATAAAATAGAGGAAAATTTTTCGCCAAAATAAGTTTTCAACCTTTATCATTTCATAAGCGGAAGCAGTTTGTTCATAACATCATAACGGAATAAAACATAGAGAGTTTGCAACTTATACACAATAATTAAAACTATAGGATAAACAAAACAGACTCCGAGCTACTTAATTTACTATCGTAACCCAGAGCATGGTTCTCAAAACTCCACCATTGGAAATGGAATTATTGCATCCCTTTCCAGCATCATTCTTCCCCTTGGAAGACAGAAGCTCCATTACCTACAGGGACAACCAGGGAGTAAGTCATAGCTAATCACGTTAAAACGAACGATAAAGAACATTGGCTAAAAACGACAAGCACAATTACTCAATTAGCAATAATTTCCATCATGCATATACATATGTGAAACCCTTTTACTCAATTAATTACTCTTATTTATCAATGGCATGATGCATGTTAATCTCAACAATATCCCGGGGCATCACAGTTTGGAGGTAACATGGGGTCCTCGTGAGCTTCCTCCGCTCGACCACTCAATGTTTACGAATTACAGGCTTCCTCCGCCCAACGTACGCGAATTACAGGCTTCCTCCGCCATACGCAACTAGTATAAAAGCCTCACAAACTGGAGCAAAACAATTGCATGAATGCAAATAAAATTCAATTCCAATCTTTATCTTTCATTCATCATCATCATTCATCTCACTCTCTTTTAGGACATAGTCCATGTTACACATTTTATTCCTCCATCTCATTTCTTTTAATCTTTCTTTTAGCTGGTGCTGTTGTTTTTCATAGGAAAATTCATCAGCCATGTGGCGATGGTTTTAGAAATAGAATATAATTATTTGTTTAATAATCTGTCGGGGCCCAGCCTCCTATTGGCGGATATTTATTGCAACGACCCCATTGGGACTCCCTTGAAAAATATCAACCAAGTGAATAAGACTTTTCACTGGGACGTTAGGGATAATATCAACCAAATGGGTGTACGCACTTCCGTTGGGACTCCTGAAGGGATTAATCAACCACTGAATAGAATTCCAGTAGGACACTTCCAGGATAATTATCGACCAAAGGGATTTAAGCTTTAAGCATAGAGAGAATTATTTAGCGTTTAGTAATTTAGGAGCTTAGACGAGTTGATCTTTAATGAAATTGTAGAAAAATAAAGGTTTTCTGAAAATTTCTTTGAATTACTCGAGTAGTTCTTGGCTACTCGAGTGTTCATGTAAAAATACTCGAGTCCTTAAGAATCACTCGAGTGTTCTTCAAATTTTCCAGAATACTCGAGTCTTCCTTAAATTACTCGAGTGTGTTTGCTGCAACAGCACTAGTTTTATGCATTTTTAAGGCCAATTCGAAATCCTTACTCCTTTGTTTCAATTCTGCACGAAACAGAGGTTATTTTCCGCATAACAAACATATTGTACATATCAATTATCATCAAACATAATAGGAACATAATCAAATCACATAAATTCATAAAACATAGCAAATAATCAATTCCACCTATGAATTTGATTTCTACTTGATTTTAAGTTCAAAAATCAATCCAGTGAGCTTCCTTAAGTTCAATTAAAGTTGTTTGAATGCAAAAACTATGGGTTTCTGGCCTCCAAGTCAGATTCCCATTTCTAACTTATGTTGCCCATGAACCTCACATGGTTCCTATGAATTTAGCTTATTGTTTACCATTCTAGCGATTAGATAACTTCTCCCATACCTTAGAGAAGCTAGGGGATCAATTGGTTGAAGAGGAGAGGGACTGGATCAAAGCTTGAGATTCAACACTCAAGGTTTGCACTCTGAACAGCCAACTTTGGCAATCGAATTCACCATGATTAAGGCATGAAAAAGAACGAAATAAGTTTGATTAAGTAACTAGGGAATGCTAACTTTATTCAGAAACAAATTTGAGATCAAGAGGGTTCCTGGATTTACCAAACCAATTCGAGAAAGAAGGGTTGAAGGTGCTGATTTGCACTCTGTTTTCGGTTTTGGAACGTCTGACTTTGAAGACTTGTAACTTGATCTACAGGAGGCCAAAGTGAGTGGTTCTTGGTTCTAATTCAAGAGGGGGATCAGAACTCAAATCATGTTTTGGTTTTACGGAATTTGGTTGAGTGAGAAGGGAGAATCGAAGGTGCAAAGTTTGCACTTGAAAACAGAGGGTGTTGAGAGTGGAATTCGGTGTTAGGAGATTGTAATGGGTTTCCAGCTTCCCTAAATCACCTATTTATAGTCTCAGGTTACCTCCCTACGAAGTAAGGTTCAGCTGGGTGCTTGTAACTAAGAGGAACGAGCTGTTAGCTCCAATTTGGTTTGAAACCGACTTTTATTTTTTTTGCAGAACTGCTCGAAATACTCGAGTATTTTCCCTTTTACTCGAGTCTTTTTCAGCAATTCAAAGAACACTCGAGTCTTCTATGAAAGACTCGAGTCTTTCGACTCAAAATTCAAATTTTTCAAACAACTAAGGATTTTACTCGAGTCCTCCCCAAAACACTCGAGTACTTTAACCTAATTTCAGAAAATTCATTATTTTATCCATAATAACATTATTTATTTTAAATACTTATCTTTATTTATTTATGAAAATATAGGGCCTTACAGTTCCTATATTGATTTAGCTATTCTTGAGATATCTTTCGAAGCCAAATTTTGCAAATATTGATGAAAGTGTCTCAATAAATTCTGCAACGGGTGCTATCTAGCACCCAGATCTCAATAACCCGTGAAGAGCTTACCATCCCTTCTAAGATGACAAGATCTGCATCAATGGCAAGATAAGCAACAAGCTCCTGTGACACTCTTGTTAGATCAATAACCTGAAAGATGTGAAAAAGAAAGAGAGAAAGACGTGATCATCGTATAAGTGAATGATCAGATATCACATAGCTAACTACCATAATTTGCCTAAAATAAATTTAAAAAAAAAGAAAAGAAAAGTAATTTCACATTTTCTTACAGGTAAATCATTGCTAGAGTTGGAAATTAAAAGATTGAAGAACTGACTCCAACAAGTTGTCCTTCTTCATCCTTTAATAGGAATATATTCAACATGATAGAGTTAGGAAATAAGATGGCAATATCACAAAGTTACAAAATTTCATATCATTACCTTTGATATAATTTCAATTAGCTCAGAGTAAGTCATTAGCAACCAACACAACCTGCATTCAAGACAGAATCACATTAAATATGCTGGAAATGGCAACTGCAAGAACAATGCACGAAAAGCATACTCCGTCAAAGCTCAAACAAAAGTAGAATTATAATTCAACTCTCCCTCTTGTGACATGGCAAAATCAAGAACGAGTCATTGATAAGAGCAAAATCAAAAACAAAATTTGGAACACCAAAAAAGAAAAGAAAGAAAATAGAAAAGAACAAAGAACATTGGATGGTCATGGATGATCACATAGGAGGGTAGGAGTATTCAAAGACAACCTATTTTATCATCAATGGGGCAATGCAACCAATATTCTATCATCAATTGGACAACACATTCTTTCTTTTTTAAGATCAAAGGGAAGTGAATGAAAGAAACTTACTAAAAAAAAGCACATATGAAGCTACTATTAATATTAATACATAATACTCATTCCCTTTTTCAGGTCATGTTTAATTGTTTATGCTTTTAGAGGGCAGGTACTTCAGATTTTATTTTTAGCATTTTAACTTGAAACACGTAATAACAAGTCCACTGAAATTTAGAATTCCCATTTTCCCTCATAAATGTTAGTTATGTCATGCCTGTGTTAAATTCATTGCACTAAATTCTGAATGCTAAGCTCAGTAGTTAATTTTTATTTTGATTGGAAAACCAAAAGAAAAATAAAAACAATAACTCATCTATTTCAATTTGTCATTATTCCCAAATTAAGAACCCTAACAATATGAATGAAGCTAATCCTCAAATTAAAAACCCTTATAATATGAATAAAGATGAAAAAGATGAGTACCTTACCTAATTTGAGCCTTGATAGTTTAGAACTGTGAAGGAGCACAGTGAATGAGAGCAAGGCAATGTTGTGGAGGTGGTGGCTGTGTGGAGGCAGGGGAAAGGCGGAGATGAGATGGGCCGTCGGTCGTGGATCGTGGGTCGTCGGTTTTTATGGTTACAGAGGAGAGGAGAGGCGGTGGTGGGTTCGGCCGGTGGGAGACACGCTGGTGGGTTGGGGTGGTGGAAGACGGGATGGAGAGCGACGGGCTGTACGAATGGGAAGGAAGAAACGACGATGAGCTGCGGTATGAGGTGGTTTCGTGGTTGGCAGTGGTGGATTCGTGGTTGTGGAGGCGGTGGAGGGGAGACCCAGTGCTAAGAGAGAGAAGTGAGTAGCATGAGGGCCTTTGTTGGTGGGAAAGGAAAATATAAGAGGCGCCCTTTGTTTTTCACTACCACATATAGATCCCTCGGTAACTCTAAATTTTATATTATTTTTTAAAAAATAAACTTATAAATAATTTAATTATAATAATTTTTTGAGGGCATTACCGACAGAAATGAAGTCGGTAAAAATAAAAATTATTACCGAGGAATTATCCCTCGGTAATCCGTTAATTACCGAGGTCTTCGATGGCCCTCGGTGTAAGATCCATGAAGAATGTTTTGATAAATGCCAAAAGGTTTTGAACAAGCTACAAATGTGTTGATCAAGTTCGAGTTCAACAAGCAACAACAAACATCAAGTGATGAAGAGAGAGCCAACTCATGAAGACTTAGTTTGGTAGTTTATGTTTTATTGTTTTATCTTTAGCCTCTCAAGTCTCTTAGTTTATGAGTTTGGGTAGAGTCTCTTAGAGGGTAGTGAATCTCTTTTGATTGCATGATTTTATCATATTTTGAGTATTCACTTTGACTAAAATCAATAGGTGGCTTAAAGGTTTGAAAGAAAAGGTTTAGTTTTTGAGAAAACAAGTTTTAAGTGATTTTTAATCAAAATAATCGATTAACAGCTTTTGATAATCGATTAACAGCATATTATGAACTAATAATCGATTAACGACTTTTGATAATCGATTATCTGTACTTTTACTCGAGTAAAATTATTCAGCCTTGCGCACTTACTCGATTAAGGCATAGTTAATCGATTAGCACTTATTTAATCGATTAACACGTGCAAATCTGGTTTTTAAAATGCGTTTTTCACTTCTCAAAAGCACTTCTAACCATTCCTAACTTTTGGGTATTCTATATAAACCTATTCCTAACCTTTGTGGTTCATTATTACACTTTAGATCAAATCAATTTCTCAAAGCCACTCTATTCTCTCTCACTTTCTCAAGATCAAAGCATTAAACTTTTACATTCTTTGATCAAGAACCTTGAATCTCTCATGTTGATATTTTCGTAGCTTTTGAAAGAGATTCATAGGGTTGTTATTTTGTTTTCATTTGAGTTGTAATCATTGCAAAGAAGGCAAACACTCTACAACAAAGGAAGTCTTGAAGAAGTTATTCATCAAGCAAAGTTATTTGGAAGCCTTGGTGTGGCATATCATCAAGCACTTGGAAGTCTTGTTGTGTTAACAAGCAATTGGAAGTCTTGGTTTTTTTATCAAGCAAATTGGAAGTCTTGGTGTGAGGCATCATCAAGCAAGTGGAAGACTTGTTGTGGGGATATCGACAAGCAAGAGAAGAGGTTAGATTAGATTCAATAGGGTTGCAAGGCAAGGGTGTGGTATCTCTTGTAGGCTAGCAAGAAGGAAGTCTTGTGAGGCATTTACTTGTAATTTGAGAACTCTAATTCCTCATAGTGAAGAATCTCTCTTGGTTGAAGAGGGGACTGGATGTAGCTTTCAAGTGGATGAAAGTGAACCAGGATAAATCACTGTGTCGTATCTCTAAACTCTTAACTCTTTACATTCAAGTCATTCATTGTGTTCTTGGTTGAAAACCTAGAAAAAGTGATTTTTCATAATTGATTGAATTGAATCTTAATTGTGCAAAATTGATTTGGGGAAAATCATTTTCATAACCTAGGTAATCAATAAGAATATTGGTGTTAATCAATTCCGCTTTATCTCTGATCATATGTGTTAATTGATTGATTTTGGTATTTGATTGAAAAGTGATTTTTCAGTTTTAACAGTGATTAATCGATTAACTGGTTTCATTAATCGATTAAAATAAAACAAGCTTTTGGAAATAATCGATGAACAGTTTTGATTAATCGATTAACTGTGTTATTTTAAGTGATAATCGATTAACAACTTTTGATAATCGATTAACAGCTGAGAAATTTGCAAAAATCATTTGTTTTAATCGTTTCGATTTTTTTCTTTCGAAAATCTTTCAAGGTTTCTCTAACACCTATTCAACCCCCCCTTCTAGGTGTTCTCCTAGTGTATCCTAGTTGTTTCACCCACCGATTGTAGGTTCTCACAATTGGTATCAGAGCTCGGTTGAAAGACACGAGCATAGAGCTTTTTCGTTAAGATCCTTGAGGAAACTACAATGGGATTCGTACCCTTTGGTGGTGAAGGTGCTTCAATAAATCGCCCTCCTATGTTTGGTGGAGAGGGTTATGGTTATTGGAAAATTAGGATGAGAATCTTTATAGAAGCTATAGATGTGAACATTTGGGAGGCCATTGAAAATGGTCCTCATATTCCCTCAAAAGATGTAGAAGGTGTGCTTACACTTACTCCCAAAGATAAGTGGACCGATGATGATAAAAGGAAAATTCAATATGATTTAAAAGCTAAGAATATCATCACCTCCGCTCTATCTTATGATGAGTTCTTTAGAGTCTCCCAATGTCGTGATGCCAAAGAAATGTGGGACACCTTGCAAGTCACACATGAAGGCACTAGTGAAGTTAGGCGTGCTAGATTAAATTCTTTGATGCATGAATATGAATTGTTTCGTATGTTGCCTAATGAATCTATATGTTTTATGCAAAAATGTTTTACACATATTGTTAATCATCTCATTGCTCTTGGAAAGACTTTCTTGAATTGTGAACTTGTTAACAAAGTTTTAAGATGTCTAAGTAGGGAATGGCAACCCAAGGTTACCGCAATTGTTGAATCAAAGGACTTGGACACCATGGACTTAGCAACACTTTTCGGAAAGCTTCAAGAACATGAAATGGAGCTTGGACATTTGCATATGCATGAAGAATCAGACAAGTATGGAGAAAGAAAAGGAATTGCTCTTAAAACTCAAAGATCATATAAAAAGGAAGAAAGCTCCGATAATGATGATAATGAAGATTCCGATTCGGACATTGATGAAGAAGAGATGAAACCTCTACTAAGAAAGTTTAATAAGCTACTAAGGAGAAAAGGAAGGTTGAGCAAGGACAAAAGTAAAGAGAAGAACTCCCCACACTACAAGACCAAGATAACAAAAGAAGGAGTAGTTTTCCATGAATGTGGAAAGCCCGGTCATCTCAAGTACTCATGCTCTAAGTATCTCAAGAAGAAGGAGAAAGAAAAGAAAAATTCAAAAACTAAAAGAGCATACATAGTTTGGAATAGTGATGATGAAGAAGACAAGAAAAGCACATCAAATAGTTCTTCGGATGATGAAGAAGCCGTTTGTCTCAACTTGATATCTCTAGTAGATGAAGAGGAAAGTTCAAATGATGAATCAAGGGAGCAAAGCTACAAAAGCGACGTAAGTGAAACTAAATCCGAAATTTCTTCTAAGTATGAATTGTTATATAATGCTTATGAAGAAATGCATAAACAATTTAAGAAACTAGCTTTGAAAAACATTGAAAGAAAGAAGCTCATTTTGAAACATCAACAAGAGATTTTAGAACTTCAAAAACAAGTTGATGAGCTTAATCTTCAAAATGAAACTCTTGATCTTATATATGCTAGTTCTTCTTGTGATTGTGCTAGTAGATTGAATATTGTGGTTGATTGTGAGAATTGCAAATCGCTTAAGGATGAAAATGCTATTTTGAAAAATAAGCTTGCAAGTTTCACAAATGGTGATATTAGATTGTGCACATTGTTAAATTTTCAAAGAGAAAATTCAAACAAATTTGGTTTGGGTTATACTAATGCTAAGAGTATGTCTCATAGAAATGTTGTTGATTTTTCTAAAGTTGATTTTTCAAATGCACCAACATGTTTCTATTGTGGTACTCATGGACATACTTCAAATGTGTGTTATATTAAAGTGCATGGTATACCTAAAGGAGATTTTTTTTGGGTGAAAAAGGGTGAGAGTCCCTACACTAACAAAAATGGATCCAAAACCATTTGGATACCAAAAAGCAAAGCATGATTGTTTTTGTAGTTATGATTGAAGAGAAAAAGGACTTTCATGTGATATTCATTCATTTGCATCTTCAATTGGTATGAAGAAAAGATCCTACAAATTGGTAACATTTGATATTGTTAGATATTACTCATAATTCTCTCAATTGGTACTATTCTCAATTGATATTATACAATTGGTATTTGTTTAGTTACAATTAGTATTATTTCTCTTGATGTGATATTGTTTATACTTTTGAGAAAATACTATTGGTATCAAATTCTTACAATTAGTATTATAATTGGTATACAATTGTTTCAATTGGTATCATTGAGTGATTATTAGATGATTATCATGCTATTGAAGAAATGTTTGGTATAGAGATAGTATGGTTATTAATTTCTCTATTTTGGTTTAGATATCTCTATATATGACATAGTATTTCTCATTTTGGCTTAGATCTTATATTTCAATTGGTATATATTTCTTTTAGATAATGCCAAAGGGGGAGAAATAGTATGTTTTGACTATTTTGTGGAGAAATGGTATATTTGTTTGGAGAAAGGTTTGTTTTGTTGTTTTTATGTAGGTTGAGCAAAGTTGTTGGAGATAGGGGGAGAATCAAGCTTTTATCTCAATTAGATTTCAAATGTCAAAAGAATAAATTGAGGGGGAGCAAGAGTCTCACCAAGTGATCAAATGGTTCAAGCATCAACAACTTCACAACTTCAAAACATGTTTGTCATTTTCAAAAAGGGGGAGATTGTAAGATCCATGAAGAATGTTTTGATAAATGGCAAAAGGTTTTGAACAAGCTACAAATGTGTTGATCAAGTTCAAGTTCAACAAGCAACAACAAACATCAAGTGATGAAGAGAGAGCCAACTCATGAAGACTTAGTTTGGTAGTTTATGTTTTATTGTTTTATCTTTAGCCTCTCAAGTCTCTTAGTTTATGAGTTTGGGTAGAGTCTCTTAGAGGGTAGTGAATCTCTTTTGATTGCATGATTTTATCATATTTTGAGTATTCACTTTGCCTAAAATCAATAGGTGGCTTAAAGGTTTGAAAGAAAAGGTTTAGTTTTTGAGAAAACAAGTTTTAAGTGATTTTTAATCAAAATAATCGATTAACAGCTTTTGATAATCGATTAACAGCATATTATGAACTAATAATCGATTAACGACTTTTGATAATCGATTATCTGCACTTTTACTCGAGTAAAATTATTCAGCCTTGCGCACTTACTCGATTAAGGCATAGTTAATCGATTAGCACTTATTTAATCGATTAACACGTGCAGATCTGGTTTTTAAAATGCGTTTTTCACTTCTCAAAAGCACTTCTAACCATTCCTAACTTTTGGGTATTCTATATAAACCTATTCCTAACCTTTGTGGTTCATTATTACACTTTAGATCAAATCAATTTCTCAAAGCCACTCTATTCTCTCTCACTTTCTCAAGATCAAAGCATTAAACTTTTACATTCTTTGATCAAGAACCTTGAATCTCTCATGTTGATATTTTCATAGCTTTTGAAAGAGATTCATAGGGTTGTTATTTTGTTTTCATTTGAGTTGTAATCATTGCAAAGAAGGCAAACACTCTACAACAAAGGAAGTCTTGAAGAAGTTATTCATCAAGCAAAGTTATTTGGAAGCCTTGGTGTGGCATATCATCAAGCACTTGGAAGTCTTGTTGTGTTAACAAGCAATTGGAAGTCTTGGTTTTTTTATCAAGCAAATTGGAAGTCTTGGTGTGGGGCATTATCAAGCAAGTGGAAGACTTGTTGTGGGGATATCGACAAGTAAGAGAAGAGGTTAGATTAGATTCAATAGGGTTGCAAGGCAAGGGTGTGGTATCTCTTGTAGGCTAGCAAGAAGGAAGTCTTGTGAGGCATTTACTTGTAATTTGAGAACTCTAATTCCTCATAGTGAAGAATCTCTCTTAGTTGAAGAGGGGACTGGATGTAGCTTTCAAGTGGATGAAAGTGAACCAGGATAAATCACTGTGTCGTATCTCTAAACTCTTAACTCTTTACATTCAAGTCATTCATTGTGTTCTTGGTTGAAAACCTAGAAAAAGTGATTTTTCATAATTGATTGAATTGAATCTTAATTGTGCAAAATTGATTTGGGGAAAATCATTTTCATAACCTAGGTAATCAATAAGAATATTGGTGTTAATCAATTCCGCTTTATCTCTGATCATATGTGTTAATTGATTGATTTTGGTATTTGATTGAAAAATGATTTTTCAGTTTTAACAGTGATTAATCGATTAACTGGTTTCATTAATCGATTAAAATAAAACAAGCTTTCGGCAATAATCGATTAACAGTTTTGATTAATCGATTAACTGTGTTATTTTAAGTGATAATCAATTAACAACTTTTGATAATCGATTAACAGCTGAGAAATTTGCAAAAATCATTTGTTTTAATCGTTTCGATTTTTTTCTTTCGAAAATTTTTCAAGGTTTCTCTAACACCTATTCAACCCCCCTTCTAGGTGTTCTCCTAGTGTATCCTAGTTGTTTCACCCACCGATTGTAGGTTCTCACACTCGGTAACTTTGCTTCGGAAATACGCTCTATTCTTGTGGTGACAGCTGCTGTGAAAAGGAACTCTTTGTTTATTTTATTTATTTTTATATTTTTATATTAATAAATTAGTTTTTTTTAATGAGACCGGTTGTATTTTCATTAAATCAGACAGGTTCGTGGATTTTTTTTTTAAATCAGACTGCTTCTTTGTATTTTCATTAAATCAGACTGGTTTTATCTTCATTAAATCAGACTGGCTACAGTAATAATAAATTTTTAAACATCAAATAAATATTTCTTTCGTCGTCCCTTTTCATAGGAGCCTTTTTGTGTAAAAGGAATTTGGTTCTAAATATAAGAACCTCTTCTAATTTTTTTCCAAAATTACCCTAGACATTTAATCATAATACTCTAAGTTTTAATGAGAAGACATAATTAAAAATATATTGGAAAATGCAAAAATTTTGCAAAACTTGTAGTTTTAATGTTGTAGGTGCAGTGGTGGAGGTAAAGTAAATATTGAAAAATAAAAAATTTATTATATTCAAATTATTGGTAAAAGGGTATTTTTGGAACAACATATCAATTTTAGTATAAAATTTATCAATCTTGATAGACATAAAAATATCCAAAGGGGTCTTATAATAAAGGACGGATGAAGTATATATAGACAAATCATAAAGTTAAAATTTGGAAGTATTTAAAATAATTTAATATTGAATATATCAAAGTAAAGTATACAAAATATGTTTTTCACATAGGGTAATTACTTTAAATTATATGAATAAAAAAAACTTTTGTAAATAATATAATTATGATATATAGAGTGGAAACAAATTAACAACGCCCCGTAAAAATGGTATTGCCATATGTAAAGAGATAAGACAACATCTTTTTAAAATAATGTTGTTTTATATGGAAGTGCTGGAATGGAAAGATATTGACAACGCCCGGTGAAGAGAGTGTTGTCATTTATTTCTCATAGACAACACAAAGTAAAGGCATCGTTGTTAATACTTCCGTGTGAACTTTCAACAGCATCATTCTCAAAAATGTTGTTAAATGGACGTTGTGAAATCCATATTTTGGTGTAGTGAATATCTAGTAATTGTGCTTGGCCTAGTGAATTTATTATGCCTATCTGGAAACTGCATTTGTGTTTCATGTGCAATGCTCACTCCCTTAACATTTTTCAGGTTCTGAGATCGAGCTAGCACTACCCCTGGCCGAGCAGGTGAACTCTCCCTCACAGGGAGAGTAGATTTTAGTATCATAGGACATTTGGGCCCATCCATCATGATGATGATGTGATATCTTTTTGTTTGTAAATATGTAAATATTCTCTTCTGGTGGCCTCTTAGATAAAAGGGGTGTTTTGAATGGATTGTTAAATATAAACTTGTATATATTTCCGCTAAAAACTCTGATAACTGTATGGTACATGGATGCATTATGATGCACTGTTGATGTTAAGCCCTGCTGGCTTTTGGAAATGAATTCTGAATGTTGTCATATTAGGTGCATGTTTAAATTAATATTTGGAAAGCTTTATAAACAAAGGAAACTCCGTCCGTTTGACGGTAGATTTTCATAAGTTAAAAAGGAAATTTTAAATCCTCTATTTTTATATATTAGTAATTATAGGTAGATAATGTACGGTGTTACATTTATGGTATCAGAGCAGTTTCCCTCGGCCTTTGGAGTGTGGACTCACATCTCCAAGTGGTTACTCACCAAGCGAGTAACGGATATGAATAAATAAGTGATTGGATTAGAGTAATAAGATAGAATAGTTATTACTGCTAAATAGTATATGTATTAACTTGCCATTTTTCCAGGATTAGAACTTATGGCAAGTAGGCGCAGTGACGATGATAGGATCGCTGCAATCTTAGAGAGTTTAGTTCAAATCAATCGATGACAAGCTGAATTGGTGACTGCAGCTGTAACAACCATAGAAGCACTTAAACTGTCGTCTCAGGCAATTCAGAATCCCTCCCCAGCTGAAATTCATTGGTTGGCTGATTTCAAGTGGCATGGTCCCCCTAAGTTCGAGGGTGGCTATAATCCGGATGTAACTTGGAAGTGGCTTTGGGAGATAGAAGAGATTCTCCACGATATATCACCACCTGAGGAACAGAAAGTTCTTCTGGCTCAGTATGCACTTGTTGGGGAAGCAGAACAGTGGTGAGAGCAGGTTCAAAAGTATATGGAGACCAATAAAAAAAAGTGACTTGGTACGCATTCAAAGAAAGGTTCCGAGGAAAGTATCTCTTCGAGGATGTTCGAAAGGAGAAGGAACATGCTTTCCTGTGCTTGAGACAAGAGAACATGATGTTGGAATAATTGGTGTTATTGGCTAAAGTCACCCAAGAGGGGGGGGGGGGTGAATTGGGTGTTTATAAAATCTTTGAAATTCAATCGAATTAAACGTTCTTTGAAAGATTAACAGAGATAAAACGAGCGGAAGACTTAAAGAACGAAAGAAAAACGATTTTATGCAAATAGAAACACAATATTTATTATTAATAGATAAAACTTATTATACGCGTGATTGAAGAAATAAACCACTAAAATGCAATACACACGCTAAATAGATTAAAAAGTGAAAATAGCTTTTATCCGTGAAAATTATAATCAACATAAAATAAACATACGGAAAGAAAAGAGATAAGGGATAGAGAAAATTGCACCGGGGATTTTTATCCTGGTTCGGCAAACAATGCCTACATCCAGTCCTCAAGCGACCCACATGAGCTTTTCACTAAACCAAGACGCAATGCGTCCCCAAGTACATCCAGAGTGCCCCGCAAGCTACTAGGAATCCCACCGTTCGCCAGGGACCTCGAACAAAATAGCCTAACTACTAGGAATCCCACCGTTCGTATAACACTACCCAATACACAAGGGTTAACTCACCCTATGAACGCGACACACGTTCAGTCCTAAGGGAAAACACTCCTTTATATCTAAGATTGTCACACCCCGTACAATAAAATGGATTTGCACGAAGAAATGTGTGCAACTAACAATGAAGCTCTCTAGATAGAGCAGATACTACAATAGAGTCCTATAGCAAATGGTAATCTCAAGCAAACTCAAAGTTTTTCAAAAATCAAAACAATATGATGATGATGATGATGATTTCTTCTCAAAATATTTTTAAAAGAAGAGAGAAGGAGAAGATGATCAATGTGATGTGTGTTGAGTGTTTTTCAAAAAGGTAGAAGAAGCAGCCAAAAAAATCAGAAACGTGATCGTCCAGAAAAGGAAATAAATCATTCTGGGAATCAGGTTGATTTCAGCACGTTTTTCAAAAAAATTGAAAAGAGTAATCGATTACTTTGGTCACATTAATCGATTACTTGCTCTCAGGTTTTTGATAAAAGTTGTAGCATTGAAAGCTAATCGATTAGTAGCTTCAAGTAATCGATTACTGTCACTTAAATGACCAGTTCAAGGAAGTAATCTATTACAAGAACCTAATTAATCCATTACTTACTCTCTGGTTACAAGTTGCAGCAAGTAACCGATTATTCCAGAAGGGGTAATCGATTACTCCACAGTAAAATCAGATTTTCATAAAAATTTGTAACCAAAGGTTTTCGCAAAACATTTTCATAAAAGCTTTTCCTGGAGCAGAGGTTTTAAAAATACTTCTTCTAGATTTTTCAAGAACAAAAAACATGTCATCATCATAAGATTATCTTTGAGTGCTTTTTAGATTACTATTTGCCTTACATAAAATTCTAAGCCCTAAAAGACTAGATCTTCAACCAGGCATACAATCTTCGCATCATCAAGGTACCTGAACCTGTTCAAACATAATATATAAAATAATATATAATATTGTGTTGTGTCATCATCAAAACATCATAAAGGGAAATCATGAGATTCAACACTCCCCCTTTTTGATGATTACAAACACTACCTGCAAAACAAGGTTAGTACAGATAATATAACCGAAAAAAAATATGATGCAATCAACTCTTAAAATACTAAAAGAGCACAACACTAGAAGCACAAATTTACTGAAAATAACTCCCCCTGAATTCATGACTCAATCATGATTGCAACCTGTTCCTATTCCCTGTTTTGCTCCTGTTCCTGTTGATTGAGGCCGTACCCGATACAAATAAAAAAACAGTTTAAATATAGTACTAGGAAGTGACTCCTAGGTCGTCTCCCAAGGAATATCTTATCAAGCAAAAGGTCAAACAGATAGTATGCACAGAAAACAGGGGGGGTTTTGTATTGAATGTTGAAATCTAAAATCAAAACAGAATTAAAATAAAAATGAAGTAACAGATAAGGAAAAGCGGATAAACCCCTTTGGCTCGCGTTCACAACTCTATCATCGGTCACAAAAGATCAATTTCTTTCCTCTTCACTGTCCAACTCGTGAGAACTAAATACTAAGCAAAAATTCAATTCTCACCCCAAAACCCAAACCTCTAATTAAGCATTAAAAGCCAAAGCATGGAGATTTTTCGAGTTAGCATAAATTAAGCATTCATACACATGGATTATCTCTATAAAATGGAACTAAGCGAACCATAACATATCAATAAGCATGAAAACAGTGAATAAAAACGAAATAGCATTAAGAACAAAACCTCAAGAGTATGTGATACATTACCAAAGGGATTTAACCTAAGAGTTTAGCCTTCCATGAAGAAAAATACCAAAAACGTGTAGAAAAGGAAGAGAGAGAAACCCTAGCAGCCACCACAAGCTTGGAGAGCAAAACTAAGCCTTCTCTAAGAGAGAGAATGTAAAAACGTGATTATGGAAGGTGTCTGCTAGGGTCTACACGAAATTGGCTTACTAAATCACAAAACTGGCCTAAATCATGGGCCCAAATCCTAAGGAAAGCTAATCTCTAAATTAAATCTAAAAATATCCTATAGATAAAATCTAAATCTTAAAAGATATAAACTAAATCTCAAATAATCCTAAAGATAGATTACAATCTTCACTTCATCATATATCTTCTCTTCCAAAATTAAATCTTCACTCCCAAAATGCCCAAAAAGCCCTTGTGCCAAATATGGCCTGAAAATAGAAATAGAATTAATTAGGCTAAATAATCCCAAATTAAACAATATTCAGAATATTAGTCCAATAAACTCTAAATCACTAAATTAAGCTAAACGATGTCAAATGGGCAACAAGTATCAAGAACAGGAGTAATATAATGCAAGGAATAATGGAAAATAAAATGCTCATCAAACACCCCCACACTTATCCTTTTGCACTCCTGGGCAAAACTTAGAAATAGGACTGAGAAGATCAATATGCAACAAAGTGAATCATGCAACAAGATTACTACAACTAATGAATGCAAACCTAATAGATTACATACTTCACAATGAATTCTAGGAAATGCAAAGAAATGGGAAAAATCGAGCACACGAAGAGAATAAGGACCAAAGAATCAAGGCATCCATGAACATCATCCAATTATTTCAAATATGCAAAGAAAACCAATGACATCAAGAGGGTAGTCACAAAGATGATAGAAACTCACAAGGATCACTCAAAAGTGTTTACACTCAAGTGTTTAAGGTTAATCAGTGTATACACTCAAGGCACATCATGAAAAACAAACACAACCATAAGCTTGACAAGCCTCTAACATCAACTATCAACACACATGCACAAAATGATCAAAAGGTCTTTTAAGGGTTGTAATGGGGCCAAGGACAAGGTAGGATAAAAATATGGGAATGTAGCTAAAACCAAGGGAATAGAGGAGCAATGGGGAATAAGTAAAAAGTAAGCAAAATCCACCCCAAAATCAACAACCACTAATTCCAATCCTCTTTGCCTCAACAACCTTTTATTCATTTTTTTTCTTTTTTTTGTCTTCTATTCTTTTTTTCCTTTCTTTTTTTTTTGCATTGGAGAACTTCATGAACGAAAGGGAAGAAGAAACAACAAAAATGGCATAATGAGATAAAGCCATAATTACATCACCGACCATAGAGGCAAAACCCAGAACTCACAAGAGATGAAGAACAAAGCACCCTCGCTTACTTAATACCCACTCCCAAAACAATTCCAAAGCTCCAACATTCCCTAAGGTTAGGACAATCATGGTTTTTCAGTCATAGGCTTGTAATGAGCTAAAGAACAAGGAAAGGGATAAAAGGCTCAAAGGGGCTATCAAAGGATAAATTCATTCAAGGTAGGCTCATATGGCTAGTGGCTTATTCAAGAAAAACAATGCCTAAATCATTTCAAAATTTGCATGGGAATATCAAGTATCAACAAGAGTCAAGTCAAGTTCTAGAGTGCAAGTAATCCAGAGTGCAATCACACATGAAAGAAAATTAGGTGGAATATATAGCAATCCACCCACAATTAAGGCTCAAATCCTCACAAAAGGGACAATTCTATCACAGTGTTACCACCTCTTAATTATCAAAAGCAACTTTACACACAAAAATGCATGAATTCAGACACAAGATACCAAGACTCTACTAAAATGAAGCAAAAACATGCAAGAAAATGCCCAAAACTTAGCAAAACCTAAAAAATCAAAGAAAAAATATGCAACCTAAACTACTCTCCCCCCACACTTAAATCACACATTGTCCTCAATGGAACACAAATAGCAGAATCAGACAGATATAGACAAGTGTAATAAAAGTAGTAAAGAAGGAGAAAAGAAAACTCCCTAAGTCATGGTGGGTCAAAGGTGGGTTCGACCAAAGAGGCTTCCTCCACAGGCGCATCATCCAAAGTAGGAGAGGTTAAGAAAGGCTTGAGTCGGTGGCCGTTGACTTTGAAGCTCTTGTCTGTGGACTCACTCTTGATCTCCACAGTGCCATAAGGAAACACCTGGGTGACTACAAACGGTCCAATCCACTTAGAGCGGAGCTTTCCACTCATGAGTCTAAGCCTAGAGTTGTAGAGCAACACTTTTTGACCAACTGAGAACTCCTTTCTGGAAATTGAGCTATCATGGAGCTTCTTGGTCTTCTCTTTGTAGAACTTGGAGTTCTCATAGGCCTCCAAATGGATCTCATCTAGCTCACTCAACTGCAGCTTCCTCTCCTCACCAGCTTGATCAAGAGCTAAGTTACATTGCTTCACAGCCCAATATGCACGGTGCTCTATTTCCACATGCAGGTGGCATGCCTTACCAAAGACAACCCGATAAGGTGACATCCCTATGGGTGCCTTGTAAGCAGTCCAATGGGCCCATAGAGCATCCTCCAATCATGTGCTCCAATCCTTTCTATTAGGCTTCACCATCTTCTCCAAAATTCGCTTGATCTCTCTGTTTGAAATCTCAGCTTGCCCATTGGTTTGGGGGTGATATGGTGTAGAAACTTTGTGCACAACCCCATACTTCTTGAACAAAGCTTGCATGGATCTATTGCAGAAGTGTGTGCCTTGATCACTGACTATGGCTCTAGGTATGTCAAACCTGCAAAGGATATTAGACCTGACAAAATCTACAACAACCTGAGCATCATTAGTCCTGGTGGCCTTAGCTTCCACCCATTTGGATACATAATCCACAGCAAGTAAGATATAATAAAAACCAAAAGAAACAGGAAAGGGGCCCATGAAATCTATACCCCAGACGTCAAACACCTCACAGAACAACATAGGTTGTTGCGGCATCTGTTGCCTCCAAGATAGGGCGCCTCCTGCTCTTTGACATTGCTCACATGAGCTGCAGATGTTGCTTGCATCCTTGAAGATGGTAGGCCAATAAAATCCAGAATCCAGCACCTTTCGTGCTGTTCTTTGAGTGCCAAGGTGGCCTCCAGCTGGTGAAGCATGGCAAAACTGGAGAACCGATTGGATCTCATGATCTGGAATGCACCTGCGAATGACCTGATCACTGCAAAAATGCCACAAATAGGGGTCTTCCCATACATAATACTTGGCATCGCTCTTAAGTTTGTCTCTTTGAGCCTTGGATGCCAAGGGTGGAAAAACAGATGCAACTAGATAATTTACAATATCAGCAAACCAAGGAGTAAGGGGAGGGGGATGTGAAACATGCAAAGCTAAAAGCTGATCATCCGGGAAGTCATCCCGGATAGGAAATGCATCCTCCTCTCTTTCTATTCTGCTCAAGTGGTCTGCGACAAGGTTATGCGCACCACTCCGATCCTGAATCTCAAGATCAAACTCCTGGAGGAGCAACATCCACCTAATCAACCTAGGTTTGGAATCTGTCTTTTTCAAAAGATACTTCAGAGCAGCATGATCAGTATACACTACAACCTTAGAACCTAACAGATATGATCTAAACTTATCAAGTGCAAAGACAATGGCTAGCAGCTCTTTTTCAGTTGTGGTGTAATTAACTTGTGCTGAATCTAAAGTCCTAGATGCATAATAAATCACATGAGACAGCTTACCAACCCTTTGGGAGAGAACTGCTCCCAAAGCATAATTCGAGGCATCGGTCATGAGCTCAAATGGGAGGGTCCAGTCAGGTGGTTGGATGATGGGAGTGGTGGTGAGTGCTCTCCTTAGCTCATCAAATGTCTTCTTGCATTGGTCTCCAAACTCAAATGCGGTATCCTTTTGAAGCAAGTTGGATAGTGGAAGGGCTATCTTGCTAAAGTTCTGAATAAACCTGCGATAGGAACCTGCATGGCCAAGAAAAGAACGCACCTCTCGCACGCAAGAGGGGTAAGGCAAATGTGATATTACATGCAGCTTAGCAGGGTCAACCTCTATGCCCTTATGCGAAATAATGTGCCCTAAGACTATGCCTTGTTCTACCATAAAGTGACATTTTTCAAAATTCAAGACAAGGTTAGTCTCAATGCACCTATTAAGCACCTTAGACAAACTATCAAGACATGCATCAAAAGAGGAACCATATACACTAAAATCATCCATGAAGACCTCTATGCAATGCTCAAGTAAGTCATTAAAAATACTCATCATACATCTTTGAAAAGTGCCAGGAGCATTGCATAGGCCAAAAGGCATCTTCCTATAAGCAAATGTACCAAAAGGACATGTAAATGTTGTCTTATGTTGGTCCTCTGGTGCAATACAGATTTGAAAATAACCAGAGAAACCATCTAAGAATCAATAGTGAGATTTACCTGCCAGGCGTTCCAACATCTGATCAATGAAGGGAAGAGGAAAGTGATCCTTGCGGGTCGCCTGGTTGAGCTTCCTATAGTCAATGTAGACTCTCCAACTATTCTGCACTCTAGTGGGAATCAGCTCATCCTTCTCATTTTTGACAACTGTCACCCCAGACTTCTTGGGAACTACTTGAACTAGGCTTACCCAAGTGCTGTCTGAAATGGGGTAGATAATACCAGCTTGAAGCAGCTTGGTGACCTCTTTCTTCACCACATCAAGAATCTGGGGGTTCAACCGTCTCTGGGGTTGTCTCACTGGTTTAGCCCCATCCTCCAATAAAATCTGATGCATGCACATGGAGGGGCTAATACCAGGTATGTCTGCCAAAGTCCATCCTATTGCCCTTTTGTTTGCTCTAATCACATCCAGGAGCTACTTCTCTTGATCAACAGAAAGGGAGGTAGAGATGATCACTGGAAGTTTCTGCTCATCCTCCAAGTAAGCATATTTGAGATGAGGAGGAAGGGGCTTCATGTCCAATAAAGGTGCCTGCATCACAGGTGGAACTAAAGGAGCAGCAGAATTGGATTCTGCCGCCTGCACCTGAACAAATGGATTACACTCATGCATAACAGAAATGGGGTTAGGGTTAGCATGATCTGAATCTATATCATATGAATCAACAGATGCAGTAGCAGAATTTAAAAACTGGTCAATTTCAATGCATGCAGTGCACATTTCGGAACCAGAACATGCAGAACAAGTAAATGAGCTAGTGAAAGATGGAAAATCATAATCATGCAAAAAGTCTAGAACATGCTCATCAATCAGATCATCAAGCAAGTCAACATGAAAGATAGAGTGGTCATCAGAAAAATGTTTCATAGCATCAAAAATATTGAATCGAACCACTCTGTCATCAAATTCCATTGAAAGTGTACCTGCATGCACATCAATCTTGGTTCGGGCTGTTTTAAAAAATGGTCTCCCTAATATGATAGGGACAACACTACGAGAGGTGTCCTCTTCCATATCAAGAATATAAAAATCAGCAGGAAAGATAAGTTCACCAACCCGAACCAAGACATCCTCTATCAAACCTGCGGGGTAGGCAGTAGATCTATTTGCCAAATGGATAATCACACCCGTAGGTTGAAGAGGTCCAAGTGAAAGAGACTTGAAAATAGACATAGGCATAACATTAATAGATGCTCCTAAATCTAGCAAAGCATTCTCAAATTTAGTATTACCTATGATACAAGGTACAGAGAAAGTTCCAGGATCCTTACACTTTTCAAGAATATGAGGGACGGGTTTACCTATAAGAGCAGAGACATTTCTTCCCATGTTGATCCTCTCATTGCCCTTGAGCTTCCGTTTGTGTGTGCATAGATCCTTCAAGAACTTTGCATAACTTGGAATCTGCTTGATTGCATCAAGAAGGGGTATGTTGACTTCCACCTTCCTGAATGTGTCAAGTATCTCTTTGTCAATCTCTTCCATTTTCTTGCTTTGAGTCCCCCCCCCTTGGTGGGAAAGGAAGAGGAATGGGGGGTGGTTGTTGGGCAGCAGCAGGTGTTGTGCTTGAGGAAGGCTGAGCTGGATGGGATTTTCTGGTACTTGTGTGCTCACTCTCCTCGACCATTTGGCTCTTCTTGTTGGGTGAAACTAGATCATCTTTGTTGAGGTCAGATTCTGGTGTGGGTGTGACAATCTGCTTCCCTGACCTTAGACTAATGGCACTCACATTCTGGTTTGGATTGATCACTGTTTGGGATGACTACTTGTTAGAATTCTGAGATTGCATAGTGTTGATGGCTGTTGCCATATGTCCCATCTGATTGGTCAAAGATTGAATGGAGGCCTCTTGTCTTTGAATGGATGCTCTAGTTTCCTGTTGGAATTGAAGATTTTGCATGGTTATCTGTTTCATCAGCTCTTCCAATGAAGGCTGCTGCTCAGTACTAGGAGCTGGTGGTGCAGAATTAGCCTGTTGTTGCTGCTGTTGTTGTCTCTGTTGCTGGACTGGAGGAGGTACATAAGGTGGTCTGGAATTGTTCTGAAATTGAACCTGTGAAGGTTGCTGCTGATCAGACCATCTCAGGTAGGGATGGTTCCTCCAACTAGGGTTGTATCTATTGGTAGAGAGATCAAAGTTCTGTGGCTGCTGGTTTCTACTGTTGAAGATGTTCGCGGCATATGCCTCAGGTTGGTCAGCACCAGTCGTTGGTTGCTGCTGCAAAGAAGGGCATGCTTCTGTGGGGTGCTCAGCGGATGTGCATATGCCACATAATCTAGCAGGCAGAGACAACTTCTTCTGGTTGATGGCCAATTGAGTGACCAAAGTTGTAAGTGAATCTATCTTCTGTTCAATCTTCTCAACCTTACCAGAACTTGTGCCAACATCATTCACTCCTCTCACTACGATTGCATCGTTGTTGCCCCTTGCATGGAATTGTTGACAATTGGAAGCCATCTTCTCAATCTTGGCTCTGGCTTCTAAAGGTGTCATGTCTCCTAGGGCACCACCACTTGCAACATCAAGCATGTTTCTCTCCATGAGGTTGAGACCTTCATAGAAATATTGAATAAGCAGCTGCTCTGAGATCTGATGGTGGGGGCAGCTCGCACACGGTCTCTTGAATCTCTCCCAATACTCGTAGAGACTTTCTCCACTTTGTTGCCTGATGCCTGATATATCCTTTCGGATTTCTGTTGTTCTGCATGCAGGGAAGAATTTCTCCAAAAATGCCCTCTTCAGGTCATCCCAGCCTGTGATAGAACCAGGGGCCAGATCGTACAACCAATCCTTGGCTAGCCCCTCTAGGGAGTGTGGGAATGCCTTAAGACAAACATGATCCTCTTGCACATCATGTGGTTTCATAGTAGCACACACAATGTGGAACTGCTTGAGATGTTTATGAGGATCCTCACCTGCAAGACCATTAATTTTGGGCAACAAATGAATTAGTCCAGACCTTAGCTCATACGGGTCATCGGGATACTGGATGCACAAATCTTCAATAGTGAAATCAGGTGCAGCCAGCTCCCTTAATGTCCTCTCACGTGGTGGAGGTTGAGCCATACTTTCAGAATAAACAGAATAAGAATCAGAATCAGAATTTATAGGAATAGAAGAAAAAGAATCAGACTCACTATTTAAAGACTCAATAGACTCACTACCTATGGACTGGTTCCTATTTTGTCTAACTAATCTGTGATAAGTCCTATCAATTTCAGGGTTGTAAGGATGCAAGTAGCATGGGTTACCCCTAGTCATGTACTGAACAGAACACCATTAAGCATAGCAAACTGTCACAGATATGCACGATCAAAATAGGCACAATTTTTTTTTTATTTTTTTTATTTTTTTTCTTTATTTTTTTCAGCACCCTAAAATCATAAAAACATATCACAGAAAGTTTGAGGACAAAATTCAAAAGGGAACCAAGTCAAACAATTAAATCAGAGACCAAAAACTAAGAAAATAAAACTTGTAAAATAAAAAAGAAATAGTAAAACGCCTTTTTCAGGGTCCAGACGAAGGGGTTTTACAACAAAGTGGTAAAAATCAGATTATTCAGAAAATTCCCTTTGATTTGATATAATATTCGTCAAATTTCAAATTACGGGTCAAAAGTTGCGACGATTTGAAGAAAGTGCTGCTAAAACTTGGAAAATTTTTCTGGAACTCACAACCAGTGATGACCTTAGTGATCGTGGTGCCTCAAAACCTTTTTATATGATAAAAGTAGTGTGGATATAAATTTTCATGCAAAAATTCCACCCACAACTATGTGAGCTAGCAACCACAGAATCAATCAAATACACTAATTGCAAAAAAATAGCAAAACGACATTTAAATAAGAAGTCTCTCTCTCGCGACTGTACCCTAGGTTGTAACCTAGGTGCCGCCACCGTTCTCTGCCGTAATGGGCAAAAAGAGAGGGAGGCCTCCTAAAACGCCTAAAACACCCCCTTCAACAAATGTGAATGCTCAGGTTTCGCCAACAAAGGTAGATTTCTCACAGCTTGATGATGATGATTTGGAGGATATTGAAAACTTAAGCCCCAAGAAAGCGGAGTTATGGATGCAGAAGATTGATATACTGCGTGCGAAGATCAAGGAGAAAGCCACTTCAGCAGGGAGTAAGCAAGTACATCATGAAGAGGAAGAGAAGGATCCAGGTGCTAATCCTAATATTGAAGAGTCATTACTTCAGAAGGATCTGACCTCTAACCCTAGTATTGAAATTGGCCAATGTCAGGAGAATGAATATACTAAACAGCCTAGTGTGTGGGAGAAATTTGATATTAGTAAACTCAGGAATGCAGGGGAGAAACTGCAATTCTACAAACCTGAGTTGAAAGAAGGAGTGGCTGTTGGCAAAATAGATAGTGAAGATGTTGAGAATGAGTTGACCTATTGGAAAAATGCACTGGTCTGCTATGTCTTAGGAGCTAAACCCCCATTCCCTGTATTGAATGGTTATATCAGGAAGGTGTGGGGTGAGCATGGAGTTGACAAGGTATTGATGAATGCTGATGGCACTTTTATTGTGCGATTCAACAGTGTTGATGGCATGAATGCTGTTTTGGACATAGGTTTGTTTCATTTTGACAAAAAACCTATAATCCTTGCTCCTTGGACTGGGAAGCCTTTGACTAGAGAATTTTTAGATAGAGTCTCTGTGTGGGTACAATTGCCAAACTTAAACCTTAAGTATTGGGGGGCAGTGGCTATTGGCAAGATATCTAGCTTTATTGGTACACCAATTATGGTGGACCAAGTTACTAAGGACAGGAATAGAATAAATTATGCTAGAGTCCTGGTAGAGATTAATCCCAAAGTGTTTCCAGATGAAGTCTACTTTGAGGATGAGAAGGGTGTTGTTATTAACCAGAAGGTGGTGTATGAGTGGAAACCAGTTCTCTGTGCAAGATGCTCAACATATGGCCATGACTCTAAGATGTGCAGGAAAGGTGTTAAGCAGCAATGGGTCCAGAAGAATAAGCCTTCACAAAAGGAAATTGATGAGGTGGTAAGTGCTGTTCAGACTAAGGAAGCTATTGTCTCTAGTACTATTCCACTAGAGAATGTAGAAAGTCCTAGGGCTGAGGCTGACCAGGTTCTTGAATCTGACATAGATAAAGGGAAAGAAATTCAACTTGACAGTGGGAAAGGAAATCAGCAGGAAGTGTCAGATACAGAAGGGAATGAGGAGGGGTGGACTCCAGTTCATACTAGGAGTAAGACACATAATAAGAATAAGGGTTTGCTGAGAGGGTCTACCTCAAAGCAAGGAAATGATGGATAAGATTGCAGCTTGGAATATAAGAGGGATGAATAGCCCTCTTAAACAAGATGCTATTCAGGAGTTGTGTAGGAATAATAGTATAGGTTTGCTTGGCATTTTAGAGAATAAACTGAGAACTAGATGTTTTCAGCAAATAAGAAATAAGGTGGATTATGGCTGGGGTTCCTTAGATAATCTGGATGTGTGTGATATTGGTAGAATTTGGATAATTTGGAAGCAGGATAGCTTTGATGTGATGTTAATAGCTAGATCCCATCAATATATGCATTGTTTAATTACAATGAAGCAAACTATGAAGTCATGCTACATTACCTTTGTATATGCTTCAAATGATATGATTGAGAGGCAAGAGTTATGGCAGATTCTTAATGGGGTTCAAAGCTTCATTGATAAGCCTTGGTTGGTGATAGGGGATTTCAATTGTTACATGGATGATAGTGAGAAAGTTGGTGGTAATACAGTGGATTACAGTAGCATGGCAGATTTTAAAGATTGTGTTGGGACTTGTGACCTAGTTGATATGAGATTCATTGGTCATACTCTCACTTGGTCCAACAAACAGACAGGGGTGGATAGGGTGTGCTGCAAGTTAGATAGAAGCTTTGTTAATGACCTTTGGTGCTCAGAATGGCCAGAGGCTTTTACTAATTTCATTAATCCTGGGGTGTCAGATCATTGTCCTATTCTTATAGAGTGGGGTAATCAACAGGTTAGGAAAGGAACTGGGTTCAAATTTTTTAATATGTGGTCTGCTCACAGGGATTTCAAGTCTCTAGTGCAACAGATTTGGAATAGGGATATTCAGGGTTATAAAATGTTCCAGATTTGCAAGAAGCTGAAGAACTTGCAACAGCCTCTGAAGGAGTTAAATAGAGCAGCTTTTGGTGATATTGATAAAAGGGAAGCTCAGATTAGGAAGAAGCTTGATGAAGTGCAAACAGATCTCATGACAAGGCCTATGGATATTTCTCTTCAGCATAAGGAAAAGGTGTTAGTTAGAGACTATATGGAGGTTAAGGAGCCAGCTTATAGTTTCCTTAGACAGAAGGCTAAGTTGAGTTGGCTTGTGAAGGGGGATGAAAAAACTAAGGTGTTCCACAATTCAATTCGTAAGAGGCAGTATATGAATAGGATTTTGAGGATTCAATCTCACCAAGGAGTCATTACAGGTCAGAATCAGGTTGAGCAGGCGTTTCTGCTCTATTATGAAGATCTGTTCAGGTCTAGAAATAATATGAGTAGAATGAATGGTGCTATTTTTATGGAAGGAAATGTTCTTTCATCAGATCAGCAGGTTTCTCTTATTCTCCCTTTCTCTGATCAAGAGATTAAGGAAGCTATGTTCTCTATCCACCAGGACAGGGCTCCAGGTCCTGATGGCTATGGGGCTGGTTTTTTTAAAGCTGCTTGGGAGATTGTTGGAACTGATTGTGTGGAGGCTGTTCATCAGTTTTTCCAGACAGGGAAGCTACTTCAAGAATTAAATCAAACCCTTTTGGTTATGATCCCTAAGGTGGATAGCCCTACATCTGTGAGTGACTTTAGACCTATTGCCTGTTGTAATAGCCTTTATAAGTGTATTACTAAGCTTATTTGCAGCAGATTAAGTAAGGTACTGCCTCATCTAGTGCAAGATAACCAGGGTGCTTTTGTGAAGAACAGGAGTATTCTCCATAGTATCTTAATTACACAGGACTTAATTAAGCTTTATCAGAGAAGGAATGTTTCTCCTAGATGCATGATGAAGATAGACCTGAGGAAAGCCTATGATTCTATTGAGTGGTGCTTCTTAGAACAGGTTCTAGAGGCTATGAGATTTCCTCCTAAATTCATTTCTTGGATCATGGTGTGTATCAGATCAACTTCCTACAGTATAGTGATTAATGGTGTGAAGGGCCAGAGTTTCAAGGGTACTAGGGGTATTAGACAGGGTGATCCCTTGTCTCCTCTACTTTTTGTTCTTGCTATGGAAACTCTAACAAGACAATTTCAGTATGCTGCAAAAGATAGAAATTTTAGATTTCACCCCCAGTGTAAGGAGCTTGGGCTGGTTAATATTGCTTTTGCAGATGATCTAATGGTGTTTTCAAAAGCACACCCTGCTAGTGTGTCTATTCTTTGGAGAGCTTTTGATCAATTCTCACATTGGTCTGGGTTACAAGCTAATCAGGTTAAGTCATCTATGTTTATGGCTAGAATTGATGTGCATGTACAACAGGACTTGCTTCAAATTACTGGATTTCAGACAGGAGCCTTTCCTTGTAAGTATTTGGGTATCCCTCTTATGACTAGGAAATGGAATAAAAATACTTGCAATTTTCTGATTCAGAAAATTACTTCTAGACTCCTTATTTGGAAGACTAGGAATTTATCCTATCAAGGTAGATTGTGCTTGGTTAATTCTGTGCTTATGAACTTACATGTTTACTGGGCGTCTTGTTTTATTCTCCCTAAATCTGTCATTAAGGAAGTGGATAGGCTTTGCAGGGGTTTTTTATGGGGCAGAAATGAGCAGGGTCGATATAGAGCTAAGGTTGCTTGGAATGAGGTTTGTAAACCTAAGAGAAATGGTGGTCTCAACATCAAAAATACAGAAATCTGGAACTATGCAGCTATTGGGAAGCATGTTTGGTGGTTAGCGAGTGATCAGGAGAATCTATGAGTCAAATGGGTGCATGCTAATTACATCAAGGACCAAAATTTTTGGGATTGTGTAGCTCTACCTCATCATAATTGGCATTGGAAGAAAATAATTAAAACCAGAGACAAAATCAAGGCTGGGTTTCATGGCAGTACCTGGATTGCTGACATGCAAGGAGTGTATAGCATCACTTCGGGTTATAGATTCCTGGATGGTGTGCATCAAATTTTTCCTCTTCACCGAATCGTTTGGAATCCCCTCACTCTACCGAAGCATCGGTTCAACTTCTGGCTCCTTGTTCTTGGGAAGCTTGATACGAGGGATCGCATGCGGTGGCTGGGCATTCCTAACTATTGTTGCTTGTGTGAAGCTGCAAATGAAGATCACAAGCACTTATTCTGTGAGTGTGTGTGGTCTAGAGAACTTATTAGAAGATGCTGTGAGTGGATTGGGTTAGATTCATACCCGTTTAAATTGGAGCAGTGGAAACGCTGGATGCAGTTTGCTTTTAGGGACAAGCACCGTAGATGGATTGTGGTGGCTCTTTGGGCGTCGGCTTGCTACCAGATCTGGAAGGAGAGGAACCTACGATTGTTTCAGGATACAAGGAGACCTATGGAGCACATTTTCAGAATTGTGAAAAGGGACTTAGCTGTTAGGGTTCATAGCAATTTAGATAAGTTTAGGACATGGAATAATACTATTTTATTACAGAGGATATGTAATGGAATTTAATTTAGCTTCTTAATTTTATGAACCCTTCTTAGAAGGTGGCAGGGAATTATGAAGTTGGGCTACTTTAGCACTCTGAACCCTTCCTAGAAGGTGGCATGGTGTTAGAGTGGTGCCTGGTTTTGTATTAATTTTTGTTCTGTGGTAATAAGATTTTCCTTTTACCAAAAAAAAAACAAAATAGCAAAACAGCAAACAGTGCAACTTCAACCAGTTATCAGAATTGACTACTAGACCCTAAATCAGAAACGACACACTATAATAACTATACTAACTACGACACTAACTAACTACTAATGACCTTTGGCAAGAACCGATATTCCCCGACAACGGCGCCAAATTTGATCGAGGCCGTACCCGATACAAATAAAAAAATAGTTTAAATATAGTACTAGAAAGTGACTCCTAGGTCGTCTCCCAAGGAATATCTTATCAAGCAAAAGGTCAAACAGATAGTATGCACAGAAAACAGGGGGGGTTTTGTATTGAATGTTGAAATCTAAAATCAAAACAGAATTAAAATAAAAACGAAGTAACAGATAAGGAAAAGCGGATAAACCCCTTTGGCTCGCGTTCACAACTCTATCATCGGTCACAAAAGATCAATTTCTTTCCTCTTCACTGTCCAACTCGTGAGAACTAAATACTAAGCGAAAATTCAATTCTCACCCCAAAACCCAAACCTCTAATTAAGCATTAAAAGCCAAAGCATGGAGATTTTTCGAGTTTGCATAAATTAAGCATTCATACACATGGATTATCTCTATAAAATGGAACTAAGCGAACCATAACATATCAATAAGCATGAAAACAGTGAATAAAAACGAAATAGCATTAAGAACAAAACCTCAAGAGTATGTGATACATTACCAAAGGGATTTAACCTAAGAGTTTAGCCTTCCATGAAGAAAAATACCAAAAACGTGTAGAAAAGGAAGAGAGAGAAACCCTAGCAGCCACCACAAGCTTGGAGAGCAAAACTAAGCCTTCTCTAAGAGAGAGAATGTAAAAACGTGATTATGGAAGGTGTCTTCTAGGGTCTACACGAAATCGGCTTATTAAATAACAAAACGGGCCTAAATCATGGGCCCAAATCCTAAGGAAAGCTAATCTCTAAATTAAATCTAAAAATATCCTATAGATAAAATCTAAATCTTAAAAGATATAAACTAAATCTCAAATAATCCTAAAGATAGATTACAATCTTCACTTCATCATATATCTTCTCTTCCAAAATTAAATCTTCACTCCCAAAATGCCCAAAAAGCCCTTGTGCCAAATATGACCTGAAAATAGAAATAGAATTAATTAGGCTAAATAATCCCAAATTAAACAATATTCAGAATATTAGTCCAATAAACTCTAAATCACTAAATCAAGCTAAACAATGTCAAATGGGCAACAAGTATCAATAATAGGAGTAAAATAATGCAAGGAATAATGGAAAATAAAATGCTCATCACCTGTTCCCTGTTTTGCTCAAGTCTTTTCTCATGACAAGGAGACAAAACATATACTTCTCCTAACGCATTTCACGGCATATTTCTCCCCCTTTTGACATCATCAAAAAGGTGAGATAACCAATATAAGACATCACATGACAAAATGAATAAATAACAAATCATATAAGGCCCAAAGTCATGATACGTCAAACCGAAATATCCAAAACATGTCAGAGAAAATCCAAATCCAAATCCAGAAACAGATGCAATGAAACGAAATAAATAACTAGGGGTTAAGACAACAAAAATTAAAAATAATCCAGATAGCAACTATAAAAAAGGAGATCAAAGAGCGGAGCCACAAGCTAATGGTCACTAGTGAAAGGTGGTCGATTCTGATGCCTCAAGTGATAGATGTCTTGCTGCATTGCCTCCATGTTGACATTCATCTGTTCCATACTGGAGGTGAGCTGAGCAAGAGTGGAGTCTACTGAGCGCATGTGGTCATCAGAACGTCTCATATACCCTCTAACATCATCCATGAAGAGCTGCATGTACGGAGGTATATGATCAGGAGGATAAATAGCTTGTAGCGAAATGAAATCGGGATCTTGAGCTGGTGCATGATCTTGATGCTGCTGCTGCTGGTGTTGTTCTTCCTCATCATCACGGTTATAGTTGTGATTAGACTTGCGCTCTCGTCGATGAGTTTTTGGCATCCAACCTCGATCTTCCATGTTCACTCATCCCATGTTTCACAAGAAGTTAGTATCCGTGCGCATATCAGCGTTGGGAGCAGTCCTAGCTTCTCCATTCAGAGGAATCCGGAAACGTCTGAGGATGTTGGTGATTAAGGTTGCATAGGGAAGTCGTGAGGTCTTCATCTTCATATCCTTATCAATCGACCGACGAACTTTACCGGCAGTCTCAATCATATGGTTTAAGACAAACCAACCCCAATTGATGGGTTTGTCATGAAACCAAGCCCACAAAATGATGTAATCAGAATCCAACAGCCTGAAATAGTTACCTTGCCTTGGGATCAGACAACGATTCAAGATGAAATGCAGCACCCGAAACTCATATTTCAGATTACCCGATGTCAAGTCAATATAGTAATCATAGAGTAGCAGAACTGAGCCAGAACAGAGAGGGAAGACACTGACCAACCTGAACCGAAGATGAACTGAATCCACTGAACCAGAAAGATAAACCAAGAAGAACTGAGAACCACAAAACCTAACACTCTGAACCGTGAGGAGAGGACCAAAATACCACTGAACCGGAGCTGAACCAAATCTGAATCAACCATATACTCACTGAACCTGATGAATCGAACCACTGAACCAGAAGATCGCTGAACCAGAATGTCAACCAGGGAGCACTGAACCGATCTCTTCACTGAACCAGATGAACCAGAGAGGAGAGAGACAATGAACCAAAGAACCTTTGAGTGAACCGAGTTGCACTCTTGAAGACCAAAGAACCAATGAACCAAGGACTTGCTAAGGAGGTGGTTATGATGGTTATGATGGTCTTAATGGTGGTTGGTGGTGGAAGTCGAATGAGAGAGAGAGGGAAGAGAGAGAAGCGGTTTTGGAGAAGAAGAAGGAGGGATATGAAGGTTTATGAGTGAGGGAGTAACTATGAGTGATAATGGTAAGGTTTTATGAAGGTGGTGGCTATGGAGATTTGAGTTGGAGGAAGAGGAAGTAGAAGATGGAAGAAGAAGAAGGGGGTAACGAGGAAGGAGGAAGAGAGGCGTGATTTTTCGTAGGAAATGAGAGAGAGAGAGAGCATGTGAGGAAATATGAGGCTAGGGTTTAGTCAAATGAGAGGTCCACAAGAGGTCAAAACGGGTCAAGGCCCACTGGTCCACACGAGTTCTATATTTTTTTTCAGATACTGTAGCAGTTAATCGATTACTGGCAGTGGTTTAATCGATTATCTTCCTCATTTAATCGATTAATTACTTGCTTTTAATCGATTATGCCTCCTCTGTTCAGAACCTGATGCAACATCTCTACTCGATTACTGAGCTGGCTCTACTCGATTATTTGCTGGCATTTAATCGATTACATCAATCCCTTTAATCGATTACTTCGTCTCTGATGGATTGCATGATGCTGCAGACCTAATCGGTTAAAATGAGCCTTTTAATCGGTTACTTTGCCATAACTGATCAGAACTGATGCAGAACCCATTGGATAATCGATTACTGTTGCAGAGTAATCGATTACTTCTGCATAAATTTCCAGAAATCCTCTTTCTCTGCATAACCGGGCTTCCTTGCATTCTACGAATAGGAGTTTCTGATGCTAGGGAACATGATTGATATTAGCTTGTGGCCAACTTACCTTTAGGGGAACTGTTTCCTGCAAAACAGATAGTTCTGGATATCTCCAACGCTCAAGTCAGAAAATTTGTTTATTGTGACAAATTTTCTCAGGCAATTCAGAATCCCTTCCCAGCTGAAATTCATTGGTTGGCTGATTTCAAGTGGCATGGTCCCCCTAAGTTCGAGGGTGGCTATAATCCGGATGTAACTTGGAAGTGGCTTCGGGAGATAGAAGAGATTCTCCACGATATATCACCACCTGAGGAACAGAAAGTTCTTCTGGCTCAGTATGCACTTGTTGGGGAAGCAGAACAGTGGTGAGAGCAGGTTCAAAAGTATATGGAGACCAATAAACAAAAAGTGACTTGGGACGCATTCAAAGAAAGGTTCCGGGGAAAGTATCTCTTCGAGGATGTTCGAAAGGAGAAGGAACGTGCTTTCTTGTGCTTGAGACAAGAGAACATGATGTTGGAATAATTGGTGGTATTGGCTAAAGTCACCTAAGATGGGGGTTGAATTGGGTGTTTATAAAATCTTTGAAATTCAATCGAATCAAACGTTCTTTGAAAGATTAACAGAGATAAAACGAGCGGAAGACTTAAAGAACGAAAGAAAAACAATTTTATGCGAATAGAAAGACAATATTTATTATTAATAGATAAAACTTATTATACACGTGATTGAAGAAATAAACCACTAAAATGCAATACACGCACTAAATAGATTAAAACGTGAAAATAGCTTTTATCTGCGAAAATTATAATCAACATAAAATAAACATGCGGAAAGAAAATAGATAAGGGATAGAGAAAATTGCACCGGGGATTTTTATCCTGGTTCGGCAAACAACGCCTACATCTAGTCCTCAAGCAACCCACTTGAGCTTTTCACTAAACCAAGACGCAACGCATCCCCAAGTACATCCAGAGCGCCCCGCAAGCTACTAGGAATCCCACCGTTCGCCAGGGACCTCGAACAAAATAGCCTAACTACTAGGAATCCCACCGTTCGTATAGCGCTACCCAATACACAAGGGTTAACTCACCCTATGAACGCGACACACGTTCAGTCCTAAGGGAAAACACTCCTTAATATCTAAGGTTGTCACACCCCTTCCAATAAAATGGATTTGCATGAAGAAATGTGTGCAACTAACAATGAAGCTCGCTAGATAGAACAAATACTACAATAGAGTCCTATAGCAAATGGTAATCTCAAGGAAACTCAAAGTTTTTTAGAAATCAAAACAATATGATGATGATGATGATTTCTTCTCAAAATATTTTTCAAAGAAGAGAGAAGGAAAAGATGATCAATGTGATGTGTGTTGAGTGTTTTTCAAAAAGGTAGAAGAAGCAGCCAAAAAAATCAGAAACGTGATTGTCCAAAAAAGGAAATAAATCATTCTGGGAATCAGGTTGATTTCAACACGTTTTTCAAAAAATTTGAAAAGAGTAATCGATTACTTTGGTCACATTAATCGATTACTTGCTCTCAGGTTTTTCATAAAAGTTGCAGCATTGAAAGCTAATCGATTAGTAGCTTCAATTAATCGATTACTGTCACTTAAATGACCAGTTCAAGGAAGTAATCTATTACAAGAACCTAATTAATCCATTACATACTCTCTGGTTACAAGTTGTAGCAAGTAACCGATTATTCTAGAAGGGGTAATCGATTACTCCACAGTAAAATCAGATTTTCATAAAAATTTGTAACCAAAGGTTTTCGCAAAACATTTTCATAAAAGTTTTTCCTGTAGCAGAGGTTTTAAAAATACTTCTTCTAGATTTTTCAAGAAAAAAAAACATGTCATCATCATAAGATTATCTTTGAGTGCTTTTTAGATTACTATTTGCCTTACATAAAATTCTAAGCCCTAAAAGACAAGATCTTCAACCAGGCATACAATCTTCGCATCATCAAGGTACCTGAACCTGTTCAAACATAATATATAAAATAATATATAAATTGTGTTGTGTCATCATCAAAACATCATAAAGGGAAATCATGAGATTCAACACATGAGTTTTGAGGAATATGCAGAGAGATTTGAGGATCTGATTCGCTATGTTATCAGCTATAAGGGCGTGGATGAAGAAACCAAGTGTATCAAGTTTCTTGCAGGACTTCGTGGAGACCTCAGAACAGTTCTTGGAAAGGTACCTATGGACAACTTTGCTCAGCTAGTGCATTGGGCCAGCGTTTGGGAAAATGGTATGGTGAGGTCGAAAGATACCGCAGGAGGACCAAAATTTCATTCTAAACCCGAGACTGAGAGGGCTACTTCAAAGAAAGCAAAGCTGACGGTGACCACTCCGTTTCCCAAATCTACTTGTGTCCATTGTGGGAAGTTTCATCGGGGTGTATGTTGGAAGGTGCTGAGAAAAGTATGAAAGGGCGTTGTTTTCAATGCGGGCAACCGGGGCATTTCGTTGAAAAATGTTCCCAGAATGTTGTACGGGAGGAAGCGGTTACATTTCAGCAGCAGCAGGAATTTGGAAGCCAACATATTCCGAGGGGTATGTCTTTCTAGTTTATTGCTGGAATTAGGAAATCGAGTATTCTTGCAAATTCTCTTTAGATGCGCTATGAAATTAGGAACATCTTGGGAGCTACAGGTCTCTATCTTTAGTAAGCCTTTAGTAAAACCATATGAAGCATACACTAATTACCTGTTTTAAACGGTTGGCCAATATTTCAAACCAAGTTAATATATGGGCCCAAGTGAACGAGAATGAATCAACCAATGCCCTTAGATACTGTAGGAAGCGATTTTGTTCGACATCGTTCCGATAGCTACATTCCTTGGATTGTATTTCTGATTTAGGTCTTGTCCTGGAAACTAGTGGTGATATGAAAAGACTTAGAACTTTTAATTCCTTATAGCTGGAGACTGTGAAAAATTTAGTGGCATACCAAAAGAAATCTGATCTGCAGGAAACCAAGGGAGACATTAGAAAGAACTTATATGTGTAAGACATTAGCTAAAACGCTTAAGCAAGAACCGCGATGATGTTATTATCTAATAGAGTGTGAGGTTAGAAATGATCACTCTAATCCTTACATCTGTTAAATGATAACGTTATCAACAACAAGTTAACAGTGATGTGCTGTTGATAGACGTGAGATTGGGATTAATCACTTCTGTAACATCCCCGATTTTTCCCCAATTGCTAGGTGTCGTAATTAATAGAATTTTGATAAGAGTAGTGTTGTTTCCAATCCTTGAGTATGTTTAGGATGTGTTTAGAATGTGGGAATTTGTAAGAGTAGGTTTGATGAAGTAGAACTAGTTTAGAAGTGAGTTTTAGAAGTGTAATTATAAGTTAAAGAGCATAGGATCTTAGGAAATTAGGAATTTAACATCCATAGCTCCAAACCCAAATTCCACCATTGGATGTAAAGACAAGTGTCTTAGGAAGCTTGCCTCAAAATTTGAGCAAGATTCGACGGTTAACGAATAAGTTATGACGATTTGAAGTGCATAGGAAATAGTGGACTGAACCAGTTAATCGATTAAGCTGGAGCATAATCGATTAAGCTGGAGGATAATCGATTAAGGCAAGAAAGTTGATTTTGGCCAAATTACATAGGTTAATCGATTAAGCACTCACTTAATCGATTAACCCCTGCTTCTGCAGACTCAAAACAAGTGTTTTTGGGCCAAAATTCATAAGTTTCATCTCTCTTCTACTCGAACCCTCTCTTCTTCTCTCTGCCCAATCTTTGAAAATCATCAAACCAACATGGAATCTCACCAAATTAACATCATAAATCATCTCCCCATATCTTCCCAATCAATTTCCCTCTTTCAAATCCCTATTCCATCTCTTATTCTCAAAAACCCCAAATTCAAACCACAAACCCTAACTTCTCCAATCCTTCTCTTTGGGTGAGGCAATCTTCAAGGGAGCTTAGGGAGATATTAAGGAGCATGGAATTGGGGACTAGAAGCTAGCTTGGAGCTTGGTGGTGGAGCACCAACTCAATCCCATTGTCTCCCCTTCTCTTCAAGAGGTAAGGGGGAGTGCTTTGGTTCTAATTAGGGAAAGGGCTTAATAATAGTGATAGGGTTATAATTGGATGTATTTTATATGTGGATGTTTGAGTTGTATGTTGATATTGTTATGTTTGAAAATAAATGTGTGCATAATGAACTTAGAGTTTGTTAGTAATTGATTATTGGATTTTTATAAGATTAAATGATAAAATGAATTACAGAATTTAATGATTGAATGAATGATTTGGTTATGGAAATTATTGTTGGATTGTTGGACTGTATATGTATATATAGTATGGCCAAAACTCTTAAGTTAGAGAACCCAACCAAGTGAATATAAAGTAATAAAGGTTTAACTAATCAAAAGCCACATAAAATGAACTAGAAACACGTGCATTACGGAGTAAGGTGGACCTTAGGCGTACGGGGAAAAACACACGTCGTTTATCGATTGATGAGGGCAAGAGTGAATTATGGGATTATCTTGGGGAACCTTGATCCTGCAAAGGACACGAGATCGCTTCCCGTGTTGGGGGTTGGTTCCACGCAAACCGGGGTAATTCCATCACTTTGGCTCATTTTGGCCAGTGAGGGTGATTTCTGCTAGAGCCTGATTCGGGAAAATCAATCTGAATCGCATGAGGGACCTTCCTAAGTGGAGGTGAAGTGTTGTGCAAGCGGGTGAGCGAGGGACCTTCCTAAGTGGAGGTGAAGCACCCAATTATAGGTTGAGAAATGCTTACTCCTAGTCGGTTTTTCCCCAGAGTGGAGGGTGGGTATGTGAGGAGGTTGTGTTATCATTGAAAAGTGCTATTGTTATTGGAAACGGAGAAGTGCATTCATCATTGTGATGGGTTTAATTCACTAGATCCGATGATAGTGATAAAGTGTTAAAGTGAATAAAGTTAAAAGTGCAGTGTACATCGGATTCAGGAATTAAACCATAGTGGGATATAATGCATATCATACTCATATGATTGAGCATCATAGCATTGTTATATGATGAATGGGCATATTGAATTGTGTGTATATATATATATAGTACAAAGGAATAGTAAAATGTGTGACATCTGCCCATTTGACTCACTTCTGAAAGTCCCTAATTAAGAAAATTGTTTTAACCTGATTAATTAAAGAATTGATTTGAAAGAGTTTTGAGTTCATGATGAGTTCCTATGTTTGAAATTCGGATTGCTTATGTGTGTGACTTTGCATGCTTGATTGATTGTGGTTGATTAAGATTTTGTTTTCTTAATCGGTTCTATGATTTTATGGTTTAAGATGGAAATTATTTTTCTAAGTTTCAAAGAATCAAGTCCAAATCACCTTTAGAAACCCTAATTGATGTCCTAATCGAGGAGTGAAACCCTAATCGAGCTCTTAATCTTTGATTGAGTGCTTAATCATTCTCTTAAACCCTAAACTCTTTTTGATTAGTGAGTTAACCCAAAATTATTTTTCCTTAAACCTGTGATTAAGTTTTTGATTAGCACCTTAATCCTTGATTAAGCCCTAATTGCTAAGGATTAGTGAATTAAACCTAGATTAATTAACCTAATCCTACCCTAATCACGATTAGTAACCTAATTAGTGCCTTAAACCTAATTAGCTAATCTAAATCACCCTAAATCACCCTTGGCCGAATGCATATGCATGGCTTGGACACCAAGCTCATTCCTTTGATCAACAAGTGGCATGCCTTAATAGTCAACATGATGACATCACTCTAATGACCTAAGCATGACATGGGAAGGAAGAAAAAGTGAAGGAAAGGAAGGAATAAGGGGGAGGCCGTGAGGGACTTGAGGCAAAAACTTGGCCTCCAAGTTTTGAGACTTAATCCTTAAGCATTGCAAACCAACCCTCCATGCAAACCCTTTTTGGCAATTAAGAAAAAGTAGAGGAGAATAAGGAAGGGACCAAACCGTGGGAGACCAAGAGAGTTCATTTCCATTCCTTCATTCCTCATTCTTGTTTCTTCACCATTTCTTTCTTTCTCTCAACAAACTACAACACCAACACACAACAACAACACAAAACCGTGAGGAAGAAAGAGTGATTCAAACCCAAACAGTTTCCTTGTTTTCATTTCTTTTCCAAAGCCAAACACAAAACACCAAGAGAATCATCAAGCTCTTGGTGAGAAAGAAAAAGAGAGAGAAACCGAATTGTGAACCAAACCTCAACACCTTGATCTCTTCATAACCTAAGCTAGATCAAGCTAATATAGTGAAAAGAGAAGGAGAAAGACCATGGATTAGGAAGAAGAGTGGTAAACCGTGAGGAGAGAGGAGAGAAACCAAGATTTTGGACTTGAATTCTTAAAAGTTTTGATTAAGTAAGGATTTGTTTCATAATCTTAAAAGCTTAAAACCTTTTCTTTGATTCTTGTTCTTTTCTTTCTTAACTTTGATTTTGTTTGAGAAAAAGTGTTGATGCATATTGTTTTGTGATTTCCTTTACATGCATGCAAATCCTTAAACTTGATTTTGAAGTTTTGATTAAGAAAAATGTTTTTTCTCATGATCTTGAGTTTTCCTCTTTGATCTTTTGAAATGTTTTTGGAAGATAACTTGATTTTAAGTTTTCATGAAAAGTTTTTCAAGGATCTAGTGTTTGTAACTTCATGCATGTCACGATCTATACTTGATCTATGATGTACTTGATGATTTCTTTTATGATAGCCACGGTTCTATGTTGTGATGCATGTAAGTTTGATTTTCTTTTGATTGATCCTTTGCATGTTGAGATCTTGACGTTTAATGATGGTTTAAGTAAATAACATTTATGTGATGGTTGTGATTTTGAAATGTTGGTCACGGTTTCACATGCTAAATTAAAAAGATTAAGATTTTCTTAAGTTTGATTGATGAATATGTGATTTCCTTGAACTTTGAGCTGATTCTTGTGTGTTAAAAATGAAATCTAATTTGTTTAAGAACCCTATGTATGCCACGTTTTCATATAGGAAATGCATGCTAGGAATATGCTTTTGTTTGCTTGATGAACTATGTGAACTTGTTATTAGATTTAGAGTTGTTTTTAAGTCTTGAATCCTTGGAAATATTTTTGAGAAAACCTATTTAAGGTCATGGTTTAGACCTTAATTTTTAAGATAAATTCTCTTGTATGAATATGTGTTCATGTCATGAGATTATGTGTTGATTTGTGAAGTTGATCTTTGAAGAAATGATTTCCTAAACAACCCATGAGGCATACGGTTTTGACATAGTCATGCATGATAAGATGAAGTTTTGCTAAGATGAAATTAACTAAGTGAAAGATCAATGAAAATGTGACTAAGAGTATGTGTGATGCATGATTTTATTGGTGTACGCCTAAGTGTTAGATTTCCTCATTTGATTGGACTATTTGTATGAATTGTAGGATTCTCATGTTTTGATGCTAACAATCTCTCTCCAAGCAACAACATTGGCAACAAGCAAGCTACACCACATGAAGATTAGAATTAGGATTTTTATTAATTCTATTTCAATGTAATCTTTATTTTATGCAATGCATCTCATTGGTGTGGGTAGCTTAGGTGATTTTAAGAATATTTAAATAATGTCTGATTAAGAGTGAAGATTCTTTAAATCTTGATTAAATAGCTTGTGAAAATCATTTTAGAAAAACTTTGTTTTTATTCAGATTCTGATCAGTTTACTCGAGTAATGAGTATTGGTTCACTCGAGTAATTTATGTTCTGACAGGTTAATCGAGTAATGGTTTACACATCACTCGAGTAACTTAATCTGACATGTTTCACTCGAGTGACATTGTTTGGTTTACTCGAGTAATTCAATCAGTGTTGGGAAAATTTTAAAAGGACTTAATTTTCTCTTTCAAAGTAATAGACTTTCATTCTTACAATTTTCTAATACACTTTGAAAAGTAATTCAAGAGCTATTTTACATCTTTCAAGAGCTATCAAGATTCAACAAAGAACTTTTCATTCTTCACTCTATTTTCTATCATTGTTCAAATATTCTTGAGATCATATTTTTTGTTCTTAGTGGTTGTTGAAGATTTGCAATTTGTGATTGCATCATTGAAGTTTCAACACAAGTGAAGAATCTCACAAGGAAGACTTTGAGGATCAAATCAAAGCAAGAAAAGAGGATTGGTTGGAAGCATCTTCAATCAATTAGCAAGGAAATCTAGAATACTCAAAAGGGGTAGATTAGATCAAAGTGTTTGGTACACACTTTGAGTTGGGTTTTAAGATAGGAGAACTAAGAATCTAGTTGCATCTTAAAACATTGTAAAATCTACATTTGAAGATTTCTAGTGAAGAATCTCTCTTGATTTAAGAGGGGACTGGAGTAGCTTTCAAGTGGGTGAAAGTGAACCAGGATAAATCCTTGTGTCTCTTTTATTTTCATTCCTTGTATTTCATTAATTCATTAACATTTGCATTTTTAGGTTAGAATTGGGGTTTTCTTAATTCTACTCAATTGATCTAAAATTGCATGTTAATATTACTTGAAATTGTTCATATTAATCATTCATAATTTGTTGAATCATCATAGCATTGTTATTCTTGAAGAACTCCATTGAAAACTAAGTTTTAAATTGAATTTTACCCAGTTTACTCGAGTAAAGTTCTTGTCACTCGAGTAATCTGCTTTCAGTTTATAAACATTACTCGAGTAGGTTTTCTGTTACTCGAGTGATTTAAAATTTGTTTTCGTAATACTCGAGTGATTTGCTGAATACTCGAGTGAAATTATTTTTGGTTGCGTATTACTCGAGTGAAGGCTTGAGTTACTCGAGTAATCTGAACTGAATTCTTAAGAAAATTTATTTTCATAAAACCATTCTCTTAGGTGGACGAAAAATCTGTAATAAGGCTTCAATATTCTATTCACCCCCCCTCTAGACTATATTGAGCCGCTTGTTGGTTTCCAACAAGTGGTATCAGAGCTCGGACGAAAAATCCGAGCCTTAAAAAGCTTTTTCGAAAAGATCCTTTTTACTTGGAAACAATGGGCTCAATTTCAAATCCTTTCGGTGGTGAAGGAACTTCCATTAATCGTCCTCCACTATTTAGTGGTGAGGGTTACGCTTATTGGAAGGTCCGCATGAAAATTTTTATTCAAGCCATAGATATGGAAATTTGGAACGCCATAGAGAATGGACCTTTTGTTCCTCAAACGAAAGTAAATGATGTTGTTTCAATTAAACCTCAATCGAGTTGGGACAATGATGATAAGAAGAAAGTTGCATTTGATTTAAAAGCTAAAAATATCATCACGTCCGCTCTTTCTTATGATGAGTTCTTTCGAGTATCTCAATGTGTTGATGCTAAACAAATGTGGGACACATTACAAGTCACACATGAGGGCACTTCGGAGGTTAGAAGGGCTAGGCTAAATACACTCATGCATGAATATGAACTCTTTCGTATGTTACCTAATGAAAACATAGGTGACATGCAAAAGCGGTTCACTCATATCATTAATCATCTTTCTGCACTTGGAAAAGTTATATCTAATGGTGAAGTTGTTAATAAGATTTTGAGATGTCTTAGCAGGGAATGGCAACCTAAGGTGACGGCCATTATGGAAGCTAGAGACGTGGATCAAATTGATTTAGCAACTCTATTCGGAAAGCTTCAAGAGCATGAAATGGAGCTTGGACGGTTATCCATGAATGAAGATGCCGATAGGAAGAAAAAGGGGATAGCTCTTAAATCAACTTCAAAATCCCTTAAGGCACAAGAGGAAAACTTTCAAGTGGATGACTCGGACTCCGATATAGATGATGAGACCCTTGGCTTGCTAGTTAAAAAGCTTGGTAGGTTCCTTAAGAAAAAGGGGAACTTTAATAGAAATAGACAAAGAGATTCTAAGGACTCACAACCAAGAAATAAGACTAACAAGGATCACATCAAGTGTCATGGATGTGGAAAGCTTGGTCACTATCGATCGAATTGTCCAACTCATTCTAAGAAGTCGGAAGGTGACAACTCAAAATTCAATTCTTCTAAAGGAAAAAGGGCTTACATAGTATGGGATGAAGTGGAGAGTCAATCAACATCTAGCTCATCGGATGATGAAGAACTTGCAAATCTATGTTTAATGACAAAGCTTGATGAAGAGGAATCTTCGAGCATTAAATCAAGTGAGAACGTCAATGAGGTAGATTATCTTTCCGATGCTAGCTCAAGTTCTAATTCTCCTTCATTCAATGAATTGTACAATGTGTATGTAGAGATGCATAAAGAGTTGAAGAAACTTGCTAAAATAAATGTTGAAAGAAAGAATTTCATAATGAAGCAACATGAAAAGATAATTGAACTTCAAAAAGATTTAGAAGAACTTAAGCTTCAAAATGAAACTCTAGAACTCATTTATGCAAACTCTACATGCAATTGTGAATTGAAATCAAATGAGACTCCATCTTGTGAAAATTGCAAGTCTTTGGAAAAAGAAGTTTTTAATTTGAATGATCGACTTGCAAGGCTCATGAAAGGAGATACTTCTTTAGATCATTTGCTTTCAACTCAAAGGAACAATAGCAATAGATCCGGTCTTGGCTATACCAAACCTAAGAAACGCAATTATCGCAAAGTTGGTGGATTTTCAAAGAATAAGATTTCTAAAAACCCAACTTGTCATTATTGTGGAATCTTTGGGCATACCACGAATAAATGTAATATAAAGAAATTTGGTATACCAAGCGGTGAATATATTTGGATTGTTAAGGGGACTTCTCCTCATGCTAACAACAAAGGACCCAAGACCACTTGGGTACCTAAGTCAACCAAATGATATCTTTCTTGTAGGTGTGTCTTCGAACCAAAGAGCGAAAATGGTACTTGGATAGTGGTTGTTCGAGACACATGACGGGAGACAAAACGCACTTCATGGAACTTACTCCAAAAAATGATGGATTTGTGACATACGGCGACAACAACAAGGGCAAAATTCTAGGAGTCGGGAAGATCGGTAACGTATCTAACCTTGTCATAGAAAATGTCCTATACGTAGAAGGCTTAGAACACAACTTGCTTAGTATAAGCCAACTATGTGATATGGGCAATTATGTGACATTTACTCCGGAATTATGTTTCATTAAGTCTTATTAAAGTGTTTATCATTTTTTTTATGCAGTTATGTGTGTATGTTTTCTATAATATGCTAATTGCTTTATTTGTATGTGTGTTACTTACTACATGCTAAGTGTTTCTCTGTGTTTGTGCATGAAAAATGATTTTGCTGAAAAATTGAAATTTTTGAAATTCTGGACAGTTCACTCGAGTAACAGAAATTTCACTCGAGTAATTTTAAAAACTCTTTCGTATTACTCGAGTAATTCTGTCTGTCACTCGATTAATTTTAAAATGACTTGCGTATCACTCGATTAAGTTCATCCATCACTCGAGTAAAATCTTTTTATCTTTCGGCATACTCGAGTAACATACTCTTTCACTCGAGTTCTGCTCGAATCACTCGAGTAACGTATGAACATTACTCGAGTAACTTACGTGATTTTAAAAGCTGAACTGTTGAAATCTGCATCATTTTCACGATTTTTTTTCTCTCTCTTGTTCGTCTTTCTCTCTTCTCTCTCATACGGGTCTTCATCAAATCATCATCTTTCAGCCACAAAACTCACAAATCATACAAATTTCTTCCATATTTCATCATTATATCATCATTTCTACTCTTTTCATTCATCAATTTCACCAATTTTATCCAAAAATCCGAAAACCCCAAATCAAAACCCTAACCCCCCAAAACCGAATTTGCTTTTTCTGAATTAATGGGTTCTTCCTCTCACAATCAACCTCCTCAAAAGAAAGCAAAGCAAGGAGCAGGTCGTAATGATACTTGGTTTTCTGGAATCAACCGAGATTTGCGGGAACCGGCATTTATCAATCGCTCTTTTGGTCTTACAAGGTATGTTAAATTTGCTTGGTTGCATAAGGAGCAATTTCCGTTTGTAGAGGATTTAGAATTTCAGAATTTGAAGAGGTTTTTGGAATTTGAGACTCATTATTACCCTAGGCTTGTCAGACAATTTTATCAAAATTTTACTAAGCTAGATGGTGAGTATCAAACAATGGTTAGAGGACATCATTTTGTTATAAAGCCTGCGGATTTGACTATGATGTTTGGTTTAGAAAACAAGGGAACTTTTATTGGTGATACTGAATGTCTGGATTTGGATGTGGATACTAATAAGATTTATACTGATTTGTTGCGTACTGGTGAATCTTGGGGTGATAGAACTACTAGAACTGTATCACCTTTGCATGCTGTGGATAGGGTGCTCATGTATATTATCTCTTATTGTTTGATTCCAAAATGCAATCAAAATTATGCTCAATTGGGAGATGATGATCTTACTTTGTTTCATGGGATTAAAAAGAGGTATGAGATGAATTGGAATAAAATGTTTTTAGCTCGTATGGAAGCTGCTGCTCAATCTCCTCCTACCCAATTCTTGCCATATCCTATGCATGTCACCAAGATCATGAGGTATTATCGTGTTCCAATCCCTGATGATGAGCCAGCTGAAAAAGAAAAGAAAAATAACTGGTGTCTTAATGATTCGCACATTAGTTATATGAAAATTGCTTGGCATAGGGACAGTCGCACTTGGTTATGGAAATCACAGATTAAGGAAATGGCTGAAGCTGCAAAGGCTGCAAGAGTTTCAGGTACTAGGAAAAGGAATTTACTTGGTGATAGGGCTGGTGCATCCTCTTCTGTTCCTCCTACTTCTACTGATCCGATGGATACCGATCGTATTGAGGACTATATCGATTTGGATAATCTTGGTACTCCATTTGATGCACAAGCTGCTCATGAGTCATTAGTTGAGCACATCAATGCTCAATTCACTCAGTTGGAGATGAGACAGGATGTGAAGAATATTGCCATGGAGCATCGTTTGATGGATTACATGTCTGGATTATTTTCTCATCATTTTCCTCCTCCTCCACCTGATTCCTAGACCTGTGGATGCTGATGATGTTTGTTGTTGATTTCTGTTGCATGTTTCATTTGCATATTCTCTGTTTATGTTTCTGTTTCATGTTTCTGACTCTGTTGCTACTATGACTTTAGGACCTTGTGTATGGTCTAGTTTGTTTAGTTTTCGTTTTGATTATCTGCTATGATTTGCTGCATAGTGTGATGCTCTGATACTCTGATTTATGGTGCTATATTCGTTGTTCGTTTATATTCGTTGTTGATATACGTTGAGGCACTATTGTGGTTTATTTTGGTATTGTCTTTATTGTTATTTATTTTCTATACCATTGTGAACTACTTACCTTCAACTTTTGGCAAAGGACTTTTCTCAAAAATATTATCTTTTTAATGATGCCAAAAGGGGGAGAATATTTTGTTGATGTTGTTCTTGTAGGTTAAGTTTTATTATATTTTTTCCTAGATGTTTTACATTTAGGGGGAGTATGTTAAAACTTAGTGCTTAATTTGAAAGGAGGTTTGTCATCATCAAAAAGGGGGAGTTTGTAGGATTCTCATGTTTTGATGCTAACAATCTCTCTCCAAGCAACAACATTGGCAACAAGCAAGCTACACCACATGAAGATTAGAATTAGGATTTTTATTAATTCTATTTCAATGTAATCTTTATTTTATGCAATGCATCTCATTGGTGTGGGTAGCTTAGGTGATTTTAAGAATATTTAAATAATGTCTGATTAAGAGTGAAGATTCTTTAAATCTTGATTAAATAGCTTGTGAAAATCATTTTAGAAAAACTTTGTTTTTATTCAGATTCTGATCAGTTTACTCGAGTAATGAGTATTGGTTCACTCGAGTAATTTATGTTCTGACAGGTTAATCGAGTAATGGTTTACACATCACTCGAGTAACTTAATCTGACATGTTTCACTCGAGTGACATTGTTTGGTTTACTCGAGTAATTCAATCAGTGTTGGGAAAATTTTAAAAGGACTTAATTTTCTCTTTCAAAGTAATAGACTTTCATTCTTACAATTTTCTAATACACTTTGAAAAGTAATTCAAGAGCTATTTTACATCTTTCAAGAGCTATCAAGATTCAACAAAGAACTTTTCATTCTTCACTCTATTTTCTATCATTGTTCAAATATTCTTGAGATCATATTTTTTGTTCTTAGTGGTTGTTGAAGATTTGCAATTTGTGATTGCATCATTGAAGTTTCAACACAAGTGAAGAATCTCACAAGGAAGACTTTGAGGATCAAATCAAAGCAAGAAAAGAGGATTGGTTGGAAGCATCTTCAATCAATTAGCAAGGAAATCTAGAATACTCAAAAGGGGTAGATTAGATCAAAGTGTTTGGTACACACTTTGAGTTGGGTTTTAAGATAGGAGAACTAAGAATCTAGTTGCATCTTAAAACATTGTAAAATCTACATTTGAAGATTTCTAGTGAAGAATCTCTCTTGATTTAAGAGGGGACTGGAGTAGCTTTCAAGTGGGTGAAAGTGAACCAGGATAAATCCTTGTGTCTCTTTTATTTTCATTCCTTGTATTTCATTAATTCATTAACATTTGCATTTTTAGGTTAGAATTGGGGTTTTCTTAATTCTACTCAATTGATCTAAAATTGCATGTTAATATTACTTGAAATTGTTCATATTAATCATTCATAATTTGTTGAATCATCATAGCATTGTTATTCTTGAAGAACTCCATTGAAAACTAAGTTTTAAATTGAATTTTACCCAGTTTACTCGAGTAAAGTTCTTGTCACTCGAGTAATCTGCTTTCAGTTTATAAACATTACTCGAGTAGGTTTTCTGTTACTCGAGTGATTTAAAATTTGTTTTCGTAATACTCGAGTGATTTGCTGAATACTCGAGTGAAATTATTTTTGGTTGCGTATTACTCGAGTGAAGGCTTGAGTTACTCGAGTAATCTGAACTGAATTCTTAAGAAAATTTATTTTCATAAAACCATTCTCTTAGGTGGACGAAAAATCTGTAATAAGGCTTCAATATTCTATTCACCCCCCCTCTAGACTATATTGAGCCGCTTGTTGGTTTCCAACATGAATAAGTTGTGGACATGTTTACGTGTGACTTGATGGTTTGTGATTGTGAAATGTTTGGAGTGAATGAATGTTTTACTTGAGTACCTTGCTGCCCTCGTGTAGATCTAAGTGTTTAAACTTGATGAATTATTGATTTGAGTGTTTACTTGATTGCTTTTAAAGTGCTGGATTTGTTTATGCTTTTGAATTGGTCTTAAAACAATAGAAGAAATGAATTTAAATTTAGGACATGATGCTGTCCAGAATTTTCTAAGCTATGTTTCTCATTTAAAAGTGTTTTCAAGATGCTTTAAAGCTAAGTTTTTATGGATATTCGATCTAGGTCAAAAATGATTTGAAAAGTGTCGTTTTTCGGTGTTTTTGGAATTGGATTCAATGCTGTCCAAAAGGGGCCAGCAAAGAAACTCTTCAATTAAACAAATTTAATTGATTATTTTCTCATGATTCTAAAGTATGAAAGTTAATGTTTGACCTTGGACGAGTTTGAGTGAAGAGGATTGATGTTTCAATTTCTAAATGAACCCAATGTTTGGATTTCTTAAGTTGTCTTGAGAATAACATTAAGAATAATAAGTAAATAAAGTTGAACACTCACATATCTATCTTTTGGGACTTGAAAGAAGTTGGAGTCGGGCAGACGAGTAAGGAAGCGAATCATTCGGGACTTGTAGATTCGGTAACTGCGAATCCAGGTGAGAGAGAAGTTATCCTAAGATGCTTTGGTATCTAGTGAGTATGCTAGGACACTCCGTACTCTCTCAAAGTCGGAGTAAAGGTCTATCGTAGTTAGTAGTATACCCGATAATTTGTGTGATTGTTTGTATCGCGGTATACGAAGACTCAGACCTATAATATTACATGGTATTGATTGGTGGATATTATTGTTTATGTTGAGATATATTATTGTGCATGATTGTCATTGCATGAGCATATTGCATCATCCCACGATATAAAATAAGAATAGAAAAGACATAGAAAACTGTAAGAAATCCCCCGACGATTAGAGCGAAACTCTAAGGGATGGAACGCGTGATGAACCGGATGATGCTGATGCGCTGAATACGTGGATCGAGCTGACGCTATGATGATGGCGATAACGTTTTGGACGTGAACGCCATGAGTGCTGAGTTCTATGAGGATAGTTTCCACGTGGTTGTAGCCATGTGTTGATATAGCCTCCATATGGTCGTAGCTATATGTTGAGTGTGAATGATTCGGGATAGGTCGGAGCCTATCTATTGATGTTTGATGGATATCCCGCATATGGTCGAAGCCGTATGCTGATGTTGATTCTGAATGGGTCGTAGCCCGTCAGAACGTTGATTGATATTCCGCATATAGTCGTAGCTATATGGCGAGGTTGATTCTGATTGGGTTGTAGCCCGTCAGACAAGTTGTGGATATCCTGCATACTGGTCGGAGCCGTATGCCGAAATGATTCAGGATGGGTCGGAGCCCGTCAGACACAGTGGTCGAGTCCTACAGAAGCATTCCGCATATAGTCGGAGCTGTATGGCGGAGATGACTTAGGATGGGTCGACGTTAGGACAGAAAAGTATAACCCCACGACCTTAAACCTTTACCCGAAGTAGCGGAGAGGAAGACACGGTGTTTACCTACGTGGTACTCACTTGATGATTAGGATAGGGGAAGGTAATGACGGTGATTCGTCAAGAAGCCTTGAGAAGTCTGTCTAGGTGGGAAAAACCATAGGGGCCCTGGCTGAACCGGTCGGAGCTGGTCACTCAGTGGTGTGGACGAAGTACCACATGTACACTAGACAAAGGACTGACACCCCCTTGACTAATTCTTGATCAGTGAGAGGGATGCTCGAACACGTCCGGATGAGGTTATTGTATTTATTTTCCCGGGCTGTCATTTTATGAATGCATTCACTTTGCCATCCAGTAAAAGTCGGTGTGGTTAGAGATCCTCTACTCCTGATTGCTTCCGACTAGGTGGATGGATTCCGAGGAGATGTAGACCCGAGACCTAAAACTATAAAACCTGAATTCCTGATGTTATGGACTCGAGATATGTGCACGAGAGGACTTCTAGACGAGACGAACTAATCAAGAGACTTCGACTTTGCGAGACAAATGGTCAAAGAGATTCAGCCTTGCGAGATGATTGATTTAGAGAATCCTTTGAGTAAAAGATAGAATGTCAGAATAGGGTGATGATTGCATTGCATCTTCATGCATCTTATATATTTGCCTGCTATATTGTTTGTTGTATTGTTGTTATGTTCTGGTATGCGTCACTAGTGTAATTCCAAGAAGTCGATGGGAGTAATTCCATTCGGATAACTTACTCTCTCAACTTCTTGTGCACATGTGACTATGAATCTTCGATTCTAAAAGACGGTGGAGCTAGTGATGCTACTCCTGGAGGAAGGACTTACTAATCGTGATGCGCTGACGAGAGGGCGGCTGCTGAATGACGGGGATCACTTTAGAAGACTTGCGTTGCGGATCGAGAAGGGGATGTTGTTTAGTAGATTATAAATAGGTTCCCAATGGACCCTTGCTGATATGTATCAAGTGTACCCCTTACCTTTTTGAAATGCTTTTGTTAAGACCTATGTTTATGTAAGAATGGCACCGAAGTTCTGTGGTGACCACTTTTGGTGAGAACTTCTACGGTCTGTTTTCTAAACTGTTTTTGAAGGACGGTCGTGATCCACAGATAAACTGTTGTAAGCAAATCAAATATGTTTCCCAGTGACCAAATGTTTTACTCTTTTATTTAAAGCGAGTTTTAATATCAAACTGTTTTTAGAAACTTCCGCAAACATTCTTGAGAAAAGGATTTTTTTAAAAAAAAGTAATACCTTATTTTGGGAAACTCGATAGTCGAGTGTTGTTCCCGTTTCAAAAAAAAAAATTCACCCTATTTTTTTTCAAAAGAATTAATTAACATTTGATCAGTGTTTGTTTTGAGTTTTCCAAATCGGGGTGTTACACTTGGTGGTATCAGAGCAATGGTTGTCCATGCGGCCTGAACATGGCCTTACATGTTCTCTGTTGTGTGCTCTCTAGATATATTAGGTTGTGTGATTAGATGCGTTAGTAAGTATATTAAACTATTAGTGTGTTAATGAATATAGCTTACGATGTCTGGAAGAGGAAGAGGTAGACATGCTCCTGAAGCAGCTCGGAACACCGAGGACATGCTGAACGAGCTGACTGCTGCTGTTCTGGGTATGAATGAGAATCTCAACGCGATGCACCAGCAGGCTCAGCAGAACAACCAAAACCAAAACTTAGGACCTCAGGAATATAGGGGATTAGATGAGTTTTGTAAGAGGAACCCTAAGGAATTCGCTGGTGGATATGCTTCGGAGAATGCTAATGAATGGATTAGGGAGTTAGAGAAGATCTTTACCGCTATGCAATGCGCCGATGCTCAGAAGGTAACCTACGCGGTCTACATGTTGACGAAGGAGGCATCTGATTGGTGGGAGAACACTAGGCAAGTTATGGAGGTTCAACAGCAAGCTGTTACTTGGGACTCTTTCAAGCAAAGATTCCTGGAAAAATACTTCCCTATCGACATGAAATTGAAGAAGGAGATTGAGTTCATGCACCTGACTCAAGGGAATATGTCGGTCGGCGAATATGCTGCGAAATTTGAGGAGCTAGTGAAGTACGTGCCACACTACAATCAACCCGGAAGCGATCAGTCGAAGTGTGCAAAGTTTCTCGATGGACTTAAGATTGAGATTAAGATGGATTTTATACATATGGGGATCGAGAGCTTTCCGCTCTTGGTGAGCAGATGTAGAATCTATGAGGATGGGCTTAAGGCGAAGAACGTCGGTAATAAGTCCGCTGTACCCTCAAGTTCCCATGGACCGATGAGGAACAACCCCAATTACCAGAACGTGAGGCAAGGAACCCAGCATGGGCGAGGACCCTACGATCGATTCGGAGGTAGAAGGGACAATCAGTATGGAGGATCGAGGTTCCAAAGGAACAACAATCGCAACAATGGCAACCGGGGAAATAGGAATGCCAACACTTGGAGCAACAATGGGAGTAGAAGACGTTACAGCAATAACCCTACTGATAGGAACTCTGAGACATCACCACCCTTCTGTACCCAATGCCGTAGACGCCACTTTGGCAATGAGTGTAATCCCAAACCCGTTTGTTTCATCTGTCAAGAACCTGGTCACTTTGCAAGGCTCTGCCCCAAACAAAAGAAAGGGAATGATGCAGGAAGTGCTGCGAGGCCACAAGCTAAGGGAAAGGTGTTTACGATGAGCGGTGTAGAGGCTTCAAACCACGATGGTCTCATCCAAGGTACATGTCTTATACGTGAGATTTCCTTAAATGTGTTGTATGATTCGGGTGCTACGCACTCTTTTATATCTGATGATGTTGTGAGTAGATTGCACCTAATGGTAGCTTCTTTACCATATGATTTGATTGTGTTTACCCCTACTAGTGAGCCGGTCACAGTTTCGACTTTTTGCCCTAAGTGTCCGGTAGTGATAGACAATAAGACTTTTCCCACTGACCTGATAACATTACCCTTATCCCAAATCGATGTTATCTTGGGAATGGACTGGTTATCTGCTAACCATGTTCAGTTGAATTGTTTCACTAAGACCCTATCTTTTGAAAACCCTGACGAATCCTTACCCAAGCACGTATCTGCCAATCAAGTCATGGCTTCTCTTAGAGAGGGAGCCCATGTATACATGATCTCAACTTCTTTAGACGTCGATGTGAACAATCACATTCAAGAACTGCCTGTAGTTCGAGACTTCCCAGAGGTATTTCTTGACGACATTCCTAGATTACCACCTGTTCGAGAGGTCGAGTTTTCGATCGATGTGATACCGGGAACTGGACCAATCTCTAAAGCGCCTTACCGAATGGCACCAGTAGAGCTAGCTGAGCTGAAAAAGCAGATCGAGGAGTTAGCGGAAAAGCAACTCATCAGACCCAGCGTGTCGCCATGGGGAGCTCCAGTTTTGCTAGTGAAGAAGAAGGACGGTAGTATGAGGTTGTGCGTCAACTATCGCCAGTTGAATAAGGTAACGATTAAGAACAAGTACCCTCTGCCAAGGATAGATGACCTGATGGACCAGCTGAGGGGAGCTGTAGTGTTTTCAAAGATCGATCTTCGATCGGGCTATCACCAGATTTGAGTAAAGGAAGATGATATTCCAAAGACTGCATTTAGGACCCGATATGGACATTTCGAGTACTTAGTCATGCCTTTCGGAGTGACTAATGCTCCTGCAGTGTTTATGGACTACATGAACAGAATCTTTCAACCCTTCTTAGATTCGTTCGTGGTAGTATTCATAGACGATATCCTCATTTATTCCAAGAACAAGGAGGAGCATGGGGAACATTTGAGGATAATTTTGCAGATTTTGAAGGAGAAGCAGTTGTACGCGAAGCTCTCAAAGTGTGAATTTTGGTTGGAGGAAGTAAATTTCTTGGGTCATGTAATCTCAAAGGAAGGAATAGTAGTGGATCCGGCTAAAGTGAAGGCGGTATTGGACTGGAAAGTGCCAACGACGGTGACGGAGATCCGAAGTTTTCTCGGTTTGGCAGGATATTATAGGCGTTTCATCGAAGGATTTTCAAGATTATCCTTACCGATGACGAAGTTAACCAGGAAAGGACAACCGTTCGTGTGGACCACGAAGTGCGAAGAAATTTCTCAGGAGTTAAAGAAGAGGTTAACAACAGCCCCAGTGCTTGTTTTTCCTGACCCAGAGAAGAGTTTCAGTGTCTACTGTGATGCGTCGAAGCAAGGTTTAGGTTGCGTCCTGATGTAAGAGCGAAAGGTCGTGGCTTACGCCTCTAGACAACTGAAGGTTCACGAGCAAAATTACCCAACTCACGATTTGGAGTTAGCTGCGGTGGTTTTTGCTCTGAAAATATGGAGACATTACCTCTATGGAGCAAGGATTGAGGTATTTAGTGATCATAAGAGTCTTAAGTATCTCTTTGATCAGAAGGAGTTAAACATGAGACAAAGGCGATGGATGAAATTTTTGAAGGATTACGACTTTGAACTACAGTACCATCCAGGAAAAGCGAACGTAGTAGCCGATGCTTTGAGTAGGAAATCCCTTCATGTGTCTGCAATGATGGTGAAAGAGATGGAGTTAATCGAGCGATTCAGAGATATGAACCTGGAAGTTAGGATGAGTCCGAGGAGTATGATTTTGGGAATGTTGGTTGTATCGAATGAGTTTATGGATCAAGTCAAGGAAGGACAATCCAAGGACTCGGAGTTGCAAACAAAGAAGCAGCTGGTTGTGGAAGGGAAGGAGACTGAATTCCAAGTAGGAGCTGATGGAGTGTTAAGATACAAGAACCGGATTTGTGTGCCACAAGACAAGGAAATAAGGGAAATGATTTTGGAGGAAATGATTTTGGAGGAAGCTCATAAGTGCAAGTTGAGTATCCATCCCGGAGCAACCAAGATGTACCAAGACTTGAAGAAGATGTTTTGGTGGCCTGGTATAAAAAGGGAAGTAGCGAAGTATGTGTCGAGGTGTCTGGTGTGTCAGAAGGCTAAGATTGAACACAAGAAACCCGGTGGAGTGTTACAACCATTGGAAATTCTGAGTTGGAAATGGGACAGTATTTCCATGGATTTTGTAACTGCTTTGCCAAAGACCCGAGGAGGATTTGACGCTATTTGGGTAATTGTTGACCGATTAACCAAAAGTGCTCATTTCCTACCTGCCAATGTGAAGTATCCGTTGGAAAGGTTAGCGACCATATACATTAATGAGGTAGTGAGACTTCATGGAGTGCCGACAAGCATCGTATCAGATAGAGATCCGAGGTTTGTTTCGAAGTTTTGGAATAGCCTACATGCTGCACTTGGAACAAAACTTCAGTTAAGTTCGGCTTATCATCCTCAGACGGACGGACAGTCGGAAAGGACCATTCAATCACTAGAGGATCTTCTTAGAGCTTGTGTTTTGGAGCAAGCTGGAGAATGGGACACTCTATTGCCACTGATAGAGTTTACCTACAACAACAGCTATCACTCAAGCATAGGGATGGCTCCTTATGAGGCTTTGTATGGAAGGAGGTGCAAGACGCCGTTATGTTGGTTTGAAACTGGAGAGAATCTTATTTTGGGTCCGGAAATGGTTCAGCAAGCCACAGAAAAGATTAAAATGATTCAGGAAAAGATGAGAAGTGCGCAAAGCCGGCAGAAAAGTTACTATGATCAGAGACGGACTCCTATCGAGTTTAATGAAGGCGATCATGTATTCATGCGAGTAGTACCCACTACTGGGATCGGCAGAGTGCTTAAAACCAGAAAACTCACCCCAAAATTTATAGGGCCTTACCAAATCCTGAAACGTGTAGGACCAGTAGCTTATGAAATTGCTTTACCCCCAATGTTTTCCAACCTACACAATGTCTTTCATGTGTCACAACTTAGGAAATATATTAGTGATCCGTATCACATCATCGAACCCGACTCTATTCAACTCAAGGAAAATCTAACGTACGAGACTATGCCCTTAAGGATAGACGGTCGGAGTGTAAAGACTCTTCGAGGAAAAGATATTCCTCTAGTTAAGGTTATTTGGAATTCTGTGAATGGCGAGAATGCTACCTGGGAGCGTGAAAGTAGCATGAGGGATTCGTACCCTCATTTGTTCGAAACAGGTACGTGATTTCTCGAGGACGAGAAATTTCTAAGTTGGGGAGGATGTGACATCTGCCCATTTGACTCACTTCTGAAAGTCCCTAATTAAGAAAATTGTTTTAACCTGATTAATTAAAGAATTGATTTGAAAGAGTTTTGAGTTCATGATGAGTTCCTATGTTTGAAATTCGGATTGCTTATGTGTGTGACTTTGCATGCTTGATTGATTGTGGTTGATTAAGATTTTGTTTTCTTAATCGGTTCTATGATTTTATGGTTTAAGATGGAAATTATTTTTCTAAGTTTCAAAGAATCAAGTCCAAATCACCTTTAGAAACCCTAATCGATGTCCTAATCGAGGAGTGAAACCCTAATCGAGCTCTTAATCTTTGATTGAGTGCTTAATCATTCTCTTAAACCCTAAACTCTTTTTGATTAGTGAGTTAACCCAAAATTATTTTTCCTTAAACCTGTGATTAAGTTTTTGATTAGCACCTTAATCCTTGATTAAGCCCTAATTGCTAAGGATTAGTGAATTAAACCTAGATTAATTAACCTAATCCTACCCTAATCACGATTAGTAACCTAATTAGTGCCTTAAACCTAATTAGCTAATCTAAATCACCCTAAATCACCCTTGGCCGAATGCATATGCATGGCTTGGACACCAAGCTCATTCCTTTGATCAACAAGTGGCATGCCTTAATAGTCAACATGATGACATCACTCTAATGACCTAAGCATGACATGGGAAGAAAGAAAAAGTGAAGGAAAGGAAGGAATAAGGGGGAGGCCGTGAGGGACTTGAGGCAAAAACTTGGCCTCCAAGTTTTGAGACTTAATCCTTAAGCATTGCAAACCAACCCTCCATGCAAACCCTTTTTGGCAATTAAGAAAAAGTAGAGGAGAATAAGGAAGGGACCAAACCGTGTGAGACCAAGAGAGTTCATTTCCATTCCTTCATTCCTCATTCTTGTTTCTTCACCATTTCTTTCTTTCTCTCAACAAACTACAACACCAACACACAACAACAACACAAAACCGTGAGGAAGAAAGAGTGATTCAAACCCAAACACTTTCCTTTTTTTCATTTCTTTTCCAAAGCCAAACACAAAACACCAAGAGAATCATCAAGCTCTTGGTGAGAAAGAAAAAGAGAGAGAAACCGAATTGTGAACCAAACCTCAACACCTTGATCTCTTCATAACCTAAGCTAGATCAAGCTAAGATAGTGAAAAGAGAAGGAGAAAGACCATGGATTAGGAAGAAGAGTGGTAAACCGTGAGGAGAGAGGAGAGAAACCAAGATTTTAGACTTGAATTCTTAAAAGTTTTGATTAAGTAAGGATTTGTTTCATAATCTTAAAAGCTTAAAACCTTTTCTTTGATTCTTGTTCTTTTCTTTCTTAACTTTGATTTTGTTTGAGAAAAAGTGTTGATGCATATTGTTTTGTGATTTCCTTTACATGCATGCAAATCCTTAAACTTGATTTTGAAGTTTTGATTAAGAAAAATGTTTTTTCTCATGATCTTGAGTTTTCCTCTTTGATCTTTTGAAATGTTTTTGGAAGAATACTTGATTTTAAGTTTTCATGAAAAGTTTTTCAAGGATCTAGTGTTTGTAACTTCATGCATGTCACGATCTATACTTGATCTATGATGTACTTGATGATTTCTTTTATGATAGCCACGGTTCTATGTTGTGATGCATGTAAGTTTGATTTTCTTTTGATTGATCCTTTGCATGTTGAGATCTTGAGGTTTAATGATGCTTTAAGTAAATAACATTTATGTGATGGTTGTGATTTTGAAATGTTGGTCACGGTTTCACATGCTAAATTAAAAAGATTAAGATTTTCTTAAGTTTGATTGATGAATATGTGATTTCCTTGAACTTTGAGTTGATTCTTGTGTGTTAAAAATGAAATCTAAATTGTTTAAGAACCCTATGTATGCCACGGTTTCATATAGGAAATGCATGCTAGGAATATGCTTTTGTTTGCTTGATGAACTATGTGAACTTGTTATTAGATTTAGAGTTGTTTTTAAGTCTTGAATCCTTGGAAATGTTTTTGAGAAAACCTATTTAAGGTCATGGTTTAGACCTTAATTTTTAAGATAAATTCTCTTGTATGAATATGTGTTCATGTCATGATATTATGTGTTGATTTGTGAAGTTGATCTTTGAAGAAATGATTTCCTAAACAACCCATGATGCATACGGTTTTGACATAGTCATGCATGATAAGATGATGTTTTGCTAAGATGAAATTAACTAAGTGAAAGATCAATGATAATGTGACTAAGAGTATGTGTGATGCATGATTTGATTGGTGTACGCCTAAGTGTTAGATTTCCTCATTTGATTGGACTATATGTGTGAATAAGTTGTGGACATGTTTACGTGTGACTTGATGGTTTGTGATTGTGAAATGTTTGGAGTGAATGAATGTTTTACTTGAGTACCTTTCTGCCCTCGTGTAGATTTAAGTGTTTAAACTTGATGAATTATTGATTTGAGTGTTTACTTGATTGCTTTTAAAGTGCTGGATTTGTTTATGCTTTTGAATTGGTCTTAAAACAATAGAAGAAATGAATTTAAATTTAGGACATGATGCTGTCCAGAATTTTCTAAGCTATGTTTCTCATTCAAAAGTGTTTTAAAAGTGTTTTCAAGATGCTTTAAAGCTAAGTTTTTATGGATATTCGATCTAGGTCAAAAATGATTTGAAAAGTGTCATTTTTCGGTGTTTTTGGAATTGGATTCAATGTTGTCCAAAAGGGGCCAGCAAAGAAACTCTTCAATTAAACAAATTTAATTGATTATTTTCTCATGATTCTAAAGTATGAAAGTTAATGTTTGACCTTGGACGAGTTTGAGTGAAGAGGATTGATGTTTCAATTTCTAAATGAACCCAATGTTTGGATTTCTTAAGTTGTCTTGAGAATAACTTTAAGAATAATAAGTAAATAAAGTTGAACACTCACATATCTATCTTTTGGGACTTGAAAGAAGTAGGAGTCGGGCAGACGAGGAAGGAAGCGAATCACTTGGGACTTGTAGATTCGGTAACTGCGAATCCAGGTGAGAGAGAAGTTATCCTAAGATGCTTTGGTGTCTAGTGAGTATGCTAGGACACTCCGTACTCTCTCAAAGTCGGAGTAAAGGTCTATTGTAGTTAGTAGTATACCCGATAATTTGTGTGATTGTTTGTATCGCGGTATACGAAGACTCAGACCTATAATATTACATGGTAGAGATTTGTGGATATTATTGTTTATGTTGAGATATATTATTGTGCATGATTGTCATTGCATGAGCATATTGCATCATCCCACGATATAAAATAAGAATAGAAAAGACATAGAAAACTATAAGAAATCCCCCGACGATTAGAGCGAAACTCTAAGGGATGGAACGCGTGATGAACCGGATGATGCTGATGCGCTGAATACGTGGATCGAGCTGACGCTATGATGATGACGATAACGTTTTGGACGTGAACGCCATGAGTGTTGAGTTCTATGAGGATAGTTTCCACGTGGTTGTAGCCATGTGTTGATATAGCCTCCATATGGTCGTAGCTATATGTTGAGTGTGAATGATTCGGGATAGGTCGGAGCCTATCTATTGATGTTTGATGGATATCCCGCATATGGTCGAAGCCGTATGCTGATGTTGATTCTGAATGGATCGTAGCCCGTCAGAACGTTGATTGATATTCCGCATATAGTCGTAGCTATATGGCGAGGTTGATTCTGATTGGGTTGTAGCCCGTCAAACAAGTTGTGGATATCCTGCATACTGGTCGGAGTCGTATGCCGAAATGATTCAGGATGGGTCGGAGCCCGTCAGACACAGTGGTCGAGTCCCACAGAAGCATTCCGCATATAGTCGGAGCTGTATGGCGGAGATGACTTAGGATGGGTCGACGTTAGGACAGAAAAGTATAACCCCACGACCTTAAACCTTTACCCGAAGTAGTGGAGAGGAAGACACGGTGTTTACCTACGTGGTACTCACTTGATGATTAGGATAGGGGAAGGTAATGACGGTGATTCGTCAAGAAGCCTTGAGAAGTCTGTCTAGGTGGGAAAAACCATAGGGGCCCTGGCTGAACCGGTCGGAGCTGGTCACTCAGTGGTGTGGACGAAGTACCACATGTACACTAGACAGAGGACTGACACCCCCTTGACTAATTCTTGATCAGTGAGAGGGATGCTCGAACACGGCCGGATGAGGTTATTGTATTTATTTTCCCGGGCTGTCATTTTATGAATGCATTCACTTTGCCATCCAGTAAAAGCCGGTGTGGTTAGAGATCCTGTACTCCTGATTGCTTCCGACTAGGTGGATGGATTCCGAGGAGATGTAGACCCGAGACCTAAAACTATAAAACCTGAATTCCTGATGTTATGGACTCGAGATATGTGCACGAGAGGACTTCTAGACGAGACGAACTAATCAAGAGACTTCGACTTTGCGAGACAAATGGTCAAAGAGATTCAGCCTTGCGAGATGATTGATTTAGAGAATCCTTTGAGTAAAAGATAGAATGTCAGAATAGGGTGACGATTGCATTGCATCTTCGTGCATCTTATATATTTGCCTGCTATATTGTTTGTTGTATTGTTGTTATGTTCTGGTATGCGTCACTAGTGTAATTCCAAGAAGTCGATGGGAGTAATTCCATTCGGATAACTTACTCTCTCAACTACTTGTGCACATGTGACTATGAATCTTCGATTCTAAAAGACGATGGAGCTAGTGATGCTACTCCTGGAGGAAGGACTTACTGATCGTGATGCGCTGACGAGAGGGCGGCTGCTGAATGACGGGGATCGCTTTAGAAGACTTGCGTTGCGGATCGAGAAGGGGATGCTGTTTAGTAGATTATAAATAGGTTCCCAATGGACCCTTGCTTATATGTATCAAGTGTACCCCTTACCTTTTTGAAATGCTTTTGTTAAGACCTATGTTTATGTAAGAATGGCACCGAAGTTCTGTGGTGACCACTTTTGGTGAGAACTTCTACGGTCTGTTTTCTAAACTGTTTTTGAAGGACGGTCGTGATCCGACAGATAAACTGTTGTAAGCAAGTCAAATATGTTTCCCAGTGACCAAATGTTTTACTCTTTTATTTAAAGCGAGTTTTAATATCAAACTGTTTTTAGAAACTTTCGCAAACATTCTTGAGAAAAGGATTTTTTTTAAAAAAAAGTAATACCTTGTTTTGGGAAACTCGATAGTCGAGTGTTGTTCCCTTTTCAAAAAAAAAATTCACCCTATTTTTTCTCAAAAGAATTAATTAACATTTGATCAGTGTTTGTTTCGAGTTTTCCAAATCGGGGTGTTACAAAATGTTGAGGTCTAGAAATAGTAGAATTGAATAGGATAAATGAAAATGAATATATGTGTGTGGGTATGTCTAGTTATGCTTTATTACTGTTATTTTAAGTGTTTTCCTTGATTATTTCTCAAATTACTCACCCCTTAAGTTGACCATTTTAGGTACCTTCGGAGAAAGATGTTCATTGCTTCGCGCCGTGAAGGTATACTCTCAATTGTAGAGAGTATACTCTTATTGTGACCTCCTTGGTCCTATTATTTTTGTTGCAACCATTCTAGGATATTATACTGTAAATATTTTATTAATTAAAGTTGTTAAAAGTGTTAACTTTTATTGTAAGTTAAGAATACTTCTATTTTTTTAAAAAGGACTTTATAAAAGTATTCGTTTTATATAAATGTACTAAAGGTTGTAAAGGATATACAAATATCCTTTTCTAAATTTAATTAAGTAAGTCACAACCACTTACTAAGTAATTATAATTTTGCAATTGCTATAGATTGTTCTGGACTGACAGGTGAAAAACTAACTTGGGGAAAGTCCATATTTTAGAGTAAACTCTGTCAAAATTTTTATAAAACCCCAAGTATTTTAATACTAAATCCTATAAACAGTAATGTATTTTAAAGTATAAAAATTGAGGATGTTAAAACTTCAATCTTCGCATCTATTAATGGACACTATCATTGTAACCTTTTTAAGTGAAACCGAGACAGCCGGGGTAGTGACTTCAAAGGAGTAAATTCCTTGTAAGAAAACTAGCTGACCGGAGAGTATCCTTCCCAAAACCTATTGTAGAATCAGAAAAATTAGATCTAGAACAAAACTAAAGGAAGGAGAACCCTAAGTTGTTTTTCCATACGAGATTCTAGAAAGAGTTAAGCCAAGCCTTATAGGGATTAACTCTATTCATCATAAAAATCGAATCAGATATAGGTGATCTAAAACCTATCGGGAATCTAATAAAGGTTCCTAAATGACCACCCATCATGGGAATAAATCCTAACAAATTCGTAACGTCACCATATTGTGACTAAATGATTGTAACGGTGGACCAACCACAGGTGGTAAGACTCAACTTGATTTTAAATCTTAAAAGAGAAGTAAATCTTGAAAGTGATGTAGATCCCCAATGGTGACTGGGGAATCGGGTTGCGTACACATTCTCAGTCTCTATCAAATTTATTCAAGAATTTTTGGAAATCCGATTCAAAATAAGTGAAACATTAGGTTGTGAGCGTGCACTCAAACATGACCTAGTGTTCTATAAAATTAGATTGTCGAGCAAGCAAAAGTATTCAAACATCCCAAAGGTACCTATTCAATTTAATTCATGACCATAAACCCTTATACAAGGTTTTGTTAATAAGTGTCTCTGTGAGCTTTAATGAATGCTTTAGAATTAGTAATAGCGGCTCTCTTCCTCTTATTTTATTTGGTTCGATTCAACCTTGGAGTAGCATCTGCTGACCTCCAACCCACTGGTTTCCTTATTCCAACCGGCTAAGGATTGAGTAAAACTTTATAGAAATTACCTATAGTTACCTTGAGAGCAAAACCAAATTCCAGATACCTTTAACTTTACCGGGTGTATTGCTAGAAATCCTGGATTACAATCCAGTAGAAGAACAAATCTTGGCAACTTCATGATGTCTTCACACCGAGACTGATCAAGTTGAACACGTGCCCCATACTGTTATTTTAAGAACTATTGTTGGGTGTAAATGCTGGAATTCTCAAATCTTAAGAAATTGGGTTACATCATTGGTTTTCCATGAGTATTCCACTCAAAGCGACCTTCGATTCTAGAAGTGTTGTGCAACTAAAACTTCTTTCTTTCCATTTTCTTAACTGATTCCACCCTGAATTAATAACTTAAAAGATTCTAATGGAAGGTATTGTCGTTTCAACCACCTAAGAGTTGGGAAACATTAGACCTCTTATCTGTTTCTCGTCCGTGGATATCGATCACTTCGAGAATACCAAGTTGAATCTCCTCAAATTGGTCCCCTCGATTAGGAAGTTATAATCATAGCGGGTGTGATTTATAAAGAGTATTTAGGTTACTTGATCTTAGGCTTTAATCCTAAGAGCACCGTGCAAATTTGCCTTTGAGCCTAGAGATTTCAAGTTTTTCAGTGCAATCAGCCTTGCACGCTTGTCTGGGAGCTATTCGGAAATCGATCGAGGACTGAGGTATTCGATTTGCGACCTCCTGACAAGGATATAAGCAAATATGTCAATGCTAAGTGGGGGAGCAACTTAGTAATCTAACTAAGAGCCTATCCATGTAAAAGCTAATTGAAAAGATGACAAACAAAACCGAAAGGAAGTTGAACCCATACGCAAAAGCCTTATCCGTGGGATGGGACTCCATTAAAAGAACTGAATGGAATTTCGGGGATGAAATTCCAATAATTAGGGGAGAATTGTAACATCCCAATTTTTAATTTTAAGTGTAATATAAAATTATGTATGTATTTAAGAAGATTATCAAGCCTAGAGGAAGATTTTGGGTAGTAAACTAAGCCTAGATTAGTATAGGAGCCAAGGGAAAAGTCTTAGAATTAGAAGTTAGCAGAAATGAGAAAATGCAAAAGGTAATCGATTACTGGTGAAGGAGTAATCGATTACAAGGCCTCAATGATTAAGTCTTAAAAATGTTGCATTGAAGGATAATCGATTACTTTGGGGGTTAGTAATCGATTATTTAGCCTCTGTTAGAAACACTTTAAAAAAAGTTGCATCAAAGAGTAATCGATTACTATTGGAGGCGTAATCGATTACAGGGCCTCAGGTGAAAGTACTAGGATTGTTGCATCAAAGGAGTAATTGATTACTTCAACAGAGTAATCGATTACTTTCTGAAAAAAATTAAAAAAAAAGTGGTGTGGACCACACGTTTCAGTGGCTTCCACGAGAAGCCACGATTTCCAGCCACACAAATCCAACACCATGCATCTGATACAACATAACAAAAGCAGCAACAATTCAACACAAAGCAAAACAAAAGCCATCAACACAAAACCTTCTTCTTCGTCTCTCTCCCTAGAACTCGCCTCTCTCTCTCTCTCCTGAGGGCTTGGATTTTCTCTTCATTTTGGCTCTTGATCGTGAACTAACCTCTACCAAGCATCATCATTAATACATTAGGGCAAGGAAATGAGCTAGAAAACCTTCCTTTACTCTTCCATCCATTCGACATCTCTCTTTCTCTCTCTCTTCTCTCTCCTAGGTTTTTCTTCAACACATAAGTATGGAGGACCAATACCCCTATATCAAATAATCAAGATCAAGACAAGGAGCACTCACTTCCCTAGTACAGCACTCATAATAGGGCGGTTCAACATCATTGGATTTTGACTTTCTTGAGGTAAGGGGGTGGGTATTGGCTTGACATAGGAATGGGTGTCCATATAGTTATGATAGTTTGCTAGGAGTTATTTGTTTAGGATAATCAATAAGGAACCCTAAGGTAGTGAGCTATGATAATATATAATCAGAAAGGATAAATAAATAATGTAAGGTAGAAGATAATGATTAAAACATGACTATGGGGCCTAGTGTTGAATATGCTATTATATTTGTGATATTGAGATGTGACACTAAATGTGAGTATTTGATATGTGTATATGAATATATTTGGTGGTAGAATGTTTTTATGAATTTATGTGTTACTTGGTGTTGGAAATTAATTCATTACTTTGTAAAGATTTGGTATATGTATAATTATTGGAAAATATGAATATGAGACTAAGTTGATTAAAAGGAGTGCAGTGTGGTTGATCCTTGGAGGCACCGGCACACTAGGTGCCCTGCTAGGTGGTGAATTGCCTGCTAGGGCCAATTGCCTGTCAGGCTAATTTCCCATTAGGTCCTAAATCCCCGTTAGGCGTCGGTGCGCCAATGGATCAATTCACTGCATAACCACCTGAAAATGATTAATATGGGAATTGGAAATTATGGGAAATGAATTAATTAAATTACCCAGCATAGTCCTAACGGGTGATGCCTAATGGGTGTCTAAGTCCTAACAGGTGCAAAGTCCCTAGTAGGTGGTGAATTGCCTGGCAGGTGCATCAAATCCTAGTGGTGCAAAAATTAAAAAGGGAAATAACTAATGGAAATGGGTAATGAGAATAGAAAAGGGAGATGTTATGTAAACAGAAATAATAATAATTGGAAATTTGAAATGATAATGATATATTTACAACTTGAAAATGATTGAGTGAGTTGAATGACTGAAAAATATGTGATATGTGGAATATCTGGTAATTGTGCTTGGCCTAGTGAATTTATTATCCCTATCTGGAAACTGCATTTCTGTTTCATGTGCAATGCTCACTCCCTTAACATTTTTCAGGTTCTGAGATCGAGCTAGCACAGCCCCCGGCCGAGCAGGTGTACTCTCCCTGTGAGGGAGAGTAGATTTTAGTATCATAGGACATGGAAATGTCCTGGGCCCATCCGTCACGATGATGATGTGATATCTTTTTGTTTGTAAATATGTAAATATTCTCTTTTGGTGGCCCAGGACAGCCTCTTAGATAAAAGGGGTGTTTTGAATGGATTGTTAAATATAAACTTGTATATATTTCCGCTAAAAACTTTGATAACTGTATGGTACATGGATGCATTATGATGCACCGTTGATGTTAAGCCCTGCTGGCTTTTGGAAATGAATTCTGAATGTTGTCATATCAGGTGCAGGTTTAAATTAATTTTTGGAAAGCTTTATAAACAAAGGAAACTCCGTCCGTTTGACGGTAGATTTTCATAAGTTAAAAAGGAAATTTTAAATTCTCTATTTTAATATATGAGTAATTATGGGTAGATAATGTAAGGTGTTACATTCTTAATTTTCTGCATTCTCATGACTTGTATGTGTCAGTGTTATTTGTTCAACTTTCTCACTAGAGTTTGCAAGTCTATCTTATCAGTTAAAGAAAAGTTTGTTGCTATTAATGGTGTTAGCAACAATAAAGATAAAGTTTATTATAAAACCTGAGTAATTTTTGGGAAAGATTTGACAAACACTTATGTTATGTTCATGAGGATAAGTGTTGCAGATAACATTAAGATAATTCTCTCCAAAATTGAAAGTAATTAAAAAAAATGAAATGAATTTTGTGAGATAGTGCCAAATATTTTGTGAGTCTCTTTCTGGGACATTAATGAGTACCCAACCCCATAAAGTTTGGTGGTTTGTGTACTATTTATGAATGCATCGTTAAGACGACAATTATTGCAGCAAGACTTAAGTTTAAGTCCTCGAGAATAGTTGTGGATGAGAACTTCTTATTATAGTTTATCCTCGCTCATTACTGATTGAGTGTTACTTGTTTTTGAATGAGCTATAACGCCATGAAAGATAATGGGTTGTGCAGTAAATTGCACAATATCTTAGTTTAAGAGGAAACAAGACTTAAGAATATGAGAAACCTCTTTATCCAACCTTAAGGACATTAAGGAACTGAAAATAAATGTGTGAAGAAACATGATAAGGGCAAAGGGTCACTTAGAATTAATGAGGCATATGTGAAAATTCATATGAAAGAATCTCATTATCATAAATGTCATTTTGTACAAAAATGTTGAATTAAGAAGAAGTGCATAAAATGAAAATCTTGATTCTATAAAAGATAAGTTTAAAGCTTATGTATGTTTGAGTCAAACTTAATCAAAGATCCACATAAAATTTGGTGGATTGATCCTAGATTAATCGAAACATGTTTCTAGCATAATGAATTTTGTTTAATCCATATCATAAACTCACATGTAAAGTACGTGTTTGTGGGAATAAAGTGAAGGTTCTAGTAGAACTTGTCAGGATTTAATGTTTAATCCTTGACATTGGGCATCACCTAGACTCATTGGAGACCTCTTAGGTACCTAGTTTTTCTAGGAGTTTGGTTTATTATCTAGGATTGATGTTACTAGATACTCTTTTATGTTTGGATATGAATGTTTCAATTTATTTAAGTATAATTATCACATTGGTATTTGTATCTTAGTGATAGTTATATAAATTGAATTTTAAATGATTTTTTGCTAATTTGTGGCATAAGTGTTTGGGTCATAAATCCTAGGAAAGAATGAAAAGTTTTATAAGGAACAAAGTCTTTCCATATTTGGATTTTATTGTCCTAATTATTTGTGTAGATTGTATTAAAGGAAAGAAAACCAAACACACAAAGAAAGGAGCCACAAGAAGTACCCAGCTTCTTGAAAATGTGTTCGTCAAAACTTGTAGACCTCTAATGTTAACTTTCTTTTAGAAAGGAAAAGGTATGTCATCATCTTTATTGATAACTATTCATGTTATAGTTATATGTCTACTAGTATCGTGAGAAATCTAAAGAAGAGGATGCCTTGGAAATTTACTTGAACAAAGTAGAAAGTTATTTAGACATATAGGGGAATGTTCTAAGGTATGAAAGAGATGATAACTTCCATAAAAGAAGTAATTAAAATAGACAACATCCATGACTGTTTGTTAAACTCCTCAAGAAATAAGTTCTTTGTGTGTAATACACAATGTTAGTTACACTGCAACAAAATGGTGTATATAGGGCATAATAGAACATTAATGAATATGGTTAGAGATATGATATTTAGTCTTTACCCGCAATGTTGAATGTATGTCTTGAAACTGTCATTTGTCTATTGAACATGGTTCCTAGTAAGACAGTGCCAAAGACAATTTTAAACCGTGTGCTAATAGGATACCTAATTTAAGGCACCCGCATATTTGCGGTTGTCGAGCATAAACAAGGATTGTAATTCGCAATAAAAGAAAATTGATATAAAACATCAGTGAGTATTTCACTGATTATCCAAATAAATCAAAAGGTATAGACCTTATTGTTCTAACCATAGTTCAAGAATTATTCAAACTGAGAATGACAGGTTCATTGAGAATGGTGAAATTAGTGGGAGTATAGTTCCACATAATGTGGAAATTAACGGAGTTAGGGTGCAAGTTCCTGTAATTTTTTATTCTACCTCAACAAGAATTGTTTCTTTTATTGTTGAATCATATAACAATAAAGTATAAAAACATTTAAATGAATTCACTATTCACCATGATTTTATCGTAAAAGAACCATGAGAAATAGTATTAAAAAAATTGTTATTTCGAACGTTTGAGTGGTTTATCTACAAGAATATGAATTTTTGACTTAGTCATTAAAGATAATAACGTGTTGCTTTCACATGCCGTAAATTGTGATAATACTGATAAATAGTTAGATGTCATGAAAGTATTAATAACTATTAATTTTTTTTGTTTGGGACCTTGTAGAATTGCTTAAAGGTTGCACGAGAGTTGAGGGGTAAGTGAGTCTTTTAGACCAAATATAACTCGTGACAACCTTGAACGTTACAAGTCCAAATTTGTTATGAAGGATTTCCCTCACAATGTTGACATTAACTATAAATGAGGTATTTAACCAATTTCCTAAAAGATTGATTCAGCATTATCATCATGTCACATGTAGTCCGTAATGATTTGGAACTGCAGTAGAAGAATGTGAAAAACAACCTTATGAATTTTATAAAAGGAAGTTTACTTGGATGACCCACTGATGTGGTTCTCAAATGAAAAGATTGAACACATATTGTGCAGATTTGAGGAAATTAATATACAATTTTAAACAAATGTCCCACCAATAGTATCTTAAAGAAAGTCAATGATACTATTGTTTCTTTTAGATTTAAGGAAACACAATTAACTTGTGTAAGTATCTGAAGGTCAATGGGAGTGAGTTTATTATGTTGTTTTTGTATGTTATTATATCTTGCTTGCAACTTATTATCTTGGTTTTTTACACTAGACTAAGAAGTTTTTTCTAGTAACTTTGAATGAAAAATATAGGTGAATCGAGCCATGTGATTAGAAAATGAATATTCTAGAATATGTCACATGAATTGTTAGGCTTATCTCAGAAAGCATATATCATTAAAGTACTAGAATGATTTAGAATGAATAAAATTTACATTAAGGAAGTATTAACTATACTCATAAAGTCTTGAGGTATTAGCATGGGACGAATAAATACATGCTTACTTATGTAATGAATGATCACATTGAGGTGATCAGAATGTTGAATTTGTAACAAGTTTTGAGGTTACAATTCAAACTAATTGACTGCAAAATTTTATTTCGAGGCTTAGAACTGTCGACAATATTGCTTAGCCGCTGAAAACGTACTGTGGTTTTTTGCAGCAATGACAAGTACTATAAAGGTGCTAAAAGTATGTGAATGAATTACTTTGTCTCTAAAGAATGAGATCAGAAATAAAGATTGTCAATAGAGCATGTTAGCACCAATCATAAGATTGCTAATCCCTTGAAAGAAGGGTTATTTCCTAAACATTTATTGAACATGTTTAAAGTATAAGCATTACTGTTATTAAGTAAAATTGAATTTGATGTTGACATCCTTATGTATGATGTAATTGACACTCTGAGCTCATTTATGATATGTTTGATATGTTTCTAATTACCTGTTCTCTAGAATGACATGAATTATTGTATTAGAGTAATGTAAACAGGTATTGTCTTGAATAAAGACATTATGAACCAATTACATATTTCCCAATTATAGATCATGTTAAGGAAAAGACTATTTTGTGGTACACGTAAGGAACTATGTCGAATAAATGATGTACAACCGCCATGACCCGAATTAGTTCTTATCTTTAATCATGATTAATAGAGTATCTAAGTATAGAATGATTTATCCATGTAAATGCGCATTAATTGTTTATTTAATTATTTTGTTTATTAGACCATAATGTTAAATTATGTCACATGAGCCAAGTGGGAGAATGTAAGATTTAAATATCTTAGTATGTCTCATGTGATGTGCATGTGACATGTATTGTTGTGTGTTTAGTAAATAAATAATTAAATATTAATGGGCTTAATCATAATTAGATATAAGGGAGGTTGTTTCTGAAGGCCCATTAGCTTGATGGAAGCTAATGGATAATAGTTAGGGTTTTTACCTATTTATAGGAAACAAGTCCTGTTCCTGGCCATAAGGTATTCTTTTCTCTTTCCATTACAAAACGGCTAAAGAAACAACATAGAAAAGAATAGCATAGGAGGCAAAGGAATAGAAACGTGTTTCGTGGCTTTTGATCAAAGAGCATTGGAGAACTCTCTTCCAACTCTAGCAATGGATAGAGGTTAGTAATCGCATTCCTTATTGTCTCTATAATATGTGAAAGTTATGTAATTTCAAGATCCTTATTATTGTAGTTGTAACAAATAAATTAAACTAGAACTTATAGTGTGATCATTGAAGAGCTCGAACGAAGTCCTCACGGCGAATAAGACCACAAGACTTATTTGCATAATTCAATCTCCAGAAGATTAGAATCACTTTATAGAGGAGTAGAACCAAATTATCCCCAGATTATCAAAAATAGTAGAAGATCATCATTCATCTCTCTAAAAGATAAGATCACACGAAGATCCCTTTCAGGTATAGAAGATTCTTCAAGCTAAGAGAATACATTGGACTAGGAAACTGTAAGTTCCATTGAGAATGTTTTGATAATGACAAAAGGTTTTGAACAAGCTACAAATGTGTTCATCAAGTTCAAGCTCAACAAGCAAACAACAAACATCAAGTGACGAAGAGAGAGCCAGCTCATGAAGACTTAGTTTGAGTATAATTGTAATATCTTTAGTTTGAGTTTTTATTTTGATGAGTTTGGGTAGAATATTTAGAGGGTAGTGAATCTCTATCAAGGTCATGATTATATCATAATTTGAGTTTTCACTTAACCTAAAATCAATAGCTGGCTTAAAGGTTTGAAAGAAAATGTTTAGTTTTGAGAAAACAAGTTTTTAACTGTTTTGAACTGTGCTAATCGATTAAGAGAAAGTATAATCGATTAAGACACACTTTGCTACAGTGCTTAATCGATTAAGCATCAGTCTAATCGATTAAGACCTGTACAACTGGTTTTTAAAATACGTTTTTCACTTCTCAAAATCAGTTTTTAAGTTTCCTAACTTTTGGGTATTCTATATAAACCTTTTCCTAATCATTGTGATGAACTAACATCATTTTCATATTCATTTTACAAAGATCAAGCCACACTATTCTCTCTCAATTTCATAGATCAAAAGCTTTAACTTTTACATTCTTTGATAAAGAATCTTTGAGTCTCTTATGTGATAATGTCATAGCTATTGAAAGAGATTCATAGGATTGTTATGGTTTTCATTTGAGTTGTAATCTATGCAAGAGGCAAGCTATCTACAACAAAAGAAGAAGCCTTGGTGTGTCGATTATCATCAAGCAAGTTCAATCAAATTGAAGAAGAAGTCTTGGTGGTTCATCAAGCAAAGTGAAGTCTTGTTGTGAGGTATCAACGAGCAACGTGGAAGACTTGTTGTGTGGAGTTATCAACAAGCAAAGGGTAGAGGTTAGATTAGAGGGTCAATAGGATTGCAAAACAAGAGTGTGGTGTATCTCTTGGAGGCTATCAAGAAGGGAGTCTTGAGAGGCATTTGTTTGTAATTTGAGAACTCTAATTCCTCATAGTGAAGAATCTCTCTTGGTTGAAGAGGGGACTGGATGTAGCTTTCAAGTGGATGAAAGTGAACCAGGATAAATCACTGTGCAGTATCTCTAAATCCTTGACTCTTTACATTCTTGTCATTTCATATGTTCTTGGTTGAAAACCTAGAAAAGAGTGATTTTTCATTAGTGATTGAATTGAATCTTAATTGTGCAAATTGACTTGGGAAAATCATTTTCATAACCTAGGTAATCAATAAGAATATTGGTGTTAATCTTTTCCGCTGAATCTCTTATCATAATTGTTAATTGATTGATTTTCGTATTCGATTGAAAAGTGATTTTTCAGTTTTGAATGTGCTTAATCGATTAAGGGTGATCATAATCGATTAACATTTTGTGTACATTCTGGTCTTAATCGATTAAGACACAGTTTAATCGATTAAGAGCTGAGCTTTTTGCAAAAATCATTCGTTTTGATTGTTTCGATTTGTTTCTTTCGAAAATCTTTCAAGGTTTCTTAAACACCTATTCAACCCCCCCTTCTAGGTGTTCTCCTAGGGTTCCTTAGTTGTTTCAACCACCAATTGCGGTTTCCTCAGAAACCTCCCTGGTCCTATAAATACAGGTCCCATGCAAGGGGCTGAATCATCCACGTACCCTGGCATTTAAGTATTTTTCCAGTCAAATATTCCATCATTCATACAGAAACACCCATACACATATAGTGCGAATCCTCTTCCCTATATGCATTGTATAGCCACAAAGATATAGCGCTCCATCCATGACAGAGAACGTCTCCATCATTTTCCTTGAGAGCGATCCTTGAAGCAGCAAGTGTAACAACTTATCTTTTAATGATAAACTTTAATTTATTTCATAATACATAATCCTTAACTAATTGGAAGACTTGATATTTAATATGGCGGATTATAAAAAACTAGGGGAAATTTGAACCAAAGTTATTTACAAAAGTACTAGTTCTATTATACATTCAAAAGAGTTGTTGATAACATACATCATATTACATCATTTCCATTTTAAAACTACTAATATAATACATCATAATTCTGAGCTATCTAACTACTCAATATATATATATATATATATATATATATAAAGATAACTCATAATAGTAAACTCGTATACTCATAATCTAAACCTGGCATATACTCTCACGACTCATCCATCATCCACTAGCTATCAGTGGAATGGTTCACCTGATCACTATCTCCTCTAGCCACCTCATCCTCATCCTTCTCAGGATCTTCCTCCTCCTCCAAGTCCATCGAAGGTTGTGCTCTATCACGGGGCACATGGTCCGGTGATGCGGCAAACCTAATAGTACGAGATTGACCTGGAAGGGAAGGGTCATCAAGTATAATTATCTTAGGAGGAGTATGAGCACGAGTTGTTGGAAGTCAAGCTTTCCCAAGGACTTAAGGAGTTATGCTAGAAGACTTCTAGAAGATTATTTTGATGATAACAAACAAGCTCCATCAAGCTCAAGGCTCAAGCTCAAGCTCATAATAGATTAAGCTTTATTTGCCCATAGGAATTAATGTAAGGTAATGAAGAGTTATTTGTTCCAAGTTCATAAGGCCAAAAAGTTTTTGTTTAAGGAGAAGGAAAAGAACTTGTTCTAAAATTGTTTTTAAGTTAGTCTTTCAGTTAAAAGTGTTTTGTGAAAACCTATGGTTACTTACTCAGCTTTAGAAAATCATTTTTATGAAAATAAGCAGATTACTTTCCTTGGATAATCGATTACCATGCCTCTGAGTTGTGACCTGAGAGTTTTAATCGAAAATAATCGATTACATGTTTTAATAATCAATTACCTTTCTCACAGGGAGTAGATAATCAATTACCTTGGTTTGAATAATCGATTACCTTCTTAAAAACTAATTTTAAAATTTTCTCATAATGAAGATAATCAATTACCTTGGTTTGAATAATCGATTACCTTCAAGTAATCGATTACCTTTAAGTTTTCTTGAAATCCGTGTCAGAATCAATCTTAAATGTTTCCAGATTTGTTTTTACATAATTGATTCTGATATCTTTTCAAAATTCGAAATTGATTTTATTTTTGAAAATATTCCTTATTTGTTTTAAGAATTAAATCTTGGATTTATTTTCTAAATCTTTTTTATTCTGTTTTAATTTTAAAACTGATTTAAATCTATTCTATTTTATTTTCTGATTTCTTTTACTTATTGTTGATTTCAAAAATAATCTTTATTTATTTTGTTTTCAAAAATCTATTTGAAGGGAATCCTTTTTTTAAAAAAAAAACATTATTTTTCTTCTTATCTGATACCAAAAACACGTTCTTCTTCTTCCTCCTCTCCAAGAACACATTCTTCATTGTTGATACATTCTATTGGCCGTAGTTCTTGTGAATTAATATTCTTCATTATCATTAGAGCATTCTTTTTGGATCGGTGTTATTAAGAACACATCAATTGTATCATTCACAAAGTTATCATAATCGACCATAGTTGTAGGGAGTGGAACGCTTAGTTGGACGTGTGGCACTTTCTTAGGGTGAGGAACCCTTGGGTGATTATTTGAGGTCCCTAGTGAACGGAGGTTCCTAGTTGTGTGCGGGGTGCTCTTGGTTGTAATTGGGTACGGCTCAATTTGCAAGGTTATAAAGGCTCAAGCGGGTCGCTTGGTTACTGGACATAGGTCTTTCGCTAGAAAGAATGAACCAGCATAAAAATTGGTTTGCGTGTTCCTCTTTCCTTATCTCTTTATTTTTCCACATTATTTTTGTTTAAATCGTTTCCGCGCAACTCTATTTATTTTATTATTTATCGCTTCGCGTTCACGTTCTAAATCTTAATCTCTCCTCAAAACTATTTTTTAAACGTTCAAGTATTTTTCAATAAATTTAATAAAACTCGATTCATCCCCCCTCACGAGGTTTGAGGCCGATCGTAACACGAGTAGCTGGTCTAAAGCGAAAACAGGAAGAGCGACGAGCAGGTGGAGGTGGTGGAGTACCATGATGATATGTGAAAGCCGGGGGCACATGCTGTGCATAAATCATGGGTATACGAAATCGACGAAGTCACATACGAGCCAGAGGGTTCGGATGGTGGAATATCAGCTCCACCTCCCCCCTCAATGGTAGCTCTATGCTCCTCATATTCCCATGTGCCGGTCAGAGGGCGCATCTCCAGCCACGCTAGATAACGAGGCATCACCTAATAAACAATTAGGGCAGAGGGAGTAAGCCAGTGTCATTCGCATACATATGTATAATTAAATAGACTAAGAATGAACAAACATAAATAGACAAATAACATTTGAATATACATAATGTGAACAACCAATTTTGTCTGGGTTATGTTTTTATCTTAAATCATTTTTATATATAAATTTCAATAATGTTGTTATTTTAATTCTTTCAATCTAAAAAAATATATATACATAAAAAAATTAAAAGGGGGAACATATTGGATAAAATAAAATAATTTAGGCTTCCTTCGTTTTAATATTTTTAGTGAGGTGTATATAAAAAAAAGGAAAGAAAAATTGAAAAGTTTTAGAATGAGGTAATTTTTACTCTTTTAGGAATCAATTGTGAAAAAGTACTTTGTTAAAAAAAACTTTTTTTTGAAGAAAAAGGTTAGTGGATTCGTAATCTATGGGACAAGAGCTTTTCAAAAAAGTACAGTTTGCCTTAGTTGGATTCCAAATTAAAAGTTATAAAAGAGTCAAAGACCTCGAAAAATACTTTAATTACTAATATATATTAAAAAAAAGCATCCAATGCTCGACAAAATTACTAAGTGACCAGTGGAGCAAATTGACGTGGAACCGAAAGTGAAAGAAAAAAAAAGAAAAAAAATAAATGATTATGTTGGGTGAGTGATTGAATGGCAACTAAGGAAGTATTATAAGAAGGGGAGGGGAGGTACCGAAGAAAAAAAGGAGGAGGGAGAGAGAAAAAAACAAAAGGAAAAAAAGGGAGCAGAGACACAGGGAACTGGGGAGTAGAGCTTAGGCACTGAGGGAGTACTACTAATAAAAAAAAAGAAGAGAAGGAAAGAATTGAGAAAAGAAGAACGGAAAAGAAAGAGTCTGAAAGAAAGAATAAAAAAAAAAAAGGAAGATTAGGTAGGAGGACTAGTACTAGAAATGGATTAGAAAATAAAGAGACTGTGAAAAAAATTTAGAATCCTGTGTTTTTTTTATTTAATAAAAAAAGAGAGAAAATTTTCAAGAGTTGAGTACAAGAGGACTAGAGAAAAGAGCATAAAAGAGTAAGGGCCTGAGGTTGTCAAGCAAATAATTTATTGTCGTTCTTATTTATTTATTTATTTTACTGTTATTATTTATATGTGTATTTTATTTTATTTTATTGACATTTGTCTTTTACTTCTTTTATTCATCTTATATTTTTTTTTATTTTTTTTATCAGTATAAAAATTCAACCGTTAGATCTATAAGTAATCAAAATCTAACGGCTGAAAACTGAGGTTGCACCATAAGACATAGGCAGTAGCACACCATATAAATCCTAAAAGATTCCCATAATCTTGTGTATTCAGCCTCACATAATAAGTATAGACCCAAACAATTTGAATCGTTAGATCTCATCTTCTTAAGGATCTAACTGTTTACAGATAGCGGGTGCACCGTAACAAAATACGCCTGAAAGCACTAGATTATTACTGAAAAGAAAAATTATCATGTGCTTTGGACTCATTAACATAATCTTGGACACATTCGTTTTTCACCATTAGATTTGAAGATCTATAAGATCAAATGGTCTGTAAACTAAGGTGCATAATATAAAAATGGACTTGCCCACATGTGATAAGTGGAGGACAACTAGTGGCCCGTGCTGTGCACGGGTGAGAACTGTCGGCCCAATCCTGGACTAACACGTGGCAGGTTGACCGGTCAATGTTGACCTGTTGACTTTTTTTCTTCATAAAAATCAAGTATACCTATCCTTGGGATTTTGGACCTCCGGAGTCCTATTTTGAGGACCTGTTTTACTGTATGGAGCTTCTAAGTGTTGTTTTTAATTTTAATTTTATTTTTATTTATTTCTCAACTTTATTAATATTTACTTTGTCGAAGTAATATTTGAGGATCGTCGCTCGCCTTGTGCAACTTCGACTTCTAGTAAAATAGTGACAATTACATATGCTGGTTTGACGGAGAGTGAAAGATCTTATTATTAAATAAGTGTTTATTTATGTGGAAGTCGTCGCCAACCTTCGTGAGACTTCGGCTTTTCACCAAAAAATATGGTAACAAAACAAATGTTTATTTCTTTGGAAGTCGTCGCTAGCCTTCGTGTAACTTCGGTTTCCATTAAAAGGATTTAAACATGATTGGTCATTCTTAAATTCCTATTTAACTTCATTCAAAGTATTATAATCATGTATTTTTCAAAAGGTCATCGCTCACCTAGTGCAACTTCAACCCTTTTCTTTTTAAAAAAAACTTATTATTATTATTATTTTAAAACAAAAATAAAATTAAAAATCAATCAGATCAACTAATCACTTTCTAAAAGAACTACATAGCCTTGAGTCCCTATTGTACCAAGGGATACGTAGGAGCAGACACTTCCCTGTTGTGACGCCCTCGTTTTATATCTTGAAAATAATTAATATTTCCAAATATAGAATACTTGCTATAAAAAATTAGGTCTAGAAAATTTTTCCTTTTTAATCAGTACTTGCTCAATTATAAACACCTTTAACCTTGACGAATAATTTGAATTTGGCGTAATAATATCTTAATTACAAAAGGCTCTCGAGACAATGTCTTTTTAAAACATATTCGTAACGTTATTTACAAACATATTATTTGTCTCGTGAGTTTGATCAAACGTATAGAGTATAAACTTATTGCCGAATTCTTTTGAACCAAAATCAGAGTATGCGGAAGTAAAAATAATACTTGTGGGGCACTGCTGAGGCAAAATAAACATCATATGTATGTATATATATATATATATATATATCATAACATAAAAACACCCCACCAGTATCCAGTAGCAAGTAACCAAAAGTCGAGATAGCAAGTTTTGATGAAACATATACATAACCAGCTGCTCAAATTAAACCTCACTCTAAGACCTCTCAAAATATATACAATATATCACAATATCAAAATAGAGGTCCCAGAGCAGGTCATCCATGTCCTCAGCAGCTCCTCTGATCCTCTGCAGCTCTATCCCTAGACCTAGGATCCAAAACATCTATGCTATGCAGGCTCCTAGGAACCAGTAGGTCCACCTCTAGCAGAAACAGTAGGCTCGACAGGCACCTCCTCCTCGTCCTCATCCTCCACAGGGTCCTCCTCGACCTCGCCCGACTGTGCAGAGACCCCACCATTGGGTCTAGGATTTGCAGAAGCAGTCCTCTCAAAATCTGTCGGACCAGGAGAAGGAGTCTCCTCATTAACAACTCTGTGGGAGGAAGGATGAGTACGAGTGGCAGCTCTAAAACGAAAACTATGAAATCGACGCATTGGTCGAGCCGGGGGTGGTCCTCTATATGTGTAAAAGGGTAGAACATGCATAGTATAGACTAAAGAGATCCTAAATCTACGATGTTGCACCCAAACCAGAGGGTTAGGGTGGTAGAGAGAGATCTCCACCTCCCCCTCAAAGGTGGCTCGGTGGTCCTCGTACGTCCATATACCACTAGGGATAGGGCATATCTCGATGCAAGCTAGGTATCTGACCATCACCTAAACAGGGCATAGGGAGTAAGTATACACATATACATAATCAATAAAGACTAAAATTACAAACACAAGTATGTCATGGACATACAATAATGCAAGTACATATGAGCATACCAATTTTCCACATTATATCTCTTATAATGCAAGTGGCATGATGCATGACTTCTATCCACAACTGAGGCCTCTAACAAAAGTCCATCTTGGACGTCCATCCAATACACCATTGTGTTCCAAGAACACTGACATTCGTTCCCAGAACGTAATGCCAAACCATACTTGGATAAATAAGCATCACTCCCGGAGTGTGCATCACGTTCCCGAAACGCATAAAAACCATGTCCCAGACACTGGCCACATTCCCAGAATGTGTCATCAAGTAGGTTACAATTTGTTACTCCCAGAGTACCCTCCTCATATTCCCAGAATATGATAAACGTTTCCTACCAACCCATCTTCCATTCTCTATGCATGAATGCACAAGTATTAAGGTTGGTTTTTATCATTACTTTAATTATTGTGATTTAGAAATATCTCAATTTCTCTTTTGAATGATTAATTTGAGGTATGACATTTAGCACCAAAAATTCATTCTTGAATTAACTTAAAAACATGCCATAAGACTTAGATTGGGAAAAATTAGCCAATGGTATTCACTTTTCACTTAAAAGACTTAACTTTTATTTTTCAGTTTCAGGTACTAACCGGTTACAATCTCAGGCTAACCGGTTAGAATTACAGACCTGAACTTACTAACCATTGCAATTCAGAAAACCCTTTTTCTTGAATTCTCTACCCAATCCATAAACAAAAGTCAACATTGTTTTATACCTCAAACCCACTGACTTCATCATTCAAAAGTCTAAATCACAATCCAATTCCAAATGAGCACAATTTCCTCTTGAAATCATCTCATAACATTAAGGCATTAACTCCTCGATTTCAATCTGAACCAAACAGTATTTATCAACATATTTTTAGATTGAGTTCAAGTGAAATTAGAGTATAGATTTGAGTAAAAATGGTAAGAACACAGGACCAATTTAAGAAATTCATTTTCTTTGAAATTTTACAGTATCTAACCAGTTACAAATATCGAATAACCGGTTAGATTATGCAGTCTGTACCCTGAAAATGAGGTTTTGCATACCATTCTTTTCAATACTCAAATCTAACCAATTTCAACAATCAATGAAGTTAACAAACCTTATTCTAAACATGTTCAACCACAAGAACACATTTCATTTGCATGCATTCAAATTAAAGTATCAAATTGCATAAAAACCCACATAAACACAATTTAATACCACAAAACTCATAATAAGCATTTAGATTATGAATTAATCATCAGAATAGCTTGCATGCAGGTTATTAACTTTGCTCAAAAAGAATTGAGACACAGAATTGGCCTCCAAGCCTTTTAACTCTAAACACATAATGCCCTTTTGAGTCTTTGTTGACTCAAGTCCTAAATCACTTGATTTTAGTCTCAATCTAGTACAAGGTAAACTTCTCCCATACCTCTAAGTCGTGTTTGATGAGTATAATCACTGAGGTTTGAAGAAAATCCATAGACTCCACAGAAATTCTAGGTTCTGCTCTCAGCCACGTTTTCCAGCAACAGGGTTCAAAAACTAGAAAATTTGACATAAAAATTGACCAAAGAAATTTGGGAAAACAATTAGGACTTGCTCTAGGTAACATGCACTAGAAAATCAAAGTGGTTTGAAGCATAAAAGTTATCTGTACTTACCAAAATCAATGCTCAAACCCAGCTTCCAGAAACAAGAAAGACACAAACTCAGCTTTCCAACTTCAACTTCCAAGATCGATTTCTCCTCCCACACACACTCTTGGCTTACAATTTTTGTATCAATGAAAAGCCCTTGATTCAAGCTTTTCAGAAGTGTATCACTCGCTCTCCAACACTCAGAGACGAAGAATAATTTCTCCAGACGAAATTGGAACCCTAACAGCACCTCCTCAACACCAAAACTCAGAAATCGACCCTAATTCTTCAGCAATCCAGCCTTTTATAGAGGGATTAGATTAACATGCATACTGACGCGTGTGTTCCACTAATCTGAGGCTGTTTTCGTGGCGAATTCGTGGATTAATCAAGTGATTACTCATCAAAACGCACTAACCCAGTTTCTGGGTTCATCGTATAACCGGTTACAGGGCATTACTAACCGGTTAGGTCAGTGCAAAATTTAAAAATTAATACTTTTTAAATCTTTCCCTCCAAGGACCTTTCTAATATTACATTTAGGTCTTAATCCAAGGACTAAAATGCAATATCCATATTTTTGTATTTATTTGCCATATAAAAATATTTTCACCTATTTTTATATTTCAAGGTTAATTAAATACAAAATATAAACTTGGAAAATTTATACAAATTAATAATAAAACTTTATTATTAATTTCCTTATTATCTGGGAGACGAAAATTAGGGGTGTTACACTACTCCCCCACTTAAAAGGAATTTCGTCCCCGAAATTCTAGCTTACATAAACTACTCAGGATACTCTTGACGCATCTTCTCCTCTAATTCCCATGTAGCTTCAGACACGTCAGCATTTTCCCATATAATCTTAACTAAAGGTATCTCTTTTCCCCTGAGCTGCTTAACTTCACGATCTTCTATCCGGACTGGTCTGGCTTCAAAGGTAAGGTTCTCCTTCAAAGCTAGATCATCAGGTTGAATTTTCAAAACAACCGATGGATCATGCACATATTTCTTTAACTGAGAAACGTGAAAGACATTGTGCAAATTGGACAGAGAGGGTGGTAAAGCTATTTGATAGGCAACAAGACCAACTCTCTTAAGGATTTTGTATGGGCCTATACACTCAGGCGAAAGCTTCCGGGTTCTCAATGCTCTACTGATCCCTTTCATCGGAACTATCCGAAGAAACACATGATCGCCTTCCGAAAACTCTATTGGTTTTCTCCTCTTATCAGCATAACTCTTCTGCCGACTCTGAGCCGCTTTCATCTTTCCCTGAACCATCTTAATCTTCTCAGTTGTCTGCTGCACCATTTCTGGTCCAACCACTAAGTTCTCCCCCACTTGAAACCAACATAGCGGGGTTTGACATTTCCTTCCATACAAAGCCTCAAACGGTGCCACTCCAATGCTTGCATGATAACTGTTGTTGTACGTGAATTCTGCGAGGGTTAACACTTGATCCCAACTTCCCTGCTCCTCAAGTGCACAAGCCCTCAATATATCTTCCAAAGACTGAATAGTTCTCTCCGTTTGACCATCCGTCTGTGGATGATACGCAGAACTCAACTTTAAGTTTGTTCCCATAGCATTATGCAGACTCTTCCAGAACTGTGAAGAAAACCTGGGATCTCGATCCGACACAATACTCGAAGGCACTCCGTGTAGACGAACTACCTCCTTAATGTAGATCTGGGTTAACTTATTCAAAGGATAGCGCATATTTATCGGAATAAAATGCGCCGACTTAGTCAACCTATCCACAATCACCCAGATTGCATCATGATTTGCTACTGTCCTTGGCAAACCAGATACAAAATCCATTGAGATAATATCCCACTTCCATTGAGGGATACTTAAGGGTTGCAATTGTCCTCCCGGTTTCTGATGCTCTACCTTAGCTTTCTGACAAATTAAACATGAAGGCACATATTCCGCAACATCCTTTTTCAAACCAAACCACCAAAACATTTTCTTCAAATCCTGATACATTTTGGTTGATCCAGGATGCATACTCATCCGGCTTTTATGTGCTTCATCAAGAATCAATCTCCTAACTTCCTGATCCCTTGGTATGAAAATCCTTGTTCTGAAACGAAGGATTCCATCCAACCCAATCTGGAAATCAGGTTCCTTCCCCTCCGAACCTAATCTCATCTTTTCAATCAACTCCTCATCTACTTGTTGCAACTCCCAAATTCTTTCCAAGAACTCATTTGTGATCTGCAACATTCCTAACTTAATGCTTGATGATTCCGCTTGCATCAACAAGCTCAAGTCTCTGAATTCCTCGATTAAAGCTGCTTCCTTCACCATCATCGCACTTATGTGGATTGCTTTCCAACTCAACGCATCCGCAACCACATTCGCTTTACCCGGATGGTAATGGAGTTTAAAGTCATAATCCTTCAAAAACTCCATCCACCTTCTTTGCCTCATGTTCAACTCTTTTTGGTCAAACAGATATTTCAAACTCTTATGGTCACTAAATACTTGGAAAGTAGTGCCATAGAGATGATGTATCCATATCTTCAAGGCAAACACGCTCGCAGCTAACTCTAAATCGTGTGTCGGGTAATTCACCTCATGATTCTTCAACTGTCGTGATGCATAAGCCACTACTCTTCCTTCTTGCATCAATACACACCCCAGTCCTTGCTTAGATGCATCACAGTACACTTCAAAACTCTTGTGAGGGTCAGGTAAGATTAACACAGGAGACGATGTTAACCTTTCCTTTAACTCTCGGAAACTGCTTTCACACCTGTCATCCCACACAAATGGTTGATCTTTCCGAGTCAACTTGGTCAAAGGCGACGCAATCTTGGAAAATCCTTCTATGAACCGACGATAGTATCCAGCCAGCCCTAAGAAACTTCTCACCTCAGTCACAGTCTTAGGCTGTTCCCATTTCAACACTGAACTCACCTTCGCTGGATCCACCGCAATTCCTTCCTTAGAGATTACATGCCCAAGAAACTTTACTTCATTCAACCAAAACTCACATTTCGTAAGTTTGGCGTACAACTGCTTCTCCTTCAGGACCTTCAACACAATCCTGAGATGTTCTTCATGCTCCTCCGGACTCTTAGAATAGACCAAAATATCGTCTATAAACACTACTACGAACAAATCCAGATATGGCCTAAAGCTCCAGTTCATATAATCCATGAAAATAGCAGGTGCATTAGTCAATCCGAACGGCATCACAACATACTCATAATGATCGTATCGAGATCGAAATGCAGTCTTGGGTATATCTTCCTCCTTTATCCTGATCTGATGATATCCCGATCTCAGATCAATCTTTGAAAATACTGTAGCTCCCCTAACTTGATCCATAAGGTCATCAATCCTTGGTAAAGGATACTTATTCTTAATGGTGACCTTATTCAGTTCTCTGTAATCCACACACATCCTCATACTTCCATCCTTCTTCTTTACAAACAACAATGGAGCTCCCCAAGGCGAAACACTTGGCCTGATCATCTGTTTTTGCAGCAATTCCTCTATCTGCTTTTTCATTTCTGCCATTTCCGGTGGTGCCATTCTATAAGTAGCAATAGAGATGGGACCAGCTCCCGAAACTAAATCGATCCCAAACTCTATTTCACGCTTCGGAGGTAATCCTAGTATTTCTTCAGGAAATACTTATGGAAATTCCCTCACCACAGGAATCTCTTCTATCGGCACTGACTCTTCTTCTCCAGTAGCAGAGAATAAGCACATATAACCTTCGGGTTCAAGGGTTCTATATTGGATTGTCTTTCTCTCACAATTGATGATCACTTGGTTCTTCATCAACCAATCCATACCCAAGATCACATCTAATTGTAACTTAGGGAGACAAACCAAATCTATTTTAGAGACACGACCCAAGATTTCAACATCACACCCTAAGCAAACCTTAGAGGTAAAGATGGGTATCCCAGTAGGGGTATCTATACTAAGATAGCAAGGCGAATCAGAAACAACAAGATTCAACCTACTCACACATTCAAGAGAAACAAAAGAATGTGTAGCTCCAGAATCAAACATAATCTTGCAAGGTTGATCATTAAGCAAAAATTTACCTTGCACGAGATTCGGGGTTTGGGTTGCTTCATTACCACTCAGGGTAAACACTCTGCCCTGCACCATAGGCTTGATAGCAGATCCTTTAGCATCACCTTTTGCGGGCTCTCTGCAATCACGGGCAAAATGACCTTGCTTCCCACATTTGAAACATCCTCCTGTGGACCAGCAGAATTGACCATGACGATAACGCCTACACTTCTCACAATAAGGAGCATTATCGCGAGACTTGTTCTTGTTATCAATCACAGCTTTGCCCTTGCCCTTGTTCTTCTGAGCATATGGACCATTATTCCGGTGATCAAATCTCTTCTTCCTCTATGGTCCATAATTCTGTCCACTACCCTTTCCTTGGCTTCCTACCAGCTCATCCTTCTTATCATCCTCATACATTCTGCACATATCCACAAGTGCACGAAAACTCTGAATTCTCTGGTAACTAAAAATAGACTTCAACTCCGGTCTCAGTCCACCTTCGAACTTAACACACTTACTCCTTTCATCAGGGTTATTTAAGTAGTAGGGAGAATATTTCATCAACTCCTCAAATCTAGCAACATATTCCCCTACACTCATATCCCCCTGCTTCAATTGCATGAATTCTACCTCTTTCTTTCTCCTTAAATCTTCTGGAAAGTATTTATTAAGAAATTTCTCCATAAACACTCCCCAGTTGATTGTTCTTCTCTCAAAATTCAGCAATTGAACCGTATGATCCCACCAGTTCTCAGCTTCCCCATGAAGCATGTAAACTGCATAGGTTACCTTCTGCTCATCTGAACAGTCTAATGTTCTGAAAATCTTATTGATCTCATACAACCACTTATTTGCCTCATCAGGTTTGTATCCTCCTTCAAACCTTGGTGGATTGCCTTTTCTAAACTCCGACAGAGTCTTAGCATCATGATTCACCACATTACCAACATGTGGATTACCAGCTCGTCCTTGAGATGGCTACTGTTGTTGCTGCTGCATAACTTCCACCACAGTCGTAATACGTTCTAACATTTCGTTCGTATAATTTCTATTTCTGGTTGCCATAGAAAGACCTGCATTATGGGCTTTGGGTCACTAAAAGGTCTTTAAAACATAAGCACTACTAGCTTACTCGACAATCTTACTCAAACATATTCAAATAACATTGAATACCATACTTAGCTGCATCATCAGGGCCATGAGGGACAGGACCAATGCTCTGATACCACCAAAGATGTGAAACCCTCGTTTTATATCTTGAAAATAATTAATATTTCCTAATATTGAATACTTGCTATCAAAAATTGGGTCTAGAAAATTTTTCCTTTTTAATCGGTACTTGCTCAATTATAAATACCTTTAACCTTGACGAATAATTTGAATTCGGTGTAATAATATCTTAATTACAAAAGGCTCTCGAGACAATGTCTTTTTAACACAATGAAACATATTCGTAACGTTATTTACAAACGTATTATTTGTCTCGTGAGTTTGATCAAACGTATAGAATATAAACTTATTGCCGAATTCTTTTGAACCAAAATCAGAGTATGCGAAAGTAAAAATAATACTTGTGGGGCACTGTTGAGGTAAAATAAACATCATATGTATATATATATCATAACATAAAAACACCCCACCTGTATCCAGTAGCAAGTAACCAAAAGTCGAGATAGCAAGTTTTGATGAAACATATACATAACCAGCTGCTCAAATTAAACCTCACTCTAAGACCTCTCAAAATATATACAATATATCACAATATCAAAATAGAAGTCCCAGAGCAGGTCATCCATGTCCTCAGCAGCTCCTCTGATCCTTTGCAGCTCTATCCCTAGACCTAGGATCCAAAACATCTATGCTATGTAGGCTCCTAGGAACCAGCAGGTCCACCTCTAGCAGAAACAGTAGGCTCGATAGGCACCTCCTCCTCGTCCTCATCCTCCACAGGGTCCTCCTCGACCTCGCCCGACTGTGCAGAGACCCCACCACTGGGTCTAGGATCTGCAGAAGCAGTCCTCTCAAAATCTGTCGGACCAGGAGAAGGAGACTCCTCAGTAACAACTCTGTGGGAGGAAGGATGAGTACGAGTGGCAGCTCTAAAACGAAAACTATGAAATCGACGCACTGGTCGAGCCGAGGGTGGTCCTCTATATGTGTAAAAGGGCGGAGCATGCATAGTATAGACTAAAGGGATCCTAAATCTACGATGTTGCACCCGAACCAGAGGGTTAGGGTGGTAGAGAGTGATCTCCACCTCCCCCTCAAAGGTGGCTCGGTGCTCCTCGTACGTCCATATACCACTAGGGATATGGCATATCTCGATGCAAGCTAGGTATATGGCCATCACCTAAACAAGGCATAGGGATTAAGTATACACATATACATAATCAATAAAGACTAAAATTACAAACACAAGTATGTCATGGATAGACAATAATGCAAGTACATATGAGCATACCAATTTTCCACATTATATATCTTATAATGCAAGTGGCATGATGCATGACTTCTATCCACAACTGAGGCCTCTAACAAAAGTCCATCTTGGACGTCCATCCAATACACCATTGTGTTCCCAGAACACTGACATTCGTTCCCAGAACGTAATGCCAAACCATACTTGGATAAATAAGCATCACTCCTGGAGTGTGCATCACGTTCCCGGAACGCATAAAAACCATGTCCCAGACACTGGCCACTTTCCCAGAATGTGTCATCAAGTAGGTTACAATTTGTTACTCCCGGAGTACCCTCCTCATCTTCCCAGAATATGATAAACATTTCCTACCAACCCATCTTCCATTCTCTATGCATGAATGCACAAGTATTAAGGTTGGTTTTTATCTTTACTTTAATTATTGTGATTTAGAAATATCTCAATTTCTCTTTTGAATGATTAATTTGAGGTATGACATTTGGCACCAAAAATTCATTCTTGAATTAACTTAAAAACATGCCATAAGACTTAGATTGGGAAAAACTTAGCCAATGGTATTCACTTTTCACTTAAAAGACTTAACTTTTATTTTTCAGTTTCAGGTACTAACCGGTTACAATCTCAGGCTAACCGGTTAGAATTACAGAACTGAACTTACTAACCATTGCAATTCAGAAAACCCTTTTTCTTGAATTCTCTACCCAATCCATAAACAAAATTCAGCATTGTTTTATACCTCAAACCCACTGACTTCATCATTCGAAAGTCTAAATCACAATCCAATTCCAAATGAGCACAATTTCCTCTTGAAATTATCTCATAACATTAAGGCATTAACTCCTCAATTTCAATCTGAACCAAACAGTATTTATCAACATATTTTTAGATTGAGTTCAAGTGAAATTAGAGTATAGATTTGAGTAAAAATGGTAAGAACACATGACCAATTTCAGAAATTCATTTTCTTTGAAATTTTACAGCATCTAACCGGTTAGATTATGCAGTCTGTACACTGAAAATGAGGTTTTGCATACCATTCTTTTCAATACTCAAATCTAACCAATTTCAACAATCAATGAAGTTAACAAAACTTATTCTAAACATGTTCAACCACAAGAACACATTTCATTTGCATGCATTCAAATTAAAGTATCAAATTGCATAAAAACCCACATAAACACAATTTAATACCACAAAACTCATAATAAGCATTTAGATTATGAATTAATCATCAGAATAGCTTGCATGCAGGTTATTAACTTTTCTCAAAAAGAATTGAGACACAGAATTGGCCTCCAAGCCTTTTAATCTAAACACATAATGCCCTTTTGAGTCGTTGTTGACTCAAGTCCTAAATCACTTGATTTTAGTCTCAATCTAGTATAAGGTAAACTTCTCCCATACCTCTAAGTCGTGTTTGATGAGTATAATCACTGAGGTTTGAAGAAAATCCACAGACTCCACAGAAATTCTAGGTTCTGCTCTCAGCCACGTTTTCGAGCAACAGGGTTCAAAAACCAGAGAATTTGACATAGAAATTGACCAAAGAAATTGGGGAAAACAATTAGGACTTGCTCTAGGTAACATGCACTAGAAAATCAAAGTGGTTTGAAGCTTAAAAGTTATCTGTACTTACCAAAATCAAAGCTCAAACCCAGCTTCCAGAAACAAGAAAGACACAAACTCAGCTTTCCAACTTCAACTTCCAAGATCGATTTCTCCTCCCACACACACTCTTGGCTTACAATTTTTGTATCAATGAAAAGCCCTTGATTCAAGCTTTTCAGAAGTGTATCACTCGCTCTGCAACACTCAGAGACGAAGAATAATTTTTCCAGACGAAATTGGAACCCTAACAGCACCATCCTCAACACCAAAACTCAGAAATCAACCCAAATTCTTCAGCAATCCAGCCTTTTATAGAGGGATTAGATTAACATGCATACTGACGCGTGTGTTCCACTAATCTGAGGCTATTTTCGTGGCAAATTCGTGGATTAATCAAGTGATTACTCATCAAAACGCACTAACCCAGTTTCTGGGTTCATCGTATAATCGGTTACAGGGCATTACTAACCGGTTAGGTCAGTGCAAAATTTAAAAATTAATACTTTTTAAATATTTCCCTCCAAGGACCTTTCTAATATTACATTTAGGTCCTAATCCAAAGACTAAAATGCAATATCCATATTTTTGTATTTATTTGCCATATAAAAATATTTTCACCTATTTTTATATTTCAAGGCTAATTAAATACAAAATATAAACTTGGAAAATTTATATAAATTAATAATAAAACTTTATTATTAATTTCCTTATTATCCGGGAGACGAAAATTAGGGGTGTTACACCTGTCAGGCACAAAAAATATAAAAAATGATTTTTGTATTTTTAAGGGTAAAATTAACGCTCTAAAATTTATTATCAGATGATCAGTCAAGGTACTGTATTATAACGGGCGATGTGGGGTGCCTAACACCTTCCCCACACATAAACGACTCCCAAACCAATGGTTTTTTTTTTTGCGCAGACCTTCTACTACCAATATCTGGGGTTTTTCCGTGTTTTCCCTCTGATATGTAAAAATAAATAAAACATCGGTGGCGACTCCCATTCTCTATCTAAATCCTTCCTCGCGCCAAGCTCTAATGCGGTTGCAACAGCTGGCGACTCCACTGGCGACACCTCAAAGAGAGTCAGGCCTAATTTAATTTATCGTGTAAATATTTATTTTAAGATTATTCGTTAAATTTACCTGTTTATTCTTATTTTGTTTGGTACTTGTTTTATCTGCATAATTTTATATTTGTTTGTCTAATGTAAGACCCTGTATTTTGAATAAATAAATAAAAATTAAGTATTTGAAATGATAATATTATTATAAGATAATGATTTTTCTGAAATTAGGTTGAAATACTCGAGTATTTTGGGGAGGACTCGAGTATAATCACTAACCGCTTGAAAAATTTGAATTTTAGTCGAAAGACTCGAGTCTTTCAGGAAAGACTCGAGTGTTCTTTGAAATTGCTGAAAAGGACTCGAGTCCTGGGGAAAAGACTCGAGTAATTCGAGCAGTCTGGTTAAGTGTATAAGTCGGTTTTCATTTGAACTTCGCACCAAAACGCATTTTCTTGAGGTTCCAAGCACAGAGCTGGACCTTACTTCGAAGGAAGGTAATCCTAGACTATATATAAGTGATCAATGAAGGCCAAACACCCTCAAATCTCTTTAAACCCGAATTGTTGGCAAAATTTCTCTGTTTTGTGGAGCTTACTTGAATCCTTTAATTCTCTCTCAATTCTCATCCTTTTCCTTCGAAACCTAAACACAAACTGAAGTTCTAATTCCAATCTTGAATTAGAACCCGAAATCACTCCAAATAGCCTCCTGTAGATCAAGTTATAGGCAACCAAAGTTGAGGTCTTGAAGCGTTGAAAAACAAAGCAACTTTCAGCATCAAGTACTCACCTTCCTTGAATCCGTTTGGTAAATTCAGGAACCCTTTCGATTCCAAACTTGTTTCCATTTAAAGATGGCATTTCCTAGTTTCTGAAGCTAACTTGTTTCGTTCTTTTTCATGTCTTATTCGTTGTGAAATTGATGGCCAAAGTCAGCCAAGTGCAACAAGTTCTGCACCAGTCCAGAATCAAGTTTTGATTCAATCTCTTTTGGTTCAAATCAAACCTTTCTTTAGCTTCTTTGAGGTAAGGGAGGAGTTATCTAAATACTAGAATGAGTAATTTCAAGCTAGAAATGTAGGAACCATTAAAGGTTCAAAGAGGGATGCAACTTGAATTGGGATTCTGACTTGGAGGTCAGAGGCCCATAATTTTATGACTCAAACAAGTTTAAATGAACCTAATCAAGCTCACTGTAATGTGTTTCGAAATTAAAATCAAGTGGAAATAAATTTCATAGTTTAAAATGGATATTTGCAAGTTTTGATGCAATCTGAGAATTTATGTTATTTGATGTTGTTTCGGTGGTGTTGAAGTGTTTTAACATGTTTATTTTATGTGCCTAAGTTGCTTTTTGCATAGGAATGGAGACATAAAGCAAGAAATTCGAATTGGTATTGAAAATGCAGAAAACTGGTGTTGTTGCAGCAAAAAGACTCGAGTAGTTTAAGGAAGACTCGAGTATTCTGGAAAATTGGAAGAACACTCGAGTGGTTCTTAAAGACTCGAGTAGTTTTACATGAACAACTCGAGTAGTCAAGAACTACTCGATTAATTGAAAGAAATTTTCAGAAAAACATTTACTTCCTGCAGTTTCATTAAAGATTAACTCGTCTAAACTCCTAAATTACTAAATTCTAAATATTTCTCTTTATGCTTAAAACCTAATCCCGTTGGTCGATAATTATCCTGGAGGTGTCCTACTGGAATTCTATTCAGTGGTTGATTATTTCCCTATAGGAGTCCCAACGGAAGTGCGTACACCCATTTGGTTGATCTTATCCCTAACGTCCCAGTGAAAGTTTTATTCACTTGTTTGATATTTTCTAAGGGAGTCCCAATGGGGTCGTTGCAATAAATATCCGCCAAGGAGGCTAAGCCCCGACGGATTATTAAACAAATGATTATACGCTATTCCTAAAACCATCACAAAGTGGTTGGACCGCTGATGGATTTTTCTGCAATAAAGAATTTAAAACAAGTAAACCCATCATGAGATGGCCATGCTAAAGAGAAAAACCACATGAAAGTTAATGAAATGAGTTACTGATGAGAATAATGATCGAAAAGAAATGGAACTCTAATGTGGCATTGTCATGCATGGAGTTGCTCCGATTTCGATTATGGAATCTAGCATAGGATAGATGGATACCACAGCCTTGAAAGTGTTGTGATGCCATAGCCCTGAAGGTTCTATGATGATTTGGATTCCATAGCATGAGAATGCTATGAAGGCTAGTTCCCAATCAATCGTGATGCATGGGATATGGATACGCTCCAGTTCGATGAAAACATAGGTTTGAAATTGATTCCCGAAAGGATGCCAAACTGTGAAGCATGAATGAGGAGTAGGCATGCATCATGTCACTAATGAAGTTAAATATGTGTTAAACCAGTTTGAGCATACATTTACACTCTTGATGCTATCTGATTACATGTGCTTGTTATTTTTAGCCTCTGTTATGCTCATTTGTTATTGTATTTAGCTATGGCTCACTCCTAATCCCTTGTTGTAGGTCATGGCCAGGAACATGATATGCGTGGAGATGAGGCCGCTCCCTAATGGGGAGTGGAATTTCGAGGATCATCGGGCTATTTACGAAGGGGACGTTGAAGTCACTTTCCGTCACCCGAACCCATGGTCCCGAATGCATCTGCGTCATACGAGGATCCCAATGATGTACATTATGCACATTCCACCGAATTTTGTATTTCGCCATGGAACACCACCACCACCACCAAGACGTTTTCCGAGATGCACCCTCCCACCAAGTCCATCACCCTCTGGGGAAAGAATTATTTTGGAGGTTCCTGCTCCCTCTCGTCCCTCCACTAGAGCCCGATCTCGGACTCCAGTTTATGTGCCATATGATCCGGCACATGAGGAGGAGGAGGAGGAGGATCCTATAGAGGATGAGGATCCGGTGGAGGATGCTGACCCGGTGGCGGTTGATGATTTCATGGATTACTCAATTGGGAGTCAGTGGGGAACTGATGACTGAGTTGAGTTCCGAATGGTGGAATGTGGATAGTGCAACTCATCAGGTTTCTCTTACTTATGTTATGTTTTGAGTTTCGAACCTATTGCTCTAGGTTGTTATAAGTTTTGTTGTAATATATGTAATATAGTGTAATGACCTAGAGTATTTAAGTTAAGTTTAATGTTGTTAGCTTTTGATGTAATGAAGATGTACTTTCAACTTTAAGATGATATATAAAGTTAATGTTTTCCTTCATGATGTTTTGAATGCTTTTCGCAAGAATTGAAATGGATGATGACTTGACTTATGAGAAAAGGGAAAATAAATGAAAAAAAATGGTCGTATTTTTATATATAACTATTTTAATTAGAATAGAAAGTTGGGTCGTCACATCTAACACACCCTAGGTTAGAAGAATTGTATATTTGTTATTTGTCTATTTTTGTAGCTTTACATGGGATTTTGTCATTTTTCTTGTGACAGGTTGGTATACTCCCTCACATACGCACTGCATATCATAAAAAAAATTTTAACCCACAACCGGGTTTGATATTGCCATAAGTTAGGGGTACACTACTTTATCATCGAGATCTCGTATCTCCTTGGTTGTAGATAGTGTACCACTCGGATCGTACCAATATTATGAATTATGCACTTGTGTGGTTAATCCTTACTTGTGTCTAGCTTCATGGTACTTGGAATTTCATCTTTAAGGATGAGGGCGGTTTGGAACCTAGAAAGAGTCTAGATCTACCAAATATATCATATATTGGCCCATAATACTTACCCTAGGAAGTGGCTTAGATCTCCCCAAAACCCTTTAGGCTTATACCTTATTTTTAGGACACGGGAGCATCTTCCTTGGATCTCATTTTATTAATTTTACATTTTTTATTATCTCTGACTTAATTTCTCATTTTCCCTAGATATTTTTGCCGAAAGAGACTTTTTGTGAAAGTAAGGGATGAATAACCAACCTGGAAGTGCTAGTAATGTGGTGTACAAGAGAAATATCAAGATGGAAATAACCAAGAACAACATGCAAAGCTTGTTGAATATGATCCCATCAATACCCCATGAAATTCAGGTGAAATTTACCAAAAAATACGGGAGGCTTCTAGACCTGATGCAATTAACAGTTAATGAGTTTGCTTTAAGTGCCCTGGGCCAATACTGGAATCCTGACTTAAGGATCTTCAAATTACCACATTTGGATACATGTCCCATCATTGAGGAATATGAGAGTTTTTTGAAGATGAAGATTCCCAAGCTTGATTTAGTGTATCATCACTCAAATCTCGATGCAAGCGAAAGGAAACTGCTAAATTTACTGAAGCTAAAGCCAAAATCCTTTGACCTAGTGGAGTGTAGAGAACACAAGGGGTTGAAAAGGAAGTTCATAGAGAAGTGTCTCAATGAATTAATCCAACAACAAGATTGGGATGGTTTCATGCCAGTTTATGCTCTGACCATTTATGGGTTACTTTTGTTTCCTTATTTTGTTGATGTAATTTATCTAGCAGCAATGGAGGTTTTCTACAAATTTGAAAAGCTAGGGGCTAATCCGGTGTCTGCTATCTTAGCTGAAACCTTCCTCTCTCTGCAAGAATGGCGTCAAACGACTCGAGGACAAATAAAATGTTGTAATAAGATGTTGTATGTTTGGATTGTGATACACCTCCATGTTGATAAATATATGAGAGGAGTTCACTATCCTCTTCGGCACTTTATCACTATACGAACAGACGTTAACAGTAAAGACGATTGGCTAAAAGAGTTCAATGAAATCAAGCCTGAGACTTATTGTTGGAGGTGCCCTTGGTACAAAGGGGAGGCTGTAGTTCTGCGATGTGGAAACTTTTCAAGTGTGCCTCTGATAGGACCTCGGGGTTGTATACTCTATACACCTGCCTTGGTGCTCAATCGGTTGAAGTTCAGTCAATCTGCAATACCTGAGGAAGATATGAAAGGATTTGCCTTTTTCTACCGAAACTACGGTATGTATCTAAACACCTTGGAAGCATTCAAACATGCATGGAGGAATGCCAAAGTTTACGGTGTAGGCGAATTAGGGAAACAAATTATCACACAGACTCCTAGTTATGAACCATGGAGGGAGGCAAGGGTGAAAGGCTTTGTTACCTTAAGCCAAAGTGTGGTGGAAAAAGAAGTTACAAAAACAGAGAAAGAGATGCAAAATAAAATTGACATTTTGAAGCCCAAATGAAGGCGATGGAGGATCAAAGAGAAGATAGCCTCGACATCATTGACGAACTTCAAAGAACAATGAAGAAAAGAGAACACACTATTAAGCTTATGGAAGACCAAAACATAAGTGAAAGCTCGGGCAAGGTGAAAAGACCAAAAACAACACGGGATAATGAGGCTAATGCACAAGAATGGAAAGCACGATGGGAAGGACAAAACAATGTCATAATAGGGATCTTCAGAGAAAAAGAGAAGCTAAATTCCAAAATCGACGAACTCAGCCAAGAAAAAGAATCCATGAAAAATCACATTGAAGCATTGCAAAATGATCTAGCCCTAAGTCATCATCACGCTGACCACTGGTGGAGCACGGCCAAACGTTGCCAAAACTCGTTAAATGTTGCTATGCAAAGGGTGGAGCAGTTAAAAATGAAAGTTGAATACATCGAAGGAAAGTTGTGGGAATATTCCAGGGACATAGAGGAACAAGAAATGTGGTTGGCAAATTGGGAGTTAGAAGCAGAAGACCTGAAAGCTGATAGAGATGCATGGAGGAAAAAATATCAACAACTCAGCAACAATCTTATACTTTATGGGACCACATGGCTAGGCCGTTATGAAGACTCGTTCCACGAGCTTCGAGAGAACATCCATTTCAAGATGCTTCCAAAGCTTGACCAATTTTACAAATGCTGTAAAAGAATGGCAAGAGGTCTCAAATCTTGTAGAGATATCAACTATTTAGAAAATTGAGTAGTTATGTTGTATGTCTTTGTTTTGGGTTTAATATATGATGTTTTCAGCATGATTCAGACTCCCTTTTACTTTGGATTTGGCATGTTTCTCTTGTAAATTTTGGACTTTTTGTATAGTTTTTAGGAAGTTAGGTAATTTAGAATCCTTTGATCATTTTGATCCGTTTTGTGTATGTTTCAGGTACTTTCAGAGCTTAATTGAAGAAAATAATTATGGAGATGAAAAGAGGATGAAAGGATCTTGAAAATGGCGCAAGAACGGAGCAAACGGAGTCGGAGCAGGGCTGGCACGCCTACGCATGGAATTCCCACGCCCAGGCGCGCGACCCCCGGTTAGCAAGCATCAGATCAGTCCTGTGCGTCCAGGCGTGAGGTCCTGGGCGCCCAGGCGCGCGCACTTGGAGAAAGCCCAATTGGGTTGATTTCTGATCAGTTTTGCTTCCAATCAATTAGGATTAGTTTAAGACTTTAAATATAGGTTTTTCCATGAGGTTAGGTAGACTTTTTCAGATCCAAATAAGAGATTAGAATAGAATTAAGATTAGAGAAGAGAGGCTGTTATACAATTGAGAGTAAGGAGGCAAGGCACAAGGATTGAAGATTGAAGATTGGAAGATCGAATATCTCTTGGGGGTAATTGATTATTGTCTATAATGATTTATTTTTCCCATCCTTGTATTTCTTCTTCCAATATGTATAACTGAACCTCTTGTTAGGAATATGGTGGATTTGTATGGATCTTAATTTGGCTGTTTATTTATGAATTAATGTTTTTCCTTTTTAAATCAATTGCTTGGTTGTGTTTTAATTACAATTCATAGAATTAGCTACTTTATATTTTGCTTTGGTAATCTGAACCTTAGTTGGAAAATTAGGATTAAGATTAGGCCTTTCAACCAAACAATATAATTATTCAATTTGTAGGAATACTTTTGGGTAATTGTATAACTCTTATAAATTAGAACTCACTTAAGGGATTAAGGGGTAAGAAACATAGAAGGCATGAGAGATCTAGCTTTTATTGTTTCTAGTGTTTTTGATTTGTTGGAAAACATATTTTCATAATTAATAACCTGATCCTACAATGAAACCAAGTTACTAACCTTTTCCATATTTGTTTCTAAAACCTTTTTGTTTCCTGAATTGTTTCATTCCTTTAATTCTACATTCCTATCTCTTAAACTTTAAACCAATAAAAGTTATACATAGTAATCGCAATTAGGTGAAAGAAATTAGAAACAATTTATAATCCCCGAGTGGAACGATAATTTTACTTACTCTTTATTACTTGTGACCCGGTATACTTGCCGGTAGTCCAACAAGTTTTTGGCGCCATTGTCGGGGATTGAAATTCGATTCTAATTTTTTTCGGTACTTTATTTGTAATTACTTGTGTAACTTGTCCCTTTTCATGTATAACTATTATTTTAATAATGATTTAGATTGTAATAGATTTATTTCGGATCCCCCTTCTTCATACTATTATGCACAAAACATAAGTGATAGGAAAACTCCATTGGAAATATCTTTAGGGAAATTAGAAGCTACAACTAAGAAAAAATTTATGTGGAGCCAGTTCCTGTGGAGAAAGCTCCATGGGAAATAGATTTAGAGAAATGTGCTCAAAGCACTAAAGATTTTGTTGAACAAGTTAGAAACGATTGTCAAATCCAAAGTGATAGTTCAAAGAACCTTCGAATGCAAGTTGAACACATTTTAAAGCAATTAGATGAAGAGTCACAATCATCACCAATAACTTTTGACTCTCTTCAAAGAGAGGAAAAAGTGGTGGTGATGGATGTGACCAATGATGAAACCCCTATGGAGGAGCAAATAGAAGAAAATGTGCATAATAAGTTTGAGGAAGTAGACCGAAATAAAACAATAGAAGGTTTGAATATGGTAGAAAAATTTGATCCACCCTTGCATGATGAATTACTAGCAATTAAAAATTTGGTTAAATCTATTTCATGCTTGGATGACTCAAAATTTTTCCACTATATTCAATCTTTGCGCTTTCATGAAAAATCTAAAAATCAATCTAAATCATTGTTAAACAATAGGGAGCCTGGAAAGGTAGTTTTCCTAATTCTTGGAATTAACACCTTTATGAATGGGAAAAGAAATAACTTATTTGAGATGATGCATGGAGTAAGGAATGCACCTTTTGACCCTGGTGGGATTGAACTCATTTTTAAAATTTCCTTACTCCACCATCATCCAAGGTTTTTCCCGTGGGATGTGAGAATAACTTGTTATGGTTGCATCACATGGGAATTAACCTATAGGATTTGGGATCCTGGTGGATTCTTTGCAATTATGTAGTAGTGTAGGTTTTTATTTTTTTTAGTTAGTTAGTGAATAAAGAGTTGGAGTTTTCTATGTAACTGCTAATGAGGTGCTTCTAGCACTATTTTTAGTTGTTCATGTGACACAGATGAATAAGTTTGGGGAAGTCTCCTCCATGGTTCATCAAGAGAGAATGATGTGCTACAAAGGGAAGTTTCTAACTCCTTGCTTTTGTTTTTAATTTTTATTTTGTAGTTTTAGGTTAGATTAGTTTGCTTGAGGACAAGCCAACCTCTAAGTTTGGGGGAGTGGACAAAATAAAAAATTTTCTGACTTGAATTTTTCTCCCATTTTTGGTGTTGGTTTGTATCTTTGGTAGGAATAGATGATTATTCTAGGCTTAGGACTGTTTTTCTGATGATAGGTTTAAATACTTAGTTTAGGATTAGACTCATTGACTTTTGATACTGATTTGATTGAGCTGTAAATATTTTTGAAATCTGGTTATTTTTACAAACTTTTTGAAAATTTGTGATTAGTAAACTGACCTTTAGCCTAGTGAGATTTTGAGCCTAAACACTGAAGGGGTATGTGATTATTGAATTATTTGTGATTTGAGACCCCTATTTCTTTCATGAGTGTGTTCACTTTGATTTTGTGTTCTAGAACTTGACCTGTGATCATTTCAAAATTGATAATTGTTTGCATGCATTAAGATGATTAACGCACCTAGGATGTGTTTTTGTGGCCTTCAACTTATTTGTATTGATATATTTCATTTAGTTGCCCATTTTGAGCCTAATGAATTATGATTTTTCTTTGGTACCCTGCATTGATTGCATAACTTTTGTGAGTACCTTAGGAATTTTGAATGAGCAATTGAGAGGAATGAATAAGAAAAAGTGAATGAATGGTATAAAGTGTTGTGAGTCTACTTCTCTTCCATGAAATATATGAAAAGAAGAAAAAAACATAAAAATAAGAAAAAAATAAGAAAAATTTTTTGGAAGAGAGTAGAAGAAAAAAAGTGAAAAGAAAAGAAGTATGAAATTGATTGTGAGTTGAGTGTGAGTCCTCGTAGTATTCATTGCTCATTCATAATTTTAGAGGGAAATTTGTTTTGCATTTTAGCCCTTAGTTTTATCCTTTCTTTCTTTTATCCCACCTTACACTTTTAGCCATGGCCTCATTACAACCAAAATTAAGACCTTTTGATTTTTGTGTGCATTCAATAATTTCAGTGGAGATTTGGGTCTATGGTCAAGCTTATGGTAACACTTTGTCGTTGCATGAACTTGAGTGAATTGTGTGTATATATATATATAACCCTTGATACACATGAGAGCACTGTGAGGTTGAGAGTGTTCACTAATCTTGAGTTCTTGTTGAGTTTGTTTCTCTAACCAGATTTTAATTGTATGAATTACTTGTGAAAATAAGTGTCTGAGTCTGTGAGTCGAAGTCCTAGATTAGGTGTGTACATTTTGATTTAGAGGGTAGTCTTGTGTTCTAGAGTTTTTATTATACTTTTGCCTGGGACATGCAAAATACTAAGTTTGGGGGAGTGATTTGGGTCCAATATATGATGTTTTGGGCATGATTTAGACTCCCTTTTACTCAGGATTTGGTTTGTTTTTCTTGCAAATTTAGGACTTTTTGTTAGTTTTAGGAATATTTATTAGTTTAGAATCCCTTGAACGTTTTGATCCGTTTTGGGTATATTTCAGGTACTTTCGGAACTTAATTGAAGAAAATAATTATGGGAATGAAAAGAGGACGAAAGGACCTTGCAAATGGCGCAAGAATGGAGAGAAACGGAGTCAGAAGTCAAGGCTCACGCCCAGGCGTGAGGCCAGGCGTGCCCAGTCGCGCGCGCAGCGTGGGAGGCCGAATTGGGCCTGTTTTGCTGATTTTTGCGACACCCTCAAACTAACCACGAGTAATTAAAGTAATAATTAGACTTTTACTCGAAAAGATATGGACTTGCTTAAATGTAGAAAATATAGGGTTAAATTTTTCCTTTTTATTTTCTAAAAGAAGCGGGTGCACAAACCATAATATTGGATCTTGGAGAATAGAATTCGTATTACTTTTAAATATTGAATTTGGTGATTACTTTAAGAGTTAATAGTCACATAGGTCCCCGAAAGATACCTGTAGAATCAGTTAGGTCCTTGAAAGATTTGTGGAATCTCTTAAACCCCCCTAAGATCATTTTGGAATCAGTTAGGTCCCTGAAAGATTTGTGGAATCTCTTAAACCCTTGAAAGATCAATTTGGCATCACGTTAGTTCCCCCATGAGGGACCTAACAGAATCCTATGTGGCACGTTAAATGCTTTTCTGACTCAAACGTGGAACCTTCTTAACAGTCCATCATGGCATTGTGGTCAACAAAGCATTTAACATGCCACATAGGATTCCGTTAGGTCGCTTATGTCGAAATTGGATAAGGGGACTAACGTGACGCCAAATTGATCTTTGGGGGGTTTAAGAGATTCCACAAATCTTTCAGGGACCTAACTGATTCCACGGGTATCTTTCAGGGGCCTATGTGACTATTAACTCTTACTTTAATTATGAAATCATTTACTCCCACGTCATTTCAAAACTTAGATAACATCGTCCTTGGTCTAATAGAATATATTATAGTTCATGAGTTGAAAACATAAGTGATGCCATCCATTAATTCATCTAAAGTAGTCGATACCATTTGTAAATACCTTAGCCGAATTCCTTTAATTTGTTATAAGAGTAAGCGGAAATAAGAGGACTATGAAACTGAGTTGTGATATAACATAGACATATATATATATATCAAAATAAAGTGAGTACATAGTCCTGATAGTGAAAATCTCCAAGGCCAACGGTACAAGTCCATAGTAAAATATATACATAACCAAAATATAGACTCCGGAGCTGATCTCAAAGCATAAACAGTAGTAGTAGTAGTCTCCCAGTAGTAGTAGTAGTAGTAGTAGTAGTAGTAGTAGTCATCAACCATCAACAAATCTCCTCGATAGCAATCGAAACACCAGATCCCTGATCGACATCACCTATCCTATGCATATACCTATGGATCATCATCCCTCCACTGATTCCCGGTAGAATTCTCAACAGGCTCGCCTCCGCTCTCATCCTCGATATGATCCTCCTCAATCTCACTCGACGGAGTAGGTACCCTACCACTAGGTACACGGTCAGGTGTAGGTGTGACCCTAACAGGACTCATCGGGTCAGATGGGGGAGTATCATCTCGAACGACTCTAGGAGAAAAGGAGGTACATGCATAGTATATATGATGGGGATCCTGAATCTACGAGGATGGATCCGAACCAGTGGATTAGGGTGATAGAAGGTCAGCTCTACCTCACCCTAATACACTTCCTGGTGATCCTCATAGATCCACACTCCACTAGGAAGTGAGCGGATCTCGATGCAAACGATGTATCGCGACATCACCTAAAAGGGCACAGGGATAAGAAAAACTATACACATAACAGATAGAGCATAAAAGATTAAGCAATATAAGCAATGAACAGATAGCATCAAATCATTTAACAACCACAGTTAACACTTAGCAAATACTTGATGCAAGTAGGATGCTCACACTTATTTACAATTAAAAAACTTTAAATTAATTAAAGATGAGTGGCATGATGTATGAGTCTAACTCTCAAATCTTAACTCTATCAATCTATGTCACTCTTTGACGTTCATCCTTTACTTCACATATGTACTCAATAGTATGTTGTACTCCTAGTTGTACAACATTCGTACATTCCACTCTGAATGTACACAACAAGCTTGGTAATGATACATAATGCGCTCCTCGAGTAGGGTCCCGTCGTCCAATACGGAATAATCATATCATCAGTGTATTACTGTCGCTGGCCACATCGTCAACCATAATGTGTCATCAAGCGATCCGTCAGTTGGCACTCCCAGAGTGTGACACCCTCAGTTTTACTCCGAGTAATTAATACAATAATTGAATTATTACTCGTAAAAATATGGACTTGTTTAGTATTAGAAAATACAGGACTAAAATTTTCCTTTTTATTTTCTGAAGAGGCGGGTGCACAAACCAAAAGATAGGATATTTGGAGAATAAATTACATATTACATTAAAATTGGATTCGGCATTTGCTTTACTCAAGAATTTGTTCCACAAAACTTAGATAACATCCTTCTTTAAAGTAGAATATATTACTTTTCATATAATGAAACCTGAGGGATGCCACCCATTATTTCATTCCAAAGAACTGATACCATTTTAAAATATAATAGCCGAATTTCTTTCAAATCAATATAAGAGTACGCGGAAATAATAGAACTATATATGAAGTTGTAATATAACATCGATTTCATACATAGTAAAGATAGGAAATACATAGTCCAATAGTGAAAATCTCCATATCCCAGTACAAGTCCAAAGGCTATGTATATATATATATATACATCAAAAGTAGACCATAACTCTAGAGTTTTTGAAAGGAATATCTACAATATATATACATGTCAAAATATGAAACTCTAAAGCTGGTCACATAGCACCGGTAGCAGTAGTAGTAGTCCTCCAGTAGAAGTAGCAACAGTAGTCACCATCAATCATCAGCAGCAGTATCACCTCCTCAGCAGCAAACACACCGGATCCCTGATCATCATCATTTACCCTATGCACATACCTAAGGATCATCGTCCCTCCACTGACTCCCGGTAGAATGCACGACAGGCTCGCCTTCTCTCTCGTCCTCGACGGGGTCCTCCTCAATCTCATCCGATGGAGTGGGTACCCTATCACTAGGTACAGGGTCTGGTGAAGGTGAGACCCTAATAGGACTCCTCGGAACAGATGGGGGAGTCTCCTCTTGGACGAATCTAGAAGTAAAAGGGTGTGAGCGGGTAGGTCGGAATCGATAATTGTGATATGAGCGAGCTGGTCGTGTGGGAGGTGGTCCATGGTAAGTGTAAAAGGGTGGTACATGCATAGTGTATATGATGGGGATCCTAAACCTACGAGGACGAAACCGAATTAGCGGGTTTGGGTGGTAGAAGGTAATCTCTACCTCACCCTCAAATACCGCTCGGTGATCCTCGTAGATCCATATACCACTAGGAAGTGGTCGGATCTCGATGCAAGCGATGTAATGTGACATCACCTACAAGGGCACAGGGATAAACAATTCTATACACATAATAAATAGAGCATAAATAAATGCACAATGTAAATATAAATGTATGCAGCAATAATCAACAACCACATTTAGCATTTAGCAAATATTTGATGCAAGTAGAATGCTCATACTTATTTTCATTTATCATCTTTAGATTAGATGAGTGGCATGATGTATGAGTCTAGCTCTCAACCCTAACTCCATCATTCTATGTCACTCTCTGACGTCCATCCTTTACTTCATATCAGCACTCAACAGTGTGTTGTACTCCTAGGTAATCGAATGGGACTTGTTTCTAATTCAAGAGGGTCCAAAGAACTTCAGTTTGATACCAAGTTTTCTTGTGTTGGTGGCTCAAGGAGAGAAAACGAAGCAACACAAGTAAATGGGTTCTGAATTAATTTTTATGAAGTGTTGAGAGTGAAATTGAGTGGCTTAGATTGGGTTTAAGTCACCCACACTCACCACCACTTCTTATGATCAGAGATTGGACGTGTTTGCAGGCCAAGGTGGCTGGTTTCCAACCCAAAAACGTGTTCTCCTTTAATTATTTCTTAATTAAATTTTAAAACATAATTATATACTAATTGTCATAATTATATTATAATCACATTATAATTTTTTTTATAATAATTAACGTAATTACATATAATTATATTTTATAATCGGGGATTAAATTTTGGGGTTACACTTCTCCCCCACTAAAAGGAATTTCGTCCCCGAAATTCGACTTACTGAAATAACTCAGGATACTCCCTACGCATACGCTCTTCTAATTCCCAGGTTGATTCAGACACATCGCCTCGATTCCACAAAATTCTAACTAATGGAATCTCTTTACCTCTAAGCTGCTTCATTCTTCGATCTTCGATTCTTATTGGACCAGCTTCGAGCGTGAGATTCTCCTTGATCGACAATATGTCCAGTTGAATTTGAATTACAGCTTCAGGATCATGCACATACTTCCGAAGTTGCGATACATGAAAAACATCATGGAGATTTGCAAGAGAAGGGGGTAAAATGTAACACCCCGAAATTCATATTATAAAATATACAGGAATAAAAGTTTTTGGAAATTGATAAGGAACTTTAAAATTATTTCATTAGACAAAATACATAATCAGAGTTTGAAATAAACGTATAACTTTAAACTTTTCATTTACAAATTAAGTTTGTACAAAAATGCGGGGCACCCAATTACAATATAGAACATTTATACAAAACTAATTTCCTTTCTTCAACTTGTTCCGCTGCGCACTCTGATCTCCAAGCATCTTGAATATGTATCTAAATTGTTAGCCACTAAGAGTGAGATCTTTCACAGCACAGTGAATTAAAAGGGCAGTATACAACTAATAATAAAAACTTGAGGCTAATAACCAAATCAAAGATGGAGATAACAAAATACGATAACTATGCAATTTCCCTTTTCATTCCTTTCATTCATATTCATGTTCAATATCCATTATTCATTCCATTTCCAAATCCACTTCCCTTATTCCATTTTTACAATCGCATACATTCACGATTAAGCCATATCACACTTAGTCACACTTATAAACTTTTAGCACTTAAGTTGTATAATAATTAATTAACAATCAATAACAAACAACAACCAGAAGATATCCAATAAATCAATCGACATACTCAGGTATGTCTCAGGATGCTATAATTTAAGTCATCTATAATAATAATACAAAATAATTTGATATAAACATTTATAATAATAATAATATCAAAATCAACTAGAATTCACGAATAACTCTAATCAAACGCTAATTTTCTACCCCCAATCTAATTTAACTATTAACCCCAAATCCTTTTATAAATTCTAACTTTCCCTAACTCAAAGTGTGGAAATAATCTCCCCTTACCTTTTGAAGATAAGAGGAGAAGGTGAGGGTGAGAGTTGCACTCTGTAACATCCTGGTTTTTATTAACCTAATAAGTATATTTATGAATATCTTATTTACATATGAAAAATGATTTACAACTAATTTCTTAGCATCTGCGTATAGGTATATAGTTATGTTGAGCTAAGATATATGTATGTATAAGTATTGATAAACATTTTCCTAGAATATGTATATATTTATGTAAATATATCTAGGTAGGTTTTAGTGTTTGCAATTGTGCTCTTGTGTATATGAATGTATGTGTGGGTGTTTGCATATGTATGCTTATATATATGTGTATGTTTTTAGATTGAGTTAGAGTATGTATATATATATGTGCTAGTGTGCATTCCTAAGAGTAAGTAATTGTACTTGTCTTCTTGTGTGTATGTATATTTGTTTATGTGATTGCATCGTTAGGTTTGGATCGGGAAGTGTTCTAGAGTCGTTGGTTATAGTCGAAGGGTAATCGGTTTAGATTTAGATTGGTGTGGTTGTGGTTGAGTGAGTAGGTTTGTGTAGGATCGGGTGTCAAGAGTTCCGAAGTCCTTATGAGTGCCTTTTAGTGTTTCGATTTCAATAGTGTGAGTGGATAAAGAATCCTAGGGTAGAGCCTTAAGTATAAGGATAGACCTTAGCGTCTATGCTCGAAGAATTCCTTCGAACTCACGTTTCGGCTGAGTTCCGGAATTTAATAGGTGTGGGAGATATTTGAGTTCATCCAACCCCGTGGGTTGTGCCTCGAGCATGATTGGTATTAGTGTTAAGTTGTTAGCGTGTTGTCTTAAGTCAGTCGGGTTAGATCGAGTGTTTAAGAATAGGTGAAATCTAGAATTCAGGTGTTTGTTCGTTTCGTCTTTCCGTGATTTTGACTGGTGTGTTTGTTATTATTAATTGATGATTGTGATGTTTGTGTGTGTGTGTGTTAATAGGTGTTTAGAAGGTGCTTAGATAGTGGAATTATGATAGGATAAGTTAGGGTGTGTTAGGAATGGCTTAGAACCCTTAGAATGCTTGAAAGAAAAGAAAATGTAGGGCATTAATCGATTAAGAGGTCCCTTATTCGATTAATTTTTGAGCCACATTCAGCCACTAATCGAGTAAGGCCTAGCTTAATCGATTAGAACTTAGAGCACCTTCAGGAACTAATCGATTAACTAATGTTCTAATCGATTAATCCTTTGTAAACAATGGGTGTTAATCGATTAACCAAAGTGGTTAATCGATTAACCACTGTCAACTCAGACATAAAACACGATTTTAATGTGTTGAAACTCATTGTTTCCTTTTCCCTCCTCCACGAGTCTCTCTTCTCTCTCAACCCTAAGTTCTTCCAATCTTCAAAGTAACACTTAATCACACCAAATTATCACCATATAATCCTTCCCCATAAAGTTCCTACCAATCTCCACCCTTAAATTCTCTATTTCATCTCTTTCTCTCAAAATCCCCAATTTCCTCTCTTTAAACCCTAACTCTCTCAATCCTCCTCATTGGGTTGGATAATCATCAAGGGAGCTAGAAATTGGGTAAGGAGCAAGGAACTAGAGGCTTAGGAGCTTAATCCCAAGGGTTTGGTGGAGTGCAACTCGCACCCTCTCCTTCTCCTCTTCTCTTCAAAAGGTAAGGGGAGATTCTTTCCACACTTTGAGTTAGGGATAGTTAGAGTTTATAATAGGATTTGGGGTTAATAGTTAAATTAGAGTGTGGGTAGCAATTAGTGTTTGATTAGAGTTGTTCTTGTATTTTTAGTAAATTTTGATATTTTTTTATAAATTTTTATATTAAATTATATTGTGTATTGTTAAAGTAGGAAGCGAAGAACATTAGGAAGATGACTTATATTATAGCAACCTGAGACATACCTGAGTATGTCGACTGATTTACTTGTTATCTGCTGAATTGTGATTGCTATTGATTGTTGATAATTGTTATGCAACTTGAGTGCTAAATGTTTGTAATTGTGACTAAGTGTTATAATGGTTTAATTGTATAAGTGGGCGGACATTGGAATTGTTAAATGGTAATGGAAATGTTTTGGAAAGGGAAATGGAAACGAAGTGAATAATGGAAAGTTGAATGAATATGAATGAAATGAATGAAAATGGAATTGTGAGTGTGATTGTATGTTGTTGCCTCTATCTTTGATTTGGTTATTAGTCTTAAGTGGTATTATGAACTATTTACTGTCCTTTTAATTCACTGTGCTGTGAAAGATCTCACACTTAGTGGTTAACAATTTAGGTACCTGTTCAAGAAGCTTGGAGATCAGAGTGCGCAACGGAACAAGTCGAAAAAAAAGGAAATTAGTTTTGTATAAATGTTCTATACTGTAATTGGGTGCCCCACATTTTTGTACAAACTTAATTTGTAAATGAAAAGTTTAAAGTTATCCGTTTTAATTTCAAACTCTGATTATGTATTTTATTTAATGAAACAACCTTTAAAGTTCACTACTACAAAAAACAATTTTAATCCCGGTTCCGAAACAATTTCAATCCCGGTTCCGAACCGGAATTGAATATGGCGGGATTAAAAATAGGACAATTTACGTTTCCGGTTCATTAAAAACACGGAACTGGGATCGTAAATTGAACTGAACCGGGATCGTTAATTGAGTTGAACCGGGATCGTATTTGATGGATTTTTTTAAATTTTTTTATGAACCGGAATCTTAAACATTGCTTGCTTTTTTTTATGAACCGGAATCGTAAATGATAGGATTTTTTTTTTTAATTTTTTTATGAACCGGAATCTTAAACATTGCTTGCTTTTTTTTGAACTGGAATCCCTGTTATTTGCTACAACTAAATAATAGTGACGTTTTTATTTCGTCACTGTCTTTTTTTTTCTAAATTTCTTGCTGCAAACTCTAAAAAACAGCATTAAACTAAATAAAATGGCTAGACATCAAATTCCAAAATCAGAGAATCCAATAATTGCCATGAAACAAAGGGTCCAATATCTCAAAACACATTAACATAAAACTTAAGTAGCCACCAATGGCATAAACTAATATCTCAAAATACATTAACATAAACTAATGTACCAACAATGTAACATAAACTAATATGAGAAGACAAATCATTTTCCATGTTCTCTTAGCATGCATGTTGCTGGCAGCTTCTGCACTGACTCGAGCATAAACCCCTGCTTCAAGACTTTGTCTTCTGTTAATTTTCAATTTATAAGGACAACTAGTTTCCAAGTCTTAGATCCAAACTAGTTACCAAGAAACAAAAGGAGAGAGGGGGATAGAGATAGAGAGAGAGAGAGAGAGAGAGAGAGAGAGTAGAGTAGAGTAACTCAAGAAACAAAAGGAGACAAATGGCATAACTCGAACCCCCAAAAACTTTCTTAAACAGATATGAATTAAGATACGGCAACATTTATTGATCCATTTCTTTGTCTTGTACTGACTATATTATTCACTAATAAGAGGAAAAAGCAACTCTCAACTTAAGAGCAAAAAAAAAAACTTTACAACATACGAAAGAGAAAGGGGGGAGGGGAAGTTCATAGTATACAATGGAAAACAAGCAAAGCACGCACCTGCACATAGGTGACACGCCAGTCTTGTAACATTTTCCCCATCTTACGCCTTTGCCATGCAGCATTTGTACAAAGAAATTTTAGCAAATCTATCACTAACTGCATATGTAATATTGCACAGATTAAACAAAGTGTCCTATGCAATAAACCATATGAGCTATATAACCCTTTTTGTGGGAAGATAATTAATATTTGAATGACATGGTACTTGAGCAAAAAAAAAAAGATTAATTAAAAATATAAATAAACAAAATAAATCAAAAGGTAGTTGTTGATCCTTGATAATATCCATGAACTCAAAAGAGATGATGGTCATATAGTTAAAACTTAAAAGCATCCATATCTATAAACATCCAGGAAGCAGGAACACATAAAATAATGAAGGTTGTACAGACTGTTAATGGCATAGCATACCGATTGGCTATCACTTCATTACCTGTCCTAGATGCACCATACATTCATTTTTCTGAATGTCATGATTCTTTGTGACTTCAGGTAATCCAACAGCTTTAGTGATTACAGAAAAAATAGGATCCCGACCATAGAGTCTCCCGTCCTGGACTAGCAGAAGCTGATAACAAGTTGTAAGTGTTGATATTGGAGAACAGAGTTAAAAAACAATATTAGTAAGTGAAATTCTAGTGGCGCACATATTTAATATGATACAGGCAAGGATATAGTGATGCCGTGGACCAATATCACAGAGATGCATAATGTAATCAGCATGCCAATCAAAAGAGAAAGTGTTGCAGTAAATCAGGTGCTTAGCCATGAATAATAGTTCCTCTAATACTTCGATTCATAGATACGTGCATTGCTAGTGATGGCTACTCTCTAGTGTTTTGTTTCAGATGATTAAAGCAGTGACAACCTAAAAGATTCGCTAAAGTTTTAATATTTTAAATTAGCTTGCTCATCTATTTTAAATTAACCACAAAAAGAAAAGCAGCATCCAGTGAAGGGTCCAATGAGTAGGAGCATATAATGTCTAGATCTTGAAGAAGTTTCATAAAATATTCGAGAACTTGAGAGAGATAAACAGTAAACATTATCATAATGGAAATACGTTAGGTGAATTAAAAGTGACACTTTAAACAATTACCTTTTCCCAACAAAGAATCTTGATCGATCGTGGTGGTGTTGGGGCTGATAATCTAGAGTTTAAACTAGCGTCAAATCCAATTGGTTGACAACCAGATGCAGTTGTATTGTCTACGTTTTGCTTAGACATTTTCTGGGCATTAGCTCTAAGAAACTCTGAAGATTTTCGAATGTGATCAATCTCTAAAATGCAAGAAGCTATGTGTTTTCTTGCCAACTCCAAACCTCTTCCTTGGGGTCGTTTCATAGACACCAAAAGATGGTAAAAATGCTAAAAGTTGAGTATGAATATACATCAGCATATTTAAAATGTGCAAAATGAACTAGTTTAATAAATTACCACATATATACACAAATGAGTTGATGTGAAAAAGGTGCATAAAAAAAACTTGGCAGCAGATACTGTGACACCTAATAATGGCATACAAAAGCAGTAAAAATGATATGCTCAATGTTTAGAGATGGATTAGTGGTAACCAACTAGCCATCAACTCTGCTGAACATACACATAATATCTCAAGACCCACCTATACTGTTTTAAAAACAATCAAAACTATCCGAGGACATAATTTTGACAATAAGTAAATTACTTGACAAAAACTTACAAGGAATCCTCAATCACCAGGCAGTCAGCTGCATCCACACCCATTTTCTTGGCAGCTTCTTCAACAAGACCTTTTAAGTTTTTCCTACAATGATCAATTTGGAAGACTGTGTAATTGACTCAAAGTTGAAAGTTGCTACTGGAATAATGTTACAGTTGTTTATTGCTACTGGACTTTTTAATGCTAAAGGTTTATGTTCCTTAAAAGGCATTTGAGGAACCAAAGTATGAAATTCCATCTATAAGTGGTAATCAAGGCATTACTTATAACAGAGAGTCTTACAAATATGGATAAGGCTTCCCAGATTTAACCTGGTCACTTCCTAGAATTACAGAAAAGCTTTCTTTCCAACCTACAAAAAACCAACACTCGTGAGCGTCAAATGCAGAAGTTTAAGCAGGAAATTATATGTCAATCAGGCAAGGGAAAAAGAATTTAAGAACCAAAAAAAAAGGCATAAAAGTAAAAATGAAAATAATAAAAAAATGGATAATTTTATGGCTTATAAAGGAGCTTGCCAAGATCTTCAGGCTGGGAATTACTTATGCATTTAACAGTTTCTTACTAATCAATTATGCTGACAAGTTTAACAACTTTAAAGTTGTCATATAAGTAGATTATTCCAAAGTTTGGATTTCAATCTAAAAACCACATCAAAGGAGCAAAATATAATTATTTATCAGTTGGAGACCCTGTCGTTTTTTTTTCAACTCTATATAACTATAAAACATTTCTCCGAATTCTATCATCCATGTGGGTTATGGCTGATTAATATTAAAGGCGTTGGGCTAATCATTTAATTCATTGTCAAATCTTTAGCAAAAGAGAAAGAAAAAAACTATACAGACATCTTGGGCAGAAGTTGCTTAAGAAACACAAATAGTTCAACTTAACAAGGGATCAATTCACAAGTAATAACATAAAGCTTACTCATTATTCTCCTTGAAACAGAAAGACGAAAAAATAAAAAGGCAATAATAAACAAATTACTAGCTAGTCAACAGAAAACAACCTTTATGATGAGAAATTTTTGCTTCTATGTAATCATGACAGGAGTTTGAAGCAAGAGCCATTGGCACTCCATTTTTCCGGAGATGTTTGATAAGGAGATTAGCATCGAGCAACGCTTTAGCATTTGCCCACCTAAAGCAATTTATGATTTGAGAATGAGAACCAGTGAATGTGTATGTCAGCAATTCAAATATCCGAAAAATTAGTAAAAAAAATGTTTTCAGAACCTAAGCAAACCAGTAATTGAATCAGTTGAACAAACTACTACTATGTCTCTAAATTGAACATTATCTGATTCATCCACAAATTTAACCAGTTCATCCAATTTAACCAGGACCCAGAGACCTTAATTAGTTCAATCTCCCGTTCGATTTTTAACGCATTGCGTACAACTAACTAGCTCAAATCTAACTCCACAAAACTCATCAAACAAACAACATTAACAAATTGCAATAACCAAATGTTCCTCAATTCTCAATTTTTGCTGGTGTCACATTGTATCCTCCCACCATTCAATCTGCAAGAAACTACTCTCCCATAGAATTTCCTAATCTATCTAAAAGAGTAAGGGTAGTCAACTAACCAGAGACCCTCCTCAATCATCACTTGAATTCATACTAAAAAACTAAGCAATAGAAAACAATAAATTCACACACAAACACAATCAATAACAAAAATTAAATTCAACACAAAATAAGAAAGAAAGAATTTTCTTTCCTTCTTTGGGTGGATGATTCTTCAGCATAGGTGCTAGAACCTCATTTTTCAGTAGCATTAAATTCTAGCACATTTTTAACAAAAACAAGCAACCCGTAAGTACTTAATGGAATCAATTATAAACTTATCTACAACAATGACTACTAAACCTGCAAGTACTAGATGGGATGATAAGTTACATGGATATGTTTCGTCATAAGTTATGTTTATATCATTGCCAGATGTTCATGAAAAGATCTCAGTTACACTCGCACACGTGTTATACTTTATTCCCCTTTTCCCAAACACAAAACTGCAAATATGAGAATTATAATTCTAATCAAGACAGATAAAATCTAATTCTCAAAAATAATTTATGATTCATATAAATTAAAGCAAACATACCACGTGGCCAAACTCATGGAAAAGACTGACCACTTCAGAACCTCTCCTTGGTTTAGCAGCCATCTTACATTGCACCACCTTACAAACACTAAGGTAGTAAGGTGGCCAGCCATAAAATTATCCATTTTTTTATTATTTTCATTTTTACTTTTATGCCTTTTTTTTTGGTTCTTAAATTCTTTTTCCCTTGCCTGATTGACATATAATTTCCTGCTTAAACTTCTGCATTTGACGCTCACGAGTGTTGGTTTTTTGTAGGTTGGAAAGAAAGCTTTTCTGTAATTCTAGGAAGTGACCAGGTTAAATCTGGGAAGCCTTATCCATATTTGTAAGACTCTCTGTTATAAGTAATGCCTTGATTACCACTTATAGATGGAATTTCATACTTTGGTTCCTCAAATGCCTTTTAGGGAACATAAACCTTTAGCATTAAAAAGTCCAGTAGCAATAAACAACTGTAACATTATTCCAGTAGCAACTTTCAACTTTGAGTCAATTACACAGTCTTCCAAATTGATCATTGTAGGAAACACTAAAAAGGTCTTGTTGAAGAAGCTGCCAAGAAAATGGGTGTGGATGCAGCTAACTGCCTGGTGATTGAGGATTCCTTGTAAGTTTTTGTGAAGTAATTTACTTATTGTCAAAATTATGTCCTCGGATAGTTTTGATTGTTTTTAAAACAGTATAGGTGGGTCTTGAGATATTATGTGTATGTTCAGCAAAGTTGATGGCTAGTTGGTTACCACTAATCCATCTCTAAACATTGAGCATATCATTTTTACTGCTTTTGTATGCCATTATTAGGTGTCACAGTATCTGCTGCCAAGTTTTTTTTATGCACCTTTTTCACATCAACTCATTTGTGTATATATGTGGTAATTTATTAAACTAGTTCATTTTGCACATTTTAAATATGCTGATGTATATTCATACTCAACTTTTAGCATTTTTACCATCTTTTGGTGTCTATGAAACGACCCCAAGGAAGAGGTTTGGAGTTGGCAAGAAAACACATAGCTTCTTGCATTTTAGAGATTGATCACATTCGAAAATCTTCAGAGTTTCTTAGAGCTAATGCTCAGAAAATGTCTAAGCAAAACGTAGACAATACAACTGCATCTGGTTGTCAACAAATTGGATTTGACGCTAGTTTAAACTCTAGATTATTAGCCCCAACACCACCACGATCGATCAAGATTCTTTATTGGGAAAAGGTAATTGTTTAAAGTGTCACTTTTAATTCACCTAACGTATTTCCATTATGATAATGTTTACTGTTTATCTCTCTCAGGTTCTCGAATATTTTATGAAACTTCTTCAAGATCTAGACATTATATGCTCCTACTCATTGGACCCTTCACTGGATGCTGCTTTTCTTTTTGTGGTTAATTTAAAATAGATGAGCAAGCTAATTTAAAATATTAAAACTTTAGCGAATCTTTTAGGTTGTCACTCCTTTAATCATCTGAAACAAAACACTAGAGAGTAGCCATCACTAGCAATGCACGTATCTATGAATCGAAGTATTAGAGGAACTATTATTCATGGCTAAGCACCTAATTTACTGCAACACTTTCTCTTTTGATTGGCATGCTGATTACATTATGCATCTCTGTGATATTGGTCCACGACATCACTATATCCTTGCCTGTATCATATTAAATATGTGCGCCACTAGAATTTCACTTACTAATATTGTTTTTTAACTCTGTTCTCCAATATCAACACTTACAACTTGTTATCAGCTTCTGCTAGTCCAGGACGGGAGACTCTATGGTCGGGATCCTATTTTTTCTGTAATCACTAAAGCTGCTGGATTACCTGAAGTCACAAAGAATCATGACATTCAGAAAAATGAATGTATGGTGCATCTAGGACAGGTAATGAAGTGATAGCCAATCGGTATGCTATGCCATTAACAGTCTGTACAACCTTCATTATTTTATGTGTTCCTGCTTCCTGGATGTTTATAGATATGGATGCTTTTAAGTTTTAACTATATGACCATCATCTCTTTTGAGTTCATGGATATTATCAAGGCTCAACAACTACCTTTTGATTTATTTTGTTTATTTAGATTTTTAATTAATCTTTTTTTTTTGCTCAAGTACCATGTCATTCAAATATTAATTATCTTCCCACAAAAAGGGTTATATAGCTCATATGGTATATTGCATAGGACACTTTGTTTAATCTGTGCAATATTACATATGCAGTTAGTGATAGATTTGCTAAAAATTCTTTGTACAAATGCTGCATGGCAAAGGCGTAAGCTGGGGAAAATGTTACAAGACTGGCGTGTCACCTATGTGCAGGTGCGTGCTTTGCTTGTTTTCCATTGTATACTATGAACTTCCCCTCCCCCCTTTCTCTTTCGTATGTTGTAAAGTTTTTTTTTTTTTTGCTCTTAAGTTGAGAGTTGCTTTTTACTCTTATTAGTGAATAATATAGTCAGTACAAGACAAAGAAATGGATCAATAAAAGCTGCCGTATCTTAATTCATATCTGTTTAAGAAAGATTTTGGGGGTTCGAGTTATGCCATTTGTCTCCTTTTGTTTCTTGAGTTACTCTACTCTACTCTCTCTCTCTCTCTCTCTCTATCTCTATCCCCCTCTCTCTCCTTTTGTTTCTTGGTAACTAGTTTGGATCTAAGACTTGGAAACTAGTTGTCCTTATAAATTGAAAATTAACAGAAGACAAAGTCTTGAAGCAGGGGTTTATGCTCGAGTCAGTGCAGAAGCTGCCAGCAACATGCATGCTAAGAGAACATGGAAAATGATTTGTCTTCTCATATTAGTTTATGTTACATTGTTGGTACATTAGTTTATGTCAATGTATTTTGAGATATTAGTTTATGCCATTGGTGGCTACTTAAGTTTTATGTTAATGTGTTTTGAGATATTGGACCATTTGTTTCATGGCAATTATTGGATTCTCTGATTTTGGAATTTGATGTCTAGCCATTTTATTTAGTTTAATGCTATTTTTTAGAGTTTGCAGCAAGAAATTTAGAAAAAAAAAGACAGTGACGAAATAAAAACGTCACTATTATTTAGTTGTAGCAAATAACAGGGATTCCAGTTCAAAAAAAAAAGCAAGCAATGTTTAAGATTCCGGTTCATAAAAAAATTTAAAAAAAAATTCTATCATTTACGATTCCAGTTCATAAAAAAAAAAGCAACCAATGTTTAAGATTCCGGTTCATAAAAAAATTTAAAAAAATCCATCAAATACGATCCCGGTTCAGCTCAATTAACGATCCCGGTTCAGTTCAATTTACGATCCCAGTTCCGTGTTTTTAATGAACCGGAAACGTAAATTGTCCTATTTTTAATCCCGCCATATTCAATTCCGGTTCGGAACCGGGATTGAAATTGTTTCGGAACCGGGATTAAAATTGTTTTTTGTAGTAGTGGTTTCAACACATTAAAATCGTGTTTTATGTCTGAGTTGATAGTGTTTAATCGATTAACCACTTTGGTTAATCGATTAACTCTCATTGTTTACAAAGGATTAATCGATTAACACATGAGTTAATCGATTAGTGCCTGAAGGTGCTCTAAATTCTAATCGATTAAGCTAAGTCTTAATCGATTAGTGGCTGAAGGTGGCTCAAAAATTAATCGATTAAGGGACCTCTTAATCGATTAATGCCCTATATTTTCCTTTCTTTCAAGCATTCTAAGGGTTCTAAGCCATTCCTAACACACCCTAACTTATCCTATCATAATACCACTATCTAAGCACCTCCTAAACACCTCTAAACACATACCAAACATCACAATCATCAATTAATAATAACAAACACACAAATCACAATCACGGAAAGATGAAGCGAACAAACAACCAAATTCTAGATTTATCCTATTCTTAAACACTCGATCTAACCCGATAGACCTAAGACAAACCCTATAACCACTTAACCCTAATTCCAATCACCCTCGAGGCATAACCAACAGGGTCGAATTAATCTCACTTGCCTCGCACATTCATTAAACTCCGGAACTCAGTCGAAACGTGAGTCTGGAGGAATTCTTCGAACATGGACATTAGGGTCTATCTTTAAGCTCAAGGCTCTATCCTAGGATCGTTTATCCACTCACACTATTGAGGTCGAAACACTAAATGGCACTTACAAGGGCTCCGGGACTCTTAGGCACCCAAACCTACACAATTCCTATTCACTCAACCTCAACTACACCAATCTACAAACCTAAACCGATTATCCTTCAACTATAACCAACGACTCTAGAACACTTCTCTACCCATCCTAATGATGCGATCACATAAACAAGTATACACATACACACAAGGAAACAAATACAATTACTTATGCCCAGGACTGCACACAAGCACACATATCCATATATAGATACATACTCTAACTTAACCTAAACACACTCACTCACACACACACACATATATATATATAAGCATACACATACAAATACCCACACATACATTCATATACTCAAGAATATAATTACAAATACTAATACCTACATAGATAATGTATTTATATAAATATACACATACACTAGGAAAAATGTTTACAAACACTTATACATATACATAGATACTAAGAAAATAGTTGTAAATCATTTTAAACATGTCACTTCGATATACGCAAAATATTCTTAAATATAATTATTAGGTTAATAAAAATGAGGATGTTACAATTCTCCCCACTTATAAGAATATCGTCCTCGAAATTCACTCTTTAAAAAACATTTGAAAAGGAGGGAGGAAGGTTTCGTCAAAAAATCGTTTTGCTTAAAACCTTTTAAATTTAACAAATACTTATAGTTTCAAAAATCGTTTAGTTTCAGAGTAAAATCATAATAATAAGATAAAGATTTCTCAAAATCTCCAAAATCTTAAATTCTATCCCCGGTACTCCCCCACTTAAGCTTGGGTTAACTTGGTAAACTCAGACTCAGATTTTCAGTCAGGATAAGGTCATTCTATTCGACTGGTAATGACCTTTGGGTCTACTTGGAAAGGGCTACACCTTTATGATCTTCGAGAACTTCAAAAGGAGGTGGTTTGACAAGGTGAGGTGATCCCCCAATTGTTCATTTTCTCACTAATGGTTTCTCTTCCCAGAACTTGCATAAAAACCAATCAGAAGTTCTCTGACAATTCTTATGCCATGGTTGGTTCTATTCTTAGGATACTTTCTAGTCTTGGTGATCTATAACTATGAAGGTTATTCTCGTTTCTTAGTGTCCTACAAACTGAAGGTATGGTTTACACTCATATGTTTCTTTGGTTAGGTTTTCTGGTTTTTGAAAGCATTTAACACCCCTAACTTGCAACTCAACTCTGACAACATAGGTTTGGCAATTTCACTAATTACTTTGGCCTCTCTTAACTCTTGGAAGATTGGAGGTACTATGATATCTTACATGTGGGTTTGGTCTTTGATAAGAAGCTTACGGATGGGTAGTCGGAAGACACATTTTTACTAAGGTTACTCAAATCATTTTTGCTTGTGCGAACGATTTTTCGCTTGAGCGAAAGTTGCTCAAAACTTTGGGTTCAACTAAAATTCTCGCTTGCACTAATCACTAGTTCTTGCTTATTGTATGGTTCTACTGTGGACTTTATGGGGAATCAACATTGTAGAGCTTCCGAGAAATACTTTATTAAAACGAGGCAAGGAAAACAAAACTTTACGTATACATATACATATACATGTACACAAACATAAGCATATCGTGCAAATATATACATATACACTATTATTCATATTTTCAAAACTTAGTTTGAAATCTCTTTTTAAAACAATTCAAGAAAACATTTGATATACACAGACACACATATATATATAACATAGTTAAAATTAGTGCAGCAACCTACCGATTGAACTTAAATCCCTGGTTCTGCTTAAATAAAAATCCTTTGTCATTCATAAATTTAATTATTACTATTCGGGGTTTAAGTTCAACTGGTAGGACTCCACATTTGACTTTCGTTTAGTGTTGAAGTTACCGAACTCAATTTAGTAGTGGAAACCAACCACAAGTTCAACATAAACGTTGTTGTGGTTTTCTTGGATTTTAGTCTAACCGATGTCAATTAAGTCACTCGGCGAGATTAGAATCGCGAAAACAATTTATTTGATTTTCATGGTTCCACTCCTAAGTTTTTTTCGCTTACTTGACACTGCATTAGTCCACATCCAAATGCATTTCGAGGACCTCTTGATTGAATTCGAACCGCTTCCCAACTTAGGTAAAAAGTTCCTTTTATGCTTGAAATTTCCAATTGGAATAGTTCGGCGATTTGAATCTGATCGATTAGTTCTCGATTTCTATTTCACTCTTGGTGTCACAACTACTTGAATGAAGCTTAGCAATGGAATTGACCGTTAATTTAATTTAAATATTATTTTTCGTTCTTCTTTGATACTAATCTAATCGATGTGAACTTAGTCACTCGGTTGGATTAGGATCGAAGTCATGACTCATTCAAGTCGAACAGTTCCATTTCTAATCACCATCTATTAAAATTCAGAATTAAATAAATTAATTAAAAGGAGTATTTTACTGCTGGAAAATAAATAAAAACAATTAACAATGGGTGAATGGTGGTTAGGAACTAGTTTCATTGAATATTTCATTTATTTATTATAAATCAATGCTTTCCATTTAAATCAAGAACTAATTCATAAAATTAGTAATTTACAGATTCCTCTAATGAAATTACTATTTATTATCCAATTTGTTAAATCCTAATCCCTTAGAAATTTAATCTATTGAATAACCATGATTAAGAACAGTGAATTATCAAGTTATATAATAATCCAAAAGTATTCCTACAAGTTGAATCCTTATATTGTTTAATTGCATGGCCTATTTTAAATCCTAATTTTCCAATTCAGATCTAAAAATCCATAACATGAATTGATCAAGTTCATGCATAACAATAAAAACACAATTAAACACTTGACTTAAAAACTGAAAAACATTAATTCATATAAATAAACTACATAATCAAATCCACCATGTACCTAACACAAGAGGGTTTAGTTACACATCATAGAGAAAAAGAACAAATAAGAATAGAAGTAATTCATTCCTAAATTACCACTAATCCTTGATCTGAATCTCCAACCTTCAATGGATTCCTCCTCCGAATGCTCTCCAGAGAATGTAATCTCCCTCAAACTTGATACTAATCTCTAATGATGACTTATTATGGCTGCTAATCTCTGCCTAAAACTAATCCTAAAAACATAAATATATAGATAAAATACAAATCCTAATAGAAACCCTCAAAATTGCTCAGAAATTGGCCCAATTGGGCCTTCTCGTGTCATGCGCGCCTGGGCGTGTGAAGCAGCACGCCTGGGCGCGCGCTATCTGATGCCAATTCATTACCGCTGCATGCGCGCCTGGGCGCGCCATTCTCGCGCTTGGGCGTGCCAAGGAACTTCCGACTCCGTTTCTCTCCGCTCTTGTGCCATTTTTAAGGTCTTCTTATGCTCTTCTTAGCTCCAATAATATTTTCTCCAAATAAAGCTCCGAAATACCTGAAACATACACAAAACAGATCAAACTGTTCAAAGGATTCTATAAAACTAAAAATTCCTAAAACTAATACAAAATACCTATATTTACAAGAGAAACAAGCCAAAACCATAGCAAAGGGAAGTGAAATTAAGCCCAAAAACATCATATATTAGACCCAAATCAAGCCTGTTGGGACTCCGAACACACATTTCTCGGGGTTCAACCTCATGTTGTGGTTCCTTACACGAGCCAATATTGCCATGAGATCCTGAGCGTGATTTTCTTGTTGTTTACTTTTAGCAATAATGTCGTTGATGTAGACCTCCATGGTTGAGCCGATCATTCCCTGGAAAACCTTTTTCATCATTCCCTGGTAGGTGGCTCCAGCGTTCTTGAGGCCCAAGGGCATGACATTGTAGCAGTAGGTTGCCTTGTTAATGATAAAGGTAGGTGGCCGAGTCTTATCAGATTCTGCACGAACGTCTAGATTTGCAAAGTTTACATTTCCTTTCCCGAGAGAGGGCTTCTCCAAATGGGTCTGGTCTTTGCTTTTGAACTTGCCTAAGCTTGTGTTGTAACACTTCCGGGCTTCTTCTTGCTCGGCCTTAACTCTAACCATGTGGTCATCTGTCCCCACGAACTTCATTGCTAAATGGACAGTCGACACTACCGCGCCAAACGCTTGTAAGAAAGTTCTTCCAAGAATAGCGTTGTAGGCGGCGGGGCAATCGACCACCAAAAATTTGATTATCTCTGTACGAGCTGACGGTTGCTGGCCGAGGGTAACTGGAAGCTGAATTTAACTTAGGGGCTCGATAGTGTCCCCAGTAAATCTGATCAATTCTCCTATGAATGGAGTAAGATTACCTTCCCTCAGTTTCAACGCTTTGAACAGAGGCAGAAACATAATATCAGTAGAACTTCCCTGATCAATGAAAACTCGCTTCACCTCATAGTTTCCAATAAGAGTTGTGATGACCATGGGATCGTTGTGACCAAGGAGGATCTCGTCCAGATCTTCATCGTTGAAAATAATCGGGACGTTCTTGGCTGACCTTTTGGAGATGGGCTTCTGACTGACGGCTAGGATCTGGTTGATGTATTTTTTTCTGTCTGCTTTTTTCTCTCCTCCTCCAGCAAATCCACCAGCAATGGTATTGACTAGGAATTCATTCGGAGATGGATTGTTTTCAGCAATTGGGTCGGTTTTTTGCCGACCTGAGTTCTTATCATCAGGTGATCTGCTTCTACGGCGTTTATACCTATCAGGGGAGTGTGATCTATTTCTGCCTCTTCGACATGCTGCATCCCTGATGTACTGTTGCAACTTTCCATCCCTGATCATTTCTTCAATCAAATCTCTCAACCAGATGCATTTGTCAGTCGTGTGACCGTAACCTTTGTGAAAGTCGCAGTATTTGGACCTATCACGCTGTGAGCCCTTTCTCAAAGAAGGGGGTCTTTGGGCCGAGTGTAAGTCGGTCTGCATCGTTTCACGAAGGATCTGACTGCTGGGAACAGTCAGAGGGGTGTACTCCTTATATTTGTTTCTAGGGGGTGGTCTCCATTCATGATCATTTCTATCAGGTCTAACACCAAACCTCTCGTCAAATTTTTGCTTATTCTGACCTTGGGGATCGGTTTTTTGCCGATCGTCTCTAAATTTTTGGCATTTGTGAAACTCCTCCAAATTTAAAAATTTATTTGAACGTTGTCTGAGCTCTGCCATGTCCTTGGGGGGTTTCCCGATCAGTGACTTTCGGAAATCCCCCGCCTGTAATCCTTGAGTAAACAACAGCACGGCAACGCCCGGTTCGAGCCGTGGAACTGAACTGGCTTCCGTGTGGAAGCGTGACAAATAATCCTTCAAAGGCTCATCGGGTTTCTGAGTAACTGCAGCCTGTGTATGATCGGATTTAGGTTGGATACAACTGGCCGTGTGCCTATTTAGGAAGACTCTTTTCATTTCTTCCCAAGAGTTTACTGAATTCCGAGGGAGAGATGAGTACCACCGTAATACAGATGGTTCAAGGGTCATAGAAAACGCTCGGCATTTCATCTGATCACCGCCTCCGTAATAGTTCATTGCATCTTTATAAGATACAATGTGATCGACGAGATCAGTTAGGGCGTTATAATGGGGCACATTGGAAGGGCCTAAGTATCCCTGAGGGGTTTCATATGCCATGATATATGGTGTAAAAGGATGTTCGGGGCTCCTTGACTGGGGTCTGTTCTCGGGTTGGCGTCAAGGTGAGGGGGTGGGGGGAGTTGCATCATGGGCATGGGTTGAGGGTTTAAAGGTTGAGTCATCGGGTTAGGGAATTGTTGGGGAGGAGGTTGATTTTGAATGAGTCTTGTCATTGCCTTCTGCTGAAGCTCGGCAATGGCTTGCCCTTGCTGCTGAATTAGCGATGCTTGTTGTTTCAGAATATTGATCATCTCTTGCTCGCGACTCCGATCAGATGCAGAAGTTGCATAGGTTCTACTAGTGGAATGCGCTCATCGCGAGTCTCCTTGGGTTACCCTACTTGTATTTATCATAGCATTGGGGGTTACTCTTCTAGGATCGGGGTTGGGTCTGACTTGCGGTGTTGGGGTTCGGTGAGTATCCCTGTCGTGGTGCGCTCTGGTTCCCGTTGATCTAGCCGTATTACGGGTTAGAGGAGCAGAACTGCTAGAATCTCCATGGGTGGAAGGTGGTGGCGATGGAGATGGAGGAGGTGGGGGAGGAAGTAGATTGCGTAAGTTAAGAGGTGGCTGGGGATTAGCCCCAGTTCCAGGATGAGATGAATGTGGTGGCTGAGAGTTAGTGCCTCAATGCTGACTCTGTGAATTAGGGGGTGGCAGGGGATTAGGCCCAGTTCCAGAATGAGATGATTGTGGCGGCTGAGAGCTGGCCCCACGATTTTGATTCAAACGATCACGTAGATCACCGGCGGGTTGTTGATCGCTGTTGTTAACGTTTCAAGGCCTGTCGCGGTTGCGCACGATGCGATCGCAGAGATCCCCTGCTTGGCTTCTAGTAAAAACCATTGTGGAAGTGGGAATGATTTTTTATTCAGTTCCCACAGACGGCGCCAATGTAGTGTCCTAGACCAGGAACAGCCTTATGGTTATGGAATCAACCAAAGATCTGATACCAGTCGAGTTTTAATGTAGGACCTCGTAGGATTTTCTGAATATCCAATTGGGATAATCAGGATCTCCCTTAGTCAACAAAGTGTGTGATAATGTCAACTTAAGGATGGGGAGAACGTACCATAGCCCCTATAGCATGGTGGTTCTTATAGGGGATTACCTGATACGTGTGTTCCTGGGCTTTCTGATGAGGCCCGCGAAGAGGAAGTGTTCAATTGGGACTAGTCAAGGTTTTGATAAGGCCACCGTTGATAATCCCGTAAACGTTGAACTCTTATCCTTATCCCATAATCCACCAAGCTGTGCGGGAATATAGGAGAAGCTGTTAGGCTGATTGAGACTGTAAGCGATAACGATAAGGATGAAGATCATGTGCTCGACTGTGATCTCGTAAGCCTGTAGCTCTCCTAAGTGTCCCTAACTCAGTGTTATGTGATTCTGACCATAGGGAGGTCGGTGTTTGTTGCTCCTGTGTTCTACTGGTCGGTGTGGAGAGGACTCGGTCGGTCCAGAGTCAAGTCCACTACAGTTCCTTCTAAGGCTATACATGATTTCCTAACGGACTAGACTATTCCTTCGCATTCTCTAAATTCTAAAATACATGGAATATAACTAACACAAGGATTACCTTAGACGAGATCATTTGAATCCTCCACTCGCTGCCCATCTATGACATAGGCCTTCGCTTTCTGAACAGGATGACTTCCTTCAGCTCCTTTCATCCTTGTTGCGTTCACCTCCGGCTTAGAAGCTGAATTGAGACAAGCATTAACATAATGACCTGATTGGTTGCATCGAAAGCACAGTCCCTTCTTCCTCTGTGTATCCAATGTCCAGCAAATACCTCGATGATATCTTCCGCAGTATGAGCAGGGTGAACTATCCTTAGGGTTTACCACTTCAGTGTTGGGAGTGGGGTATGGACTAGACCAATCCTTAGGTTCTTTGTCTTTGATAGGGCCCCCAACCTTCTTCACCCTCTTGTTCTTTTTCTCAGCCGCCCTTTGTTTCTTACTCTTTTCATAAGTACTGGTCATATTGACCAGTTGTGACAGGTTGGCAATATTTTGATACTCAAAGCCATCTTGATTCAGTGCGAAGCCCGGCTTCAAACTTGATGCACTTGCTTCTTTCATCAGCATCTCTGTAGCTTCCTGCATATCTGATCAGATCTTCAAACTTAAGCATACTCTCCGACGCTCATATCCCCTTGAACCAGATGCAGAAAGGCGATCTCCTTCTCTCTACGAACATCCTCAAGGAAATACTTTCCCAGAAAACGGATCTTAAACAGATCCCAAGTGATTGCCTGATGGTCCGCCTCCAAACCCCTTCGCATCTGATCCCACCAGTGTTCCGCTTCTCCAATCAGCATGTATTGTGCCAGTAAAACCTTCTGTTCATCTAGTGGTGCCATAGTGCATAGGATCTTTTCGATCTCTTGCAGCCAGAGTTGTGCTCCATCAGGGTTGAATCCTCTTTCAAACTTTGGAGGTTCATTCTTCCTGAATCGGGTCAACCAGTCGATCTCTGCAGGAGCTGGTTGTGGGTTTAGGGCTGCTGTTGCTTCTATATTCTCCGCCAGATTATGATGCATCTGAGCGATATTCGCAGCATGGGTCTGTTGCAACTGAGCCATGGTCGTTGCCTGATTCTGCTGCATTTATTTTCACCAGACTTTCTAGGATAGCAGCTACTCTATCATTTTCGGCGCGCCTTCCAGCCATAATGACTAAATCCTGAAGGAAATAGCCAATTAATGCTTATACAGTTGAGTAACTACTTAATTATCCTATCACTATGACTTAAACATTTGACTCTACATCGATTACTCGCTTGGTGAGTAACCATTGGAGTTACTTACAACTCCAAGGCCGAGGATAAACTTCTCTAATACCACTAAATGTAACACCCTATCTTAAATAAGACTCTAATTAACCCGATTAGATTTGGTTATTTGAAAATTTCTTTTAAAACATCTTAAATCATTTTAACTAATAAATAAAAATCTCCCGTCAAGACGGAGTTTCCTTTGTTTTAGGGACATTCCCAAAAATTTCACTTCCTTTAGACCTGTCAAGAACAATCATTTATACAATCCAGAAGCCAACAGGGCAAAATATATCTTAGTGCATTCATTTACATCATATCCAAAATATGAATAAGTTTTTGCAACTAGTTTTAGTTTTCCCCAAAAGGTAATATATATAACAAAGGCAAGTTTTGAAAATAAAACCCGGGGACTCAACTATGGTCCCACCCCAAAATATTCACACTCCACGGAGTGGAGTGTACTCCTGCTCGGCCATGAATCATGCAAGCTCCACTTCAGTACCTGTAATAAAAATGGCAATAAGGGTAGCATTACACAGAACTTAGAATAATGGGTTCTACAAAAGTATAGCAACACACTAAGGAAATGCACCATAAACTCTTGCCCATTAAATGCAATACCTAATAATATTAATCACAACTTACATTTACAACATATTCATTTCATGGACCTAAGTCATTAATTTCACTTGTTCCCAACACTTACTAGTCACTATAATTCATTTTATCTCCGAGTACTTCACCCTTCGAAAGGGTCCCTCATACACGTTTTCTATCCGAGTACTTCACCCTCCCCAAGGTTACCTCGTACACATATCCTACTCCGAGTACTTCACCCTCCGAAAGGGTCCCTCGTACACGCATTCTAAACCGAGTACTTCACCTTCCGCAAGGGTACCTCGTACACGCATCCTATTCCGAGTACTTCACCCTCCGCAAGGGTCCCTCATACACGCTTTCTATCCGAGTACTTCACCCTCCGCAAGGGTACCTCGTACACACATCCTAGTCCGAGAACTTCACCCTCTGAAAGTGTCCCTCATACACGCTTTCTATCCGAGTACTTCACCCTCCGCAAGGGTACCTCGTACAGTACCATTATTACCTTCCTTAGCTTTACTTATCGTTTTACATTTTCTTTCTTATCCTTTGTCATATTTCCTGAGTTTCTATCTCTTTTCATTATTTCCTCTTTATCACTAATTTATTTTATGTTCTTGATTTCTATTTCCATTCCTTATTCTCACTCTATTATTTATTCTCATTTCTCTTTTATTCTCCTCATGAATATTCTACCTTATTGTTATTAATCACTTTTTAATATATTATTTATTTTATAACTCATTACCTTGCTATCTATAAACATATTAACTTACTCTCATAAATCTACAAACATTTTTCCTTCCATTCTCACATACTAATCATTTTAATTGTTCATATCAACTACCCAAATGTTTTATACTCTACTTATTCCTATGCCCCTAGTCATCACTATAACATAAGAGAAACTACATCCTAAGCTAAGGTAATACAACCTCCTTACCTCAAATTGAAGGGAGAGAGAGTAACCAAGCCCTAGTTGTTCCTCCTTGTCCTAGCTGGCCACCTTGGAGTGATCAATAACCAGTGATGATGACTGAACTCGGGCTGAGAATCGTATGCAGGGAGTGAGTTTTTGTTCACTTGATCTCAGTAAGGCACAAGTGTTTAAGAGCTTCCATAGGTGTGAAGCTTGAAGAATCTGTGGGAAGGAGAGAGAGAGAGAGAGAGAGAGAGAGACTTGAGAGGAAGAGAGTATTATGGTGATATGGGGCTTGTATTTATGCTTAGGAGTTAAGGTTGATGATGATCATGATGTTTTTGATGATGGTTGTTGTTGGTTCGTGAGGTTTTGGAAGATGACGATGATGGGGTTCTCAAGCTTTAGAGAGAGAAAGTGGAAAAGATGAAGTTGATATGCGTGGGTGTGTATGGTGCTGCTGTTTGTTTTGTTTTTTTATCTTTATATCATGACTTGCTTGAGAGATAGAAAATGAGTGGTGGTGGTTTGTTGGCTTCCTGAGGAAGCTTAAAACGTGTGGCTGGGGTATTGCCCATACTGACACGAGTGCTTAACCGAGGTAAATGATGTGCCTGGGCGCGGCAAACGCTGTAAGAGTCATCTATTTTTGGTGTTGGTGCTCGGCCGAAAGCTTGTAACTCCCTTAAGTGTCCCCATCTCGGTGTGTTATGAATCCGACCAAGATCATGGTCGGTGCTCGTAAACTGAGTGCTACTGGTTGGCGTATGATCGAGTCGATCGGACTGGAGTCATGGGGACTGTGTTTGGATCTCGGTGCTCGAATCCCTGGAGGCACCCACTCGAATGAGATAGGTAAGTCGAAATGCTCGGCGCGTAGAGGCCGAGATACGTTGCGACGACACGACATCGGTTTAGCCTCTCTAACGAGATGCTAGACACATGGAGACCGAGATATCTTGACATCGATGCAAGGTCGGTGTGGCCTCACGATGGTCGATAAGAGGCTGAACTTATAATCAGTTGACACCAAGCGACTTGTTGTGGTCGACAGGATATTGCTGAGGTAAGTGCGTATGATCGTCCAACACGAAGCGGCTCGATGTGGTCGACTGGCCACTGCCAAGGGGTGTAAAACGAAACGAGGTCGGTTCTCATGAGCTCATTGCTAACGGGTCAGTTAAAATCCCTTTAAACCCGAGAAGGCTATGTACGACTTATGATCGGCTGACACGAAGCGACTTGTTGAGGTCGGTTGATTACAGCCGAGGTGTGAGAAGCGTTATGAGCTCGGCTTGTGACTCTGGAAGTCGTTCATTGGTCAGATAGGATAGGATAGGTCGGACCGAGGTCCAATCCACTACACTTCCACCCTCTTATTCTTATGATTTCCATTAATTTCACTTAGAATTATCCTGATTAAATTTGGAACTAAAAATCAGGATGTTACACTTCTTTTTCCAAGTATACCCTTATTTATTGCATTCTCTTTTTTACCACCTATATCTCCAATTCTCCATATTTCTTCAATATAATCTTCACATACAATATTTATTATTACTTTAATTTTTCTCTCGTGTATGTTATTAATTGAGGCTAATTTGATCGAAATATACATCATTTACTCATTTTTTAATCAAAGAGCCTAATACTTCATTTGTTCTATTTTGTTTGGCATTTTAAGCTTTTTTTTTCATTCCATATATACTATCTTTTTACAATTCCAATGCATAAACATACTCCCTCCGGTCTTGTTTATTAGCAAAAATAACTACGGACACAAGTATTAAGAAAAAATAGTTAGATGCATTTAACTTTCTTAAATTCATAAAAAAAAGTAGACTTGTTTAGTAAACTTGTATTGAGAATGTAACAAAACTTAAATGATTCTACCACTTAATAAAGATATTTTAGGAATGATTATATTGGGTATAAAAAGTTAGTTAGTTTTTGCTTATATTTAAGACCACTAATGAAGTGTCTTTTTTTGCTTATAATTAAGATTGAAGGGAGTATTTTTTTTTCAATTTTAACATTTCATTCAATCATTTGATTTACTCTTCATTAATTATACTTTTATCTCTCTCTCATCTTTAAACCACTATAACACATTTTCTAATAAAAATTAAATGTTACTACAATTATCAATAAGGATTAAATAAGAGCATTTTAAACAAAGTATACATAAAACTTATAATAAAACATTTTCTTAATTTGTGTGTATATCTAAAAGGTCAAACAAAATGAAACGGAGAGAGCAGAACTTAGAACAACATGTTTGGTTACTCGTTATAAAATCAATTTTGGTTCCTAAATTACCGTGATGCAGAAGAAACTGTTAATAATATTGACGTTTCAACACTAATTTTGCATTAACTAACCATAGAACCAAACAAACACTTAATTTTGTGACGGGGGAGTATTGATTTTATGAGAATTCATTAGTTATCGTGTCGCAAAGTGCATTTTTTTTTTCTTCGTGTGCCTTGTGATGCTGCTTGCTGGGTTTGGGAATCAATGGTGAAAATAATATAAAATTGTTTAGAAAAGATTCAAATAATTGTTGCCCCAACGTGGATTTTAATTTATGGTTTCTTGAGATTCTGCATAGCTTGGGTATCACTGTATGAGGCTAGGAATTTCAATGCTCAAAAGTCAAATTGAGCTTTTGCTTCGAGATATGTTATCCTTGAACAGTGAAACCTCACAAGGAATTTTTATTATTTTTTTCTCTCGAATTATAAGCATATCTAACAATTTTTATATTTGTTACGGATATTAGTTGATTGTATTTAATTTTCTCAAATTTATAAAAAAATATATGGATTTTAGAAAAGTAGTATCGGGAATTAAACAAAAATTATTTGAGATTACAATTTTCTAGAAATGTTTTAGGAAAATGACATTGGAAATAAAACAAAAAAGTTGGTTAATTTTGCTTATATTTTAACGGTCTTGCTGGCACTTGTTAAGATTCCTACATTTAGAAAAACAATCATCAATGCACATTACTCCCTGTCTTGAGAATCTAAAAAAATGCATTTTTCAATGATTATTTACTACATTTAGCTTCTTAACAAGTGCACAAAAAACAATTGTTAGCATTTGTCATATTTTAAACCAAAAAAAAAGAAAATACTCCCTCCGTCCCTTAATATAGGGCACCATTTTGGTAGAATTGGTGTCCTTTTTTATAAGTCGTTTTAGAATATCTAGGTAGTATTAATGAGTTTATTTCAAATACACCGCTCATAATTGCATAGGGGTGATATGGTAATGATTACAATAGAGAGAGAAATAAATAGAGTTGTATAGTTTTTAATAGGGGTAACCTTGGAATGACAACATATTTTTTGATAAATTTGAGAGTAATAATTACTTTTCTTAATATGTGTGAATTAGGCAAAAATAACTTATATTAAGGAACAAAGGAAGTACTCCCTCCGTACCAAAATATAAGTCGCTTTGACTTATTTCACACAAATTAAGAAAAGTAATCATTACACTTAATTTTATAAAATAATATGTTCACTTTCCAGATTTACCCCTATTTAAATTTTACATTTCTCTTTCCTACTTTAATTAACTCTACATTTTCTTTATCTCTCCTTTAAAGAATTTATTGCAATAGGAAAATGTGAAGTGCAATTATGATGGGTATATTTGGAAACAAAAAATTAATACTACCTAGAAATCTTAAAACGACTTATATTTTGAGACACAAAAGTCTTCATTTTGGTGCCCTATATTTTGGTACGGAGGGAGTATATCTTTTTCCTTATAATTCGAGTAAAAGGAAGTAATACAATACTCATTAGACAATGTATCATTAATTAATATTGATTTAGAGGAGAATTCATTAATGTTATCGTGCCCCAAGGTGCATTTTAATTTATGGTTTCTTGAGATTCTGCATAGTTGGGGTATCACTACAGTTCTTTATCTTGAATTATAAAAAAAAAACATATTTTTCTCTTTTTAAAATATACTCCCTTCGATCCTTATTATAGGATATACTTAACCGAATTACACATACCAAGAAAAGTGATTGGTTTTATGAATTCTATGAGAATATATTGTAACATTACAATTTTACCCCCTTAACTTTTCTTGGAAAATTCGCACTCATTAATGAACAACAAAAAACACATACTCCCTACGTTCCATATTATTTGTCACTATAGCCTTTTTAATTTGTTCCAAATTATTTGTCGTTTTAGGAATTCGAGGATGTATTAATTGATTTTTTCCACCTTTAACCTTGTATTAATGTGTTGAAATATGTGAAATGGGTGATAATTAATGTACTTTAAGGGTATTATAGTAAAGTTATCTAATAATTCTCTTGAAAATTGAAATATTAAATAACTTTCTTAATCCGTGTGAAATTTCTAAAGTGACAATTAAATTGGAACGGAGGGAGTAGATAGCCAAAGCATTTAATAAGGGCAAAAAAGAGAAAAATCAATAAATGATGCATAGAAAATATAAAGTGACTTATAATTAGGACCAATATAACTTTCTAGAATGTGACCTATATATAGGACCGGAGGGAGTAATCAAAATTACTTTATTTAATTCGAAATATAAGCAATAAAAAACATACTTCTTTTGATTTAAAATAAAATCAAAATTAACTAACTTTATTAAATTTTATTTCATTCCTAATGTCACTTTCTTAAAATATCTCTAGAAAATTGTTATCTTATTTAATTTTTGTTTCATTCCCAATACCACTTTCCTAAAATATCTATATTTTTTTATAAATTTGAGAAAATTAAATACAGTCAACTAACCTCCTAAATAAACATAAAATTGGTTAAAATTGTTTATAATTCGAGCTGGAGAAAGTAACCAACTTTATTAAATTTTCTTTCATTCACAATGCCACTTTCCTAAAACAAATCTAGAAAATTTTTATCTTATTTAATTTTTATTTTATTTCCTATACTACTTTCCTAATAGTATCAATTAACCTCATTAATAAGTATAAAAAGTGGTTAAAGTTACTTACAGTATAAATTAAGCCCGAGAGAGTATGAGACTAGGAGTTTCAATGCGTAAAAAGTCAAATTAAGCTTCTGTTTCGAGATCTGTTATCCTTGAACAGCGAAAACTGACAAGGATTTTCTAACTACTACTCCTATAATTATCATTAGACAAGATATCATTAAATTTTTTGGTAGAACTGAAAGGGTATCATTAATTAGTATTGATTTTGATGAAAATTCATTAAAGTTATTGTGGCCCAACATGCATTTTTTTATTTTTATAATCCCAACGTGCATTTTAATTTATGGTTACTTGGGATTCTGGATAGTTAATTTATGGTTACCTGGGATTCTGGATAGTTGGGGGTATCACTGTACTACTCTTCCCAAAAAAAATATATTTCTCTTGGTTTTAAATATAAGCAAAATTAACTAACTTTATTAAATTTTGTTTCCTTTCCAATGTCACTTTTTAAATCATATCTAGAAAATTCTTATCTTATTTAATTTTTTTTATTTCTAATACTATTTTCCTAAAATCAACTAACCTCCTTAATAAACGTAAAAAGGGATTAAAGTTGAGCTAGAGGGAATATGAGGCTAGAAATTTCAATGCTCAAAAGTCAAATTGATTAGGATTTTTTAACTACAACCTTCATCCCTAATTATAAGGCCTTCTTGATAAATTTTACGTTCATTAAGAAAGTAGAATAATTTAGTTAATTGTATTGGAAATGTGAACTTTTGATATGTATTTTCAAAATTACCCCTGTTAATATTATTGGGAATCTAAAAAGTGTTAATTAAATAGGGGTGTTTGTGGAAAAAAAATAATTAATGCTCATTTAAAATTGGTAAAGAACCTTATAAAATAGAGACAAAATAAAAGTGTTAAGGATGTCTTATAATTAGGGACGGAGGAAGTACTACAATTCTCATTAGACAGGTATCATTAATTAGTATTGATTTTGACGAGAAATCATTAAAGTTATCGTGCCCCAATAATGTGCAATTTTTTTTTCTTCGTTTGCCTTGAGATGCTGCTGGCTGGGTTTGAGAATCAATGGTGAAAATAATACTGTTTTTGTTTGTGTTTTAAGGTTATGTATGAGTTTTAATAAATGATTAAATATTGTAAGGATTTGTTGCATTTTAACTATAATATTACTATATTCATTATTGAAGAGAGAGAAAGGTATTGAAAGTGAAAAGAAGAGTGTAATAAATAGGGGTGTATTTGGAAAATAACATTAATTATGTATTGGGTTTATACAACATGATTTATGAAAAAAAAAAGTACAAATACGAAAATAATATTACATATAAAACGGAGGAGTATAAAATTGTTCAGAAAAGAAGTAAATAATTGTTGTTGGGGTGCTTTTTTTTTTTTGCTTTGTGTGCCTTGTGATGCGGCTTGCCGGGTTTGGGAATCAATAGTGAAAATATTACTATCTCCGTCTTTAAATATAAAGTCTTTTTGTAAATTTCACGTACATTAAGAAAGTAGAATAATTTAGTTAATTATATTGGAAATATGAAATTTTGATATGTAATTTCAAAATTACCCTTATTAATATTATTGGAAATCTAAAAAGTGTTACATAAATAGAGGTATTTGTGAAAAAAAAATTAATTAATGATCAATGAAAATTGGTATGAGGCTTTATAAATAGAGACAAAGTAAAATTGTAAAGAGGGCTTTGTATTTATGGACGGAGGTAGTATAAAATTGTTTTCAAAAAATGTAAATAATTGTTGCCCCAACGTGCATTTTAATTTGAGTTGTAGAATACAAACGTCACCTTATATCCCCAAACCCCAATTTTAAAAGTGAAATTACCATAATGCTTAATTAAAAAAAAACTAGAATACAAACCCTTTTTTTTATCCCAAAACCCTTTTTTCTCCAAAAACCCCTTTTTTCATATATCCTATTATAGAAATTTCCTACTCACTATTTTCTCCAAAAAAAAAAACTTCTTCTTCTCCCTTTTATCACTCAACCTCTCTCTCTCTCTTCTCCAAAAGTAATAGTTTTTTGGCATCCACTTTCATCAAAATCGAGTTTTTGGTGCATCACTGGAGTAGTGTTCGTGTTGGCGATTGCGTTGGCACTAAGGTACGTTTTTTTTTAAAAAAAACTGGACGTCCGTTTTCCGACTGTCCAGTCTCGAAAAACCAAATTTCGACTCCGGACTCTCAGAAATCATGCTTAATTTCTGACCCACGTATCTCGAAAAATATAATTTGACTTTAGTGTGTACTATATGATTTCTGAGAGTCTCGAGTTGGAATTTGATTTTCCGATACTGAACAGTCGGAAAACGTACGTCTAGTTTAAAAAAAAAGTACTTTAGTGACAACGCAATCGCCAACACGAACACTACTCCAGTGATGCACCAAAAACTCGATGTTGATGAAAGTGAATGTCAAAAAACTATTACTTTTGGAGAAGGGAGAGAGAGGTTGAGTGATAAAAGGGAGAGGAAGAGGGGTTTTTTTTTTTTTGAAGAAAGTAAGGAGTAGGAAGTTTCTATAATAGGATATATGAAAAAAGGGGTTTGGGGTTTATGGATAATTTTAGGAAGGTGAAAAGGGTTTTGGGGTTTGGGCATAAAAAAAGGGGTTTGTATTCTAGTTTTTTTTAATTAAGGCATTATGATAATTTCACTTTTAAAATTGGGGTTTGGGAATATAAGGTGGGTTTGTAATCTACAACTATTTTAATTTAAGGTCTCTTGTGATTCTACTTAGTTGGGGTGTCACTGCGTGAGGCTAGGAATTTCAATACTCAAAAAGTCAAGTTTTGAGATCTGTTATCCTTGAACAGTGAAACCAGACAAGGATTTTCTTCTGTTCTTCGTGTTCGAATTATAAATAAATTCAACAACTTTTAAATTTATTAAGGATGTTAGTTGAATGTATTTAATTTTTTCAAATTTATAAAAAAAATAGAGGTATTTAGGAAAGTAGTATTGAAAATGAAACAAAAATTAATTAAGATTACAATTTTCTAAAGATGTTTTAGGAAAGTGACATTGAGAATAAAACAAAATTTAATAAAGTTAATTAATTTTGCTGATATTTTAAACCAAGAAAAAATTTTTTTCTTATAATTCGAGCAAAAGGGAGTACTACACTTCTCATTAGATAAGGTATCATTAATTAGTACTGATTATGATGAGAATTCATTAAAGTTATCGTGCCCCAACCTGCATTTTAATTTAGTCCTCCCTCCGTTTCATAATTTTTGTCCTTTTGGACTTGGGCATATAGATTAAGAAAATATTAATTATTGTAAGTATTATGTATAGTTTGTCCAAAATGCCCCTATTTAATCCTTATTGAAAATTGTAGTAGTATTTAATTTTTATTAGTAAGTGTGTCCATTAATTAATGTATAGTGGTTTAGAGGTGAGAGAAATGATAAAAGTATAATTAATGAGGAGTGAATGAAATGAGTGGATGAAAGGTTAAAATTGGAAAGAAAAATATGTTTATGTATTGGAATTGTAAAAGGACAAAAGGTATGAAATAAGAAAAAAAGGCTAAAAGGACAAATATTATGAAACGGAGGAAGTATCGTTTAATTTCTTGTGATAAGCATAAAAAATGGTACTCCCTCCGGTCCTATATATAGGGCATACTTAACCGTATTCCCCGGACCAAGGAAAGTAGTTAGTTTTGTGAATTTTATGAGAATATATTGTAACATTACAATTTTATCCCCTCCACTTTCTTGGAAAGTTCACATTCATTAATGAATAGCAAAAAAAACATAGTTAGTCAAAACATTTAATAAGGGCGAAAAAAAGAAAAAACAATTAATGATGCATAGAAAATATAAAGTGACTTATATATAGGATCAAAGATTTCTTTTAGAAGGTGACCTATATATAGGACCAGAGGGAGTAAAGTTGATTATAATTTGAGCTCGAGGGAGTATGAGGTTAGGAATTTCAATGCTCAAAAGTCAAATTGAGCTTTTGTTATCCTTGAACAGTGAAACCTGACAAAGATTTTCTAACTACTACAATTCTCAATAGACAAGGTATCATTAATTTTTTTGGTACAACCGAATGGTATCACTAATTAGTATTGATTTCTATGAGAATTCATTAAAGTTATCGTGCCCCAACGTGCATTTTAATTTAGTACTCCCTCCGTTTCATAATATTTGTCCTTTTGGACTTGGGCATATAGATTAAGAAAATATTAATTATTGTAAGTATTATGTATAGTTTGTCCAAAATGCCCCTATTTAATTCTTATTGAAAATTGTAGTAGTATTTAATTTTTATTAGTAAGTGTGTCCATTAATTAATGTATAGTGGTTTAGAGATGAGAGAGATGATAAAAGTATAATTAATGAGGAGTGAATGAAATGAGTGGATGAAAGGTTAAAATTGGAAAGAAAAATATGTTTATGTATTGGAATTGTAAAAGGACAAAAGGTATGAAACAAGAAAAAAAGGCTAAAAGGACAAATATTATGAAACGGAGGAAGTATCGTTTAATTTCTTGTGATAAGCATAAAAAATGGTACTCCCTCCGGTCCTATATATAGGGCATACTTAACCGTATTCCCCGGACCAAGGAAAATAGTTAGTTTTGTGAATTTTATGAGAATATATTGTAACATTACAATTTTATCCCCTCCACTTTCTTGGAAAGTTCACATTCATTAATGAATAGCAAAAAAAACATAGTTAGTCAAAACATTTAATAAGGGCAAAAAAAAGAAAAAACAATTAATGATGCATAGGAAATATAAAGTGACTTATATAAAGGACCAAAGATTTCTTCTAGAAGGTGACCTATATATAGGAACAGAGGGAGTAAAGTTGATTATAATTTGAGCTCGAGGGAGTATGAGGTTAGGAATTTCAATGCTCAAAAGTCAAATTGAGCTTTTGTTATCCTTGAACAGTGAAACCTGACAAAGATTTTCTAACTACTACAATTCTCAATAGACAAGGTATCATTAATTTTTTTGGTACAACTGAATGGTATCACTAATTAGTATTGATTTCGATGAGAATTCATTAAAGTTATCTTGCACCAACGTGCATTTTAAGTTATGGTTTTTTGGATTCTGCATAGTTGGGATATCACTGTAGTACTTCTTCTGACTCGAATTATAAGAAAAAAAAAATATTTCTCTTGATTTAAAATATAAGCAAAATTAACTAATTTTATTAAATTTTGTTTCATTCCCAGTGTTACTTTTTTAAATGATATCTTGTTATCTTATTTAATTTTTGTTTCATTTCCAATACCACTTTTCTAAAATCAACTATCCTCCTTAATAAACATAAAATGTGGTTAAAGTTGCTTATAATTTGAGTCAGAGGGAGTACGAGGCTAGGAATTTCAATGCTCAAAAGTCAAATTGAGCTTCTATTTCGAGATTTGTTATCCATTAACAATGAAACATGACAAGGATTTTATAACTTCTACAATTCTCATTAGACAAGGTATCATTAATTAGTTTTGATTTTGATGAGAATTCATTAAAGTTATCGTGCCCCAACGTGCATTTTAATTTATGGTTTCTTGGGATTCTGCATAGTTAAGATATCACTGTAGTACTTCCTCCGACTCGAATTATAAGCAAAAAAACATACTTCATTTGGTTTAAAATATAGTAAGCAAAATTAACTAACTTTATTAAATTTTGTTTCATTCTCAATGTCACTTTCCTAAAACATATATAGAAAATTGTTATCTTATTTTATTTTTGTTTCATTCCCAATATTACTTTTCTAAAATCAGCTGACCTCCTTAATAAGCGTAAAAAGTGGTTAAAATTGCTTATAATTTGAGCCGGAGGGAGTATGAGGCTAGGAATTTCAAATTGACCTTCTGTTTCGAGATTTGTTATCCTTGAACAGTAAAACCTGACAAGGATTTTCTACTACTCCATCCGTTCCTTTTTATCTGTCATATTTCAAAAAAAATACGCCCCTTAAGAAAATCAATCATTACTTAGATTTCCAATACATTAATTATGTTTTTTTCCCACTATACCCTTTCTCTTTCTATAATCATTAATTTTTCTCCACTACTTATGTAAACCAAGACTTATTAAATAGGGGCAAACATGGAAAATAGCATTTATTACATTCTTGAATTTTTCAATATGACAGATAAAAAGAAACAAAATAACTCTCCAAAAAACGATACTTAAAAAAGGAACGGAGGGAGTACTATACAATTCTCATCAGAGAATGTATCATTGATTTGTATTGATTTTGATGAGAATTCATTAAACTTAAACGTGAATTGTAATTTATGGTTCTTTGGGATTTTGCATAGTTGGGGTATTAGGCTAGGAATTTCAATGCTCAAAAATCAAAGAGAGCTTCTGTTTCGAGATTTATGTTTCGAGGTCCTTTGGAATTTATTACTCCCTTCGTTCCTATTTATCTGTCATATTTCAAACAAAACACGTCCATTAAGAAATCCAATCATTACTCAAATTTCCAATGCATTAATTATGTTTTTTCCTACTATACCCTTTCTCTCTCTATAATCATTAATTTTTCTCCAATACTTACATAAACCAAGACATATTAAATAGGGGCAAACATGGAAAATAACATTTATTACACTCTTGAAATCCTCAATACGACAGATAAAAAGAAACAAAAAATCTCTTAAAAAAACGACAGATAAAAAGGAACGGAGGGAGTACTCCCTTTGTTCCACATTATCTATCAATTTAGCATTTTTAACTTGTTCGAAATTATTTGTCGTTTTAGGAAGTCGAGGATGTATTAATTGATTTTTTCCAACTTTAACCTTGCATTTAATGTGTTGAAATATGTGAAATGAGTGATAATTAATGCACTTCAAGGATATTATCGTTGTAGGGTTAACCAGTATTAGCAGCACTTAGTCCCTACGGGAAGAACTCTGGCCGAGTACAAGATTGGCATATCAAGAAGCCCACCTGACCTCCGCACAGGTCGGAACTATACCAGTTAACTCGACCTCGGACTAATCAGGAGTTGTTGGCTTTAACAGACCTTCCACAGGTCAAACGCTCCTCAACCGACTTGATGTTCATCAGGTCGGACCCCCTCATATGGTCGCTGACCGACCGTACACTCAGCCTCCACTAGGAGTACCCCGAGTGGCCCAACTAGGGATGGGTGGGCATTCGTCCGACCTCGGGACGTCGTACAGGTCATGTATCACACACCCAACATCCTTAAACAGGCTAGACATGAGAATGGAAATGCTGATCTGTCCAGGTTCAAGAATACTAAGAGTTACCCTAATTTAGGGAAAATCCCAGATATTTTGCAGATATTCCCTGAACTTGATGTCAGCATGTAAACCCTAAAGGGCCTCCCCTTTGGGCCCTATCCGTTAGACCCTATAAAAGGCATAATGCTGCCTAGGGTTCAGGTACGTTCTCTCATCCCTAAGTTGTCACTATTTGACACACTTTATTGACAGAGGGAGACACTGGGTATTCTTACTGAATATATTCAGATATTTCCATAACCGTCACACAGAAACCCCTAATCTTACTCAGATTTCAGGACCACTAGTCATTGGTCTTGAGGTCTCCAAGGTCAGGGACATTTCCTATTTTTCTGATTCACTACATTGGCGCCGTCTGTGGGGATGACAAACTTCGATCCCCATCCACGCTGAAATAGCAACAAAAACCCAAACGTTCTCCATTTCCTCTCCTTTTCAACAAGATGGCTGACAACGTGAACAGTAATGGGGGTCGTGGAGGCTCCTCTCATGGCCATTCAGGATTCAGGGGACGGGGACATAGAGGCCAAGTGGAACCTCCCTTCCGTCTGGAAGCCATGGAAGCTCCACCACCACCTCCTCAGGATAGCGCTGCAGAGGGGCATGGCCCCGCCAAAAGCAAGCCATGTTAGTTCCATGGTGAATGTTTTGATAATGAAAAAAGGTTACAAAGTGTTTTGAACAAGCTACAAAGATGTTGATCAAGTTTCAAGTTCAACAAGCAACAACAAACATCAAGTGAAGAGAGAAAACAAGCTCATGAAGACTTAGTTTGAGTGTAATTGTATTTGTTTTATCTTTTGCCTCTCAAGCTTCTTAGGTCTTTTATTTGGGTAGTTTATTTAGAGAGTAGTGAATCTCTTTCATAAGTCATGATTAAATCATAATTTGAGTTTTCACTTAACCTAGAATCAATAGGTGGCTTAAAGGTTTTAAAGGAAAGGTTTGGTTTTGAGAAAACAAGTTTTAAACAAGTATCAGATGTGTTTAATCGATTAAGAACATATTTAATCGATTAGTACTCGATTAAGTAAAGATTTAATCGATTAAACACTGCTGAACTGGTTTTTTAAAATACGATTTTCACTTCTCAAAATCAGTTTTCAAGTGCTACAACTTTTGGGTATTCTATATAAACCTATTCCTAACCTTTGTGATTAATACATCTCTTTCATAATCAATTTTACAAGAATCAAGTCACTCTATTCTCTCTCAATTTCAAAGATCAAAGCTTTCATATTTTCATATTCTTTGATCAAGAACCTTTGAATCTCTTATTGTGAATTGTCATAGCTATTGATTGAGATTCATAGGATTGTTATTATGTTTTCAATTGTGTTGTAATCTTTGAAAAAGGCAAGCCATCTACAACAACAAAGAAGACTTGGTGTGTCGTTTATCATCAAGCAAGTTCATTCAAGCAATTGAAGAAGAAAGTCTTGGTTGTGAATCAAGCAAAGTGAAGACTTGGTGTGTGGATTATCATCAAGCAAAGAAGACTTGTTGTGTCGATTATCAACAAGGGGTAGAGGTTAGATTAGAGAGAAGATCAATAGGATTACAAGGCAAGGGTGTGGTATCTCTTGTAGGCTAGCAAGAAGGGAGTCTTGTGAGGCACTTACTTGTAATTTGAGAACTCTAATTCCTCATAGTGAAGAATCTCTCTTGGTTGAAGAGGGGACTGGATGTAGCTTTCAAGCGGATGAAAGTGAACCAGGATAAATCACTGTGTCGTATCTCTAAACCCTTAACTCTTTACATTCAAGTCATTGATTGTGTTCTTGGTTGAAAACCTAGAAAAAGATTGATTTTCATAATTGATTGAATTGAATCTTTATTGTTCAAATTGATAAAGGGAAAATCATTTTCATAACTAGGATAATCAATAAGAATATAGGTGTTAATTGTTTCCGCTGAATCTCTGATCTTACGTGTTAATTGATTGATTTTCGTATTCGATTGAAAAAGTGATTTTTCAGTTTCTGATAGTTTAAATCGATTAAGTGTTCGTTTAATCGATTAAGGACTTTTGAACTTTCAGGTTTAATCGATTAATACTCGAGTAAATTGCAGGTTAATCGATTAAATTTCAGTTTAATCGATTAAATGCTGTAGAATTTGCAAAAATCATTTGTTTTAATTGTTTCGATTTGTTTCGTTCGAAAATATTTCAAGGTTTCTTTTACACCTATTAAAAACCCCCCCTTCTAGGTGTTCTCCTAGGGTTCCTTAGTTGTTTCAACCACCAATTGCGGTTTCTTCAATTGGTATCAGAGCTCGGTCGAAAGACACGAGCATAAGAGCTTTTTCGTAAAGATCCTTTAAGAAAATCGCAATGGGATTCGTACCCTTTGGTGGTGAAGGTTATTCAATAAATCGTCCTCCATTGTTTGCCGGAGAAGGCTATGCATATTGGAAAGTTAGAATGAAAATCTTTATCCAAGCCATAGATAGTGAAATTTGGAAAGTAGTTGAAAAAGGTCCTCATATCCCCCCTAGTTTAGTTGAAGGTGTAGAACAATTGATCCCCGAGGATAAGTGGAAGGATGATGATAGAAAGAAAGTACAATATGATTATAAAGCAAAGAATATCATCACATCTGCTTTATCCTATGACGAGTTCTTTAGGGTTTCCCAATGTTCTAGTGCTAAGGAAATGTGGGACACTTTACAAGTGACTCATGAAGGAACTAGTGAGATTAGGAGAGCTAGATTGAATGCTTTAATGCGTGATTATGAATTGTTTCATATGCTTCCAAATGAATCTATTAATGATATGCAAAAGCGTTTTACTCATATTATTAACCATTTACTTGCTCTTGGTAAGAATTTCTTACAAGGTGAACTTTCTAACAAAGTGTTGAGATGTTTAGACAGGAATTGGCAACCAAAAGTAACGGCTATTGTTGAATCTAAGAATTTGGATGCTATGGATCTAGCAACACTCTTTGGAAAGCTTCAAGAACATGAAATGGAGCTTGGACGATTAAGTATCAATGAAGAGTCGGATAAGAACAAAGAAAGAAAGGGACTTGCTCTTAAAGTCAATAGATCATACAAAAAGAAAGAGAGTTCCGATGATGATGATAGTGAAGATTCCGATTCGGATGTTGATGAAAAAGACATGAAACTTTTACTAAGGAAGTTTGACAAATTTCTAAGGAGAAAAGGAAGGTTGAACAAAGACAAAGGTAAAGAGAAGGATTCCCCACACTACAAGACCAAGACTTCAAAAGAAGGTGTAGTTTTCCATGAATGTGGAAAGCCCGGTCATCTCAAGTACTCATGCTCTAAGTATCTCAAGAAGAAGGAGAAAGACAAGAAAAATTCTAAATCTAAAAGAGCATACATAGTTTGGGATAGTGATGAAGATAACAAGAAAAGCACATCGAGTAGTTCATCGGATGATGAAGAAGCCGCTTGTCTTAACTTGATAACTCTAGTAAATGATGAAGAACAAAGTTCAAATGATGAATCAAGTTATCAAAGCAAGGATAGCAATGTAAGTCATACTAAATCCGAAATTTCTTCTAAATATGAATTGTTATATAATGCTTATGAAGAAATGCATGAACAACTTGAAAAACTAGTTTTGAAAAACATTGAAAGAAAGAAGCTCATTTTGAGACATCAAAAAGAGATTTTAGAACTTCAAAAACAAGTTGATGAGCTTAATCTTGAAAATGAAACTCTTGATCTTATATATGCTAGTTCTTCTTGTGATTGTGCTAGTAGAGTGAATATTGTGGTTGATTGTGAGAATTGCAAGTTGCTTAAAGATGAAAATGCTATTTTGAAAAATGAGCTTGCAAGTTTCACAAATGGTGATATTAGATTGCGCACATTGTTAAATTTTCAAAGAGGAAATTCAAACAAGTTTGGTTTGGGTTATACTAATGCTAAGAGTAAATCTCATAGAAATGTTGTTGATTTTTCAAAGGTTGATTTTTCAAATGCACCAACATGTTTCTATTGTGGTACTCATGGACATACTTCAAATGTGTGTTATGTTAAAGTGCATGGTATACCTAAAGGAGATTTTGTTTGGATGAAAAAGGGTGAAAGTCCCTACACTAACAAAAATGGATCCAAAACCATTTGGATACCAAAAAGCAAAGCATGATTGTTTTGTAGGTATGATTGAAGAGCAAAGGGCTTACAAGTGTTATTCATACATTTGCATCTTCAATTGGTATTACTTTTGCATCTCAAAAGAAGTCCTACAAATTTGGTACAAGTGATATTGATGATTATAGTATCTTCTCAATTGGTATCTCCTCAATTTCTTTTCTAAAGTTCAATTGATACTAATTTTGATGATTAGATGATTATCATGTTTTCGTTGTTATTGAAGAAATATCACAATATATCTTATTTCTTTACATTGATGATATCTCAATTGGTATTATGACTTCTTAGTATTTTAATTGGTTCATAATTCATTGTTATATTTTCTTGCCAATTGGTATCACATTTCAAAGTATAATACTTTTTATATTTCAATTGATATCAATGTTGTGAAGAAATAAATGTGAATTTCTCTATTTTGGCTTAATATTTTATATTTCAATTGGTGTATATATTACTTTTTGATAATGCCAAAGGAGGAGAAGTAGTTGTTTTGAAATAGATGTTTTGTTTTGGAGAAAGGTTGTTTTGTTGTTTTTATGTAGGTTGAGCTAAGTTGTTGAAGATAGGGGGAGAATCAAGCTTCTATCAATTGGATTTCAAATATCAAATGCATTGATTGAGGGGGAGCAAGTTTCTCACCAAGTGATCAAATTGTTAAAGCATCAACAACTTCAATCAAATTCAAAACATGGTTTGTCATTTTCAAAAAGGGGGAGATTGTTAGTTCCATGGTGAATGTTTTGATAATGACAAAAGGTTACAAACTGTTTTGAACAAGCTACAAAGATGTTGATCAAGTTTCAAGTTCAACAAGCAACAACAAACATCAAGTGAAGAGAGAAAACAAGCTCATGAAGACTTAGTTTGAGTGTAATTGTATTTGTTTTATCTTTTGCCTCTCAAGCTTCTTAGGTCTTTTATTTGGGTAGTTTATTTAGAGAGTAGTGAATCTCTTTCATAAGTCATGATTAAATCATAATTTGAGTTTTCACTTAACCTAGAATCAATAGGTGGCTTAAAGGTTTTAAAGGAAAGGTTTGGTTTTGAGAAAACGAGTTTTAAACAAGTATCAGATATGTTTAATCGATTAAGAACATATTTAATCGATTAGTACTCGATTAAGTGAAGATTTAATTGATTAAACACTGCTGAACTGGTTTTTTAAAATAAGATTTTCACTTCTCAAAATCAGTTTTCAAGTGCTACAACTTTTGGGTATTCTATATAAACCTATTCCTAACCTTTGTGATTCATACATCTCTTTCATAATCAATTTTACAAGAATCAAGTCACTCTATTCTCTCTCAATTTCAAAGATCAAAGCTTTCATATTTTCATATTCTTTGATCAAGAACCTTTGAATCTCTTATTGTGAATTGTCATAGCTATTGATTGAGATTCATAGGATTGTTATTGTGTTTTCAATTGTGTTGTAATCTTTGCAAAAGGCAAGCCATCTACAACAACAAAGAAGACTTGGTGTGTCGTTTATCATCAAGCAAGTTCATTCAAGCAATTGAAGAAGAAAGTCTTGGTTGTGAATCAAGCAAAGTGAAGACTTGGTGTGTGGATTATCATCAAGCAAAGAAGACTTGTTGTGTCGATTATCGACAAGGGGTAGAGGTTAGATTAGAGAGAAGATCAATAGGATTACAAGGCAAGGGTGTGGTATCTCTTGTAGGCTAGCAAGAAGGGAGTCTTGTGAGGCACTTACTTGTAATTTGAGAACTCTAATTCCTCATAGTGAAGAATCTCTCTTGGTTGAAGAGGGGACTGGATGTAGCTTTCAAGCGGATGAAAGTGAACCAGGATAAATCACTGTGTCGTATCTCTAAACCCTTAACTCTTTACATTCAAGTCATTGATTGTGTTCTTGGTTGAAAACCTAGAAAAAGATTGATTTTCATAATTGATTGAATTGAATCTTTATTGTTCAAATTGATAAAGGGAAAATCATTTTCATAACTAGGATAATCAATAAGAATATAGGTGTTAATTGTTTCCGCTGAATCTCTGATCTTACGTGTCAATTGATTGATTTTCGTATTCGATTGAAAAAGTGATTTTTCAGTTTCTGATAGTTTTAATCGATTAAGTGTTCGTTTAATGGATTAAGGACTTTTGAACTTTCAGGTTTAATTGATTAATACTCGAGTAAATTGTAGTTTAATCGATTAAATTTCAGTTTAATCGATTAAATGCTGTAGAATTTGCAAAAATCATTTGTTTTAATTGTTTCGATTTGTTTCGTTCGAAAATCTTTCAAGGTTTCTTTTACACCTATTCAACCCCCCCTTCTAGGTGTTCTCCTAGGGTTCCTTAGTTGTTTCAACCACCAATTGCGGTTTCTTCAAGCCATAGCTCACCCTCAACAATAGTTTGTTGAGGGGCTAACAGCCTCTGATGATGACACTGCCACCTCAAAAATGCTGCCCCCCAGGCCACCGGCACCACCTAGGTTTCGCCCCTCGAGTCTTGACGGGAGGAGAATGGTTCCTCCGCCCACTCACTTCGCTGCCATTGAGGTAGCTGATGAGCATTTTATTTCCCATTATTCCTTGCATTATTTTACTCCTATTATTGATACTTGTTGCCTATTTGACATTGTTTAGCTTGATTTAGTGATTTAGAGTTTATTGGACTACTATTCTGAATATTGTTTAATTTGGGATTATTTAGCCTAATTAATTCTATTTCTATTTTCAGGTCATATTTGGCACAAGGGCTTTTTGGACATTTTGGGAATGAAGATTTAATGTTGGAAGAGAAGATATATGATGAAGTGAAGATTGTAATCTATCTTTAGGATTGGTTGAGATTTAGTTATATCTTTTAAGATTTAGATTTTATCTATAAGATATTTTTAGATTTAATTTAGAGATAAGCTTTCCTTAGGATTTGGGCCCATGATTTAGGCCCGTTTTGAGATTTAAAAAGCTAAATTCGTGTAAACCCTAGGGGAGACCTTCCATTCACGTTTTTTACATTCTCTGTCATAGAGAAGGCTTAGTTTTGCTCTCCAAGCTTGTGGTGGCTGCTAGGGTTTCTCTCTCTTCCCTTTTCTACACGTTTTTGGTATTTTTCTTCATGGAAGGCTAAACTCTTAGGTTAAATCCCTTTGGTAATGTATCACATACTCTTGAGGTTTTATTCTTAATGCTATTTCGTTTTTATTCACTGTTTTCATGCTTATTGATATGTTATGGTTCGCTTAGTTCCATTCTATAGAGATAATCCATGTGTATGAATGCTTAATTTATGCAAACTCGTAAAAACTCCATGCTTTGGCTTTTAATGCTTAATTAGAGGTTTGGGTTTTGGGGTGAGAATTGAATTTTCGCTTAGTATTTAATTCTCACGAGTTGGACAGTGAAGAGGAAAGAAATTGATCTTTTGTGACCGATGATAGAGTTGTGAACGCGAGCCAAAGGGGTTTATCCGCTTTTCCTTATCTGTTTCTTCGTTTTGATTTAATTCTGTTTTGATTTCAATTATTCAATATTCAATACAAAAAAAACCCCCTGTTTTCTATGCATACTATGTGTTCGACCTTTTGCTTGATAAGATATTCCTTGGGAGACGACCTAGGAGTCACTTCCTAGTACTATACTTAAACTGTTTTTATTTGTATCGGGTACGGCCTCGATCAGTAGCCACGGAGCGAAGACCAGCAAGGACCTCAGACCACTGACCCCACTCTCGAGAGGAGCCACGGTGGTCAGATATGAGGTTCGGAACCTTGTAGAGGGGGGCGAGGACGGAATGGTCTGAGGACCACTCTCGACTGTCTGCAGGATCTGCCAAGGTCACTAATGAAATCATCGATGTTTTGAAGCTTCACACAGCCATGATTTAACGTCAAAACCAGGTTATCACCGACCTGCAATAGACCACAATGGCGCAAATTGTGCGTGCTAACCAACATGAAAGCCCAACACCTGTGGGAGGACCTAATGAGGACTTACCACCACCTTCACCACTCCATCCGACCATGCCACCACCGCAAAAAATCTCTCCCTCTTTCCCCAGCACCTTCCCAACCTCTGCTACCCACCCTGAACAGCATCTGATTGGGCACTCTTGCCACCCAGGGCACCCCTTCTCTGACGAGATCATAGCCTTACGAACACCTCAGCAGTATCCATGATAGGCTAACGACATTTAAAGGTACACTGGTAGCACCGACCCTGCCAACCATATTGCCAACTATGAGTCAGCGATACTGTATTACGGAAGCGAGGACGGCATGAAGTGCCGAGCCTTCCCACTGACACTTGACGAAGCCGCGTTGACTTGGTTCAGCACTTTGCCACCAAGATCCATCCGATCTTGAGACGAACTAAAGCACGCCTTCCTCAACAGGTACTCCACCAGTCTGGCACCCCCGAGGTCAGACCACACTGTGACACCAGTCACCCAGAAATCAGGGGAGATGCTGAGAGAGTATCTTACGAGGTTCATGAATGAAGCCGACAAGATACATTCGTTAGAGGCTGGGGTGTCGATCCTTCCGTGCCTCCAGGGACTCCTTCCCGGTGAATTCCAAAACTCTTTAATTGGGGAAATCCCCCAAAAGCATGAACAAGCTCCGCGATAGATCGCTGAAGTTCGTAAACAGGGAAGAGTTCCACCGAGGACAAGCAGCACACCTTGCGAAAAAGGACCAAGCAGAAGGGCCGAAAGAAGAAAGAACAAGGGAAAAGAAGGAAAAAAGGGGAAAGAAGAACGACAACCCCCCATGGAAGATTCGATGAGTATACTCCACTCACTGCCTCAAGAAGCCAAATCTTGAGGGAGACGATGACCACGGAGTTGAAGGGCGTCACGATGCCTCCGACCATGAGGAAAGGGTATCAAAAGGATAGAACCAAGTACTGCGAGAACCACGGTGGGTATGGACATATCACCGACCAGTGCACCTGGCTCAAGGACCTAATTGAACAAATGGTCCGAGATGGGCAGCTCCGCCAATACACTAGAGAGGGAAAAGGAAGAAAGAGGAAGGAATCATCAAAGTTGAGGAGTGGATCTCCTCCCATGAGAGAAAGGGAGAGGAGCCCCACTCCCCAAGAAACAACCGCCGACCATCCAAAAACAAAGTAGCAGGAAGATGACGCCGAGGATTCTCCAGGCAATTACTTGGTCACAGTAATAGCGGGGGGATTCGGCAGCGAAGTCGAAAAAGGGCGGACCGGAAATGGTACGTCAATCAAGTGTTATTCGTGACCAAGAGACCAGAGAAAATGGAGCAGAGAGGAAAGAATGTTCTCTTGTGTTTTGGGGACGAGGATTTAAAAGGTATCCTGCCGAATCATGACGACCCCATGGTCGTCACCGCACGAATTGGTAGGTACCAAGTCGAAAGACTTCTGGTTGACCAAGGAAGTTCGGTAGACATTATCTTCCTCCCTGCCTTAAAGGAGATGAAGCTGAGTGTATCCGACCTCACGCCAACTGAGGGACACCTCATTGGCTTCACAGGAGACTTATCTATCTTCCGATCTGCATGGGGACAAGGACATCAGCTTGAACGGAGATGGTTATGTTTGTCGTGGTCGACTGCCCTTCAGCCTATAATAGCATCTTGGGCAGACCATGCCTCTTCTCGTTCTGAGCTGTAGTCTCCACGGTCCGTTTGGCAATGAAATTTGTTGGGGCCGATGACCAGATGGTCACAGTCCGAGCCAATCAAGGAACTGCTCGCAAATGTTGCAATGCGAGTTTGAGCAAGACCGAAGACCGGCAAAAGAGCAAGCAATCATTGGTTGCGAGCAAAGCAACCGGAAGCCGAGTCCCGCCAAAATCACCAAAAAAGAATCAAGAAACAAAAGCAACAACAAGCCGAGAAAAAGCTTCGGCAAGCCAGTAGCTCTGCTAAAAAAACTCGCAAGAAGAATTAGTCTTTGGCACAACTCAATCAATCCTAGGCACAACTCAATCAAACTCTAGCACAACAACTCAATCAGATTCCGGCAGAGTCTTAATCAAGCACTGAAAAGATCAAAATAAAGTAGGCTGAATTGAAAGCCCCTAGTTGGCAGCTTCTAGAATAATCAAATCCCAACCCCATATCCCTTTTTCCATTTCCCATACTACTACGATGTACTCGTAACAAGTATCACGAGAAAGAAGTCTTGAGGTTCGGAGTGCATTCAAACTAATTTTGTAATTCATCCCCATCAGTAAAAAGTGATTTCAATCTTTCTCTATATGAACTCGTGTTATTACATACTTTTCCTTACGCTTAGTAGGTCACTGACGTATAACGCGAAACATTATACATAGCTCTCAAAGGAGTACTCAATGACGAGTGTATAACAAAGCAAGTACAACGATGCCCGTGCAACAATCTAGTCATTCAACATGACTAACGCGCTAGTCTAGACATTTAACTATGGCTAAAAACGTGCAATCAATCGGGATCGAGAAGCTAACCTCGGCCAAAGGTTTGCGTTTCGAGTTCTTAAACATTATAACAGTTCATAAACAGAGAAAGTCCATTTACTTATAAACAGGCCTTAACAGGCTTACAATGGGTTTGTACAAAAAAAGAAAAATTACAGTTTCGCTCGAAGGTATCACTCCTTGGCATTGGAGAGGAAAATGGAAGCTCGGTTGAAGGCGGCAGCGGCTGCGGGGTTGAGGGGATCAGGAAGGTCGGGAGCGTTCAGGTCTACCTCGATTTCGCTTTGGAGGTCGATCAACCTCCCGTTCTTCACTTGAAAATAGGGATCAGCCCCTAAAACTCTCAAGTCGAAATCAGGGTTAAGCAACTTCAATTGTTTGATCACATTCAGAAACTGGTTGTGGGTTCGCTCCCAGCACCACAAATTTTGTTCAGCATCAATCTTATGTGGCCCTCATCTTCGCCAACTGATCCCGCAGGCGAGCATTCTTTGCGGAAAGTTTTTGGGAAGACTCACCAGAAGACTTCTCTAAGGAAGCATAATCGGCCTAAACCTTTTCTTGTTTCTCCCGGTTAAGGCGATTACGCTCCTCCAAGTCAGCTCGAACATACCTTAGCTTCTCCCGAGAAAAGCGCTCCTGCTCCCCCAAGTCGGCTTGAGCTTTCTTCAACTTCTCATCAGAAGATTTCTCCAAGAGAGCGTAGTCGGCCTGAGCTTTCTTCAACTTTTCCTAAGCTAGGCCCTCTCGCTCTTCCAATTGCCGAATAGAGTTGGCTTGCTTCGTCTGAACCTCGGTCAGCCTCATTATTGTTAGATCCAGTGAGAAGGTTTTGATAATGACAAAGGTTGACAAAGGTTTTGAACAAGCTACAAATGGTTTGATCAAGCTTAAAGTTTGAAGAAGTTCAACAAACAATCAACACTCAACATTGATGAAGAGAGAGCAAGCTCATGAAGACTTAGTTTGTGTTTTATTGTAATATCTTTAGCCTCTCAAGTCTTTTATTTTAATGAGTTTGGGTAGAGTCATTAGAGGGTAGTGAATCTCTATCAAGGTCATGATTATATTATAATTTGAGTATTCACTTAACCTAAAATCAATAGGTGGCTTAAAGGTTTGAAAGGAAAGGTTTAGTTTTGAGAAAACAAGTTTTTAATTGAATTTAGCAGTGACTAATCGATTAATGTGTTAGGGTTAATCGATTAACATACATGTTACGATGGTTAATCGATTAAGCCATGTGTTAATCGATTAACACGTGCAGAATCAGTTTTTAAAATAAGCTTTTCAAGGCAAAATCAATTTCTATTGTTTTCTAACTTTTGGGTATTCTATATAAACCTTTTCCTAATCATTGTGATAATCAAGAATCATTTTTCGTACACATTTTTACTAAGATCAAGCCACACTATTCTCTCTCACTTTCTCAAGATCAAAGTTCTTACTTTTACATTCTTTGATCAAGAATCTTTGAATCTCTCATGTTGATATTTTCATAGCTTTTGAAAGAGATTCATAGGATTGTTATTTTGTTTTTCATTTGAGTTGTAATCATTGCAAAGAAGGCAAGCTATCTACAACAAAGGAAGTCTTGGTTGTAAATCAAACAAACAAGCATTTGGAAGTCTTGTTGTGATAACAAGCAATTGGAAGTCTTGGTGTGAGGCATCATCAAGCAAGTGGAAGACTTTGAAGAATCTCAAAGCAATTGGAAGTCTTGTTGAGGGGAATTGACAAGCAAGGTTTGAGGTTAGATTAGAGCATCAATAGGATTGCAAGGAAAGGGTGTGGTATCTCTTGTAGGCTATCAAGAAGGGAGTCTTGAGAGGCATTTACTTGTAATTTGAGAACTCTAATTCCTCATAGTGAAGAATCTCTCTTGGTTGAAGAGGGGACTGGATGTAGATTTCAAGTGGATGAAAGTGAACCAGGATAAATCACTGTGCAGTATCTCTAAACTCTTAACTCTTTACATTCAAGTCATTTCAATATTGTTCTTGGTTGAAAACCTAGAAAAGATTGATTTTCATAATTGATTGAATTGAATCTTAATTGTGCAAATTGATTTTGGGAAAATCATTTTCATAACCTAGGTAATCAATAAGAATATTGGTGTTAATCAATTCCGCTTTATCTCTGATCATATGTGTTAATTGATTGATTTTCGTATTTGATTAAAACTGAATTTTCATCAGATACTGTTCAGATTAATCGATTAAGTTGATTGTTAATCGATTAATTTTTAAGTTGCTTTCGGCATTAATCGATTAGTACCTTAGTTAATCGATTAGTTTGAAAGTAAGCTTCGGCATTAATCGATTAATACTGAAGTTAATCGATTAATCAGTACAGTTTTGTAAAAATCATTTTGTTTTAATCATTTTGATTTGTTTCTTTCGAAAATCTTTCAAGGTTTCTCTAACACCTATTCAACCCCCCCTTCTAGGTGTTCTCCTAGTGTCTCCTAGTTATTTCACCCACCGATTGTAGTTCTTACAATTATTTCATCTTTATACTTGGCTTCTCGATCTATAAATGTCCGTCTCTTTTCCCACTCCTCGGCTGAGATGGAGAAAGAGATCTCATTAGCATGATCGACCATACTGTACATGAGGCTGGCACCACGAAGCATGTACTTCTCCATCAGGTTGGCCTCTTGTGATAGAGAGAGCCCATTCTGGTTGCACCATCTTCTGTTGTCGGCAGCCGACTTAACCATGTTCCGAAGCTCGCGAGGAATAACCTCGGGGCCCCATACACTATACACCTTCGCCGAAGAGTCACAAGCATGATCCGTGGGCGAGGGGCCCGTCCCAGAAAAGACCTTCACCCTACTAGGACCCACCCTCATCCTCTGATTTAATGGTTCATCGTCTGACGATACTTCCATTTCTATCACCGTCGGCACAAACTCAGAAGAGGAGGGGCCGAGAGCCGCTGTAGTGATCGGAGGAACTGGCTATGAGGAAGAGGCATCAGCCAAAGCCCGAGCTGGAGGAACTTGGTGAGGAGGAGGCGTTGGCCGAATCCCGTGCTCGACGCTTCTGCCCTTGGCGAGTAGCCTGAGGGGTAGGGGCGGAAGAAGCACGTGGAGTAGTGGAGGGCAGAGCCCGCGGAATTTTCGCCGGAGAGCTTCTTTGCTGCATGCCGAACTCTGTGGCCAGGTCCACTGAAAAGCGAAAAGCCAAGGTTAAAAAAAACAATAAAAAATAAATAAATGCATGAGTGGCACAAGGCCAGGACCTACCAAGTTTTATTGGAACCGAGTCAGGAGGGAGAGTAATGATTTTAAATACATCTTTTGGACCACTCTCCTTACGGTACTTGTGAAGATGAGCGCAGGCATCCCCTTTCCACCTCGAACATCCTCATCCAGTCAGGCTCAAATGCTGAAGTTCGGTGAGTATAAAAGTCCTTGGACCAAGGGAAATCTGGGCCGATCTCTATTCATAAACCAATAGTCCCCTTGACCGACAAATCGGTAATTGAAATAGAAAATCTGAAAGGACTCCCATGCTCCGCCACTGCTGATGAGGAGGTCGTACTCATGACGAGCATGGAAGACCACCCAAGTATTTCCAGCACCCCCCTCTCAAGTACCACAGGTCGAGGACGATACACCCAGAGGAAGACATTGACATTGAAATCAATGGCCTCGGCGGTACAGAAAACCTGGAAACCTCGAACAATTGCCCAGGCACTAGGGTGAAGCTGGGAAGGTGCCACTCCCAAATGACGAAGCAGGATAATTTCAAAGTCAGAAAAAGGAAGTCTCACGCCCAACTAAACTACGACGTCCTCGTACAAGAAAAACTTGCGAGCACGAGGAGGCAGAGGATGACATACTTGGTCGTCGTCACCAGCACGGACCACTGCATAGGCGTCCCCAACGAGGCTCAAGGAAGTATGAACGCCCCAACGTGGCTCAATCTTGTAGAACGAGACACAACACCAAGTATCGCCGGATGAAACCAGCAACATCTATTGGCGTAGGGGGGGGGGGCACAAGCCGTTGTTGTAACACCCTAATTTTGTTTACCAAAAACATTCCATTTATTTATTAAAATATTAGTAAAAATGAGGGTCGATTTTTTTTAAACATTTATGTACACATACTTGTAAAAACTACAATCGGTGGGTGAAATAACTAAGGAACATTAGGAGAACACCTTGAAGGGGGGGTTGAATAGGTGTTTGTTGTTGTGCCAGCAAGTGTACTGGGTCAACGTGTAATATAGTATCAGGAAGACCAGATATCGTCCCACAGGGAGTTTGTGAGAATATTCAATCTACTTTTACCTTAATGCAACTAAAAGTAAATCCTATAATTAAAATTCATATTTAATTAAAAATTGATTTGAATTGAAATTAACAACTAAAACTAAAACTAATGCTGAAAATTAAAGAGAGTTGTGAGCAGGTAGAGAAGGATTGTTAGGAACGTGGTTTCATTGTAAGTTTCGTTTATCTAATTATGAATTATTGTCTTCCCCTAAATCATGAACAAATCCCTAATTTAGTAACTATCAGATCTCTCATGTTTAGTTACCGTTTCTTATTCAATTCATAACCCCCAATCTCTCAAGTGATTAATTCATTGAATAATAGTTAAGAACAATGGATTTCATAAAAGTTATATAATTACCCAATTGTATCTCTACCCCTGGATTAATTATATTGTTTGATTGAAAAGGTCTATCTAAACCCTAAACCTCTCAATTTGGGGATTAGAAATCCAAAACATAAATTGGCCAGATTCATGCATAACAATTAAATCACAATCAAACACATGATTTAGAAACGGAAAAACACTAATTCAATAACTACATAAATTAATCCATACAAATCCACCAATTCCTAACAAAGGATTTTAGTTACATGTTAAACAATGAAGAACAAGAGAAGAAATAGAAGAGGAATCCATTATCATAGACAATAAGGATTACCTACAAGAGACATATTCAATTCTTCAATCTCCAATCTTCTCCCTTCCAAAGCTCTCTCTAAACTATGTAATCTCCCTCTCTAAAAGCTTACAAAAACTGCTGAAAAATCTAGTATTTAATGCCTAAAAAAACCCTCATTGAGTCCCAATTGAATCCCCATCAAAATACATCAAAACGGGCCTGTTTCGGCCCTGTTCAGTGTTCGCGCGCCTGGGGCGCACCGGGACTCCCTCCTGGGGCGCGCACGGGTACTGCACAATTTCAGCACGCGCGCCCCAGACTGTTTTGGGCGCTACGGACTGCTCCGGACTCTGTTTTACTCCGTTCTTGGACCGTTTCGAAGCTCTTTTCATCCTTTATCCATATCCATCAATATATTTTGCATTTAAGCTCCATAAGTACCTGAAACATACCCAAAAAGCATCAAAACGTTCAAAGGGTTCAAAACTAAGAACTATTTCTAAGAATTAACAAAAAATCCTACAAAATACTTGAGAAACAAGCTAAACACATAGTAAAAGGGAGTCTAAATCATATTCAAATCACTATATATTGGACCCAAATCACTCCCTCAAACTTAGCATTTTGCATGTCCCAAGAAAAAGTAAAATAAAATTCTAAACAAAAGACAAACTCCCTAAATCAACATATATACACCTCATCAAAGACTTCGACTCAAGACTCCAACACATATTATCACAAACTATTTACACAATCACAAACTAGTTAGAGTAACAAACCCAATCAGAACTCAGAACTAGTGAACACTCTCAACCCCTCAAATGTTTCTCTCAAAAGTGTATAAGGGTAATATTTCATTTCAGCACACAAGTTCATCAATGATAAAGTACTACCATATGCTTGACCATAGACCAACATCTCCACTGAAATTATCGATTGCACACAAAAATCAAAAGGTCTTAATATTGGTTGTAATGGGGCCTAGCTAAAGTGTTAGGTGGGATAAAAGAAAGAAGAGATAAAACTAAGGGCTAAAAAAATGCTAAGAAAATTTCCCTCAGAAATTATGAATGAGCAACTAGTAGTATTACAATGAATAACAACTCAATTCACAACTTTATTATTCTTCTCACTTTTCAATTTTAATTCCTCTACTCTCTTCCTTTTCACTTTTATTTGATTTTTACATCACTTTTTTTTCATTGGAAGAGGAGTAGGCACATAACACTTTTCACTTTTTTTTCTTTTGCATTACATTCCACTTAATTGCTCATCCAAAATTCCTAAGGTACTCACAATAGAATTAATGCAACAATTGGAGGGTACCAAAGAAAAATCATATATCATTATAAGGCTCAAAGTGGGCAACTAAGGGAACAATTTTCAATGCAACATTCTGTAGGCCTCAAAAACACAACCTAGGTGCCTTAATCATTTTCATGCATGCAATCAATCATCAATTTTGAAATGGTCACAGGTCAAATTCTAGAGCACAATCATCAAAGAGAACACACTCATGAAAGAATAGGGGTCTCAATATCAGAATATTTCAACAAAATTCATACCCCTCAATATAAGGCTTAAAACCTCACAGGGCTAAAGTCAGTTCACTAATCACAAGTTCTGAAAGCATTTGTCAAAATAACCAGTTCACAAAAGTATTTACAGCTCAATCAAATAGAGTCAAAAGTCAACGAGTCTAAGTCCTAAACTAAGTATGTACATGCATCATCAGAGAAAAAGTCCTAAGGTTAGAAAAATTACCTACTCTTGCTATAGGGACACAAACCAATACCAATATGGGAGAGAAAATTCAGATCTGAAAATTTTTTATTCTGTATATACTCCCCCAAACTTAGATGTTGGCTTGTCCTCAAGCAAACTAATCTAGCCTAAAACTACAAAATAAAAATTAAAACTACCTAAGAAAGCTGGACATTATTTTTGTGAGATACAGGTCCTGAGCTGCAATATTGAAAAAATTAGGGCTAATGGGGTCCAAATCCTAAAAATACAAATCTAATCCTAAAAAAATCTATCCCTAAAAAAATAGAAAATAAAAAAGAAGGAAAATAAAAAATAAAATAAAAAAATCTATTCTAAAAATAATCCTAAGAAGATAAATCTAATCCTAAAAAGATAAAAACAAAATCCTAAAAAGATATAAAACTAATCTAATCCTAAAAGATAAGAACAAAAAAAATATCTATTGCCAAAAAAAATAAGATAAACATAAAAAAAAACTTCCTAGAGATAAAAATAAATCTAATCCTAAGGGATAAGATGGTAGAATCAGAATTTGACCCCAAAACTGAACTTTTGCACCCCTTAGACCTGTAGCTTCGGTTTTTTTTAGAAACGAACACTAAAAACTATTCTCCTAAACTAAAATCAACTAATAAATGGAGTTAGGAACTTACCTTTGTTACACAGCTTTTTCTATTGATGCACGTGGGGGAATTCCCCCAAACTTATTTACCTGTGTCACATGAACAACTAAGAGTAGTGCTAGAAAGCACTTCATTAGTAGTTACTTATAGAAAATTTCAACTCCTTATTCACTAAATAAAAAAAATAAACAAAACCTACAATACTACATAATTACAAAAAAAAATCCACCAGGATCCCAAATTCTATGGCTTAACTCCCATGTGATATAGGAATAATAAGTTACCCCCATGTCCCATGGGAATGAGCAGGGATGATGATGAAATAAGGAAATTTTAAAAATAAATTTAAACCCACCAGGGTCAAAAGGTACATTCCTTATATCATGCATCATCTTAGAAAATTTGCCTTTTTCCTCATTCATGAAGGTGTAAATTTCATGAACAAGGAAAACAAAATTTTTAGGATCTTTATTCATCCCATGGTACAACAATGACTTATGTTGATGATTTGGAAAAACGTCATGCAAACTCAAGGGTTGAACATAATTGAAAATTTTTGAATCATCCAAACATGCTAGGGATTTAACACAAATTTTAAGTTCAGAAAATTCAGCACGCAAGGATGAGTCAAAATTCTCTACTATTATCCTTCCCTCTTCTGTTTTGTTTTGTTTCACCTCTTCTACCTCATGATGCACCTTACTTTCTTTTTCTTCTTCAAAATTTTCAGAGAGATTAGTACTTAAGTCTTCCTTAAAGGAGAACTCTTGTACCAATTCCTCTACAACAAATTTCTTATACTCTTTGAAATATAATTTCTCAATCTCATAAATCGAGGTATTTGCATCATAAGTAAGAGGATGTGAAGCGAAAACAAAGTCAAAAAAATTCAACTCTTCACAATTCAACTCTTCACAAGTCATTATTATACATTACAATTAAGATCAATAGAAAAATAAAAATAAAAAGAAAAATAGAATTTACTAATAACTACACTAAGTACCAAAAATAAATTGAACAATTCTAAACTTCCCCGGCAACGGCGCCAAAAACTTGTTGATGTGCCAGCAAGTGTACTGGGTCAACGTGTAATATAGTCTCAGGAAGACCAGATATCGTCCCACACGGAGTTTGTGAGAATGTTCAATCTACTTTTACCTTAATGCAACTAAAAGTAAATCCTATAATTAAAATTCAGATTTAATTAAAAATTGATTTGAATTGAAATTAACAACTAAAACTAAAACTAATGCTGAAAATTAAAGAGAGTTGTGAGCAGGTAGAGAAGGATTGTTAGGAACGTGGTTTCATTGTATGTTTCGTTTATCTAATTATGAATTATTGTCTTCCCCTAAATCATGAACAAATCCCTAATTTAGTAACTATCAGATCTCTCATGTTTAGTTACCGTTTCTTATTCAATTCATAACCCCCAATCTCTCAAGTGATTAATCCATTGAATAATAGTTAAGAACAATGGATTTCATAAAAGTTATATAATTACCCAATTGTATCTCTACCCCTGGATTAATTATATTGTTTGATTGGAAAGGTCTATCTAAACCCTAAACCTCTCAATTTGGGGATTAGAAATCCAAAACATAAATTGGCCAGATTCATGCATAACAATTAAATCACAATCAAACACATGATTTAGAAACGGAAAAACACTAATTCAATAACTACATAAATTAATCCATACAAATCCAACAATTCCTAACAAAGGGTTTTAGTAAAATGTTAAACAATGAAGAACAAGAGAAGAAATAGAAGAGGAATCCATTATCATAGACAATAAGGATTACCTACAAGAGAGATCTTCAATTCTTCAATCTCCAATCTTCTCCCTTCCAAAGCTCTCTCTAAACTATGTAATCTCCCTCTCTAAAAGTTAACAAAAACTGCTGAAAAACCTAGTATTTAATGCCTAAAACAAACCCTCATTGAGTCCCAATTGAATCCCCATCAAAATACATCAAAACGGGCCTGTTTCGGCCCTGTTCAGTGTTCGCGCGCCTGGGGCGCACCCGGACTCCCGCCTGGGGCTCGCACGGGTACTGCACAATTTCAGCACGCGCGCCCCGGACTGTTTTGGGCGCTACAGACTGCTCCGGACTCCGTTTTACTCCGTTCTTGGACCGTTTCGAAGCTCTTTTCATCCTCTATCCATATCCATCAATATATTTTGAATTTAAGCTCTATAATTACCTGAAACATACCCAAAAAGGATCAAAACGTTCAAAGGGTTCAAAACTAATAACTATTTCTAAGAATTAACAAAAAATCCTACAAAATACTAGAGAAACAAGCTAAACACATAGTAAAAGGGAGTCTAAATCATATTCAAATCACTATATATTGGACCCAAATCAGTGTTTAAGAAACCTTGAAAGATTTTCGAAAGAAACAAATCGAAACAATTAAAACGAATGATTTTTACAAAATGTTTCAGACCTTAATCGATTAAGCTAAGTTGTTAATCGATTAACTCTTGAGAAACACAAGTTAATCGATTAGCCTGATCAATTAATCGATTAGTGCCTGAAAGCAGTCTTTTGGTTAATCGATTAACACCTTCAGTTAATCGATTAATCACTGTTAAAACTGAAAAAATCACTTTTCAATCAAATACGAAAATCAATCAATTAACACATATGATAAGAGATTAAGCGGAAATGATTAATACCAATATTCTTATTGATTACCTAGGTTATGAAAATGATTTTCCCCAATTCAATTTGCACAATTAAAAGCTAATTCATTCAATTATGAAAAATCTATCTTTTCTAGGTTTTCAATGAAGATCAATATGAAATGACAAGAATGTAAAGAGTTAAGGGAATAGAGATACTGCACAGTGATTTATCCTGGTTCACTCACAACCACCGTGAGCTACATCCAGTCCCCTCTTCAACCAAGAGAGAGTCTTCACTAAGGAATTAGAATTCTCATATTACAAGTAAATGCCTCTCAAGACTCCCTTCTTGATAGCCTCCAAGAGATACCACACTCTTGTCTTGCAACCCTATTGAAATCTAATCTAACCTCTTCCCTTGCTTGTTGATATCCCCACAACAAGTCTTCCACTTGCTTGTTGATGCCTCACAACAAGACTTCCAAATTTGCTTGTTAACACAACAAGACTTCCAAGACGATTTTGCTTGATGAACTACCACCAAGTCTTCCTTTGTTGTAGATAGCTTGCCTTATTTGAAATGATTACAACCAAATTGAAAACAATAACAATCCTATGAATCTCTATCAAGAATTATGAAAATATCAACATGAGAGATTCAAAGATTCTTGATCAAAGAATATCAAAGTAAAAGCTTTGATCTATGAGAAAGTGAGAGAGAATAATGTGGCTTTGATCTTTGTAAAATTGATTTGAAAATGATGTTAGTTTATCACAATGATTAGGAAAAGGTTATATAGAATACCCAAAAGTTAGGAACATTAAAAACTAATTTTGAGAAGTGAAAAACGTATTTTAAAAACCAGTTTTGCAGGTGTTAATCGATTAACACATGGCCTTAATCGATTAACCACTGTAACATGTGTGTTAATCGATTAACTCAACCCATTAATCGATTAGCCACTGTAAAACACTTCTAAAAACTTGTTTTTCTCAAATCTAAACCTTTTCTTTCAAACCTTTAAGCCACCTATTGATTTTAGGTTAAGCGAATACTCAAATTTTAATATAATCATGCACTTGATAGAGATTCACTACCCTCTAATAACTCTACCAAAACTCATCAAACTAATGGACTCAAGCTAAAGATATTACAATTTTACACAAATTGAATCTTCATGAGCTTGCGCTCTCTTCATCATTTGTTGTTTGTTGTTGTTTGATGAACTTCTTCATACTTGAGCTTGATCAAAACATTTGTAGCTTGTTCAAAACCTTTGTCATTATCAAAACCTTCTCACTGGATCTAACAATCTCCCCCTTTTTGAAAATGACAAACATTTTTTGAAGTTGTTGATACTTGAACCATTTGATCACTTGGTGAGACTCTTGCTCCCCCTCAATAAATGCTTTTTACATTTGAAATCCAATTGAGATAAGCTTGATTCTCCCCCTATCTTCAACAACTTTGCTCAACCTATATAAAAACAACAAAACAACCTCTTCTCCCCCTTTTGGCATTATCAAAAATTAATATGACAATAATATCTTAAGCCAAAATAAGAGAAATAAGAACCATTTCTTCACAACATTGATACCAATTAATCAATGATACCAAATGTAAAACTAAAGAACTATACTTTGAAATGTGATACCAATTGGAAAGAAATATGACAATGAAATATGATACCAATTGGAACTAAAAAGACATCACATAACTTAACAAAGTAAGATATCAATTGTAAAGAATTATCACAATAACAACAATAGCATGATAAACATCTAATGATCACACAATGATACCAATTGAAGAAAATATATCATGACAATACTTTGTGAATTTTCAACACTAATTGCAAATATCAATGATAGAAGACTAATAGCAAGATTAGAAGTTACCAAATGTAAATCCAATTGTAAATACTTGCTATCTCTTGTGAGAAATTCACTTGATACCAAATGTGAGCTTTGTAGAAATAATACCAATTGTAAAATTTCAACAATTACCAATTATACCAATTTGTAGGACTTCTCTTGAGACTTGAAGAAGCAAATGAAGAATAATACTTGTAAGCCTTTTGCTCTTCAATCATACCTACAAAAACAATCATGCTTTACTTTTTGGTATCCAAATAGTCTCGGATCCATTTTTGTTAGTTAAGGGATTTTCACCCTTCTTAACCCAAACAAAATTTCCTTTAGGTATACCATGCACTTTAATATAACATACATTTGAAGTATGTCCATGAGTGCCACAATAGAAACATGTTGGTGCATTTGAAAAATCAACAACATTTCTATGAGACTTACTCTTAGCATTAGTATAACCCAAACCAAACTTGTTTGAATTTTCTCTTTGAAAATTTAACAATGTGTGCAATCTAATATAACCATTTGTGAAACTTGCAAGTTTATTTTTCAAAATAGCATTTTCATCTTTAAACAACTTGCAATTCTCACAATCAACCACAACATTCAACCTACTAGCACAATCACAAGAACAACTAGCATATATGAAATCAAGAGTTTCATTTTGAAGATTAAGCTCATTAACTTGTTTTTAAAGTTCTAAAACCTCTTGTTGATGTTTCAAAATGAGCTTCTTCCTTTCAATGTTTTTCAAAGCTAGTTTCTTAAATTGTTCATGCATTTCTTCATAAGCATTATATAACATTTCATATTTAGAAGAAATTTCGAATTTAGTATCACTTACATCGCTATCCTCGCTTTGTTCACTTGATTCATCATTTGAACTTTCTTCCTCTTCTACTAGAGCTATCAAGTTGAGAGTAGCGACTTCTTCATCATCCGAAGAACTACTTGATGTGCTTTTCTTTTCTTCTTCATCATCCCAAACAATGTATGCCTTTTTGTGCTTTGGATGTTTCTTCTCTTTCTCCATCTTTTTGAGATACTTTGAGCACGAGTACTTGATATGACCGGGTTTTCCGCATTCATGGCAAACTACTCCTTTTTTTGTTGTCTTGGTCTTGTAGTGTGGGGAATTCTTGTCTTTTCTTTTGTCTTTGTTCAAGCTTCCTTTTCTCCTTAGAAGCTTGTCAAACTTTCTTAGTAGAAGTTTCATAGACTCTTCATCAATGTCCGAATCGGAATCTTCACTATCATCATCTTTGGAACTCTCTTCCTTTTTATAAGAACTTTTGGCTTTGAGAGCAATTCCTTTTCTTTCTTTGTTCTTATCCGACTCTTCATGCATATGCAAACGTCCAAGCTCCATTTCATGTTCTTGAAGTTTTTCGAAAAGTGTAGCTAAGTACATGTTGTCCAAGTCCTTTGATTCAACAATTGCGGTAACCTTAGGTTGCCATTCCCTACTTAGACATCTTAAAACTTTGTTAACAAGTTCACAATTCATGAAAGTTTTTCCAAGAGCAATGAGATGATTAATAATATGATTAAAACGTTTTTGCATAATACATATAGATTCATTAGGAAACATACGAAACAATTCATATTCATGTATCAAAGAATTTAATCTAGCACGCCTAACTTCACTAGTGCCTTCATGTGTGACTTGCAAGGTGTCCCACATTTGTTTGGCATTATGACATTGGGAGACTCTAAAGAACTCATCATAAGATAGAGCAAAGGTGATGATACTATTAGTTTTTAAATCATATTGAATCTTCTTTTTATCATCACCGGTCCACTTATCTTTGGGGGTAAGTTGAGATACACCTTCTACTTGAGTTGAGGGAATATGAGGACCATTCTCAATGGCTTCCCAAATGTTCATGTCCATGGCTTCTATAAAAATTCTCATTCTAACTTTCCAATAAGCATAACCCTCTCCACCAAACATAGGAGGGAGATTTATCGAAGCACCTTCACCACCAAAGGGATTCGTAGAACCCATTGCAGTTTCCTCAACGATCTTTATGAAAAAGCTCTATGCTCGTGTCTTTCGACCGAGCTCTAATACCAATTGTAAAAACTACAATCGGTGGGTGAAATAACTAAGGAACATTAGGAGAACACCTAGAAGGGGGGGTTGAATAGGTGTTTAAGAAACCTTGAAAGATTTTTGAAAGAAACAAATCGAAACAATTAAAACGAATGATTTTTACAAAATGTTTCAGCCCTTAATCGATTAAGCTAAGTTGTTAATTGATTAACTCTTGAAAAACACAAGTTAATCGATTAGCCTGATCAATTAATCGATTAGTGCCTGAAAGCAGTCTTTTGGTTAATCGATTAACACCTTCAGTTAATCGATTAATCACTGTTAAAACAGAAAAAATCACTTTTCAATCAAATACGAAAATCAATCAATTAACACATATGATCAGAGATTAAGCGGAAATGATTAACACCAATATTCTTATCGATTACCTAGGTTATGAAAATGATTTCCCCAATTCAATTTGCACAATTAAAAGCTAGTTCATTCAATTTAAAAAATCAATCTTTTCTAGGTTTTCAATGAAGATCAATATGAAATGACAAGAATGTAAAGAGTTAAGGGAATAGAGATACTGCACAGTGATTTATCCTGGTTCACTCACAACCACCGTGAGCTACATCCAGTCCCCTCTTCAACCAAGAGAGATTCTTCACTAAGGAATTAGAATTCTCAAATTACAAGTAAATGCCTCTCAAGACTCCCTTCTTGATAGCCTCCAAGAGATACCACACTTTTGTCTTGCAACCCTATTGAAATCTAATCTAACCTCTTCCCTTGCTTGTTGATATCCCCACAACAAGTCTTCCACTTGCTTGTTGATTCCTCACAACAAGACTTCCAAATTTGCTTGTTAACACAACAAGACTTCCAAGACGATTTTGCTTGATGAACAACCACCAAGTCTTCCTTTGTTGTAGATAGCTTGCCTTCTTTGAAATGATTACAACCAAATTGAAAACAATAACAATCCTATGAATCCCTTTCAAGAATTATGAAAATATCAACATGAGAGATTCAAAGATTCTTGATCAAAAAATATAAAAGTAAAAGCTTTGATCTAAGAGAAAGTGAGAGAGAATAGTATGGCTTTGATCTTTGTAAAATTGATTTGAAAATGATGTTAGTTTATCACAATTATTAGGAAAAGGTTTATATAGAATACCCAAATGTTAGGAACATTAAAAACTAATTTTGAGAAGTGAAAAACGTATTTTAAAAACCAGTTTTGCAGGTGTTAATCGATTAACACATGGCCTTAATCGATTAACCACTGTAACATGTTTGTTAATCGATTAACTCAACCCATTAATCGATTAGCCATTGTAAAACACTTCTAAAAACTTGTTTTTCTCAAATCTAAACCTTTTCTTTCAAACCTTTAAGCCACCTATTGATTTTAGGTGAAGTGAATACTCAAATTTTAATATAATCATGCACTTGATAGAGATTCACTACCCTCTAATAACTCTACCCAAACTCATCAAACTAAAAGACTCAAGCTAAAGATATTACAATTTTACACAAATTGAATCTTCATGAGCTTGCGCTCTCTTCATCATTTGTTGTTTGTTGTTGTTTGATGAACTTCTTCATACTTGAGCTTGATCAAAACATTTGTAGCTTGTTCAAAACTTTTGTCATTATCAAAACCTTCTCACTGGATCTAATAGTACTTTGCTTGGTTCATTTTATTTGTTTTTCAAAAATCCATTAACTTTATTTCTTTATAAAAGATAACGTTGTTCACTTGTCCTTCGAAATAATGTCATCACCGTACCTCATCCACAAAATCGAGTTGTTACAAAAACACACCACACATCCACAGTACTTACATTGCATTTTAAACATCACCTGATAAAATCCACGAGTACCACATAATTACATTAGTTCCAAAAGCAGTTACCAAAGCATGATAAAAGAGTTGTGGACTCACAGTCCCAAAATACATCAAAAGATAAAAGTAGTTACATCATTAAATATCCAAGGTATGGCATTCCTCAGTTGAAACAAGACTCACACTAAAACAAAGTAAAACACCTAAGCAGTAGCACCCATGAGACACCCTACGATCCACTCGCTAGATCCGAATCGGAATCAGAACCCTCCTCCGAAACACACTCCTTGTACGGCTCCGCTGCAGGCACCTTTTCCTCATCCTCAGGTTCTATCTCCCCATCTTCCTCTGGCTCTACTACCGTAATCGGTGCCAGCTGCGCACGTCGTGCATAGTAAGTCCGAGGTCCATCATCCATGTAGTCTCTCAAGGTGATGCTACCAATGTGCAAGTCGATCCTTCCTCCTCTCAGCCTATGCTCAGGGTCTCTGATCTCCAACCGAGTCGGGCCTCTCCAGATCCATCCATCAGGGGTAGCTTCCCACACTCCCCCAGCTAGGGGCCACATTTGGATCTCGATGCTATACACCATTTGCCCGTTGAGTCACCACGAAGAACGAAGAGAAACAACGAGACATGAGAAAGAATAAGCTTTTCTGGACGCATGACACGTCGGCAAAATAGGCGTACCACCAACATATCTCAAGCATAAAATAAATAACATAGATGCACATGAATATGAATGAATGCATGATCATCATCATCACACTTATCATAATTTCACTGCCACCATCACATCACCATACTTTAATCCTCATAAAACAATTAGCTTTCTCAGTGTCTTTTATTAAGTCTTATTGAGATTCGCATCACCAATGATGTCGGGGAAAAATAAAACATCATTGGGAAAGAAATATCTAGTTAGCACACACGTCTACATCTCCTCCACATCCTCCCAAGCCTAATCGGAAGCAAACAGAACGTATAGGAACCTTAAACCACGCAGGTCGAACAACCGAGAAACACAACACATACTGCACCCACTTGGGTCAGCTAAAACTTACACACTGCACCCACTCGGGTCAGCTGTAATCTATTCTTTTTGTTGCGATATCGCAGGGCCCAACAACCAATCGATCTTCCCGCCTTGTTCAGGTTCCCTCTCACCGTTTCGAATTTGATCAAGGGGGTGATAGTACGATTCTGAGTAAGTCAATCCATGCCTAATATGACATCTATTTGGGAATGGGGAAACTGAATCAAATCAACAAGATAGGTTCTTCCTTCAATCTCTACAGGACACATAGGGCAATAGGTTGACACTGTGACTGAGTCACTGGTCGGGGTAGGCACAAGCAAATCAAAGGGTAACAATTCTAATTGCAAGTTTAACTTTTTCACCACATCACTAGCTATAAACGAGTGCGTAGCAGCCGAATCATACAACACAAGCAAATGATTCTTATAACTGAAACACTCACCTTGAATCAGATTGGCAGCATTAGCAGCTTCCACTCCACTCATCGTGAAGACCCTTCCTTGATTACTTGGCCTCACAACATTCCCAGAACTAGGTTCCTTCTTTGGTCCCTGACAGAAACTAGCAATATGACCAGGCTTGTTGCAATTGAAACAACTCAAGTTAGATGTAGGGCACAACGGTCCAAAATGATTCCGACCACACTGATTGCAACGAGGGGCCACACACCCTTGACTTCCTCCAGGGCTAGCTCGGTTTCCACCACTACTACTTCCATGATTACTAACGTGGTTACTGCTGCCACCTCCATAGTTTCCATGACGAAAACCGCCACCTCTTCCACCACTCCGATTGAAACTGCCACTTCCACTTCCAGGCGATCCACTTCCTCCAAACCTACGATCCCTTCCTCCTCATGAACGAGGATATGGTCCAGGTGTCCTAAACCTTCTACCAGAACTTCCATGATACGGATGATTCCGAATCGGTCCACCACTAGCCGACGGACTCGCCAACTCTTCCGTCACTATCTTGGCCTTCAATCCTCCTTCATACATCCGACACTTGTTAACCAATGTTGCATACTCTTTGATCTCCAAATGCGAAAAATCCAACTTAATTTCAGACCTCAAACCATCTCGGAACTTCGCACACTTAGACCTTTCATTCCCTCCATTAGCATATTGAGGCACATAATGAGCCAACTCTTCAAATCTAGTTGCGTACTCCCCAACTGACAAATTCCCTTGCAACAACTTAAGAAATTCCATTTCCTTCTCAGTCCTTACATCCTCAGGAAAATACTTCTCAAGAAATCTCCTCTTAAAGGACTCCTAGTTGATCTCTTCTCCAGCATTCACCATCACTTGCTTAGTGTTCTTCCACCAAGCAGAAGCTTCCTTCGTCAGCATATACCCAACATAACCCACCTTCTAGGGATCATCACACTGTCCCATTCCTTTAAAGATCCTCTCTAAATTCTCAACCCATCCACGAGCCACATCCGACACAAAACCTCCGAAAATCTCCCTCGAATTCCGACGACAGAACTCATCCAATCCCCGAATTCCTTGCGGTTCCACATTCTGAGGTTGACTCTGATTGTTGAGATTCTGCTGAGCTTGCTGATGCAGAGCTTTCAAGTTGTCATTCACCCCAGTCATCACAGCAGTCATCTGAGCCATTAATGTTGCAGGGTTGGGAATCAGCTGCCTCACCAGCATTCCCTTGACCAGAACCACGAGGTCGACCACGAGCCATCTACTCCTTCAGATAAACATAAGAACTCAGAACTCATAATACGCCCCGCAAGCGCACGGGTTATGTCAAGTAGTAGTATAAAAAAAGAGTATCGTCTCCACAAGGATTTTGTTTGTTAATTACCAACTAATTACAAGTATAGAATTAGCTAAACGAATCTATTAGAGATATGAAAAGTAAAATAAAAGATTGGATTGAGATATAAAATAAAATATATCTAAATATATGAGATAAGATAAGAATTAAATCTTCTAAGGATTAGTTTCACCACATATCAACATTGACAATCAATTAAAGATATATCTCTTATTAAATTAGATTTACTTTGAAGGTGAATTATCCTAATGTAGAATACTAGTTCCTTTCAGAATCTTAGCACCGTACCTAATGAGGCCTAATTCCTACTTTCGTGGTAATTAGGGCACATTAAATCCATTAAGATCTATGATAATTCAGGGAATCCTCTCAAGGATAGAACTACTTTCGTGATCTAAAGCCTTAAGATTAATTATGTATTTTATAATACTAAGGTTCACCTTTCAGTTCTTCCCTTAATATATGGGATCATGCAATTATGGGATCCGACATAATCAATAATAATAATAATAATAAGAGAAAATAATCAAATCATCATGTCAATGCCTCCATGGGCTAATCCTAATCCTTAGAAACAGAAAACTACTCAATCATAATCATAATACAAACCAAAAAATAAGAATAAGGGATAAAAGATAGAAATAACTAAAAGATGAAAGATGAGGAATTTCTTCCGTCTTCAAACGCCTTCTAGTTCTTCATGGAGAGAGTTGTGCAACATTGAATCCTTGTTTTCTAATTTGTTTCTGGCTATGAAAGGAAAAATAATCCTAATTCTAATTCTAATCCTACTACTACTAATATCCTAATATGACTAATGTTCTACTACTATATGTTCTGTTATAGGGTTTCTATCTTCCTCCTTTTATAGATTTTCCTTCTTCCAAGTGTTGGGCCCAAATAGCAAAATAAACCCAGTAGCAATCTCCTTCCTCTCACATGCGTCTATCTCTATCTTTTTCTAGATTTTTGTTCACAATATCTCTTAGCATATCTTCTTTGATTTATCTTTTATTTTCCAATTCTCCAAGCCTCAAAATAATTATCTACACATCAAAAGCACAAGAAATCTTTCCAAGTGAAATATAAATAAAATGCATGCTTAATTATGATAAAATGCATGATTATTTATTAAAATAAATACAAACTAATAAGGAAATAATACGTATGCTATGCACACATCAAATTCCCCCAAGCTTGAATCTTTGCTTGCCCTCAAGCAAAACATGCAATGCCATGAATGAATCCTATATGAAATGCAAACTAACTCATCATCCAGGCAACAAAACTCATAATACAATAATGACATACACAAAATACAACTTCCTCAAAACAAATTCTATCAAGTGACATAATCTGCAATTCTCCCAAACTTACATCCACTAACTATCATGAAATAATCAAAAGTCTACCCAATTAGAACCTTAAACTTATCACAACCTTACTCATCACTAAAGGGGTCACTCCGTTCACTTTATCTCAATGTGTATAAGAGGGTAAAGACATATCACTCAAGTTCACCTATGAAAGTGAATTACCATAAGCTTGACCATAGACCAAAATCTCAACTGAAACTATTGAATGCATGCAAGAATCAAAAGGTCTTAATTAGGTTGTAATGGGGTCATGGCTAAAGATGTCAGGTAGGATATAAGAAACAAAGGATCACGCAAAGGGTTTAAACAAAATAATCATATACACAATATGATAGCAACAGGCCCATTTCACCAGACTCTGATGCTAGTGGGACTAGAGGACCCAATACATGAAGGACCAAGAGGGAATGCAAGAAACCAGCTCACCTCACCAACTTTGTTCCCAAGTAATGGCGTCACTAGATATTTAGATTTCTGATGAGGTGTACCTTCTAGACATTTCCTAGTATGGAATATTTTCTGTTATTTTCGTATTGTTTGTAGCCAATCATTTGATGGCATGAGTACTTTATAATCAGCACTGAATGAATGAAAAAGCAAGAACAAGTATTTTCCTTTCCTCATCCTCTATTTTCTTAGGAGGTTCCTGATCCTCGAAATCAGGCAAGTACCCTTTACTATCACAATATCCCTTTGAATTATGAATGGAGCATATAATCACTATAGTTACGAATCAACTCCAAAAATTAGTGATCTTTCAGTCCTTTTTTTTTTCATTCTCTTTATTCTCTTCTTCTATTCTTCCTTTTTTATTTCTTTTAATCCGAAGAGATATAGAGATAACACATTTAAAACTTTAAGCTTAATAACAACACTTTAACATCTTCTTTTGAATCACTACATTCCAATTGCACCATTCACATCTCAAAGGATACCAAAAATATATAATAATTATGAGAAGGCACCAAAGAAAATAATTATTTCATTAGGCTCAAAATGGGCAACTAAGGAAAAGTGTTTATAAAAATTGTTGAAGGCCATAAAAACAGTCCTAAGTGCCTTTATCATATTCATGCATGCAAACAATTATCAATCTCAAAATGGTCACAGGCCAAATTCTAGAATTCACAATCAAAGTGAACATTACTCAAATATCAAGAAAGAAGAGGGGTTTAAAAATATTCATTATGTGTTACCCCAATTAGGCTCAAAAACTCACATTTTTAGTAGCTATTTTAATGAAGAGCAAGATTCACAATAAGTTTCAGCCAATTATCAGTATTCTAATGATTATTGATGCAACCATTATTCCAAACAAGCAGATCATCACAGGCTAAGTCACTTTTCAAAAATAATATTCATAAGGAAACGCATTCAGTGCAAGTCAAAACAGATATAAGTCAAATTGCCTAAATGGTAAGTCGGTTACATGCATGAAGTGTAACACCCCGATTTTGTTTCCCAAAAATATTACATTTATTTATTATCTATTAGTGAAAATGAGGGCCAATTTTTTTTTTAAACATAACATACCAATACCTTTTGTTAATTCATTTTATTTATTTCAAAAACAATCCTTTGTTACTAAATAATTACAAAACAACTTGCACACTTTCTCATAAAGAATTATCATTGCCGACTCACAAAACCGAGATGTCACAACACTTCCATCTCAACACAATTCATAAACCGAAAATATTTCTTTACCGTTAAAACATCGTCAATAAGTTCATCAACACCTGTGGTTACATAAGTTTACAAAAGCAGTTTACCCACGGTATTTCCAACATAGTTATAAAAGCATAATTTAAAAGAGTTGCGGACATCCAGTCCCAAAATACATCAGATATCGGTTAGTTACATCATATGCTATCCAGAGTATGACTTTCCTCAGTCGGACTCGACCCTAATCAAAATAAGACACCTAGACCACAAGACCCACGGGACTCTCTAAATTGCTGGCTGCTCATCATCATCCTCTAATGCTGTCTCCTCCTCTTCAGCCTTCACATCTGCGGGCAGTGCGGCCTGCGTACCATGAGCGTAGTACGTCTGAGGTCCTCCGTCCATATAGTCCCTCAAGGTAATGCGACCAATGTGCAGATCAATCCGTGCTCCTCTAAGATGATGCTCAGGGTCCTTAATCTCCAACCGAGTCAAGCCTCTCCAAATCCATCCATCAGGGGTGACTTCCCATGCTCCCCCCGCTAGGGGCCACATGGTAATCTCGATGCTATACACCATCTGCCCATTGCATCCCCACGAAGAACAAAGAGAAACAACGAACAGGAGAAAGAATAAGCTTTTCCGAACACATGACATTCCAATAAGACCGGCATACCACCAACACAATTCGAGACATAAAATAAATAGCAGCATGAATGCAAATGAATGACATGAATGCATGATCCTTTTCATTATTACTTAACCACTTATTACCTCCACCACATTATTCTCATACGACTTATTACCATCAACATCTTGTTGCCATCACACCTGATATCTCATACCGATAACTTTCTCGAAATATTTTATTAAGTCTTATCAAGAATTCACATCACTTGTAATGTCAGGGGAATTTAGAAGACATCACTGTGAAAGTTTTATTATTAGCGTACACGTCTACATCTCCTCCATATCCTCCCAAAACCTAGTCGGAAACAAACGGGACGTACAAGAACCTTAACCCACGCCGGTCGAACAGTCGGGAATCCACTGCATACAAATATGAATGTCAAGCCACAACCGCACAGACCGGCTATCAAAACAATTTATATTCCACGCGATCCAATCTCCAGCCGAATCTGTCCGCCTCGTTCAGGTTCCCTCTCACCGTTTCTATTTATTTTTTTTAAAACGTTCCCAGATAAAATCACGACCTAAATATATTCAAACACTTTTTAAAAGTAATCCTTAAATAAAATTAAAAAATAAATACAGGTTGCTGGTCCGCCTTGGATAGCACCTTAAAACACTTCCGAAACACCCAAAAATTCATCGTATTCAATCCGACTTGTTCCTAAATCAAATACCACTTAAAAGCTTCACTTTAAATCACTTAAACGCATTTTTAAAATTGAAGAACAAACTTAAATAATTCTGGACAGCAAGGTACTGCTTCCAAAAATCACTTTTTTAAATTTCCAAAAATTACGAAAAGCACTTTTTACTTCCAAACATTCCTTAGTATAAAACCAACACTTAACACTTTTAAAATTCAAGTTTTTCACCATAAAATAAAACTTGGACAACCACCAAACAAGACTATCAAATCCAAATAAATCAAAGAAACCAAACTTAAAATCAATTAATTTTCAAAGCTATCTTCATAACCAAACATTTTCCAAACGTAGTTTAAAATTCAAACAACAACACCTTTACAAATCAATCCATACAAGTCATACACTTTTCACATATCAATTAACACTTAACAAAATAAATCCCTATCCTATTAAACTAGTCTTGGCTGAATCACACATAAATACAAAACATTGTTCTTAAATTTTTCTAACAACCTTAAAGCATTGAAACAAGTGATCGAGGTCGTACCCGATACAAATAAAAAAAACAGTTTAAATATAGTACTAGGAAGTGACTCCTAGGTCGTCTCCCAAGGAATATCTTATCAAGCAAAAGGTCAAATAGATAGTATGCACAGAAAACAGGGGGGGTTTTGTATTGAATGTTGAAATCTAAAATCAAAACAGAATTAAAATAAAAACGAAGTAACAGATAAGGAAAAGCGGATAAACCCCTTTGGCTCGCGTTCACAACTCTATCATCGGTCACAAAAGATCAATTTCTTTCCTCTTCACTGTCCAACTCGTGAGAACTAAATACTAAGCCAAAATTCAATTCTCACCCCAAAACCCAAACCTCGAATTAAGCATTAAAAGCCAAAGCATGGAGTTTTTACGAGTTTGCATAAATTAAGCATTCATACACATGGATTATCTTTATAGAATGGAACTAAGCGAACCATAACATATCAATAAGCATGAAAACAGTGAATAAAAACGAAATAGCATTAAGAATAAAACCTCAAGAGTATGTGATACATTACCAAAGGGATTTAACCTAAGAGTTTAGCCTTCCATGAAGAAAAATACCAAAAACGTGTAGAAAAGGAAGAGAGAGAAACCCTAGCAGCCACCACAAGCTTGGAGAGCAAAACTAAGCCTTCTCTAAGAGAGAGAATGTAAAAACGTGAATATGGAAGGTGTCTCTAGGGTTTACACGAAATTGGCTTATTAAATCGCAAAACGGGCCTAAATCATGGGCCCAAATCCTAAGGAAAGCTAATCTCTAAATTAAATCTAAAAATATCCTATAGATAAAATCTAAATCTTAAAAGATATAAACTAAATCTCAAATAATCCTAAAGATAGATTACAATCTTCACTTCATCATATATCTTCTCTTCCAAAATTAAATCTTCACTCCCAAAATGCCCAAAAAGCCCTTGTGCCTAATATGATCTGAAAATAGAAATAGAATTAATTAGGCTAAATAATCCCAAATTAAACAATATTCAGAATATTAGTCCAATAAACTCTAAATCACTAAATCAAGCTAAACAATGTCAAATGGGCAACAAGTATCAATAATAGGAGTAAAATAATGCAAGGAATAATGGGAAATAAAATGCTCATCAAACACCCCCACACTTATCCTTTTGCACTCCTGGGCAAAACTAAGAATTAGGACTGAGAAGATCAATACGCACAAAAGTGAATCATGCAACAAGATTACTACAACTAATGAATGCAAACCTAAGAGATTACATACTTCACAATGAATTCTAGGAAATGCAAAGAAATGGGCAAAATCGAGCACACAAAGAGAATAAGGACCAAAGAATCAAGGCATCCATGAACATCATCCAATTATTTCAAATATGCAAAGAAAACCAATGACATCAAGAGGGTAGCCACAAAGATGATAGAAACTCACAAGGATCACTCAAAAGTGTTTACACTCAAGTGTTTAAGGTTAATCAGTGTATACACTCAAGGCACATCATGAAAAACAAACACAACCATAAGCTTGACAAGCCTCTAACATCAACAATCAACACACATGCACAAAATGATCAAAAGGTCTTTTAAGGGTTGTAATGGGGCCAAGGACAAGGTAGGATAAAAATATGGGAATGTAGCTAAAACCAAGGGAATAGAGGAGCAATGGGGAATAAGTAAAAAGTAAGCAAAATCCACCCCAAAATCAACAACCACTAATTCCAATCCTCTTTGCCTCAACAACCTTTTATTCATTTTTTTTCTCTTTTTTTTTTGTCTTCTATTCTTTTTTTCTTTTCTTTTCTTTTTTTTTGCATTGGAGAACTTCATGAACGAAAGGGAAGAACAAAAAACAAAAATGGCATAATGAGATAAAGCCATAATTACATCACCGACCATAGAGGCAAAACCCAAAACTCACAAGAGATGAAGAACAAAGCACCCTCGCTTACTTAATACCCACTCCCAAAACAATTCCAAAGCTCCAACATTCCCTAAGGTTAGGACAATCATGGTTTTTAAGTCATAGGCTTGTAATGAGCTAAAGAAAAAAGAAAAGGGATATAAAGGCTCAAAGGGGCTATCAAAGGATAAATTCATTCAAGGTAGGCTCATATGGCTAGTGGCTTATTCAAGAAAAAACAATGCCTAAATCATTTCAAAATGTGCATGGGAATATCAAGTATCAACAAGAGTCAAGTCAAGTTCTAGAGTGCAAGTAATCCAGAGTGCAATCATACATGAAAGAAAATTAGGTGGCATATATAGCAATCCACCCACAATTAAGGCTCAAATCCTCACAAAAGGGACAATTCTATCACAGTGTGACCACCTCTTAATTATCAAAAGCAACTTTACACACAGAAATGCATGAATTCAGACACAAGATACCAAGACTCTACTAAAATGAAGCAAAAACATGCACGAAAATGCCCAAAACTTAGCAAAACCTAAAAAATCAAAGCAAAAATATGCAACCTAAACTACTCTCCCCCCACACTTAAATCACACATTGTCCTCAATGTAAAACAACCAGAAAATCCAGACAGACATACCAGCCAGCAGATATAGACAAGTGCAATAAAAAGAGTAAGGAAGGAGAAAAGAAGACTCCCTAAGTCATGGTGGGTCAAAAGTGGGGTCGACCAATGAGGCCTTCTCCACAGGTACATCATCCAAAGAAGGGGTGGTGAGGAAGGGCTTGAGTCGATGTCCATTAACCTTGAAGCTCTTGTCCGTGGACTCACTCTTGATCTCCACAGTGCCATAAGGAAACACCTGGGTGACTACAAACGGTCCAATCCACTTAGAGCGGAGCTTTCCACTCATGAGTCCAAGCCTAGAGTTGTAGAGCAACACTTTTTGACCAACCAAGAACTCCTTTCTGGAAATTGAGCTATCATGGAGCTTCTTGGTCTTCTCTTTGTAGAACTTGGAGTTCTCATAGGCCTCCAAACGGATCTCATCTAGCTCACTCAACTGCAGCTTCCTCTCCTCACCCGCTTTATCAAGAGCTAAGTTACATTGCTTCACAGCCCAATATGCACGGTGCTCTATTTCCACAGGCAGGTGGCATGCCTTACCAAATACAACCCGATAAGGTGACATCCCTATGGGTGCCTTGTAAGAAGTCCGATGGGCCCATAGAGCATCCTCCAATCGTGTGCTCCAATCCTTTCTATTAGGCTTCACCATCTTCTCCAAAATCCGCTTGATCTCTCTGTTTGAAATCTCAACTTGCCCATTGGTTTGGGGGTGATATGGTGTAGAAACTTTGTGCACAACCCCATACTTCTTGAGCAAAGCTTGCATGGATCTATTGCAGAAGTGTGTGCCTTGATCACTGACTATGGCTCTAGGTATGCCAAACCTGCAAAGGATATTAGACCTGACAAAATCTACAACAACCTGAGCATCATTAGTCCTGGTGGCCTTAGCTTCCACCCATTTGGATACATAATCCACAACAAGTAAGATATAATAAAAACCAAAAGAAACAGGAAAGGGGCCCATGAAATCTATACCCCAGACATCAAACACCTCACAGAACAACATAGGTTGTTGCAACATCTGTTGCCTTCAAGATAGGGCGCCTCCTGCTCTTTGACATTGCTCACATGAGCTGCAGATGTTGCTTGCATCCTTGAAGATGGTAGGCCAATAAAATCCAGAATCCAGCACCTTTCGTGCTGTCCTTTGAGTGCCAAGGTGGCCTCCAGCTGGTGAAGCATGGCAAAACTGGAGAACCGATTGGATCTCATGATCTGGAATGCACCTACGAATGACCTGATCACTGCAAAAATGCCACAAATAGGGGTCTTCCCATACATAATACTTGGCATCGCTCTTAAGTTTGTCTCTTTGAGCCTTGGATGCCAAGGGTGGAAAAACAGATGCAACTAGATAATTTACAATATCAGCAAACCAAGGAGTAAGGGGAAGGGGATGTGAAACATGCAAAGCTAAAAGCTGCTCATCCGGGAAGTCATCCCGGATAGGAAATGCATCCTCCTCTCTCTCTATTCTGCTCAAGTGGTCTGCGACAAGGTTATGCGCACCACTCCGATCCTGAATCTCAAGATCAAACTCCTGGAGGAGCAACATCCACCTAATCAACCTAGGTTTGGAATCTGTCTTTTTCAAGAGATACTTCAGAGCAGCATGATCAGTATACACTACAACCTTAGAACCTAACAGATATAGTTGAATTGCACAGGTTACAGGATGAACTGAATTTTGGATTATCCAATAAACAAGGGAAACTCTGTCCTATTCGACAGAGATTTTTATAAATCAAATAGTTTTGAAAAGGAAATTTTTATGTGGTTATTTTTAATATTGGGGTATTAAGGGTAAATATTTATAGGGTGTTAGATTTATGGTATCAGAGCAGTTTCCCTCGGCCTTTGGAGTGTGGACTCACATCTCCAATAGTTACTCACCAAGCGAGTGACTCATGTGTTAGCTAAGAGTCTAGGTTCCAGGAATAAGAAGTTTATTTAATTGTTAGTATTAGCAACTAAACGGGATATTTCCTCCATGACTTAGCAGTATGGCGGGACGTCGCGGAGATAATGATCGTATGGCTGCTATTTTGGAGAATCTCGTGCAAATGAATCAGAATCAGGCCGCTTCCGTGGCCCAAATGCAGCAGACACAGGCACAAATGCAGCAAGATCATGCAGCAGCTATGACACAAATACAACAGAACCAAGCTAACAATATTGCAGCGGCAGCAGCGGCGGCACTGAATCCTCCACCTGCTCCTGTGGATATAGATTGGATTTCTAGATTCCGAAAGAGTGATCCCCCTCGCTTTGAAGGAGGATTTAATCCAGATGGGGCTCAAAAATGGCTCTAAGAAATGGAGAAGATCCTTCGTTCACTGCAGCCACTAGCAGATCAGCAAGTCAGATTGATGGAGTATGTTCTAATGAGTGAGGCGGAACACTGGTGGGAGCACCAGAGAAGGAGTTTAAAGGCTAGCAATGAGGTGATAACTTAGGATCTTTTCAAGGTCTGATTCTTGGGTAAATATTTTTCGGAGGATGTTCGGAGGGAGAAAGAATTGGCGTTTCTGAAGCTAGAACAGGGGAGTATGAGTGTTGGGGAATACGCCGCACAGTTTGAAGACTTGATCAGATACTCTAGCAGCTACAGGGATGCCGACGAGCGAACAAAGTGTATTAAGTTTGAAGCAGGGTTGGATGCCGATATTAGGACCATATTCACTTATCAGGGCATTGCAAATTTGGCCCAGTTAGTGAACATGACCAGTGCATATGAGAAGGCATTGAAACAAGAAAGGGCAAAGAAGAAGAGTAAGGCAGTTCAGCGGGCTGGTCCTATCAGAGGCAAGAGTCCTATTCAGAGGTCTGGTCCTTATTATAATCCTACGGCTGCAGCATCAAGAGGCATTGGGCAGTCAGCAGTTGTTATTGGTCCTCTCCCTCTTTGTCAGCATTGTGGGAGGTATCACAGGGGAGTATGCTGGAGTCTTGGCCCGAACTGAGGGGAAGGGCTTTGTTTCCAGTGCAGACAGCCTGGTCATTTTGCTTCTCGTTGTCCCAAGAGCACTTTGAAGAAAGAAGTTAATGTTGCTAAGGCACAGAAAACCGGTGCAAGCCTGCCCATGCAAAAGGGCAAGGTTTACACTTTGGATGGTGAAGAGGTGACAGAGGAGGACGAGCTGATCAAAGGTACATGTTCTATTCATGGTAACACCTGTGGAGTATTATTTGATTGTGGAGCATCACATTCTTTTATTTCTATTTGCTGCCTGAAGAGGCTAGGGTTGTCAATAGTTGAAATGCCTTTTAAGTTGTCAGTTTCTACGCCTACTAACTCTTCTGTTGAGACTACCCAAATGTGTTTAGAATGTCCACTCCGAGTCCTAGAGCGGGATTTCAAGGTGAATCTGATTTTTTTGCCTTTGAACAAGTTAGATATCATCTTGGGAATGGATTGGATGACTCAACAACATGTGTTGATTAATTGTCGTCAGAAGGCCGTTGTCTTTGGTGATCCTTCTTTATCTGCCATGGATGTTGAGGAAGTTTCTGATGTTAGCCAAATTCCAATTGTCTGCAAATTTCTGGAAGTCTTTCCTGCCGAGATTCCCGGATTGCCTCCGAAAAGAGAAGTATAGTTTGGTATTGACATAAAACCCGGTGCCAGCCCAATTTCTATAGCACCATACAAAATGGCACCTCCTGAATTAGAAGAGTTGAAGAAGCAGCTAGAGGAATTGTTGGCCAAGAAGTTGATCAGGCCAAGTGTATCACCTTGGGGTGCTCTGTAACATCCCAAATTTAATTCCTAGTATAAATGATGATGAATCAAGCTAAGTTATTATGAGAATTGTTAAGTTTAGGAAGAGGTTTGTGTGGGGTATCAATTTTGGATTGGGTGTAGAGCCTATGGAAATGAATTAGAGATAGAACATCATCAAAATATGACTTTTTCACTAAATAATCGATTACTTGGATGGTCAGTAATCGATTACAGGGCCCCTGATGAAAACAATAAAAAGTTGCAGCAATTCTAATCAATTATCTCATATGAAGTGATCGATTATTCTGAGCTATAATCGATTATTTTCAGGGCTTTAATCGATTACCAGACCTCAGGTTGGAAGTTCTAAAAATGTTGCATTGAAGGAATAATCGATTACCAGGGTAAGATAATCGATTATTTTAGGGTCTGTACAAAAAAAAAGAGAAAAAGAGAGTGCACGTGATGCACTCTCCTCCACACAAATAGCATCTTAATTTTGGGCTTTTATTCACAACCACTCATTCTCCTTCATAATCAAAACACCCTACCCTCACTCTCACTCTCATAACTCTCTCTCTCACTCATCCTCTTCTTCGACTCCCTCTCATACACGACTCCCTCCTCTTCCACATAGGGTTCCACCTTCTTCTCCACAAATCAAGCCAAGGCAAGTGACTTCACACCCATTCCATCATCAAATCTTGCTATTCTCCCCTCCAAGTAAGTATTAAGTTGTGGGTTTCCCTCTTTCTCTCTCAAAAATTTGTTTCCTCTTTTCTCTCTCTACAAACCATGGTGGTTTTCAAATTCTAAGCCATGAAGCTTTATTTTCTTTGAATCTTGGCATGAACCATTGGTGTAAGTGATAATCCTTTCTCCTTATGACTCTTTTCTTAGGTTCTCCCCCTCTCTTGTTGGTTAAAAGCTCTTTGGTGGAAAAGCTTAAACTAGAGCAAGCTAGAATCTCCTAATCTCTAAGGACTTGAGGTAAGGGAGTGGATATAGTGAGCTTTTCCTTGTTCTAGGGAGTAGGTACTAGTTAGTATATAATACTTGTTAGGGTTATGTGTTAGGGGAGAAAATTAGATTATAAATCCCTAGGATATTGAATATGAAATTCTAATTAATTAAATATGCATGATGATTGGATGTTATGACTAGGAAAAGGAAACCCAATGATATAAGAATCAATTATTTGATAAAAGAAATTTGGTTAATGATTATATTGATATACATGGGGAATTGGGTAATGTGATAGTGAATTTGACATAAATGATTTCTATGATTATTGACTTTATTTGTAAAGTTGTGAATTAAATGATAATTAATTATTGTAGAAAATATATGTATGTGTTGTGGAATAAATTGATATAGGAAGAAAGGGAATGGAAATGATTCAGTGTGATGAATGTGCATATTTGTATCATATTGTGAAATAAGTAAAAATGTTAAGTATTATCAATTTTGAACAAAGGTCGTAGCTTATGAATTGAAGTGTGAATATAGGAAAGGAAGTAAAATGGTTATGCATAAACAAAAGTAAAAGGTGATTTAGGTAAATTAAAAGGAAGGGCAATCCAAATGTTGGGCTATAAAATAGAATACTGCTTGGTATGATTGTGATATGAATGAATGGTTTATAAAGAGAATGATGTTTAAGTATAATCTAGGTGGTTGTATGAGGTACCTTCCGGTGTGGAGGTGAAGTACCCACCGGCCAAATTGTATGAGGTACCTTCCGGTGTGGAGGTGAAGTACAATGGTATGAGGTACCTTCCGGTGTGGAGGTGAAGTACCCATAGGCCATGATGTATGAGGTACCTTCCGGTGTGGAGGTGAAGTACGGTGGTATGAGGTACCTTCCGGTGTGGAGGTGAAGTACCTGCAGGCCAACTTGTATGAGGTACCTTCCGGTGTGGAGGTGAAGTACAACAATATGAGGTACCTTCCGGTGTGGAGGTGAAGTATCCATAGGCCACATTGTATGAGGTACCTTCCGGTGTGGAGGTGAAGTACAATGGCGCGAGATGTATTTTAAGAATAAAATGTTGAAATGTGTTGACCTCTGACCTGAGGGACACGATATGAATTAAATGAATAGAGTGTTGACCTCTAACCTGAGGGACACCGAATGAAATGTGAATTGGTGTGTTGACCTCTGACCTGAGAGACACACCGTGAATTAAGAAATTGAAGTGTTGACCTCTGACCCGAGGGACACATAATTTAAATATGGAAAAGTATAAGAGCCTCTGTTTTGAGGTGATAAATGTGTTGAATGAAAATTGTTCATTGGCCTCTGATTTGAGGTTATGTATTGAAATGAAATGAGTATGTGAAATGAATAAATTAATAATGGAAATGAATGTTGAAATGAATAATGAAATTGGATGTTGAAATGAATAATGAAGATGGAAATGTGAAATAAGTAATGAGTATGGAAATAATGAAATGAGTGTGGTATGCAATATGTGAAAATATGCTTATTTGCTAATTGTGCTTGACCTAGTGGGTTGTTATGTCTAGTTAGAAACTGCTTTCTATTTCATGTGCAATGCTCACTCCCTTACATGTTTTAGGTACGGAGATTGAGCTGGCACAGCCCCCGGCCGAGCAGGAGTACTTTCCCTTACAGGGAAAGTAGGGTTATTATGGGATTTAGAATATGGACCTAAGCCTCATATATTATTTTGATGTAGATTTAATATGCATATTTCGAATGAGGCTTAGGATGGTGCTATTTTGCTAAAGTTATGACTTTTGGTTTTAATACTCAAACTTAGTATTTTCCGCTATTTCTCTGAGTAATTTTGCACTCTGATATTTTTGGAGCCCATCGGGCCTTGATATAATTTAGAAATATAATCTGAAGCCCTGCTGGCTATTGGATGTTTATTTGAAATCGTTTATCACAACTTAAATTTTGGATTAGTCCGAAAAACAAACAAAGCTCCGTCCGTTTGACGGTTGATTTTAATGTAATAAAAATGAATTTTTAAGTCCGTATTTTAATATAAGGGGAATTAAGGGTAATTAATTATAGGGTGTTACATTTATGGTATCAGAGCAGTTTCCCTCGGCCTTTGGAGTGTGGATTCACATCTCCAATGGTTACTCACCAAGAGAGTAACCAGGCAATAGTGTCAAGTTCTATATTAGTTACTTAGGTGTATAGTTACAAAACCCTAAGTAGTTTTGTACTAAATTATGTTTATGCCGCATCAACAGAATCCTTTGTTGCCACACTGTAGCAACATGAAAAATCAGCTTCTCCAATCTCTTGCTAGCAGCTCGGCTACTGGTCGTAAGATCAGTTCCTCATCTGATTCTTTGAAACCCAAGCCATATGACATCTGTTTTCAAGAAGGGCAAACTTCTGCAATGGATAAGCTTAGATCGACTATTGAAGACAAGGAGCAACACGTGGGGGTACAAGTTGATGAAAAGAAGAGTATAGTTTTGAGACCGGGAATGGTTCTCCTGAAGCAACACTTGACTCATGAAGAACAGGTGGGCGTAATAAAGAACTGTCGGGAGATGGGCTTAGGCCCCGGAGGTTTTTATCAACCAGGCTTTGAAAGTGGAGCCAGACTCCGACTGAGAATGATGTGCCTCGCTTAGACTGGAATCCTCAAACCCGAGTATATGGACCCAAAAGAGTAATTGATGGAAGCGAACCACCCAATATTCCTAATCATTTCATTCAGCTGGTTATGGGAGCGATGCAAGAAGCACAATCTTTGATTGAGAAGGAATGCGGTGTAAGTGAAGTGGAGGACATACTCCCTTCCATGTCCCCTGATGTCTGCATTGTCAATTTCTATGAAGAAAATGGAAAGCTTGGTCTTCATCAGGACCTTGACGAAAGTGTTGGTAGCCTGCAAAGACGGATACCGGTAGTATCATTTTGCATTGGTGACTCAGCTAAGTTTCTCTATGGAGACCAGAGAGATCCAAGGAGAGCAGAAAGAACTATCTTGGGATCGGGTGATGTATTAATATTCGGTGGCGAGTCTCGCCACATCTTTCATGGAGTGTCAGTGATCATACCAGACACCGCTCCAGAGGGATTACTCAAAGACACAGGACTTCGTCCTGGACGTCTCAACCTTACATTCAGACAATATCAGTTTCCTGGTCCACACCCTTGAGGTCTGCGGTACAGCTACTTAAGGAGGTCAGGGCGAAACCAACAAAAGGTACGAAACGATTCAAGAACTTAGATAAACATTCTAGGTACTTTCAATCTGCATCTCTAGTAAGTTTCAGCGTAGAATATCCTAAATCAATTCTTTTGGAATTTTAAATTCCTAATCATGTATTTCTAGAAGTTGTGAAACCTAAGAAAGACTCATCTTCAATCCAATCAGGAGTACCATCTAAAGGAACACATAGGAAAAACCTTACTTAGTTATAAGACCGTAACGAGAGACCTAACCAAGCACCTGGTGATAGTGTCGTCCTCTATTAGAGTGTAAGGTCAGGATTGGTCATCCTTTCTCTTGCATCTGTTAAAAGATAATGCTATCATTCAACAACGTAGTGATGTACAGTTGATAAATGTGAGATTGGGACTGACCACCTCGGTCTTCGCGTTTATTAACATGCTATATTATTGAAATCATCTAGTTGAGATCCGAATAAACCATCTAGAAATTCTGTTTCTATCGAAAGTTCTATTGAACTTTAATCCTATAGGATCTTTATTAAGACTCATAAACAGAAACTCGCAAACTAACCCCGTTTAAGACACTCTTATTCTATATTTCCAGCGAGAACATCCAACTAAATGATTGAACCACCTCACCAATCAATTAAGAATCTAGCTAACCAATTCGTGGAATCAACCCAACTTCCTCCCTGCCCTCGACGTACTCAGGTATGTTGATACTAAGTGGGGGGAGACTCGGTGACTCAATTCGGATCCTATCTGAGCGACAATAACTTGTAATCATTCCATAAGCCATAGGACTACTAAACAGATAAGCCCAAATGATTCGCGGAGAATCAAATAAGAGTGAAACTAGGGAAAAAGCAAGACCTTCCCAAAATAACACCGAATTGAGAAACAACAACTAGACCTTGACCTTGACCCTCAAGTGGAATCGATCTTTAGGAATTCCTCCAATGAAAGAATGTAACCGGAGGAATTAATTGACATGGTCGGGAACCTATGTGCTCTATTCTAAGCAACGAATGAGTATACCCCTAGCATGGATATAATCAAGTATGTCAATGCCAAGTGGGGGAGGATTTCAATCCAAGGAATGGGAGATGGAACTTTAATAATAAGAAAACTGACGGTCCTGTCGAGGTAGAGATGATACATTGTATTCGAGGATAAGATTTTAAATAGGCATGACCCTAACCACACCCGGAGCGGGGAATAAAGACCGAAAGGAAGTGAAAAACGTAGTAAGAAGCTTTACCAAGGGGATGGTTCTCCAATTACGGAACTCAAGGAATTTCGAGGGCGAAATTCCAATAAGTGGGGGAGAATTGTAACATCCCAAATTTAATTCCTAGTATAAATGATGATGAATCAAGCTAAGTTATTATAAGAATTGTTAAGTTTAGGAAGAGGTTTGTGTGGGGTATCAATTTTGGATTGGGTGTAGAGCCTATGAAAATGAATTAGAGATAGAACGTCATCAAAATATGACTTTTTCACTAAATAATCGATTACTTGGATGGTCAGTAATCGATTACAGGGCCCCTGATGAAAACAATAAAAAGTTGCAGCAATTCTAATCGATTATCTCATATGAATTGATCGATTATTCTGAGCTATAATCGATTATTTTCAGGGCTTTAATCGATTACCAGACCTCAGGTTGGAAGTTCTAAAAATGTTGCATTGAAGGAATAATCGATTACCAGGGTAAGATAATCGATTATTTTAGGGTCTGTACAAAAAAAAAGAGAAAAAGAGAGTGCACGTGATGCACTCTCCTCCACACAAATAGCATCTTAATTTTGGGCTTTTATTCACAACCACTCATTCTCCTTCATAATCAAAACACCCTACCCTTACTCTCACTCTCATAACTCTCTCTCTCTCACTCATCCTCTTCTTCCACTCCCTCTCATACATGACTCCCTCCTCTTCCACATAGGGTTCCACCTTCTTCTCCACAAATCAAGCCAAGGCAAGTGACTTCACACCCATTCCATCATCAAATCTTGCTATTCTCCCCTCCACGTAAGTATTAAGTTGTGGGTTTCCCTCTTTCTCTCTCAAAAATTCGTTTCCTCTTTTCTCTCTCTACAAACCATGGTGGTTTTCAAATTCTAAGCCATGAAGCTTTATTTTCTTTGGATCTTGGCATGAACCATTGGTGTAAGTGATAATCCTTTCTCCTTATGACTCTTGTCTTAGGTTCTCCCCCTCTCTTGTTGGTTAAAAGCTCTTTGGTGGAAAAGCTCAAACTAGAGCAAGCTAGAATCTCCTAATCTCTAAGGACTTGAGGTAAGGGAGTGGATATAGTGAGCTTTGCCTTGTTCTAGGGAGTAGGTTCTAGTTAATATATAATACTTGTTAGGGTTATGTGTTAGGGGAGAAAATTAGATTATAAATCCCTAGGATATTGAATATGAAATTCTAATTAATTAAATATGCATGATGATTGGATGTTATGACTAGGAAAAGGAAACCCAATGATATAAGAATCAATTATTTGATAAAAGAAATTTGGTTAATGATTATATTGATATACATGAGGAATTGGGTAATGTGATAGTGAATTTGACATAAATGATTTCTATGATTATTGACTTTATTTGTAAAGTTGTGAATTAAATGATAATTAATTACTGTAGCAAATATATGTATGTGTTGTGGAATAAATTGATATAGGAAGAAAGGGAATGGAAATGATTCAATGTGATGAATGTGCATATTTGTATCAAATTGTGAAATAAGTAAAAATGTTAAGTATTATCAATTTTGAACAAAGGTCGTAGCTTATGAATTGAAGTGTGAATATAGGAAAGGAAGTAAAATGGTTATGCATAAACAAAAGTAAAAGGTGATTTAGGTAAATTAAAAGGAAGGGCAATCCAAATGTTGGGCTATAACATAGAATACTGCTTGGTATGATTGTGATATGAATGAATGGTTTATAAAGAGAATGATGTTTAAGTATAATCTAGGTGGTTGTATGAGGTACCTTCCGGTGTGGAGGTGAAGTACCCACCGGCCAAATTGTATGAGGTACCTTCCGGTGTGGAGGTGAAGTACAATGGTATGAGGTACCTTCCGGTGTGGAGGTGAAGTACCCATAGGCCACGATGTATGAGGTACCTTCCGGTGTGGAGGTGAAGTACGGTGGTATGAGGTACCTTCCGGTGTGGAGGTGAAGTACAATGGTATGAGGTACCTTCCGGTGTGGAGGTGAAGTACCCATAGGCCACGATGTATGAGGTACCTTCCGGTGTGGAGGTGAAGTACGGTGGTATGAGGTACCTTCCGGTGTGGAGGTGAAGTACCTGCAGGCCAACTTGTATGAGGTACCTTCCGGTGTGGAGGTGAAGTATCCATAGGCCACATTGTATGAGGTACCTTCCAGTGTGGAGGTGAAGTACAATGGCGCGAGATGTATTTTAAGAATAAAATGTTTAAATGTGTTGACCTCTGACCTAAGGGACACGATATGAATTAAAAGAATAGAGTGTTGACCTCTGACCTGAGGGACACCGAATGAAATGTGAATTGGTGTGTTGACCTCTGACCTGAGAGACACACCGTGAATTAAGAAATTGAAGTGTTGACCTCTGACCTGAGGGACACATAATTTAAATATGGAAAAGTATAAGAGCCTCTGTTTTGAGGTGATAAATGTGTTGAATGAAAATTGTTCATTGGCCTCTGATTTGAGGTTATGTATTGAAATGAAATGAGTATGTGAAATGAATAAATTAATAATGGAAATGAATGTTGAAATGAATAATGAAATTGGATGTTGAAATGAATAATGAAGATGGAAATGTGAAATAAATAATGAGAATGGAAATAATGAAATGAGTGTGGTATGCAATATGTGAAAATATGCTAATTTGCTAATTGTGCTTGACCTAGTGGGTTGTTATTTCTAGTTAGAAACTGCTTTCTATTTCATGTGCAATGCTCACTCCCTTACATGTTTCAGGTACGGAGATTGAGCTGGCACAGCCCCCGGCCGAGCAGGAGTACTTTCCCTTACAGGGAAAGTAGGGTTACTATGGGATTTAGAATATGGACCTAAGCCTCATATATTATTTTGATGCAGATTTAATATGCATATTTCGAATGAGGCTTAGGATGGTGCTATTTTGCTAAAGTTATAACTTTTGGTTTTAATACTCAAACTTAGTATTTTCCGCTATTTCTCTGAGTAATTTTGCACTCTGATATTTTTGGAGCCCATCGGGCCTTGATATAATTTAGAAATATAATCTGAAGCCCTGCTGGCTATTGGATGTTTATTTTAAATCGTTTATCACAGCTTAAATTTTGGATTAGTCCGAAAAACAAACAAAACTCCGTCCGTTTGATGGTTGATTTTAATGTAATAAAAATGAATTTATAAGTCCGTATTTTAATATAAGGGGAATTAAGGGTAATTAATTATAGGGTGTTACATGCTCCGATTCTTTTTTTTTAAGAAAAAGGATGGTAGCCTGCGGATATGCACTGATTACAGGCAGCTGAATGCAGTAACGGTAAAGAATAAGTATTCGCTCCCTCGCATTGATGATTTACTTGATCAGCTACGGTGTGCAGCAGTATTTTGTAAGATTGATCTCCGATTGGGATACCATCAAATTCGTATCCGTGAGGATGATGCTCCTAAAACTGCATTTAGGACGCGGTATGGGCATTTTGAATATGTTGTGATGCCGTTTGGTTTGACTAATGCTCCTGCAGTGTTTAAGGATTATATGAATAGAATCTTCATGCCTTATTTGGATTCTTTTGTAGTAGTGTTCATTGATGATATTCTCATCTATTCTAAGAGTCCAAGTGGGTATGAGGAACATTTGAGGATTGTGCTGCAGGTCCTCAAAGAAAAGCAGTTGTATGCAAAGCTTTCTAAGTGCAGCTTTTGGTTGAATGAAGTTCATTTCTTGGGCCATGTCATTTCTGCTCAAGGAGTTGTTGTAGATCCCTCCAAGGTGAAAGCAGTGTTGAAGTAGGAGAGACCCACAACAGTGACAGAAATCAGGAGTTTTCTTGGTATGGCAGTGTATTATCGGAGATTCATTGAAGGATTCTCCAAGCTGGCTCTTCCACTCACTGTGCTGACTAGAAAAGATGTTCCCTATCAGTGGTCCCAGCAGTGTGAAGACAGTTTCCAAGAGTTGAAGAGGAGACTGACTAGCTCACCGGTTTTAGTTTTACCGGATACGACCCAACCTTTTGATGTTTATTGTGATGCCTCAAAGCAAGGTTTGGGTTGTGTGCTCATGCAGCACGGCAAAGTGATAGCATATGCATCAAGACAGTTGCGACAACACGAGCATAATTATCCAAATCATGATCTGGAATTAGCAGCTGTGGTCTTTGCATTGAAAATCTGGAGACATTATTTGTATGGCACGACGTTTGAAGTCTTCAGTGATCACAAAAGTCTCCGCTATCTCTTTGATCAGAAAGATTAAAATATGAGGAAGAGGAGATGGATGCAGTTCCTGAAAGATTATAATTTCCATCTTCAGTACCATCCTGGTAAAGCTAATGTGGTAGCTGATGCACTGAGTCGCAAGACTCTACATGTTAGCAACATGATGGTAAAAGAAATGCAACTGATTCAGGAGTTTAGTGATCTCAACATGAACATGCAGATGAAAGAGAAAAGCATTGTTCGGGAAATGTTGCAGGTTACTAATGAATTGATGGATTTGATTAAGGAAACGCAGGCCGATGATGAAGAACTTCAGAAATTGTTGGAAGGGGTAGCAAGTAAAGAAGAGCCGAATTTCATTAAGGGTGCAGATGGAATCATTCGATTCAGAGGCAGAATATGCATTCCTATGGATTTCGAGGTGCGGAGAGACATACTATGGGAAGCTCACCAAACCAAAATGTGTTTCCATCCCGGTACAACAAAAATGTATCAGGATTTAAAGAAGATCTATTGGTGGCCAAAGCTGAAAACAGATGTGGCGGATCATGTGTCACATTGCTTAACTTGTCAGAAGGTGAAAATTGAACATCAAAAGCCAGGTGGTCCATTGAGATCACTTAATATTCCCGAGTGGAAATGGGATAGTATTGCTATGGACTTTGTGACCGGTTTACCCAGGACCGCTGCAGGGTGTGATGCTGTTTGGGTTGTGGTTGATCGTCTGACAAAATGTGTTCACTTCATCCCGATTCATAAGAAGTACACTCTGGAGAAGTTGACTCAGTTGTACATTCGGGACATAGTGAAGCTGCATGGTGTGCCTTCCAGCATAGTATCAGATCGTGACCCAAGGTTCCTATCCAGGTTTTGGTAGAGTCTCCAACAGGCTTTGGGTACTAAGCTAAAATTCAGTACGGCTTACCATCCAAAAACTGATGGGCAATCGGAGCGTACTATTCAGACATTGGAGGATTTGCTCAGAGCTTGTGTGCTGGAGCAGGTTGGCAATTGGGAGCAGCTTCTGCCGCTTATGGAATTCACTTATAATAATAGTTTCCATTCTAGCATCAGCATGGCGCCCTTTGAGGCACTTTATGGCAGGAAGTGCAGAACGCCTCTTTGTTGGTTCCAGATTTGAGAGAATTGGTTAACTGGGCCAGAACTTGTGCAAGAGACTACTGAGAAGATCACGATGATTAAGAACAAAATGAAAACTTCTCAGGATCGTCAGAAGAGCTATGCAGATAAGCGTAGGAGACCTCTAGAGTTTGATGAAGGTGATCATGTTTTTATAAGAGTGTCCCCAACTACGGGAATCGGTCGGCGATCAAGTCCAAGAAGTTGACTCCACGGTTTGTTGGTCCCTATCAGATTTTAGAGAAGGTTGGTCCATTGGCATATAGGATCGCCTTGCCACCACATCTCTCCATGCTTCATGATGTTTTCCATGTCTCGCAGCTAAGGAAATACATTCATGATCCTTCCCATGTAGTGGCTGTTGATGATTTGCCCTTGACAGAAAACTTGACCTTTGAAGTATTACCAATCAGAATTGAGGATAGGCGGGTGAAGAAACTCCGAGGAAAAGAGATCTTGTTGGTAAAGGTAATTTGGAATCGAAACAATGTGGAAGAGGCCACCTGGGAGCTAGAGGACAAAATGAAGGAGTCTTATCCACAGTTGTTTCAAGACAGCTGAATTTCGAGGACGAAATTCTGGTAAGTGGGAGAGGATTGTAAAATCCTAATTTTTAATTTGCACGTTATTATATAAATTTGATATGAATCTAGGAAAATGTTAAGAATAAGAGCTAGGATTTAGTATAGAAATCATAGCCAAGTGAGTATATAGACTAAGGGAGAGGTGTTAGAGTTAGAAACTATGAAAAGATGGAAAAATGGCAGGGTAATCGATTACTGGTGGTGAGTTAATCGATTACGAGCTCTCAGTCAAAAAGGCACTAAAATGTTGCATTGAAGGGTAATCGATTACTTTTGGGCAAGTAATCGATTACTGAGCCTCTGCTAAAAACACTAAAAATGTTGCATCAAGTTGTAATCGATTACTTTTTGGTCAAGTAATCGATTACAAGGCCTCAAGTTGGAACCCATAAAATGTTGCATTGAAGAGGTAATCGATTACATGGCTAGGGCTATCGATTACCATTGGGTTTGTACAAAAAAAAAGAGGGAAAAATAGAGTGCACGTGATGCACTTTTCCACCACACAAGTGGAATCTTTTTTTGGGGCTTTAATTCCTAGCCACATATTCTTCTCCCCAAACAAATAAAACACTCATTCTCACTCTCATTTCATTCATCATCAACTCATCCTCTTCTTTCCCTCTCCCTCTCATACGAATTCTCCCTCCCTTCTACCAAGGTCAAGATCATTTTCTCCTTCCTCTTCAAGCTCATCAACAATCATCAAGCTTAAGAGGTAAATCACACTTCCTTTTCTTCTCCCTTGTTGGTTCATACGAAATGTTCTCTCTCCTCCCACCTATTGATGAAGTTCGAAATCCCCTTCTTGGTTATGTCACAATCACCTCATTATTTTCCTTTCTATGGCTTAGGGACAATCATCATCACTCTTTTCCCTCTCTTTTTATTGGACCTTCTTGGTGGTGGTGGTTGGAGCTAGGGCTTGGAAGGTTCATTCTTATCTCTTCTTGGTTGAGGTAAGGGGGTGGGTATTGGCTTGTCCTAGGGAAGAGGTTCTAATTAGTATATAAGAGCTTACTAGGAGTTAATTGTTGTTATGGTGTTATTGAGAACCTTAGGTTAGTAAAGAAATAGAATATTGGATTTGGGTGATGAGACAAAAAGTGAAGTTAGGGAATGCATAGAAATTTTGGTATTTAATGCTAAATTATACTTGATGCTAAATGTTGTGTGATTATGTGAATAGTTGATGTTATGTGAACTTGGCACCTTTTGTTTGGAAATCATGCTTGTATGTCCATATTGTAATTGATATAGACCGATGATTATGCGAATGATGGATAGCTTGAATGTAACTAAATTGAATTATAAAAGTGACTAAATTGCAGCTATGATTGATCCTTGGGACACATCGACCCATTAGGTGCCATGTTAGGTGACAAGTTACCCATTAGGTCTAAATGACCCATCCAGGTGAAAATGACCTATTAGGCCCCGTAAATGACCCGTTAGGCGGGTGTACCCAATGGATCAATCATTCTTCACAAATAATAAAGGAATGTAAAAGAGAAAGAGTACAAGTAGAAGTAAAAGAGTTAAAATTATGTTTTAGTCCTAATGGGTGTCAACCGTGGCCTAATAGGTGGAAATGACCTGGATTGGGTGAAAATTGTTCCTAATGGGTGAGAAATGACCTAACAGGTGCGTTAATCCCTAATGGTAATAAAAAGATGAAAATGATGTGAAAGATGAAAAGATGTAAAAGATGAAAGGAAATGAAGGATGAAGCAAATTGATAACTAATGAGAATAACTAAGGAAACTGAAATGAAAATGTGGAATGTGAATGCATGAGGTGTTTTTGTGAAAAATGTGCCTTATATGAACTAATTGATATTTGTGTTCGGCTTAGTGGGTAATTATGTCTAATGAGAAACTGCTTTCCTATTTCATGATCAATGCTCACTCCCTTACTATTTTTACAGGTACAAAGATTGAGTTTGCACAACCCCCGGTCGAGCAGGTGCACTCTCCCTCACAGGGAGAGTAGATTATGGGATCTTAGGGGTTTCTTTTGTGTAGTCCTGGATATCAGGAGTTTGTATATGTTGATTTAGTTTTTTTGTATATGCATATGTAAAGCATCTTATTTTTGGGTAAGCCAGGACCGCTTCCTATGGGGAGGAAGCATATTTTTTGGGGAAAACTCTAATAGTTTCCAAAACTTATTCATATCAATTGCTATTCTCTGATGTATTTAGATTATGATGTGGGTGCATATGATGCCCCTTGATGTTTTAGCCTTGTGGCTTTTGAATGAAATGAATATAGTTGAATTGCACAGGTTACAGGATGAACTGAATTTTGGATTATCTGATAAACAAGGGAAACTCTGTCCAATTCAACAGAGATTTTTATAAATGAAACAGTTTTGAAAAGGAAATTTTTATGTGGTTATTTTTAATATTGGGGTATTAAGGGTAAATATTTATAGGGTGTTACATATCAAATGTGAAGAACAAACACAAAACAAAATATTAAAACTAAGAAAATCAGAAACAAAAGTCGGCAAACCCCTTTGGCTACGTACACTACTCAATCCTAGCTCACTAAAGATCGATTCCTCTCCTCTCCTCTGTCCAACTCGTGACAACCAAATACTAAGTGAAAATTTAGTTATCAATCCAAACCCTAACTTCTAATTAAGCATTAGAAACCAGAATTGGAGTTTTTACGAGTTAGCATAAATTAAGCATTCACACTCATGGATTATCGCTAATAAATAGAACTAAGCGAACCATAAATAGAGATAAACCACAAAAACAGTAGAGAGAAATTGAAATAACATTAAGAACAAAAGCTCATGAGTAAGTGATACAATACCAAAGGGATTAACCCTTGAAGTTAGCCTTCCATGGTCATAAATCAACAAAAACGTGGAAGAAAATGATGAAAGGGAACCCTAGCAGCCCCCAAATTCTATGGAGAGAAAACTAAGCTTCTCCTCCTCTAGAGAGAGAGTAAAAAACGTGAATGAATGAGGGTGATCTAGGGTGACATGAGTTCCCTCCTCTTTAGTCACAAAATGGGTCGAAAACATGGGCCCAAGTCCTAAGAAACACTATTATGAAAATTACAACTAAAAAGGGACCTAAATGCAAATTACAATCTTCACTTCAATACTTCAATCTTCATTTCCAAAATGCCCAAAGTGTTTTTGTGCCAAATATGACCTGAAAATAGAAATAGAATTAATTAGGCTAAATAATCCCAAATTAAACAATATTCGGAATATTAGTCCAATAAACTCTAAATCACTAAATCAAGCTAAACAATGTCAAGTGGGCAACAAGTATCAATAATAGGAGTAAAATAATGCAAGGAATAATGGGAAATAAATTGCTCATCAAACACCCCCACACTTATCCTTTTGCACTCCTGGGCAAAATCAAAAGATAGGACCATGGAGATCAATATGCACCAAAGTGAATCATGCAACAAGATGACTACAACTAAGAAATGCAAACCTAAGAGATTACATACTTCACAATGAATTCTAGGAAATGCAAAGAAATGGGCTAACTCAAGCACACAAAATGGTTAAGGATCAAAGAGTGAAAGCATCCGCGAACATCATCCAATTACTTCAAGTATGCAAAGAAACCAATGACATCAAGAGGATAGTCACAAAGATGATAGAAACTCACAAGGATCACTCAAAAGTGTTTACACTCAAGTGTTTGGGGTTAATCATTATTTACACTCAAGGCACATCATGAAAAACAAACACAACCATAAGCTTGACAAGCCTCTAACATCAACTATCAACACACATGCACAAAATGATCAAAAGGTCTTTTCAGGGTCGTAATGGGGCCAAGGACAAGGTAGGATAAAAATATGGGAATGTAGCTAAAACCAAGGGAATAGAGGAGCAATGGGGAATAAGTAAAAAGTAAGCAAAATCCACCCCAAAATCAACAACCACTAATTCCAATCCTCTTTGTGTCAACAACCTTTTATTCACTCTTTTTTTTTCTTTTTCTCTTTTTCTTTTTGCATATTTTCTGTATTTTTGTCTTCTAATTTTTTTGTTTTTTTAGAGATATAAAAAAGAAAAGAAGAAACAACACAAATGGCATGAAGATGAAGCCATAACTACAACAACCAATGAGGCAAAACCAAGAACTCAACCAATTGAAGCATAGAGCACACTTACTTACCTAATACTGTAGCAATTCGGCAAGTGTACCGATCGCACAAGTAATAAAGAGTAAGTAAAATTATCGTTCCACTCGGGGATTGCAAATTGTTTCTAATTTCTTTCACCTATTTGCGATTACTATGTATAACTTGTATGGGTTTTAAGTTTAGAGATAGGAATGTAGAATTAAAGGTATGAAACAATTCAGAAACTATATAGGATTTAGAAGCAAATATGGAAAAGGTTAGGAATTTGGTTTTATTGTAGGATCAGGTTATTAATTATGAACATATGATATCCAATAAATCAAAAACTCCAGAAACCATAAAAGCTAGATCCCTCCAACAATTATGTTTCTTACTAAACTTTACCCCTTAATCCCTTAAGTGAGTTCTAATTTATAAGAGTTATACAATTACCCAAAAGTATTCCTACGAATTGAAATCTTAATCCTAATTTTCCAATTAAGATTCAGATTACCAAATCAAAACATAAAGTCGCGAATTCTATGAATTGTAATTAAAACGCAACCAAGCAATTGATTCAAAAGGAAAAACATTAATTCATAAATAAATAGTCAAATTAAGATCCATACAAATCCACCCTATTCCTAACAAGAGGTTCAATTATACATACTGGGAGAAGAAGAGAAAGGAATGGGAAAAACTAATAATTATAGACAATAATCAAATTACCCCCAAGAGATCTTCAATCATCAAGTGGATCCCTCCAGCAATGTTGATCTCCAATCCTTGTGCCTTGCCTCCTTGCTCTCAATTGCATAACAGGCTCTCTTCTCTAATCCTAATTTTATTCTAATCTCTTATTTGGTTCTGAAAAGTCTACCTAAATCTAATGGTAAAACCTATATTTAAAGTCTAAAACTAATCCCAATAGATATAATATGATAATATCCTATTAGAATAATCTAATCTTTAGGAATCTTATCTACAAATAGAATTTATTATCAAAATTCTTCTATAATCCCGTATTTGTGTCTGACAGCAACTTCGGCACTGAATTTGACCCCAAAGATCGACGAATTTGAGCAAGGCTATTTCTCGCAAAGTTGTAGATCTTTTTCTTAGCTTTAAAATGATACCAAGATCACCTCCTTTAGATATGCGTAGCTCAAATTATGATCAAAAAAGCGAATAGTTTCACTTTCTCGCACTTTACGCGCTTGGGCGTATGAAGCAGCACGCCTGGGCGTGCCCCCTCTGATGACCAATAAACACCGCTGCACGCGTGCCTGGGCGCGCCATCCACGCGCCTGGGCGTGCACAACTGGTTCCGACTCCGTTTCGCTCCGTTCTTGCGCCATTTTCAAGGTCTTTTCATCCTCTTTCATGCTCTATATTTATTTTTTTCATTTAAGCTCCGAAAGTACCTGAAACAAACCCAAAACGGATCAAAACGTTCAAAGTATTCTAAATTACCTAACTTCCTAAAATCTATACAAAAAATCCTAAATTTACAAGAGAAACAAGCCAAATACACAGTAAAAGGGAGTCTAAATCATGCTCAAAACATCATATATTGGACCCAAATCACTCCCCCAAACTTAGTATTTTGCATGTCCCAGGCAAAAGTAAAATAAAAATTCTAAAACACAAAACCAATTTTCTAAGTTAATATGCAAACACCTAATCTAAGACTTCAGACTCATGACTCAGACACTTTTATTCACAAGCAATAAATTTTCGGTCCCTAAGCATTGTTTTATAGTCTGGCTTGCAACTTTGGACAGATTAAAGACTAAAGATTACATGACAGGTTTTATGCAAATCCAACCAGTGAGTGACTTATGTGGAAATGCATATGAAACTCGTGATCACCTGTTCTTTTTATCTGATTGGAGCAGAATGCTCATTAAGGTTGTATGCAACTGGCTATGCTTGGATACCTGGTACCTCAGATTTGAAAATTGGTGCAAATGGCTAAGGTATGCTTTTAAGAAGAAGCAAAGAAGGAAAATGGTGTGTGTAGCAGTGGCATCTTGCATTTATCATATATGGCTTGAACGAAATAGAAGAATTTTTAAGTATGTTTGAAAAAATCCACATGAAGTGTTTGTACTCATTAAGAAGGAATTAGCTCTAAGAATTTATATTGTTTGTCATGAGTTTAGGCACCGGAAAAACTCAGTGCTAGTAGATAGGATTTTACAAGAGATTTTGTAACACCCTCACTTTTAATTAGTTAATTTTAAGATTTAATAAAATTGGTACTTGACAATTTCGACAAAAATCCGACAGAGTTTCCTCTATTTTTCGAACTTTTCCCAAAATTTCCTGTTTGTACCTGTTCAGACCAGAGTAATTTTAAAGCATAAAACATAATAATACTACAACCGGTTTAAATCCTAAAGCCCCATGAGTACAAGTTCAAGGCATATACTAATATATATTTTAAATTTCCAAAAATAACATTTATAATAAAAACTAGAGTCTACTCATGACAACATTACACTCCACGTGTACTCCTGCTCGGCCTGCACTAGTGTAAGCTCCGCTTCTGTACCTGTGGGAAAAATAGCAAGAAGGGTAGCATTACACAGAACTTAGGAAATAATCTCTAAGAAAACATAGTAAGTAAACTAGGCCTATGTTATTATTAACACACTACAAACATACCATTTTCATACATTCTTACACATTTATTTTATTTTAACGTCTTTCACTTTTCTAATTTATATTGTCGCATTTAGCTCAATTTATTAATCCCTTAATCTCACGTTTAATTTCATTCTTAGTTCACTATTCATTGTAACTCATTCTCTCTTTTGTTCTCTTTGATCTTTTATCTATCTGTAATTCACTACTTTTCTTTTCTTCAATTTATCTACTCTTTATTTACCTTCTTCCCATTTTCTTTATTCCTTTGTCTTATAATTGACAGGTTCTATCGAACGCCTGCCGTTTTAGTCATTTAATTGTTGGCAGGTTCTATCAAACACCTGCCGTTTTAGTCTTTTAATATTGACAGGTTCTAACGAACGCCTGCCATTTTATTCTTTTAATATCGACAGTCTCTACCGAGCGCCTGCCATTTTAGTCCTTTAATGTTGACAGGTTCTACCGAACGCCTGCCGTTTTATTCATTTAGTGTTGACAGGTTCTACTGAACACCTGCCATTTTAGTCTTTTAATGTCGACAGGTTCTACCGAACGTCTGCTGTTCTAGTCTTTTAATAATGACAGGTTCTACCGAACGCCTGTCATTTTATTGTTTCTTTTCTCTTTATGATTGTTCTTTCATTGCTTATTAAACCTTTTCTCATTTCTCATTAAGTATCTTTATCCATTTTCTTTTCTTACTTATTCTTTTCCTTACTTTTAAATTTCTCTTAATTATTCTCTTCTCTATTTCCTTTCGTTGGTAACTTATTAACATTTTCTTATTATCGCCTAAAGGATAACAAACAATTTAAACATTCACCATAACACACCTTTACAATTATTTCCTTTTGTTCCTTTCTTAATATAATTTATTCTTATTTACCTCTCCTGTTATCATTCTTTGTCCTTTGGTATTATTTCTATTGTCACTTATTCATACACTCATCACATACAAAAGCATCTCATTTCATCCCTTAATTCATGGTGCTCTTTAACTTAATATATCTTAGGTTCATTTTAAAACCCAATCCCCATATACTTCACACACTTAAATACCAATCAAGCATCATAACACACATTATGAAAATCATCATAAAACACTTACATTCTCAACATTCAAGTTATCCATGTTCTTTATTTTCATTCTTAACATATTGTTAACCTCAACTACCCTATTGTTTACTCTCATAACTAATCTTTTCTATCCCTAGTCATCACTATATACAACCTAGAAATTACGTCCTAAATAGAGGTAATACGACCCTCTTACCTGGGAGTCCTGACAATAGAAACAATGTTACGTTAACGTCCGCGCCTTACTCGAAGGTCAGGGTGATCTAAATAGGGACACACGTTAAAACTAATTAAAAAATTAAAAGTGTATATATATATATATATATATAATCAACTAAATTCATTTTTTGTCAAAATAATAAATATATATCATTATACAATAAAAATATATCATTTTTCCCCAAAACATCTCTTTATTTGAAAATATAGGAATAATAAAAATATTAACGGATCGTCGAATTAATTACGTGGATGGGATGGGTAAAGAGAGTTGAGGAGATTAGTTACCTAAGAAGAATTTGAGATTAGACGGTTGAATCTTGAATAGTCGAACCGAGAAGATTGAAATTCCACAATTGCTCTTTCACTCTGCGTCGCCCACCCACTTTCTTTCTTGATTCTTCTTTCTATTTCCCGTACTCTAACCGATGGCTTGTCCCTTCTTTTATTTAAGTTTTGGTGCCCTTTTCTTGTTTTCACGTGGTGGCCTTATGGCCACTACTTTCGTTTTTTTTTCTTTGGTTTACGGTGGGGTGGGGTGGGCTTGGGGTAGATTATTAGGAATAAATAAATATATTATTTTATGTTTTGATTTTATTTGTGGGTTAATGTGTATAAGTATTTTGGATTATAATTAAATGTTTGACGATCCAAAAAGTAAAATAGATTTAAGTACAACAATATTGTATTTGTAATTACTCAAAATTAATTGAAAAATAATAAAGTTATCGATCCCTACAAATAGTTATTGCGTAAGAAAAAGTATCGAAATTCAAAAGTAAATATAGTTTCTCAATCCTGATATTAAACTTGATAAAATATAATATTTATAAATTTGAAATAGCATATCATTATATATAACTTATACAAGTAATATAGTAAAACCAGTCTGGGAGTTAAAAATAAAACAATCTCAAAATGCCATGAAAACTTACAAGAATGTTTGAAATATAAAATTAAACATATCTTTCTAATTATACTTGGGATTAAAATTTGGGATGTTACAGATTTTGCTTTCAATGCAGTAGTTTAGATCCTTAAGCCTATTTCATACTTCAACCCTACATAGTAGGTGGGAAGTTATGGGATTAGGTTGTATGAGACTTAATTTTTATTGTTGGAATGAAGTTTACTACTACTTTTACCAAAAAATAAATTAAATCAACAATTGGTTAAAATCATAAACTATCAAAGAACCAGGAACTAGTGAACACTCTCAACCTCACTGTGTGTATCTCTCATGTGTATCTAAGGTCTCAAGTTCATCTTATGACCAATATCTCCACTGAAATTATTGAATACATGCAAAAATCAAAAAGTCTTAATTTTGGTTGTAACGTGGCCATGGCTAAAGATGAAAGGTGGGATAAAAGAAAATAAGGATAAAACAAAGGGCTAAATTGCAAAAACAAATTTCCCTCCAAAAAATTATGAATGAGCAATGAATACTACATAAACACAACTCAACTCACCATCAATTTCATACTTCTTTTCTTTTTCACTATTTTTCCTTCTATTCTCTTCCTTTCACATTTAATTTTTTTCAGTTTCTTTTTTTTTACTTGGAAGAAAAATAGAACTCATAACACTTTTCACCAATTACTTTCACTTTTTCTTATTATTCCTCTCAATTGCTCATTCAAAAATTTCCAAGGTACTCACAAAAATATTTCAATAGATGCAGGGTACCAAAGAAAAATTATAATATCTCATAAGGCTCAAAATGGGCAACTAAGGGACATTATCAATACAAATTAGTTGAAGGCCACAAAAATACATCCTAAGTGCCTTAATCATCTTAATGCATGCAAACAATTATCAATCTCAAAATGGTCACCGGTCAAGTTCTAGAACAAAAAATCAAAGTGAACACACTCATGAAAGAATTAGGGGTTTAAATCACAAAAATCAATATAAATCACATACCCCTGTCAAGTGTATAGGCTCAAAAATCTCACAGGCTAATAGTCAGTTCACTAATAACTAGTTCCAAAACAGTTTATCAAAATAACCAGTTCTCAACAAAACTTAAAACTCAATCCAAAACGGTGTCATATAATCAATGAGTCATCATCCTAAATCAAGTATTTACATATATAATCATAAAAATAGTCCTAAGTCAAGAATAATCATCTACTTCTACCAAAGACACAAACCAACACCAAATATGGGAGGACAATTCAAGTCTGAAAAATTTTTATTTTGTCCACTCCCCAAACTGAGAGGTTGGCTTGTCCTCAAGCAAACTAATCTAACCTAAAACTACAAAATAAAAATTAAAAACAAAAGAAAGGAGTTAGAGAACTTCCCTTTGTAGCACAACTTTCTCTCTTGATGCAACATGGAGGAGACTCCACAAATTTATTCACCTGTGTCACATGAACAACTAAAAATAGTGCTAGATGCACCTCATTAGTAGTTACATAGAAAGCTCCAAACTCTTTATTCACTAATTAACTAAAAAAAATAAAAACCTACACTACTACATAATTACAAAGAATCCACCAGGATCCCAAATTCTATAGGTCAAATCGCATGTGATGCAACCATAACAAGTTATTCCCACGTCCCATGGGACAAACCTTCGATGATGGTGGAATAAGGAAATTTCAAAAATAAGTTCAATCCCACTAGGGCCAAAAGCTGCATTCCTTACTCCATGCATCATCTCAGACAAATTATTTCTTTTCCCATTCATGAAGGTGTTAATTCCATGAATTAGGAAAACTACCTTTTCAAGTTCCCTATTGTTCAATAATGATTTAGATTGATTTTTAGATTTTTCATGAAAGCACAAAGGTTGAATATAATGGAAAATTTTGAGTCATCCAAGCATGCAATAGATTTGACCAAATTTTTAATTGCTAGAAATTCATCATGCAAGGATGGATCAAATTTTTATACCATATTCAAACCTTCTAAAGTTTTATTTCGGTCCTCTTCCTCAAACTTATTATGCACATTTTCATCTATTTGCTCCTCCATAGGGGTTTCATCATTGGTCACATCCATCACCACCACTTTTTCCTCTCTTCGAAGAGATTCAAAAATTGTTGGTGATGCTTGTGACTCTTCATCTAATGGCTTTGAAATCTGTTCAACTTTGATTTCAAGGTTCCTTGAATTGGAACCTTGAATTGGGTAATAGGTTCTGAATTCTTCAATAAATTCTTTAGTGTTTTGAGCACATTTCTCTAAAGCTATTTTCCATGGAGCTTTCTCCACGGGAATTGGCTCTACAAAAAATGGTTTCTTAGCTGTAGCTTCTAATTTCTCTACAGCTTTTTCCAATGGAGTTTTTCTATCACTTATGTTTTGTGCATAATAGTATGGAGAATAGGGATCCGAATTAGATCTATCACAATCAAAATCATTATTAAAACTATAGTTATACATGAAAAGGGACAAGTTACACAAGTAATTACAAATAAGTACCAGAAAAAAAAATAGAATCGAATTTCAATCCCCGGCAATGGCGCCAAAAACTTGTTAGCAATTCGGCAAGTGTACCGATCGCATAAGTAATAAAGAGTAAGTAAAATTATCGTTCCAATCGGGGATTGCAAATTGTTTCTAATTTCTTTCACCAAATTGCGATTACTATGTATAACTTGTATGGGTTTTAAGTTTAGAGATAGGAATGTAGAATTAAAGGTATGAAACAATTCAGAAACTAAATAGGATTTAGAAGCAAATATGGAAAAGGTTAGGAAGAATTTGGTTTTATTGTAGGATCAGGTTACTAATTATGAACATATGTTTTCCAATAAATCAAAAACTCCAGAAACAATAAAAGCTAGATCCCTCCAACAATTATGTTTCTTACTAAACTTTACCCCTTAATCCCTTAAGTGAGTTCTAATTTATAAGAGTTATACAATTACCCAAAAGTATTCCTACGAATTGAAATCTTAATCATTATTTTCCAATTAAGATTCAGATTACCAAATCAAAACATAAAGTCGCGAATTCTATGAATTGTAATTAAAACACAACCAAGCAATTGATTGAAATTTAAAAACATTAATTCATAAATAAATAGCCAAATTAAGATCCATACAAATCCACCCTATTCCTAACAAGAAGTTCAATTATACATATTGGGAGAAGAAGAGAAAGGAATGAGAAAAACTAATAATTATAGACAATAATCAATTTACCCCCAAGAGATCTTCAATCATCAAATGGATCCCTCCAGCAATGTTGATCTTGTAACACCCTCACAAATATTTCGTTAATTTAGGATTTTATAAAAATAAGTACTTGAAAATTTCGATAAAAATCCGGCAAAGTTCCCTCTGTATTTCGGACATTACCAAAATTTCCAATCTTGTACCTGTCCAAACCAGAATATTTTAAAACATACAACATTTAATCAACACACACAATTAAGCCTAATGCCCAACATAATCCATGCGAGGGCATACAACTAAAACATTCTTTTAATTTACAAAATATCAATCTTTAGCTTAATTAATACTTTAGTTCACTCGTAATACACGACTACTCCACGTGGTGGAGGGTAATCCTGCTCGACCAAAAACTGTGTAAGCTCCAAGCTCAGTACCTGAAAAATGGTTGTAAGGGTGAGCTTTACACATGAAGTAGAAAGTAGTGTCAAACTAGACATAATGACCTACCAAGTCAAACACATTTAGCCATATATTGCACAAAACTCAATCATTCATACCCATTCACAGCAATTATATTCACATCAATAACAAATGATTTTTTCATAATTCTTTAACTCTTTATTTCATACATTTCCAACCTATTCAACTTATACTTTTCTCATCTTTTTACTTGATTTCACATTTTCTTTTCTCATACTCTTTGGAGTTTTACATAGCTTTTTAGAATTTATCACGGGGATCCATCATTGCGTACAGTCTCTTAAGGCCAACGTCTTACAGCTGCACACAATGTGTGTCTTACGCGGTCGATGCGTACAGTCTCCTAAGGACAACGTCTTACAAGACCTGGATTCCCAAAATCAGGTGCGTCCATCATTGCGTACAGTCTCCTAAGGACAACGTCTTACAAGATCTGGATCACACACTCTTTTTCCTTTAAATCTTTTAACAATTTATTTCACTTATTTCATTTCTTTGTACTCATTCTCATTAATTCCATTTTATCATCTCATTATACTTTTAAATTCCAAAAATACAAGGTAATTCCAAAGAGACATTCATTCCAATATCAAATATCATAATCATCATCATTTCATAATTCTAGAGTTCATCATAATTAGGCAAAATAACAAATCACACACTCAAATATAAATCACCATAATCATTCACAAAATAGCACAACTCTATACTTTTTCTAACAAACATAACAACTATCGTATATAATCATTTCTAGTTACCAACCAAGTCTCCATATACTTCAGTTAGGCATAAATAATGACATTTAGCACTTAGCATACAATATTTATCACATATATCAATTTAACAACTATTTCATTTAATTTAATTCTTGATTGTTAAGCCTATAATAACTATCTAAATTCCAAACCAAAGGTATAGATATACTCTTAGCAAGTACTATGAGCTAATTAGAAAATACTCCCTAAAGCAAGGTAAAGAACCCCTTACTTTGCGTTTCCTTAGACCTGATTCTTTTCGTGTAATGATGCCCAAACATAACGCGATTCATTGCTTAGCATTGCGGCTGGTCTTAAAGTCCGTCGACATCTAACTATGTCATACAAAACAATAACAATTACTTTGAAATCACACTAAATTAAAGTAAACACTTTAAAGCTTTGCACCCTGTAAGGCCCTATATTTTCATAAATAAGTAAATGTTAAAGTATTTAAAATAATAATGTTATTATATTAAATAAAATAATGAATTTTATGAAATTAGGTTAAAGTACTCGAGTGTTTTTGGAAAGACTCGAGTATAATCTTTAACTGTTTGAAAAATTTGAATTTTGAGCCGAAAGACTCGAGTCTTTCATGGAAGACTCGAGTGTTCTCTGATGTGCTGAAAAAGACTCGAGTACTAAGGAAAATACTCGAGTATTTCGAGCAGTGGTGCTGAACCTATAAGTCGGTTTTGATTCAAAACTCGCACCAAAACGCGTTTTCTCGAGGTTCCAAGCAGAGAGCAGGACCTTACTTCATAGGAGGGTAACCTTAGGCTATAAATAGAGGCTTGGGGAAGTCCCAAACTCATTCAAATCCTCCTAACCCGGATTTATATTCACATTTCCTCTGTTTTCTGGTGCTAACTTGAAGCTCTCGATTCTCCCTCCTCAAACCATGAAATTGAGTGAAACCAAAACACACTTCTAGTTCTATTTCCAATCTTGAAATAGCAACAAGAACCACGAAATTTGAGTCTCTGTAGAAAAAGTTATAAGCCTCCAAAGTTAGCCACTCAAAACTGAAAACAGAGCACAAACAGCTTCAACTACCTATCTTTCTTGAATTGGTTTGGTAAACTCAGGAACCCTCTTGATTCCAAACTTGTTTCTAATTAAAGTTAGTACTTCCTAGTTGCTTAAGCTAACTTGGTTCGTTATTTTTCATGGCTTATTCATGATGTAATTTGTAGCTAAAGTCAGCCGGTGCAACAGTTTTTGCACAAGTTCAGAATTGAGCTTTGAAGCTCAAAATCCGTTTCAGACCTTTTCTTCCACAACCAATCGTTCCTTTAGCTTCATTAAGGTAAGGGGGAAGTTACCTAATCACTATAATGGTATTTAACAAGCTAAATCCATAGGAACCAATAGGAGGTTCACGGGCAATAGAGTTTGAATTAGGAAACTGACTTGGAGGTCAGGAACTCATTGTTTTTATGTTCAAACAAGTTTAATTGAACCTAACGATGCTCACTGGATTGATTTTCGAAGTTAAAACCGAATGGAAATGAATTTCATATCTTGAAATGGCTATTTTCCAAGTTTGTGTTAATTCTGTGATTAATGTTGATTTATGTTATTATGTACTTGTTTATGTGTTCTAACATATTCCTTATATGTGTTTATGCCTCTGTTTTGCATAAGAATGGAAAAACAATGCATGGAATTCGAATTGGTGCTTAAAATGCAGAAACTGGTGTTGTTGCAGTAAAAACACTCGAGTCTTTTGAGAAACACTTGAGTATTCTGGGAAAATGAAGAACAACTCGAGTTTTTCTTCAAGGACTTCAAGTATTCTGGAAAAAAATGAAGAACACTCGAGTATTTTGTAAAATACTCGAGTATTTTGACCAAAAACTGAAGAAAACACTTATCTTTCTTGAGAATATTAAATACCGAATTCTTATACGTTTTTCCATTGGTCGATTATTATCCTGAAAGAGTCCTACTGGAATTTTATTCAGTGGTTGATATGTTCGGACAGGATGTTCCAATGGATAAATGTATAAGTTTACTTAATTCCCATTGGTTGATTTTTATCCTGGATGAGTCCTACTGGAAATTTATTCAGTGGTCGACATATTCGGACAGGATGTCCCAATGGAAGTGTGTACACCCATTTGGTTGATTATTTTCCCATGTCCCAGTGGAAGTCTTTACCCACTTGGTTGATATTTTCGAAGGGAGTCCCAATGGGGTCGTTGCAATAAATATCCGCCAATAGGAGGCTAGGCCCCGACGGATTATTAACCACTAATTCTAAAACCATCACAAAGTGGCTGATGGATTTTTCTATGAAAACAACAGCACCAGCTAAAAGGAAGATGAAAGGAATTGTTAAGGATGGGATTAATGAATGGAAAGATAGATGATGGATCATGTCCTTGATGGAAATGATAATGAATGTGATAAGAAGGATTGGTAATAAATTATGTTTGCATACATGCATTTGTTTCTCCAGTTTGCGAGGACTTTCCCTTTTATACTATTAACGCTGGGCGGATGAAGCCTGTAAGTCGTGAGTGCAAGGCTAAGTCTGTGAGTCCTACAACGCCGGGAAATGGGAACCCGTAAGTCGTGAGTGCAGGGCTAAGCCCGTAAGTCCTATGCAGAGCGAAGCTCGTAAGTCATGAGTGCAGAGCGAAGCTCGTAAGTCCTACCACCTCCAAACTGTGATGCCCCGGGAAATTGTTGAGGTCAGCATGCATCATGTCATTAATAATAAAGATCAATTGCATGGATAAAAAGGTTTGACATGTGTATATGCATTTTTAAATTGTTACTACTTGAATACTTGTGTTTGTTGTTTTTAGCCTCTGCTATTTATTATTCGTTTTAACGTGATTAGCTATGACTTACTCCCTTGTTGCCCTTGTAGGTAACAAAGGTCCTGTCTTCCAAAGGGAAGAGTAGCTGATCGAGGCCGTACCCGATCAAAATAAAAGGTGTTTATTCTGTAGTACTAGGAAGGTGATCCTAGGTCGTTTCCCAGCGAATATCGGTCTAGGCAAAGTATCAAACACGTAGTGTGCAGTAAAATGGGGGGGTTTTTGTGTGTGACAAATGTGAAGAACAAAACATAAACAGAATATAAAAACTAAGAAAATCAGAAACAAAAGCGGGCAAACCCCTTTGGCTACGTACACTACTCAATCCTAGCTCACTAAAGATCGATTCCTCTCCTCTCCTCTGTCCAACTCGTGATAACCAAATACTAAGCGAAAATTCAGTTATCACTCCAAACCCTAACTTCTAATTAAGCATCAGAAACCAGAATTGGAGTTTTTACGAGTTAATACAAATTAAGCATTTATATTCATGTATTATCTCTACGAAATGGAATTAAGCAAACCACTACACATCGATAAACATGAAAACAGAGAAGAGAAAATGAAATTGCATTAATAACAAGAGCTCAAGAGTAGATAATACAATACCAAAGGGATTAACCCTTGAAGTCTAGCCTTCCATGGCCATAAATGAAGAAAAACGAGTAGAAATGGGGAAGAACAAAACCCTAGCAGCCACCACCACTTGGGAGAGCCAAGAGAGAAGTTCTAACCTAGAGAGAGAGTGAGAAATCTGAAATGGGAGTGTGTCTTGGGGGGTTACACGAATTTCCCCTCTTAAGACACAAAATGGGCCTAAAACATGGGCCCAAATCCTAAGAAACACTATTATGAACATTACAATTAAAAAGGGACCTAAATGCAAATTACAATCTTCACTTCAATACTTCAATCTTCATTTCCAAACTTCCCAAAGTGTCCTTGTGCCAAATATTACCTGAAAATAGAAATAGAATTAATTAGGCTAAATAATTCCAAATTAAACAATATTCGGAATATTAGTCCAATAAACTCTAAATCAATAAATCAAGCTAATCAATGTCAAATGGGCAACAAGTATCAATAATAAGAGTAAAATAATGCAAGGAATAATGGGAAATAAAATGCTCATCAGTAGCGTTGGCGAGGGATTTGGGATTCCCTTTCCAAAGGATGGAGTTTGAAGAACCATGCTCTGGGTTACGATTAGTGTCTTAAGTAGCTCAGAGTCTAATTGCTTATAAAATAAAGTAGTTGAACTATTGTGTCTAGTTTTTGGACAAGTTTTGTTGATTTGCTTCCGCAATTGAATAATAAAGTTTTGAAATTTATTTGCGAAAAATTATTCTCTATTTTCATTATAATAAATAAATTAAGGTTAGAGAGTCGGGATGTTACATTAGTGGTATCAGAGCAATGGTTCAAACTCTCGGCCTATGGAATATGGCCACACATGATATAAGCTGTGATAACTCTGAATTGAGTTATGGGTAGATTAGAATTTAGTCAGTAGGATATGATATATGAATATAATGTTTAGTTTTAAATAATTGTTATCTTTGATGAATCGCATGACATAGTAATGGCCTCAAGAAACGCTCGCCATACCGACGAATCCCTCGATCGCATCGCTGCGATCTTGGAACATCTGGCTAATAGGCAAGCTACTGGTCCATCCGAGTTCAAGGGACTAGCTGATTTTAGGAAGTGTGACCCTCCAAAGTTCCACGGTGGAGCTAACCCTGAGGAGGCACAAATCTGGATTCAGGAGCTGGAAAAGATATTTCAGACAATTCCATGTGATGAGGAACAGAAAGTTACTTACGCTGCGTATGTCCTGGTAGGTCCCGCAGACAACTGGTGGAAATATACGAAACAAGCCTTAGAGCATGAGAAAAAACAGATTACTTGGGGTGTTTTCGTGGAGAAATTTTATGAGAAGTTTTTCCCTGAAGATATAAGAAACAAGAAGGAGATCGAATTCCTGGAGTTGAAACAGGGAACCATGACTGTTGGAGAATATGCTGCGAAGTTTGAGGAGCTGATGAGGTACTCTCCATACTTCACTCTTCGCCCTGACGAGAATGCTAAGTGTGTTCGTTTTGAGAATGGTTTAAGGCCGGATATTAAGCCATTCGTAAGTGGACAATGCATCCGACACTTCGCAACTTTGGTGCAACGTTGTCGTATCACCGAAGATGACCTCAAGGCAAAGATGGTGTATGAGCGACAGCAGCAAAGTCAGCAAAATTATGGTCCCCACCGTAATCGCGAAAAGAACAACCGTCACCATAATGACCACAACAAGAGTCCCTACGATAAGAACGGGCAAGGGAAAAAGAGTGAGGAGAAACCAACGGAAGGTAGCTTATCAAAATGTGATAAGTGCCACAGGTTCCATGGTGGGAGATTTTGTTGGACTGCGCAACCTAAAACCTGCTTCAATTGTGGAAAACAAGGACACATCTCCCCATACTGTCCCGAAAACAATAAGAACGAAGGCGGTGCGATACCCATACCCAACACAAATGTCAAAGTTTTTACGATGATGGGAAGCGAAGCCAATCCGTTAGAGGGTTTAGAATAAGTTAGTTGCCTCTTGAACCGCAACCGTTGTCTGGATTTAGCATAAGCTAGTTGCCTTTTGAATCATTTCCTTGTAGAACTATGTTGATTTTGAAATCCTATGTTTTCTTTGCTTAGAATATGCTAACTATTTGAAATTTGAAATCTCATGCCTCAATTTTTGCTAAGTAACCTAGATGTGTTCACCCCAATCAATTCATTAGTAGCTGCATAGTAAGCCTGTTCGTAAAATAGCAATATTCGATAAAATCACCTTAGTCAACATGGAAAGCTTGAGACATGATCCAAAGAGTAGATGTCATATCATAGATTATCGTAATAGGTTTATCCTCCCTATCGAAACCTAAATCTATATAAGCCACGCTCAAAGAATACCTAAGCACACCTCCCATGTCTGTAGAAGAAGAAACCAAGTTAGAGGTCATTTTTATCTCGAGTCCAATTCTCTATTTCACCCTTACCGTAAGATTGAGTTTACCATTAACCTCGTGCTTAGGATTGATCCCGTTTGGATAATCCCTCGTCTTTTGGCATCCACCCAGATTGTTTGCAATAGTGTCTGCCTTAAGGTTAGGAGCAAATAGAACTCTGCTATGCTGATTCCAAGTGGGGGAGAGTTCACCTATCGAACCCATCGATATACCCTTGCAAGAAAATCCGACACTCGAAACTGGTTCCGTTCGGATTAAAGATAGGAAAATTAAGCGATTGCGAGGAAAGGAAATTTCGTTAGTAAGGTTCGCATGGGAATGTGGTAATGTTAATGTCATCGTTTGGAAGCTAGGAAGATAGATGAAGGAAGAATACCCGTATCGGTCTGAGTAAGTTTTTATTTTCCAAATCGAATTTCGAGGATGAAATTCTGTTCAAGTGGGGGAGGATGTAAGGCCCTATATTTTCATAAATAAGTAAATATTAAAGTATTTAAAATAATAATGTTATTATATTAAATAAAATAATGAATTTTATGAAATTAGGTTAAAGTACTCGAGTGTTTTTGGAAAGACTCGAGTATAATCTTTAACTGTTTGAAAAATTTGAATTTTGAGCCGAAAGACTCGAGTCTTTCATGGAAGACTCGAGTGTTCTCTGATGTGCTGAAAAAGACTCGAGTACTAAGGAAAATACTCGAGTATTTCGAGCAGTGGTGCTGAACCTATAAGTCGGTTTTGATTCAAAACTCGCACCAAAACGCGTTTTCTCGAGGTTCCAAGCAGAGAGCTGGACCTTACTTCATAGGAGGGTAACCTTAGGCTATAAATAGAGGCTTGGGGAAGTCCCAAACTCATTCAGATCCTCCTAACCCGGATTTATATTCACATTTCCTCTGTTTTCTGGTGCTAACTTGAAGCTCTCGATTCTCCCTCCTCAAACCATGAAATTGAGTGCAACCAAAACACACTTCTAGTTCTATTTCCAATCTTGAAATAGCAACAAGAACCACGAAATTTGAGTCTCTATAGAAAAAGTTATAAGCCTCCAAAGTTAGCCACTCAAAAATGAAAACAGAGCACAAACAGCTTCAACTACCTATCTTTCTTGAATTGGTTTGGTAAACTCAGGAACCCTCTTGATTCCAAACTTGTTTCTAATTAAAGTTAGTACTTCCTAGTTGCTTAAGCTAACTTGGTTCGTTATTTTTCATGGCTTATTCATGATGTAATTTGTAGCTAAAGTCAGCCGGTGCAACAGTTTTTGCACAAGTTCAGAATTGAGCTTTGAAGCTCAAAATCCGTTTCAGACCTTTTCTTCCACAACCAATCGTTCCTTTAGCTTCATTAAGGTAAGGGGGAAGTTACCTAATCACTATAATGGTATTTAACAAGCTAAATCCATAGGAACCAATAGGAGGTTCACGGGCAATAGAGTTTGAATTAGGAAACTGACTTGGAGGTCAGGAACTCATTGTTTTTATGTTCAAACAAGTTTAATTGAACCTAATGATGCTCACTGGATTGATTTTCGAAGTTAAAACCGAATGGAAATGAATTTCATATCTTGAAATGGCTATTTTCCAAGTTTGTGTTAATTCTGTGATTGATGTTGATTTATGTTATTATGTACTTGTTTATGTGTTCTAACATATTCCTTATATGTGTTTATGCCTCTGTTTTGCATAAGAATGGAAAAACAATGCATGGAATTCGAATTGGTGCTTAAAATGCAGAAACTGGTGCTGTTGCAGTAAAAACACTCGAGTCTTTTGAGAAACACTCGAGTATTCTGGGAAAATGAAGAACAACTAGAGTTTTTCTTCAAGGACTTCAAGTATTCTGGAAAAAAATGAAGAACACTCGAGTAGTTTGTAAAATACTCGAGTATTTTAACCAAAAACTGAAGAAAACACTTATCTTTCTTGAGAATATTAAATACCGAATTCTTATACGTTTTTCCATTGGTCGATTATTATCCTGAAAGAGTCCTACTGGAATTTTATTCAGTGGTTGATATGTTCGAACAGGATGTCCCAATGGATAAATGTATAAGTTTACTTAATTCCCATTGGTTGATTTTTATCCTGGATGAGTCCTACTGGAATTTTATTTAGTGGTCGACATATTCGGACAGGATGTCCCAATGGAAGTGCGTACACCCATTTGGTTGATTATTTTCCCATGTCCCAGTGGAAGTCTTTACCCACTTGGTTGATATTTTCGAAGGGAGTCCCAATGGGGTCATTGCAATAAATATCCGCCAATAGGAGGCTAGGCCCCGACGGATTATTAACCACTAATTCTAAAACCATCACAAAGTGGCTGATGGATTTTTCTATGAAAACAACAGCACCAGCTAAAAGGAAGATGAAAGGAATTGTTAAGGATGGGATTAATGAATGGAAAGATAGATGATGGATCATGTCCTTGATGGAAATGATAATGAATGTGATAAGAAGGATTGGTAATAAATTATGTTTGCATACATGCATTTGTTGCTCCAGTTTGCGAGGACTTTCCCTTTTATACTATTAACGCTGGGCGGATGAAGCCTGTAAGTCGTGAGTGCAAGGCTAAGCCTGTGAGTCCTACAACGCCGGGAGATGGGAACCCGTAAGTCGTGAGTGCAGGGCTAAGCCCGTAAGTCCTATGCAGAGCGAAGCTCGTAAGTCATGAGTGCAGAGCGAAGCTCGTAAGTCCTACCACCTCCAAACTGTGATGCCCCGGGAAATTGTTGAGGTCAGCATGCATCATCTCATTAATAATAAAGATCAATTGCATGGATAAAAAGGTTTGACATGTGTATATGCATTTGTAAATTGTTACTACTTGAATACTTGTGTTTGTTGTTTTTAGCCTCTGTTATTTATTATTCGTTTTAACGTGATTAGCTATGACTTACTCCCTTGTTGCCCTTGTAGGTAACAAAGGTCCTGTCTTCCAAAGGGAAGAGTAGCGTTGGCGAGGGATTTGGGATTCCCTTTCCAAAGGATGGAGTTTGAAGAACCATGCTCTGGGTTACGATTAGTGTGTTAAGTAGCTCAGAGTCTAATTGCTTATAAAATAAATTAGTTGAACTATTGTGTCTTGTTTTTGGACAAGTTCTGTTGATTTGCTTCCGCAATTGAATAATAAAGTTTTGAAATTTATTTGCGAAAAATTATTCTCTATTTTCATTATAATAAATAAATTAAGGTTAGAGAGTCGGGATGTTACACACCCCGAAACTAAAATAAACTAAATATAAAATATTGAAAATTGAAAAGTATTATATTTAATTCCAAATCATAACATTATTTGATTCAAATTCATAAATCGAGACCAAATAAAATTTAAACTCAAGATCATGCCCTTTTTATTAAGAATAGTATAACTTCTTTGGAAAAATACGCTTAACTTTCGAAACCATCAAAGGTATCGTAATGGGTTGAAATCACGTACCTTTGGCTATTTAAAACTATAAATTTTGAATTAAAAAGAGCGTGGTTTTTGTCCAAAATAAGCAAATCACATTTGACATTTCCAAATCCAATTAGCTACACTCTCCTTCAATCTAGAATTAAAGTTCAAGATAGGTTTAAACTCGGATTAACGTATGTCGAACATATTCGGTTCCTAATTAACCGATGTATTGTTTAGCCTAGGGACAAGTCCGCCAAGCTAATCAACAACTCACTTACTTAGGAACCCAACACGTTTAACTAAAGTACTCTTTAAAACAATTTATTTGACATAACATTTAATCCGATATTATCCCAAATCAAAGTAACTAATTAAAATCATTAAAAATAATACTTTAACTAAGATAAACACTAAATCATAGTACAATTCACTTTTCACCATAATAATAACATACTAAAACAATTTAACACTATATTATTATCACCCATAACATTAAAATTAGTATTAATATTAAAATTAAAACACAACATACAGAAGTTAAAAAGGTATTAGAAATTTACCCACAGATGTGATTTTGAAGCAACAACGAGGGGTTTGGTTCGTTTTGTAGCTCCACCCAGATTCGGTTCACAACAAAAGGGTCCAAACCGGTTCAAACCAGTCTGAACCATCAACACAACATCAACAAGGACTGAGCCCACCATTGATGCACCACAACAGCTTTGCCGGCGGTGGTCTGGTTTGACACCGTGACAAGAGCCAACAACCAAGGCAAAGATGGCTTCTTTCTGCGATTGTGGCTGGTGCCGGCGCAAGGAGGAGGTGAGGACGGGCAAGCTCACGATCTGCAAGCTTCGTGGCGGTTATCGGGACGAATGGCAACACGAGAATCAAGAAGAGAGAAAGACGCCGGTGAAGGCAATGGCTCTGAGATGGCGCCATGGTTGGTGGCTGCGACTGGGGTTTGGTGGGTCACGATGACGGCTTTCCAGTAACGACAGCAATGGTGATAGCAGTGAGCAATCAAAAGCAGAGGGAGAAGAAAGAGTCGTGACTGAGGGAGGCGCTATTTCAGGGAGAGAGAGAGAGACGATGACCAGGTAGATAGAGAGAGAACAAGGCGGCGGTGGTGGTTTGGTCTAGGTGGCGGCGCAAGAAGCCGGCGAAGGGAGGGAAGAAGAGGGAAAGGGGTCGGTGGCTGGTCCTTGGCAAGAAGAAGGGACAACAACAACACTTCTTAAAACTAGGGTTAAATCAACCCTTTTTCTCTTTTTTTTTAATTTAATAAATTACATGTTATTATTATTAGTATTATTATTATTAAAAGGGAAATCAATATCAAGGAGTAATTATCATACCAACACATATAAGAGAATCAAAGGATTAAAAGTTTGAAAATATTAAACATAAAATAATATTGAATATGTCAAAAGTAAGTAGAATATAAAAAGAGTATATATATATATATATATATTTTTTCCATAGGATAATTATTTTAAAATGAGTTTACTTTAGAACATAGAAAAATGAAATATACTTTCGTAATTAACATAATGTATTTTATAAAAATACCAACAACTAAATAATTGAATTTTAAGGAACAAATATTTAATTGGATAAAACTTATAATTATAATTGGGATTAAATTAAGGGATGTTACAGATCTCCAATCCTTGTGTCTTGCCTCCTTACTCTCAATTGCATAACAGCCTCTCTTCTCTAATCCTAATTTTATTCTAATCTCTTATTTGGTTCTGAAAAGTCTACCTAAATCTAATGGAAAAACCTATATTTAAAGTCTAAAACTAATCCCAATAGATATAATATGATAATATCCTATTAGAATAATCTAATCTTTAAGAATCTTATCTACAAATAGAATTTATCATCAAACTCCTTCTATAATCTCGTATTTGTGTCTGACAGCAACTTCGGCACTGATTTTGACCCTCACGATGGACGAATTTGAGCAAGGCTATTTCTGGCAAAGTTGTAGATCTTTTCCTTAGCTTTAAAATGATATCAATAACGCCTCATTTGGATAAGCGTAGCTCAAATTATGATCAAAACAGCAAACAGTGTCACTTTCTCGCACTTTGCCCGCCAGGGCGTATGAAGCAGCACGCCTGGGGGTGCCCCCTCTGATGACCAATAAACACCGCTGCATGCGCCCTGGGCGCGCCATCCACGCGCCTGGGCGTGCACAACTGGTTCCGACTCCGTTTCGCTCCGTTTTTGCTCCATTTTCAAGGTCTTTTCATCCTGTTTCATGCTCCATATTTATTTTCTTCATTTAAGCTCCGAAAATACCTGAAACAAACCCAAAACGGATCAAAACGTTCAAAGGATTCTAAATTACCTAACTTCCTAAAAACTATACAAAAAATCCTAAATTTACAAGAGAAATAAGCCAAATACATAGTAAAAGGGAGTCTAAATCATGCTCAAAATATCATATATTGGACCCAAATCAAATACCCATTCCCAAAACAATTCCAAAGCTCCAAAATTCCCTAAGGTTAGGACAATCATGGTTTTTCAGTCATAGGCTTGTAATGAGCTAAAGAACTAGAAAAGGGATAAAAAGGCTCAAAGGGGCTAGCAAAGGATATATTCATTCAAGGTAGGCTCATATGGCTAATAGCTTATTCAAGAAAGAAAGTGCCTAAATCATTTCAAAATGTGCATGAGCAATCAAGTATCAACAAGAGTCAAGTAAAGTTCTAGAGTACAAGTAATCCAGAGTGCAATCACACATGAAGAAAAGAGTTAGATGACATATAGCAATCCATACACAAATAAGGCACAAATCCTCACAAGGGACAATTCTATCACAATGTTACCACCTGACAATGATTAAAAGCAACTTTGCACACAAAAATGCATGAATTCAGACAAAAGATGCCAAGACTCTACAAAAATGAAGCTAGCATGCAAGAAAATTGCCTAAAAACTAATCAAAACCCAAAAAATATTCAAAGTAAAAGTATGCAACCTAAACTAGTCTCCCTCCACACTTAAATCACACATTGTCCTCAATCTAAAACAACCAGAAAATCCAAACAGATAATCCAGCCAGCAGATATAGACAAGTGCAATAAAAAGAGTAAGGAGGGAGAAAAGAAGACTCCCTAAATCATGGTGGGTCAAAACTGGGGTCGACCAATGAGGCCTCCTCCACAGGTGCATCATCCAAAGTAGGGGCGGTGAGGAAGGGCTTGAGTCGATGTCCATTAAATTTGAAGCTCTTGTCCGTGGACTCGCTCCTAATCTCCACAGTCCCATAAGGAAACATCTGAGTGACAATAAATGGTCCAATCCACTTGGAGCGGAGCTTTCCACTCATGAGACCAAGCCGAGAGTTGTAGAGCAACACTTTCTGGCCAACCGAGAACTCCTTTCTAGAAATTGAGCTATCATGGAGCTTTTTGGTCTTCTCCTTGTAGAACTTAGAGTTCTCATAGGCCTCCAACCGGATCTCATCCAACTCACTCAACTGAAGCTTCCTTTGCTCACCTGCCAGATCAAGGTCCAAGTTGCATTGCTTCACTGCCCAGTAAGCACGGTGCTCAATCTCCACAGGTAGGTGGCATGCCTTACCAAAGACAACCCGATAGGGTGGCATCCCTATGGATGCCTTGTAGGCGGTCCGATTTGCCCAAAGAGCATCCTCTAGTCTTGTGCTCCAATCTTTCCTATTCGGGCCCACCATCTTCTCCAAGATCCTCTTAATCTCTCTGTTTGAAATCACGGCTTGCCCATTGGTTTGGGGGTGATATGGTGTGGAAACTTTGTGCACAACCCTATACTTCTTGAGCAAGGCTTGCATGGATCTGTTGTAGAAGTGGGTGCCCTGATCACTGACTATGGCTCTGGGTATGCCAAACCTGCAAAATATGTGAGACCTAACAAAATCCACAATAATCGCAGAGTCATTAGTCCACAACAAGCAAAATATAATGAAAACCAAAAGAGACAAGAAAAGGGCCCATGAAGTCTATACCATAGACATCAAACACCTCGGAGAACAACATAGGTTGTTGAGGCATCTGTTGTCTCCAAGAAAGTGTGCCTCCTGCTCTTTAACATTGCTCACATGAGCTGCAGATGTTGCTTGCATCCTTGAAGATGGTAGACCAATAAAATCCAGAATCCAACACCTTTTGTGCTGTCCTTTGAGTCCCAAGGTGGCCTCCAACTGGTGAAGCATGGCAAAACTGGAGAACCGATTGGATCTCATGATCTGGAATGCACCTGCGAATGACCTGATCACTGCAAAAATGCCACAAATAGGGGTCATCCCATACATAATACTTGGCATCGCTCTTTAATTTGTCTCTTTGAGCTTTGGATGCCAACGTAGGAAAAACAGAAGCAACCAGATAATTAAAAATGTCAGAAAACCAGGGAGTTTGGGGAGGGGGATGAGAAACATGTAAAGATAAGAGCTGCTCATCCGGGAAGTCATCCCGGCTAGGAAATGCATCCTCTTCTCTCTCTATCCTGCCCAAGTGGTATGCGACAAGGTTATGCGCACCACTCCGATCCTGAATCTCAAGATCAAACTCCTGGAGGAGCAACATCCACCTAATTAACCTAGGTTTGGAATCTGTCTTTTTCAAAAGATACTTCAAAGCAGCATGATCAGTGTACACTACAACCTTAGAACCAAGCAAATATGATCTAAACTTGTCAAATGCAAAAACAATAGCCAAAAGTTCTTTTTCAGTTGTTGTGTAATTAACCTGTGCTGCATCTAAAGTCCTAGAAGCATAATAAATCACATGCGACAGCTTACCAACCCTTTGGGAGAGAACTGCTCCCAAAGCATAATTTGAAGCATCAATCATGAGCTCAAATGGGAGGGTCCAATCAGGTGGTTGGATGATGGGGGTGGTGGTCAGTGCTTTCTTCAATTCATCAAATGCCCTCTTGCATTGGTCTCCAAATTCCCATGGGGTATCCTTTTGAAGCAGCTTGGATAGAGGAAGGGCAATGTTGCTGAAGTTTTGAATGAACCTGCGGTAAAATCCTGCATGGCCTAAAAAGGAACGAACCTCTCGCACACAAGAGGGGTAAGGGAGGTGCGAAATAACATGCAATTTAGCAGGATCTACTTCTATGCCCTTGTGCGAAACAATGTGCCCTAAGACTATGCCTTGTTCTACCATGAAGTGGCATTTTTCAAAATTCAAGACAAGGTTAGTCTCAATGCACCTGTTAAGCACCTTAGTCAAATTATCAAGACATGCATAAAATTCTGTAATCAATGCAGACTCTCCAACTGTTCTGCACCCTAGTAGGAATGAGCTCATCCCTTTCATTTTTGACAAATGTGACACCAGACTTCTTGGGGACAACTTGCACCGGGCTCACCCAAGTGCTATCTGAAATTTGGTAGATGATACCCGCTTGGAGCAGCTTGGTGACCTCTTTCTTAACCACATCAAGAATCTGGGGGTTCAACTGCCTTTGGGGTTGTCTCACTGGTTTAGCCCCATCCTCCAACAAAATGCGGTGCATGCACGTGGAGGGGCTAATTCCAGGAATATCCGCTAAAGTCCATCCAATTGCCCTCTTGTTCTTTCTTATCACATCCAGCAGTTTCTCCTCTTGATCAATAGAAAGTGAGGTAGATATGATCACTGGGAGTTTCTGCTCATCCTCCAAGTAAGCATATTTGAGATGAGGAGGGAGGGGCTTCAGGTCCAATGAGGGTGCCTGTATAATAGATGGAACTAAAGGGATAGCAGAAATGGATTCTGCTGCCTGCACCTGAACAAGTGAATCAGACTCATGCATAACAGATATGGGGTTAGGGTTAGCATAATTTGAATCTATAACATATGAATCATCAGATGCAGTAGTAGAGTCTAGACACTAAGCTATTTTAATGCATGCGGTGCACCATCCAGAGTTAGTGCATGATGGACAAGTAAATGAATTAGTGAAAGATTACAATTCAAAATCATGATGCAAAAAGTGAAGCATATGCTCATATTTCAACTCATCAGATTATTCAGAAAATTCCCTTCGATTTGATATAAAATTCATCGAATGCCGAGTTACAGATCAAAAGTTACGCCTATTTATAGTAAGTGCTGCTAAAACATGGAAAATTTTTCTGGAACTCATAACGAGTGCCTATCTGAGTGTCTGTGATGCATCAACACACTAATATATGATGAAACAAGTGTGGATACCAATTTTTGTGCAAAAATTCCACCCACAGCTATGTCGAATGGCACTCACAGAAGCACTAAAATAGCATCAGTTATGCAGAACAGCAAAACAAGGCAACTTTCAATCAGTTATAAGAATGATTATTCACACACTAACTGCACTAACTACTCTAACTAACTACTGTATGACCTTTGGCAAGAACCGATACTCCCCGGCAACGGCGCCAAATTTTGATCGAGGTCGTACCCGATCAAAATAAAAGGGGTTTAATTCTGTAGTACTAGGAAGATGATCCTAGGTTGTTTCCCAGCGAATATCGGTTTAGGCAAAGTATCAAACACGTAGTGTGCAGTAAAATGGGGGGGGGTTGTATGTATCAATTGTGAAGAACAAACACAAAAAAGAATATTGAAACTAAGAAAATCAAAAACAAAAGCGGGCAAACCCCTTTGGCTACGTACACTACTCAATCCTAGCTCACTAAAGATCGATTCCTCTCCTCTCCTCTGTCCAACTCGTGACAACCAAATACTAAGCGAAAATTTAGTTATCACTCCAAACCCTAACTTCTAATTAAGCATCAGAAACCAGAATTGGAGTTTTTACGAGTTAGCATAAATTAAGCATTCACACTCATGGATTATCGCTAATAAATAGAACTAAGCGAACCATAAATAGAGATAAACCACAAAAACAATAGAGAGAAATTGAAATAGCATTAAGAACAAAAGCTCATGAGTAAGTGATACAATACCAAAGGGATTAACCCTTGAAGTTAGCCTTCCATGGTCATAAATCAACAAAAACGTGGAAGAAAATGATGAAAGGGAACCCTAGCAGCCACCAAATGATATGGAGAGAAAACTAAGCTTCTCCTCCTCTAGAGAGAGAGTGAAAAACGTGAATGAATGAGGGTGATCTAGGGTTACATGAGTTCCCCCCTCTTTAGTCACAAAATGGGCCTAAAACATGGGCCCAAGTCCTAAGAAACACTATTCTGAAAATTACAACTAAAAAGGGACCTAAATGCAAATTACAATCTTCACTTCAATACTTCAATCTTCATTTCCAAAATGCCCAAATTTCCTTGTGCCAAATATGACCTGAAAATAGAAATAGAATTAACTAGGCTAAATAATCCCAAATTAAACAATATTCGGAATATTAGTCCAATAAACTCTAAATCACTAAATCAAGCTAAACAATGTCAAATGGACAACAAGTATCAATAATAGGAGTAAAATAATGCAAGGAATAATGGGAAATAAAATGCTCATCACATAGAAATCACACATAAACCCCTGATCTCACTCAGATTTCAGGACCATTAGTCATTGGTCTTGAGGTCCCCTAGGTCATGGACATTTTCCTATTTTTCAGATCCACTACACCTTGGGGCGAATCTGCCTGCCCATAAGCATGGGAATAGGACCACTTGCTCGAATGCAGATGATCAACTTCCTGGTGGTCGACTGCCCATTGTGATACAATGTTATTTTGGGCAGACCATGCATACATGTTTTCGGAGCGGTAGTTTTCACCATACAACTAGCCATGAAGTTCGCTGGCGTCAAGGGACAGGTAGTCACAATTCGAGAAAACAAGGTGGAGGCTCGAAAGTGCTACAACTCAAGTTTGGGGAAGGGGAAGGCAGAAGAGCCTTTGCAGCTTGAGAAGCCCCAGCTCGGTAAGGGAAGCGTCAACCTCGCCGACCTGGATGTTAGCAACGAGACGGATGAAACTCATCCCGTCCCAGAAGGGGAGTGGGAGTATGTGCTGTTAGATGATAACGCAGATCATCAAATCAAAGTCGGTGTGGGACTTCATCAACCCATCAAGGAGGAGCTGGCACGCCTCCTCCATACCCATAAGGAATTGTTCGCCTGGACGTCGACAGTACCAAGTGATATATTGATGTTGACAACTCAAGTTTCAGGTTAAGCATTGGATGATGATAGTGTACTTGGTTGATTCAAGCTTAGTGTGTCCTTTGCCTATTGCTTATCTTTTAGGACTTTTTGTAAATCAATAATATCTAGGTACTCAAGGATGCATATTTTAAGAACTTGGAAAAGAAAATGTTTTTATGAAAACTTTAGGAGAAGACCATATTTTATGAAAATATTTTCAAAAATATTTTGCGAAAACCTCCGGTTACAAATCTTTTAGAAACACTATTTTAAAGCAAAAGTATCGATTACTTTTTCAGATAATCGATTACCTTCTTTTAAATTGTGTAACCTGAGAGATCAATAAGAAGATAATCAATTACTTATCTTAAAATAATCAATTACTTTCAGGTCTGATACATTTATTATTATTTTAGTGAAAATAATCAATTACTTCTGCAGAGTAATCGGTTACCTTTTCAAAATTCAAATTATCTGTTTCACAAAATACAAATAATCGATTACCTTGGCCAAGGTTATTGATTACCTCCTTATTTTTATTGAAAATCGTGAAACAATCATCTGATTCAAAAAGTGATTTATTTCCTTTCTGCGTTGATTTCGTTTCAGTTGTTAAGAGGTCTTATTCCTTATTTTTGAAAAATAGTTCTACACACACTCTCTAGATTTCTAGTTTTTGAAAATCAATCTTTGAGAGTTTCTCTTCTTCTCCATTGTTCTGAAATAGTTGCAAATCCTTGAGATCCTAAGATAATCAATTGATATAGTGTTCTTCATTGTTGTATCAGCACTATCTAGAGTGCATGAATTGTTAGTATTCTTTTTCTTCTCAACGAAATCTTTGTAAGGGAAAGTGTGACCCTTAGAGTTAGGGAGTGAAACTCCTAGTTGAACGTGTGACACGTTCTTAGGGTGAGGAACCCTTGTTTAATGGGGTAGAGTCTAGACGAACGATGGGGTGCCTAGTAGAAAGACTACCTTAGGTTCTAGGTAGACGCTACCTTATGTTTTGTTTTGAGGTACCTAGTGAACGGTGGATCCTAGTAGTGTGTGGGACGCTCTTGTTTGTAATTGGGGCTGGTTGTCCCTGTTTTGATTAGTGAAGAAAAGCTCAAGCGGGTCGCTTGGGGACTGGACGTAGGTCTTTCGCTGTAAAGGCTGAAGCAGTATAAAATCATCGGTGCAATCTTCTCTATCCTTTAACTCATTTATTTTTTGTTATTATTGTTTCTCTTGTTAATCGTTGTTACATTGATTTGATTTGCAACAAAATAAATATTTTCATAATAATTTATTTTAAATGGTTTTAATTTAATAAGCGCGAGTCTAGTTTCGTGGTTATTGTTTTTAAGTTGTCTCGCGGGTATTAAGTTTCTATTATTATATTTCTATGGCTTCCGCTCAATCTGTCTTGATCGCTTTATTTCGTTTTTCCGCTGCATGTATAAAGTGTTTTTATTGAAAAGCGATTAATTTCCAAAGTGTTAAATGAATTTTTAAAAACCCAATTCACCCCCCTCTTGGGTGACTGCTGCCAATCCGAACAATTGGTATCAGAGCTTCGTGCTCTGACAAAGGCTTAACAGCTTGAGTATCAAGATCCGTTGTAAATTGGCAGCGGTGGAGTGCTAGAATGAAATTTTAATTGCAATCTATTAATTTTCAATTATGAAATATTGTGCTTCATGGCTTCGATTTAAAACCAAAATGTGTTTTAAATGAATTTGATAAAAGAATCTTTTGCTTAAATATTCAAGCTATGCGCATTCTAATAAATGTCTTGAATGATGACGCATATGCTAGAATCAAGGAATTCGTTTATGCTAAAAGTATTTGGGACACTATAAAAAGACACTATGCTACTAATGATCTATTTGAAAGTGTTACTGTCCACAGGAAAGAAAAGTCACATCAGCACGAAAAAGTCACAAAGCCTGAAATTACCAACTCCTATGATGAATCTTTTAATGATGATACCAAAAGCATGAGGAGAAACTCTTCAAGTGAGGATGATGACTTAGAATTGATGACTTAGAAAAATCATCTTGTACCAACTTTGTACTTGATAAAATTGATGATAATGTGGATATCCAAAAATTAAGTAAGATAGTTGACAAGGGTGGTATTCAATATGAAGATAATGTTGGAAGTCAAGCTAGTGTTGGAAGACTTGCTTCAAATTCTCGTATGGACTTCAAGCAGATATCAAGCCATTGTTTTGATGATAACAACCAACTCAAGATTCAAGCACTCAAGTATCTTCAAGATTAAAGATTGAAGACTCAAGCAAAATATAGCCTAGAAGCCTTTTCCCATAGGACATGTGTAAGGTAATGAAGTTCTTGATATTAAAGAAGTTTAAAAGGCCAATGAGTTTTACTTTTAAAAAGGAGAAGAAAAATGTGTTTTCATGAATAATTGTTTTTATATATGAGTTTGTGTGAAAATAACTGATGTTGCAAAACTCTGAATATTTTTATGAATTCAAGAGAGAGTAATCGATTACTTTCTTGAGTTAATCGATTAACTTTGTTGCATCATAGAAAAATCAGAGAGGTTGTAATAGATTAAGTGAACTTTGCTAATCCATTACTTTCTTATGAGAGTAATCGATTACCTTGTTCAAGTAATCGATTAGATTTGTTGCATCATATATTTTCCAGAGGAACAGTAATCGATTATTTGATGAGTAGTAATCGATTAAATGAGTTGCATCATATATTGAACAGGAGTGATGTAATTGATTAACCACTATTGGACTAATCGATTACTTGTTTTTCAAATGTATTTAAGAATTTCTATTTTTGAAGGAATAATCGATTACCTTCAGAAAGTAATCGATTACTTCAGCTTTTATTGAAAAACGTGTCAGAATCATTTTGATTATTTCCTGATTTGTTTTTATATATAAGATTCTAATTTATTTTATAAAATTCGAAAATGATTTTAAATTTGAATTATTTCCTTTTTCGTTTTAAGAATCAAATCTTTATTTTATTTCGTAAATCGTTTTGATTTATTTTTTATTTTAAAAGTTATTTCAAAATCTTATTTTTATTTTCTTTTGATTTTGTTTTACTAATTTTAAATCTTTTTGAATTATAAAAGTATTCTAATATATTCACTCCAACATTACAGACTCAATCCTCTGATATTCATTCTTACGTTTTCTTAAAGTCACGTTCTTCTTCTTCTCCAACTTTTCTCTGTTCTGAACGAAAAATATTTTTGAAGAACTCTAAACCTTGTTGGCCATTTAATCTTATCAAGAAGAACTTCATTATCATAGAAGAGCATATTGTTGTATCAGTGTTTTGAGAACACGAAAAGCTATTGTAATCAATCTCACATTCTTGTATTCAAACCTTAGTGGTTAGGGAGAGAATCCCTTAGTGGACGTGTGATACGTCGTAGGGCGAGGAACCCTGCTATGTGATCTTGAGGCCCCTAGCGAACGGAGGTTCCTAGTAGTGTGCGGGGTGCTCTTGGGTGTAATAGGGTGCGGCTCTATTGCTGATTATAGAACTCTCAAGCGGGTCGCTTGGGGACTGGACTAGGCCTTTCGACGGGAAGGCTGAACCAGTATAAAATTCCTGGTGCAAGCTTTTCTATCCCTATCTCTTTACTTTCCGCATATTTTATTTATTTTACGTTTCCGCGCTACTCAATTTATATTTCAATTGTTTTCGCTCTCCTTCTCAAACGTATAATCTGTCCATTGCGAAACAATTTTTTTAATCGTAAGGGATTTCACAATAATTTAATAAAACTCGATTCACCCCCCTCTCGAGATTTTGAGGCCAAACCCAACAATTGGCATCAGAGCTAGTCTCTTGTGTTAAGACTTAACCGTCTCAAGAGTATGGCTTCAAACTCTCTGTTTGGTGGTGAAGGGAGTTCTATTAACCGTCCTCCCATGTTTGATGGGGTAGGGTACGCATATTGGAAAGCCCGTATGAAAATTTTTATTCAAGGAGTTGGATTAAAAGTTTGGGATGTCGTCGTAAATGGTCCCTATGTTCCTACCTATGTGGTTAATGGTAACACCGTCGAAAAGCCTATGGCTGAGTGGACGGAGGAGGAGGAACGTATAGTCCAGTACGACTTGAAAGCGAAAAATATTATGACATCTGCTTGGAGCTATGATGAGTTTTTCAGGATATCTACATGTGAGACTGCACAACAAATGTGGGATACATTAGAAGTCACACATGAAGGTACGACTGAAGTGAAGAGGTCGAGAATCAACACACTGACTGGTGAATATGACTTATTCAGAATGAAGGATGGAGAAACTATTCAAGAGATCCAAAAATGCTTTACAATGATTGTCAATCAGTTAACAACATTGGGGAAGAAATTCACCAATGAGGATCTCATCAACAAGGTTCTAAGATGCTTGGGAAGAGAAAGGCAACCTAAAGTGACGCCGATCGCTGAATCAAGGAATCTCTCAACCATGACGCTGGCAACTCTCTTCGGGAAGTTACAAGAGCATGAAAGCAAACTGAAAAGATTGGCTCAACACGAAGAGGAGAACAAAAAGGTCAAAAGTCTGGCATTCAAGGCTGAAGCTCCAGCAATAGAAAGTGACTCGAACAAAGAACTGATCAATGATGAACACATGGGTCTCCTAGTCAAAAGGTTTGGGAAGTTTCTGAGGAAGAAAAGCAACTTCAACTCTCATAATAGAAAGGACAACAACAAAGGTGGAAGTTCATCCATAACATGTCACGAGTGCGGCAAGCCTGGACACATCAGAGCTGACTGCTATCAGCTGAAGAAGAAAGATAATTCAGAAAGAAGTGCCTCCAATCCAAGAAAAGGGAAACAAGCATACCTTGCGTGGCTAGACAACGAGGGAAGTTCAGACGAGGAGTCAGATGAACAAGAGGAGACAGCCAACATATGCTTGATGGCACATGGAGATGAGGTTACTCCGAAAGAAAGGAAATCGTGGTGGTACTTGGACAGTGGATGCTCAAAACATATGACGGGAGATAAATCTAAATTTTCGCATCTAGTTCCAAAGGACCAAGGACATATGACTTTCGGAGATAACAACCAAGGAAAGATTCTTGGAGTCGGTAAAATTGGTACACCTCCTAACCCTTGCATAGAAAATGTCTTACATGTTGAGGGCCTGAAACATAACTTGCTAAGTATTAGTCAGTTGTGTGATAAAGGCAATAGGGTTATTTTTTATTCTGATAGATGTATTATCGAGGGTAAAATTGATAATCTTATTAAGCTAATTGCTCGCAGGATAAACAATGTATATGTTATTGATTTTAATTTAATACCCTCAAATGATGCTAAATGTTTATTATCTAAAGAGGATGAATCTTGGCTGTGGCATTGTAGAATAGGTCACATCCACATGAACCATTTGAATAAAATTTCTTCTAAAAACTTAGTAGTTGGTTTACCAAAGCAAAATTTTTCTATTTCTGAAAAATTTGATCCTTGTTCAAAATCAAAACTCACAAGGGCATCTTTTCCTTCTAAAAATCTTGTTTTAACTCAAAGGCCCTTGGAACTTTTACATATGGATCTTTTTGGACCTTGTCAAACAAAAAGCTTTGGAGACAACTATTATTGCCTAGTTATTGTGGATGACTATTCTAGGTCTACATGGACATTATTTATTACTCATAAAAGTGATGCATTCCATGAATTTAAAAAGCTAGCTAAGATTGTTCAAAACCAAAAGCATACGAGCATTGCATCCATTAAGACTAATCATGGTGGAGAATTTGAAAATCATCTTTTTGAAAAATTTTGCGAAAAACATGGAATTAAGCATTATTTTTCAGCTCCAAGAACTCTGGAGCAAAACAGGGTTGTGGAGAGGAAAAATCGTTCAATAAAAGAGCTTTCAAGAACAATGCTTAATGACATGAATTTGCCTGCATATTTTTGGGCCGATGCAGTGAGTACAGGTTTCTATGTTATGAACCGTGTTTTAATACGGCCTATTTTAAAGAAAACCCCCTATGAGTTGTACAAGGGGAGAAAACCAAATATTTCCCATCTTCGTGTCTTTGGTTGTAAATGTTTTGTGCATAATAATGGTAGAGAAAATCTAGGAAGTTTTGAGGCTAGAGCTGATGAGGGCATATTCTTTGGATATTCTGTTTCGAGCAAAGCATATAGGATTTACAATAAATCTCGTAATACTATTGAAGAATCTATTCATGTATCATTTGATGAATCTGATCCCAGAAAGTTGGGAAAGCTATCTGTTAATGACATTTCAGGTATCCTTGGAGATCTATACATTGATGAGGATGAGGAGCCAAATGCTAAAGGAAAGGAACATTCCGAATGCAATGAAAAATCAGTCGAATCAATTGAGGAGAAAAATCAAGAACAATCCATGGAACTCAATTCTGATTTGCCTAAGGAATGGAGAACATCAAGGCATCATCCAATTGACCAAATCATAGGTGACATCACAAAGGGTGTAAGTACTCGCAATTCTATTAGCAATCTGTGTAACTACTTTGCATTTGTTTCTCAAGTGGAGCCAAAGAATATTTCTGAGGCTACGCTTGCTGAACATTGGCTGCTGGCTATGTAAGAAGAATTAAACTAGTTCGAAAGAAATCGGGTTTGGGAACTTGTTCCTAGGCCTGAGTCTCATCCGATTATTGGAACTAAGTGGATTTATAAAAATAAACTCGATGAGGCTGGTTTAATTGTTCGAAACAAAGCTAGGTTAGTTGCACAAGGTTACAACCAGGAAGAGGGGATAGATTACGAGGAAACATTATCCCCTGTTGCTAGGTTGGAAGCCATTAGACTGCTATTAGCTTTTGCATGCATTCTAGATTTTAAATTATATCAAATGGACGTAAAGAGTGCCGTTCTAAATGGTTTTATTAATGAAGAAGTATATGTGTGTCAACCTCCTGGCTTTGTAAATTATGAACACCCAGATTATGTTTTTAAATTGAAAAAGGCTTTGTAGGAACTCAAACAAGCTCCTAGAGCGTGGTATGACCGTCTTAGCAAATTTTTACTTGAAAATAATTTTGAAAGAGGGAAGGTTGATAACACTCTTTTTATCAAAAAGAAAGGAAAGGACATTCTTTTAGTTCAGATTTATGTAGATGATATTATTTTCGGTGTTACTAATGAAAACCTTTGCAAGGATTTTTCAAGTATGATGCAGGAAGAGTTCGAAATGTCTATTGTTGATGTACCAGCAAGTGGACTGGGTCAACGAGTAATATAGTCTGGAAGACCGAATATCATCCCACAGGGAGTTGTGTTTTTAGTATATTTTCACCTTAATGTAATTAAAAATAAATCCTATAAACTAAAAAGTGTTTAAATTAATAATTCAGATTTAAAAACTATAATTAACTAAACAACTAAGTTGCTGAAATTAAATTAAAACTAGAGAACAATTTGAGAAAAGTGGTTAGGAACGTTGGTTGCATTGTAGGTTTCACTTATTCAATTATAATTCAGATTTTCCTTTAATTATCCTTCAATTCATGGACCATTCATCTCAAATAGCAATAGTTAGATCTCTCTAACATTACCCTTATTTTCTAAATACTTAATCCTTGATCTCTCAACAAATTACAATATAAGAAAATATCAATTTCAGCACAAGGGAATTATAAAGTCATATAATCATTTAATCATATCTCTATAACTAAACTGATTATACCATTAATTGCAAGGCCTATTCAAAATCCCAACTCTCGTTGCGAATTAAGAAATCCAAAACATAAATTGATCAGGTTTATGTATATAATAAAAACACAATTAATGCATGAATTGAAAATAGCAAAATCCTAAATCATAAATTGAAATAAGCTACGCCATACAAATTCACCGTGTTCCTAACACGACGGTTTTAGTTACACATAGAAATAAGAAGAAGAGAAGACATAATAGGGAAATTCATAGACAAATTACCCCAAATCCTTCAATCTTCAAATGCTCCAAATCAATGCAATCTCCCTCTTCAAATCTAAATTCTGTTTTCTCCTCTAAGTTGGCTGCCTAACCTAATTCTAAATCACTAATTTATAATTACAATCTATCTCTAAGTAGAATCCCAATCAATTTCTGAAGTTTTGGCCCAATTGGGCTTTTTCTGGTGCACGCGAGCCCCAGGCGCACCTGGTGTCGCGCCCCAGGCGCGCGCCTCTGCTACTGTTGTCGTTCCTCAAGTGGCGTGCGCCAGGCGCACCCGTCCACGCGCCATAATTATTTCAACAATTTTTTGGCTCCGATTTCTCCGTTCTTTTTCCTATTTCAAGGTCTTTGAATGCTCTTTCCAATTCCATAATTATTTTTCGCAATTGAGCTCCAAAATCACCTGAAAACACTGAACAAACGATCAAAAAGTTCATGGGAAACTACAACTACTAAAATTCCTAAAAACTAATAAAAAGATCCTAAGTTTGCTATGAAAACAAGCCAAATCAAAGTAAAAGAGGATAAAATGAAGTCCAAAAGGTATATATATCAGACCCAAATCACTCCCCCAAACTTAGCATTTTGCATGTCCCAAGCAAAAGTAAAATAAAAATTCTAAATAAAAGACAAACTCCCTAAATCAACATGAACACACCTAATCTAAGACTACGACTCATCACTTCGACACATATTATCACAAACTATATACACAATTACATACTAGTTAACATAACAATCCCATTCAGAACTCAAAACTAATGAACACTCTCAACCTCTCAATTGTTTCTCTCAAAAGTGTATATATAAGGGTCATATTTTCAATTCACTCAAGTTCAACAATGATAATGTGTTACCATAGGCTTGACCATAGACCAACATCTCCACTGAAATTATTGAAAGTATGCAAAAATCAAAAGGTCTTATTTTTTGGTTGTAATGGGGCCATGGCTAAAAGTGTCAGGTGGGATAAAAGAAAGAAGGGATAAACAAAGGCTAACTCGCAAAAATATTTACAAAAACAAGTTTCCCTCAAAAACCATGAATGAGCAATGAATACAATAAAGACTCACACTCACGTCAGGAACATTTTATTCTTCCTTTCTTTTTCAATATTTTCTTTTCTTCTATTCTCTTCCTTTACATTTGTTATTTTTTTTAATTCTCTTTTTTCTTTTTTATTCTTTTGTTTTTCTTCTTTGGAAGAGAAATAGAACTCATACACTTTTCACCAATTACTTTCACGTTTTCTTTCTATATTCCTCTCAATTGCTCATTCAAAATTCCCAAGGTACTACAAAGAATATTTCAATAAATGCAAGGTACCAAAGAAAAATCATAATGTCTCATAAGGCTCAAAATGAGCAACTAAGGGAAAATTATCAATGCAAAACATCTGAAGGCCACAAAAACACATCCTAAGTGCCTTAATCATCTTAATGCATGCAATCAATTATCAATTTTGAAATGGTCACAGGTCAAGTTCTAGAACAACAATACCAAAGTGAACACACTCATGAAAGAATAGGGGTCTCAATATCAGAATATTTCAATAAAATTCATACCCCCCAATATAAGGCTCAAAATCTCACAGGGCTAAAGTCAGTTCACTAATCACAAGTTCTGAAAGCATTTGTCGAAATAACCCAGTCACCATAATCATATTTACAGTTCAATCAAATAGAGTCGAATACCAATGAGTCTAAGTCCTAAACTAAATATGTACATGCATCATCAGAGAAAAAGTCCTAAATCTAGAATAATCACCTACTTTCACTAGAGACACAAACCAATACCAAATATGGGGAAACAATTCAAGTCCTGAAATCAATTTTTATTTTGTATACTCCCCCAAACTTAGATGTTGGCTTGTCCTCAAGCAAACTAATCTATCTTAAAACTACAAAATAAAAATTAAAAACCTATACTAAAAAAAAACTAAACAAAAATGACAAGGATACAGATTAAGAATACTACCTATCACATCCACATAAATAGCATTAATCACAAGAGAAATGTTGCTCCCCCAAACTTAATACGTGCAATGGTTAGTACTGGTGTAACAAAGCACCACCAATGGGAGGAGACAACATTCACACCTGCATAAAACTCAGCAATATAGATGCAACAAGATAATAGTCAAAATAACTATCCATGCATAAAAAAAATAAATCAAAATCCTAGAAAGTGCAAACTCAAATAATATCACAGGTACAGAGCGGGGTGGGGAAAATACATCAGATATATCAAATTAAGAACAACCCCAACTAGTCCTCATCCATCCCTCGAGCATCAGGCTCAGGCACATCCACCGGATAGTCCAACAGACTCCTCTCATAGTCCGAATAAGGGGGCAGATCAAAAGTATAACCCTGATCAACACTCCCGGCCCTCATAATATCATCGCGGACCTCGTCCCTGCGTAACTGTACATGCTGGAACTCGGCCTGCTGCCTCAAATATCGCCCCTGCAGTGCCTGCTCTCTCATCATGGACTGCATCATAACCCTCAGGTCTTCCACACCATCCGACGACTGTGCCATTCGGCGAGAAGATCCTTCTCTATCCTGGACTGGTGGCTGTGGGTCAAGAATAATTGGTGGGTGTCTATCCTCCTTAGCTGTCTTAATAGCAAGTAAAACATAATTATCCCAGACAGCTTTGGTCAGCATGGTGGCCCTCTTAATCTCCTTCGTCTCATCACTCCCAGGCACTACCCCCACAGCAGAACACAACTGGTGTATTACCCAAGGAAATCCCACGTATCCCTTATCACTCATAGCAAAGCGGTGCAGCTGATCAGAAATCAGCGACGCCGCATCAACAACAACACAGGACTTCAGGGCATACACTAATCGACATATGGCTGGGGGAATTTCAGTATCATGGGAATGAGGGTACAAGTTGTGCATAATGAACCTAACCCAAAACCGGGCAGCTCCCTGCATATTCCTCTGAGACACATGTTTTGGCCTTTGATTAATATTTAAATTCCATGTTTTTCCAGCCAAGAACAAATGTCTCTGAAGCATATCCAGAGAATACATACCCTCATCATCATAACTATCCGTGTTGAACAAAGCGGGTGCCATAGTAGACGAGTAGCTAGGAAGGTGTAGGACACGTGCTATAGTAGCAGCATCATACGACACCTCCTTGCCTCTCACATACGCAACCCTCTGATGCTCAACCATCCCATGCAACAACTCCTCCTTCTTCTCTAATTGTGCACGCCACCAAGCATGCGAATAAAACTCCCACACCAATTTCTGACTCAAATACTCCGGTGGACCTCTAACCCAGGATTCCCATTTGTTCACTTGAATCACCTCCATCACCTCCTCTACACCTCTCAGACCAACCACCTACTGAACGGAAACGGTCTCATCAAGGACCATGGCCAATTCTGGTTGCACCCTCCTCTTAACCATCTTTCCGTCATGAAATTTGGCGACTTTCGGATGCTCAAAAGTCGTCCCAACCTCTCCACTACTGTCCACCATTGGCCTCTTTCCTCTTCTCAACATGTTTTAGTTCAAAAATTGCAAAAGGCAATATATCGAACACCTGGCAGGAAGCACAAAACCTTCAAAATTTTAAAGAGAGAACTCAATCCTAACCTCCCAAATCTAAACAAATCAGACCAGAGAAGGATAGAGAAGAGATTCTTACCTTAAAACAATGAAAAATTCGTGTTCCCTAGCCCTTTTTGAAAAATCCGAATTGAGAAGAGAATAAAGGAGAATGGGGTTTTTGAAAAAATTTGAATGAAAAAGGAGAGAAATTGATGATGTTTATGATGATTAATGGAGTTGTGAGTGATTAATTTGATGAAATATGGGTTGATTTGATGAAATATATGAGTTGGGGATTGAATTTGGGGGTTAGGGTTCTTAAGAATTGAATTGGGGATGAAAGGGAAGTGGGGGGAATTGGATGTCTCCCCCCAGGCGTGTTGCCATATTGGCATCAGACGCGCGCGCCCCAGGCGCGCCAGGCCATGCGCCTCAGGCGCGCCTGGTCTGTACCAGTGATTTTTTTTTTTTTTGAAAATAGCAAATGCAGACAATAATAAAAAAAATAATAACAAACTACCTAAACTATCCTAAACTACAAACGAAAAAATTACCTATCCTAAAGTGCCTATCCTAAGGGAAAATTACTTAAAATTGGGTTGCCTCCCAAAAAGCGCTTGTTTAATGTCATGAGCCTAACTCATCGCCCCTAGAAGGGGCTTAAGGGCAGTTATTTTCATAAGGGTGTACAAACTCTAAATCATTACCTTGTTCATTAGAGTGTGAAACACAATTTGTTTGGGGGAAGTCATCCGCCGTGCATGGTGGTTTTTCAAAAATATTTATCAGTGCTTGCTCACCATTAACACGGAGAATAACTTCTCCTCTAGGAACATCTATGATTACCCCTGCTGTGGCCAAGAAAGGCCTTCCAAAAATTAGAGGAATGTTATCATCCTCTTCTATGTCAAGCACCATGAAATCAAGGGGTAATATAAAATCCTTTACTTTCACCAAGATATCTTCCACCACTCCATAGGGGCAGAGGGCGGTGTTATCAGCTAGTTGTAATAGAATCGGGGTCGGCTTAATCTCTCCTATTCCTAACTTATTGAAAAGTGACAAAGGCATTATATTAACACTGGCACCAAGGTCACAGAGGGCCTTACCTGTATAATCCTTGCCGATGCTTATAGGTAGATTGAAGCTTCCTTGATCCTTCAACTTCGGTGGCAGATTGGACTTTATGATTCTGCTACACTTCTCAGCAATTGGAAATGTCTCTCCATTGAGCATCCCCTTCTTCTTGGTCAGAAGATCCTTCATAAATCTCGCATACAAAGGCATTTGTTCAAGAGCCTCTGCAAATGGGATATTAATCTGGATCTTTCTGATCATGTCCAGAAACTTTTGAAAGTGCCTCTTGTCTTCATCCTTCTTCAACCTTTGCGGAAAAGGCGCCCTCAAAGGCAAAGGAGCTAGCTTGGGTTGAACCGGATTGTGATCTGCAGGTGGACCCTGCGTACTCGATGCTCCAATTGCACCTTCCTTCTTCTTTGATGTTGCATTACCCTTAGGCTCCTTCTCTTTGCTTGAATTTTCATTGGTGGCACTCCCCTTGGCAGTTGGTTCATCATATGTTGTGCCACTTCGGAGTGTCACCTTCATGCACCTTTCCTTGGGATTAGCTATGGTGTGACTAGGAAAAGTTCCCACTGACCTCTCAGAAATTTGCTTGGCAATCTGACCCACTTGCACCTCCAAATTACGAATGCTAGCACCCTGATTAGCAAACTGGGCTCTAGTTTCCTCAATGAAAGATTGGGTGGAGTTGGTCAGCTTGTCAAGTGCTATCTCCCAAGAAGGTTTCTGCTGTTGTTGTGGTTGATTCAGTGCTGGGTTGTGCCATGAGAAATTTGGATGGTTGCGATATGTTGGATTGTAGGTGTTGGAGTACATGTTGTTTCTATTTCCTCCACCACCCACATATTTTGCTTGTTCCTCAATAGTCGCTGTTTTCCCCATTTCATTGGCACATTCTCCATTCCTATGGTTCCCATTGCAAAAGTCGCACACAAGTGTGCTATTCACTGCTCCCAACTGAGTTTGACCCATCCTCTTCATTAATGCTATGATCTGATCATGCATTTCCTTATTCTGCTGAATGAGAGTCTGCATCTGGGTAGTGCTCAGTTCTGGATTCTTCAAGATAGTCTTGTCAGCAAGGGCTTGACTGCTGTTGTAGGCCATTGTCTCAATTATTTCTTTTGCCTCTTCCACAGTCTTCTTAATCAAGGATCCTCCAGCTGCTGCATCAATCATGAATTTATTTGTGCTCCTCAACCCATCATAGAATAAACGGATTTGCATCCGATCTGGTATAGCATGTGTCGGGCACTTCTTCAATACCTGGTTGTATCTCTCCCATGCATCATGTAACAGCTCCCCCTCTACTTGAACAAAAGAGTTGACATCTTGGCGGAGCTTGGCTTGCTTTCCAGCTGGAAGGAACTGGGCCATGAATTTCTTGACCAGAACATCCCAACTGGAAAGGCTTCCAGGAGGCTGATTCCTCATCCATGTAAAGGCCTTGTCCCTCAAACAAAGAGGAAACATACGCATGCGAATCGCCTCATCTGATGCACCTTCTATCTTGAAAAAGTCCAACATCTGAAGGAAATTGGCTATGTGCTCAGTAGGATCTTGAGTAGGTGCACCTGAGAATTGATCCTGTTTGATGAGATGAATATATTGAGGATCAATCTCAAATGCAGCTGCTGTAATTGCTGGCCGGACTACACTGGATGTGCAAACATCTGGATCCACTGTGGTATAATCAGCCAAAGCCTTCCTTGTGGGTTGGGGTGTTCCACCAGAACCATGTGATTCAGCCATCCTTTTTGCTTGCTTTGCTTGCTTTTTCAACCGTTTTACACTAAGCTCCAATTCGGGATCAAGTTGCACAAGACCTCGATTACCGGTAGAACGTAAAAGCATAAAAACGGTTAAGCAGCACCTGTTAAATTAAAACTAAAATAAACTAATTAAAAACAGAAAAATAAAAAGAAAAATAGAATTTACTAATAACTACACTAAGTACCGAAAATAAACTAAAGAATACTACTCCCCGGCAACGACGCCAAAAACTTGTTAAAGTACCAGCAAGTGGACTGAGTCAACGAGTAATATAGTCTGGAAGACCGAATATCGTCCCACAGGGAGTTGTGTTTTTAGTATATTTTCACCTTAATGTAATTAAAAATAAATCCTATAAACTAAAAAGTGTTTAAATTAATAATTCAGATTTAAAAAGTATAATTAACTAAACAACTAAGTTGCTGAAATTAAATTAAAACTAGAGAACAATGGGAGAAAAGTGGTTAGGAACGTTGGTTGCATTGTAGGTTTCACTTATTCAATTATAATTCAGATTTTCCTTTAATTATCCTTCAATTCATGGACCATTCCTCTCAAATAGCAATAGTTGGATCTCTCTAACATTACCCTTATTTTCTAAATACTTAATCCTTGATCTCTCAACAAATTACAATATAAGAAAATATCAATTTCAGCACAAGGGAATTATAAAGTCATATAATCATTTAATCATATCTCTATAACTAAACTGATTATACCATTAATTGCAAGGCCTATTCAAAATCCCAACTCTCGTTGCGAATTAAGAAATCCAAAACATAAATTGATCAGGTTTATGTATATAATAAAAACACAATTAATGCATGAATTGAAAACAGCAAAATCCTAAATCATAAATTGAAATAAGCTACGCCATACAAATTCACCGTGTTCCTAACACGAGGGTTTTAGTTACACATAGAAATAAGAAGAAGAGAATACATAATAGGGAAATTCATAGACAAATTACCCCAAATCCTTCAATCTTCAAATGCTCCAAATCAATGCAATCTCCCTCTTCAAATGTAAATTCTGTTTTCTCCTCTAAGTTGGCTGCCTAACCTAATTCTAAATCACTAATTTATAATTACAATCTATCTCTAAGTAGAATCCCAATCAATTTCTGATGTTTTGGCCCAATTGGGCTTTTTCTGGTGCACGCGCGCCCCAGGCGCACCCGGTGTCGCGCCCCAGGCGCGCGCCTCTGCTACTGTTGTTGTTCCTCAAGTGGCACGCCCCAGGCGCGTGGACCTGTTTTGGCTCCGATTTTCTCCGTTCTTTTTCCTATTTCAAGGTCTTTGAATGCTCTTTCCAATTCCATAATTATTTTTCGCAATTGAGCTCCAAAATCACCTGAAACACTCAACAAACGATCAAAAAGTTCATGGGAAACTACAACTACTAAAATTCCTAAAAACTAATAAAAATATCCTAAGTTTGCTATGAAAACAAGCCAAATCAAAGTAAAAGAAGATAAAATGAAGTCCAAAAGGTATATATATCAGACCCAAATCATCTATGATGGGCGAGCTGAACTTCTTTCTAGGATTGCAAATCAAGCAAGCAAAGGATGGGATTTTCATTAGCCAAACTAAATACTGCAAGGAATTATGGAAAAGATTCGGCATGGATAAGGCCAAGGCAGTAGCAACACCAATAAGCACATCTTGCTATCTGGATAAAGATGGAGGTAAATGCGTGGAAATCACTAAATATCGAGGTATAATCGGATCCCTTCTCTATTTAACAGCAAGTAGGCCGAATATTATGTTTAGTGTATGTTTATGTGCACGTTTTCAAGCGAATCCAAAAGAAACGCACATGGTTGCTACCAAGCGAATTATGAAATATCTGTCTGGCACAACTGATATGGGTTTATGGTACCCCAAAGGTTCCACTTGTAACCTTGTTGGGTATTCCGATTCTGATTTTGCTGGGTGCGAAGTAGATAGGAAAAGCACGAGCGACACTTGTCACCTCGTAGGTAATTCATTAGTGTCTTGGCCTAGCAAGAAACAGTCGAGTGTAGCCCTATCCACAGCTGAGGCTGAATATGTCGCTGCGGGTAGCTGTTGTGCACAAATCCTTTGGTTAAAACAACAACTCCTAGACTTTGGTGTAAGTCTAGATCACATTCCCATCAAATGTGATAACACTACTGCAATTAGTATTACCAAAAACCCTGTGCAACATTCTTGCACTAAGCATATTGAGATTCGTCACCATTTTATTCGTGATCATATTCAAAAGGGTGATTGTATTATTGAGTATGTTGATACTTCGCGGCAGTTAGCTGATATCTTTACGAAACCGCTTCCAAAATAAAATTTCTTTTTCATTCCTAGAGAAATTGGTTTAACTTCTGCCTCTCACCTGTTTTGAGTATGTGATTATTATCTCTCTTGTTTTTATTGATGTGTTTACCTAGTGTTTCAGGGGGAGTTAGCACATGCTTTTTGATGATTACAAAGGGGGAGAGATATTCTGATGAGCATATTGATATTATTTGATGATTATGCATCAATACAAGGGGGAGATTACATATTCTCAGGGGGAGATATCATGAGATGACTTTGTATATCTTTTGTAATTGTTCTAGGAAAGGTTAAAATTTCAATTATATATATAGTTTGCTTATATAACACTTGTGATGCAGATAGTCAACTTCAGATCAGAATAGTTGTTTGTCATCATCAAAAAGGGGGAGTGTTGGAAGTCAAGCTAGTGTTGGAAGACTTGCTTCAAACTCTCGTATGGACTTCAAGTACGTATCAAGCCATTGTTTTGAAGATAACAACCAACTCAAGATTCAAGCACTCAAGTATCTTCAAGATTCAAGATTGAAGAATCAAGCAAAATATAGCCTAGAAGCCTTTTCCTATAGGACATGTGTAAGGTAATGAAGTTCTTGATATTAAAGAAGTTTAAAAGTCCAATGAGTTTTACTTTTAAAAAGGACAAGAAAAATGTGTTTTCATGAAAAATTGGTTTTATATCTGAGTTTGTGTGAAAATAACTGATGTTGCAAAACTCTGAATATTTGTATGAATGCAAGAGAGTGTAATCGATTACTTGCTTGAGTTAATCGATTAACTTTGTTGCATCATAGAAAAATCAGAGAGGTTGTAATCGATTAAATGAACTTTGCTAATCCATTACTTTCTTATGAGAGTAATCGATTACCTTGTTCAAGTAATCGATTAGATTTGTTGCATCATATATTTTCCAGAGGCACAGTAATCGATTACAGGCTGTGTAGTAATCGATTGCATATGTTGCATCACATAATGATAAGAGACTCAGTAATCGATTATTTGATGAGTAGTAATCGATTAAATGAGTTGCATCATATATTGAACAGGAGTGATGTAATCGATTAAATCGATTACTTGTTTTTCAAATGTATTTAAGAATTTCTATTTTTGAAGGAATAATCGATTACCTTCAGAAAGTAATCGATTACTTTAGCTTTTATTGAAAAACGTGTCAGAATCATTTTGATTATTTCCTGATTTTTTTTTATATAAGATTCTGATTTATTTTATGAAATTCAAAAATGATTTTAAATTTGAATTATTTCCTTTTTCGTTTTAAGAATCAAATCTTTATTTTATTTCGTAAATCGTTTTGATTTATTTTTGATTTTAAAACTTATTTCAAAATCTTATTTTTATTTTGTTTTGATTTTGTTTTACTAATTCTAAATCTTTTTGAATTATAAAAGTATTCTAATATATTCACTCCAACATTACAGACTCAATCCTCTGATATTCATTCTTACGTTTTCTGAAATTCACGTTCTTCTTCTTCTCCAACTTTTCTCTGTTCTGAACGAAAAATCTTTTTGAAGAACTCTAAACCTTGTTGGCCATTTAATCTTATCAAGAAGAACTTCATTATCATAGAAGAGCATATTGTTGTATTAGTTTTTTGAGAACACGAAAAGCTATTGTAATCACTCTCACATTCTTCTATTGAAACCTTAGTGGTTAGGGAGAGAATCCCTTAGTGGACGTGTGATACGTCGTAGGGCGAGGAACCCTGCTGTGTGATCTTGAGGCCCCTAGCGAACGGAGGTTCCTAGTAGTGTGCGGGGTGCTCTTGGGTGTAATAGGGTGCGGCTCTATTGCTGATTATAGAACTCTCAAGCGGGTCGCTTGGGGACTGGACTAGGCCTTTCGACGGGAAGGCTGAACCAGTATAAAATTCCTGGTTCAAGCTTTTCTATCCCTATCTCTTTACTTTCCGCATATTTTATTTATTTTACGTTTCCGCGCTACTCAATTTTATATTTCAATTGTTTTCGCTCTCCTTCTCAAACGTATAATCTCTCCATTGCGAAACAATTTTTTTAATTGTAAGGGATTTCACAATAATTTAATAAAACTCGATTCACCCCCCTCTCTCGAGATTTTGAGGCCAAACCCAACAGATAAAAGTACTAATTTTTGTAAAAACATTTTTGAAAAAGGCAAATTGTGACGACCCAACTTTTATTATCTTAACTAATATTCTTTTATTCCGAAAATATGACCATTTTTTCCTTTTTTAAACATAAGTTACGCCATCACTATTTCAAATCTTGCGGAAGAAATTGCAATCATCATATAGGAAGATAACAAACTTCATATTATATTATCATAGTTCAAACGAGGTTACAACTTTCATTACATAAACTTGAACTGTAGGAGCTAAGAAGTTAAACATATCTAAGCTTAGTTAGAACTCTAGGCCATTACACTATATCACAATATCATACAACAAAATTTATAATAACCTAGAGCATATGGTTCACAACTCCAAGACATAACGCAGAAAAAGGAAAAGAAACCTAATGGGTTATGTCATGCACATTTCACTAGCAGGGATTCAACTTTAGTCGTCAGTTCCCCACTTACTCCCAGTTGAATTCTCCATGGGATCATCATCCACCACTTGGTTATCATCTTCCACTGGGTCCACATCCTCAATGGGGTCCTCCTCCTCCTCCTCCTCCTCATGTGCCGGTTCGGCAGGCACATAAACCAGAGTCCTTGATCGGACTCTAGGGGAAGGACTAGAGTGAGTGGGGACTTCAAAAACAACTCTTTCAGCTGAGGGTGAAGGACTCGGTGGAAGAGTGCATCTTGTAAAACGTCTTGGTGGCGGTGGAGGGGTTTCATGGCGGAAAACAAAATTCGGTGGAATGTGCATGATATACACCATTGGGATCCTTGTCCGTCAGGGACACATTCGGGACCAAGGGTTAGGATGACGGAAGGTAATCTCCACGTCACCCTCGAATGTGGCCTGATGCTCCTCAAAGTTCCATTCCCCTTAGGGAGTAGTCTCATCTCCATGCACAGCATGTTCCGTGCCATATCCTACACACAAGGCATTAGGAGTGAGTCATAGCTAAATACAATAACAAATGAGTATAACAGGGGCTAAAAATAACATACACATATCATCATTTTACAAAAAGAATGCAAGTACATATGCTCAAACTATTTTATCATTCATTAGGTTTCATTAGAGACATGATGCATGCCTACTCCACATCGATGCATCACGGTTCGGTAGACTCGACCTTCTTTTCTGTGAACCTGGGCCAGATATCTACCTTATCCATTGAACCGGAGTGAAATCCATATCATAGTCATTCCGATTTATTGGGAGCTAGCCTTCATAGCACCTTGTGCCATGGCATCCTTTGTTCTATCCTATGCTAGTGTCCCAGTTCGAAATTGGAGCAATCTCATTCACCATGCATGATAATGCCATATAGAATTCCATATTTTATTTCTTTCATTATTCTCATCAGCATTCTTAGCAGTACTCTGCCGGATACTTCAATACTCAGATCATTTCCTTTTCCTTAACCTTTCTTTAGTACTTTCAGAAAAAGGCTATCAGCGGCATAGCCACTTTGCGATGGTTTTAGAATTAGCATTAGGAGGTTTCTTGTTTAGTTTGAGTTATTATTTTTCCATTGGGACACCACTAATGGGTTACTTATCAACCAGATGGATGTAATTTCCATTTTGACTCCCATAGGGTAATTTGTCAACCAAATGGATATAAAATTTCCGTTGGGACTCCTGTGGAAAAATTATCAACGCTGAATAAAATTTCCAGTAGGACTCCTCCAGGATAATTATCAACCAAACGAAATTAAGTTATGCCACTGGGTGAAATCCTCATAGTGGTCTTCAGAATTTAACAATAATCTTGATGAAAAGTATTAATTTCTGATAAATAAAAAAAATAAGTGTTTCCTTCAATTTTCTTCAATCCACTCGAGTAATTCATGAACCACTCGAGTAGTTCATCCAAAAATACTCGAGTCTTTATAGAAATACTCGAGTTGTTCTGCATTTTTCTAGAATACTCATGTCTTGCTAGAAATACTCGAGTCTTTTTGCTGCATCTGCACCAGTTTTTCTGCAATTTTAGCACCAATTCGTGATTCTTGCTTGCTTATTCCATTTCTATGCAAAACAGAAGTTCAAACTTATAAATTAAACATGTTGCAAGAATCAAACATAACCAAAACAACAGAAAAAATAATCAAACTACAGAATTGTACAAAACATTGAAAATGTCCATTTTAACATATGAAATTCATTTCTACTCGATTTTAAATTCATGCAACAATTCAGTGAGCATTATCAGTTCCATATTAACATGTTTGAACATTAAAACCATGGGTTTCTGACCTCTAAGTCAGTTTCCCAATTCGAGTTGCATCCCAAATGAACCTTTAAGGGTTCCTACATTTCTAGCTTGTCATAACTCATTCTAGCATTTAGATAACTCCTCCCATACCTTAACGATGCTAAAGAAAGTATGGATTGAAGAAGAAAGGGTCTGAATCGAATTCCTTGATTTTGCACTTGTGCAAAACAGTTGAACTAGCTAACTTTGGCCACAAATTTCAGTATGAATAAGACATGAAAAAGAACGAAACAAGTTAGCTTAAGCAACTAGGAATTTCTAACTTTAATCAGAGACAAATTTGGAATCAAGAGGGTTCCTGGATTTACCAAACCAATTCGAGAAAGAAGAGTAGTTGACACTGAATTGTGCTCTGTTTTAGCAGCTTTGAATACTCAAATTTGAAAGCTTAGAACTTGATCTACAGGAAGTGTTTTTCGATGGGACTGATTTGAAATAGAACTCCATTTTGTGTTTTGGTTTCACGGGAATTTGGTGAGAATTGAAGGAGAACAGAAGGATCATAGATTGCACCAGAAAATAGGAGAAATTGGGTAGAAATTCGGGTTTGAGAGATTTCAATTAGTTTCTAGCTTCCCCACATGCATATTTATAGTTCTAGATTACCTTCCCACGAAGTAAGGTTAAGCTCTGAGCTTGGAACTAAATGGAAACGAGTTTTTGGCTTAAAATTGTGTTGAAACCGACATTTATTTTCTGCAACACTGCTCGATCTACTCGAGTCTTTCCCAAAAGACTCGAGTCTTTCAACTAAAAATTCAAATTTTCCTAAGTATCGGTTACGGTACTCGAGTCTTCCAAGATCCACTCGAGTCTTCTGACCGAATTTCAGGAAATTCATTATTTTATTAAATATAATAATATTCTTTAAAATATTTATTTATTTTATTTATTATGAAAACATTGGATCTTACACAAATCATCACTCAAACCCATTATCTGTAATTATTGCGGACATTCGGGTCATATTTCTCATTTGTGTTTATATAAGAAAAATTATTATCTGAGAAATAAAATGAAATGGGTTCCAAAGGTTTCTAAGGAATCCAAGTCTAATCCCCCTGGACCCAAAATGAGATGGGTACCAAAAGGCTCTCATTGTAACAGGAATATACTGAATCATTTACCCAAGGAAGAACCAAGAGAAATTAAGAAAGAAAGATCATTCAGGAAAATTCACAGAATGACAAAAGAAAGATGGGTTGACCAAAGGAGGAACAAGCCATCAAGGACCAAAGCATTCTCAAGTAGAAATGGAAAATTCACTACGGTGAAAAATCAGAAAAGGAAGCAATGGTCCAGAACATGATCATCCTGGCACAAAAGGTCTGAGGTAAATAAGTCATATCCCTATTATAACCATGATTATACAAGAGTGTACTTTGATTATTCCAAGTTTTATCTGTTTTGAAAATAAATCATGTGTGGTAAAAATCTGTTTTAAAATATTTCGTCACATGATTATCAAACCTTGGCATAGCAGTGTACCTCATTCATAATATGGTATTTAGTGCAAACTTGACTTGTTTAAGTTAGCATTTAAATTCATAATATGTATGAACTTGTTAGAATTCATAGTTATATAAGGCCCATATGACTTTGAGTATTACCCTGTATTATCATATGGTTGATATTCATTCAAATATTAATTATCTTCCCACAAAAAGGGTTATATAGCTCATATGGTTTATTGCATAGGACACTTTGTTTAATCTGTGAAATATTACATATGCAGTTAGTGATAGATTTGCTAAAAATTCTTTGTACAAATGCTGCATGGCAAAGGCGTAAGCTGGGGAAAATGTTACAAGACTGGCGTGTCACCTATGTGCAGGTGCGTGCTTTGCTTGTTTTCCATTGTATACTATGAACTTCCCCTCCCCCCTTTCTCTTTCGTATGTTGTAAAGTTTTTTTTTTTTGCTCTTAAGTTGAGAGTTGCTTTTTCCTCTTATTAGTGAATAATATAGTCAGTACAAGACAAAGAAATGGATCAATAAAAGCTGCCGTATCTTAATTCATATCTGTTTAAGAAAGTTTTTGGGGGTTCGAGTTATGCCATTTGTCTCCTTTTGTTTCTTGAGTTACTCTACTCTACTCTCTCTCTCTCTATCTCTATCCCCCTCTCTCTCCTTTTGTTTCTTGGTAACTAGTTTGGATCTAAGACTTGGAAACTAGTTGTCCTTATAAATTGAAAATTAACAGAAGACAAAGTCTTGAAGCAGGGGTTTATGCTCGAGTCAGTGCAGAAGCTGCCAGCAACATGCATGCTAAGAGAACATGGAAAATGATTTGTCTTCTCATATTAGTTTATGTTACATTGTTGGTACATTAGTTTATGTCAATGTATTTTGAGATAATAGTTTATGCCATTGGTGGCTACTTAAGTTTTATGTTAATGTGTTTTGAGACATTGGACCCTTTGTTTCATGGCAATTATTGGATTCTCTGATTTTGGAATTTGATGTCTAGCCATTTTATTTAGTTTAATGCTGTTTTTTATAGTTTGCAGCAAGAAATTTAGAAAAGAAAACGACAGTGACGAAATAAAAACGTCACTATTATTTAGTTGTAGCAAATAACAGGGATTCCAGTTCAAAAAAAAAAGCAAGCAATGTTTAAGATTCCGGTTCATAAAAAAATTTTAAAAAAAAATCCTATCATTTACGATTCCGGTTCATAAAAAAAAAGCAAGCAATGTTTAAGATTCCGGTTCATAAAAAAATTTAAAAAAATCCATCAAATACGATCCCGGTTCAGCTCAATTAACGATCCCGATTCAGTTCAATTTACGATCCCAGTTCCGTGTTTTTAATGAACCGGAAACGTAAATTGTCCTATTTTTAATCCCGCCATATTCAATTCCGGTTCGGAACCGGGATTGAAATTGTTTCGGAACCGGGATTAAAATTGTTTTTTGTAGTAGTGGTTTCAACACATTAAAATCGTGTTTTATGTCTGAGTTGATAGTGTTTAATCGATTAACCACTTTGGTTAATCGATTAACTCTCATTGTTTACAAAGGATTAATCGATTAACACATGAGTTAATCGATTAGTGCCTGAAGGTGCTCTAAATTCTAATCGATTAAGCTAAGTCTTAATCGATTAGTGGCTGAAGGTGGCTCAAAAATTAATCGATTAAGGGACCTCTTAATCGATTAATGCCCTATATTTTCCTTTCTTTCAAGCATTCTAAGGGTTCTAAGCCATTCCTAACACACCCTAACTTATCCTATCATAATACCACTATCTAAGCACCTCCTAAACACCTCTAAACACATACCAAACATCACAATCATCAATTAATAATAACAAACACACAAATCACAATCACGGAAAGATGAAGCGAACAAACAACCAAATTCTAGATTTATCCTATTCTTAAACACTCGATCTAACCCGATAGACCTAAGACAAACCCTATAACCACTTAACCCTAATTCCAATCACCGTCGAGGCATAACCAACAGGGTCGAATTGATCTCACTTGCCTCGCACATTCATTAAACTCCGGAACTCAGTCGAAACGTGAGTCTGGAGGAATTCTTCGAACATGGACATTAGGGTCTATCTTTAAGCTCAAGGCTCTATCCTAGGATCGTTTATCCACTCACACTATTGAGGTCGAAACACTAAATGGCACTTACAAGGGCTCCGGGACTCTTAGGCACCCAAACCTACACAATTCCTATTCACTCAACCTTAACTACACCAATCTACAAACCTAAACCGATTATCCTTCAACTATAACCAACGACTCTAGAACACTTCTCTACCCATCCTAACGATGCGATCACATAAACAAGTATACACATACACACAAGGAAACAAATACAATTACTTATGCCCAGGACTGCACACAAGCACACATATCCATATATAGATACATACTCTAACTTAACCTAAACACACTCACTCACACACACACACATATATATATATAAGCATACACATACAAATACCCACACATACATTCATATACTCAAGAATATAATTACAAATACTAATACCTACATAGATAATGTATTTATATAAATATACACATACACTAGGAAAAATGTTTACAAACACTTATACATATACATAGATACTAAGAAAATAGTTGTAAATCATTTTAAACACGTCACTTCGATATACACAAAATATTCTTAAATATAATTATTAGGTTAATAAAAATGAGGATGTTACAATTCTCCCCACTTATAAGAATATCGTCCTTGAAATTCACTCTTTAAAAAACATTTGAAAAGGAGGGAGGAAGGTTTCATCAAAAAATCGTTTTGCTTAAAACCTTTTAAATTTAACAAATACTTATAGTTTCAAAAATCGTTTAGTTTCAGAGTAAAATCATAATAATAAGATAAAGATTTCTCAAAATCTCCAAAATCTTAAATTCTATCCCCGGTACTCCCCCACTTAAGCTTGGGTTAACTTGGTAAACTCAGACTCAGATTTTCAGTCAGGATAAGGTCATTCTATTCGACTGGTAATGACCTTTGGGTCTACTTGGAAAGGGCTACACCTTTATGATCTTCGAGAACTTCAAAAGGAGGTGGTTTGACAAGGTGAGGTGATCCCCCAATTGTTCATTTTCTCACTAATGGTTTCTCTTCCCAGAACTTGCATAAAAACCAATCAGAAGTTCTCTGACAATTCTTATGCCATGGTTGGTTCTATTCTTAGGATACTTTCTAGTCTTGGTGATCTATAACTATGAAGGTTATTCTCGTTTCTTAGTGTCCTACAAACTGAAGGTATGGTTTACACTCCTATGTTTCTTTGGTTAAGTTTTCTGGTTTTTGAAAGCATTTAACACCCCTAACTTGCAACTCAACTCTGACAACATAGGTTTGGCAATTTCACTAATTACTTTGGCCTCTCTTAACTCTTGGAAGATTCGAGGTACTATGATATCTTACATGTGGGTTTGGTCTTTGATAAGAAGCTTACGGATGGGTAGTTGGAAGACACATTTTTACTAAGGTTACTCAAATCATTTTTGCTTGTGCGAACGATTTTTCGCTTGAGCGAAAGTTGCTCAAAACTTTGGGTTCAACTAATATTCTCGCTTGCACTAATCACTGGTTCTTGCTTATTATATGGTTCTACTGTGGACTTTATGGGGAATCAACATTGTAGAGCTTCCGAGAAATACTTTATTAAAACGAGGCAAGGAAAACAAAACTTTACGTATACATATACATGTACACAAACATAAGCATATCGTGCAAATATATACATATACACTATTATTCATATTTTCAAAACTTAGTTTGAAATCTCTTTATAAAACAATTCAAGAAAACATTTGATATACACAGACACACATATATATATAACATAGTTCAAATTAGTGCAGCAACCTACCGATTGAACTTAAATCCCTGGTTCTGCTTAAATAAAAATCCTTTGTCATTCATAAATTTAATTATTACTATTCGGGGTTTAAGTTCAACTAGTAGGACTCCACATTTGACTTTCGTTTAGTGTTGAAGTTACCGAACTCAATTTAGTAGTGGAAACCAACCACAAGTTCAACATAAACGTTGTTGTGGTTTTCTTGGATTTTAGTCTAACCGATGCCAATTAAGTCACTCGGCGAGATTAGAATCGCGAAAACAATTTATTTGATTTTCATGGTTCCACTCCTAATTTTTGTTCGCTTACTTGACACTGCATTAGTCCACATCCAAATACATTTCGAGGACCTCTTGATTGAATTCGAAACGCTTCCCAACTTAGGTAAAAAGTTCCTTTTATGCTTGCAAATTTCCAATTGGAATAGTTCGGCGGTTTGAATATGATCGATTAGTTCTCGATTTCTATTTCACTCTTGGTGTCACAACTACTTGAATCAAGCTTAGCAATGGAATTGACCGTTAATTTAATTTAAATATTATTTTTCGTTCTTCTTTGATACTAATCTAATCGATGTGAACTTAGTCACTCGGTTGGATTAGGATCGAAGTCATGACTCATTCAAGTCGAACGGTTCCATTTCTAATCACCATCTATTAAAATTCAGAATTAAATAAATTAATTAAAAGGAGTATTTTACTGCTGGAAAATAAATAAAAACAATTAACAATGGGTGAATGGTGGTTAGGAACTAGTTTCATTGAATATTTCATTTATTTATTATAAATCAATGCTTTCCATTTAAATCAAAAACTAATTCAGAAAATTAGTAATTTCTGAGGAAACCGCAATTGGTGGTTGGAGAGACAAAGGAATCCTAGGAATACACCTAGAAGGGGGGGTTGAATAGGTGTCTAAGCTACCTTGAAAGATTTTCGAACGAAACAAATCGAAACAATTAAAACAAAATATTTTTGCAATTTTGTTCAGGTTTACTCGAGTATATTTCAGAGTACTCGAGTAGTACTCGATTAAAGACTCGTTTACTCGAGTATATCTGACAGAAACCATAAAAATCAAGTTTTCATTCGCATACGAAAATCAATCAATTCACACGAAAGATCAGAGATTCAACGGAAATGATTAACACCTATATTCTTATTGATTAACCTAGTTATGAAAATGATTTTCCCTTTATCAATTTGAGCAATTAAAGATTCAATTCAATCAATTATGAAAAACAATCTTTCTAGGTTTTCAATCAAGAACGCAATCAAATGACTTGAATATAAAGAGTAAGGGTTTAGAGATACGACACAGCGATTTATCCTGGTTCACTTTCACCCGCTTGAAAGCTACATCCAGTCCCCTCTTCAACCAAGAGAGATTCTTCACTATGAGGAATTAGAGTTCTCAAATTACAAGTGATTGCCTCACAAGACTTCCTTCTTGCTAGCCTACAAGAGATAACCGACACCCTTGCCTTGTAATCCTATTGATCTTCTCTCTAATCTAACCTCTACCCCTTGTTGATAATCGACACAACAAGTCTTCAATTGCTTGATGATAATCCACACATCAAGGCTTCTCCTTGCTTGATTCACAATCAAGACTTCTTCTTCTTCAATGAACGTTGCTTGATGATAATCGACACACCAAGGCTTCTTGTTTGTTGTAGTGGCTTGCCTTATTGCAAAGATTACAACTCAATGAATACACATAACAATCCTAATGAATCTCAATCAATAGCTATGACAAATCACACAAGAGATTCAAAGGTTCTTGATCAAAGAATATGAAAATAGAAAAGCTTTGATCTTTGAAATTGAGAGAGAATAGAGTGGCTTGATTCTTTGTAAAATGAATATCAAAATGATGGGTTATGATCACAAAGGTTAGGAAAAGGTTTTTATAGAATACCCAAAAGTTATGGCACTTGAAAACTGATTTTGAGAAGTGAAAATCGTATTTTAAAAATCAGTTCAGCAGTGTTTACTCGAGTAAATTGCAGCATACTCGAGTAGTACTCGATTAAACAAACTCATACTCGAGTAAAACTATACTGCACTTGATTAAAACTTGTTTTCTCAAAAACCAACCTTTCCTTTAAAACCTTTAAGCCACCTATTGATTCTAGGTTAAGTGAAAACTCAAATTATGATTAAATCATGACTTATGAATTAGATTCACTACCCTCTAAACAAACTACCCAAATGAAAACCTATGAAGTTTGAGAGGCAAAAGATAAAACAAAAACAATTACACTCAAACTTAAGTCTTCATGAGCTTGTTCTCTCTTCTTGACTTGATGTTTGTTGTTGCTTGTTGAACTTGAACTTGATCATCACATGATAGCTTGTTCAAAACACTTTGTCATTATCAAAACATTCATCATGGAACTTACAATCTCCCCCTTTTTGAAAATGACAAACCATGTTTTGAAGTTCTCCAAAAGTTCTTTGAAGTTGTTGATGCTTTAACAATTTGATCACTTGGTGAGACTCTTGCTCCCCTTCAATAAATGCTTTTGACATTTGAATCCAATTGATAGAAGCTTGATTCTCCCCCTATCTTCAACAACTTAGCTCAACCTACATAAAAACAACAAAAACAACCTTTCTCCAAACAAACATCTAAAAATCATATTATTTCTCCAACAATCATTTCTCCCCCTATCTTCAACAACTTAGCTCAACCTACATAAAAACAACAAAAACAACCTTTCTCCAAACAAACATCTAAAAATCATATTATTTCTCCAACAATCATTTCTCCACCTTTGAGAAACATTGAGAAACATTCCAATCAATTCAAAACATCATATTTCTCCCCCTTTGGCATTATCAAAAAGTAATATATACCAATTGAAATATAACATCTAAGCCAAGGTAAGAAATCAATGATCATTTCTTTACAACATTGATACCAATTGAACAAATACAATAGAACGATACTTTGCAATGTGATACCAATTGGCAAGAGAATATAACAATGAAATATGATACCAATTGAGAACTAAAATATCATAATATCACTTAACAAAGAAGATATCAATTGTAAAGAAGTACATATATCAACAAATATTTGATACCAATTGTGATATTTCTTTAATAACAACCAAAGCATGTCACTATATCATGATAACCATCTATGAATCTACTCAATGATACCAAATGATTTAATTAAACATTTAGAAAAGTAATACCAATTGAGAAGATACCATATGAAGTTCACAAACTAACCATAACATTTGTACCATATTGTAGGACTTCTTTTGATACCAATTGAAGATGCAAATATGAATAACACTTGTAAGCTCTCTTTGCTCTTCAATCATACCTACAAAACAATCATGCTTTGCTTTTTGGTATCCAAATAGTTTTGGATCCATTTTTGTTAGTGTAGGGACTCTCACCCTTTTTCATCCAAACAAAATCTCCTTTAGGTATACCATGCACTTTAATATAACACACATTTGAAGTATGTCCATGAGTACCACAATAGAAACATGTTGGTGCATTTGAAAAATCAACTTTAGAAAAATCAACAATATTTCTATGAGATTTACTCTTAGCATTAGTATAACCCAAACCAAACTTGTTTGAATTTTCTCTTTGAAAATTTAACAATGTGCGCAATCTAATATCACCACTTGTGAAACTTGCAAGCTTATTTTTCAAAATAGCATTTTCATCTTTAAGCAACTTGCACTTCTCACAATCAACCACAATATTCGCTCTACTAGCACAATCACAAGAAGAACTAGCATATATAAGATCAAGAGTTTCATTTTCAAGATTAAGCTCATCAACTTGTTTTTGAAGTTCTAAAATCTCTTTTTGATGTTTCAAAATGAGCTTCTTTCTTTCAATGTTTTTCAAAGCTAGTTTTTCAAGTTGTTCATGCATTTCTTCATAAGCATTATATAACAATTCATATTTAGAAGAAATTTCGGATTTAGTATGACTTACATTGCTATCCTCGCTTTGATAACTTGACTCATCATTTGAACTTTGTTCTTCATCATCTACTAGAGTTATCAAGTTGAGACAAGCGGCTTCTTCATTATCCGAAGAACTACTCGATGTGCTTTTCTTGTTATCTTCATCACTATCCCAAACTATGTATGCTCTTTTAGATTTAGAATTTTTCTTGTCTTTCTCCTTCTTCTTGAGATACCTAGAGCATGAGTACTTGAGATGTCCGGGTTTTCCGCATTCATGGCAAACTACACCTTCTCTTGAATTTTTGGTCTTGTAGTGTGGGGAATCCTTCTCTTTACTTTTATCCTTGTTCAACCTTCCTTTTCTCCTTAGAAACTTGTCAAACTTCCTTAGCAAAATTTTCATGTCTTTTTCATCAATATCGGAATCGGAATCTACACTATCATCATCATCGGAACTCTCTTTCTTTTTGTAAGATCTACTCTTGACTTTAAGAGCAAGTCCCTTTCTTTCTTTGTTTTTATCCAACTCTTCATTGATATTCAAGCGTCCAAGCTCCATTTCATGTTCTTGAAGCTTTCCGAAAAGTGTTGCTAGATCCATAGCATCCAAATCTTTAGATTCAACGATAGCCGTTACTTTTGGTTGCCAATTCCTGTCTAAACATCTCAACACTTTGTTAGAAAGTTCACCTTGTAGAAAAGTTTTACCAAGAGCAAGTAAATGATTTATAATGTGAGTAAAACGCTTTTGCATATCATTTATAGATTCATTTGGAAGCATTTGAAACAATTCATAATCACGCATTAAAGCATTCAATCTAGCTCTCCTAACCTCACTAGTTCCTTCATGAGTCACTTGTAAAGTGTCCCACATTTCCTTAGCACTAGAACATTGAGAAACTCTAAAGAACTCGTCATAGGATAAAGCGGAGGTAATGATATTCTTTGATTTATAATCATATTGTACTTTCTTTCTATCATCATCCTTCCACTTATCCTCGGGGATCAATTGTTCTACACCTTCAACTAAACTAGAGGGGATATGAGGACCTTTTTCAACTACTATCCAAATTTCACTATCTATGGCTTGGATAAAGATTTTCATTCTAACTTTCCAATATGCATAGCCTTCTCCGGTAAACAATGGAGGACGACTTATTGAAACACCTTCACCACCAAAGGAATTCGTAGAACCCATTGCGGTTACTTAACTAGGATCTTTACGAAAAAGCTCTTATGCTCGTGTCTTTCGACCGAGCTCTGATACCAATTGAGGAAACCGCAATTGGTGGTTGGAGAGACAAAGGAATCCTAGGAATACACCTAGAAGGGGGGGTTGAATAGGTGTGTAAGCTACCTTGAAAGATTTTCGAACGAAACAAATCGAAACAATTAAAACAAAATATTTTTGCAATTTTGTTCAGGTTTACTCGAGTATATTTCAGAGTACTCGAGTAGTACTCGATTAAAGACTCGTTTACTCGAGTATATCTGACAGAAACAAGAAAAATCAAGTTTTCATTCGCATACGAAAATCAATCAATTCACACGAAAGATCAGAGATTCAACGGAAATGATTAACACCTATATTCTTATTGATTAACCTAGTTATGAAAATGATTTTCCCTTTATCAATTTGAGCAATTAAAGATTCAATTCAATCAATTATGAAAATCAATCTTTCTAGGTTTTCAATCAAGAACGCAATCAAATGACTTGAATATAAAGAGTAAGGGTTTAGAGATACGACACAGCGATTTATCCTGGTTCACTTTCACCCGCTTGAAAGCTACATCCAGTCCCCTCTTCAACCAAGAGAGATTCTTCACTATGAGGAATTAGAGTTCTCAAATTACAAGTGATTGCCTCACAAGACTTCCTTCTTGCTAGCCTACAAGAGATAACCGACACCCTTGCCTTGTAATCCTATTGATCTTCTCTCTAATCTAACCTCTACCCCTTGTTGATAATCGACACAACAAGTCTTCAATTGCTTGATGATAATCCACACATCAAGGCTTCTCCTTGCTTGATTCACAATCAAGATTTCTTCTTCTTCAATGAACGTTGCTTGATGATAATCGACACACCAAGGCTTCTTGTTTGTTGTAGTGGCTTGCCTTATTGCAAAGATTACAACTCAATGAATACACATAACAATCCTAATGAATCTCAATCAATAGCTATGACAAATCACACAAGAGATTCAAAGGTTCTTGATCAAAGAATATGAAAATAGAAAAGCTTTGATCTTTGAAATTGAGAGAGAATAGAGTGGCTTGATTCTTTGTAAAATGAATATCAAAATGATGGGTTATGATCACAAAGGTTAGGAAAAGGTTTTTATAGAATACCCAAAAGTTATGGCACTTGAAAACTGATTTTGAGAAGTGAAAATCGTATTTTAAAAATCAGTTCAGCAGTGTTTACTCGAGTAAATTGCAGCATACTCGAGTAGTACTCGATTAAACAAACTCATACTCGAGTAAAACTATACTGCACTTGATTAAAACTTGTTTTCTCAAAAACCAACCTTTCCTTTAAAACCTTTAAGCCACCTATTGATTCTAGGTTAAGTGAAAACTCAAATTATGATTAAATCATGACTTATGAATGAGATTCACTACCCTCTAAACAAACTACCCAAATGAAAACCTATGAAGTTTGAGAGGCAAAAGATAAAACAAAAACAATTACACTCAAACTTAAGTCTTCATGAGCTTGTTCTCTCTTCTTGACTTGATGTTTGTTGTTTCTTGTTGAACTTGAACTTGATCATCACATGATAGCTTGTTCAAAACACTTTGTCATTATCAAAACATTCATCATGGAACTTACTCCGAATAGAAGTAATTCATTCCTAAATTACCACTAATCCTTGATCTGAATCTCCAGCCTTCAATGGATTCCTCCTCCGAATGCTCTCCAGAGAATGTAATCTCCCTCAAACTTGATACTAATCTCTAATGATGACTTATTATGGCTGCTAATCTCTGCCTAAAACTAATCCTAAAAACATAAATATATAGATAAAATACAAATCCTAATAGAAACCCTCAAAATTGCTCAGAAATTGGCCTAATTGGGCCTGCTCGTGTCATGCGGGCCTGGGCGTGTCAAGCAGCACGCCTGGGCGTGCGCTATCTGATGCCAATTCATTACCGCTGCATGCGCACCTGGGCGCGCCATTCTCGCGCCTGGGCGTGCCAAGGAACTTCCGACTCCGTTTCTCTCCGCTCTTGTGCCATTTTTAAGGTCTTCTTATGCTCTTCTTAGATCCAATAATATTTTCTCCAAATAAAGCTCCGAAATACCTGAAACATACACAAAACAGATCAAACTGTTCAAAGGATTCTATAAAACTAAAAATTCCTAAAACTAATACAAAATACCTATATTTACAAGAGAAATAAGCCAAAACCATAGCAAAGGGAAGTGAAATTAAGCCCAAAAACATCATATATTAGACCCAAATCAAGCCTGTTGGGACTCCGAACACACATTTCTCGGGGTTCAACCTCATGTTGTGGTTCCTTACACGAGCCAATATTGCCATGAGATCCTGAGCGTGATTTTCTTGTTGTTTACTTTTAGCAATAATGTCGTTGATGTAGACCTCCATGGTTGAGCCGATCATTCCCTGGAAAACCTTATTCATCATTCCCTGGTAGGTGGCTCCAGCGTTCTTGAGGCCGAAGGGCATGACATTGTAGCAGTAGGTTGCCTTGTTAATGATAAAGGTAGGTGGCCGAGTCTTATCAGATTCTGCACGAACGTCTAGATTTGCAAAGTTTACATTTCCTTTCCCGAGAGAGGGCTTCTCCAAATGGGCCTGGTCTTTGCTTTTGAACTTGCCTAAGCTTGTGTTGTAACACTCCCGGGCTGCTTCTTGCTCGGCCTTAACTCTAACCATGTGGTCATCTGTCCCCACGAACTTCATTGCTAAATGGACAGTCGACACTACCGCGCCAAACACTTGTAAGAAAGTTCTTCCAAGAATAGCGTTGTAGGCGGCGGGGCAATCGACCACCAGAAATTTGATTATCTCTGTACGAGCTGACGGTTGCTGGCCGAGCGTAACTGGAAGCTGAATTTAACTTAGGGGCTCGATAGTGTCCCCAGTAAATCTGATCAATTCTCCTACGAATGGAGTAAGATTACCTTCCCTCAGTTTCAACGCTTTGAACAGAGGCAGAAACATAATATCAGCAGAACTTCCCTGATCAATGAAAACTCGCTTCACCTCATAGTTTCCAATAAGAGTTGTGATGACCATGGGATCGTTGTGACCAAGGAGGATCTCGTCCAGATCTTCATCGTTGAAAATAATCGGGACGTTCTTGGCTGACCTTTTGGAGATGGGCTTCTGACTGACGGCTAGGATCTGGTTGATGTATTTTTTTCTGTCTGCTTTTTTCTCTCCTCCTCCAGCAAATCCACCAGCAATGGTATTGACTAGGAATTCATTCGGAGATGGATTGTTTTCAGCAATTGGGTCGGTTTTTTGCCGACCTGAGTTCTTATCATCAGGTGATCTGCTTCTACGGTGTTTATACCTATTAGGGGAGTGTGATCTATTTCTGCCTCTTCGACATGCTGCATCCCTGATGTACTGTTGCAACTTTCCATCCCTGATCATTTCTTCAATCAAATCTCTCAACCAGATGCATTTGTCAGTCGTGTGACCGTAACCTTTGTGAAAGTCGCAGTATTTGGACCTATCACACTGTGAGCCCTTTCTCAAAGAAGGGGGTCTTTGGGCCGAGTGTTAGTCGGTCTGCATCGTTTCACGAAGGATCTGACTGCTGGGAACAGTCAGAGGGGTGTACTCCTTATATTTGTTTCTAGGGGATGGTCTCCATTCATGATCATTTCTATCAGGTCTAACACCAAACCTCTCGTCACATTTTTGCTTATTCTGACCTTGGGGATCGGTTTTTTGCCGATCGTCTCTAAATTTTTGGCATTTATGAAACTCCTCCAAATTTATAAATTTATTTGAACGTTGTCTGAGCTCTGCCATGTCCTTGGGGGGTTTCCCAATCAGTGACTTTCGGAAATCCCCCACCTGTAATCCTTGAGTAAACAACAGCACGGCAACGCCCGGTTCGAGCCGTGGAACTGAACTGGCTTCTGTGTGGAAGCGTGACAAATAATCCTTCAAAGGCTCATCGGGTTTCTGAGTAACTGCAGCCAGTGTATGATCGGATTTAGGTTGGATACAACTGGCCGTGTGCCTATTTAGGAAGACTCTTTTCATTTCTTCCCAAGAGTTTACTGAATTCCGAGGGAGAGATGAGTACCACCGTAATACAGATGGTTCAAGGGTCATAGAAAACGCTCGGCATTTCATCTGATCACCGCCTCCGTAATAGTTCATTGCACCTTTATAAGATACAATGTGATTGACGGGATCAGTTAGGGCGTTATAATGGGGCACATTGGAAGGGCCTAAGTATCCCTGAGGGGTTTCATATGCCATGATATATGGTGTAAAAGGATGTTCGGGGCTCCTTGACTGGGGTCTGTTCTCGGGTTGGCGTCAAGGTGAGGGGGTGGGGGGAGTTGCATCATGGGCATGGGTTGAGGGTTTAAAGGTTGAGTCATCGGGTTAGGGAATTGTTGGGGAGGAGGTTGATTTTGAATGAGTCTTGTCATTGCCTTCTGCTGAAGCTCGGCAATGGCTTGCCCTTGCTGCTGAATTAGCGATGCTTGTTGTTTCAGAATATTGATCATCTCTTGCTCGCGACTCCGATCAGATGCAGAAGTTACATAGGTTCTACTAGTGGAATGCGCTCATCGCGAGTCTCCTTGGGTTACCCTACTTGTATTTATCCTAGCATTGGGGGTTACTCTTCTAGGATTGGGGTTGGGTCTGACTTGCGGTGTTGGGGTTCGGTGAGTATCCCTGTCGTGGTGCGCTCTGGCTCCCGTTGATCTAGCAGTATTACGGGTTGGAGGAGCAGAACTGCTAGAATCTCCATGGGTGGAAGGTGGTGGCGATGGAGATGGAGGAGGTGGGGGAGGAAGTAGATTGCGTAAGTTAAGAGGTGGCTGGGGATTAGCCCCAGTTCCAGGATGAGATGAATGTGGTGGCTGAGAGTTAGTGCCTCAATGCTGACTCTGTGAATTAGGGGGTGGCAGGGGATTAGCCCCAGTTCCAGAATGAGATGATTGTGGCGGCTGAGAGCTGGCCCCACGATTTTGATTCAAACGATCACGTAGATCACCGGCGGGTTGTTGATCGCTGTTGTTAACGTTTCAAGGCCTGTCGCGGTTGCGCACGATGCGATCGCGGAGATCCCCTGCTTGGCTTCTAGTAAAAACCATTGTGGAAGTGGGAATGATTTTTTATTCAGTTCCCACAGACGGCGCCAATGTAGTGTCCTAGACCAGGAACAGCCTTATGGTTATGGAATCAACCAAAGATCTGATCCCAGTCGAGTTTTAATGTAGGACCTCGTAGGATTTTCTGAATATCCAATTGGGATAATCAGGATCTCCCTTAGTCAACAAAGTGTGTGATAGTGTCAACTTAAGGATGGGGAGAACGTACCTTAGCCCCTATAGCATGGTGGTTCTTATAGGGGATTACCTGATACGTGTGTTCCTGGGCTTTCTGATGAGGCCCGCGAAGAGGAAGTGTTCAATTGGGACTAGTCAAGGTTCTAATAAGGCCACCGTTGATAATCCCGTAAACGTTGAACTCTTATCCTTATCCCATAATCCACCAAGCTGTGCGGGAATATAGGAGAAGCTATTAGGCTGATTGAGACTGTAAGCGATAACGATAAGAATGAAGATCATGTGCTCGACTGTGATCTCGTAAGCCTGTAGCTCTCCTAAGTGTCCCTAACTCGGTGTTATGTGATTCTGACCATAGGGAGGTCGGTGTTTGTTGCTCCTGTGTTCTACTGGTCGGTGTGGAGAGGACTCGGTCGGTCCAGAGTCAAGTCCACTACAGTTCCTTCTAAGGCTATACATGATTTCCTAACGGACTAGACTATTCCTTCGCATTCTCTAAATTCTACAATACATGGAATATAACTAACACAAGGATTACCTTAGACGAGATCATCTGAATCCTCCACTCGCTGCCCATCTATGACATAGGCCTTCGCTTTCTGAACAGGATGACTTCCTTCAGCTCCTTTCATCCTTGTTGCGTTCACCTCCGGCTTAGAAGCTGAATTGAGACAAGCATTAACATAATGACCTGGTTGGTTGCATCGAAAGCACAGTCTCTTCTTCCTCTGTGTATCCAATGTCCAGCAAATACCTCGATGATATCTTCCGCAGTATGAGCAGGGTGAACTATCCTTAGGGTTTACCACTTCAGTGTTGGGAGTGGGGTATGGACTAGACCGATCCTTAGGTTCTTTGTCTTTGATAGGGCCCCCAACCTTCTTCACCCTCTTGTTCTTTTTCTCAGCCGCCCTTTGTTTCTTACTCTTTTCATAAGTACTGGTCATATTGACCAGTTGTGACAGGTTGGCAATATTTTGATACTCAAAGCCATCTTGATTCAGTGCGAAGCCCGGCTTCAAACTTGATGCACTTGCTTCTTTCATCAGCATCTCTGTAGCTTCCTGCATATCTGATCAGATCTTCAAACTTAAGCATACTCTCCGACGCTCATATCCCCTTGAACCAGATGCAGAAAGGCGATCTCCTTCTCTCTACGAACATCCTCAGGGAAATACTTTCCGAGAAAACGGATCTTAAACAGATCCCAAGTGATTGCCTGATGGTCCGCCTCCAAACCCCTTCGCATCTGATCCCACCAGTGTTCCGCTTCCCCAATCAGCATGTATTGTGCCAGTAAAACCTTCTGTTCATCTAGTGGTGCCATAGTGCATAGGATCTTTTCGATCTCTTGCAGCCAGAGTTGTGCTCCATCAGGGTTGAATCCTCTTTCAAACTTTGGAAATACAACTTACATTTACAACATATTCGTTTCATGGACTTAAGTCATTAATTTCACTTGTTCCCAACACTTACTAGTCACTATAATTCATTTTATCTCCGAGTACTTCACCCTTCGAAAGGGTCCCTCATACACGTTTTCTATCCGAGTACTTCACCCTCCCCAAGGGTACCTCATACACATATCCTACTCCGAGTACTTCACCCTCCGAAAGGGTCCCTCGTACACGCATTCTAAACCGAGTACTTCACCTTCCGCAAGGGTACCTTGTACACGCATGCTATTCCGAGTACTTCACCCTCCGCACGGGTCCCTCATACACGCTTTCTATCCGAGTACTTCACCCTCCGCAAGGGTACCTCGTACACACATCCTAGTCCGAGAACTTCACCCTTTGAAAGTGTCCCTCATACACGCTTTCTATCCGAGTACTTCACCCTCCGCAAGGGTACCTCGTACAGTACCATTATTACCTTCCTTAGCTTTACTTATCGTTTTACATTTTCTTTCTTATCCTTTGTCATATTTCCTGAGTTTCTATCTCTTTTCATTATTTCCTCTTTATCACTAATTTATTTTATGTTCTTGATTTCTATTTCCATTCCTTATTCTCACTCTATTATTTATTCTCATTTCTCTTTTATTCTCCTCATGAATATTCTACCTTATTGTTATTAATCACTTTTTAATATATTATTTATTTAATAACTCATTACCTTGCTATCTATAAACATATTAACTTACTCTCATAAATCTACAAACATTTTTCCTTCCATTCTCACATACTAATCATTTTCATTGTTTATATCAACTACCCTAATGTTTTATACTCTACTTATTCCTATACCCCTAGTCATCACTATAACATAAGAGAAACTACATCCTAAGCTAAGGTAATACAATCTCCTTACCTCAAATTGAAGGGAGAGAGAGTAATCAAGCCCTAGTTGTTCCTCCTTGTCCTAGCTGGCCACCTTGGAGTGATCAATAACCAGTGATGATGACTGAACTCGGGCTGAGAATCGTATGCAGGGAGTGAGTTTTTGTTCACTTGATCTCAGTAAGGCACAAGTGTTTAAGAGCTTCCATAGGTGTGAAGCTTGAAGAATCTGTGGGAAGGAGAGAGAGAGAGAGAGACTTGAGAGGAAGAGAGTATTATGGTGATATGGGGCTTGTATTTATGCTTAGGAGTTAAGGTTGATGATGATCATGATGTTTTTGATGATGGTTGTTGTTGGTTCGTGAGGTTTTGGAAGATGACGATGATGGGGTTCTCAAGCCCTAGAGAGAGAAAGTGGAAAAGATGAAGTTGATATGCGTGGGTGTGTATGGTGCTGCTGTTTGTTTTGTTTTTTTATCTTTATATCATGACTTGCTCTAGAGATAGAAAATGAGTGGTGGTGTTTTGTTGGCTTCCTGAGGAAGCTTAAAACGTGTGGCTGGGGTATTGCCCATACTGACACGGGTGCTTAACCGAGGTAAATGATGTGCCTGGGCGCGGCAAGCGCTGTAAGAGTCATCTATTTTTGGTGTTGGTGCTCGGCCGAAAGCTTGTAACTCCCTTAAGTGTCCCCATCTCGGTGTGTTATGAATCCGACCAAGATCATGGTCGGTGCTCGTAAACTGAGTGCTACTGGTTGGCGTATGATCGAGTCGATCGGACTGGAGTCATGGGGACTGTGTTTGGATCTCGGTGCTCGAATCCCAGGAGGCACCCACTCGAATGAGATAGGTAAGTCGAAATGCTCGGCGCGTAGAGGCCGAGATACGTTGCGACGATACGACATCGGTTTAGCCTCTCTAACGAGATGCTAGACACGCGGAGGCCGAGATATCTTGACATCGATGCAAGGTCGGTGTGGCCTCACGATGGTCGATAAGAGGCTGAACTTATAATCAGTTGACACCAAGCGACTTGTTGTGGTCGACAGGATATTGCTGAGGTAAGTGCGTATGATCGTCCAACACGAAGCGGCTCGATGTGGTCGGCTGGCCACTGCCAAGGGGTGTAAAACGAAACGAGGTCGTTTCTCATGAGCTCATTGCTAACGGGTCAGTTAAAATCCCTTTAAACCCGAGAAGGCTATGTACGACTTATGATCGGCTGACACGAAGCGACTTGTTGAGGTCGGCTGATTACAGCCGAGGTGTGAGAAGTGTTATGAGCTTGGCTTGTGACTCTGGAAGTCGTTCATTGGTCAGATAGGATAGGATAGGTCGGACCGAGGTCCAATCCACTACACTTCCACCCTCTTATTCTTATGATTTCCATTAATTTCACTTAGAATTATCCTGATTAAATTTGGAACTAAAAATCAGGATGTTACACTTCTTTTTCCAAGTATACCCTTATTTATTGCATTCTCTTTTTTACCACCTATATCTCCAATTCTCCATATTTCTTCAATATAATCTTCACATACAATATTTATTAATACTTTAATTTCTCTCGTGTATGTTATTAATTGAGGCTAATTTGATCGAAATATACATCATTTACTCATTTTTTAATCAAAGAGCCTAATACTTCATTTGTTCTATTTTGTTTGGCATTTTAAGCTTTTTTTTTTCATTCCATATATACTATCTTTTTACAATTCCAATGCATAAACATACTCCCTCCGGTCTTGTTTATTAGCAAAAATAACTACGGACACAAGTATTAAGAAAAAATAGTTAGATGCATTTAGCTTTCTTAAATTCATAAAAAAAAGTAGACTTGTTTAGTAAACTTGTATTGAGAATGTAACAAAAATTAAATGATTCTACCACTTAATAAAGATATTTTAGGAATGATTATAATGGGTATAAAAAGTTAGTTAGTTTTTGCTTATATTTAAGACCACTAATGAAGTGTCTTTTTTTGCTTATAATTAAGATTGAAGGGAGTATTTTTTTTTTCAATTTTAACATTTCATTCAATCATTTGATTTACTCTTCATTAATTATACTTTTATCTCTCTCTCATCTTTAAACCACTATAACACATTTTCTAATAAAAATTAAATGTTACTACAATTATCAATAAGGATTAAATAAGAGCATTTTAAACAAAGTATACATAAAACTTATAATAAAACATTTTCTTAATTTGTGTGTATATCTAAAAGGTCAAACAAAATGAAACGGAGAGAGCAGAACTTAGAACAACATGTTTGGTTACTCGTTATAAAATCAATTTTGGTTCCTAAATTACGGTGAAGCATAAGAAACTGTTAATAACATAGACGTTTCAACACTAATTTTGCATTAACTAACCATAAAACCAAACAAACACTTAATTTTGTGACGGGGGAGTATTGATTTTATGAGAATTCATTAGTTATCGTGTCGCAAAGTGCATGTTTTTTTTCTTCGTGTGCCTTGTGATGCTGCTTGCTGGGTTTGGGAATCAATGGTGAAAATAATATAAAATTGTTTAGAAAAGATTCAAATAATTGTTGCCCCAACGTGCATTTTAATTTATGGTTTCTTGAGATTCTGCATAGCCTGGGTATCACTGTATGAGGCTAGGAATTTCAATGCTCAAAAGTCAAATTGAGCTTTTGCTTCGAGATATGTTATCCTTGAACAGTGAAACCTCACAAGGAATTTTTATTATTTTTTTCCCTCCAATTATAAGCATATCTAACAACTTTTATATTTGTTACGGATATTAGTTGATTGTATTTAATTTTCTCAAATTTATAAAAAAATATATGGATTTTAGGAAAGTAGTATCGGGAATTAAACAAAAATTATTTGAGATTACAATTTTCTAGAAATGTTTTAGGAAAATGACATTGGAAATAAAACAAAAAAGTTGGTTAATTTTGCTTATATTTTAAGGGTCTTGCTGGCACTTGTTAAGATTCCTACATTTAGAAAAACAATCATCAATGCACATTACTCCCTGTCTTGAGAATCTAAAAAAAATGCATTTTTCAATGATTATTTACTACGTTTAGCTTCTTAACAAGTTCACCAAAAACAATTGTTAGCATTTATCATATTTTAAACCAAAAAAAAAAAAAATACTCCCTCCGTCCCTTAATATAGGGCACCATTTTGGTAGAATTGGTGTCCTTTTTTATAAGTCGTTTTAGAATATCTAGGTAGTATTAATGAGTTTATTTCAAATACACCCCTCATAATTGCATAGGGGTGATAGGGTAATGATTACAATAGAGAGAGAAATAAATAGAGTTGTATAGTTTTTAATATGGGTAGCCTTGGAATGACAACATATTTTTTGATAAATTTGAGAGTAATAATTACTTTTCTTAATATGTGTGAATTAGGCAAAAATAACTTATATTAAGGAACAAAGGAAGTACTCCGTACCAAAATATAAGTCGCTTTGACTTATTTCACACAAATTAAGAAAAGTAATCATTACACTTAATTTTATAAAATAATATGTTCACTTTCCAGATTTACCCCTATTTAAATTTTACATTTCTCTTTCCTACTTTAATTAACTCTACATTTTCTTTATCTCTCCTTTAAAGAATTTATTGCAATAGGAAAATGTGAAGTGCAATTATGATGGGTATATTTGGAAACAAAAAATTAATACTACCTAGAAATCTTAAAACGACTTATATTTTGAGACACAAAAGTCTTTATTTTGGTGCCCTATATTTTGGTACGGAGGGAGTATATCTTTTTCCTTATAATTCGAGTAAAAGGGAGTAATACAATACTCATTAGACAATGTATCATTAATTAATATTGATTTAGAGGAGAATTCATTAATGTTATCGTGCCCCAAGGTGCATTTTAATTTATGGTTTCTCGAGATTCTGCATAGTTGGGGTATCACTACAGTACTTCATCTTGAATTATAAAAAAAAAACATATTTTTCTCTTTTTAAAATATACTCCATTCGATTTTTATTATAGGGTATACTTAACCGAATTACACATATCAAGAAAAGTGGTTGGTTTTATGAATTCTATGAGAATATATTGTAACATTACAATTTTACCCCTTAACTTTTCTTGGAAAATTCGCACTCATTAATGAACAACAAAAAACACATACTCCCTCCGTTCCATATTATTTGTGACTATGGCCTTTTTAATTTGTTCCAAATTATTTGTCGTTTTAGGAATTCGAGGATGTATTAATTGATTTTTTCCACCTTTAACCTTGTATTAATATGTTGAAATATGTGAAATGGGTGATAATTAATGTACTTTAAGGGTATTATAGTAAAGTTATCTAATAATTCTCTTGAAAAATGAAGTATTAAATAACTTTCTTAATCCGTGTGAAATTTCTAAAGTGACAATTAAATTGGAACGGAGGGAGTAGATAGTCAAAGCATTTAATAAGGGCAAAAAAGAGAAAAATCAATAAATGATGCATAGAAAATATAAAGTGACTTATAATTAGGACCAATATAATTTTTTAGAATGAGACCTATATATAGGACCGGAGGGAGTAATCAAAATTACTTTATTTAATTCGAAATATAAGCAATAAAAAACATACTTCTTTTGATTTAAAATAAAAGCAAAATTAACTTACTTTATTAAATTTTATTTCATTCCTAATGTCATTTTCTTAAAATATCTCTAGAAAATTGTTATCTTATTTAATTTTTGTTTCATTCCCAATACCACTTTCCTAAAATATCTATATTTTTTTATAAATTTGAGAAAAATAAATACAGTCAACTAATCTCCTAAATAAACATAAAATTGGTTAAAATTTTTTCTTTCATTCACAATGCCACTTTCCTAAAACAAATCTAGAAAATTTTTATCTTATTTAATTTTTATTTTATTTCCTATACTACTTTCCTAATAGTATCAATTAACCTCATTAATAAGTATAAAAAGTGGTTAAAGTTACTTACAGTATAAATTAAGCCTGAGAGAGTATGAGACTAGGAGTTTCAATGCGTAAAAAGTCAAATTAAGCTTCTGTTTCGAGATCTGTTATCCTTGAACAGCGAAAATTGACAAGGATTTTCTAACTACTCCTCCTATAATTATCATTAGACAAGATATCATTAAATTTTTTGGTAGAACTGAAAGGGTATCATTAATTAGTATTGATTTTGATGAAAATTCATTAAAGTTATTGTGCCCCAACATGCATTTTTTTATTTTTATAATCCCAACGTGCATTTTAATTTATGGTTACTTGGGATTCTGGATAGTTAATTTATGGTTACCTGGGATTCTGGATAGTTGGGGGTATCACTGTACTACTCTTTCCAAAAAAAATATATTTCTCTTGGTTTTAAATATAAGCAAAATTAACTAACTTTATTAAATTTTGTTTCATTTCCAATGTCATTTTTTAAATCATATCTAGAAAATTCTTATTTTATTTAATTTTTTTTATTTCTAATACTATTTTCCTAAAATCAACCAACCTCCTTAATAAACGTAAAAAGGATTAAAGTTGAGCTAGAGCGAATATGAGGCTAGAAATTTCAATGCTCAAAAGTCAAATTGATTAGGATTTTTTAACTACAACATTCATCCCTAATTATAAGGTCTTCTTGATAAATTTTACGTTCATTAAAAAAGCAGAATAATTTAGTTAATTGTATTGGAAATGTGAACTTTTGATATGTATTTTCAAAATTACCCCTGTTAATATTATTGGGAATCTAAAAAGTGTTAATTAAATAGGAGGTGTTTGTGGAAAAAAATAATTAATGCTCATTTAAAATTGGTAAAGAACCTTATAAAATAGGGACAAAATAAAAGTGTTAAGAATGTCTTATAATTAGGGACGGAGGAAATACTACAATTCTCATTAGACGGGTATCATTAATTAGTATTGATTTTGACGAGAAATCATTAAAGTTATCGTGCCCCAATAATGTGCAATTTTTTTTTCTTCGTTTGCCTTGAGATGCTGCTGGCTGGGTTTGAGAATCAATGGTGAAAATAATACTGTTTCTGTTTCATATGTAATGTGTTTTAAGATTATGTATGAGTTTTAATAAATGATTAAATATTGTAAGGATTTGTTGCATTTTAACTATAATATTACTATAATCATTATTGAAGAGAGAGAAATGTATTGAAAGTGAAAAGAAGAGTGTAATAAATAGGGGTGTATTTGGAAAAATAACATTAATTATGTATTGAGTTTATACAACATGATTTATGAAAAAAAAAGTACAAATACTAAAATAATATTACATATAAAACGGAGGAGTATAAAATTGTTCAGAAAAGAAGTAAATAATTGTTGTTGGGGTGCTTTTTTTTTTTTTTTGCTTTGTGTGCCTTGTGATGCTGCTTGCCGGGTTTGGGAATCAATAGTGAAAATAATACTATCTCCATCTTTAAATATAAAGTCTTTTTGAAAATTTCACGTACATTAAGAAAGTAGAATAATTTAATTAATTATATTGGAAATGTGAAATTTTGATATGTAATTTCAAAATTACCCCTATTAATATTATTGGAAATCTAAAAAGTGTTAAATAAATAGGGGTATTTGTGAAAAAAAAATTAATTAATGATCATTGAAAATTGGTATGAGGCTTTATAAATAGAGACAAAATAAAATTGTAAAGAGGGCTTTGTATTTAGGGACGGAGGTAGTATAAAATTGTTTTCAAAAAATGTAAATAATTGTTGCCCCAACGTGCATTTTAATTTGAGTTGTAGATTACAAACGTCACCTTATATCCCCAAACCCCAATTTTAAAAGTGAAATTACCATAATGCTTAATTAAAAAAAACTAGAATACAAACCCTTTTTTTTTATCCCCAAAACTTTTTTTCTCCAAAAACCTCTTTTTTCATATATCCTATTATAGAATTTTCCTACTCATTATTTTCTCCAAAAAAAAAAACTTCTTCTTCTCCCTTTTATCACTCAACCTCTCTCTCTCTTCTCCAAAAGTAATAGTTTTTTGGCATCTACTTTCATCAAAATCGAGTTTTTGGTGCATCACTGGCACTAAGGTACGTTTTTTTTAAAAAAAAAAACTGGACGTACGTTTTCCGACTGTCCAGTCTCGAAAAACCAAATTTCGACTCCGGACTCTCGGAAATCATGCTTAATTTCTGACCCACGTATCTCGAAAAATATAATTTGACTTTAGTGTGTACTATATGATTTCTGAGAGTCTCGAGTTGGAATTTGATTTTCCGATACTGAACAGACGGAAAACGTACGTCTAGTTTAAAAAAAAAAGTACTTTAGTGGCAACGCAATCGCCAACACGAACACTACTCCAGTGATGCACCAAAAACTCGATGTTGATGAAAGTGAATGCCAAAAAACTATTACTTTTGGAGAAGGGAGAGAGAGGTTGAGTGATAAAAGGGAGAGGAAGAGGGGTTTTTTTTTTTTTTTGAAGAAAGTAAGGAGTAGGAAGTTTCTATAATAGGATATATGAAAAAAGGGGTTTGGGGTTTATGGATAATTTTAGGAAGGTGAAAAGGGTTTTGGGGTTTGGGGATAAAAAAAGGGGTTTGTATTCTAGTTTTTTTTTTAATTAAGGCATTATGATAATTTCACTTTTAAAATTGGGGTTTGGAAATATAAGGTGGGTTTGTAATCTACAACTATTTTAATTTAAGGTCTCTTGTGATTCTACTTAGTTGGGGTGTCACTGCGTGAGGCTAGGAATTTCAATACTCAAAAAGTCAAGTTTTGAGATCTGTTATCCTTGAATGGTGAAACCAGACAAGGATTTTCTTCTGTTCTTCCTGCTCGAATTATAAATAAATTCAACAACTTTTAAATTTATTAAGGATGTTAGTTGAATGTATTTAATTTTTTCAAATTTATAAAAAAAATAGAGGTATTTAGGAAAGTAGTATTGAGAATGAAACAAAAATTAATTAAGATTACAATTTTCTAAAGATGTTTTAGGAAAGTGACATTGAGAATAAAACAAAATTTAATAAAGTTAATTAATTTTGCCGATATTTTAAACCAAGAAAAGTTTTTTTTTTCTTATAATTCGAGCAAAAGGGAGTACTACACTTCTCATTAGACAAGGTATCATTAATTAGTACTGATTATGATGAGAATTCATTAAAGTTATCGTGCCCCAACGTGCATTTTAATTTAGTACTCCCTCCGTTTCATAATATTTGTCCTTTTGGACTTGAGCATATAGATTAAGAAAGTATTAATTATTGTAAGTATTATGTATAGTTTGTCCAAAATGCCCCTATTTAATCCTTATTGAAAATTGTAGTAGTATTTAATTTTTATTAGTAAGTGTGTCCATTAATTAATGTATAGTGGTTTAGAGATGAGAGAGATGATAAAAGTATAATTAATGAGGAGTGAATGAAATGAGTGGATGAAAGGTTAAAATTGAAAAGAAAAATATGTTTATGTATTGGAATTGTAAAAGGACAAAAGGTATGAAACAAGAAAAAAAGGCTAAAAGGACAAATATTATGAAACGGAGGAAGTATCGTTTAATTTCTTCTGATAAGCATAAAAAATGGTACTCCCTCCGGTCCTATATATAGGGCATACTTAACCGTATTCCCCGGATCAAGGAAAGTAGTTAGTTTTGTGAATTTTATGAGAATATATTGTAACATTACAATTTATCCCCTCAACTTTCTTGGAAAGTTCACATTCACTAATGAATAGCAAAAAAAACATAGTTAGTCAAAACATTTAATAAGGGCAAAAAAAAGAAAAAACAATTAATGATGCATAGGAAATATAAAGTGACTTATATATAGGACCAAAAATTTCTTCTAGAAGGTGACCTATATATAGAAACAGAGGGAATAAAGTTGATTATAATTTGAGCTCGAGGGAGTATGAGGTTAGGAATTTCAATGCTCAAAAGTCAAATTGAGCTTCTGTTATCCTTGAACTGTGAAACCTGACAAAGATTTTCTAACTACTACAATTCTCAATAGACAAGGTATCATTAATTTTTTTGGTACAACTGAATGGTATCACTAATTAGTATTGATTTCGATGAGAATTCATTAATGTTATCGTGCCCCAACGTGCATTTTAATTTAGTACTCCCTCCGTTTCATAATATTTGTCCTTTTGGACTTGGGCATATAGATTAAGAAAGTATTAATTATCGTAAGTATTATATATAGTTTGTCCAAAATTCCCCTATTTAATTCTTATTGAAAATTGTAGTAGTATTTAATTTTTATTAGTAAGTGTCCATTAATTAATGTATAGTGGTTTAGAGATGAGAGAGATGATAAAAGTATAATTAATGAGGAGTGAATGAAATGAGTGGATGAAAGGTTAAAATTGGAAAGAAAAATATGTTTATGTATTGGAATTGTAAAAGGACAAAAGGTATGAAACAAGAAAAAAAGGCTAAAATGACAAATATTATGAAACGGAGGAAGTATCGTTTAATTTCTTGTGATAAGCATAAAAAATGGTACTCCCTCCGGTCCTATATATAGGGCATACTTAACCGTATTCCCCGGACCAAGGAAAGTAGTTAGTTTTGTGAATTTTATGAGAATATATTGTAACATTACAATTTTATCCCCTCCACTTTCTTGGAAAGTTCACATTCATTAATTAATAGCAAAAAAACATAGTTAGTCAAAACATTTAATAAGGGCAAAAAAAAGAAAAAACAATTAATGATGCATAGGAAATATAAAGTGACTTATATATAGGACCAAAGATTTCTTCTAGAAGGTGACCTATATATAGAAACAGAGGGAGTAAAGTTGATTATAATTTGAGCTCGAGGGAGTATGAGGTTAGGAATTTCAATGCTCAAAAGTCAAATTGAGCTTCTGTTATCCTTGAACAGTGAAACCTGACAAAGATTTTCTAACTACTACAATTCTCAATAGACAAGGTATCATTAATTTTTTTGGTACAACTGAATGGTATCACTAATTAGTATTGATTTCGATGAGAATTCATTAAAGTTATCGTTCCCCAACGTGCATTTTAATTTAGTACTCCATCCGTTTCATAATATTTGTCCTTTTGGACTTGGGCATATAGATTAAGAAAGTATTAATTATTGTAAGTATTATGTATAGTTTGTCCAAAATGCCCCTATTTAATCCTTATTGAAAATTATAGTAGTATTTAATTTTTATTAGTAAGTGTGTCCATTAATTAATGTATAGTGGTTTAGAGATGAGAGAGATGATAAAAGTATAATTAATGAGGAGTGAATGAAATGAGTGGATAAAAGGTTAAAATTGGAAAAAAAATATATTTATGTATTGGAATTGTAAAAGGACAAAAGGTATGAAACAAGAAAAAAAGGCTAAAAGGACAAATATTATGAAACGGAGGAAGTATCGTTTAATTTCTTGTGATAAGCATAAAAAATGGTACTCCCTCCGGTCCTATATATAGGGCATACTTAACCGTATTCCCCGGACCAAGGAAAGTAGTTAGTTTTGTGAATTTTATGAGAATATATTATAACATTACAATTTTATCCCCTCCACTTTCTTGGAAAGTTCACATTCATTAATGAATAGCAAAAAAGACATAGTTAGTCAAAACATTTAATAAGGGCAAAAAAAAAGAAAAAACAATTAATGATGCATAGGAAATATAAAGTGACTTATATATAGGACCAAAGATTTCTTCTGGAAGGTGACCAGAGGGAGTAAAGTTGATTATAATTTGAGCTCGAGGGAGTATGAGGTTAGGCATTTCAATGCTCAAAAGTCAAATTGAGCTTCTGTTATCCTTGAACAGTGAAACCTGACAAAGATTTTCTAACTACTACAATTCTCAATAGACAAGCTATCATTAATTTTTTTCGTACAACTGAATGGTATCACTAATTAGTATTGATTTCGATGAGAATTCATTAAAGTTATCTTGCACCAACGTGCATTTTAATTTATGGTTTTTTGGATTCTGCATAGTTGGGATATCACTGTAGTACTCCTTCTGACTCGAATTATAAGAAAAAAAAACATATTTTTCTTGATTTAAAATATAAGCAAAATTAACTAATTTTATTAAATTTTGTTTCATTCCCAATGTTACTTTTTTAAATCATATCTTGTTATCTTATTTAATTTTTGTTTCATTTCCAATACCACTTTTCTAAAATCAACTATCCTCCTTAATAAACATAAAATGTGGTTAAAGTTGCTTATAATCTGAGTTAGAGGGAGTACGAGGCTAGGAATTTCAATGCTCAAAAGTCAAATTGAGCTTCTATTTCGAAATTTGTTATCCATTAACAATGAAACCTGACAAGGATTTTATAACTTCTACAATTCTCATTAGACAAGGTATCATTAATTAGTTTTGATTTTGATGAGAATTCATTAAAGTTATCTTGCCCCAACGTGCATTTTAATTTATGGTTTCTTGGGATTCTGCATAGTTAGGATATCACTGTAGTACTTCCTCCGACTCGAATTATAAGAAAAAAAAACATACTTCATTTGGTTTAAAATATAGTAAGCAAAATTAACTAACTTTATTAAATTTTGTTTCATTCTCAATGTCACTTTCCTAAAACATATATAGAAAATTGTTATCTTATTTTATTTTTGTTTCATTCCCAATATTACTTTTCTAAAATCAGCTGACCTCCTTAATAAGCGTAAAAAGTGGTTAAAATTGCTTATAATTTGAGCCGGAGGGAGTATGAGGCTAGGAATTTCAAATTGACCTTCTGTTTCGAGATTTGTTATCCTTGAACAGTAAAACCTGACAAGGATTTTCTACTACTCCATCCGTTCCTTTTTATCTGTCATATTTCAAAAAAAATACGCCCCTTAAGAAAATCAATCATTACTTAGATTTCCAATACATTAATTATGTTTTTTCCCACTATACCCTTTCTCTTTCTATAATCATTAATTTTTCTCCACTACTTATGTAAACCAAGACTTATTAAATAGGGGCAAACATGGAAAATAGCATTTATTACATTCTTGAATTTTTCAATATGACAGATAAAAAGAAACAAAATAACTCTCCAAAAAACGACACTTAAAAAGGAACGGAGGGAGTACTATACAATTCTCATCAGAGAATGTATCATTGATTTGTATTGATTTTGATGAGAATTCATTAAACTTAAACGTGAATTGTAATTTATGGTTCTTTGGGATTTTGCATAGTTGGGTATTAGGCTAGGAATTTCAATGCTCAAAAATCAAAGAGAGCTTCTGTTTCGAGATTTATGTTTCGAGGTCCTTTGGAATTTATTACTCCCTCCGTTTCTATTTATCTATCATATTTCAAACAAAACACGTCCATTAAGAAATCCAATCATTACTCAAATTTCCAATGCATTAATTATGTTTTTTCCTACTATACCCTTTCTCTCTCTATAATCATTAATTTTTCTCCAATACTTACATAAACCAAGACATATTAAATAGGGGCAAACATGGAAAATAACATTTATTACACTCTTGAAATCCTCAATACGACAGATAAAAAGAAACAAAAAATCTCTTCAAAAAACGACAGATAAAAAGGAACGGAGGGAGTACTCCCTTTGTTCCACATTATCTATCAATTTAGCATTTTTAACTTGTTCGAAATTATTTGTCGTTTTAGGAAGTCGAGGATGTATTAATTGATTTTTTCCAACTTTAACCTTGCATTTAATGTGTTGAAATATGTGAAATGAGTGATAATTAATGCACTTTAAGGATATTATCGTTGTAGGGTTAACCAGTATTAGCAGCACTTAGTCCCTACGGGAAGAACTCTGGCCGAGTACAAGATTGGCATATCAAGAAGCCCACCTGACCTCCGCACAGGTCGGAACTATACCAGTTAACTCGACCTCGGACTAATCAGGAGTTGTTGGCTTTAACAGACCTTCCACAGGTCAAACGCTCCTCAACCGACTTGATGTTCATCAGTTCGGACCCCCTCATATGGTCGCTGACCGACCGTACACTCAGCCTCCACTAGGAGTACCCCGAGTGGCCCAACTAGGGATGGGTGGGCATTCGTCCGACCTCGGGACGTCGTACAGGTCATGTATCACACACCGAACATCCTTAAACAGGCTAGACATGAGAATGGAAATGCTGATCTATCCAGGTTCAAGAATACTAAGAGTTACCCTAATTTAGGGAAAATCCCAGATATTTTGCAGATATTCCCTGAACTTGATGTCAGCATGTAAACCCTAAAGGGCCTCCCCTTTGGGCCCTATCCTTTAGACCCTATAAAAGGCATAATGCTGCCTAGGGTTCAGGTACGTTCTCTCATCCCTAAGTTGTCACTATTTGACACACTTTATTGATAGAGGGAGACACTGGGTATTCTTACTGAATATATTCAGATATTTCCATAACCGTCACACAGAAACCCCTAATCTTACTCAGATTTCAGGACCACTAGTCATTGGTCTTGAGGTCTCCAAGGTCAGGGACATTTCCTATTTTTCTGATCCACTACATTGGCGTCGTCTGTGGGGATGACAAACTTCGATCCCCATCCACGCTGAAATAGCAACAAAAACCCAAACGTTCTCCATTTCCTCTCCTTTTCAACAAGATGGCTGACAACGTGAACACTAATGGGGGTCGTGGAGGCTCCTCTCGTGGCCATTCAGGATTTAGGGGACGGGGACATAGAGGCCAAGTGGAACCTCCCTTCCGTCTTGAAGCCATGGAAGCTCCACCACCACCTCCTCAGGATAGCGCTGCAGAGGGGCATGGCCCCGCCAAAAGCAAGCCATAGCTCACCCTCAACAATAGTTTGTGGAGGGGCTAACAGCCTCTGATGATGACACTGCCACCTCAAAAATGCTGCCCCCCCAGGCCACCGGCACCACCTAGGTTTCGCCCCTCGAGTCTTGACGGGAGGAGAATGGTTCCTCCGCCCACTCACTTCGCTGCCATTAAGGTAGCCACGGAGCAAAGACCAGCAAGGACCTCAGACCACTGACCCCACTCTCGAGAGGAGCCACGGTGGTCAGATATGAGGTTCGGAACCTTGTAGAGGGGGGCGAGGACGGAATGGTCTGAGGACCACTCTCGACTGTCTGCAGGATCTGCCAAGGTCACTAATGAAATCATGGATGTTTTGAAGCTTCACACAGCCATGATTTAACGTCAAAACCAGGTTATCACCGACCTTCAATAGACCACAATGGCGCAAATTGTGCGTGCTAACCAACATGAAAGCCCAACACCTGTGGGAGGACCTAATGAGGACTTACCACCGCCTTCACCACTCCATCCGACCATGCCACCACCGCAAAAAATCTCTCCCTCTTTCCCCAACACCTTCCCAACCTCTGCTACCCACCCTGAACAGCCTCTGATTGGGCACTCTTGCCACCCAGGGCACCCCTTCTCTGACGAGATCATAGCCTTACGAACACCTCAGCAGTATCCATGATAGGCTAACGACATTCAAAGGTACACTGGTAGCACCGACCCTGCCAACCATATTTCCAACTATGAGTCAGCGATACTGTATTACGGAAGCGAGGACGACATGAAGTGCCGGGCCTTCCCACTGACACTTGATGAAGCCGCGTTGACTTGGTTCAGCACTTTGCCACCAAGATCCATCCGATCTTGAGACGAACTAAAGCACGCCTTCCTCAACAGGTACTCCACCAGTCTGGCACCCCCGAGGTCAGACCACACTGTGACAGCGGTCACCCAGAAATCAGGGGAGATGCTGAGAGAGTATCTTACGAGGTTCATGAATGAAGCCGACAAGATACATTCGTTAGAGGCTGGGGTGTCGATCCTTCCGTGCCTCCAGGGACTCCTTCCCGGTGAATTCCAAAACTCTTTAATTGGGGAGATCCCCCAAAAGCATGAACGAGCTCCGCGATAGATCGCTGAAGTTCGTAAACAGGGAAGAGTTCCACCGAGGACAAGCAGCATGCCTAGCGAAAAAGGACCAAGCAGAAGGGCCGAAAGAAGAAAGAACAAGGGAAAAGAAGGAAAAAAGGGGAAAGAAGAACGACAACCCCCCATGGAAGATTCGATGAGTATACTCCACTCACTGCCTCAAGAAGCCAAATCTTGAGGGAGACGATGACCACAGAGTTGAAGGGCGTCACGATGCCTCCGACCATGAGGAAAGGGTATCAAAAGGATAGAACCAAGTACTGCGAGAACCATGGTGGGTATGGACATATCACCGACCAGTGCACCTGGCTCAAGGACCTAATTGAACAAATGGTCCGAGATGGGCAGCTCCGCCAATACACTAGAGGGAAAAGGAAGAAAGAGGAAGGAATCATCAAAGCAGAGGAGTGGATCTCCTCCCATGAGAGAAAGGGAGAGGAGCCCCACTCCCCAAGAAACACCCGCCGACCATCCAAAAACAAAGTAGCAGGAAGATGACGCCGAGGATTCTCCAGGCAATTACTTGGTCACAGTAATAGCGGGGGGATTCGGCAGCGAAGTCGAAAAAGGGCGGACCGGAAATGGTACGTCAATCAAGTGTTATTCGTGACCAAGAGACCAGAGAAAATGGAGCAGAGAGGAAAGAATGTTCTCTTGTGTTTTGGGGACGAGGATTTAAAAGGTATCCTGCCGAATCATGACGACCCCATGGTCGTCACCGCACGAATTGGTAGGTACCAAGTCGAAAGACTTCTGGTTGACCAAGGAAGTTCGGTAGACATTATCTTCCTCCCTGCCTTAAAGGAGATGAAGCTGAGTGTATCCGACCTCACGCCAACTGAGGGACACCTCATTGGCTTCACAGGAGACTTATCTATCTTCCGATCTGCATGGGGACAAGGACATCAGCTTGAACGGAGATGGTTATGTTTGTCGTGGTCGACTGCCCTTCAGCCTATAATAGCATCTTGGGTAGACCATGCCTCTTCTCGTTCCGAGCTGTAGTCTCCACGGTCCGTTTGGCAATGAAACTTGTTGGGGCCGATGACCAGATGGTCACAGTCCGAGCCAATCAAGGAACTGCTCGCAAATGTTGCAATGCGAGCTTGAGGAAGACCAAAGACCGGCAAAAGAGCAAGCAATCATTGGTTGCGAGCAAAGCAACCGGAAGCCGGGTCCCGCCGAAATCACCAAAAAAGAATCAAGAAACAAAAGCAACAACAAGCCGAGAAAAAGCTTCAGCAAGCCAGTAGCTCTGCTAAAAAAACTCGCAAGAAGAATTAGTCTTTGGCACAACTCAATCAATCCTAGGCACAACTCAATCAAACTCTAGCACAACAACTCAATCAGATTCCGGCAGAGTCTTAATCAAGCACTGAAAAGATCAAAATAAAGTAGGCTGAATTGAAAGCCCCTAGTTGGCAGCTTCTAGAATAATCAAATCCCAACCCCATATCCCTTTTTCCATTTCCCATACTACTACGATGTACTCGTAACAAGTATCACGAGAAAGAAGTCTTTAGGTTCGGAGTGCATTCAGACTAATTTTGTAATTCATCCCCATCAGTAAAAAGTGATTTCAATCTTTCTCTATATGAACTCGTGTTATTACATACTTTTCCTTACGCTCAGTAGGTCACTGACGTATAAAGCGAAACATTATACATAGCTCTCAAAGGAGTACTCAATGACGAGTGTATAACAAAGCAAGTACAACGATGCCCGTGCAACAATCTAGTCATTCAACATGACTAACGCGCTAGTCTAGACATTTAACTATGGCTAAAAACGTGCAATCAATCGGGATCGAGAAGCTAACCTCGGCCAAAGGTTTGCGTTTCGAGTTCTTAAACATTATAACAGTTCATAAACAGAGAAAGTCCATTTACTTATAAACAGGCCTTAACAGGCTTACAATGGGTTTGTACAAAAAAAGAAAAATTACAGTTTCGCTCGAAGGTATCACTCCTTGGCATTGGAGAGGATAATGGAAGCTCGGTTGAAGGCGGCAGCGGCTGCGGGGTTGAGGGGATCAAGAAGGTCGGGAGCGTTCAGGTCTACCTCGGTTTCGCTTTGGCGGTCGATCAACCTCCCGTTCTTCACTTGAAAATAGGGATCAGCCCCTAAAACTCTCAAGTCGAAATCAGGGTTAAGCAACTTCAATTGTTTGATCACATTCAGAAACTGGTTGTGGGTTCACTCCCAGCACCACAAATTTTGTTCAGCATCAATCTTATGTGGCCCTCATCTTCGCCAACTGATCCCGCAGGCGAGCATTCTTTGCGGAAAGTTTTTGGGAAGACTCACCAGAAGACTTCTCTAAGGAAGCATAATCGGCCTAAACCTTTTCTTGTTTCTCCCGGTTAAGGCGATTACGCTCCTCCAAGTCAGCTCGAACATACCTTAGCTTCTCCCGAGAAAAGCGCTCCTGCTCCCCCAAGTCGGCTTGAGCTTTCTTCAACTTATCATCAGAAGATTTCTCCAAGAGAGCGTAGTCGGCCTGAGCTTTCTTCAACTTTTCCTAAGCTAGGCCCTCTCGCTCTTCCAATTGCCGAATAGAGTTGGCTTGCTTCGTCTGAACCTCGGTCAGCCTCATTATTGTTAGATCCAGTGAGAAGGTTTTGATAATGACAAAGGTTTACAAAGGTTTTGAACAAGCTACAAATGGTTTGATCAAGCTTAAAGTTTGAAGAAGTTCAACAAACAATCAACACTCAACATTGATGAAGAGAGAGCAAGCTCATGAAGACTTAGTTTGTGTTTTATTGTAATATCTTTAGCCTCTCAAGTCTTTTATTTTAATGAGTTTGGGTAGAGTCATTAGAGGGTAGTGAATCTCTATCAAGGTCATGATTATATTATAATTTGAGTATTCACTTAACCTAAAATCAATAGGTGGCTTAAAGGTTTGAAAGGAAAGGTTTAGTTTTGAGAAAACAAGTTTTTAATTGAATTTAGCAGTGACTAATCGATTAATGTGTTAGGGTTAATCGATTAACATACATGTTACAGTGGTTAATCGATTAAGCCATGTGATAATCGATTAACACGTGCAGAATCAGTTTTTAAAATAAGCTTTTCAAGGCAAAATCAATTTCTATTATTTTCTAACTTTTGGGTATTCTATATAAACCTTTTCCTAATCATTGTGATAATCAAGAATCATTTTTCGTACACATTTTTACTAAGATCAAGCCACACTATTCTCCCTCACTTTCTCATGATCAAAGTTCTTACTTTTACATTCTTTGATCAAGAATCTTTGAATCGCTCATGTTGATATTTTCATAGCTTTTGAAAGAGATTCATAGGATTGTTATTTTGTTTTTCATTTGAGTTGTAATCATTTCAAAGAAGGCAAGCTATCTACAACAAAGGAAGTCTTGGTTGTAAATCAAACAAACAAGCATTTGGAAGTCTTGTTGTGATAACAAGCAATTGGAAGTCTTGGTGTGAGGCATCATCAAGCAAGTGGAAGACTTTGAAGAATCTCAAAGCAATTGGAAGTCTTGTTGAGGGGAATTGACAAGCAAGGTTAGAGGTTAGATTAGAGCATCAATAGGATTGCAAGGCAAGGGTGTGGTATCTCTTGTAGGCTATCAAGAAGGGAGTCTTGAGAGGCATTTACTTGTAATTTGAGAACTCTAATTCCTTATAGTGAAGAATCTCTCTTGGTTGAAGAGGGGAATGGATGTTGCTTTCAAGTGGATGAAAGTGAACCAGGATAAATCACTGTGCAGTATCTCTAAACTCGTAACTCTTTACATTCAAGTCATTTCAATATTGTTCTTGGTTGAAAACCTAGAAAAGATTGATTTTCATAATTGATTGAATTGAATCTTAATTGTGCAAATTGATTTTGGGAAAATCATTTTCATAACCTAGGTAATCAATAAGAATATTGGTGTTAATCAATTCCGCTTTATCTCTGATCATATGTGTTAATTGATTGATTTTCGTATTTGATTAAAACTGAATTTTCATCAGATACTGTTCAGATTAATCGATTAAGTTGATTGTTAATCGATTAATTTTTAAGTTGCTTTCGTCATTAATCGATTAGTACCTTAGTTAATCGATTAGTTTGAAAGTAAGCTTCGGCATTAATCGATTAATATGAAGTTAATCGATTAATCAGTACATTTTTGTAAAAATCATTTTGTTTTAATCATTTTGATTTGTTTCTTTCGAAAATCTTTCAAGGTTTCTCTAACACCTATTCAACCCCCCCTTCTAGGTGTTCTCCTAGTGTCTCCTAGTTATTTCACCCTCGGTCGAAAGACACGAGCATAGAGCTTTTTCGTTAAGATCCTTGAGGAAACTACAATGGGTTCTACGAATCCCTTTGGTGGTGAAGGTGCTTCAATTAGCCGCCCTCCTATGTTTGGTTGAGAGGGTTATGCTTATTGGAAAGTTAGGATGAGAATTTTTATAGAAGCCATAGATATGAACATTTGGGAAGCCATTGAGAATGGTCCTCATATTCCCTCATCTCTAGTAGAAGGTGTATCTAAACTAACCCCCAAAGATAAGTGGACCGATGATGATAAAAGGAAAATTCAATATGATTTAAAAGCTAAGAATATCATCACTTCCGCTTTATCTTATGATGAGTTCTTTAGAGTCTCCCAATGTCGTAATGCCAAAGAAATGTGGGACACCTTGCAAGTCACACATGAAGGCACTAGTGAAGTTAGGCGTGCTAGATTAAATTCTTTGATGCATGAATATGAATTGTTTCGTATGTTGCCTAATGAATCTATATGTTTTATGCAAAAACATTTTAATCATATTATTAATCATCTCATTGCTCTTGGAAAAACTTTCATGAATTGTGAACTTGTTAACAAAGTTTTAAGATGTCTAAGTAGGGAATGGCAACCTAAGGTTACCGCAATTGTTGAATCAAAGGACTTGGACAACATGGACTTAGCTACACTTTTCGGAAAGCTTCAAGAACATGAAATGGAGCTTGGACGTTTGCATATGCATGAAGAGTCAGATAAGTACAAGGAAAGAAAAGGAATTGCTCTTAAAGCCAAAAGTTCATATAAAAAGGAAGAGAGTTCCAATAGTGATGATAATGAAGATTCCGATTCGGACATTGATGAAGAAGAGATGAAACTTCTACTAAGAAATTTTAGCAAGCTTCTAAGGAGAAAAGGAAGGTTGAACAAAGACAAAAGTAAAGAGAAGAATCCCCCATACCACAAGACCAAGACAACAAAAGAAGGAATAGTTTGCCATGAATGTGGAAAGCCCGATCATCTCAAGTACTCATGTTCTAAGTATCTCAAGAAGAAGGAGAAAGAGAAGAAAAATGCAAAACACAAAAGGGCATACATAGTTTGGAATAGTGATGATGAAGAAGACAAGAAAAGCACAACTAGTAGTTCTTCGGATGATGAAGAAGCCGCTTGTCAACTTGATAGCTCTAGTAAATGAAGAGGAAAGTTCAAATGATGAATCAAGTGAACAAAGCGACGAAAGCGATGTAAGTTAAACTAAATCCGAAATTTCTTCCAAGTATGAAATTTTATATAATGCTTATGAAGAAATGCATGAACATCTTAAGAAACTAGCTTTGAAAAACATTGAAAGGAAGAAGCTCATTTTGAAACATCAACAAGAGATTTTAGAACTTCAAAAACAAGTTGATGAGCTTAATCTTCAAAATGAAACTCTTGATCTCATATATGCTAGTTCTTCTTGTGATTGTGCTAGTAGATTGAATATTGTGGTTGATTGTGAGAATTGCAAGTTACTTAAAGATGAAAATGCTATTTTGAAAAATAAGCTTGCAAGTTTCACAAATGGTGATATTAAATTGCGCACTTTGTTAAATTTTCAAAAAGAAAATTCAAACAAGTTTGGTTTGGGTTATACTAATGCTAAGAGTAAGTCTCATAGAAATGTTGTTGATTTTTCTAAAGATGATTTTTCAAATGCACCAACATGTTTCTATTGTGGCAATCATGGACATACTTCAAATGTGTGTTATATTAAAGTGCATGGTATACCTAAAGGAAATTTTGTTTGGGTTAAGGGTGAGAGTCCCTTAACTAACGAAAATGGATCCAAAACCATTTGGATACCAAAAGGCAAAGCATGATTGTTTTGTAGGTGTGATTGAAGAGCAAAGAACCTACAAGTGTTATTCGTTGATTTGCTTCTTCAATTCTCAAACGAAGTCCTACAAATTGGTACAATTGATATTGTTGGATTTTCACAATTGGTACTGTTTTTTTTACAATTGGTATTACTTCTTTATAATCTTAATTGGTATCATTATGTGATCATTATTTGTTTATCATGCTATTGTGATTATTGTAATATTTCTTTACAATTCATATCTTACTTTGTTAAGTGATATGACTTTCTAGTTACAATTGGTATTATATTTCATTGTTATATTTCTTTCCAATTGTTATCACATTTCAAAGTATGTTTCATTAGTTTTACATTTGGTATAATTAATTGCAATTGGTATCAATGTTGTGAAGAAATGATCATTGACTATCTCTTATTTTGGCTTAGAATTTTATATTTCAATTGGTATATATTATTACTTTTGATAATGCCAAAAGGGGGAGAAGAGGTTGTTTTGTTTGTTTTTATATAGGTTGAGCAAAGTTGTTGAAGATAGGGGGAGAATCAAGCTTATCTCAATTCGATTTCAAATGTCAAAAGCATTTATTGAGGGGAAGCAAGAATCTCACCAAGTGCTAAAATGCTTCAAGTATCAACAACTTCAAAGAACTTCAAACAATTTCAAAACATGGTTTGTCATTTTCAAAAAGGGGGAGATTATTAGATCCAGTGAGAAGGTTTTGATAATGACAAAGGTTGACAAAGGTTTTGAACAAACTACAAATGGTTTGATCAATCTTAAAGTTTGAAGAAGTTCAACAAACAATCAACACTCAACATTGATGAAGAGAGAGCAAGCTCATGAAGACTTAGTTTGTGTTTTATTGTAATATCTTTAGCCTCTCAAGTCTTTTATTTTAATGAGTTTGGGTAGAGTCATTAGAGGGTAGTGAATCTCTATCAAGGTCTTGATTATATTATAATTTGAGTATTCACTTAACCTAAAATCAATAGGTGGCTTAAAGGTTTGAAAGGAAAGGTTTAGTTTTGAGAAAACAAGTTTTTAATTAAATTTAGCAGTGACTAATCGATTAATGTGTTAGGGTTAATCGATTAACATACATGTTACAGTGGTTAATCGATTAAGCCATGTGTTAATCGATTAACACGTGCAGAATCGGTTTTTAAAATAAGCTTTTCAAGGCAAAATCAATTTCTATTGTTTTCTAAGTTTTGGGTATTCTATATAAACCTTTTCCTAATCATTGTGATAATCAAGAATCATTTTTCGTACACATTTTTACTAAGATCAAGCCACACTATTCTCTCTCACTTTCTCAAGATCAAAGTTCTTACTTTTACATTCTTTGATCAAGAATCTTTGAATCTCTCATGTTGATATTTTCATAGCTTTTGAAAGAGATTCATAGGATTGTTATTTTGTTTTTCATTTGAGTTGTAATCATTGCAAAGAAGGCAAGCTATCTACAACAAAGGAAGTCTTGGTTGTAAATCAAACAAACAAGCATTTGGAAGTCTTGTTGTGATAACAAGCAATTGGAAGTCTTGGTGTGAGGCATCATCAAGCAAGTGGAAGACTTTGAAGAATCTCAAAGCAATTGGAAGTCTTGTTGAGGGGAATTGACAAGCAAGGTTAGAGGTTAGATTAGAGCATCAATAGGATTGCAAGGCAAGGGTGTGGTATCTCTTGTAGGCTATCAAGAAGGGAGTCTTGAGAGGCATTTACTTGTAATTTGAGAACTCTAATTCCTCATAGTGAAGAATCTCTCTTGGTTGAAGAGGGGACTGGATGTAGCTTTCAAGTGGATGAAAGTGAACCAGGATAAATCACTGTGCAGTATCTCTAAACTCTTAACTCTTTACATTCAAGTCATTTCAATATTGTTCTTGGTTGAAAACCTAGAAAAGATTGATTTTCATAATTGATTGAATTGAATCTTAATTGTGCAAATTGATTTTGGGAAAATCATTTTCATAACCTAGGTAATCAATAAGAATATTGGTGTTAATCAATTCCGCTTTATCTCTGATCATATGTGTTAATTGATTGATTTTCGTATTTGATTAAAACTGAATTTTCATCAGATACTGTTCAGATTAATCGATTAAGTTGATTGTTAATCGATTAATTTTTAAGTTGCTTTCGTCATTAATCGATTAGTACCTTAGTTAATCGATTAGTTTGAAAGTAAGCTTCGGCATTAATCGATTAATACTGAAGTTAATCGATTAATCAGTACATTTTTGTAAAAATCATTTTGTTTTAATCATTTTGATTTGTTTCTTTCGAAAATCTTTCATGGTTTCTCTAACACCTATTCAACCCCCCCTTCTAGGTGTTCTCCTAGTGTCTCCTAGTTATTTCACCCACCGATTGTAGTTGTTACAATTATTTCATCTTTATACTTGGCTTCTCGATCTATAAATGTCCGTCTCTTTTCCCACTCCTCGGCTGAGATGGAGAAAGAGATCTCATTAGCATGATTGACCATACTGTACATGAGGCTGGCACCACGAAGCATGTACTTCTCCATCAGGTTGTCCTCTTGTGATAGAGAGAGCCCATTCTGGTTGCACCATCTTCTGTTGTCGGCAGCCGACTTAACCTTGTTCCGAAGCTCGCGAGGAATAACCTCGGGGCCCCATACACTATACACCTTCGCCGAAGAGTCACAAGCATGATCCATGGGCGAGGGGCCCGTCCCAGAGAAGACCTTCACCCTACTAGGCCCCACCCTCATCCTCTGATTTAATGGTTCATCGTCTGACGACACTTCCATTTCTATCACCTTCGGCACAAACTCAGAAGAGGAGGGGCCGAGAGCCGCTGTAGTGATCGGAGGAACTGGCTATGAGGAAGAGGCATCAGCCAAAGCCCGAGTTGGAGGAACTTGGTGAGGAGGAGGCATTGGCCGAATCCCGTGCTCGACGCTTCTGCCCTTGGCGAGTAGGCTGAGGGGCAGGGGCGGAAGAAGCACGTGGAGTAGTGGAGGGCAGAGCCCGCGGAATTTTCGCCGGAGAGCTTCTTTGCTGCATGCCGAACTCTGTGGCCAGGTCCACTGAAAAGCGAAAAGCCAAGGTTAAAAGAAACAATAAAAAATAAATAAATGCATGAGTGGCACAAGGCCAGGACCTACCAAGTTTTATTGGAACCGAGTCAGGAGGGAGAGTAATGATTTTAAATACATCTTTTGGACCACTCTCCTTACGGTACTTGTGAAGATGAGCGCAGGCATCCCCTTTCCACCTCGAACATCCTCATCCAGTCAGGCTCAAATGCTGAAGTTCGGTGAGTATAAAAGTCCTTGGACCAAGGGAAATCTGGGCCGATCTCTATTCATAAACCAATAGTCCCCTTGACCGACAAATCGGTAATTGAAATAGAAAATCTGAAAGGACTCCCATGCTCCGCCACTGCTGATGAGGAGGTCGTACTCATGACGAGCATGGAAGACCACCCAAGTATTTCCAGCACCCCCCTCTCAAGTACCACAGGTCGAGGACGATACACCCAGAGGAAGACATTGACATTGAAATCAATGGCCTCGGTGGTACAGAAAACCTGGAAACCTCGAACAATTGCCCAGGCACTAGGGTGAAGTTGGGAAGGTGCCACTCCCAAATGACGAAGCAGGATAATTTCAAAGTCAGAAAAAGGAAGTCTCACGCCCAACTAAACTACGACGTCCTCGTACAAGAAAAACTTGCGAGCACGAGGAGGCAGAGGATGACATACTTGGTCGTCGTCACCAGCACGAACCACTGCATAGGCGTCCCCAACGTGGCTCAAGGAAGTATGAACGCCCCAACGTGGCTCAAGCTTGTAGAACGAGACACAACACCAAGTATCGCTGGATGAAACCAGCAACATCTATTGGCGTAGGAGGGGGGCACAAGCCGTTGTTGTAACACCCTAATTTTGTTTACCAAAAACATTCCATTTATTTATTAAAATATTAGTAAAAATGAGGGTCGATTTTTTTTAAACATTTATGTACACATACTTGTAAAAACTACAATCGGTGGGTGAAATAACTAAGGAACATTAGGAGAACACCTTGAAGGGGGGGTTGAATAGGTGTTTGTTGATGTGCCAGCAAGTGTACTGGGTCAACGTGTAATATAGTATCAGGAAGACCAGATATCGTCCCACACGGAGTTTGTGAGAATGTTCAATCTACTTTTACCTTAATGCAACTAAAAGTAAATCCTATAATTAAAATTCAGATTTAATTAAAAATTGATTTGAATTGAAATTAACAACTAAAACTAAAACTAATGCTGAAAATTAAAGAGAGTTGTGAGCAGGTAGAGAAGGATTGTTAGGAACGTAGTTTCATTGTAAGTTTCGTTTATCTAATTATGAATTATTGTCTTCCCCTAAATCATGAACAAATCCCTAATTTAGTAACTATCGGATCTCTCATGTTTAGTTACCGTTTCTTATTCAATTCATAACCCCCAATCTCTCAAGTGATTAATTCATTGAATAATAGTTAAGAACAATGGATTTCATAAAAGTTATATAATTACCCAATTGTATCTCAACCCCTGGATTAATTATATTGTTAGATTGGAAAGGTCTATCTAAACCCTAAACCTCTCAATTTGGGGATTAGAAATCCAAAACATAAATTGGCCAGATTCATGCATAACAATTAAATCACAATCAAACACATGATTTAGAAACGGAAAAACACTAATTCAATAACTACATAAATTAATCCATACAAATCCAACAATTCCTAACAAAGGGTTTTAGTAAAATGTTAAACAATGAAGAACAAGAGAAGAAATAGAAGAATAATCCATTATCATAGACAATAAGGATTACCTACAAGAGAGATCTTCAATTCTTCAATCTCCAATCTTCTCCCTTCCAAAGCTCTCTCTAAACTATGTAATCTCCCTCTCTAAAAGTTTACAAAAACTGCTGAAAAACCTAGTATTTAATGCCTAAAACAAACCCTCATTGAGTCCCAATTGAATCCCCATCAAAATACATCAAAACGGGCCTGTTTCGGCCCTGTTCAGTGTTCGCGCGCCTGGGGCGCACCCGGACTCCCGCCTGGGGCTCGCACGGGTACTGCACAATTTCAGCACGCGCGCCCCGGACTGTTTTGGGCGCTACAGACTGCTCCGGACTCCGTTTTACTCCGTTCTTGGACCGTTTCGAAGCTCTTTTCATCCTCTATCCATATCCATCAATATATTTTGCATTTAAGATCCATAAGTACCTGAAACATACCCAAAAAGGATCAAAACGTTCAAAGGGTTCAAAACTAAGAACTATTTCTAAGAATTAACAAAAAATCCTACAAAATACTTGAGAAACAAGCTAAACACATAGTAAAAGGGAGTCTAAATCATATTCAAATCACTATATATTGGACCCAAATCAGTGTTTAAGAAACCTTGAAATATTTTCGAAAGAAACAAATCGAAACAATTAAAACGAATGATTTTTACAAAATGTTTCAGACCTTAATCGAGTAAGCTAAGTTGTTAATCGATTAACTCTTGAGAAACACAAGTTAATCGATTAGCCTGATCAATTAATCGATTAGTGCCTGAAAGCAGTCTTTTGGTTAATCGATTAACACCTTCAGTTAATCGATTAATCACTGTTAAAACTGAAAAAATCACTTTTCAATCAAATAAGAAAATCAATCAATTAACACATATGATCAGAGATTATGCGGAAATGATTAACACCAATATTCTTATTGATTACCTAGGTTATGAAAATGATTTTCCCCAATTCAATTTGCACAATTAAAAACTAATTCATTCAATTATGAAAAATCTATATTTTCTAGGTTTTCAATGAAGATCAATATGAAATGACAAAAATGTAAAGAGTTAAGGGAATAGAGATACTGCACAGTGATTTATCCTGGTTCACTCACAACCACCGTGAGCTACATCCAGTCCCCTCTTCAACCAAGAGAGAGTCTTCACTAAGGAATTAGAATTCTCAAATTACAAGTAAATGCCTCTCAAGACTCCCTTCTTGATACCCTCCAAGAGATACCACACTCTTGTCTTGCAACCCTATTGAAATCTAATCTAACCTCTTCCCTTGCTTGTTGATATCCCCACAACAAGTCTTCCACTTGCTTGTTGATTCCTCACAACAAGACTTCCAAATTTGCTTGTTAACACAACAAGACTTCCAAGACGATTTTGCTTGATGAACTACCACCAAGTCTTCCTTTGTTGTAGATAGCTTGCCTTCTTTGAAATGATTACAACCAAATTGAAAACAATAACAATCCTATGAATCTCTTTCAAGAATTATGAAAATATCTACATGAGAGATTCAAAGATTCTTGATCAAAGAATATCAAAGTAAAAGCTTTGATCTATGAGAAAGTGAGAGAGAATAATGTGGCTTTGATCTTTGTAAAATTGATATGAAAATGATGTTAGTTTATCACAATGATTAGGAAAAGGTTATATATGATCGAGGCCGTACCCGATACAAATAAAAACAGTTTAAGTATAGTACTAGGAAGTGACTCCTAGGTCGTCTCCCAAGGAATATCTTATCAAGCAAAAGGTCGAACACATAGTATGCATAGAAAACAGGGGGGGTTTTTTTTGTATTGAATATTGAATAATTGAAATCAAAACAGAATTAAATCAAAACGAAGAAACAGATAAGGAAAAGCGGATAAACCCCTTTGGCTCGCGTTCACAACTCTATCATCGGTCACAAAAGATCAATTTCTTTCCTCTTCACTGTCCAACTCGTGAGAATTAAATACTAAGCGAAAATTCAATTCTCACCCCAAAACCCAAACCTCTAATTAAGCATTAAAAGCCAAAGCATGGAGTTTTTACGAGTTTGCATAAATTAAGCATTCATACACATGGATTATCTCTATAGAATGGAACTAAGCGAACCATAACATATCAATAAGCATGAAAACAGTGAATAAAAACGAAATAGCATTAAGAACAAAACCTCAAGAGTATGTGATACAATACCAAAGGGATTTAACCTAAGAGTTTAGCCTTCCATGAAGAAAAATATCAAAAAAACGTGTAGAAAGGGAAGAGAGAGAAACCCTAGCAGCCACCACAAGCTTGGAGAGCAAAACTAAGCCTTCTCTATGAGAGAGAATGTAAAAAAAACGTGAATGGAAGCTCTCCCCCGGGTTTACACGAATTTGGCTTTTTAAATCACAAAACGGGCCTAAATCATGGTCCCAAATCCTAAGGAAAGCTTATCTCTAAATTAAATCTAAAAATATCCTATAGATAAAATCTAAATCTTAAAAGATATAGCTAAATCTCAACTAATCCTAAAGATAGATTACAATCTTCACTTCATCATATATCTTCTCTTCCAACATTAAATCTTCATTCCCAAAATGTCCAAAAAGCCCTTGTGCCAAATATGACCTGAAAATAGAAATAGAATTAATTAGGCTAAATAATCCCAAATTAAACAATATTCAGAATATTAGTCCAATAAACTCTAAATCACTAAATCAAGCTAAACAATGTCAAATAGGCAACAAGTATCAATAATAGGAGTAAAATAATGCAAGGAAAAAAGGGAAATAAAATGCTCATCAAATACCCCCACACTTATCCTTTTGCACTCCTGGGCAAAACTAAGAATTAGGACTGAGAAAATCAATATGCACCAAAGTGAATCATGTAACAAGATTACTAAAACTAATGAATGCAAACCTAAGAGATTACATACTTCACAATGAATTCTAGGAAATGCAAAGAAATGGGCAAAATCGAGCACACGATGAGAATAAGGACCAAAGAATCAAAGCATCCATGAACATCATCCAATTATTTCAAATATGCAAAGAAAACCAATGACATCAAGAGGGTAGTCACAAAGATGATAGAAACTCACAAGGATCACTGAATAGTGTTTACACTCAAGTGTTTAAGGTTAATCAGTGTTTACACTCAAGGCACATCATGAAAAACAAACACAACCATAGGCTTGACAAGCCTCTAACATCAACAATCAACACACATGCACATTAAGATCAAAAGGTCTTTTCAGGGTTGTAATGGGGCCAAGGACAAGGTAGGATAAAAATATGGGAAATGTAGCTAAAACCCAGGGAATAGAGGAGCAATGGGGAACAAGTAAAAAAAAAAATAAGCACAATCCACCCCAGAATGAAATGGTAAACATAACAACAACCTCTAATTCCAATCCTCCATGCCTCAATCAACCTTTTATTCCATTTTTTTTCTTTTTTTTTCTTATTCTTCTTTCTTTCTTTTTTTTTTCATCATTCACTTTTTCAATTTTTTTTTCATTGCAGAACTTCATGAACGAAAGGAAAGAAGAAACAACAAAAATGGCATAATGAGATAAAGCCATAATTACATCACCGACCATAGAGGCAAAACCCAGAACTCACAAGAGATGAAGAACAAAGCACCCTCGCTTACTTAATACCCATTCCCAAAACAATTCCAAAGCTCCAACATTCCCTAAGGTTAGGACAATCATGGTTTTTCAGTCATAGGCTTGTAATGAGCTAAAGAACAAAGAAAAGGGATATAAAGGCTCAAAGGGGCTATCAAAGGATAAATTCATTCAAGGTAGGCTCATATGGCTAGTGGCTTATTCAAGAAAAAACAATGCCTAAATCATTTCAAAATGTGCATGGGAATATCAAGTATCAACAAGAGTCAAGTCAAGTTCTAGAGTGCAAGTAATCCAGAGTGCAATCACACATGAAAGAAAAATTAGGTGGCATATATAGCAATCCACCCACAATTAAGGCTCAAATCCTCACAAAAGGGACAATTCTATCACAGTGTTACCACCTCTTAATTATCAAAAGCAACTTTACACACAGAAATGCATGAATTCAGACACAAGATACCAAGACTCTACTAAAATGAAGCAAAAACATGCAAGAAAATGCCCAAAACTTAGCAAAACCTAAAAAATCAAAGCAAAAATATGCAACCTAAACTACTCTCCCCCCCACACTTAAATTACACATTGTCCTCAATGGAACACAAATAGCAGAATCAGACTGATATAGACAAGTGCAATAAAAAGAGTAAGGAAGGAGAAAAGAAGACTCCCGAAATCATGGTGGGTCAAAAATGGGGTCGACCAATGAGGCTTCCTCCACAGGTGCATCATCCAAAGAAGGGGTAGTGAGGAAAGGCTTGAGTCGGTGGCCATTGACTTTGAAGCTCTTGTTTGTGGACTCACTCTTGATCTCCACAGTGCCATAAGGAAACACCTGGGTGACTACAAACGGTCCAATCCATTTAGAGCGGAGCTTTCCACTCATGATTCCAAGCCTAGAGTTGTAGAGCAACACTTTTTGACCAACCAAGAACTCCTTTCTGCAAATTGAGCTATCATGGAGCTTCTTGGTCTTCTCTTTGTAGAACTTGGAATTCTCATAGGCCTCCAAACGGATCTCATCTAGCTCACTCAACTGCAGCTTCCTCTCCTCACCCGCTTGATCAAGAGCTAAGTTACATTGCTTCACAGCCCAATATGCACGGTGCTCTATCTCCACAGGCAGGTGGCACGCCTTACCAAAGACAACCCGATAGGGTGACATCCCTATGGGTGCCTTGTAAGCAGTCCGATGGGCCCATAGAGCATCCTCCAATCGTGTGCTCCAATCCTTTCTATTAGGCTTCACCATCTTCTCCAAAATCCGCTTGATCTCTCTGTTTGAAATCTCAGCTTGCCCATTGGTTTGGGGGTGATATGGTGTAGAAACTTTGTGCACAACCCCATACTTCTTGAGCAAAGCTTGCATGGATCTATTGCAGAAGTGTGTGCCTTGATCACTGACTATGGCTCTAGGTATGCCAAACCTGCAAAGGATATTAGTCCTGACAAAATCTACAACAACCTGAGCATCATTAGTCCTGGTGGCCTTAGCTTCCACCCATTTGGATACATAATCCACAGCAAGTAAGATATAATAAAAACCAAAAGAAACAGGAAAGGGGCCCATGAAATCTATACCCCAGACATCAAACACCTCACAGAACAACATAGGTTGTTGCGGCATCTGTTGCCTCCAAGATAGGGTGCCTCCTGCCCTTTGACATTGCTCACATGAGCTGTAGATTTTGCTTGCATCCTTGAAGATGGTAGGCCAATAAAATCCAGAATCCAGCACCTTTCGTGCTGTCCTTTGAGTGCCAAGGTGGCCTCCAACTGGTGAAGCATGGCAAAATTGGAGAACCGATTGGATCTCCTGGTCTAGAATGCACCTGCGAATGACCTGATCACTGCAAAAACGCCACAAATAGGGGTCATCCCATACATAATACTTGGCATCGCTCTTCAATTTGTCTCTTTGAGCTTTGGATGCCAAGGGTGGAAAAACAGATGCAACTATATAATTTACAATATCAGCAAACCAAGGAATAAGGGGAGGGGGATGTGAAACATGCAAAACTAAAAGCTGCTCATCCGGGAAGTCATCCCGGATAGGAAATGCATCCTCCTCTCTCTATTCTACTCAAGTGGTCTGCGACAAGGTTATGCGCACCACTCCGATCCTGAATCTCAAGATCAAACTCCTGGAGGAGCAACATCCACCTAATCAACCTAGGTTTGGAATCTGTCTTTTTCAAAAGATACTTCAGGGCAGCATGATCAGTATACACCACAACCTTAGAACCTAACAGATATGATTTAAACTTATCAAGTGCAAAGACAATGGCTAGCAGCTCTTTTTCAGTTGTGGTGTAATTAACTTGTGCTGAATCTAAAGTCCTAGATGCATAATAAATCACATGAGACATCTTACCAACCCTTTGGGAGAGAACTGCTCCCAAAGCATAATTCGAGGCATCGGTCATGAGCTCAAATGGGAAAGTCCAGTCAGGTGGTTGGATGATGGGAGTGGTGGTGAGTGCTCTCTTTAACTCATCAAATGCTTTCTTGCATTGGTCTCCAAACTCAAATGCGGTATCCTTTTGAAGCAAGTTGGATAGTGGAAGGGCTATCTTGCTAAAGTTCTGAATAAACCTGCGATAGAAACCTGCATGGCCAAGAAAAGAACGCACCTCTCGCACGCAAGAGGGGTAAGGCAAATGTGATATTACATGCAGCTTAGCAGGGTCAACCTCTATGCCCTTATGCGAAATAATGTGCCCTAAGACTATGCCTTGTTCTACCATAAAATGACATTTTTCAAAATTCAAGACAAGGTTAGTCTCAATGCACCTATTAAGCACCTTAGACAAACTATCAAGACATGCATCAAAAGAGGAACCATATACACTAAAATCATCCATGAAGACCTCTATGCAATGCTCAAGTAAGTCATTAAAAATACTCATCATACATCTTTGAAAAGTGCCAGGAGCATTACATAGGCCAAAAGGCATCTTCCTATAAGCAAATGTACCAAAAGGACAGGTAAATGTGGTCTTATGTTGGTCCTCTGGTGCAATACAGATTTGGAAATAACCAGAGAAACCATCTAAGAAGCAATAGTGAGATTTACCTGCCAGGCGCTCCAACATCCGATCAATGAAGGGAAGAGGAAAGTGATCCTTGCGGGTCGCCTGGTTGAGCTTCCTATAATCAATGCAGACTCTCCAACTGTTCTGCACTCTAGTGGGAATCAGCTCATCCTTCTCATTTTTGACAACTGTCACCCCAGACTTCTTGGGAACTACTTGAACCGGGCTTACCCAAGTGCTGTCTGAAATGGGGTAGATAATGCCAGCTTGCAGCAGCTTGGTGACCTCTTTCTTCACCACATCAAGAATCTGGGGGTTCAACCGTCTCTGGGGTTGTCTCACTGGTTTAGCCCCATCCTCCAATAAAATCCGATGCATGCACATGGAGGGGCTAATATCAGGTATGTCTGCCAAAGTCCATCCTATTGCCCTTTTGTTTGCTCTAATCACATCCAGCAGCTGCTTCTCTTGATCAACAGAAAGGGAGGTAGAGATGATCACTGGAAGTTTCTGCTCAGCCTCCAAGTAAGCATATTTAAGATGAGGAGGAAGGGGCTTCAGGTGCAATAAAGGTGCCTGCATCACAGATGGAACTAAAGGAGCAGCAGAATTGGATTCTGCCGCCTGCACCTGAACAAATGGGTTACACTCATGCATAACAGAAATGGGGTTAGGGTTAGCATGATCTGAATCTATATCATATGAATCAACAGATGCAGTAGCAGAATTTAAAAACTGGTCAATTTCAATGCATGCAGTGCACATTTCGGAATCAGAACATGCAGAACAAGTAAATGAGCTAGTGAAAGATGGCAAATCATAATCATGCAAAAAGTCTAGAACATGCTCATCAATCAGATCATCAATCAAGTCAACATGAAAAACAGAGTGGTCATCAGAAAAATGTTTCATAGCATCAAAAATATTGAATCGAACGACACTGTCATCAAATTCCATGGAAAGTGTACCTGCATGCACATCTATCTTGGTTCGGGCTGTTTTCAAAAATGGTCTCCCTAATATGATAGGGACAGAACTACGAGAGGTGTCCTCTTCCATATCAAGAATATAAAAATCAGCAGGAAAGATAAGCTCTTCAACCCGAACCAGGACATCCTCTATCAAACCTGCGGGGTAGGCAGTAGATCTATTTGCCAAGTGAATAACCACACCCGTAGGTTGAAGGGGTCCAAGTGAAAGAGACATGAAAACAGACATAGGCATAACATTAATAGATGCTCCTAAATCTAGCAAAGCATTCTCAAATTTAGTATTACCTATGATACAAGGCACAGAGAAAGTTCCAGGATCCTTACACTTTTCAGGAATATGAGGGACGGGTTTACCTATAAGAGCAGAGACATTTCTTCCCATGTTGATCCTCTCATTGCCCTTGAGCTTCCGTTTGTGTGTGCATAGATCCTTCAAGAACTTTGCATACCTTGGAATCTGCTTGATTGCATCAAGAAGGGGTATGTTGACTTCCACCTTCCTGAATGTGTCAAGTATCTCTTTGTCAATATCTTCCATTTTCTTGCTTTGAGTCACCCCCCTTGGTGGGAAAGGAAGAGGAATAGGGGGTGGTTGTTGGGCAGCAGCAGGTGTTGTGCTTGTGGAAGGCTGAGCTGGATGGGATTTTCTGGTACTTATGTGCTCACTCTCCTCGACCATTTGGCTCTTCTTGTTGGTTGAAACTAGATCATCTTTGTTGAGGTCAGATTCTGGCGTGGGTGTGACAATCTGCTTCCCTGACCTTAGACTAATGGCATTCACATTCTGGTTTGGATTGATCACTGTTTGGGATGGAAACTTGTTAGAATTCTGAGATTGCATAGTGTTGATTGCTGTTGCCATCTGTCCCATCTGATTGGTCAAAGATTGAATGAAGGCCTCTTGTCTTTGAATGGATGCTCTAGTTTCCTGTTGGAATTGGAGATTTTGCATGGTCATCTGTTTCATCAGCTCTTCCAATGAAGGCTGCTGCTCAGTACTAGGAGCTGGTGGTGCAGAATTAGGCTGTTGTTGTCTCTGTTGCTGGACTGGAGGAGGTACATATGGTGGTCTAGAATTGTTCTGAAATTGAACCTGTGAAGGTTGCTGTTGATCAGACCATCTCAGGTTGGGATGGTTCCTCCAACCAGGGTTGTATCTATTGGTAGAGAGATCAAAGTTCTGTGGCTGCTGGTTTCTACTGTTGAAGATGTTGGCGGCATATGCCTCAGGTTGGTCAGCACCAGTCGTTGGTTGCTGCTGCACAGAAGGGCATGCATCTGTGGGGTGCTCAGCGGATGTGCATATGCCACATAATCTAGCAGGCAGGGACAACTTCTTCTGGTTGATGGCCAATTGAGTGACCAAAGTTGTAAGTGAATCTATCTTCTGTTCAAGCTTCTCAACCTTACCAGAACTTGTGCCAACATCATTCACTCCTCTCACTATGATTGCATCGCTGTTGCCCCTTGCATGGAATTGTTGACAATTCGAAGCCATCTTCTCAATCTTGACTCTGGCTCCTAAAGGTGTCATGTCTCCTAGGGCACCACCACTTGCAGCATCAAGCATGTTTCTCTCCATGAGGTTGAGACCTTCATAGAAATATTGAATAAGCAACTGCTCTGAGATCTGATGGTGGGGGCAGCTCGCACACAGTCTCTTGAATCTCTCCCAATACTCGTAGAGACTTTCTCCACTTTGTTGCCTGATGCCTGATATATCCTTTTGGATTGCTGTTGTTCTGCATGCAGGGAAGAATTTCTCCAAAAATGCCCTCTTCAGGTCATCCCAGACTGTGATAGAACCAGGGGCCAGATCGTACAACCAATCCTTGGCTAGCCCCTCTAGGGAGTGTGGGAATGCCTTAAGACAAACATGATCCTCTTGCACATCATGTGGTTTCATAGTAGCACAGACAATATGGAACTGCTTGAGATGTTTATGAGGATCCTCACCTGCAAGACCATTAAACTTGGGCAACAAATGAATTAGTCCAGACCTTAGCTCATACGGGTCATCGGGATACTGGATGCACAAATCTTCAATAGTGAAATCAGGTGCAGCCAGCTCCCTCAATGTCCTCTCACGTGGTGGAGGTTGAGCCATATTTTCAGAATAATCAGAATAAGAATCAGAATTTATAGGAATAGAAGAAAAAGAAGCAGACTCACTATGTAAAGACTCAATAGACTCACTACCTATGGACTGGTTCCTATTTTGTCTAACTAGTCTGTGATAAGTTCTATCAATTTCAGGGTTATATGGATGCAAGTAGCTTGGGTTGCCCCTAGTCATGTACTGAACAGAACACCATGTAGCATAACAAACTGTCACTAATATACATGACCAAAATAGGCAACAAAATTTTTTATTTTTTAAAATTTTTTTCTTTATTTTTTTCAGCACCCTAAAATCATGAAAACATACCACAAAAAGTTTGAGGACAAAATTCAAAAGGGAACCAAGTCAAACAATTAAATCAGAGACCAAAAACTAAGAAAATAAAACTTGTAAAATAAAAAAGAAATAGCAAAACGGCTTTTTCAGGATCCAGACGAAGGGGTTTTCTAACAAAGTGAGAAAAATCAGATTATTCAGAAAATTCCCTTCGATTTGATATAAAATTCGTCAAATTCCGAGTTACGGGTCAAAAGTTGCAACGATTTGAAGAAAGTGCTGCTAAAACTTGGAAAATTTTTCTGGAACTCACAACCAGTGATGATCTGAGTGATCGTGGTGCCTCAAAACCTTTTTATATGATAAAAGTAGTGTGGATATAAATTTTCGTGCAAAAATTCCACCCACAACTATGTGAACTAGCAACCACAGAATCAATCAAATACACTAATTGCAACAAAATAGCAAAACAGCAAACAGTGCAACTTCAACCGGTTATCAGAATTGACTACTAGACCCTAAATCAGACACGACACACTATAATAACTATATTAACTATGACACTAACTAACTACTAATGTCCTTTGGCAAGAACCGATACTCCCCGGCAACGGCGCCAAATTTGATCGAGGCCGTACCCGATACAAATAAAAACAGTTTAAGTATAGTACTAGGAAGTGACTCCTAGGTCGTCTCCCAAGGAATATCTTATCAAGCAAAAGGTCGAACACATAGTATGCATAGAAAACAGGGGGGGTTTTTTGGGTATTGAATATTGAATAATTGAAATCAAAACAGAATTAAATCAAAACGAAGAAACAGATAAGGAAAAGCGGATAAACCCCTTTGGCTCGCGTTCACAACTCTATCATCGGTCACAAAAGATCAATTTCTTTCCTCTTCACTGTCCAACTCGTGAGAATTAAATACTAAGCGAAAATTCAATTCTCACCCCAAAACCCAAACCTCTAATTAAGCATTAAAAGCCAAAGCATGGAGTTTTTACGAGTTTGCATAAATTAAACATTCATACACATGGATTATCTCTATAGAATGGAACTAAGCGAACCATAACATATCAATAAGCATGAAAACAGTGAATAAAAACGAAATAGCATTAAGAACAAAACCTCAAGAGTATGTGATACATTACCAAAGGGATTTAACCTAAGAGTTTAGCCTTCCATGAAGAAAAATACCAAAAAAACGTGTAGAAAGGGAAGAGAGAGAAACCCTAGCATCCACCACAAGCTTGGAGAGAAAAACTAAGCCTTCTCTATGAGAGAGAATGTAAAAAAAAACGTGAATGGAAGCTCTCCCCCGGGTTTACACGAATTTGGCTTTTTAAATCACAAAACGGGCCTAAATCATGGGCCCAAATCCTAAGGAAAGCTTATCTCTAAATTAAATCTAAAAATATCCTATAGATAAAATCTAAATCTTAAAAGATATAGCTAAATCTCAACTAATCCTAAAGATAGATTACAATCTTCACTTCATCATATATCTTCTCTTCCAACATTAAATCTTCATTCCCAAAATGTCCAAAAAGCCCTTGTGCCAAATATGACCTGAAAATAGAAATAGAATTAATTAGGCTAAATAATCCCAAATTAAACAATATTCAGAATATTAGTCCAATAAACTCTAAATCACTAAATCAAGCTAAACAATGTCAAATAGGCAACAAGTATCAATAATAGGAGTAAAATAATGCAAGGAAAAAAGGGAAATAAAATGCTCATCAATATAGAATACCCAAAAGTTAGGAACATTAAAAACTAATTTTGAGAAGTGAAAAACGTATTTTAAAAACCAGTTTTGCAGGTGTTAATCGATTAACACATGGCCTTAATCGATTAACCACTGTAACATGTGTGTTAATCGATTAACTCAACCCATTAATCGATTAGCCACTGTAAAACACTTCTAAAAACTTGTTTTTCTCAAATCTAAACCTTTTCTTTCAAACCTTTAAGCCACCTATTGATTTTAGGTTAAGCGAATACTCAAATTTTAAAATAATCATGCACTTGATAGAGATTCACTACCCTATAATAACTCTACCCAAACTCATCAAACTAATAGACTCAAGCTAAAGATATTACAATTTTACACAAATTGAATCTTCATGAGCTTGCGCTCTCTTCATCATTTGTTGTTTGTTGTTGTTTGATGAACTTCTTCATACTTGAGCTTGATCAAAACATTTGTAGCTTGTTCAAAACCTTTGTCATTATCAAAACCTTCTCACTGGATCTAACAATCTCCCCCTTTTTGAAAATGACAAACATGTTTTGAAGTTGTTGATACTTGAACCATTTGATCACTTGGTGAGACTCTTGCTCCCCCTCAATAAATGCTTTTTACATTTGAAATCCAATTGAGATAAGCTTGATTCTCCCCCTATCTTCAACAACTTTGCTCAACCTATATAAAAACAACAAAACAACCTCTTCTCCCCCTTTTGGCATTATCAAAAATTAATATGACAATAATATCTTAAGCCAAAATAAGAGAAATAAGAACCATTTCTTCACAACATTGATACCAATTAATCAATGATACCAAATGTAAAACTAAAGAACTATACTTTGAAATGTGATACCAATTGGAAAGAAATATGACAATGAAATATGATACCAATTGGAACTAAAAAGACATCACATCACTTAACAAAGTAAGATATCAATTGTAAAGAATTATCACAATAACAACAATAGCATGATAAACATCTAATGATCACACAATGATACCAATTGAAGAAAATATATCATGACAATACTTTGTGAATTTTCAACACTAATTGCAAATATCAATGATAGAAGACTAATAGCAAGATTAGAAGTTACCAAATGTAAATCCAATTGTAAATACTTGCTATCTCTTGTGAGAAATTCACTTGATACCAAATGTGAGCTTTGTAGAAATAATACCAATTGTAAAATTTCAACAATTACCAATTATACCAATTTGTAGGACTTCTCTTGAGACTTGAAGAAGCAAATGAAGAATAATACTTGTAAGCCTTTTTCTCTTCAATCATACCTACAAAAACAATCATGCTTTGCTTTTTGGTATCCAAATAGTCTTGGATCCATTTTTGTTAGTTAAGGGATTTTCACCCTTCTTAACCCAAACAAAATTTCCTTTAGGTATACCATGCACTTTAATATAACATACATTTGAAGTATGTCCATGAGTGCCACAATAGAAACATGTTGGTGCATTTGAAAAATCAACAACATTTCTATGAGACTTACTCTTAGCATTAGTATAACCCAAACCAAACTTGTTTGAATTTTCTCTTTGAAAATTTAACAATGTGTGCAATCTAATATAACCATTTGTGAAACTTGCAATTTTATTTTTCAAAATAGCATTTTCATCTTTAAACAACTTGCAATTCTCACAATCAACCACAACATTCAACCTACTAGCACAATCACAAGAAGAACTAGCATATATGAAATCAAGAGTTTCATTTTGAAGATTAAGCTCATTAACTTGTTTTTAAAGTTCTAAAACCTCTTGTTGATGTTTCAAAATGAGCTTCTTCCTTTCAATGTTTTTCAAAGCTAGTTTCTTAAATTGTTCATGCATTTCTTCATAAGCATTATATAACATTTCATATTTAGAAGAAATTTCGAATTTAGTATCACTTACATCGCTATCCTCGCTTTGTTCACTTGATTCATCATTTGAACTTTCTTCTTCTTCTACTAGAGCTATCAAGTTGAGAGTAGCGACTTCTTCATCATCCGAAGAACTACTTGATGTGCTTTTCTTTTCTTCTTCATCATCCCAAACAATGTATGCCTTTTTTTGCTTTGGATGTTTCTTCTCTTTCTCCATCTTTTTGAGATACTTTGAGCACGAGTACTTGATATGACCGGGTTTTCCGCATTCATGGCAAACTACTCCTTTTTTTGTTGTCTTGGTCTTGTAGTGTGGGGAATTCTTGTCTTTTCTTTTGTCTTTGTTCAACCTTCCTTTTCTCCTTAGAAGCTTGTCAAACTTTCTTAGTAGAAGTTTCATAGACTCTTCATCAATGTCCGAATCGGAATCTTCACTATCATCATCTTCGGAATTCTCTTCCTTTTTATAAGAACTTTTGGCTTTGAGAGCAATTCCTTTTCTTTCTTTGTTCTTATCCGACTCTTCATGCATATGCAAACGTCCAAGCTCCATTTCATGTTCTTGAAGTTTTTCGAAAAGTGTAGCTAAGTCCATGTTGTCCAAGTCCTTTGATTCAACAATTGCGGTAACCTTAGGTTGCCATTCCCTACTTAGACATCTTAAAACTTTGTTAACAAGTTCACAATTCATGAAAGTTTTTCCAAGAGCAATGAGATGATTAATAATATGATTAAAACGTTTTTGCATAATACATATAGATTCATTAGGCAACATACGAAACAATTCATATTCATGTATCAAAGAATTTAATCTAGCACGCCTAACTTCACTAGTGCCTTCATGTGTGACTTGCAAGGTGTCCCACATTTGTTTGGCATTATGACATTGGGAGACTCTAAAGAACTCATCATAAGATAGAGCAAAGGTGATGATATTCTTAGTTTTTAAATCATATTGAATCTTCTTTTTATCATCATTGGTCCACTTATCTTTGGGGGTAAGTTGAGATACACCTTCTACTTGAGTTGAGGGAATATGAGGACCATTCTCAATGGCTTCCCAAATGTTCATGTCTATGGCTTCTATAAAAATTCTCATTCTAACTTTCCAATAAGCATAACCCTCTCCACCAAACATAGGAGGGAGACTTATCGAAGCACCTTCACCACCAAAGGGATTCGTAGAACCCATTGCAGTTTCCTCAACGATCTTTATGAAAAAGCTCTATGCTCGTGTCTTTCGACCAAGCTCTGATACCAATTGTAAAAACTAAAATCGGTGGGTGAAATAACTAAGGAACATTAGGAGAACACCTAGAAGGGGGGTTGAATAGGTGTTTAAGAAACCTTGAAAGATTTTTGAAAGAAACAAATCGAAACAATTAAAACGAATGATTTTTACAAAATGTTTCAGCCCTTAATCGATTAAGCTAAGTTGTTAATTGATTAACTCTTGAAAAACACAAGTTAATCCATTAGCCTGATCAATTAATCGATTAGTGCCTGAAAGCAGTCTTTTGGTTAATCGATTAACACCTTCAGTTAATCGATTAATCACTGTTAAAACAGAAAAAATCACTTTTCAATCAAATACGAAAATCAATCAATTAACACATATGATCAGAGATTAAGCGGAAATGGTTAACACCAATATTCTTATTGATTACCTAGGTTATGAAAATGATTTTCCCCAATTCAATTTGCACAATTAAAAGCTAGTTCATTCAATTATGAAAAATCAATCTTTTCTAGGTTTTCAATGAAGATCAATATGAAATGACAAGAATGTAAAGAGTTAAGGGAATAGAGATACTTCACAGTGATTTATCCTGGTTCACTCACAACCACCGTGAGCTACATCCAGTCCCCTCTTCAACCAAGAGAGATTCTTCACTAAGGAATTAGAATTCTCAAATTACAAGTAAATGCCTCTCAAGACTCCCTTCTTGATAGCCTCCAAGAGATACCACACTTTTGTCTGGCAACCCTATTGAAATCTAATCTAACCTCTTCCCTTGCTTGTTGATATCCCCACAACAAGTCTTCCACTTGCTTGTTGATTCCTCACAACAAGACTTCCAAATTTGCTTGTTAACACAACAAAACTTCCAAGACGATTTTGCTTGATGAACAACCACCAAGTCTTCCTTTGTTGTAGATAGCTTGCCTTCTTTGAAATGATTACAACCAAATTGAAAACAATAACAATCCTATGAATCCCTTTCAAGAATTATGAAAATATCAACATGAGAGATTCAAAGATTCTTGATCAAAAAATATAAAAGTAAAAGCTTTGATCTAAGAGAAAGTGAGAGAGAATAGTATGGCTTTGATCTTTGTAAAATTGATTTGAAAATGATGTTAGTTTATCACAATGATTAGGAAAAGGTTTATATAGAATACCCAAATGTTAGGAACATTAAAAACTAATTTTGAGAAGTGAAAAACGTATTTTAAAAACCAGTTTTGCAGGTGTTAATCGATTAACACATGGCCTTAATCGATTAACCACTGTAACATGTGTGTTAATCGATTAACTCAACCCATTAATCGATTAGCCATTGTAAAACACTTCTAAAAACTTGTTTTTCTCAAATCTAAACCTTTTCTTTCAAACCTTTAAGCCACCTATTGATTTTAGGTGAAGTGAATACTCAAATTTTAATATAATCATGCACTTGATAGAGATTCACTACCCTCTAATAACTCTATCCAAACTCATCAAACTAAAAGACTCAAGCTAAAGATATTACAATTTTACACAAATTGAATCTTCATGAGCTTGCGCTCTCTTCATCATTTGTTGTTTGTTGTTGTTTGATGAACTTCTTCATACTTGAGCTTGATCAAAACATTTGTAGCTTGTTCAAAACTTTTGTCATTATCAAAACCTTCTCACTGGATCTAATAGTACTTTGCTTGGTTCATTTTATTTGTTTTTCAAAAATCCATTAACTTTATTTCTTTATAAAAGATAACGTTGTTCACTTGTCCTTCGAAATAATGTCATCACCGTACCTCATCCACAAAATCGAGTTGTTACAAAAACACACCACACATCCACAGTACTTACATTGCATTTTAAACATCACCTGATAAAATCCACGAGTACCACATAATTACATTAGTTCCAAAAGCAGTTACCAAAGCATGATAAAAGAGTTGTGGACTCACAGTCCCAAAATACATCAAAAGATAAAAGTAGTTACATCATTAAATATCCAAAGTATGGCATTCCTCAGTTGAGACAAGACTCACACTAAAACAAAGTAAAACACCTAAGCAGTAGCACCCATGAGACACCCTACGATCCACTCGCTAGATCCGAATCGGAATCAGAACCCTCCTCCGAAACACACTCCTTGTACGGCTCCGTTGCAGGCACCTTTTCCTCATCCTCAGGTTCTATCTCCCCATCTTCCTCTGGCTCTACTACCGTAATCGGTGCCAGCTGCGCACGTCGTGCATAGTAAGTCCGAGGTCCATCATCCATGTAGTCTCTCAAGGTGATGCTACCAATGTGCAAGTCGATCCTTCCTCCTCTCAGCCTATGCTCAGGGTCTCTGATCTCCAACCGAGTCGGGCCTCTCTAGATCCATCCATCACGGGTAGCTTCCCACACTCCCCCAGCTAGGGGCCACATTTGCATCTCGATGCTATACACCATTTGCCCGTTGAGTCACCATGAAGAACAAAGAGAAACAACGAGACATGAGAAAGAATAAGCTTTTCTGGACGCATGACACGTCGGCAAAATAGGCGTACCACCAACATATCTCAAGCATAAAATAAATAACATAGATGCACATGAATATGAATGAATGCATGATCATCATCATCACACTTATCATAATTTCACTGCCACCATCACATCACCATACTTTAATCCTCATAAAACAATTAGCTTTCTCAGTGTCTTTTATTAAGTCTTATTGAGATTCGCATCACCAATGATGTCGGGGAAAAATAAGACATCATTGGGAAAGAAATATCTAGTTAGCACACACGTCTACATCTCCTCCACATCCTCCCAAGCCTAATCGGAAGCAAACAGAATGTACAGGAACCTTAACCCACGCAGGTCGAACAACCGAGAAACACAACACATACTGCACCCACTTGGGTCAGCTAAAACATACACACTGCACCCACTCGGGTCAACTGTAATCTATTCTTTTTGTTGCGATATCGCAGGGCCCAACAACCAATCGATCTGCCCGCCTTGTTCAGGTTCCCTCTCACCGTTTCGAATTTGATCAAGGGGGCGACAGTACGATTCTGAGTAAGTCAATCCATGCCTAATATGACATCTATTTGGGAATTGGGAAACTGAATCAAATCAACAAGATAGGTTCTTCCTTCAATCTCTACGGGACACATAGGGCAATAGGTTGACACTGTGACTGAGTCACTAGTCGGGGTAGGCACAAGCAAATCAAAGGGTAACAATTCTAATTGCAAGTTTAACTTTTTCACCACATCACTAGCTATAAACGAGTGCGTAGCACCCGAATCATACAACACAAGCAAATGATTCTTATAACTGAAACACTCACCTTGAATCAGATTGGCAGCATTAGCAGCTTCCACTCCACTCATCGTGAAGACCCTTCCTTGATTACTTGGCCTCACAACATTCCCAGAACTAGGTTCCTTCTTTGGTCCCTGACAGAAACTAGCAATATGACCAGGCTTGTTGCAATTGAAACAACTCAGGTTAGATGTAGGGCACCACGGTCCGAAATGATTCCGACCACACTGATTGCAACGAGGGGCCACACACCCTTGACTTCCTCCAGGGCTAGCTCGGTTTCCACCACTACTACTTCCATGATTACCAACGTGGTTACTGCTGCCACCTCCATAGTTTCCATGACGAAAACCGCCACCTCTTCCACCACTCCGATTGAAACTGCCACTTCCACTTCCAGGCGATCCACTTCCTCCAAACCTACGATCCCTTCCTCCTCATGAACGAGGATATGGTCCAGGTGTCCTAAACCTTCTACCAGAACTTCCATGATACGGATGATTCCGAATCGGTCCACCACTAGCCGACGGACTCGCCAACTCTTCCGTCACTGCCTTAGCCTTCAATCCTCCTTCATACATCCGACACTTGTTAACCAATGTTGCATACTCTTTGATCTCCAAATGCGAAAAATCCAACTTAATTTCAGACCTCAAACCATCTCGGAACTTCGCACACTTAGACCTTTCATTCCCTCCATTAGCATATTGAGGCACATAATGAGCCAACTCTTCAAATCTAGCTGCGTACTCCCCAACTGACAAATTCCCTTGCAACAACTTAAGAAATTCCATTTCCTTCTCAGTCCTTACATCCTCAGGAAAATACTTCTCAAGAAATCTCCTCTTAAAGGACTCCTAGTTGATCTCTTCTCCAGCATTCACCATCACTTGCTTAGTGTTCTTCCACCAAGCAGAAGCTTCCTTCGTTAGCATATACCCAACATAACCCACCTTCTGGGCATCATCACACTGTCCCATTCCTTTAAAGATCCTCTCTAAATTCTCAACCCATCCACGAGCCACATCCGACACAAAACCTCCGAAAATCTCCCTCGAATTCCGACGACAGAACTCATCCAATCCCCGAATTCCTTGCGGTTCCACATTCTGAGGTTGACTCTGATTGTTGAGATTCTGCTGAGCTTGCTGATGCAGAGCTTTCAAGTTGTCATTCACCCCAGTCATCACAGCAGTCATCCGAGCCATTAAAGTTGCAGGGTTGGGAATCAGCTGCCTCACCAGCATTCCCTTGACCAGAACCACGAGGTCGACCACGAGCCATCTACTCCTTCAGATAAACATAAGAACTCAGAACTCATAATACGCCCCGCAAGCGCACGGGTTATGTCAAGTAGTAGTATAAAAAAAGAGTATCGTCTCCACAAGGATTTTGTTTGTTAATTACCAACTAATTACAAGTATAGAATTAGCTAAACGAATCTATTAGAGATATGAAAAGTAAAATAAAAGATTGGATTGAGATATAAAATAAAATATATCTAAATATATGAGATAAGATAAGAATTAAATCTTCTAAGGATTAGTTTCACCACATATCAACATTGACAATCAATTAAAGATATATCTCTTATTAAATTAGATTTACTTTGAAGGTGAATTATCCTAATGTAGAATACTAGTTCCTTTCAGAATCTTAGCACCGTACCTAATGAGGCCTAATTCCTACTTTCGTGGTAATTAGGGCACATTAAATCCATTAAGATCTATGATAATTCAGGGAATCCTCTCAAGGATAGAACTACTTTCGTGATCTAAAGCCTTAAGATTAATTATGTATTTTATAATACTAAGGTTCACCTTTCAGTTCTTCCCTTAATATATGGGATCATGCAATTATGGGATCCGACATAATCAATAATAATAATAATAATAAGAGAAAATAATCAAATCATCATGTCAATGTCTCCATGGGCTAATCCTAATCCTTAGAAACAGAAAACTACTCAATCATAATCATAATACAAACCAAAAAATAAGAATAAGGGATAAAAGATAGAAATAACTAAAAGATGAAAGATGAGGAATTTCTTCCGTCTTCAAACGCCTTCTAGTTCTTCATGGAGAGAGTTGTGCAACATTGAATCCTTGTTTTCTAATTTGTTTCTGGCTATGAAAGGAAAAATAATCCTAATTCTAATTCTAATCCTACTACTACTAATATCCTAATATGACTAATGTTCTACTACTATATGTTCTGTTATAGGGTTTCTATCTTCCTCCTTTTATAGATTTTCCTTCTTCCAAGTGTTGGGCCCAAATAGCAAAATAAACCCAGTAGCAATCTCCTTCCTCTCACATGCGTCTATCTCTATCTTTTTCTAGATTTTTGTTCACAATATCTCTTAGCATATCTTCTTTGATTTATCTTTTATTTTCCAATTCTCCAAGCCTCAAAATAATTATCTACACATCAAAAGCACAAGAAATCTTTCCAAGTGAAATATAAATAAAATGCATGCTTAATTATGATAAAATGCATGATTATTTATTAAAATAAATACAAACTAATAAGGAAATAATACGTATGCTATGCACACATCAAATTCCCCCAAGCTTGAATCTTTGCTTGCCCTCAAGCAAAACATGCAATGCCATGAATGAATCCTATATGAAATGCAAACTAACTCATCATCCAGGCAACAAAACTCATAATACAATAATGACATACACAAAATACAACTTCCTCAAAACAAATTCTATCAAGTGACATAATCTGCAATTCTCCCAAACTTACATCCACTAACTATCATGAAATAATCAAAAGTCTACCCAATTAGAACCTTAAACTTATCACAACCTTACTCATCACTAAAGGGGTCACTCCGTTCACTTTCTCTCAATGTGTATAAGAGGGTAAAGACATATCACTCAAGTTCACCTATGAAAGTGAATTACCATAAGCTTGACCATAGACCAAAATCTCAACTGAAACTATTGAATGCATGCAAGAATCAAAAGGTCTTAATTAGGTTGTAATGAGGTCATGGCTAAAGATGTCAGGTAGGATATAAGAAACAAAGGATCACGCAAAGGGTTTAAACAAAATAATCATATACACAATATGATAGCAACGGGCCCATTTCACCAGACTCTGATGCTAATGGGACTAGAGGACCTAATACATGAAGGCCCAAGAGGGAATGCAAGAAACCAGCTCACCTCACCAACTTTGTTCCCAAGTAATGGCGTCACTAGATATTTAGATTTCTGATGAGGTGTACCTTCTAGACATTTCCTAGTATGGAATATTTTCTGTTATTTTCGTATCGTTTGTAGCCAATCATTTGATGGCATGAGTACTTTATATTCAGCACTGAATGAATGAAAAAGCAAGAACAAGTATTTTCCTTTCCTCATCCTCTATTTTCTTAGGAGGTTCCTGATCCTCGAAATCAGGTAAGTACCCTTTACTATCACAATATCCCTTTGAATTATGAATGGAGCATATAATCACTATAGTTACGAATCAACTCCAAAAATTAGTGATCTTTCAGTCCTTTTTTTTTCATTCTCTTTATTCTCTTCTTCTATTCTTCCTTTTTTATTTCTTTTAATCCGAAGAGATATAGAGATAACACATTTAAAACTTTAAGCTTAATAACAACACTTTAACATCTTCTTTTGAATCACTACATTCCAATTGCACCATTCACATCTCAAAGGATACCAAAAATATATAATAATTATGAGAAGGCACCAAAGAAAATAATTATTTCATTAGGCTCAAAATGGGCAACTAAGGAAAAGTGTTTATAAAAATTGTTGAAGGCCATAAAAACAGTCCTAAGTGCCTTTATCATATTCATGCATGCAAACAATTATCAATCTCAAAATGGTCACAGGCCAAGTTCTAGAATTCACAATCAAAGTGAACATTACTCAAATATCAAGAAAGAAGAGGGGTTTAAAAATATTCATTATGTGTTACCCCAATTAGGCTCAAAAACTCACATTTTTAGTAGCTATTTTAATGAAGATCAAGATTCACAATAAGTTTCAGCCAATTATCAGTATTCTAATGATTATTGATGCAACCATTATTCCAAACAAGCAGATCATCACAGGCTAAGTCACTTTTCAAAAATAATATTCATAAGGAAACGCATTCAGTGCAAGTCAAAACAGATATAAGTCAAATTGCCTAAATGGTAAGTCGGTTACATGCATGAAGTGTAACACCCCGATTTTGTTTCCCAAAAATATTACATTTATTTATTATCTATTAGTGAAAATGAGGGCCAATTTTTTTTTTAAACATAACATACCAATACCTTTTGTTAATTCATTTTATTTATTTCAAAAACAATCCTTTGTTACTAAATAATTACAAAACAACTTGCACACTTTCTCATAAAGAATTATCATTGCCGACTCACAAAACCGAGATGTCACAACACTTCCATCTCAACACAATTCATAAACCGAAAATATTTATTTACCGTTAAAACATCGTCAATAAGTTCATCAACACCTGTGGTTACATAAGTTTCCAAAAGCAGTTTACCCACGGTATTTCCAACATAGTTATAAAAGCATAATTTAAAAGAGTTGCGGACATCCAGTCCCAAAATACATCAGATATCGGTTAGTTACATCATATGCTATCCAGAGTATGACTTTCCTCAGTCGGACTCGACCCTAATCAAAATAAGACACCTAGACCACAAGACCCACAGGACTCTCTAAACTGCTGGCTGCTCATCATCATCCTCTAATGCTGTCTCCTCCTCTTCAGCCTTCACATCTCCGGGCGGTGCGGCCTGCGTACCATGAGCGTAGTACGTCTGAGGTCCTCCGTCCATATAGTCCCTCAAGGTAATGCGACCAATGTGCAGATCAATCCGTGCTCCTCTAAGACGATGCTCAGGGTCCTTAATCTCCAACCGAGTCAAGCCTCTCCAAATCCATCCATCAGGGGTGACTTCCCATGCTCCCCCCGCTAGGGGCCACATGGTAATCTCGATGCTGTACACCATCTGCCCATTGTATCCCCACGAAGAACAAAGAGAAACAACGAACAGGAGAAAGAATAAGCTTTTCCGAACACATGACATTCCAATAAGACCGGCATACCACCAACACAATTCGAGACATAAAATAAATAGCAGCATGAATGCAAATGAATGACATGAATGCATGATCCTTTTCATTATTACTTAACCACTTATTACCTCCACCACATTATTCTCATACGACTTATTACCATCAACATCTTGTTGCCATCACACCTGATATCTCATACCGATAACTTTCTCGAAATATTTTATTAAGTCTTATCAAGAATTCACATCACTTGTAATGTTAGGGGAATTTAGAAGACATCACTGTGAAAGTTTTATTATTAGCGTACACGTCTACATCTCCTCCATATCCTCCCAAAACCTAGTCGGAAACAAACGGGACGTACAGGAACCTTAACCCACGCCGGTCGAACAGTCGGGAATCCACTGCATACAAATATGAATGTCAAGCCACAACCGCACAGACCGGCTATCAAAACAATTTATATTCCACGCGATCCAATCTCCAGCTGAATCTGTCCGCCTCGTTCAGGTTCCCTCTCACCGTTTCTATTTATTTTTTTTAAAACGTTCCCAGATAAAATCACGACCTAAATATATTCAAACACTTTTTAAAAATAATCCTTAAATAAAATTAAAAAATAAATACAGGTTGCTGGTCCGCCTTGGATAGCACCTCAAAACACTTCCGAAACACCCAAAAATTCATCGTATTCAATCCGACTTGTTCCTAAATCAAATACCACTTAAAAGCTTCACTTTAAATCACTTAAACGTGAGGAAATCGCAATTGGTGGTTGGAGAGACTTAGGAACCCTAGGAATACACCTAGAAGGGGGGGTTGAATAGGTGTTGAAGCTACCTTGAAAGATTTTCGAACGAAACAAATCGAAACAATCAAAACAAATGATTTTTGCAAATTCTACAGCACTTAATCGATTAACCTGCAATTTACTCGAGTAGTACTCGATTAAACTTGAACTTAATCGATTAAATATGACAGAAAACAGAAAAATCAATTTTTCATTCGAATACGAAAATCAATCAATTCACATGCAAGATCAGAGATTCAGCGGAAATGATTAACACCTATATTCTTATTGATTAACCTAGTTATGAAAATGATTTTCCCTTTATCAATTTGAACAATCAAAGATTCAATTCAATCAATTATGAAAATCAATCTTTCTAGGTTTTCAACCAAGAACGCAATCAAATGACTTGAATATAAAGAGTAAGGGTTTAGAGATACGACACAGTGATTTATCCTGGTTCACTTTCATCCACTTGAAAGCTACATCCAGTCCCCTCTTCAACCAAGAGAGATTCTTCACTATGAGGAATTAGAGTTCTCAAATTACAAGTGATTGCCTCACAAGACTCCCTTCTTGCTAGCTTACAAGAGATAACCGACACCCTTGCCTTGTAATCCTATTGATCTTCTCTCTAATCTAACCTCTACCCCTTGTTGATAATCGACACAACAAGTCTTCAATTGCTTGATGATAATCCACACATCAAGGCTTCACTTGCTTGATTCACAACCAAGACTTCTTCTTCTTCTTCAATAAGAATGCACTTGCTTGATGATAAAATCGACACACCAAGACTTCTTGTTTGTTGTAGTGGCTTGCCTTCTTGCAAAGATTACAACACAATAGAATACACAAAACAATCCTATGAATCTCAATCAAGAGTTATGACAATTCACAATAAGAGATTTCAAAGGTTCTTGATCAAAGAATATGAAAATAGAAAAGCTTTGATCTTTTAAAATGAGAGAGAATAGAGTGGCTTGATTCTTTGTAAAACTTGTATGAAAAATGATTCTAACTAATCACAAATAATAGGAAAAGGTTTATATAGAATACCCAAAAGTTGTAGCACATAAAAACTGATTTTGAGAAATGAAAATCGTATTTTAAAAATCAGTTCAGCAGTACTTAATCGATTAAGCAAGTCGTGTACTCGAGTAGTACTCGATTAAGTTATCACTTAATCGATTAAGTTGGTACTGTACATGTTCAAAACTTGTTTTCTCAAAATCCAACCTTTCCTTTAAAACCTTTAAGCCACCTATTGATTCTAGGTTAAGTGAAAACTCAAATTATGATTTAATCATGACTTATGAATGAGATTCACTACCCTCTATAATAATCTACCCAAATAAAAAACCTATGAAGCTTGAGAGGCAAAAGATAAAAGAAATACAAATACACTCAAACTTAGGTCTTCATGAGCTTGCTTTCTCTCTTCTTCATTTGATGTTTGTTGTTGCTTGTTGAGCTTGAAACTTGATCAACACTTATAGCTTGTTCAAAAACACTTTGTCATTATCAAAATATTCATCATGTTCATCATGGAACTAACAATCTCCCCCTTTTTGAAAATGACAATCCATGTTTTGAAATCACTTGAAGTTGTTGATGCTTGAAACATTTGATCACTTGAGAAGACTCTTTCTCCCTCTCAATCAATGCTATAACACTTGAATCCAATTGAGATAGAAGCTTGATTCTCCCCCTATCTTAAACAACTTAGCTCAACCTACATAAAAACAACAAAACAACCTTTCTCCAAATATAATATCATATTTCTTCCATGTTTCAAAACATACCATTTCTCCCCCTTTGAGAAACATTTCATTCAATTCAAAACATCATATTTCTCCCCCTTTGGCATTATCAAAAAGTAATATATACCAATTGAAATATAACATCTAAGCCAAGGTAAGAAATCAATGATCATTTCTTCACAACGTTGATACCAATTGAACAAATACAATAGAGCTATACTTTGAAATGTGATATCAATTGGTAAGAGAATATAACAATGAAATATAATACCAATTGAGAACTAAAAAGATCATAATATCACTTAACAAAGAAGATATCAATTGTAAAGAAGAATCAATAATCACAAAAACATGATAATCAACTAATAATCTCTCAATGATACAAATTGAATTAACTAAACATTTAGAAAAGTAATATCAATTGAGAAGATACCAATTAAGATAATATATCAATATCAAATATTACCACTTTGTAGGACATTCACTTAAGATGCAAGTGTGATACCAATTGAAGATGTGAATATAGACATTCATAGTTGAGACCAATTGAGAACATGTGTCATTCATTTTCATCTTCAATCAAACCTACAAAACAATCATGCTTTGCTTTTTGGTATCCAAATGGTTTTGGATCCATTTTTGTTAGTGTAGGGACTTTCACCCTTTTTCATCCAAACAAAATTTCCTTTAGGTATACCATGCACTTTAACATAACACACATTTGAAGTATGTCCATGAGTACCACAATAGAAACATGTTGGAGGATTTGAAAAATCAACTTTAGAAAAATCAACAACATTTCTATGAGATTTACTCTTAGCATTAGTATAACCCAAACCAAACTTGTTTGAATTTTCTCTTTGAAAATTTAACAATGTGCGCAATCTAATATCACAATTCGTGAAACTTGCAAGCTTATTTTTCAAAATAGCATTTTCATCTTTAAGCAACTTGCAATTCTCACAATCAACCACAATATTCAATCTACTAGCACAATCACAAGAAGAACTAGCATATATAAGATCAAGAGTTTCATTTTCAAGATTAAGCTCATCAACTTGTTTTTGAAGTTCTAAAATCTCTTTTTGATGTTTCAAAATGAGCTTCTTTCTTTCAATGTTTTTCAAAGCTAGTTTTTCAAGTTGTTCATACATTTCTTCATAAGCATTATGTAACATTTCATATTTAGAAGAAATTTCGGATTTAGATTCACTTACATTGCTATCCTCGCTTTGATAACTTGATTCATCATTTGAACTTTGTTCTTCATCATCTACTAGAGTTATCAAGTTGAGACAAGCGGCTTCTTCATCATCCGATGAACTACTCGATGTGCTTTTCTTGTTATCTTCATCACTATCCCAAACTATGTATGCTCTTTTAGATTTAGAATTTTTCTTGTCTTTCTCCTTCTTCTTGAGATACCTAGAGCATGAGTACTTGAAATGACCGGGCTTTCCACATTCATGGCAAACTACACCTTCTTTTGAAGTTTTGGTCTTATAGTGTGGGGAATCCTTCTCTTTACTTTTGTCCTTGTTCAACCTTCCTTTTCTCCTTAGAAACTTGTCAAACTCTTTTAACAAAAGTTTCATGTCTTTTTCATCAACATCGGAATCGGAATCTTCACTATCATCATCATCGGAACTATCTTTCTTTTTGTATGATCTATTGACTTTAAGAGCAAGTCCCTTTCTTTCTTTGTTTTTATCCGACTCTTCATTGATACTTAATCGTCCAAGCTCCATTTCATGTTCTTGAAGCTTTCCGAAAAGTGTTGCTAGATCCATAGCATCCAAATTCTTAGATTCAACAATAGCCGTTACTTTTGGTTGCCAATTCCTGTCTAAACATCTCAACACTTTGTTAGAAAGTTCACCTTGTAGAAAAGTTTTACCAAGAGCAAGTAAATGATTTATAATATGAGTAAAACGCTTTTGCATATCATTAATAGATTCATTTGAAAGCATATGAAACAATTCATAATCACGCATTAAAGCATTCAATCTAGCTCTCCTAACCTCACTAGTTCCTTCATGAGTCACTTGTAAAGTGTCCCACATTTCCTTAGCACTAGAACATTGAGAAACTCTAAAGAACTCATCATAGGATAAAGCGGATGTAATGATATTCTTTGCTTTATAATCATATTGTACTTTCTTTCTATCATCATCTTTCCACTTATCCTCGGGGATCAATTGTTCTACACCTTCAACTAAACTAGAGGGGATATGAGGACCTTTTTCAACTACTTTCCAAATTTCACTATCTATGGCTTGGATAAAGATTTTCATTCTAACTTTCCAATATGCATAGCCTTCTCCGGCAAACAATGGAGGACGACTTATTGAAGCACCTTTACCACCAAAGGGATTCATGGAACCCATTGCGATTTTCTTAAAGGATCTTTACGAAAAAGCTCTTATGCTCGTGTCTTTCGACCGAGCTCTGATACCAATTGAGGAAATCGCAATTGGTGGTTGGAGAGACTTAGGAACCCTAGGAATACACCTAGAAGGGGGGGTTGAATAGGTGTTGAAGCTACCTTGAAAGATTTTCGAACGAAACAAATCGAAACAATCAAAACAAATGATTTTTGCAAATTCTACAGCACTTAATCGATTAACCTGCAATTTACTCGAGTAGTACTCGATTAAACTTGAACTTAATCGATTAAATATGACAGAAAACAGAAAAATCAATTTTTCATTCGAATACGAAAATCAATCAATTCACATGCAAGATCAGAGATTCAGCGGAAATGATTAACACCTATATTCTTATTGATTAACCTAGTTATGAAAATGATTTTCCCTTTATCAATTTGAACAATCAAAGATTCAATTCAATCAATTATGAAAATCAATCTTTCTAGGTTTTCAACCAAGAACGCAATCAAATGACTTGAATATAAAGAGTAAGGGTTTAGAGATACGACACAGTGATTTATCCTGGTTCACTTTCATCCACTTGAAAGCTACATCCAGTCCCCTCTTCAACCAAGAGAGATTCTTCACTATGAGGAATTAGAGTTCTCAAATTACAAGTGATTGCCTCACAAGACTCCCTTCTTGCTAGCTTACAAGAGATAACCGACACCCTTGCCTTGTAATCCTATTGATCTTCTCTCTAATCTAACCTCTACCCCTTGTTGATAATCGACACAACAAGTCTTCAATTGCTTGATGATAATCCACACATCAAGGCTTCACTTGCTTGATTCACAACCAAGACTTCTTCTTCTTCTTCAATAAGAATGCACTTGCTTGATGATAAAATCGACACACCAAGACTTCTTGTTTGTTGTAGTGGCTTGCCTTCTTGCAAAGATTACAACACAATAGAATACACAAAACAATCCTATGAATCTCAATCAAGAGTTATGACAATTCACAATAAGAGATTTCAAAGGTTCTTGATCAAAGAATATGAAAATAGAAAAGCTTTGATCTTTTAAAATGAGAGAGAATAGAGTGGCTTGATTCTTTGTAAAACTTGTATGAAAAATGATTCTAACTAATCACAAATAATAGGAAAAGGTTTATATAGAATACCCAAAAGTTGTAGCACATAAAAACTGATTTTGAGAAATGAAAATCGTATTTTAAAAATCAGTTCAGCAGTACTTAATCGATTAAGCAAGTCGTGTACTCGAGTAGTACTCGATTAAGTTATCACTTAATCGATTAAGTTGGTACTGTACATGTTCAAAACTTGTTTTCTCAAAATCCAACCTTTCCTTTAAAACCTTTAAGCCACCTATTGATTCTAGGTTAAGTGAAAACTCAAATTATGATTTAATCATGACTTATGAATGAGATTCACTACCCTCTATAATAATCTACCCAAATAAAAAACCTATGAAGCTTGAGAGGCAAAAGATAAAAGAAATACAAATACACTCAAACTTAGGTCTTCATGAGCTTGCTTTCTCTCTTCTTCATTTGATGTTTGTTGTTGCTTGTTGAGCTTGAAACTTGATCAACACTTATAGCTTGTTCAAAAACACTTTGTCATTATCAAAATATTCATCATGTTCATCATGGAACTAACAAAACGCATTTTTAAAATTGAAGAACAAACTTAAATAATTCTGGACAGCAAGGTACTGCTTCCAAAAATCACTTTTTTAAATTTCCAAAAATTACGAAAAGCACTTTTTACTTCCAAACATTCCTTAGTATAAAACCAACACTTAACACTTTTAAAATTCAAGTTTTTCACCATAAAATAAAACTTGGACAACCACCAAACAAGACTATCAAATCCAAATAAATCAAAGAAACCAAACTTAAAATCAATTAATTTTCAAAGCTATCTTCATAACCAAACATTTTCCAAACGTAGTTTAAAATTCAAACAACAACAACACCTTTACAAATCAATCCATACAAGTCATACACTTTTCACATATCAATTAACACTTAACAAAATAAATCCCTATCCTATTAAACTAGTCTTGGCCGAATCACACATAAATACAAAACATTGTTCTTAAATTTTTCTAACAACCTTAAAGCATTGAAACAAGTGATCGAGGTCGTACCCGATACAAATAAAAAAAACAGTTTAAATATAGTACTAGGAAGTGACTCCTAGGTCGTCTCCCAAGGAATATCTTATCAAGCAAAAGGTCAAATAGATAGTATGCACAGAAAACAGGGGGTTTTGTATTGAATGTTGAAATCTAAAATCAAAACAGAATTAAAATAAAAACGAAGTAACAGATAAGGAAAAGCGGATAAACCCCTTAGGCTCGCGTTCACAACTCTATCATCGGTCACAAAAGATCAATTTCTTTCCTCTTCACTGTCCAACTCGTGAGAACTAAATACTAAGCGAAAATTCAATTCTCACCCCAAAACCCAAACCTCTAATTAAGCATTAAAAGCCAAAGCATGGAGTTTTTACGAGTTTGCATAAATTAAGAATTCATACACATGGATTATCTCTATAGAATGGAACTAAGCGAATCATAACATATCAATAAGCATGAAAACAGTGAATAAAAACGAAATAGCATTAAGAATAAAACCTCAAGAGTATGTGATACATTACCAAAGGGATTTAACCTAAGAGTTTAGCCTTCCATGAAGAAAAATACCAAAAACGTGTAGAAAAGGAAGAGAGAGAAACCCTAGCAGCCACCACAAGCTTGGAGAGCAAAACTAAGCCTTCTCTAAGAGAGAGAATGTAAAAACGTGAATATGGATGGTGTCTCTAGGGTTTACACGAAATTGGCTTATTAAATCACAAAACGGGCCTAAATCATGGGCCCAAATCCTAAGGAAAGCTAATCTCTAAATTAAATCTAAAAATATCCTATAGATAAAATCTAAATCTTAAAAGATATAAACTAAATCTCAAATAATCCTAAAGATAGATTACAATCTTCACTTCATCATATATCTTCTCTTCCAAAATTAAATCTTCACTCCCAAAAAGCCCAAAAAGCCCTTGTGCCAAATATGATCTGAAAATAGAAATAGAATTAATTAGGCTAAATAATCCCAAATTAAACAATATTCAGAATATTAGTCCAATAAACTCTAAATCACTAAATCAAGCTAAACAATGTCAAATGGGCAACAAGTATAAATAATAGGAGTAAAATAATGCAAGGAATAATGGGAAATAAAATGCTCATCAAACACCCCCACACTTATCCTTTTGCACTCCTGGGCAAAACTAAGAATTAGGACTGAGAAGATCAATACGCACAAAAGTGAATCATGCAACAAGATTACTACAACTAATGAATGCAAACCTAAGAGATTACATACTTCACAATGAATTCTAGGAAATGCAAAGAAATGGGCAAAATCGAGCACACGAAGAGAATAAGGACCAAAGAATCAAGGCATCCATGAACATCATCCAATTATTTCAAATATGCAAAGAAAACCAATGACATCAAGAGGGTAGCCACAAAGATGATAGAAACTCACAAGGATCACTCAAAAGTGTTTACACTCAAGTGTTTAAGGTTAATCAGTGTATACACTCAAGGCACATCATGAAAAACAAACACAACCATAAGCTTGACAAGCCTCTAACATCAACAATCAACACACATGCACAAAATGATCAAAAGGTCTTTTAAGGGTTGTAATGGGGCCAAGGACAAGGTAGGATAAAAATATGGGAATGTAGCTAAAACCAAGGGAATAGAGGAGCAATGGGGAATAAGTAAAAAGTAAGCAAAATCCACCCCAAAATCAACACCCACTAATTCCAATCCTCTTTGCCTCAACAACCTTTTATTCATTTTTTTTCTCTTTTTTTTTTCTTTTTTGTCTTCTATTCTTTTTTTCTTTTCTTTTCTTTTCTTTTTTTGCATTGGAGAACTTCATGAATGAAAGGGAAGAACAAACAACAAAAATGGCATAATGAGATAAAGCCATAATTACATCACCGACCATAGAGGCAAAACCCAAAACTCACAAGAGATGAAGAACAAAGCACCCTCGCTTACTTAATACCCACTCCCAAAACAATTCCAAAGCTCCAACATTCCCTAAGGTTAGGACAATCATGGTTTTTAAGTCATAGGCTTGTAATGAGCTAAAGAAAAAAGAAAAGGGATATAAAGGCTCAAAGGGGCTATCAAAGGATAAATTCATTCAAGGTAGGCTCATATGGCTAGTGGCTTATTCAAGAAAAAATAATGCCTATATCATTTCAAAATGTGCATGGGAATATCAAGTATCAACAAGAGTCAAGTCAAGTTCTAGAGTGCAAGTAATCCAGAGTGCAATCATACATGAAAGAAAATTAGGTGGCATATATAGCAATCCACCCACAATTAAGGCTCAAATCCTCACAAAAGGGACAATTTTATCACAGTGTGACCACCTCTTAATTATCAAAAGCAACTTTACACACAAAAATGCATGAATTTAGACACAAGATACCAAGACTCTACTAAAATGAAGCAAAAACATGCACGAAAATGCCCAAAACTTAGCAAAACCTAAAAAATCAAAGCAAAAATATGCAACCTAAACTACTCTCCCCCCACACTTAAATCACACATTGTCCTCAATGTAAAACAACCAGAAAATCCAGACAGACATACCAGGCAGCAGATATAGACAAGTGCAATAAAAAGAGTAAGGAAGGAGAAAAGAAGACTCCCTAAGTCATGGTGGGTCAAAAGTGGGGTCGACCAATGAGGCCTCCTCCACAGGTACATCATCCAAAGAAGGGGTGGTGAGGAAGGGCTTGAGTCGATGTCCATTAACCTTGAAGCTCTTGTCCGTGGACTCACTCTTGATCTCCACAGTGCCATAAGGAAACACCTGGGTGACTACAAACGGTCCAATCCACTTAGAGCGGAGCTTTCCACTCATGAGTCCAAGCCTAGAGTTGTAGAGCAACACTTTTTGACCAACCAAGAACTCCTTTCTGGAAATTGAGCTATCATGGAGCTTCTTGGTCTTCTCTTTGTAGAACTTGGAGTTCTCATAGGCCTCCAAACGGATCTCATCTAGCTCACTCAACTGCAGCTTCCTCTCCTCACCCGCTTTATCAAGAGCTAAGTTACATTGCTTCACAGCCCAATATGCACAGTGCTCTATTTCCACAGGCAGGTGGCATGCCTTACCAAAGACAACCCGATAAGGTGACATCCCTATGGGTGCCTTGTAAGAAGTCCGATGGGCCCATAGAGCATCCTCCAATCGTGTGCTCCAATCCTTTCTATTAGGCTTCACCATCTTCTCCAAAATCCACTTGATCTCTCTGTTTGAAATCTCAGCTTGCCCATTGGTTTGGGGGTGATATGGTGTAGAAACTTTGTGCACAACCCCATACTTCTTGAGCAAAGCTTGCATGGATCTATTGCAGAAGTGTGTGCCTTGATCACTGACTATGGCTCTAGGTATGCGAAACCTGCAAAGGATATTAGACCTGACAAAATATACAACAACCTGAGCATCATTAGTCCTGGTGGCCTTAGCTTCCACCCATTTGGATACATAATCCACAGCAAGTAAGATATAATAAAAACCAAAAGAAACAGGAAAGGGGCCCATGAAATCTATACCCCAGACTTCAAACACCTCACAGAACAACATAGGTTGTTGCGACATCTGTTGCCTTCAAGATAGGGCGCCTCCTGCTCTTTGACATTGCTCACATGAGCTGCAGATGTTGCTTGCATCCTTGAAGATGGTAGGCCAATAAAATCCAGAATCCAGCATCTTTCGTGCTGTCCTTTGAGTGCCAAGGTGGCCTCCAGCTGGTGAAGCATGGCAAAACTGGAGAACCGATTGGATCTCATAATCTGGAATGCACCTGTGAATGACCTGATCACTGCAAAAATGCCACAAATAGGGGTCTTCCCATACATAATACTTGGCATCGCTCTTAAGTTTGTCTCTTTGAGCCTTGGATGCCAAGGGTGGAAAAACATATGCAACTAGATAATTTACAATATCAGCAAACCAAGGAGTAAGGGGAGGGGGATGTGAAACATGCAAAGCTAAAAGCTGCTCATCCGGGAAGTCATCCCGGATAGGAAATGCATCCTCCTCTCTCTCTATTCTGCTCAAGTGGTCTGCGACAAGGTTATGCGCACCACTCCGATCCTGAATCTCAAGATCAAACTCCTAGAGGAGCAACATCCACCTAATCAACCTAGGTTTGGAATTTGTCTTTTTCAAGAGATACTTCAGAGCAGCATGATCAGTATACACTACATCCTTAGAACCCAACAGATATAGTTGAATTGCACAGGTTACAGGATGAACTGAATTTTGGATTATCCAATAAACAAGGGAAACTCTGTCCTATTCGACAGAGATTTTTATAAATCAAATAGTTTTGAAAAGGAAATTTTTATGTGGTTATTTTTAATATTGGGGTATTAAGGGTAAATATTTATAGGGTGTTAGATTTATGGTATCAGAGCAGTTTCCCTCGGCCTTTGGAGTGTGGACTCACATCTCCAATAGTTACTCACCAAGCGAGTGACTCATGTGTTAGCTAAGAGTCTAGGTTCCAGGAATAAGAAGTTTATTTAATTGTTAGTATTAGCAACTAAACGGGATATTTCCTCCATGACTTAGCAGTATGGCGGGACGTCGCGGAGATAATGATCGTATGGCTGCTATTTTGGAGAATCTCGTGCAAATGAATCAGAATCAGGCTGCTTCCGTGGCCCAAATGCAGCAGACGCAGGCACAAATGCAGCAAGATCATGCAGCAGCTATGACACAAATACAACAGAACCAAGCTAACAATATTGCACCAGCAGCAGCGGCGGCACTGAATCCTCCACCTGCTCCTGTGGATATAGATTGGATTTCTAGATTCCGAAAGAGTGATCCCCCTCGCTTTGAAGGAGGATTTAATCCAGATGGGGCTAAAAAATGGCTCTAAGAAATGGAGAAGATCCTTCGTTCACTGCAGCCACTGGCAGATCAGCAAGTCAGATTGATGGAGTATGTTCTAATGAGTGAGGCGGAACACTGGTGGGAGCACCAGAGAAGGAGTTTAGAGGCTAGCAATGAGGTGATAACTTAGGATCTTTTCAAGGTCTGATTCTTGGGTAAATATTTTTCGGAGGATGTTCGGAGGGAGAAAGAATTGGCGTTTCTGAAGCTAGAACAGGGGAGTATGAGTGTTGGGGAATACGCCGCACAGTTTGAAGACTTGATCAGATACTCTAGCAGCTACAGGGATGCCGACGAGCGAACAAAGTGTATTAAGTTTGAAGCAGGGTTGGATGCCGATATTAGGACCATATTCACTTATCAGGGCATTGCAAATTTGGCCCAGTTAGTGAACATGACCAGTGCATATGAGAAGGCATTGAAACAAGAAAGGGCAAAGAAGAAGAGTAAGGCAGTTCAGCGGGCTGGTCATATCAGAGGCAAGAGTCCTATTCAGAGGTCTGGTCCTTATTATAATCCTACGGCTGCAGCATCAAGAGGCATTGGGCAGTCAGCAGTTGTTATTGGTCTTCTCCCTCTTTGTCAGCATTGTGGGAGGTATCACAGGGGAGTATGCTGGAGTCTTGGCCCGAACTGAGGGGAAGGGCTTTGTTTCCAGTGTGGACAGCCTGGTAATTTTGCTTCTCGTTGTCCCAAGAGCACTTTGAAGAAAGAAGTTAATGTTGCTAAGGCACAGAAAGCCGGTGCAAGCCTGCCCATGCAAAAGGGCAAGGTTTACACTTTGGATGGTGAAGAGGTGACAGAGGAGGACGAGCTGATCAGAGGTACATGTTCTATTCATGGTAACACCTGTGGAGTATTATTTGATTGTGGAGCATCACATTCTTTTATTTCTATTAGCTGCCTGAAGAGGCTAGGGTTGTCAATAGTTGAAATGCCTTTTAAGTTGTCAGTTTCTACGCCTACTAACTCTTCTGTTGAGACTACCCAAATGTGTTTAGAATGTCCACTCCGAGTCCTAGAGCGGGATTTCAAGGTGAATCTGATTTTTTTGCCTCTGAACAAGTTAGATATCATCTTGGGAATGGATTGGATGACTCAACATCATGTGTTGATTAATTGTCGTCAGAAGGCCGTTGTCTTTGGTGATCCTTCTTTATCTGCCATGGATGTTGAGGAAGTTTCTGATGTTAGTCAAATTCCAATTGTCTGCAAATTTCTGGAAGTCTTTCCTGCCGAGATTCCCGGATTGCCTCCGAAAAGAGAAGTATAGTTTGGTATTGACATAAAACCCGGTGCCGGCCCAATTTCTATAGCACCATACAAAATGGCACCTCCTGAATTAGAAGAGTTGAAGAAGCAGCTAGAGGAATTGTTGGCCAAGAAGTTGATCAGGCCAAGTGTATCACCTTGGGGTGCTCTGTAACATCCCAAATTTAATTCCTAGTATAAATGATGATGAATCAAGCTAAGTTATTATGAGAATTGTTAAGTTTAGGAAGAGGTTTGTGTGGGGTATCAATTTTGGATTGGGTGTAGAGCCTATGGAAATGAATTAGAGATAGAACATCATCAAAATATGACTATTTCACTAAATAATCGATTACTTGGATGGTCAGTAATCGATTACAGGGCCCCTGATGAAAACAATAAAAAGTTGCAGCAATTCTAATCAATTATCTCATATGAAGTGATCGATTATTCTGAGCTATAATCGATTATTTTCAGGGCTTTAATCGATTACCAGACCTCAGGTTGGAAGTTCTAAAAATGTTGCATTGAAGGAATAATCGATTACCAGGGTAAGATAATCGATTATTTTAGGGTCTGTACAAAAAAAAAGAGAAAAAGAGAGTGCACGTGATGCACTCTCCTCCACACAAATAGCATCTTAATTTTGGGCTTTTATTCACAACCACTCATTCTCCTTCATAATCAAAACACCCTACCCTCACTCTCACTCTCATAACTCTCTCTCTCACTCATCCTCTTCTTCCACATAGGGTTCTACCTTCTTCTCCACAAATCAAGCCAAGGCAAGTGACTTCACACCCATTCCATCATCAAATCTTGCTATTCTCCCCTCCAAGTAAGTATTAAGTTGTGGGTTTCCCTCTTTCTCTCTCAAAAATTCGTTTCCTCTTTTCTCTCTCTACAAACCATGCTGGTTTTCAAATTCTAAGCCATGAAGCTTTATTTTCTTTGAATCTTGGCATGAACCATTGGTGTAAGTGATAATCCTTTCTCCTTATGACTCTTGTCTTAGGTTCTCCCCCTCTCTTGTTGGTTAAAAGCTCTTTGGTGGAAAAGCTTAAACTAGAGCAAGCTAGAATCTCCTAATCTCTAAGGACTTGAGGTAAGGGAGTGGATATAGTGAGCTTTTCCTTGTTCTAGGGAGTAGGTTCTAGTTAGTATATAATACTTGTTAGGGTTATGTGTTAGGGGAGAAAATTAGATTATAAATCCCTAGGATATTGAATATGAAATTCTAATTAATTAAATATGCATGATGATTGGATGTTATGACTAGGAAAAGGAAACCCAATGATATAAGAATCAATTATTTGATAAAAGAAATTTGGTTAATGATTATATTGATATACATGAGGAATTGGGTAATGTGATAGTGAATTTGACATAAATGATTTCTATGATTATTGACTTTATTTGTAAAGTTGTGAATTAAATGATAATTAATTATTGTAGCAAATATATGTATGTGTTGTGGAATAAATTGATATAGGAAGAAAGGGAATGGAAATGATTCAATGTGATGAATGTGCATATTTGTATCAAATTGTGAAATAAGTAAAAATGTTAAGTATTATCAATTTTGAACAAAGGTCGTAGCTTATGAATTGAAGTGTGAATATAGGAAAGGAAGTAAAATGGTTATGCATAAACAAAAGTAAAAGGTGATTTAGGTAAATTAAAAGGAAGGGCAATCCAAATGTTGGGCTATAAAATAGAATACTACTTGGTATGATTGTGATATGAATGAATGGTTTATAAAGAGAATGATGTTTAAGTATAATCTAGGTGGTTGTATGAGGTACCTTCCGGTGTGGAGGTGAAGTACCCACCGGCCAAATTGTATGAGGTACCTTCCGGTGTGGAGGTGAAGTACAATGTTATGAGGTACCTTCCAGTGTGGAGGTGAAGTACCCATAGGCCACGATGTATGAGGTACCTTCCGGTGTGGAGGTGAATTACGGTGGTATGAGGTACCTTTCGGTGTGGAGGTGAAGTACCTGCAGGCCAACTTGTATGAGGTACCTTCCGGTGTGGAGGTGAAGTACAACGATATGAGGTACCTTCCGGTGTGGAGGTGAAGTATCCATAGGCCACATTGTATGAGGTACCTTCCGGTGTGGAGGTGAAGTACAATGGCGCGAGATGTATTTTAAGAATAAAATGTTGAAATGTGTTGACCTCTGACCTGAGGGACACAATATGAATTAAATGAATAGAGTGTTGACCTCTAACCTGAGGGACACCGAATGAAATGTGAATTGGTGTGTTGACCTCTGACCTGAGAGACACACCGTGAATTAAGAAATTGAAGTGTTGACCTATGACCTGAGGGACACATAATTTAAATATGGAAAAGTATAAGAGCCTCTGTTTTGAGGTGATAAATGTGTTGAATGAAAATTGTTCATTGGCCTCTGATTTGAGGTTATGTATTGAAATGAAATGAGTATGTGAAATGAATAAATTAATAATGGAAATGAATGTTGAAATGAATAATGAAATTGGATGTTGAAATGAATAATGAAGATGGAAATGTGAAATAAGTAATGAGTATGGAAATAATGAAATGAGTGTGGTATGCAATATGTGAAAATATGCTTATTTGCTAATTGTGCTTGACCTAGTGGATTGTTATGTCTAGTTAGAAACTTCTTTCTATTTCATGTGCAATGCTCACTCCCTTACATGTTTCAGGTACGGAGATTGAGCTGGCACAGCCCCCGGCCAAGCAGGAGTACTTTCCCTTACAGGGAAAGTAGGGTTATTATGGGATTTAGAATATGGACCTAAGCCTCATATATTATTTTGATGTAGATTTAATATGCATATTTCGAATGAGGCTTAGGATGGTGCTATTTTGCTAAAGTTATAACTTTTGGTTTTAATACTCAAACTTAGTATTTTCCGCTATTTCTCTGAGTAATTTTGCACTCTGATATTTTTGGAGCCCATCGGGCCTTGATATAATTTAGAAATATAATCTGAAGCCCTGCTGGCTATTGGATGTTTATTTGAAATCGTTTATCACAACTTAAATTTTGGATTAGTCCGAAAAACAAACAAAACTCCGTCCGTTTGACGATTGATTTTAATGTAATAAAAATGAATTTTTAAGTCCGTATTTTAATATAAGGGGAATTAAGGGTAATTAATTATAGGGTGTTACATTTATGGTATCAGAGCAGTTTCCCTCGGCCTTTGGAGTGTGGATTCACATCTCCAATGGTTACTCACCAAGAGAGTAACCAGGCAATAGTGTCAAGTTCTATATTAGTTACTTAGGTGTATAGTTACAAAACCCTAAGTAGTTTTGTACTAAATTATGTTTATGCCGCGTCAACAGAATCCTTTGTTGCCACACTGTAGCAACATGAAAAATCAGCTTCTCCAATCTCTTGCTAGCAGCTCGGCTACTGGTCGTAAGATCAGTTCCTCATCTGATTCTTTGAAACCCAAGCCGTATGACATCTGTTTTCAAGAAGGGCAAACTTCTGCAATGGATAAGCTTAGATCGACTATTGAAGACAAGGAGCAACACATGGGGGTACAAATTGATGAAAAGAAGAGTATAGTTTTGAGACCGGGAATGGTTCTCCTGAAGCAACACTTGACTCATGAAGAACAGGTGGGCGTAATAAAGAACTGTCGGGAGATGGGCTTAGGCCCCGGAGGTTTTTATCAACCAGGCTTTGAAAGTGGAGCCAGACTCCGACTGAGAATGATGTGCCTCGGCTTAGACTGGAATCCTCAAACCCGAGTATATGGACCCAAAAGAGTAATTGATGGAAGCGAACCACCCAATATTCCTAATCATTTCATTCAGCTGGTTATGGGAGCGATGCAAGAAGCACAATCTTTGATTGAGAAGGAATGCGGTGTAAGTGAAGTGGAGGACATACTCCCTTCCATGTCCCCTGATGTCTGCATTGTCAATTTCTATGAAGAAAATGGAAAGCTTGGTCTTCATCAGGACCTTGACGAAAGTGTTGGTAGCCTGCAAAGATGGATACCGGTAGTATCATTTTGCATTGGTGACTCAGCTGAGTTTCTCTATGGAGACCAGAGAGATCCAAGGAGAGCAGAAAGAACTATCTGGGGATCGGGTGATGTATTAATATTCGGTGGCGAGTCTCGCCACATCTTTCATGGAGTGTCAGTGATCATACCAGACACCGCTCCAGAGGGATTACTCAAAGACACAGGACTTCGTCCTGGACGTCTCAACCTTACATTCAGACAATATCAGTTTCCTGGTCCACACCCTTGAGGTCTGCGGTACAGCTACTTAAGGAGGTCAGGGCGAAACCAACAAAAGGTACGAAACGATTCAAGAACTTAGATAAACATTCTAGGTACTTTCAATCTGCATCTCTAGTAAGTTTCAGCGTAGAATATCCTAAATCAATTCTTTTGGAATTTTAAATTCCTAATCATGTATTTCTAGAAGTTGTGAAACCTAAGAAAGACTCATCTTCAATCCAATCAGGAGTACCATCTAAAGGAACACGTAGGAAAAACCTTACTTAGTTATAAGACCGTAACGAGAGACCTAACCAAGCACCTGGTGATAGTGTCGTCCTCTATTAGAGTGTAAGGTCAGGATTGGTCATCCTTTCTCTTGCATCTGTTAAAAGATAATGCTATCATTCAACAACGTAGTGATGTACAGTTGATAAATGTGAGATTGGGACTGACCACCTCGGTCTTCGCGTTTATTAACATGCTATATTATTGAAATCATCTAGTTGAGATCCGAATAAACCATCTAGAAATTCTGTTTCTATCGAAAGTTCTATTGAACTTTAATCCTATAGGATCTTTATTAAGACTCATAAACAGAAACTCGCAAACTAACCCCGTTTAAGACACTCTTATTCTATATTTCCAGCGAGAACATCCAACTAAATGATTGAACCACCTCACCAATCAATTAAGAATCTAGCTAACCAATTCGTGGAATCAACCCAACTTCCTCCCTGCCCTCGACGTACTCAGGTATGTTGATACTAAGTGGGGGGAGACTCGGTGACTCAATTCGGATCCTATCCGAGCGACAATAACTCGTAATCATACCATAAGCCATAGGACTACTAAACAGATAAGCCCAAACGATTCGCGGAGAATCGAATAAGAGTGAAACTAGGGAAAAAGCAAGACCTTCCCAAAATAACACCGAATTGAGAAACAACAACTAGACCTTGACCTTGACCCTCAAGTGGAATCGATCTTTAGGAATTCCTCCAATGAAAGAATGGAACCGGAGGAATTAATTGACATGGTCGGGAACCTATGTGCTCTATTCTAAGCAACGAATGAGTATACCCCTAGCATGGATATAATCAAGTATGTCAATGCCAAGTGGGGGAGGATTTCAATCCAAGGAATGGGAGATGGAACTTTAATAATAAGAAAACTGACGGTCCTGTCGAGGTAGAGATGATACATTGTATTCGAGGATAAGCATTTAAATAGGCATGACCCTAACCACACCCGGAGCGGGGAATAAAGACCGAAAGGAAGTGAAAAACGCAGTCAGAAGCTTTACCAAGGGGATGGTTCTCCAATTACGGAACTCAACGGAATTTCGGGGGCGAAATTCCAATAAGTGGGGGCGAATTGTAACATCCCAAATTTAATTCCTAGTATAAATTATGATGAATCAAGCTAAGTTATTATGAGAATTGTTAAGTTTAGGAAGAGGTTTGTGTGGGGTATCAATTTTGGATTGGGTGTAGAGCCTATGAAAATGAATTAGAGATAGAACGTCATCAAAATATGACTTTTTCACTAAATAATCGATTACTTGGATGGTCAGTAATCGATTACAGGGCCCCTGATGAAAACAATAAAAAGTTGCAGCAATTCTAATCGATTATCTCATATGAATTGATCGATTATTCTGAGCTATAATCGATTATTTTCAGGGCTTTAATCGATTACCAGACCTCAGGTTGGAAGTTCTAAAAATGTTGCATTGAAGGAATAATCGATTACCAGGGTAAGATAATCGATTATTTTAGGGTCTGTACAAAAAAAAAGAGAAAAAGAGAGTGCACGTGATGCACTCTCCTCCACACAAATAACATCTTAATTTTGGGCTTTTATTCACAACCACTCGTTCTCCTTCATAATCAAAACACCCTACCCTCACTCTCACTCTCATAACTCTCTCTCTCTCACTCATCCTCTTCTTCCACTCCCTCTCATACACGACTCCCTCCTCTTCCACATAGGGTTCCACCTTCTTCTCCACAAATCAAGCCAAGGCAAGTGACTTCACACCCATTCCATCATCAAATCTTGCTATTCTCCCCTCCAAGTAAGTATTAAGTTGTGGGTTTCCCTCTTTCTCTCTCAAAAATTCGTTTCCTCTTTTCTCTCTCTACAAACCATGGTGGTTTTCAAATTCTAAGCCATGAAGCTTTATTTTCTTTGAATCTTGGCATGAACCATTGGTGTAAGTGATAATCCTTTCTCCTTATGACTCTTGTCTTAGGTTCTCCCCCTCTCTTGTTGGTTAAAAGCTCTTTGGTGGAAAAGCTAAAACTAGAGCAAGCTAGAATCTCCTAATCTCTAAGGACTTGAGGTAAGGGAGTGGATATAGTGAGCTTTGCCTTGTTCTAGGGAGTAGGTTCTAGTTAGTATATAATACTTGTTAGGGTTATGTGTTAGGGGAGAAAATTAGATTATAAATCCCTAGGATATTGAATATGAAATTCTAATTAATTAAATATGCATGATGATTGGATGTTATGACTAGGAAAAGGAAACCCAATGATATAAGAATCAATTATTTGATAAAAGAAATTTGGTTAATGATTATATTGATATACATGAGGAATTGGGTAATGTGATAGTGAATTTGACATAAATGATTTCTATGATTATTGACTTTATTTGTAAAGTTGTGAATTAAATGATAATTAATTACTGTAGCAAATATATGTATGTGTTGTGGAATAAATTGATATAGGAAGAAAGGGAATGGAAATGATTCAATGTGATGAATGTGCATATTTGTATCAAATTGTGAAATAAGTAAAAATGTTAAGTATTATCAATTTTGAACAAAGGTCGTAGCTTATGAATTGAAGTGTGAATATAGGAAAGGAAGTAAAATGGTTATGCATAAACAAAAGTAAAAGGTGATTTAGGTAAATTAAAAGGAAGGGCAATCCAAATGTTGGGCTATAAAATAGAATACTGCTTGGTATGATTGTGATATGAATGAATGGTTTATAAAGAGAATGATGTTTAAGTATAATCTAGGTGGTTGTATGAGGTACCTTCCGGTGTGGAGGTGAAGTACCCACCGGCCAAATTGTATGAGGTACCTTCCGGTGTGGAGGTGAAGTACAATGGTATGAGGTACCTTCCGGTGTGGAGGTGAAGTACCCATAGGCCACGATGTATGAGGTACCTTCCGGTGTGGAGGTGAAGTACGGTGGTATGAGGTACCTTCCGGTGTGGAGGTGAAGTACCTGCAGGCCAACTTGTATGAGGTACCTTCCGGTGTGGAGGTGAAGTATCCATTGGCCACATTGTATGAGGTACCTTCCAGTGTGGAGGTGAAGTACAATGGCGCGAGATGTATTTTAAGAATAAAATGTTTAAATGTGTTGACCTCTGACCTGAGGGACACGATATGAATTAAAAGAATAGAGTGTTGACCTCTGACCTGAGGGACACCGAATGAAATGTGAATTGGTGTGTTGACCTCTGACCTGAGAGACACACCGTGAATTAAGAAATTGAAGTGTTGACCTCTGACCTGAGGGACACATAATTTAAATATGGAAAAGTATAAGAGCCTCTGTTTTGAGGTGATAAATGTGTTGAATGAAAATTGTTCATTGGCCTCTGATTTGAGGTTATGTATTGAAATGAAATGAGTATGTGAAATGAATAAATTAATAATGGAAATGAATGTTGAAATGAATAATGAAATTGGATGTTGAAATGAATAATGAAGATGGAAATGTGAAATAAGTAATGAGAATGGAAATAATGAAATGAGTGTGGTATGCAATATGTGAAAATATGCTTATTTGCTAATTGTGCTTGACCTAGTGGGTTGTTATGTCTAGTTAGAAACTGCTTTCTATTTCATGTGCAATGCTCACTCCCTTACATGTTTTAGGTACGGAGATTGAGCTGGCATAGCCCCCGGCCGAGCAGGAGTACTTTCCCTTACAGGGAAAGTAGGGTTATTATGGGATTTAGAATATGGACCTAAGCCTCATATATTATTTTGATGTAGATTTAATATGCATATTTCGAATGAGGCTTAGGATGGTGCTATTTTGCTAAAGTTATAACTTTTGGTTTTAATACTCAAACTTAGTATTTTCCGCTATTTCTCTGAGTAATTTTGCACTCTGATATTTTTGGAGCCCATCGGGCCTTGATATAATTTAGAAATATAATCTGAAGTCCTGCTGGCTATTAGATGTTTATTTGAAATCGTTTATCACAGCTTAAATTTTGGAGTAGTCCGAAAAACAAACAAAACTCCGTTCGTTTGACGGTTGATTTTAATGTAATAAAAATGAATTTATAAGTCCGTATTTTAATATAAGGGGAATTAAGGGTAATTAATTATAGGGTGTTACATGCTCCGATTCTTTTTTTTAAGAAAAAGGATGGTAGCCTGCGGATGTGCACTGATTACAGGCAGCTGAATGCAGTAACGGTAAAGAATAAGTATTCGCTCCCTCGCATTGATGATTTACTTGATCAGCTACGGTGTGCAGCAGTATTTTGTAAGATTGATCTCCGATTGGGATACCATCAAATTCGTATCCGTGAGGAGGATGCTCCTAAAACTGCATTTAGGACGCGGTATGGGCATTTTGAATATGTTGTGATGCCGTTTGGTTTGACTAATGCTCCTGTAGTGTTTAAGGATTATATGAATAGAATCTTCATGCCTTATTTGGATTCTTTTGTAATAGTGTTCATTGATGATATTCTCATCTATTCTAAGAGTCCAAGTGAGCATGAGGAACATTTGAGGATTGTGCTGCAGGTCCTCAAAGAAAAGCAGTTGTATGCAAAGCTTTCTAAGTGCAGCTTTTGGTTGAATGAAGTTCATTTCTTGGGCCATGTCATTTCTGCTCAAGGAGTTGTTGTAGATCCCTCCAAGGTGAAAGCAGTGTTGAAGTGGGAGAGACCCACAACAGTGACAGAAATCAGGAGTTTTCTTGGTATGGCAGGGTATTATCGGAGATTCATTGAAGGATTCTCCAAGCTGGCTCTTCCACTCACTGTGCTGACTAGAAAAGATGTTCCCTATCAGTGGTCCCAGCAGTGTGAAGACAGTTTCCAAGAGTTGAAGAGGAGACTGACTAGCTCGCCGGTTTTAGTTTTACCGGATACGACCCAACCTTTTGATGTTTATTGTGATGCCTCAAAGCAAGGTTTGGGTTGTGTGCTCATGCAGCACGACAAAGTGATAGCATATGCATCAAGACAGTTGCGACAACACGAGCATAATTATCCAAATCATGATCTGGAATTAGCAGCTGTGGTCTTTGCATTGAAAATCTGGAGACATTATTTGTATGGCACGACGTTTGAAGTCTTCAGTGATCACAAAAGTCTCCGCTATCTCTTTGATCAGAAAGATTAAAATATGAGGAAGAGGAGATGGATGCAGTTCCTGAAAGATTATAATTTCCATCTTCAGTACCATCCTGGTAAAGCTAATGTGGTAGCTGATGCACTGAGTCGCAAGACTCTACATGTTAGCAACATGATGGTAAAAGAAATGCAACTGATTCAGGAGTTTAGTGATCTCAACTTGAACATGCAGATGAAAGAGAAAAGAATTGTTCGGGAAATGTTGCAGGTCACTAATGAATTGATGGATTTGATTAAGGAAAGGCAGGCCGATGATGAAGAACTTCAGAAATTGTTGGAAGGGGTAGCAAGTAAAGAAGAGCCGGATTTCATTAAGGGTGCAGATGGAATCATTCGATTCAGAGGCAGAATATGCATTCCTATGGATTTCGAGGTGCGGAGAGACATACTATGGGAAGCTCACCAAACCAAAATGTGTTTCCATCCCGGTACAACAAAAATGTATCAGGATTTAAAGAAGATCTATTGGTGGCCAAAGCTGAAAACAGATGTGGCGGATCATGTGTCACATTGCTTAACTTGTCAGAAGGTGAAAATTGAACATCAAAAGCCAGGTGGTCCATTGAGATCACTTGATATTCCCGAGTGGAAATGGGATAGTATTGCTATGGACTTTGTGACCGGTTTACCCAGGACCGCTGCAGGGTGTGATGCTGTTTGGGTTGTGGTTGATCGTCTGACAAAATGTGTTCACTTCATCCCGATTCATAAGAAGTACACTCTGGAGAAGTTGACTCAGTTGTACATTCGGGACATAGTGAAGCTGCATGGTGTGCCTTCCAGCATAGTATCAGATCGTGACCCAAGGTTCCTATCCAGGTTTTGGTAGAGTCTCCAGCAGGCTTTGGGTACTAAGCTAAAATTCAGTACGGCTTACCATCCAAAAACTGATGGGCAATCGGAGCGTACTATTCAGACATTGGAGGATTTGCTCAGAGCTTGTGTGCTGGAGCAGGTTGGCAATTGGGAGCAGCTTCTGCCGCTTATGGAATTCACTTATAATAATAGTTTCCATTCTAGCATCGGCATGGCGCCCTTTGAGGCACTTTATGGCAGGAAGTGCAGAACGCCTCTTTGTTGGTTCCAGATTGGAGAGAATTGGTTAACTGGGCCAGAACTTGTGCAAGAGACTACTGAGAAGATCACGATGATTAAAAACAAAATGAAAACTTCTCAGGATCGTCAGAAGAGCTATGTAGATAAGCGTAGGAGACCTCTAGAGTTTGATGAAGGTGATCATGTTTTTATAAGAGTGTCCCCAACTACGGGAATCGGTCGGCGATCAAGTCGAAGAAGTTGACTCCACGGTTTGTTGGTCCCTATCAGATTTTAGAGAAGGTTGGTCCATTGGCATATAGGATCGCCTTGCCACCACATCTCTCCAGGCTTCATGATGTTTTCCATGTCTCGCAGCTAAGGAAATACATTCATGATCCTTCCCATGTAGTGGCTGTTGATGATTTGCCCTTGACAGAAAATTTGACCTTTGAAGTATTACCAATCAGAATTGAGGATAGGCGGGTGAAGAAACTCCGAGGAAAAGAGATCTTGTTGGTAAAGGTAATTTGGAATCGAAACAATGTGGAAGAGGCCACCTGGGAGCTAGAGGACAAAATGAAGGAGTCTTATCCACAGTTGTTTCAAGACAGCTAAATTTCGAGGACGAAATTCTGGTAAGTGGGAGAGGATTGTAAAATCCTAATTTTTAATTTGCACGTTATTATATAAATTTGATATGAATCTAGGAAAATGTTAAGAATAAGAGCTAGGATTTAGTATAGAAATCATAGCCAAGTGAGTATATAGACTAAGGGAGAGGTGTTAGAGTTAGAAACTATGAAAAGATGGAAAAATGGCAGGGTAATCGATTACTGGTGGTGAGTTAATCGATTACGAGCTCTCAGCCAAAAAGGCACTAAAATGTTGCATTGAAGGGTAATCGATTACTTTTGGGCAAGTAATCGATTACTGAGCCTCTGCTAAAAACACTAAAAATGTTGCATCAAGTTGTAATCGATTACTTTTTGGTCAAGTAATCGATTACAAGGCCTCAAGTTGGAACCCATAAAATGTTGCATTGAAGAGGTAATCGATTACCTGGCTAGGGCTATCGATTACCATTGGGTCTGTACAAAAAAAAAGAGGGAAAAATAGAGTGCACGTGATGCACTTTTCCACCACACAAGTGGAATCTTTTTTTGGGGCTTTAATTCCTAGCCACATATTCTTCTCCCCAAACAAATAAAACACTCATTCTCACTCTCATTTCATTCATCATCAACTCATCCTCTTCTTTCCCTCTCCCTCTCATACGAATTCTCCCTCCCTTCTACCAAGGTCAAGATCATTTTCTCCTTCCTCTTCAAGCTCATCAACAATCATCAAGCTTAAGAGGTAAATCACACTTCCTTTTCTTCTCCCTTGTTGGTTCATACGAAATGTTCTCTCTCCTCCCACCTATTGATGAAGTTCGAAATCCCCTTCTTGGTTATGTCACAATCACCTCATTATTTTCCTTTCTATGGCTTAGGGACAATCATCATCACTCTTTTCCCTCTCTTTTTATTGGACCTTCTTGGTGGTGGTGGTTGGAGCTAGGGCTTGGAAGGTTCATTCTTATCTCTACTTGGTTGAGGTAAGGGGGTGGGTATTGGCTTGTCCTAGGGAAGAGGTTCTAATTAGTATATAAGCGCTTACTAGGAGTTAATTGTTGTTATGGTGTTATTGAGAACCTTAGGTTAGTAAAGAAATAGAATATTGGATTTGGGTGATGAGACAAAAAGTGAAGTTAGGGAATGCATAGAAATTTTGGTTTGTATTTAATGCTAAATTATACTTGATGCTAAATGTTGTGTGATTATGTGAATAGATGATGTTATGTGAACTTGGCACCTTTTGTTTGGAAATCATGCTTGTATGTCCATATTGTAATTGATATAGACCGATGATTATGCGAATGATGGATAGCTTGAATGTAACTAAATTGAATTATAAAAGTGACTAAATTGCAGCTATGATTGATCCTTGGGACACATCGACCCATTAGGTGCCCTGTTAGGTGACAAGTTACCCATTAGGTCTAAATGACCCATCCAGGTGAAAATGACCTATTAGGCCCCGTAAATGACCCGTTAGGCGGGTGTACCCAATGGATCAATCATTCTTCACAAATAATAGAGGAATGTAAAAGAGAAAGAGTACAAGTAGAAGTAAAAGAGTTAAAATTATGTTTTAGTCCTAATGGGTGTCAACCGTGGCCTAATAGGTGGAAATGACCTGGATTGGGTGAAAATTGTTCCTAATGGGTGAGAAATGACCTAACAGGTGCGTTAATCCCTAATGGTAATAAAAAGATGAAAATGATGTGAAAGATGAAAAGATGTAAAAGATTAAAGGAAATGAAGGATGAAGCAAATTGATAACTAATGAGAATAACTAAGGAATCTGAAATGAAAATGTGGAATGTGAATGCATGAGGTGTTTTTGTGAAAAATGTGCCTTATATGAACTAATTGATATTTGTGTTTGGCTTAGTGGGTAATTATGTCTAATGAGAAACTGCTTTCCTATTTCATGATCAATGCTCACTCCCTTACTATTTTTACAGGTACAAAGATTGAGTTTGCACAACCCCCGGTCGAGCAGGTGCACTCTCCCTCACAGGGAGAGTAGATTATGGGATCTTAGGGGTTTCTTTTGTGTAGTCCTGGATATCAGGAGTTTGTATATGTTGATTTAGTTTTTTTGTATATGCATATGTAAAGCATCTTATTTTTGGGTAAGCCAGGACCGCTTCCTATGGGGAGGAAGCATATTTTTTGGGGAAAACTCTAATAGTTTCCAAAACTTATTCATATCAATTGCTATTCTCTGATGTATTTAGATTATGATGTGGGTGCATATGATGCCACTTGATGTTTTAGCCTTGTGGCTTTTGAATGAAATGAATATAGTTGAATTGCACAGGTTACAGGATGAACTGAATTTTGGATTATCTGATAAACAAGGGAAACTCTATCCAATTCGACAGAGATTTTTATAAATGAAACAGTTTTGAAAAGGAAATTTTTATGTGGTTATTTTTAATATTGGGGTATTAAGGGTAAATATTTATAGGGTGTTACATATCAAATGTGAAGAACAAACACAAAACAAAATATTAAAACTAAGAAAATCAGAAACAAAAGTCGGCAAACCCCTTTGGCTACGTACACTACTCAATCCTAGCTCACTAAAGATCGATTCCTCTCCTCTCCTCTGTCCAACTCGTGACAACCAAATACTAAGTGAAAATTTAGTTATCAATCCAAACCCTAACTTCTAATTAAGCATCAGAAACCAGAATTGGAGTTTTTACGAGTTAGCATAAATTAAGCATTCACACTCATGGATTATCGCTAATAAATAGAACTAAGCGAACCATAAATAGAGATAAACCACAAAAACAGTAGAGAGAAATTGAAATAACATTAAGAACAAAAGCTCATGAGTAAGTGATACAATACCAAAGGGATTAACCCTTGAAGTTAGCCTTCCATGGTCATAAATCAACAAAAACGTGGAAGAAAATGATGAAAGGGAACCCTAGCAGCCCCCAAATTCTATGGAGAGAAAACTAAGCTTCTCCTCCTCCAGAGAGAGAGAGTAAAAAACGTGAATGAATGAGGGTGATCTAGGGTTACATGAGTTCCCCCCTCTTTAGTCACAAAATGGGTCGAAAACATGGGCCCAAGTCCTAAGAAACACTATTATGAAAATTACAACTAAAAAGGGACCTAAATGCAAATTACAATCTTCACTTCAATATTTCAATCTTCATTTCCAAAATGCCCAAAGTGTTTTTGTGCCAAATATGACCTGAAAATAGAAATAGAATTAATTAGGCTAAATAATCCCAAATTAAACAATATTCGGAATATTAGTCCAATAAACTCTAAATCACTAAATCAAGCTAAACAATGTCAAGTGGGCAACAAGTATCAATAATAGGAGTAAAATAATGCAAGGAATAATGGGAAATAAATTGCTCATCAAACACCCCCACACTTATCCTTTTGCACTCCTGGGCAAAATCAAAAGATAGGACCATGGAGATCAATATGCACCAAAGTGAATCATGCAACAAGATGACTACAACTAAGAAATGCAAACCTAAGAGATTACATACTTCACAATGAATTCTAGGAAATGCAAAGAAATGGGCTAACTCAAGCACACAAAATGGTTAAGGATCAAAGAGTGAAAGCATCCGCGAACATCATCCAATTACTTCAAGTATGCAAAGAAACCAATGACATCAAGAGGATAGTCACAAAGATGATAGAAACTCACAAGGATCACTCAAAAGTGTTTACACTCAAGTGTTTGGGGTTAATCATTATTTACACTCAAGGCACATCATGAAAAACAAACACAACCATAAGCTTGACAAGCCTCTAACATCAACTATCAACACACATGCACAAAATGATCAAAAGGTCTTTTCAGGGTCGTAATGGGGCCAAGGACAAGGTAGGATAAAAATATGGGAATGTAGCTAAAACCAAGGGAATAGAGGAGCAATGGGGAATAAGTAAAAAGTAAGCAAAATCCACCCCAAAATCAACAACCACTAATTCCAATCCTCTTTGTGTCAACAACCTTTTATTCACTCTTTTTTTTTCTTTTTCTCTTTTTCTTTTTGCATATTTTTTGTATTTTTGTCTTCTATTTTTTTTTGTTTTTTTAGAGATATACAAAAGAAAAGAAGAAACAACACAAATGGCATGAAGATGAAGCCATAACTACAACAACCAATGAGGCAAAACCAAGAACTCAACCAATTGAAGCATAGAGCACACTTACTTACCTAATACTGTTAGCAATTCGGCAAGTGTACCGATCGCACAAGTAATAAAGAGTAAGTAAAATTATCGTTCCACTCGGGGATTGCAAATTGTTTCTAATTTCTTTCACCTATTTACGATTACTATGTATAACTTGTATGGGTTATAAGTTTAGAGATAGGAATGTAGAATTAAAGGTATGAAACAATTCAGAAACTATATAGGATTTAGAAGCAAATATGGAAAAGGTTAGGAATTTGGTTTTATTGTAGGATCAGGTTATTAATTATGAACATATGATATCCAATAAATCAAAAACTCCAGAAACCATAAAAGCTAGATCCCTCCAACAATTATGTTTCTTACTAAACTTTACCCCTTAATTCCAATTAAGATTCAGATTACCAAATCAAAACATAAAGTCACGAATTCTATGAATTGTAATTAAAACGCAACCAAGCAATTGATTCAAAAGGAAAAACATTAATTCATAAATAAATAGTCAAATTAAGATCCATACAAATCCACCCTATTCCTAACAAGAGGTTCAATTATACATATTGGGAGAAGAAGAGAAAGGAATGGGAAAAACTAATAATTATAGACAATAATCAAATTACCCCCAAGAGATCTTCAATCATCAAGTGGATCCCTCCAACAATGTTGATCTCCAATCCTTGTGCCTTGCCTCCTTGCTCTCAATTGCATAACAGGCTCTCTTCTCTAATCCTAATTTTATTCTAATCTCTTATTTGGTCTTGAAAAGTCTACCTAAATCTAATGGTAAAACCTATATTTAAAGTCTTAAACTAATCCCAATAGATATAATATGATAATATCCTATTAGAGTAATCTAATCTTTAAGAATCTTAGCTACAAATAGAATTTATCATCAAAATTCTTCTATAATCCCGTATTTGTGTCTGACAGCAACTTCGGCACTGAATTTGACCCCAAAGATCGACGAATTTGAGCAAGGCTATTTCTCGCAAAGTTGTAGATCTTTTTCTTAGCTTTAAAATGATACCAAGATCGCCTCATTTAGATATGCGTAGCTCAAATTATGATCAAAAAAGCGAATAGTTTCACTTTCTCGCACTTTAAGCGCTTGGGCGTATGAAGCAGCACGCCTGGGCGTGCCCCCTCTGATGACCAATAAACACCGCTGCACGCGTGCCTGGGCGCGCCATCCATGCGCCTGGGCGTGCACAACTGGTTCCGACTCCGTTTCGCTCCGTTCTTGCGCCATTTTCAAGGTCTTTTCATCCTCTTTCATGCTCTATATTTATTTTTTTCATTTAAGCTCCGAAAGTACCTGAAACAAAGCCAAAACGGATCAAAACGTTCAAAGTATTCTAAATTACCTAACTTCCTAAAAACTATACAAAAAATCCTAAATTTACAAGAGAAACAAGCCAAATACACAGTAAAAGGGAGTCTAAATCATGCTCAAAACATCATATATTGGACCCAAATCACTCCCCCAAACTTAGTATTTTGCATGTCCCAGACAAAAGTAAAATAAAAATTCTAAAACACAAAACCAATTTTCTAAGTTAATATGCAAACACCTAATCTAAGACTTCAGACTCATGACTCAGACACTTTTATTCACAAGCAATAAATTTTCGGTCCCTAAGCATTGTTTTATAGTCTGGCTTGCAACTTTGGACAGATTAAAGACTAAAGATTACATGACAGGTTTTATGCAAATCCAACCAGTGAGTGACTTATGTGGAAATGCATATGAAACTCGTGATCACCTGTTCTTTTTATCTGATTGGAGCAGAATGCTCATTAAGGTTGTATGCAACTGGCTATGCTTGGATACCTGGTACCTCAGATTTGAAAATTGGTGCAAATGGCTAAGGTATGCTTTTAAGAAGAAGCAAAGAAGGAAAATGGTGTGTGTAGCAGTGGCATCTTGCATTTATCATATATGGCTTGAACGAAATAGAAGAATTTTTAAGCATGTTTGAAAAAATCCACATGAAGTGTTTGTGCTCATTAAGAAGGAATTAGCTCTAAGAATTTGTATTGTTTGTCATGAGTTTAGGCACCGGAAAAACTCAGTGCTAGTAGATAGGATTTTACAAGAGATTTTGTAACACCCTCACTTTTAATTAGTTAATTTTAAGATTTAATAAAATTGGTACTTGACAATTTCGACAAAAATCCGGCAGAGTTTCCTCTATTTTTCGAACTTTTCCCAAAATTTCCTGTTTGTACCTGTTCAGACCAGAGTAATTTTAAAGCATAAAACATAATAATACTACAACCGGTTTAAATCCTAAAGCCCCATGAGTACAAGTTCAAGGCATATACTAATATATATTTTAAATTTCCAAAAATAACATTTATAATAAAAACTAGAGTCTACTCATGACAACATTACACTCCACGTGCTCCTGCTCGGCCTGCACTAGTGTAAGCTCCGCTTCTGTACCTGTGGGAAAAATAGCAAGAAGGGTAGCATTACACAGAACTTAGGAAATAATCTCTAAGAAAACATAGTAAGTAAACTAGGCCTATGTTATTATTAACACACTATAAACATACCATTTTCATACATTCTTGCACATTTATTTTATTTTAACGTCTTTTACTTTTCTAATTTATATTGTCGCATTTAGCTCAATTTATTAATCCCTTAATCTCACGTTTAATTTCATTCTTAGTTCACTATTCATTGTAACTCATTCTTTCTTTTGTTCTCTTTGATCTTTTATCTATCTGTAATTCACTACTTTTCTTTTCTTCAATTTATCTACTCTTTATTTACTTTCTTCCCATTTTCTTTATTCCTTTATCTTATAATTGACAGGTTCTATCGAACGCCTGCCGTTTTAGTCATTTAATTGTTGGCAGGTTCTATCAAACACCTGCCGTTTTAGTCTTTTAATATTGACAGGTTCTAACGAACGCCTGCCATTTTATTCTTTTAATATCGACAGTCTCTACCGAGCGCCTGCCATTTTAGTCCTTTAATGTTGACATGTTCTACCGAACGCCTGCCGTTTTATTCATTTAGTGTTGACAGGTTCTACCGAACACCTTCCATTTTAGTCTTTTAATGTCGACAGGTTCTACCGAACGTCTGCCGTTCTAGTCTTTTAATAATGACAGGTTCTACCGAACGCCTGTCATTTTATTGTTTCTTTTCTCTTTATGATTGTTCTTTCTTTGCTTATTAAACCTTTTCTCATTTCTCATTAAGTATCTTTATCCATTTTCTTTTCTTACTTATTCTTTTCCTTACTTTTAAATTTCTCTTAATTATTCTCTTCTCTATTTCCTTTCGTTGGTAACTTATTAACATTTTCTTATTATCGCCTAAAGGATAACAAACAATTTAAACATTCACCATAACACACCTTTACAATTATTTCCTTTTGTTCCTTTCTTAATATAATTTATTCTTATTTACCTCTCCTATTATCATTCTTTGTCCTTTGGTATTATTTCTATTGTCACTTATTCATACACTCATCACATACAAAAGCATCTCATTTCATCCCTTAATTCATGGTGCTCTTTAACTTAATATATCTTAGGTTCATTTTAAAACCCAATCTCCATATACTTCACACACTTAAATACCAATCAAGCATCATAACACACATTATGAAAATCATCATAAAACACTTACATTCTCAACATTCAAGTGATCCATGTTCTTTATTTTCATTCTTAACATATTGTTAACCTCAACTACCCTATTGTTTACTCTCATAACTAATCTTTTCTATCCCTAGTCATCACTATATACAACCTAGAAATTACGTCCTAAATAGAGGTAATACGACCCTTTTACCTGGGAGTCCTGACAATAGAAACAATGTTACGTTCACGTCCGCGCCTTACTCGAAGGTCAGGGTGATCTAAATAGGGACACACGTTAAAACTAATTAAAAAATTAAAAGTGTATATATATATATATATATATAATCAACTAAATTCATTTTTTGTCAAAATAATAAATATATATCATTATACAATAAAAATATATCATTTTTCCCCAAAACATCTCTTTATTTGAAAATATAGGAATAATAAAAATATTAACGGATCGTCGAATTAATTACGTGGATGGGATGGGTAAAGAGAGTTGAGGAGATTAGTTACCTAAGAAGAATTTGAGATTAGACGGTTGAATCTTGAGTAGTCGAACCGAGAAGATTGAAATTCCACAATTGCTCTTTCACTCTGCGTCGCCCACCCTCTTTCTTTCTTGATTCTTCTTTCTATTTCCCGTACTCTAAGTTTTGGTGCCCTTTTCTTGTTTTCACGTGGTGGCCTTATGGCCACTACTTTCGTTTTTTTTTCTTTGGTTTACGGTGGGGTGGGCTTGGGGTAGATTATTAGGAATAAATAAATATATTACTTTATGTTTTGATTTCATTTTTGGGTTAATGTGTGTAAGTATTTTGGATTATAATTAAATGTTTGACGATCCAAAAAGTAAAATACATTTAAGTACAACAATATTGTATTTTTAGTTACTCAAAATTAATTGAAAAATAATAAAGTTATTGATCCCTACAAATAGTTATTGCGTAAGAAAAAGTATCGAAATTCAAAAGTAAATATAGTTTCTCAATCTTGATATTAAACTTGATAAAATATAATATTTATAAATTTGAAATAGCATATCATTATATATAACTTATACCAGTAATATAGTAAAACCAGTCTGGGAGCTAAAAATAAAACAATCTCAAAATGCCATGAAAACTTACAAGAATGTTTGAAATATAAAATTAAACATATCTTTCTAATTATACTTGGGATTAAAATTTAGGATGTTACAGATTTTGCTTTCAATGGAGTAGTTTAGATCCTTAAGCCTATTTCATACTTCAACCCTACATAGTAGGTGGGAAGTTATGGGATTAGGTTGTATGAGACTTAATTTTTATTGTTGGAATGAAGTTTACTACTACTTCTACCAAAAAATAAATTAAATCAACAATTGGTTAAAATCATAAACTATCAAAGAACCAGGAACTAGTGAACACTCTCAACCTTACTGTGTGTATCTCTCATGTGTATCTAAGGTCTCAAGTTCATCTTATGACCAATATCTCCACTGAAATTATTGAATACATGCAAAAATCAAAAGGTCTTAATTTTGGTTGTAACGTGGCCATGGCTAAAGATGAAAGGTGGGATAAAAGAAAATAAGGATAAAACAAAGGGCTAAATTGCAAAAACAAATTTCCCTCCTAAAAATTATGAATGAGCAATGAATACTACATAAACACAACTCAACTCACCATCAATTTCATACTTCTTTTCTTTTTCACTATTTTTCCTTCTATTCTCTTCCTTTCACATTTAATTTTTTTCAGTTTCTTTTTTTTACTTGGAAGAAAAATAGAACTCATAACACTTTTCACCAATTACTTTCACTTTTTCTTATTATTCCTCTCAATTGCTCATTCAAATATTTCCAAGGTACTCACAAAAATATTTCAATAGATGCAGGGTACCAAAGAAAAATCATAATATCTCATAAGGCTCAAAATGGGCAACTAAGGGACATTATCAATACAAATTAGTTGAAGGCCACAAAAAGACATCCTAAGTTCCTTAATCATCTTAATGCATGCAAACAATTATCAATCTCAAAATGGTCACCGGTCAAGTTCTAGAACAAAAAATCAAAGTGAACACACTCATGAAAGAATTAGGGGTTTAAATCACAAAAATCAATATAAATCACATACCCCTGTCAAGTGTATAGGCTCAAAAATCTCACAGGCTAATAGTCAGTTCACTAATAACTAGTTCCAAAACAGTTTATCAAAATAACCAGTTCTCAACAAAACTTAAAACTCAATCCAAAACGGTGTCATATAATCAATGAGTCATCATCCTAAATCAAGTATTTACATATATAATCATAAAAATAGTCCTAAGTCAAGAATAATCATCTACTTCTACCAAAGACACAAACCAACACCAAATATGGGAGGACAATTCAAGTCTGAAAAATTTTTATTTTGTCCACTCCCCAAACTGAGAGGTTGGCTTGTCCTCAAGCAAACTAATCTAACCTAAAACTACAAAATAAAAATTAAAAACAAAAGAAAGGAGTTAGAGAACTTCCCTTTGTAGCACAACTTTCTCTCTTGATGCAACATGGAGGAGACTCCACAAATTTATTCACCTGTGTCACATGAACAACTAAAAATAGTGCTAGATGCACCTCATTAGTAGTTACATAGAAAGCTCCAAACTCTTTATTCACTAATTAACTAAAAAAAATAAAAACCTACACTACTACATAATTACAAAGAATCCACCAGGATCCCAAATTCTATAGGTCAAATCGCATGTGATGCAACCATAACAAGTTATTCCCACGTCCCATGGGACAAACCTTCGATGATGGTGGAATAAGGAAATTTCAAAAATAAGTTCAATCCCACTAGGGACAAAAGGTGCATTCCTTACTCCATGCATCATCTCAGACAAATTATTTCTTTTCCCATTCATGAAGGTGTTAATTCCATGAATTAGGAAAACTACCTTTTCAAGTTCCCTATTGTTCAATAATGATTTAGATTGATTTTTAGATTTTTCATGAAAGCACAAAGGTTGAATATAATGGAAAATTTTGAGTCATCCAAGCATGCAATAGATTTGACCAAATTTTTAATTGCTAGAAATTCATCATGCAAGGATGGATCAAATTTTTCTACCATATTCAAACCTTCTAAAGTTTTATTTCGGTCCTCTTCCTCAAACTTATTATGCACATTTTCATCTATTTGCTCCTCCATAGGGGTTTCATCATTGGTCACATCCATCACCACCACTTTTTCCTCTCTTTGAAGAGATTCAAAAATTGTTGGTGATGCTTGTGACTCTTCATCTAATGGCTTTGAAATCTGTTCAACTTTGATTTCAAGGTTCCTTGAATTGGAACCTTGAATTGGGTAATAGGTTCTGAATTCTTCAATAAATTCTTTAGTGTTTTGAGCACATTTCTCTAAAGCTATTTTCCATGGAGCTTTCTCCACGGGAATTGGCTCTACAAAAAATGGTTTCTTAGCTGTAGCTTCTAATTTCTCTACAGCTTTTTCCAATGGAGTTTTTCTATCACTTATGTTTTGTGCATAATAGTATAGAGAATAGGGATCCGAATTAAATCTATCACAATCAAAATCATTATTAAAACTATAGTTATACATGAAAAGGGACAAGTTACACAAGTAATTACAAATAAGTACCAGAAAAAAAAATAGAATCGAATTTCAATCCCCGGCAATGACGCCAAAAACTTGTTAGCAATTCCGCAAGTGTACCGATCGCATAAGTAATAAAGAGTAAGTAAAATTATCGTTCCAATCGGGGATTGCAAATTGTTTCTAATTTCTTTCACCTAATTGCGATTATTATGTATAACTTGTATGGGTTTTAAGTTTAGAGATAGGAATGTAGAATTAAAGGTATGAAACAATTCAGAAACTAAATAGGATTTAGAAGCAAATATGGAAAAGGTTAGGAAGAATTTGGTTTTATTGTAGGATCAGGTTACTAATTATGAACATATGTTTTCCAATAAATCAAAAACTTCAGAAACAATAAAAGCTAGATCCCTCCAACAATTATGTTTCTTACTAAACTTTACCCCTTAATCCCTTAAGTGAGTTCTAATTTATAAGAGTTATACAATTACCCAAAAGTATTCCTACGAACTGAAATCTTAATCATTATTTTCCAATTAAGATTCAGATTACCAAATCAAAACATAAAGTCGCGAATTCTATGAATTGTAATTAAAACACAACCAAGCAATTGATTGAAATTTAAAAACATTAATTCATAAATAAATAGCCAAATTAAGATCCATACAAATCCACCCTATTCCTAACAGGAGGTTCAATTATACATATTGGGAGAAGAAGAGAAAGGAATGAGAAAAACTAATAATTATAGACAATAATCAATTTACCCCCAAGAGATCTTCAATCATCAAATGGATCCCTCCAGCAATGTTGATCTTGTAACACCCTCACAAATATTTAGTTAATTTAGGATTTTATAAAAATAAGTACTTGAAAATTTCGATAAAAATCCGGCAGAGTTCCCTCTGTATTTCGGACATTACCAAAATTTCCAATCTTGTACCTGTCCAAACCAGAATATTTTAAAACATACAACATTTAATCAACACACACAATTAAGCCTAATGCCCAACATAATCCAAGCGAGGGCATACAACTAAAACATTCTTTTAATTTACAAAATATCAATCTTTAGCTTAATTAATACTTTAGTTCACTCGTAATACACGACTACTCCACGTGGTGGAGGGTAATCCTGCTCGACCAAAAACTGTGTAAGCTCCAAGCTCAGTACCTGAAAAATGGTTGTAAGGGTGAGCTTTACACATGAAGTAGAAAGTAGTGTCTAACTAGACATAATGACCTACCAAGTCAAACACATTTAGCCATATATTGCACAAAACTCAATCATTCATACCCATTCACAGCAATTATATTCACATCAATAACAAATGATTTTTTTCATAATTCTTTAACTCTTTATTTCATACATTTCCAACCTATTCAACTTATACTTTTCTCATCTTTTTACTTGATTTCACATTTTCTTTTCTCATACTCTTTGGAGTTTTACATAGCTTTTTAGAATTTATCACGGGGATCCATCATTGCGTACAGTCTCTTAAGGACAACGTCTTACAGCTGCACACAATGTGTGTCTTACGCGGTCGATGCGTACAGTCTCCTAAGGACAACGTCTTACAAGACCTGGATTCCCAAAATCAGGTGCGTCCATCATTGCGTACAGTCTCCTAAGGACAACGTCTTACAAGATCTGGATCACACACTCTTTTTCCTTTAAATCTTTTAACAATTTATTTCACTTATTTCATTTCTTTGTACTCATTCTCATTAATTCCATTTTATCATCTCATTATACTTTTAAATTCCAAAAATACAAGGTAATTCCAAAGAGACATTCATTCCAATATCAAATATCATAATCATCATCATTTCATAATTCTAGAGTTCATCATAATTAGGCAAAATAACAAATCACACACTCAAATATAAATCACCATAATCATTCACAAAATAGCACAACTCTATACTTTTTCTAACAAACATAACAACTATCGTATATAATCATTTCTAGTTACCAACCAAGTCTCCATATACTTCAGTTAGGCATAAATAATGACATTTAGCACTTAGCATACAAAATTTATCACATATATCAATTTAACAATTATTTCATTTAATTTAATTCTTGATTGTTAAGCCTATAATAACTATCTAAATTCCAAACCAAAGGTATAGATATACTCTTAGCAAGTACTATGAGCTAATTAGAAAATACTCCCTAAAGCAAGGTAAAGAACCCCTTACTTTGCGTTTCCTTAGACCTGATTCTTTTCGTGTAATGATGCCCAAACATAACGCGATTCATTGCTTAGCATTGCGGCTGGTCTTAAAGTCCGTCGACATCTAACTATGTCATACAAAACAATAACAATTACTTTGAAATCACACTAAATTAAAGTAAACACTTTAAAGCTTTGCACCCTGTAAGGCCCTATATTTTCATAAATAAGTAAATATTAAAGTATTTAAAATAATAATGTTATTATATTAAATAAAATAATGAATTTTATGAAATTAGGTTAAAGTACTCGAGTGTTTTGGGAAAGACTCGAGTATAATCTTTAACTGTTTGAAAAATTTGAATTTTGAGCCGAAAGACTCGAGTCTTTCATGGAAGACTCGAGTGTTCTCTGATGTGCTGAAAAAGACTCGAGTACTAAGGAAAATACTCGAGTATTTCGAGCAGTGGTGCTGAACCTATAAGTCGGTTTTGATTCAAAACTCGCACCAAAACGCGTTTTCTCGAGGTTCCAAGCAGAGAGCTGGACCTTACTTCATAGGAGGGTAACCTTAGTCTATAAATAGAGGCTTGGGGAAGTCCCAAACTCATTCAAATCCTCCTAACCCGGATTTATATTCACATTTCCTCTGTTTTCTGGTGCTAACTTGAAGCTCTCGATTCTCCCTCCTCAAACCATGAAATTGAGTGAAACCAAAACACACTTCTAGTTCTATTTCCAATCTTGAAATAGCAACAAGAACCACGAAATTTGAGTCTCTGTAGAAAAAGTTATAAGCCTCCAAAGTTAGCCACTCAAAACTGAAAACAGAGCACAAACAGCTTCAACTACCTATCTTTCTTGAATTGGTTTGGTAAACTCAGGAACCCTCTTGATTCCAAACTTGTTTCTAATTAAAGTTAGTACTTCCTAGTTGCTTAAGCTAACTTGGTTCGTTATTTTTCATGGCTTATTCATGATGTAATTTGTAGCTAAAGTCAGCCGGTGCAACAGTTTTTGCACAAGTTCAGAATTGAGCTTTGAAGCTCAAAATCCGTTTCAGACCTTTTCTTCCACAACCAATCGTTCCTTTAGCTTCATTAAGGTAATGGGGAAGTTACCTAATCACTAGAATGGTATTTAACAAGCTAAATCCATAGGAACCAATAGGAGGTTCATGGGCAATAGAGTTTGAATTAGGAAAGTGACTTGGAGGTCAGGAACTCATTGTTTTTATGTTCAAACAAGTTTAATTGAACCTAACGATGCTCACTGGATTGATTTTCGAAGTTAAAACCGAATGGAAATGAATTTCATATCTTGAAATGGCTATTTTCCAAGTTTGTGTTAATTCTGTGATTAATGTTGATTTATGTTATTATGTACTTGTTTATGTGTTCTAACATATTCCTTATATGTGTTTATGCCTCTGTTTTGCATAAGAATGGAAAAACAATGCATGGAATTCGAATTGGTGCTTAAAATGCAGAAACTGGTGTTGTTGCAGTAAAAACACTCGAGTCTTTTGAGAAACACTCGAGTATTCTGGGAAAATGAAGAACAACTCGAGTTTTTCTTCAAGGACTTCAAGTATTCTGGAAAAAAATGAAGAACACTCGAGTATTTTGTAAAATACTCGAGTATTTTGACCAAAAAGTGAAGAAAACACTTATCTTTCTTGAGAATATTAAATACCAAATTCTTATACGTTTTTTCATTGGTCGATTATTATCCTGAAAGAGTCCTAGTGGAATTTTATTCAGTGGTTGATATGTTCGGACAGGATGTCCCAATGGATAAATGTATAAGTTTACTTAATTCCCATTGGTTGATTTTTATCCTGGATGAGTCCTACTGGAATTTTATTTAGTGGTCGACATATTCGGACAGGATGTCCCAATGGAAGTGTGTACACCCATTTGGTTGATTATTTTCCCATGTCCCAGTGGAAGTCTTTACCCACTTGGTTGATATTTTCGAAGGGAGTCCCAATGGGGTCGTTGCAATAAATATCCGCCAATAGGAGGCTAGGCCCCGACGGATTATTAACCACTAATTCTAAAACCATCACAAAGTGGCTGATGGATTTTTCTATGAAAACAACAGCACCAGCTAAAAGGAAGATGAAAGGAATTGTTAAGGATGGGATTAATGAATGGAAAGATAGATGATGGATCATGTCCTTGATGGAAATGATAATGAATGTGATAAGAAGGATTGGTAATAAATTATGTTTGCATACATGCATTTATTGCTCCAGTTTGCGAGGACTTTCCCTTTTATATTATTAACGCTGGGCGGATGAAGCCTGTAAGTCGTGAGTGCAAGGCTAAGCCTGTGAGTCCTACAACGCCGAGAGATGGGAACCCGTAAGTCGTGAGTGCAGGGCTAAGCCCGTAAGTCCTATGCAGAGCGAAGCTCGTAAGTCATGAGTGCAGAGCGAAGCTCGTAAGTCCTACCACCTCCAAACTGTGATGCCCCGGGAAATTGTTGAGGTCAGCATGCATCATGTCATTAATAATAAAGATAAATTGCATGGATAAAAAGGTTTGACATGTGTATATGCATTTGTAAATTGTTACTACTTGAATACTTGTGTTTGTTGTTTTTAGCCTCTGTTATTTATTATTCGTTTTAACGTGATTAGCTATGACTTACTCCCTTGTTGCCCTTGTAGGTAACAAAGGTCCTGTCTTCCAAAGGGAAGAGTAGCGTTGGCGAGGGATTTGGGATTCCTTTTCCAAAGGACGGAGTTTGAAGAACCATGCTCTGGGTTACGATCAGTGTCTTAAGTAGCTCAGAGTCTAATTGCTTATAAAATAAAGTAGTTGAACTATTGTGTCTAGTTTTTGGATAAGTTCTGTTGATTTGCTTCCGCAATTGAATAATAAAGTTTTGAAATTTATTTGCGAAAAATTATTCTCTATTTTCATTATAATAAATAAATTAAGGTTAGAGAGTCGGGATGTTACATTAGTGGTATCAGAGCAATGGTTCAAACTCTCGGCCTATGGATATGGCCACACATGATATAAGCTGTGATAACTCTGAATTGAGTTATGGGTAGATTAGAATTTAGTCAGTAGGATATGATATATGAATATAATGTTTAGTTTTAAATAATTGTTATCTTTGATGAATCGCATGACATAGTAATGGCCTCAAGAAACGCTCGCCATACCGACGAATCCCTCGATCGTATCGCTGCGATCTTGGAACATCTGGCTAATAGGCAAGCTACTGGTCCATCCGAGTTCAAGGGACTAGCTGATTTTAGGAAGTGTGACCCTCCAAAGTTCCACGGTGGAGCTAACCCTGAGGAGGCGCAAATCTGGATTCAGGAGCTGGAAAAGATATTTCAGACAATTCCATGTGATGAGGAACAGAAAGTTACTTACGCTGCGTATGTCCTGGTAGGTCCCGCAGACAACTGGTGGAAATATACAAAACAAGCCTTAGAGCATGAGAAAAAACAGATTACTTGGGGTGTTTTCGTGGAGAAATTTTATGAGAAGTTTTTCCCTGAAGATATAAGAAACAAGAAGGAGATCGAATTCCTGGAGTTGAAACAGGGAACCATGACTGTTGGAGAATATGCTGCGAAGTTTGAGGAGCTTATGAGGTACTCTCCATACTTCACTCTTCGCCCTGACGAGAATGCTAAGTGTGTTCGTTTTGAGAATGGTTTAAGGCCGGATATTAAGCCATTCGTAAGTGGACAATGCATCCGACACTTCGCAACTTTGGTGCAACGTTGTCGTATCACCGAAGATGACCTCAAGGCAAAGATGGTGTATGAGCGACAGCAGCAAAGTCAGCAAAATTATGGTCCCCACCGTAATCGCGAAAAGAACAACCGTCACCATAATGACCACAACAAGAGTCCCTACGATAAGAACGGACAAGGGAAAAAGAGTGAGGAGAAACCAACGGAAGGTAGCTTATCAAAATGTGATAAGTGCCACAAGTTCCATGGTGGGAGATTTTGTTGGACTGCGCAACCTAAAACTTGCTTCAATTGTGGAAAACAAGGACACATCTCCCCATATTGTCCCGAAAAGAATAAGAACGAAGGCGGTGCGATACCCATACCCAACATAAATGTCAAAGTTTTTACGGTGATGGGAAGCGAAGCCAATCCGTCAGAGGGTTTAGAATAAGTTAGTTGCCTCTTGAACCGCAACTGTTGTCTGGATTTAGCATAAGCTAGTTGCCTTTTGAATCATTTCCTTGTAGAACTATGTTGATTTTGAAATCCTATGTTTTCTTTGCTTAGAATATGCTAACTATTTGAAATTTGAAATCTCAGGCCTCAATTTTTGCTAAGTAACCTAGATGTGTTCACCCCAATCAATTCATTAGTAGCTGCATAGTAAGCCTGTTCGTAAAATAGCAATATTCGATAAAATCACCTTAGTCAACATGGAAAGCTTGAGATATGATCCAAAGAGTAGATGTCATATCATAGATTGTCGTAATAGGTTTATCCTCCCTATCGAAACCTAAATCTATATAAGCCACGCTCAAAGAATACCTAAGCACACCTCCCATGTCTGTAGAAGAAGAAACCAAGTTAGACGTCATTTTTATCTCGAGTCCAATTCTCTATTTCACCCTTACCGTAAGATTGAGTTTACCATTAACCTCGTGCTTAGGATTGATCCCGTTTGGATAATCCCTCGTCTTTTGGCATCCACCCAGATTGTTTGCAATAGTGTCTGCCTTAAGGTTAGGAGCAAATAGAACTCTGCTATGCTGATTCCAAGTGGGGGAGAGTTCACCTATCGAACCCATCGATATACCCTTGCAAGAAAATCCGACACTCGAAACTGGTTCCGTTCGGATAAAAGATAGGAAAATTAAGCGATTGCGAGGAAAGGAAATTTCGTTAGTAAGGTTCGCATGGGAATGTGGTAATGTTAATGTCATCGTTTGGAAGCTAGGAAGATAGATGAAGGAAGAATACCCGTATCGCTCTGAGTAAGTTTTTATTTTCCAAATCGAATTTCGAGGATGAAATTCTGTTCAAGTGGGGGAGGATGTAAGGCCCTATATTTTCATAAATAAGTAAATATTAAAGTATTTAAAATAATAATGTTATTATATTAAATAAAATAATGAATTTTATGAAATTAGGTTAAAGTACTCGAGTGTTTTGGGAAAGACTCGAGTATAATCTTTAACTATTTGAAAAATTTGAATTTTGAGCCGAAAGACTCGAGTCTTTCATGGAAGACTCGAGTGTTCTCTGATGTGCTGAAAAAGACTCGAGTACTAAGGAAAATACTCGAGTATTTCGAGCAGTGGTGCTGAACCTATAAGTCGGTTTTGATTCAAAACTCGCACCAAAACGCGTTTTCTCGAGGTTCCAAGCAGAGAGCTGGACCTTACTTCATAGGAGGGTAACCTTAGGCTATAAATAGAGGCTTGGGGAAGTCCCAAACTCATTCAAATCCTCCTAACCCGGATTTATATTCACATTTCCTCTGTTTTCTGGTGCTAACTTGAAGCTCTCGATTCTCCCTCCTCAAACCATGAAATTGAGTGCAACCAAAACACACTTCTAGTTCTATTTCCAATCTTGAAATAGCAACAAGAACCACGAAATTTGAGTCTCTGTAGAAAAATTTATAAGCCTCCAAAGTTAGCCACTCAAAACTGAAAACAGAGCACAAACAGCTTCAACTACCTATCTTTCTTGAATTGGTTTGGTAAACTCAGGAACCCTCTTGATTCCAAACTTGTTTCTAATTAAAGTTAGTACTTCCTAGTTGCTTAAGCTAACTTCGTTCGTTATTTTTCATGGATTATTCATGATGTAATTTGTAGCTAAAGTCAGCCGGTGCAACAGTTTTTGCACAAGTTCAGAATTGAGCTTTGAAGCTCAAAATCGGTTTCAGACCTTTTCTTCCACAACCAATTGTTCCTTTAGCTTCATTAAGGTAAGGGGGAAGTTACCTAATCACTATAATGGTATTTAACAAGCTAAATCCATAGGAACCAATAGGAGGTTCACGGGCAATAGAGTTTGAATTAGGAAACTGACTTGGAGGTCAGGAACTCATTGTGTTTATGTTCAAACAAGTTTAATTGAACCTAATGATGCTCACTGGATTGATTTTCGAAGTTAAAACCGAATGGAAATGAATTTCATATCTTGAAATGGCTATTTTCCATGTTTGTGTTAATTCTGTGATTGATGTTGATTTATGTTATTATGCACTTGTTTATGTGTTCTAACATATTCCTTATATGTGTTTATGCCTCTGTTTTGCATAAGAATGGAAAAACAATGCATGGAATTCGAATTGGTGCTTAAAATGCAGAAACTGGTGCTGTTGCAGTAAAAACACTCGAGTCTTTTGAGAAACACTCGAGTATTCTGGGAAAATGAAGAACAACTCGAGTTTTTCTTCAAGGACTTCAAGTATTCTGGAAAAAAATGAAGAACACTCGAGTATTTTGTAAAATACTCGAGTATTTTGACCAAAAAGTGAAGAAAACACTTATCTTTCTTGAGAATATTAAATACCAAATTCTTATACGTTTTTTCATTGGTCGATTATTATCCTGAAAGAGTCCTAGTGGAATTTTATTCAGTGGTTGATATGTTCGGACAGGATGTCCCAATGGATAAATGTATAAGTTTACTTAATTCCCATTGGTTGATTTTTATCCTGGATGAGTCCTACTGGAATTTTATTTAGTGGTCGACATATTCGGACAGGATGTCCCAATGGAAGTGTGTACACCCATTTGGTTGATTATTTTCCCATGTCCCAGTGGAAGTCTTTACCCACTTGGTTGATATTTTCGAAGGGAGTCCCAATGGGGTCGTTGCAATAAATATCCGCCAATAGGAGGCTAGGCCCCGACGGATTATTAACCACTAATTCTAAAACCATTACAAAGTGGCTGATGGATTTTTCTATGAAAACAACAGCACCAGCTAAAAGGAAGATGAAAGGAATTGTTAAGGATGGGATTAATGAATGGAAAGATAGATGATGGATCATGTCCTTGATGGAAATGATAATGAATGTGATAAGAAGGATTGGTAATAAATTATGTTTGCATACATGCATTTGTTGCTCCAGTTTGCGAGGACTTTCCCTTTTATACTATTAACGCTGGGCGGATGAAGCCTGTAAGTCGTGAGTGCAAGGCTAAGCCTGTGAGTCCTACAACGTCGGGAGATGGGAACCCGTAAGTCGTGAGTGCAGGGCTAAGCCCGTAAGTCCTATGCAGAGCGAAGCTCGTAAGTCATGAGTGCAGAGTGAAGCTCGTAAGTCCTACCACCTCCAAACTGTGATGCCCCGGGAAATTGTTGAGGTCAGCATGCATCATGTCATTAATAATAAAGATCAATTGCATGGATAAAAAGGTTTGACATGTGTATATGCATTTGTAAATTGTTACTACTTGAATACTTGTGTTTGTTGTTTTTAGCCTCTGTTATTTATTATTCGTTTTAACGTGATTAGCTATGACTTACTCCCTTGTTGCCCTTGTAGGTAACAAAGGTCCTGTCTTCCAAAGGGAAGAGTAGCGTTGGCGAGGGATTTGGGATTCCCTTTCCAAAGGATGGAGTTTGAAGAACCATGCTCTGGGTTACGATTAGTGTCTTAAGTAGCTCAGAGTCCAATTGCTTATAAAATAAATTAGTTGAACTATTGTGTCTTGTTTTTGGACAAGTTTTGTTGATTTGCTTCCGCAATTGAATAATAAAGTTTTGAAATTTATTTGCGAAAAATTATTCTCTATTTTCATTATAATAAATAAATTAAGGTTAGAGAGTCGGGATGTTACACACCCCGGAACTAAAATAAACTAAATATAAAATATTGAAAAATTAAAAGTATTATATTTAATTCCAAATCATAACATTATTTGATTCAAGTTCATAAATCGAGACCAAATAAAATTTAAACTCAAGATCATGCCCTTTTATTAAGAATAGTATAACTTCTTTGGAAAAATACGCTTAACTTTCGAAACCATCAAAGGTATCGTAATGGGTTGAAATCACGTACCTTTGGCTATTTAAAACTATAAATTTTGAATTAAAAAGAGCGTGGTTTTTGTCCAAAATAAGCAAATCACATTTGACATTTCCAAATCCAATTAGCTACACTCTCCTTCAATCTAGAATTAAAGTTCAAGATAGGTTTAAACTCGGATTTACGTATGTCGAACATATTCGGTTCCTAATTAACCGATGTATTGTTTAGCCTAGGGACAAGTCCGCCAAGCTAATCAACAACTCACTTACTTAGGAACCCAACACGTTTAACTAAAGTACTCTTTAAAACAATTTATTTGACATAACATTTAATCCGATATTATCCCAAATCAAAGTAACTAATTAAAATCATTAAAAATAATACTTTAACTAAGATAAACACTAAATCATAGTACAATTCACTTTTCACAATAATAATAACATACTAAAACAATTTAACACTATATTATTATCACCCATAACATTAAAATTAGTATTAATATTAAAATTAAAACACAACATACAGAAGTTAAAAAGGTATTAGAAATTTACCCACAGATGTGATTTTGAAGCAACAACGAGGGGTTTGGTTCGTTTTGTAGCTCCACCCAGATTCGGTTCACAACAAAAGGGTCCAAACCGGTTCAAACCAGTCTGAACAATCAACACAACATCAACAAGGACTGAGCCCACCATTGATGCACCACAACAGCTTTGCTGGCGGTGGTCTGGTTTGACACCGTGACAAGAGCCAACAACCAAGGCAAAGATGGCTTCTTTCTGCGATTGTGGCTGGTGCCGGCGCAAGGAGGAGGTGAGGACGGGCAAGCTCACGATCTGCAAGCTTCGTGGCGGTTATCGGGACGAATGGCAACACGAGAATCAAGAAGAGAGAAAGATGCCGGTGAAGGCAATGGCTCTGAGATGGCGCCATGGTTGGTGGCTGCGACTGGGGTTTGGTGGGTCACGATGACGGCTTTCCAGTAACGACAGCAATGGCGATAGCAGTGAGCAATCAAAAGCAGAGGGAGAAGAAAGAGTCGTGACTGAGGGAGGCGCTATTTCAGGGAGAGAGAGAGAGAGACGATGACCAGGTAGATAGAGAGAGAACAAGGCGGCGGTGGTGGTTTGGTCTAGGTGGCGGCGCAAGAAGCCGGCGAAGGGAGGGAAGAAGAGGGAAAGGGGTCGGTGGCTGGTCCTTGGCAAGAAGAAGGGACAACAACAACACTTCTTAAAACTAGGGTTAAATCAACCCTTTTTCTCTTTTTTTTAATTTAATAAATTACATGTTATTATTATTAGTATTGTTATTATTAAAAGGGAAATCAATATCAAGGAGTAATTATCATACCAACACATATAAGAGAATCAAAGGATTAAAAGTTTGAAAATATTAAACATAAAATAATATTGAATATGTCAAAAGTAAGTAGAATATAAAAAGAGTATATATATATATATATATATATTTTCCATAGGATAATTATTTTAAAATGAGTTTACTTTAGAACATAGAAAAATGAAATATACTTTCGTAATTAACATAATGTATTTTATAAAAATACCAACAACTAAATAATTGAATTTTAAGGAACAAATATTTAATTGGATAAAACTTATAATTATAATTGGGATTAAAATAAGGGATGTTACAGATCTCCAATCCTTGTGTCTTGCCTCCTTGCTCTCAATTGCATAACAGCCTCTCTTCTCTAATCCTAATTTTATTCTAATCTCTTATTTGGTTCTGAAAAGTCTACCTAAATCTAATGGAAAAACCTATATTTAAAGTCTAAAACTAATCCCAATAGATATAATATGATAATATCCTATTAGAATAATCTAATCTTTAAGAATCTTATCTACAAATAGAATTTATCATCAAACTCCTTCTATAATCTCGTATTTGTGTCTGACAGCAACTTCGGCACTGATTTTGACCCTCGCGATGGACGAATTTGAGCAAGGCTATTTCTGGCAAAGTTGTAGATCTTTTCCTTAGCTTTAAAATGATACCAATAACGCCTCATTTGGATAAGCGTAGCTCAAATTATGATCAAAACAGCAAACAGTGTCACTTTCTCGCACTTTGCCCGCCAGGGCATATGAAGCAGCACGCCTGGGGGTGCCCCCTCTGATGACCAATAAACACCGCTGCATGCGCCCTGGGCGCGCCATCCACGCGCCTGGGCGTGCACAACTGGTTCTGACTCCGTTTCGCTCCGTTTTTGCTCCATTTTCAAGGTCTTTTCATCCTGTTTCATGCTCCATATTTATTTTCTTCATTTAAGCTCCGAAAATACCTGAAACAAACCCAAAACGGATCAAAACGTTCAAAGGATTCTAAATTACCTAACTTCCTAAAAACTATACAAAAAATCCTAAATTTACAAGAGAAATAAGCCAAATACATAGTAAAAGGGAGTCTAAATCATGCTCAAAATATCATATATTGGACCCAAATCAAATACCCATTCCCAAAACAATTCCAAAGCTCCAAAATTCCCTAAGGTTAGGACAATCATGGTTTTTCAGTCATAGGATATATTCATTCAAGGTAGGCTCATATGGCTAATAGCTTATTCAAGAAAGAAAGTGCCTAAATCATTTCAAAATGTGCATGAGTAATCAAGTATCAACAAGAGTCAAGTCAAGTTCTAGAGTACAAGTAATCCAGAGTGCAATCACACATGAAGAAAAGAGTTAGATGGTCCAGAGTGCAATCACACATGAAGAAAAGAGTTAGATGGCATATAGCAATCCATCCACAAATAAGGCACAAATCCTCACAAGGGACAATTCTATCACAATGTTACCACCTGACAATGATTAAAAGCAACTTTGCACACAAAAATGCATGAATTCAGACAAAAGATGCCAAGACTCTACAAAAATGAAGCTAGCATGCAAGAAAATTGCCTAAAAACTAAGCAAAACCCAAAAAATATTCAAAGTAAAAGTATGCAACCTAAACTAGTCTCCCTCCACACTTAAATCACACATTGTCCTCAATCTAAAACAACCAGAAAATCCAAACAGATAATCCAGCCAGCAGATATAGACAAGTGCAATAAAAAGAGTAAGGAGGGAGAAAAGAAGACTCCCTAAATCATGGTGGGTCAAAACTAGGGTCGACCAATGAGGCCTCCTCCACAGGTGCATCATCCAAAGTAGGGGCGGTGAGGAAGGGCTTGAGTCGATGTCCATTAAATTTGAAGCTCTTATCCGTGGACTCGCTCCTAATCTCCACGGTCCCATAAGGAAACATCTGAGTGACAATAAATGGTCCAATCCACTTGGAGCGGAGCTTTCCACTCATGAGACCAAGCCGAGAGTTGTAGAGCAACACTTTCTGGCCAACCGAGAACTCCTTTCTAGAAATTGAGCTTTCATGGAGCTTTTTGGTCTTCTCCTTGTAGAACTTAGAGTTCTCATAGGCCTCCAACCGGATCTCATCCAACTCACTCAACTGAAGCTTCCTTTGCTCACCTGCCAGATCAAGGTCCAAGTTGCATTGCTTCACTGCCCAGTAAGCACGGTGCTCAATCTCCACAGGTAGGTGGCATGCCTTACCAAAGACAACCCGATAGGGTGACATCCCTATGGATGCCTTGTAGGCGGTCCGATTTGCCCAAAGAGCATCCTCTAGTCTTGTGCTCCAATCTTTCCTATTCGGGCCCACCATCTTCTCCAAGATCCTCTTAATCTCTCTGTTTGAAATCTCGGCTTGCCCATTGGTTTGGGGGTGATATGGTGTGGAAACTTTGTGCACAACCCTATACTTCTTGAGCAAGGCTTGCATGGATCTGTTGTAGAAGTGGGTGCCCTGATCACTGACTATGGCTCTGGGTATGCCAAACCTGCAAAATATGTGAGACCTAACAAAATCCACAATAATCGCAGAGTCATTAGTTCGGGTGGCTTTAGCTTCCACCCATTTGGACACATAGTCCACAACAAGCAAAATATAATGAAAACCAAAAGAGACAGGAAAAGGGCCCATGAAGTCTATACCATAGACATCAAACACCTCGGAGAACAACATAGGTTGTTGAGGCATTTGTTGTCTCCAAGAAAGTGTGCCTCCTGCTCTTTAACATTGCTCACATGAGCTGCAGATGTTGCTTGCATCCTTGAAGATGGTAGACCAATAAAATCCAGAATCCAACACCTTTTGTGCTGTCCTTTGAGTCCCAAGGTGGCCTCCAACTGGTGAAGCATGGCAAAACTGGAGAACCGATTGGATCTCATGATCTGGAATGCACCTGCGAATGACCTGATCACTGCAAAAATGCCACAAATAGGGGTCATCCCATACATAATACTTGGCATCGCTCTTTAATTTGTCTCTTTGAGCTTTGGATGCCAACGTAGGAAAAACAGAAGCAACCAGATAATTAAAAATGTCAGAAAACCAGGGAGTTTGGGGAGGGGGATGAGAAACATGTAAAGATAAGAGCTGCTCATCCGGGAAGTCATCCCGGCTAGGAAATGCATCCTCTTCTCTCTCTATCCTGCCCAAGTGGTCTGCGACAAGGTTATGCGCACCACTCCGATCCTGAATCTCAAGATCAAACTCCTGGAGGAGCAACATCCACCTAATTAACCTAGGTTTGGAATCTGTCTTTTTCAAAAGATACTTCAAAGCAGCATGATCAGTGTACACTACAACCTTAGAACCAAGCAAATATGAGCTAAACTTGTCAAGTGCAAAAACAATAGCCAAAAGTTCTTTTTCAGTTGATGTGTAATTAACCTGTGCTGCATCTAAAGTCCTAGAAGCATAATAAATCACATGCGACAGCTTACCAACCCTTTGGGAGAGAACTGCTCCCAAAGCATAATTTGAAGCATCAATCATGAGCTCAAATGGGAGGGTCCAATCAGGTGGTTGGATGATGGGGGTGGTGGTCAGTGCTTTCTTCAATTCATCAAATGCCCTCTTGCATTGGTCTCCAAATTCCCATGGGGTATCCTTTTGAAGCAGCTTGGATAGAGGAAGGGCAATGTTGCTGAAGTTTTGAATGAACCTGCGGTAAAATCCTGCATGGCCTAAAAAGGAACGAACCTCTCGCACACAAGAGGGGTAAGGGAGGTGTGAAATAACATGCAATTTAGCAGGATCTACTTCTATGCCCTTGTGCGAAACAATGTGCCCTAAGACTATGCCTTGTTCTACCATGAAGTGGCATTTTTCAAAATTCAAGACAAGGTTAGTCTCAATGCACCTGTTAAGCACCTTAGTCAAATTATCAAGAGATGCATAAAATTCTGTAATCAATGCAGACTCTCCAACTGTTCTGCACCCTAGTAGGAATGAGCTCATCCCTTTCATTTTTGACAAATGTGACACCAGACTTCTTGGGGACAACTTGCACCGGGCTCACCCAAGTGCTATCTGAAATTGGGTAGATGATACCCGCTTGGAGCAGCTTGGTGACCTCTTTCTTAACCACATCAAGAATCTGGGGGTTCAACTGCCTTTGGGGTTGTCTCACTGGTTTAGCCCCATCCTCCAACAAAATGCGGTGCATGCACATGGAGGGGCTAATTCCAGGAATATCCGCTAAAGTCCATCCAATTGCCCTCTTGTTCTTTCTTATCACATCCAGCAGTTTCTCCTCTTGATCAACAGAAAGTGAGGTAGAGATGATCACTGGGAGTTTCTGCTCATCCTCCAAGTAAGCATATTTGAGATGAGGAGGGAGGGGCTTCAGGTCCAATGAGGGTGCCTGTATAATAGATGGAACTAAAGGGACAGCAGAAATGGATTCTGCTGCCTGCACCTGAACAAGTGAATCAGACTCATGCATAACAGATATGGGGTTAGGGTTAGCATAATTTGAATCTATAACATATGAATCATCAGATGCAGTAGCAGAGTCTAGACACTGAGCTATTTTAATGCATGCGGTGCACCATCCAGAGTTAGTGCATGATGGACAAGTAAATGAATTAGTGAAAGATTACAATTCAAAATCATGATGCAAAAAGTGAAGCATATGCTCATCTTTCAACTCATCAGATTATTCAGAAAATTCCCTTCGATTTGATATAAAATTCATCAAATGCCGAGTTTCGGATCAAAAGTTACGCCTATTTATAGTAAGTGCTGCTAAAACATGGAAAATTTTTCTGGAACTCATAACGAGTGCCTATCTGAGTGTCTGTGATGCATCAACACACTAATATATGATGAAACAAGTGTGGATACCAATTTTTGTGCAAACATTCCACCCACAGCTATGTCGAATGGCACTCACAGAAGCACTAAAATAGCATCAGTTATGCAGAACAGCAAAACAAGGCAACTTTCATTCAGTTATCAGAATGCTTATTCACACACTAACTGCACTAACTACTCTAACTAACTACTGTATGACCTTTGGCAAGAACCGATACTCCCCGGCAACGGCGCCAAATTTTGATCGAGGTCGTACCCGATCAAAATAAAAGGGGTTTAATTCTGTAGTACTAGGAAGATGATCCTAGGTCGTTTCCCAGCGAATATCGGTTTAGGCAAAGTATCAAACACGTAGTGTGCAGTAAAATGGGGGGGGGTTTGTATGTATCAAATGTGAAGAACAAACACAAAAAAGAATATTGAAACTAAGAAAATCAGAAACAAAAGCGGGCAAACCCCTTTGGCTACGTACACTACTCAATCCTAGCTCACTAAAGATCGATTCCTCTCCTCTCCTCTGTCCAACTCGTGACAACCAAATACTAAGTGAAAATTTAGTTATCACTCCAAACCCTAACTTCTAATTAAGCATCAGAAACCAGAATTGGAGTTTTTACGAGTTAGCATAAATTAAGCATTCACACTCATGGATTATCGCTAATAAATAGAACTAAGCGAACCATAAATAGAGATAAACCACAAAAATAGTAGAGAGAAATTGAAATAGCATTAAGAACAAAAGCTCATGAGTAAGTGATACAATACCACAGGGATTAACCCTTGAAGTTAGCCTTCCATGGTCATAAATCAACAAAAACGTGGAAGAAAATGATGAAAGGGAACCCTAGCAGCCACCAAATGATATGGAGAGAAAACTAAGCTTCTCCTCCTCTAGAGAGAGAGTGAAAAACGTGAATGAATGAGGGTGATCTAGGGTTACATGAGTTCCCCCCTCTTTAGTCACAAAATGGGCCTAAAACATGGGCCCAAGTCCTAAGAAACACTATTCTGAAAATTACAACTAAAAAGGGACCTAAATGCAAATTACAATCTTCACTTCAATACTTCAATCTTCATTTCCAAAATGCCCAAATTTCCTTGTGTCAAATATGACCTGAAAATAGAAATAGAATTAATTAGGCTAAAGAATCCCAAATTAAACAATATTCGGAATATTAGTCCAATAAACTCTAAATCACTAAATCAAGCTAAACAATGTCAAATGGACAACAAGTATCAATAATAGGAGTAAAATAATGCAAGGAATAATGGGAAATAAAATGCTCATCACATAGAAATCACACATAAACCCCTGATCTCACTCAGATTTCAGGACCATTAGTCATTGGTCTTGAGGTCCCCTAGGTCATGGACATTTTCCTATTTTTCAGATCCACTACACCTTGGGGCGAATCTGCCTGCCCATAAGCATGGGAATAGGACCACTTGCTCGAATGCAGATGATCAACTTCCTGGTGGTCGACTGCCCATTGTGATACAATGTTATTTTGGGCAGACCATGCATACATGTTTTCGGAGCGGTAGTTTCCACCATACAACTTGCCATGAAGTTCGCTGGCGTCAAGGGACAGGTAGTCACAATTCGAGAAAACAAGGTGGAGGCTCGAAAGTGCTACAACTCAAGTTTGGGGAAGGGGAAGGCAGAAGAGCCTTTGCAGCTTGAGAAGCCCCAGCTCGGTAAGGGAAGCGTCAACCTCGCCGACCTGGATGTTAGCAACGAGACAGATGAAACTCGTCCCGTCCCAGAAGGGGAGTGGGAGTATGTGCTGTTAGATGATAACGCAGATCATCAAATCAAAGTCGGTGGGGGACTTCATCAACCCATCAAGGAGGAGCTGGCACGCCTCCTCCATACCCATAAGGAATTGTTCGCCTGGACGTCGACAGTACCATGTGATATATTGATGTTGGCAACTCAAGTTACAGGTTAAGCATTGGATGATGATAGTGTACTTGGTTGATTCAAGCTTAGTGTGTCCTTTGCCTATTGCTTATCTTTTAGGACTTTTTGTAAATCAATAATATCTAGGTACTCAAGGTTGCATATTTTAAGAACTTGGAAAAGAAAATGTTTTTATGAAAACTTTAGGAGAAGACCATATTTTATGAAAATATTTTCAAAAATATTTTGCGAAAACCTCCGGTTACAAATCTTTTAGAAACACTATTTTAAAGCAAAAGTATCGATTACTTTTTCAGATAATCGATTACCTTCTTTTAAATTGTGTAACCTGAGAGATCAATAAGAAGATAATCAATTACTTATCTTAAAATAATCAATTACTTTCAGGTCTGATACATTTATTATTATTTTAGTGAAAATAATCAATTACTTCTGCAGAGTAACCGGTTACCTTTTCAAAATTCAAATTATCTGTTTCACAAAATACAAATAATCGATTACCTTGGCCAAGGTTATCGATTACCTCCTTATTTTTATTGAAAATCGTGAAACAATCATCTGATTCAGAAAGTGATTTATTTCCTTTCTGCGTTGATTTCGTTTCAGTTGTTAAGAGGTCTTATTCCTTATTTTTGAAAAATAGTTCTACACACACTCTCTAGATTTCTAGTTTTTGAAAATCAATCTTTAAGAGTTTCTCTTCTTCTCCATTGTTCTGAAATAGTTGCAAATCCTTGAGATCCTAAGATAATCAATTGATATAGTGTTCTTCATTGTTGTATCAACACTATCTAGAGTGCATGAATTGTTAGTATTCTTTTTCTTATCAACGAAATCTTTGTAAGGGAAAGTGTGACCCTTAGAGTTAGGGAGTGAAACTCCTAGTTGAACGTGTGACACGTTCTTAGGGTGAGGAACCCTTGTTTAATGGGGTAGAGTCTAGACGAACGATGGGGCACCTAGTAGAAAGACTACCTTAGGTTCTAGGTAGACGCTACCTTATGTTTTGTTTTGAGGTACCTAGTGAACGGTGGATCCTAGTAGTGTGTGGGACGCTCTTGTTTGTAATTGGGGCTGGTTGTCCCTGTTTTGATTAGTGAAGAAAAGCTCAAGCGGGTCGCTTGGGGACTGGACGTAGGTCTTTCGCTGTAAAGGCTGAACCAGTATAAAATCATCGGTGCAATCTTCTCTATCCTTTAACTCATTTATTTTTTGTTATTATTGTTTCTCTTGTTAATCGTTGTTACATTTATTTGATTTGCAACAAAATAAATATTTTCATAATAATTTATTTTAAATGGTTTTAATTTAATAAGCGCGAGTCTAGTTTCGTGGTTATTGTTTTTAAGTTGTCTCGCGGGTATTAAGTTTCTATTATTATATTTCTATGGCTTCCGCTCAATCTGTCTTGATCGCTTTATTTCGTTTTTCCGCTGCATGTATAAAGTGTTTTTATTGAAAAGCGATTAATTTCCAAAGTGTTAAATGAATTTTTAAAAACCCAATTCACCCCCCTCTTGGGTGACTGCTGCCAATTCGAACAATTGGTATCAGAGCTTCGTGCTCTGACAAAGGCTTAACAGCTTGAGTATCAAGATCCGTTGTAAATTGGCAGCGATGGAGTGCTAGAATGAAATTTTAATTGCAATCTATTAATTTTCAATTACGGAATATTGTGCTTCATGGCTTCGATCTAAAACCAAAATGTGTTTTAAATGAATTTGATAAAAGAATCTTTTGCTTAAATATTCAAGCTATGCGCATTCTAATAAATGTCTTGAATGATGACGCATATGCTAGAATCAAGGAATTCGTTTATGCTAAAAGTATTTGGGACACTATAAAAAGACACTATGCTACTAATGATCTATTTGAAAGTGTTACTGTCCACAGGAAAGAAAAGTCACATCAGCACGAAAAAGTCACAAAGCCTGAAATTACCAACTCCTATGATGAATCTTTTAATGATGATACCAAAAGCATGAGGAGAAACTCTTCAAGTGAGGATGATGACTTAGAATTGATGACTTAGAAAAATCATCTTGTACCAACTCTGTACTTGATAAAATTGATGGTAATGTGGATATCCAAAAATTAAGTAAGATAGTTGACAAGGGTGGTATTCAATATGAAGATAATGTTGGAAGTCAAGCTAGTGTTGGAAGACTTGCTTCAAATTCTCGTATGGACTTCAAGCAGATTTCAAGCCATTGTTTTGATGATAACAACCAACTCAAGATTCAAGCACTCAAGTATCTTCAAGATTAAAGATTGAAGACTCAAGCAAAATATAGCCTAGAAGCCTTTTCCCATAGGACATGTGTAAGGTAATGAAGTTCTTGATATTAAAGAAGTTTAAAAGGCCAATGAGTTTTACTTTTAAAAAGGAGAAGAAAAATGTGTTTTCATGAATAATTGTTTTTATATATGAGTTTGTGTGAAAATAACTGATGTTGCAAAACTCTGAATATTTTTATGAATTCAAGAGAGAGTAATCGATTACTTTCTTGAGTTAATCGATTAACTTTGTTGCATCATAGAAAAATCAGAGAGGTTGTAATCGATTAAGTGAACTTTGCTAATCCATTACTTTCTTATGAGAGTAATCGATTACCTTGTTCAAGTAATCGATTAGATTTGTTGCATCATATATTTTCCAGAGGCACAGTAATCGATTACAGGCCGTGTAGTAATCGATTGCATATGTTGCATCACATAATGATCAGAGACTCAGTAATCAATTATTTGATGAGTAGTAATCGGTTAAATGAGTTGCATCATATATTGAACAGGAGTGATGTAATTGATTAACCACTATTGGACTAATCGATTACTTGTTTTTCAAATGTATTTAAGAATTTCTATTTTTGAAGGAATAATCGATTACCTTCATAAAGTAATCGATTACTTCAACTATTATTGAAAAACGTGTCAGAATCATTTTGATTATTTCCTGATTTGTTTTTATATATAAGATTCTAATTTATTTTATAAAATTCGAAAATGATTTTAAATTTGAATTATTTCCTTTTTCGTTTTAAGAATCAAATCTTTATTTTATTTCGTAAATCGTTTTGATTTATTTTTGATTTTAAAACTTATTTCAAAATCTTATTTTTATTTTCTTTTGATTTTGTTTTACTAATTTTAAATCTTTTTGAATTATAAAAGTATTCTAATATATTCACTCCAATATTACAGACTCAATCCTCTGATATTCATTCTTACGTTTTCTTAAAGTCACGTTCTTCTTCTTCTCCAACTTTTCTCTGTTCTGAACGAAAAATCTTTTTGATGAACTCTAAACCTTGTTGGCCATTTAATCTTATCAAGAAGAACTTCATTATCATAGAAGAGCATATTGTTGTATCAGTGTTTTGAGAACACGAAAAGCTATTGTAATCAATCTCACATTCTTGTATTCAAACCATAGTGGTTAGGGAGAGAATCCCTTAGTGGACGTGTGATACGTCGTAGGGCGAGGAACCCTGCTATGTGATCTTGAGGCCCCTAGCGAACGGAGGTTCCTAGTAGTGTGCGGGGTGCTCTTGGGTGTAATAGGGTGCGACTCTATTGCTGATTATAGAACTCTCAAGCGGGTCGCTTGGGGACTGGACTAGGCCTTTCGACGGGAAGGCTGAACCAGTATAAAATTCCTGGTGCAAGCTTTTCTATCCCTATCTCTTTACTTTCCGCATATTTTATTTATTTTACGTTTTCGCGCTACTCAATTTTATATTTCAATTGTTTTCGCTCTCCTTCTCAAACGTATAATCTGTCCATTGCGAAACAATTTTTTTAATCGTAAGGGATTTCACAATAATTTAATAAAACTCGATTCACCCCCTCTCGAGATTTTGAGGCCAAACCCAACAATTGGCATCAGAGCTAGTCTCTTGTGTTAAGACTTAACCGTCTCAAGAGTATGGCTTCAAACTCTCTGTTTGGTGGTGAAGGGAGTTCTATTAACCGTCCTCCCATGTTTGATGGGGTAGGGTACGCATATTGGAAAGCCCGTATGAAAATTTTTATTCAAGGAGTTGGATTAAAAGTTTGGGATGTCGTCGTAAATGGTCCCTATGTTCCTACCTATGTGGTTAATGGTAACACCGTCGAAAAGCCTATGGCTGAGTGGACGGAGGAGGAGGAACGTATAGTCCAGTACGACTTGAAAGCGAAAAATATTATGACATCTGCTTGGAGCTATGATGAGTTTTCCAGGATATCTACATGTGAGACTGCACAACAAATGTGGGATACATTAGAAGTCACACATGAAGGTACGACTGAAGTGAAGAGGTCGAGAATCAACACACTGACTGGTGAATATGACTTATTCAGAATGAAGGATGGAGAAACTATTCAAGAGATCCAAAAATGCTTTACAATGATTGTCAATCAGTTAACAACATTGGGGAAGAAATTCACCAATGAGGATCTCATCAACAAGGTTCTAAGATGCTTGGGAAGAGAAAGGCAACCTAAAGTGACGCCGATCGCTGAATCAAGGAATCTCTCAACCATGACGCTGGCAACTCTCTTCGGGAAGTTACAAGAGCATGAAAGCGAACTGAAAAGATTGGCTCAACACGAAGAGGAGAACAAAAAGGTCAAAAGTATGGCATTCAAGGCTGAAGCTCCAGCAATAGAAAGTGATTCGAACAAAGAACTGATCAATGATGAACACATGGGTCTCCTAGTCAAAAGGTTTGGGAAGTTTCTGAGGAAGAAAAGCAACTTCAACTCTCATAATAGAAAGGACAACAACAAAGGTGGAAGTTCATCCATAACATGTCACGAGTGCGGCAAGCCTGGACACATCAGAGCTGACTGCTATCAGCTGAAGAAGAAAGATAATTCAGAAAGAAGTGCCTCCAATCCAAGAAAAGGGAAACAAGCATACCTTGCGTGGCTAGACAACGAGGGAAGTTCAGACGAGGAGTCAGATGAACAAGAGGAGACAGCCAACATATGCTTGATGGCACATGGAGATGAGGTTACTCCGAAAGAAAGGAAATCGTGGTGGTACTTGGACAGTGGATGCTCAAAACATATGACAGGAGATAAATCTAAATTTTCGCATCTAGTTCCAAAGGACCAAGGACATATGACTTTCGGAGATAACAACCAAGGAAAGATTCTTGGAGTCGGTAAAATTGGTACACCTCCTAACCCTTGCATAGAAAATGTCTTACATGTTGAGGGCCTGAAACATAACTTGCTAAGTATTAGTCAGTTGTGTGATAAAGGCAATAGGGTTATTTTTGATTCTGATAGATGTATTATCGAGGGTAAAATTGATAATCTTATTAAGCTAATTGCTCGCAGGATAAACAATGTATATGTTATTAATTTTAATTTAATACCCTCAAATGATGCTAAATGTTTATTATCTAAAGAGGATGAATCTTGGCTGTGGCATTGTAGAATAGGTCACATCCACATGAACCATTTGAATAAAATTTCTTCTAAAAACTTAGTAGTTGGTTTACCAAAGCAAAATTTTTCTATTTCTGAAAAATTTGATCCTTGTTCAAAATCAAAACTCACAAGGGCATCTTTTCCTTCTAAAAATCTTGTTTTAACTCAAAGGCCCTTGGAACTTTTACATATGGATCTTTTTGGACCTTGTCAAACAAAAAGCTTTGGAGGCAACTATTATTGCCTAGTTATTGTGGATGACTATTCTAGGTATACATGGACATTATTTATTACTCATAAAAATGATGCATTCCATGAATTTAAAAAGCTAGCTAAGATTGTTCAAAACCAAATGCATACGAGCATTGCATCCATTAAGACTAATCATGGTGGAGAATTTGAAAATCATCTTTTTGAAAAATTTTGCGAAAAACATGGAATTAAGCATTATTTTTCAGCTCCAAGAACTCTGGAGCAAAACAGGGTTGTGGAGAGGAAAAATCGTTCAATAAAAGAGCTTTCAAGAACAATGCTTAATGACATGAATTTGCCTGCATATTTTTGGGCCGATGCAGTGAGTACAGTTTTCTATGTTATGAACCGTGTTTTAATACGGCCTATTTTAAAGAAAACCCCCTATGAGCTGTACAAGGGGAGAAAACCAAATATTTCCCATCTTCGTGTCTTTGGTTGTAAATGTTTTGTGCATAATAATGGTAGAGAAAATCTAGGAAGTTTTGAGGCTAGAGCTGATGAGGGCATATTCCTTGGATATTCTGTTTCGAGCAAAGCATATAGGATTTACAATAAATCTCGTAATACTATTGAAGAATCTATTCATGTATCATTTGATGAATCTGATCCCAGAAAGTTGGGAAAGCTATCTGTTAATGACATTTCAGGTATCCTTGGAGATCTATACATTGATGAGGATGAGGAGCCAAATGCTAAAGGAAAGGAACATTCCGAATGCAATGAAAAATCAGTCGAATCAATTGAGGAGAAAAATCAAGAACAATCCATGGAACTCAATTCTGATTTGCCTAAGGAATGGAGAACATCAAGGCATCATCCAATTGACCAAATCATAGGTGACATCACAAAGGGTGTAAGTACTCGCAATTCTATTAGCAATCTGTGTAACTACTTTGCATTTGTTTCTCAAGTGGAGCCAAAGAATATTTCTGAGGCTACGCTTGCTGAACATTGGCTGCTGGCTATGTAAGAAGAATTAAACTAGTTCGAAAGAAATCGGGTTTGGGAACTTGTTCCTAGGCCTGAGTCTCATCCGATTATTGGAACTAAGTGGATTTATAAAAATAAACTCGATGAGGCTGGTTTAATTGTTCGAAACAAAGCTAGGTTAGTTGCACAAGGTTACAACCAGGAAGAGGGGATAGATTACGAGGAAACATTATCCCCTGTTTCTAGGTTGGAAGCCATTAGACTGCTATTAGCTTTTGCATGCATTCTAGATTTTAAATTATATCAAATGGACGTAAAGAGTGCCGTTCTAAATGGTTTTATTAATGAAGAAGTATATGTGTGTCAACCTCCTGGCTTTGAAAATTATGAACACCCAGATTATGTTTTTAAATTGAAAAAGGCTTTGTACGAACTCAAACAAGCTCCTAGAGCGTCGTATGACCGTCTTAGCAAATTTTTACTTGAAAATAATTTTGAAAGAGGGAAGGTTGATAACACTCTTTTTATCAAAAAGAAAGGAAAGGACATTCTTTTAGTTCAGATTTATGTAGATGATATTATTTTCGGTGTTACTAATGAAAACCTTTGCAAGGATTTTTCAAGTATGATGCAGGAAGAGTTCGAAATGTCTATTGTTGATGTACCAGCAAGTGGACTGGGTCAACGAGTAATATAGTCTGGAAAACCGAATATCATCCCACAGGGAGTTGTGTTTTTAGTATATTTTCACCTTAATGTAATTAAAAATAAATCCTATAAACTAAAAAGTGTTTAAATTAATAATTCAGATTTAAAAACTATAATTAACTAAACAACTAAGTTGCTGAAAAACTAGAGAACAATGGGAGAAAAGTGGTTAGGAACGTTGGTTGCATTGTAGGTTTCACTTATTCAATTATAATTCAGATTTTCCTTTAATTATCCTTCAATTCATGGACCATTCCTCTCAAATAGCAATAGTTAGATCTCTCTAACATTACCCTTATTTTCTAAATACTTAATCCTTGATCTCTCAACAAATTACAATATAAGAAAATATCAATTTCAGCACAAGGGAATTATAAAGTCATATAATCATTTAATCATATCTCTATAACTAAACTGATTATACCATTAATTGCAAGGCCTATTCAAAATCCCAACTCTCGTTGCGAATTAAGAAATCCAAAACATAAATTGATCAGGTTTATGTATATAATAAAAACACAATTAATGCATGAATTGAAAATAGCAAAATCCTAAATCATAAATTGAAATAAGCTACGCCATACAAATTCACCGTGTTCCTAACACGAGGGTTTTAGTTACACATAGAAATAAGAAGAAGAGAAGACATAATAGGGAAATTCATAGACAAATTACCCCAAATCCTTCAATCTTCAAATGCTCCAAATCAATGCAATCTCCCTCTTCAAATCTAAATTCTGTTTTCTCCTCTAAGTTGGCTGCCTAACCTAATTCTAAATCACTAATTTATAATTACAATCTATCTCTAAGTAGAATCCCAATCAATTTCTGAAGTTTTGGCCCAATTGGGCTTTTTCTGGTGCACGCGAGCCCCAGGCGCACCCGGTGTCGCGCCCCAGGCGCGCGCCTCTGCTACTGTTGTTGTTCCTCAAGTGGCGCGCCCCAGGCGCACCCGTCCACGCGCCATAATTATTTCAACAATTTTTCGGCTCCGATTTCTCCGTTCTTTTTCCTATTTCAAGGTCTTTGAATGCTCTTTCCAATTCCATAATTATTTTTCGCAATTGAGCTCCAAAATCACCTGAAACACTGAACAAACGATCAAAAAGTTCATGGGAAACTACAACTACTAAAATTCCTAAAAACTAATAAAAAGATCCTAAGTTTGCTATGAAAACAAGCCAAATTAAAGTAAAAGAGGATAAAATGAAGTCCAAAAGGTATATATATCAGACCCAAATCACTCCCCCAAACTTAGCATTTTGTATGTCCCAGGCAAAAGTAAAATAAAAATTCTAAATAAAAGACAAACTCCCTAAATCAACATGAACACACCTTATCTAAGACTACGACTCATCACTTCGACACATTATCACAAACTATATACACAATTACATACTAGTTAACATAACAATCCCATTCAGAACTCAAAACTAATGAACACTCTCAACCTCTCAATTGTTTCTCTCAAAAGTGTATATATAAGGGTCATATTTTCAATTCACTCAAGTTCAACAATGATAATGTGTTACCATAGGCTTGACCATAGACCAACATCTCCACTGAAATTATTGAAAGTATGCAAAAATCAAAAGGTCTTATTTTTTGGTTGTAATGGGGCCATGGCTAAAAGTGTCAGGTGGGATAAAAGAAAGAAGGGATAAACAAAGGCTAACTCGCAAAAATATTTACAAAAACAAGTTTCCCTCAAAAACCATGAATGAGCAATGAATACAATAAAGACTCACAGTCACATCAGGAACATTTTATTTTTCCTTTCTTTTTCAATATTTTCTTTTCTTCTATTCTCTTCCTTTACATTTGTTATTTTTTTTAATTCTCTTTTTTCTTTTTTATTCTTTTGTTTTTCTTCTTTGGAAGAGAAATAGAACTCATACACTTTTCACCAATTACTTTCACGTTTTCTTTCTATATTCCTCTCAATTGCTCATTCAAAATTCCCAAGGTACTACAAAGAATATTTCAATAAATGCAAGGTACCAAAGAAAAATCATAATGTCTCATAAGGCTCAAAATGAGCAACTAAGGGAAAATTATCAATGCAAAACATCTGAAGGCCACAAAAACACATCCTAAGTGCCTTAATCATCTTAATGCATGCAATCAATTATCAATTTTGAAATGGTCACAGGTCAAGTTCTAGAACAACAATACCAAAGTGAACACACTCATGAAAGAATAGGGGTCTCAATATCAAAATATTTCAATAAAATTCATACCCCCCAATATAAGGCTCAAAATCTCACAGGGCTAAAGTCAGTTCACTAATCACAAGTTCTGAAAGCATTTGTCGAAATAACCCAGTCACCATAATCATATTTACAGTTCAATCAAATAGAGTCGAATACCAATGAGTCTAAGTCCTAAACTAAATATGTACATGCATCATCAGAGAAAAAGTCCTAAATCTAGAATAATCACCTACTTTCACTAGAGACACAAACCAATACCAAATATGGGGAAACAATTCAAGTCCTGAAATCAATTTTTATTTTGTATACTCCCCCAAACTTAGATGTTGGCTTGTCCTCAAGCAAACTAATCTATCTTAAAACTACAAAATAAAAATTAAAAACCTATACTAAAAAAAAACTAAACAAAAATGACAAGGATACAGATTAAGAATACTACCTATCACATCCACATAAATAGCATTAATCACAAGAGAAATGTTGCTCCCCCAAACTTAATACCTGCAATGGTTAGTACTGGTGTAACAAAGCACCACCAATGGGAGGAGACAACATTCACGCCTGCATAAAACTCAGCAATATAGATGCAACAAGATAATAGTCAAAATAACTATCCATGCATAAAAAAAATAAATCAAAATCCTAGAAAGTGCAAACTCAAATAATATCACAGGTACAGAGCGGGGTGGGGAAAATACATCAGATATATCAAATTAAGAACAACCCCAACTAGTCCTCATCCATCCCTCGAGCATCAGGCTCAGGCACATCCACCGGATAGTCCAACAGACTCCTCTCATAGTCCGAATAAGGGGCAGATCAAAAGTATAACCCTGATCAACACTCCCGGCCCTCATAATATCATCGCGGACCTCGTCCCTGCGTAACTGTACACGCTGGAACTCGGCCTGCTGCCTCAAATATCGCCCCTGCAGTGCCTGCTCTCTCATCATGGACTGCATCATAACCCTCAGGTCTTCCACACCATCCGACGACTGTGCCGTTCGGCGAGAAGATCCTGCTCTATCCTGGACTGGTGGCTGTGGGTCAAGAATAATTGGTGGGTGTCTATCCTCCCTAGCTGTCTTAATAGCAAGTAAAACATAATTATCCCAGACAGCTTTGGTCAGCATGGTGGCCCTCTTAATCTCCTTCGTCTCATCACTCTCAGGCACTACCCCCACAGCAGAACACAACTGGTGTATTACCCAAGGAAATCCCACGTATCCCTTATCACTCATAGAAAAGCGGTGCAGCTGATCAGAAATCAGCGACGCCGCATCAACAACAACACAGGACTTCAGGGCATACACTAATCGACATATGGCTGGGGGAATTTCAGTATCATGGGAATGAGGGTACAAGTTGTGCATAATGAACCTAACCCAAAACCGGGCAGCTCCCTGCATATTCCTCTGAGACACATGTTTTGGCCTTTGATTAATATTTAAATTCCATGTTTTTCCAGCCAAGAACAAATGTCTCTGAAGCATATCCAGAGAATACATACCCTCATCATCATAACTATCCGTGTTGAACAAAGCGGGTGCCATAGTAGGCGAGTAGCTAGGAAGGTGTAGGACACGTGCTATAGTAGCAGCATCATACGACACCTCCTTGCCTCTCACATACGCAACCCTCTGATGCTCAACCGTCCCATGCAACAACTCCTCCTTCTTCTCTAATTGTGCACGCCACCAAGCATGCGAATAAAACTCCCACACCAATTTCTGACTCAAATACTCCGGTGGACCTCTAACCCAGGATTCCCATTTGTTCACTTGAATCACCTCCATCACCTCCTCTACACCTCTCAGACCAACCACCTACTGAACGGAAACGGTCTCATCAAGGACCATGCCCAATTCCGGTTGCACCCTCCTCTTAACCATCTTTCCGTCATGAAATTCGGCGACTTTCGAATGCTCAAAAGTCGTCCCAACCTCTCCACTACTGTCCACCATTGGCCTCTTTCCTCTTCTCAACATGTTTTAGTTCAAAAATTGCAAAAGGCAATATATCGAACACCTGGCAAGAAGCACAAAACCTTCAAAATTTTAAAGAGAGAACTCAATCCTAACCTCCCAAATCTAAACAAATCAGACCAGAGAAGAATAGAGAAGAGATTCTTACCTTAAAACAATGAAAAATTCGTGTTCCCTAGCCCTTTTTGAAAAATCCGAATTGAGAAGAGAATAAAGGAGAATGGGGTTTTTGAAAAAATTTGAATGAAAAAAGAGAGAAATTGATGATGTTTATGATGATTAATGGAGTTGTGAGTGATTAATTTGATGAAATATGGGTTGATTTGATGAAATATATGAGTTGGGGGGGTGGCATCAGACGCGCGCGCCCCAGGCGCGCCTGGTCTGTACCAATGATTTTTTTTTTTGAAAACAGCAAATGCAGACAATAATAAAAAAAATAATAACAAACTACCTAAACTATCCTAAACTACAAACGAAAAAATTACCTATCCTAAAGTGCCTATCCTAAGGGAGAATTACTTAAAATTTGGTTGCCTCCCAAAAAGCGCTTGTTTAATGTCACGAGCCTGACTCATCGCCCCTAGAAGGGGCTTAAGGGCAGTTGTTTTCAGAAGGGTGTACAAACTCTAAATCATTACCTTGTTCATTAGAGTGTGAAACACAATTTATTTGGGGCAAGTCATCCGCCGTGCATGGTGGTTTTTCAAAAATATTTATCACTGCTTGCTCACCATTAACACGGAGAATAACTTCTCCTCTAGGAACATCTATGATTACCCCTGCTGTGGCCAAGAAAGGCCTTCCAAAAATTAGAGGAATGTTATCATCCTCTTCTATGTCAAGCACCATGAAATCAAGGGGTAATATAAAATCCTTTACTTTCACCAAGATATCTTCCACCACTCCATAGGGGCAGAGGGCGGTGTTATCAGCTAGTTGTAATAGAATCGGGGTCGGCTTAATCTCTCCTATTCCTAACTTATTGAAAAGTGACAAAGGCATTATATTAACATTGGCACCAAGGTCACAGAGGGCCTTACCTGTATAATCCTTGCCGATGCTTATAGGTAGATTGAAGCTTCCTGGATCCTTCAACTTCGGTGGCAGATTGGACTTTATGATTCTGCTACACTTCTCAGCAATTGGAAATGTCTCTCCATTGAGCATCCCCTTCTTCTTGGTCAGAAGATCCTTCATAAATCTCGCATACAAAGGCATTTGTTCAAGAGCCTCTGCAAATGGGATATTAATCTGGATCTTTCTGATCATGTCCAGAAACTTTTGAAAGTGCCTCTTGTCTTCATCCTTCTTCAACCTTTGCGGAAAAGGCACCCTCAAAGGCAAAGGAGCTAGCTTGGGTTGAACCGGATTGTGATCCGCAGGTGGACCCTGCGTACTCGATGCTCCAATTGCACCTTCCTTCTTCTTTGATGTTGCATTACCCTTAGGCTCCTTCTTTTTGCTTGAATTTTCATTGGTGGCACTCCCCTTGGCAGTTGGTTCATCATATGTTGTGCCACTTCGGAGTGTCACCTTCATGCACCTTTCCTTGGGATTAGCTATGGTGTCACTAGGAAAAGTTCCCACTGACCTCTCAGAAATTTGCTTGGCAATCTGACCCACTTGCACCTCCAAATTACGAATGCTAGCACCCTGATTAGCAAACTGGGCTCTAGTTTCCTCAATGAAAGATTGGGTGGAGTTGGTCAGCTTGTCAAGTGCTATCTCCCAAGAAGGTTTCTGTTGTTGTTGTGGTTGATTCAGTGCTGGGTTGTGCCATGAGAAATTTGGATGGTTGCGATATGTTGGATTGTAGGTGTTGGAGTACATGTTGTTTCTATTTCCTCCACCACCCACATATTTTGCTTGTTCCTCAATAGTCGCTGTTTTCCCCATTTCATTGGCACATTCTCCATTCCTATGGTTCCCATTGCAAAAGTCGCACACAAGTGTGCTATTCACTGCTCCCAACTGAGTTTGACCCATCCTCTTCATTAATTCTATGATCTGATCATGCATCTCCTTATTCTGCTGAATGAGAGTCTGCATCTGGGTAGTGCTCAGTTCTGGATTCTTCAAGATAGTCTTGTCAGCAAGGGCTTGACTGCTGTTGTAGGCCATTGTCTCAATTATTTCTTTTGCCTCTTCCACAGTCTTCTTAATCAAGGATCCTCCAGCTGCTGCATCAATCATGAATTTATTTGTGCTCCTCAACCCATCATAGAATAAACGGATTTGCATCCGATCTGGTATAGCATGTGTCGGGCACTTCTTCAATAGCTGGTTGTATCTCTCCCATGCATCATGTAACAGCTCCCCCTGTACTTGAACAAAAGAGTTGACATCTTGGCGGAGCTTGGCTTGCTTTCCAGCTAGAAGGAACTGGGCCATGAATTTCTTGACCAGAACATCCCAACTGGAAAGGCTTCCAGGAGGCTGATTCCTCATCCATGTAAAGGCCTTGTCCCTCAAACAAAGAGGAAACATACGCATGCGAATCGCCTCATCTGATGCACCTTCTATCTTGAAAAAGTCCAACATCTGAAGGAAATTGGCTATGTGCTCAGTAGGATCTTGAGTAGGTGCACCTGAGAATTGATCCTGTTTGATGAGATGAATATATTGAGGATCAATCTCAAATGCAGCTGCTGTAATTGCTGGCCGGACTACACTGGATGTGCAAACATCTGGATCCACTGTGGTATAATCAGCCAAAGTCTTCCTTGTGGGTTGGGGTGTTCCACCAAAACCATGTGATTCAGCCATCCTTTTTGCTTGCTTTGCTTGCTTTTTCAACCGTTTTACACTAAGCTCCAATTCGGGATCAAGTTGCACAAGACCTCGATTACCTGTAGAACGTAAAAGCATAAAAACGGTTAAGCAGCACCTGTTAAATTAAAACTAAATTAAACTAATTAAAAACAGAAAAATAAAAAGAAAAATAGAATTTACTAATAACTACACTAAGTACCGAAAATAAACTAAAGAATACTACTCCCCGGCAACGGCGCCAAAAACTTGTTAAAGTACCAGCAAGTGGACTGGGTCAACGAGTAATATAGTCTGGAAGACCGAATATCGTCCCACAGGGAGTTGTGTTTTTAGTATATTTTCACCTTAATGTAATTAAAAATAAATCCTATAAACTAAAAAGTGTTTAAATTAATAATTCAGATTTAAAAACTATAATTAACTAAACAACTAAGTTGCTGAAATTAAATTAAAACTAGAGAACAATGGGAGAAAAGTGGTTAGGAACGTTGGTTGCATTGTAGGTTTCACTTATTCAATTATAATTCAGATTTTCCTTTAATTATCCTTCAATTCATGGACCATTCCTCTCAAATAGCAATAGTTAGATCTCTCTAACATTACCCTTATTTTCTAAATACTTAATCCTTGATCTCTCAACAAATTACAATATAAGAAAATATCAATTTCAGCACAAGGGAATTATAAAGTCATATAATCATTTAATCATATCTCTATAACTAAACTGATTATACCATTAATTGCAAGGCCTATTCAAAATCCCAACTCTCGTTGCGAATTAAGAAATCCAAAACATAAATTGATCAGGTTTATGTATATAATAAAAACACAATTAATGCATGAATTGAAAACAGCAAAATCCTAAATCATAAATTGAAATAAGCTACGCCATACAAATTCACCGTGTTCCTAACACGAGGGTTTTAGTTACACATAGAAATAAGAAGAAGAGAAGACATAATAGGGAAATTCATAGACAAATTACCCCAAATCCTTCAATCTTCAAATGCTCCAAATCAATGCAATCTCCCTCTTCAAATCTAAATTCTGTTTTCTCCTCTAAGTTGGCTGCCTAACCTAATTCTAAATCACTAATTTATAATTACAATCTATCTCTAAGTAGAATCCCAATCAATTTCTGATGTTTTGGCCCAATTGGGCTTTTTCTGGTGCACGCGCGCCCCAGGCGCACCCGGTGTCGCGCCCCAGGCGCGCGCCTTTGCTACTGTTGTTGTTCCTCAAGTGGCACGCCCCAGGCGCGTGGACCTGTTTCGGCTCCGATTTTCTCCGTTCTTTTTCCTATTTCAAGGTCTTTGAATGCTCTTTACAATTCCATAATTATTTTTCGCAATTGAGCTCCAAAATCACCTAAAACACTCAACAAACGATCAAAAAGTTCATGGGAAACTACAACTACTAAAATTCCTAAAAACTAATAAAAATATCCTAAGTTTGCTATGAAAACAAGCCAAATCAAAGTAAAAGAAGATAAAATGAAGTCCAAAAGGTATATATATCATACCCAAATCATCTATGATGGGCGAGCTGAACTTCTTTCTAGGATTGCAAATCAAGCAAGCAAAGGATGGGATTTTCATTAGCCAAACTAAATACTGCAAGGAATTATGGAAAAGATTCGGCATGGATAAGGCCAAGGCAGTAGCAACACCAATAAGCACATCTTGCTATCTGGATAAAGATGGAGGTAAATGCGTGGAAATCACTAAATATCGAGGTATAATCGGATCCCTTCTCTATTTAACAGCGAGTAGGCCGGATATTATGTTTAGTGTATGTTTATGTGCACGTTTTCAAGCGAATCCAAAAGAAACGCACATGGTTGCTGCCAAGCGAGTTATGAAATATCTGTCTGGCACAACTGATATGGGTTTATGGTACCCCAAAGGTTCCACTTGTAACCTTGTTGGGTATTCCGATTCTGATTTTGCTGGGTGCGAAGTAGATAGGAAAAGCACGAGCGAAACTTGTCACCTCGTAGGTAATTCATTAGTGTCTTGGGCTAGCAAGAAACAGTCGAGTGTAGCCCTATCCACAGCTGAGGCTGAATATGTCGCTGCGGGTAGCTGTTGTGCACAAATCATTTGGTTAAAACAACAACTCCTAGACTTTGGTGTAAGTCTAGATCACATTCCCATCAAATGTGATAACACTACTGCAATTAGTATTACCAAAAACCCTGTGCAACATTCTTGCACTAAGCATATTGAGATTCGTCACCATTTTATTCGTGATCATATTCAAAAGGGTGATTGTATTATTGAGTATGTTGATACTTCGCGGCAGTTAGCTGATATCTTTACGAAACCGCTTCCAAAATAAAATTTCTTTTTCATTCCTAGAGAAATTGGTTTAACTTCTGCCTCTCACCTGTTTTGAGTATGTGATTATTATCTCTCTCTTGTTTTTATTGATGTGTTTACCTAGTGTTTCAGGGGGAGTTAGCACATGCTTTTTGATGATTACAAAGGGGGAGAGATATTCTGATGAGCATATTGATATTATTTGATGATTATGCATCAATACAAGGGGGAGATTACATATTCTCAGGGGGAGATATCATGAGATGACTTTGTATATCTTTTGTAATTGTTCTAGGAAAGGTTAAAATTTCAATTATATATATAGTTTGCTTATATAACACTTGTGATGCAGATAGTCAACTTCAGATCAGAATAGTTGTTTGTCATCATCAAAAAGGGGGAGTGTTGGAAGTCAAGCTAGTGTTGGAAGACTTGCTTCAAACTCTCGTATGGACTTCAAGTACATATCAAGCCATTGTTTTGAAGATAACAACCAACTCAAGATTCAAGCACTCAAGTATCTTCAAGATTCAAGATTGAAGACTCAAGCAAAATATAGCCTAGAAGCCTTTTCCTATAGGACATGTGTAAGGTAATGAAGTTCTTGATATTAAAGAAGTTTAAAAGTCCAATGAGTTTTACTTTTAAAAAGGAGAAGAAAAATGTGTTTTCATGAAAAATTGGTTTTATATCTGAGTTTGTGTGAAAATAACTGATGTTGCAAAACTCTGAATATTTGTATGAATGCAAGAGAGTGTAATCGATTACTTGCTTGAGTTAATCGATTAACTTTGTTGCATCAAAGAAAAATCAGAGAGGTTGTAATCGATTAAATGAACTTTGCTAATCCATTACTTTCTTATGAGAGTAATCGATTACCTTGTTCAAGTAATCGATTAGATTTGTTGCATCATATATTTTCCAGAGGCACAGTAATCGATTACAGGCTGTGTAGTAATCGATTGCATATGTTGCATCACATAATGATAAGAGACTCAGTAATCGATTATTTGATGAGTAGTAATCGATTAAATGAGTTGCATCATATATTGAACAGAAGTGATGTAATCGATTAACCACTATTGGACTAATCGATTACTTGTTTTTCAAATGTATTTAAGAATTTCTATTTTTGAAGGAATAATCGATTACCTTCAGAAAGTAATCGATTACTTTAGCTTTTATTGAAAAACGTGTCAGAATCATTTTGATTATTTCCTGATTTTTTTTATATATAAGATTCTGATTTATTTTATGAAATTCAAAAATGATTTTAAATTTGAATTATTTCCTTTTTCGTTTTAAGAATCAAATCTTTATTTTATTTCGTAAATCGTTTTGATTTATTTTTGATTTTAAAACTTATTTCAAAATCTTATTTGTATTTTGTTTTGATTTTGTTTTACTAATTCTAAATCTTTTTGAATTATAAAAGTATTCTAATATATTCACTCCAACATTACAGACTCAATCCTCTGATATTCATTCTTACGTTTTCTGAAATTCACGTTCTTCTTCTTCTCCAACTTTTCTCTGTTCTGAACGAAAAATCTTTTTGAAGAACTCTAAACCTTGTTGGCCATTTAATCTTATCAAGAAGAACTTCATTATCATAGAAGAGCATATTGTTGTATTAGTTTTTTGAGAACACGAAAAGCTATTGTAATCACTCTCACATTCTTCTATTGAAACCTTAGTGGTTAGGGAGAGAATCCCTTAGTGGATGTGTGATACGTCGTAGGGCGAGGAACCCTGCTGTGTGATCTTGAGGCCCCTGGCGAACGGAGGTAACGCAGAAAAAGGAAAAGAAACCTAATGGGTTATGTCATGCACATTTCACTAGCAGGGATTCAACTTTAGTCGTCAGTTCCCCACTTACTCCCAGTTGAATTCTCCATGGGATCATCATCCACCACTTGGTTATCATCTTCCACTGGGTCCACATCCTCAATGGGGTCCTCCTCCTCCTCCTCCTCATGTGCCGGTTCGGCAGGCACATAAACCGGAGTCCTTGATCGGACTCTAGGGGAAGGACTAGGGTGAGTGGGGACTTTAAAAACAACTCTTTCAGCTGAGGGTGAAGGACTCGGTGGAAGAGTGCATCTTGTAAAACGTCTTGGTGGCGGTGGAGGGGTTTCATGGCGGAAAACAAAATTCGGTGGAATGTGCATGATATACACCATTGGGATCCTTGTCCGTCAGGGACACATTCGGGACCAAGGGTTAGGATGACGGAAGGTAATCTCCAAGTCACCCTCGAATGTGGCCTGATGCTCCTCAAAGTTCCATTCCCCTTAGGGAGTGGTCTCATCTCCATGCACAGCATGTTCCGTGCCATATCCTACACACAAGGCATTAGGAGTGAGTCATAGCTAAATACAATAACATATGAGTATAACAGGGGCTAAAAATAACATACACATATCATCATTTGCAAAAAGAATGCAAGTACATATGCTCAAACTATTTTATCATTCATTAGGTTTCATTAGAGACATGATGCATGCCTACTCCACATCGATGCATCACGGTTCGGTAGACTCGACCTTCTTTTCTGTGAACCTGGGCCAGATATCTACCTTATCCATTGAACCGGAGCGAAATCCATATCATAGTCATTCCGATTTATTGGGAGCTAGCCTTCATAGCACCTTGTGCCATGGCATCCTTTGTTCTATCCTATGCTAGTGTCCCAATTCGAAATTGGAGCAATCTCATTCACCATGCATGATAATGCCATATAGATTTCCATATTTTATTTCTTTCATTATTCTCATCAGCATTCTTAGCAGTACTCTGCCGGATACTTCAATACTCAGATCATTTCCTTTTCCTTAACCTTTCTTTAGTACTTTCAGAAAAAGGCTATCAGCGGCATAGCCACTTTGCGATGGTTTTAGAATTAGCATTAGGAGGTTTCTTGTTTAGTTTGAGTTATTATTTTTCCATTGGGACACCACTAATGGGTTACTTATCAACCAGATGGATGTAATTTCCATTTTGACTCCCATAGGGTAATTTGTCAACCAAATGGATATAAAATTTCCGTTGGGACTCCTGTGGAAAAATTATCAACGCTGAATAAAATTTCCAGTAGGACTCCTCCAGGATAATTATCAACCAAACGAAATTAAGTTATGCCACTGGGTGAAATCCTCATAGTGGTCTTCAGAATTTAACAATAATCTTGATGAAAAGTATTAATTTCTGATAAATAAAAAAAATAAGTGTTTCCTTCAATTTTCTTCAATCCACTCGAGTAATTCATGAACCACTCGAGTAGTTCATCCAAAAATACTCGAGTCTTTATAGAAATACTCGAGTTGTTCTGCATTTTTCCAGAATACTCATGTCTTGCTAGAAATACTCGAGTCTTTTTGCTGCATCTGCACCAGTTTTGCTGCAATTTTAGCACCAAATCGTGATTCTTGCTTGCTTATTCCATTTCTATGCAAAACAGAAGTTCAAACTTATAAATTAAACATGTTGCAAGAATCAAACATAACCAAAACAACAGAAAACAGAATCAAACTACAGAATTGTACAAAACATTGAAAATGTCCATTTTAACATATGAAATTCATTTCTACTCGATTTTTAATTCATGCAACAATTTAGTGAGCATTATCAGTTCCATATTAAAATGTTTGAACATTAAAACCATGGGTTTCTGACCTCTAAGTCAGTTTCCCAATTCGAGTTGCATCCCAAATGAACCTTTAAGGGTTCCTACATTTCTAGCTTGTCATTACTCATTCTAGCATTTAGATAACTCCTCCCATACCTTAACGATGCTAAAGAAAGTATGGATTGAAGAAGAAAGGGTCTGAATCGAATTCCTTGATTTTGCACTTGTGCAAAACAGTTGCACTAGCTAACTTTGGCCACAAATTTCAGTATGAATAAGACATGAAAAAGAACGAAACAAGTTAGCTTAAGCAACTAGGAATTTCTATCTTTAATCAGAGACAAATTTGGAATCAAGAGGGTTCCTGGATTTACCAAACCAATTCGAGAAAGAAGGGTAGTTGACACTGAATTGTGCTCTGTTTTAGCAGCTTTGAATACTCAACTTTGAAAGCTTAGAACTTGATCTACAGGAAGTGTTTTTCGATGGGACTGATTTGAAATAGAACTCCATTTTGTGTTTTGGTTTCACGGGAATTTGGTGAGAATTGAAGGAGAACAGAAGGATCATAGATTGCACCAGAAAATAGGAGAAATTGGGTAGAAATTCGGGTTTGAGAGATTTCAATGAGTTTCCAGCTTCCCCACATGCATATTTATAGTTCTAGATTACCTTCCCACGAAGTAAGGTTAAGCTCTGAGCTTGGAACTAAATGGAAACGAGTTTTTGGCTTAAAATTGTGTTGAAACCGACATTTATTTTCTGCAACACTGCTCGATCTACTCGAGTCTTTCCCAAAAGACTCGAGTCTTTCAACTAAAAATTCAAATTTTCCTAAGTATCGGTTACGGTACTCGAGTCTTCCAAGATCCACTCGAGTCTTCTGACCGAATTTCAGGAAATTCATTATTTTATTAAATATAATAATATTCTTTAAAATATTTATTTATTTTATTTATTATGAAAACATTGGATCTTACACAAATCATCACTCAAACCCATTATCTGTAATTATTGCGGACATTTGGGTCATATTTCTCATTTGTGTTTATATAAGAAAAATTATTATCTGAGAAATAAAATGAAATGGGTTCCAAAGGTTTCTAAGGAATCCAAGTCTAATCCCCCTGGACCCAAAATGAGATGGGTACCAAAAGGCTCTCATTGTAACAGGAATATACTGAATCATTTACCCAAGGAAGAACCAAGAGAAATTAAGAAAGAAAGATCATTCAGGAAAATTCACAGAATGACAAAAGAAAGATGGGTTGACCAAAGGAGGAACAAGCCATCAAGGACCAAAGCATTCTCAAGTAGAAATGGAAAATTCACTACGGTGAAAAATCAGAAAAGGAAGCAATGGTCCAGAACATGATCATCCTGGCACAAAAGGTCTGAGGTAAATAAGTCATATCCCTATTATAACCATGATTATACAAGAGTGTACTTTGATTATTCCAAGTTTTATCTGTTTTGAAAATAAATCATGTGTGGTAAAAATCTGTTTTAAAATATTTTGTCACATGATTATCAAACCTTGGCATAGCAGTGTACCTCATTCATAATATGGTATTTAGTGCAAACTTGACTTGTTTAAGTTAGCATTTAAATTCATAATATGTATGAACTTGTTATAATTCATAGTTATATAAGGCCTATATGACTTTGAGTATTACCCTGTATTATCATATGGTTGATATTCATTCAAATATTAATTATCTTCCCACAAAAAGGGTTATATAGCTCATATGGTTTATTGCATAGGACACTTTGTTTAATCTGTGCAATATTACATATGCAGTTAGTGATAGATTTGCTAAAAATTCTTTGTACAAATGCTGCATGGCAAAGGCGTAAGCTAGGGAAAATGTTACAAAACTGGCGTGTCACCTATGTGCAGGTGCGTGCTTTGCTTGTTTTCCATTGTATACTATGAACTTCCCCTCCCCCCTTTCTCTTTCGTATGTTGTAAAGTTTTTTTTTTTGCTCTTAAGTTGAGAGTTGCTTTTTCCTCTTATTAGTGAATAATATAGTCAGTACAAGACAAAGAAATGGATCAATAAAAGCTTCCGTATCTTAATTCATATCTGTTTAAGAAAGTTTTTGGGGGTTCGAGTTATGCCATTTGTCTCCTTTTGTTTCTTGAGTTACTCTACTCTACTCTCTCTCTCTCTCTCTATCTCTATCCCCCTCTCTCTCCTTTTATTTCTTGGTAACTAGTTTGGATCTAAGACTTGGAAACTAGTTGTCCTTATAAATTGAAAATTAACAGAAGACAAAGTCTTGAAGCAGGGGTTTATGCTCGAGTCAGTGCAGAAGCTGCCAACAACATGCATGCTAAGAGAACATGGAAAATGATTTGTCTTCTCATATTAGTTTATGTTACATTGTTGGTACATTAGTTTATGTCAATGTATTTTGAGATAATAGTTTATGCCATTGGTGGCTACTTAAGTTTTATGTTAATGTGTTTTGAGATATTGGACCCTTTGTTTCATGGCAATTATTGGATTCTCTGATTTTGGAATTTGATGTCTAGCCATTTTATTTAGTTTAATGCTGTTTTTTAGACTTTGCAGCAAGAAATTTAGAAAAGAAAACGACAGTGACGAAATAAAAACGTCACTATTATTTAGTTGTAGCAAATAACAGGGATTCCAGTTCAAAAAAAAAAGCAAGCAATGTTTAAGATTCCGGTTCATAAAAAAATTTAAAAAAAAAATCCTATCATTTACGATTCCGGTTCATAAAAAAAAGCAAGCAATGTTTAAGATTCTGGTTCATAAAAAAATTTAAAAAAATCCATCAAATACGATCCCGGTTCAGCTCAATTAACGATCCCGGTTCAGTTCAATTTACGATCCCAGTTCCGTGTTTTTAATGAACCGGAAACGTAAATTGTCCTATTTTTAATCCCGCCATATTCAATTCCGGTTCGGAACCGGGATTGAAATTGTTTCGGAACCGGGATTAAAATTGTTTTTCGTAGTAGTGGTTTCAACACATTAAAATCGTGTTTTATGTCTGAGTTGATAGTGTTTAATCGATTAACCACTTTGGTTAATCGATTAACTCTCATTGTTTACAAAGGATTAATCGATTAACACATGAGTTAATCGATTAGTGCCTGAAGGTGCTCTAAATTCTAATCGATTAAGCTAAGTCTTAATCGATTAGTGGCTGAAGGTGGCTCAAAAATTAATCGATTAAGGGACCTCTTAATCGATTAATGCCCTATATTTTCCTTTCTTTCAAGCATTCTAAGGGTTCTAAGCCATTCCTAACACACCCTAACTTATCCTATCATAATACCACTATCTAAGCACCTCCTAAACACCTCTAAACACATACCAAACATCACAATCATCAATTAATAATAACAAACACACAAATCACAATCACGGAAAGATGAAGCGAACAAACAACCAAATTCTAGATTTATCCTATTCTTAAACACTCGATCTAACCCTATAGACCTAAGACAAACCCTATAACCACTTAACCCTAATTCCAATCACCCTCGAGGCATAACCAACAGGGTCGAATTGATCTCACTTGCCTCGCACATTCATTAAACTCCGGAACTCAGTCGAAACGTGAGTCTGGAGGAATTCTTCGAACATGGACATTAGGGTCTATCTTTAAGCTCAAGGCTCTATCCTAGGATCGTTTATCCACTCACACTATTGAGGTCGAAACACTAAATGGCACTTACAAGGGCTCCGGGACTCTTAGGCACCCAAACCTACACAATTCCTATTCACTCAACCTCAACTACACCAATCTACAAACCTAAACCGATTATCCTTCAACTATAACCAACGACTCTAGAACACTTCTCTACCCATCCTAACGATGCGATCACATAAACAAGTATACACATACACACAAGGAAACAAATACAATTACTTATGCCCAGGACTGCACACAAGCACACATATCCATATATAGATACATACTCTAACTTAACCTAAACACACTCACTCACACACACACACATATATATATAAGCATACACATACAAATACCCACACATACATTCATATACTCAAGAATATAATTACAAATACTAATACCTACATAGATAATGTATTTATATAAATATACACATACACTAGGAAAAATGTTTACAAACACTTATACATATACATAGATACTAAGAAAATAGTTGTAAATCATTTTAAACACGTCACTTCGATATACGCAAAATATTCTTAAATATAATTATTAGGTTAATAAAAATGAGGATGTTACAATTCTCCCCACTTATAAGAATATCGTCCTCGAAATTCACTCTTTAAAAAACATTTGAAAAGGAGGGAGGAAGGTTTCGTCAAAAAATCGTTTTGCTTAAAACCTTTTAAATTTAACAAATACTTATAGTTTCAAAAATCATTTAGTTTCAGAGTAAAATCATAATAATAAGATAAAGATTTCTCAAAATCTCCAAAATCTTAAATTCTATCCCCGGTACTCCCCCACTTAAGCTTGGGTTAACTTGGTAAACTCAGACTCAGATTTTCAGTCAGGATAAGGTCATTCTATTTGACTGGTAATGACCTTTGGGTCTACTTGGAAAGGGCTACACCTTTATGATCTTCGAGAACTTCAAAAGGAGGTGGTTTGACAAGGTGAGGTGATCCCCCAATTGTTCATTTTCTCACTAATGGTTTCTCTTCCCAGAACTTGCATAAAAACCAATCAGAAGTTCTCTGACAATTCTTATGCCATGGTTGGTTCTATTCTTAGGATACTTTCTAGTCTTGGTGATCTATAACTATGAAGGTTATTCTCGTTTCTTAGTGTCCTACAAACTGAAGGTATGGTTTACACTCCTATGTTTCTTTGGTTAGGTTTTCTGGTTTTTGAAAGCATTTAACACCCCTAACTTGCAACTCAACTCTGACAACATAGGTTTGGCAATTTCACTAATTACTTTGGCCTCTCTTAACTCTTGGAAGATTGGAGGTACTATGATATCTTACATGTGGGTTTGGTCTTTGATAAGAAGCTTACGGATGGGTATTCGTAAGACACATTTTTACTAAGGTTACTCAAATCATTTTTGCTTGTGCGAACGATTTTTCGCTTGAGCGAAAGTTGCTCAAAACTTTGGGTTCAACTAAAATTCTCACTTGCACTAATCACTAGTTCTTGCTTATTATATGGTTCTACTGTGGACTTTATGGGGAATCAACATTGTAGAGCTTCCGAGAAATACTTTATTAAAACGAGGCAAGGAAAACAAAACTTTACGTATACATATACATGTACACAAACATAAGCATATCGTGCAAATATATACATATACACTATTATTCATATTTTCAAAACTTAGTTTGAAATCTCTTTTTAAAACAATTCAAGAAAACATTTGATATACACAGACACACATATATATATAACATAGTTCAAATTAGTGCAGCAACCTACCGATTGAACTTAAATCCCTGGTTCTGCTTAAATAAAAATCCTTTGTCATTCATAAATTTAATTATTACTATTCGGGGTTTAAGTTCAACTAGTAGGACTCCACATTTGACTTTCGTTTAGTGTTGAAGTTACCGAACTCAATTTAGTAGTGGAAACCAACCACAAGTTCAACATAAACGTTGTTGTGGTTTTCTTGGATTTTAGTCTAACCGATGCCAATTAAGTCACTCGGCGAGATTAGAATCGCGAAAACAATTTATTTGATTTTCATGGTTCCACTCCTAATTTTTGTTCGCTTACTTGACACTGCATTAGTCCACATCCAAATACATTTCGAGGACCTCTTGATTGAATTCGAACCGCTTCCCAACTTAGGTAAAAAGTTCCTTTTATGCTTGCAAATTTCCAATTGGAATAGTTCGGCGGTTTGAATCTGATCGATTAGTTCTCGATTTCTATTTCACTCTTGGTGTCACAACTACTTGAATCAAGCTTAGCAATGGAATTGACCGTTAATTTAATTTAAATATTATTTTTCGTTCTTCTTTGATACTAATCTAATCGATGTGAACTTAGTCACTCGGTTGGATTAGGATCGAAGTCATGACTCATTCAAGTCGAACGGTTCCATTTCTAATCACCATCTATTAAAATTCAGAATTAAATAAATTAATTAAAAGGAGTATTTTTCTGCTGGAAAATAAATAAAAACAATTAACAATGGGTGAATGGTGGTTAGGAACTAGTTTCATTGAATATTTCATTTATTTATTATAAATCAATGCTTTCCATTTAAATCAAAAACTAATTCAGAAAATTAGTAATTTCTGAGGAAACCGCAATTGGTGGTTGGAGAGACAAAGGAATCCTAGGAATACACCTAGAAGGGGGGGTTGAATAGGTGTCTAAGCTACCTTGAAAGATTTTCGAACGAAACAAATCGAAACAATTAAAACAAAATATTTTTGCAATTTTTTTCAGGTTTACTCGAGTATATTTCAGAGTACTCGAGTAGTACTCGATTAAAGACTCGTTTACTCAGAGTATATCTGACAGAAACCAGAAAAATCAAGTTTTCATTCGCATATGAAAATCAATCAATTCACACGAAAGATCAGAGATTCAACGGAAATGATTAACACCTATATTCTTATTGATTAACCTAGTTATGAAAATGATTTTCCCTTTATCAATTTGAGCAATTAAAGATTCAATTCAATCAATTATGAAAAACAATCTTTCTAGGTTTTCAATCAAGAACGCAATCAAATGACTTGAATATAAAGAGTAAGGGTTTAGAGATACGACACAGCGATTTATCCTGGTTCACTTTCACCTGCTTGAAAGCTACATCCAGTCCCCTCTTCAACCAAGAGAGATTCTTCACTATGAGGAATTAGAGTTCTCAAATTACAAGTGATTGCCTCACAAGACTTCCTTCTTGCTAGCCTACAAGAGATAACCGACACCCTTGCCTTGTAATCCTATTGATCTTCTCTCTAATCTAACCTCTACCCCTTGTTGATAATCGACACAACAAGTCTTCAATTGCTTGATGATAATCCACACATCAAGGCTTCTCCTTGCTTGATTCACAATCAAGACTTCTTCTTCTTCAATGAACGTTGCTTGATGATAATCGACACACCAAGGCTTCTTGTTTGTTGTAGTGGCTTGCCTTATTGCAAAGATTACAACTCAATGAATACACATAACAATCCTAATGAATCTCAATCAATAGTTATGACAAATCACACAAGAGATTCAAAGGTTCTTGATCAAAGAATATGAAAATAGAAAAGCTATGATCTTTGAAATTGAGAGAGAATAGAGTGGCTTGATTCTTTGTAAAATGAATATCAAAATGATGGGTTATGATCACAAAGGTTAGGAAAAGGTTTTTATAGAATACCCAAAAGTTATGGCACTTGAAAACTGATTTTGAGAAGTGAAAATCGTATTTTAAAAATCAGTTCAGCAGTGTTTACTCGAGTAAATTGCAGCATACTCGAGTAGTACTCGATTAAACAAACTCATACTCGAGTAAAACTATACTGCACTTGATTAAAACTTGTTTTCTCAAAAACCAACCTTTCCTTTAAAACCTTTAAGCCACCTATTGATTCTAGGTTAAGTGAAAACTCAAATTATGATTAAATCATGACTTATGAATGAGATTCACTACCCTCTAAACAAACTACCCAAATGAAAACCTATGAAGTTTGAGAGGCAAAAGATAAAACAAAAACAATTACACTCAAACTTAAGTCTTCATGAGCTTGTTCTCTCTTCTTGACTTGATGTTTGTTGTTGCTTGTTGAACTTGAACTTGATCATCACATGATAGCTTGTTCAAAACACTTTGTCATTATCAAAACATTCATCATGGAACTTACAATTTCCAGATTCCTCTAATGAAATTACTATTTATTATCCAATTTGTTAAATCCTAATCCCTTAGAAATTTAATCTATTGAATAACCATGATTAAGAACAGTGAATTATCAAGTTATATAATAATCCAAAAGTATTCCTACAAGTTGAATCCTTATATTGTTTAATTGCATGGCCTATTTTAAATCCTAATTTTCCAATTCAGATCTAAAAATCCATAACATGAATTGATCAAGTTCATGCATAACAATAAAAACACAATTAAACACTTGATTTAAAAACTGAAAAACATTAATTCATATAAATAAACTACATAATCAAATCCACCATGTACCTAACACAAGAGGGTTTAGTTACACATCATAGAGAAAAAGAACAAATAAGAATAGAAGTAATTCATTCCTAAATTACCACTAATCCTTGATCTGAATCTCCAGCCTTCAATGGATTCCTCCTCCGAATGCTCTCCAGAGAATGTAATCTCCCTCAAACTTGATACTAATCTCTAATGATGACTTATTATGGCTGCTAATCTCTGCCTAAAACTAATCCTAAAAACATAAATATATAGATAAAATACAAATCCTAATAGAAACCCTCAAAATTGCTCAGAAATTGGCCTAATTGGGCCTGCTCGTGTCATGCGCACCTGGGCGTGTGAAGCAGCACGCCTGGGCGCGCGCTATCTGATGCCAATTCATTACTGCTGCATGCGCGCCTGGGCGCGCCATTCTCGCGCTTGGGCGTGCCAAGGAACTTCCGACTCCGTTTCTCTCCGCTCTTGTGCCATTTTTAAGGTCTTCTTATGCTCTTCTTAGCTCCAATAATATTTTCTCCAAATAAAGCTCCGAAATACCTGAAACATACACAAAACAGATCAAACTGTTCAAAGGATTCTATAAAACTAAAAATTCCTAAAACTAATACAAAATACCTATATTTACAAGAGAAACAAGCCAAAACCATAGCAAAGGGAAGTGAAATTAAGCCCAAAAACATCATATATTAGACCCAAATCAAGCCTGTTGGGACTCCGAACACACATTTCTCGGGGTTCAACCTCATGTTGTGGTTCCTTACACGAGCCAATATTGCCATGAGATCCTGAGCCTGATTTTCTTGTTGTTTACTTTTAGCAATAATGTCGTTGATGTAGACCTCCATGGTTGAGCCGATCATTCCCTGGAAAACCTTATTCATCATTCCCTGGTAGGTGGCTCCAGCGTTCTTGAGGCCAAAGGGCATGACATTGTAGCAGTAGGTTGCCTTGTTAATGATAAAGGTAGGTGGCCGAGTCTTATCAGATTCTGCACGAACGTCTAGATTTGCAAAGTTTACATTTCCTTTCCCGAGAGAGGGCTTCTCCAAATGGGCCTGGTCTTTGCTTTTGAACTTGCCTAAGCTTGTGTTGTAACACTTCCGGGCTGCTTCTTGCTCGGCCTTAACTCTAACCATGTGGTCATCTGTCCCCACGAACTTCATTGCTAAATGGACAATCGACACTACCGCGCCAAACACTTGTAAGAAAGTTCTTCCAAGAATAGCGTTGTAGGCGGCGGGGCAATCGACCACCAGAAATTTGATTATCTCTGTATGAGCTGACGGTTGCTGGCCGAGCGTAACTGGAAGCTGAATTTAACTTAGGGGCTCGATAGTGTCCCCAGTAAATCTGATCAATTCTCCTACGAATGGAGTAAGATTACCTTCCCTCAGTTTCAACACTTTGAACAGAGGCAGAAACATAATATCAGCAGAACTTCCCTGATCAATGAAAACTCGCTTCACCTCATAGTTTCCAATAAGAGTTGTGATGACCATGGGATCGTTGTGACCAAGGAGGATCTCGTCCAGATCTTCATCGTTGAAAATAATCGGGACATTCTTGGCTGACCTTTTGGAGATGGGCTTCTGACTGACGGCTAGGATCTGGTTGATGTATTTTTTTCTGTCTGCTTTTTTCTCTCCTCCTCCAGCAAATCCACCAGCAATGGTATTGACTAGGAATTCATTCGGAGATGGATTGTTTTCAGCAATTGGGTCGGTTTTTTGCCGACCTGAGTTCTTATCATCAGGTGATCTGCTTCTACGGCGTTTATACCTATTAGGGGAGTGTGATCTATTTCTGCCTCTTCGACATGTTGCATCCCTGATGTACTGTTGCAACTTTCCATCCCTGATCATTTCTTCAATCAAATCTCTCAACCAGATGCATTTGTCAGTCGTGTGACCGTAACCTTTGTGAAAGTCGCAGTATTTGGACCTATCACACTGTGAGCCCTTTCTCAAAGAAGGGGGTCTTTGGGCCGAGTGTTAGTCGGTCTGCATCGTTTCACGAAGGATCTGACTGCTGGGAACAGTCAGAGGGGTGTACTCCTTATATTTGTTTCTAGGGGGTGGTCTCCATTCATGATCATTTCTATCAGGTCTAACACCAAACCTCTCGTCACATTTTTGCTTATTCTGACCTTGGGGATCGGTTTTTTGCCGATCGTCTCTAAATTTTTGGCATTTATGAAACTCCTCCAAATTTATAAATTTATTTGAACGTTGTCTGAGCTCTGCCATGTCCTTGGGGGGTTTCCCGATCAGTGACTTTCGGAAATCCCCCACCTGTAATCCTTGAGTAAACAACAGCACGGCAACGCCCGGTTCGAGCCATGGAACTGAACTGGCTTCCGTGTGGAAGCGTGACAAATAATCCTTCAAAGGCTCATCGGGTTTCTGAGTAACTGCAGCCAGTGTATGATCGGATTTAGGTTGGATACAACTGGTCGTGTGCCTATTTAGGAAGACTCTTTTCATTTCTTCCCAAGAGTTTACTGAATTCCGAGGGAGAGATGAGTACCACCGTAATACAGATGGTTCAAGGGTCATAGAAAACGCTCGGCATTTCATCTGATCACCGCCTCCGTAATAGTTCATTGCACCTTTATAAGATACAATGTGATCGACGGGATCAGTTAGGGCGTTATAATGGGGAACATTGGAAGGGCCTAAGTATCCCTGAGGGGTTTCATATGCCATGATATATGGTGTAAAAGGATGTTCGGGGCTCCTTGACTGGGGTCTGTTCTCGGGTTGGCGTCAAGGTGAGGGGGTGGGGGGAGTTGCATCATGGGCATGGGTTGAGGGTTTAAAGGTTGAGTCATCGGGTTAGGGAATTGTTGGGGAGGAGGTTGATTTTGAATGAGTCTTGTCATTGCCTTCTGCTGAAGCTCAGCAGTGGCTTGCCCTTGCTGCTGAATTAGCGATGCTTGTTGTTTCAGAATATTGATCATCTCTTGCTCGCGACTTCGATCAGATGCAGAAGTTGCATAGGTTCTACTAGTGGAATGCGCTCATCGCGAGTCTCCTTGGGTTACCCTACTTGTATTTATCCTAGCATTGGGGGTTACCCTTCTAGGATTGGGGTTGGGTCTGACTTGCGGTGTTGGGGTTCGGTGAGTATCCCTGTCGTGGTGCGCTCTGGTTCCCGTTGATCTAGCCGTATTACGGGTTGGAGGAGCAGAACTGCTAGAATCTCCATGGGTGGAAGGTGGTGGCGATGGAGATGGAGGAGGTGGGGGAGGAAGTAGATTGCGTAAGTTAAGAGGTGGCTGGGGATTAGCCCCAGTTCCATGATGAGATGAATGTGGTGGCTGAGAGTTAGTGCCTCAATGCTGACTCTGTGAATTAGGGGGTGGCAGGGGATTAGCCCCAGTTCCAGAATGAGATGATTGTGGCGGCTGAGAGCTGGCCCCACGATTTTGATTCAAACGATCACGTAGATCACCGGCGGGTTGTTGATCGCTGTTGTTAACGTTTCAAGGCCTGTCGCGGTTGTGCACGATGCGATCGCAGAGATCCCCTGCTTGGCTTCTAGTAAAAACCATTGTGGAAGTGGGAATGATTTTTTATTCAGTTCCCACAGACGGCGCCAATGTAGTGTCCTAGACCAGGAACAGCCTTATGGTTATGGAATCAACCAAAGATCTGATCCCAGTCGAGTTTTAATGTAGGACCTCGTAGGATTTTCTGAATATCCAATTGGGATAATCAGGATCTCCCTTAGTCAACAAAGTGTGTGATAGTGTCAACTTAAGGATGGGGAGAACGTACCTTAGCCCCTATAGCATGGTGGTTCTTATAGGGGATTACCTGATACGTGTGTTCCTGGGCTTTCTGATGAGGCCCGCGAAGAGGAAGTGTTCAATTGGGACTAGTCAAGGTTCTGATAAGGCCACCGTTGATAATCCCGTAAACGTTGAACTCTTATCCTTATCCCATAATCCACCAAGCTGTGCGGGAATATAGGAGAAGCTGTTAGGCTGATTGAGACTGTAAGCGATAACGATAAGGATGAAGATCATGTGCTCGACTATGATCTCGTAAGCCCGTAGCTCTCCTAAGTGTCCCTAACTCGGTGTTATGTGATTCTGACCATAGGGAGGTCGGTGTTTGTTGCTCCTGTGTTCTACTGGTCGGTGTGGAGAGGACTCGGTCGGTCCAGAGTCAAGTCCACTACAGTTCCTTCTAAGGCTATACATGATTTCCTAATGGACTAGACTATTCCTTCGCATTCTCTAAATTCTACAATACATGGAATATAACTAACACAAGGATTACCTTAGGCGAGATCATCTGAATCCTCCACTCGCTGCCCATCTATGACATAGGCCTTCGCTTTCTGAACAGGATGACTTCCTTCAGCTCCTTTCATCCTTGTTGCGTTCACCTCCGGCTTAGAAGCTGAATTGAGACAAGCATTAACATAATGACCTGGTTGGTTGCATCGAAAGCACAGTCCCTTCTTCCTCTATGTATCCAATGTCCAGCAAATACCTCGATGATATCTTCCGCAGTATGAGCAGGGTGAACTATCCTTAGGGTTTACCACTTCAGTGTTGGGAGTGGGGTATGGACTAGACCGATCCTTAGGTTCTTTGTCTTTGATAGGGCCCCCAACCTTCTTCACCCTCTTGTTCTTTTTCTCAGCCGCCCTTTGTTTCTTACTCTTTTCATAAGTACTGGTCATATTGACCAGTTGTGACAGGTTGGCAATATTTTGATACTCAAAGCCATCTTGATTCAGTGCGAAGCCCGGCTTCAAACTTGATGCACTTGCTTCTTTCATCAGCATCTCTGTAGCTTCCTGCATATCTGATCAGATCTTCAAACTTAAGCATACTCTCCGACGCTCATATCCCCTTGAACCAGATGCAGAAAGGCGATCTCCTTCTCTCTACGAACATCCTCAGGGAAATACTTTCCCAGAAAACGGATCTTAAACAGATCCCAAGTGATTGCCTGATGGTCCGCCTCCAAACCCCTTCGCATCTGATCCCACCAGTGTTCCGCTTCCCCAATCAGCATGTATTGTGCCAGTAAAACCTTCTGTTCATCTAGTGGTGCCATAGTGCATAAGATCTTTTCGATCTCTTGCAGCCAGAGTTGTGCTCCATCAGGGTTGAATCCTCTTTCAAACTTTGGAAATACAACTTACATTTACAACATATTCGTTTCATGGACTTAAGTCATTAATTTCACTTGTTCCCAACACTTACTAGTCACTATAATTCATTTTATCTCCGAGTACTTCACCCTTCGAAAGGGTCCCTCATACACGTTTTCTATCCGAGTACTTCACCCTCCCCAAGGGTACCTCGTACACATATCCTACTCCGAGTACTTCACCCTCCGAAAGGGTCCCTCGTACACGCATTCTAAACCGAGTACTTCACCTTCCGCAAGGGTACCTCGTACACGCATCCTATTCCGAGTACTTCACCCTCCGCAAGGGTCCCTCATACACGCTTTCTATCCGAGTACTTCACCCTCCGCAAGGGTACCTCGTACACACATCCTAGTCCGAGAACTTCACCCTCTGAAAGTGTCCCTCATACACGCTTTCTATCCGAGTACTTCACCCTCCGCAAGGGTACCTCGTACAGTACCATTATTACCTTCCTTAGCTTTACTTATCGTTTTACATTTTCTTTCTTATCCTTTGTCATATTTCCTGAGTTTCTATCTCTTTTCATTATTTCCTCTTTATCACTAATTTATTTTATGTTCTTGATTTCTATTTCCATTCCTTATTCTCACTCTATTATTTATTCTCATTTCTCTTTTATTCTCCTCATGAATATTCTACCTTATTGTTATTAATCACTTTTTAATATATTATTTATTTTATAACTCATTACCTTGCTATCTATAAACATATTAACTTACTCTCATAAATCTACAAACATTTTTCCTTCCATTCTCACATACTAATCATTTTAATTGTTCATATCAACTACCCTAATGTTTTATACTCTACTTATTCCTATGCCCCTAGTCATCACTATAACATAAGAGAAACTACATCCTAAGCTAAGGTAATACAACCTCCTTACCTCAAATTGAAGGGAGAGAGAGTAATCAAGCCCTAGTTGTTCCTCCTTGTCCTAGCTGGCCACCTTGGAGTGATCAATAACTAGTGATGATGACTGAACTCGGGCTGAGAATCATATGCAGGGAGTGAGTTTTTGTTCACTTGATCTCAGTAAGGCACAAGTGTTTAAGAGCTTCCATAGGTGTGAAGCTTGAAGATTCTGTGGGAAGGAGAGAGAGAGAGAGAGAGACTTGAGAGGAAGAGAGTATTATGGTGATATGGGGCTTGTATTTATGCTTAGGAGTTAAGGTTGATGATGATCATGATGTTTTTGATGATGGTTGTTGTTGGTTCGTGAGGTTTTGGAAGATGACGATGATGGGGTTCTCAAGCCCTAGAGAGAGAAAGTGGAAAAGATGAAGTTGATATGCGTGGGTGTGTATGGTGCTGCTGTTTGTTTTGTTTTTTATCTTTATATCATGACTTGCTTGAGAGATAGAAAATGAGTGGTGGTGGTTTGTTGGCTTCCTGAGGAAGCTTAAAACGTGTGGCTGGGGTATTGCCCATACTGACACGGGTGCTTAACCGAGGTAAATGATGTGCCTGGGCGCGGCAAACGCTGTAAGAGTCATCTATTTTTGGTGTTGGTGCTCGGCCGAAAGCTTGTAACTCCCTTAAGTGTCCCCATCTCGGTGTGTTATGAATCCGACCAAGATCATGGTCGGTGCTCGTAAACTGAGTGCTACTGGTTGGCGTATGATCGAGTCGATCGGACTGGAGTCATGAGGACTGTGTTTGGATCTCGGTGCTCGAATCCCTGGAGGCACCCACTCGAATGAGATAGGTAAGTCGAAATGCTCGGCGCGTAGAGGCCGAGATACGTTGCGACGATACGACATCGGTTTAGCCTCTCTAACGAGATGCTAGACACGCGGAGGCCGAGACATCTTGACATCGATGCAAGGTCGGTGTGGCCTCACGATGGTCGATAAGAGGCTGAACTTATAATCAGTTGACACCAAGCGACTTCTTGTGGTCGACAGGATATTGCTGAGGTAAGTGCGTATGATCGTCCAACACGAAGCGGCTCGATGTGGTCGGTTGGCCACTGCCAAGGGGTGTAAAACGAAACGAGGTCGTTTCTCATGAGCTCATTGCTAACGGGTCAGTTAAAATCCCTTTAAACCCGAGAAGGCTATGTACGACTTATGATCGGCTGACACGAAGCGACTTGTTGAGGTCGGCTGATTACAGCCGAGGTGTGAGAAGCGTTATGAGCTTGGCTTGTGACTCTGGAAGTCGTTCATTGGTCAGATAGGATAGGATAGGTCGGACCGAGGTCCAATCCACTACACTTCCACCCTCTTATTCTTATGATTTCCATTAATTTCACTTAGAATTATCCTGATTAAATTTGGAACTAAAAATTAGGATGTTACACTTCTTTTTCCAAGTATACCCTTATTTATTGCATTCTCTTTTTTACCACCTATATCTCCAATTCTCCATATTTCTTCAATATAATCTTCACATACAATATTTATTAATACTTTAATTTCTCTCGTGTATGTTATTAATTGAGGCTAATTTGATCGAAATATACATCATTTACTCATTTTTTAATCAAAGAGCCTAATACTTCATTTGTTCTATTTTGTTTGGCATTTTAAGCTTTTTTTTTTCATTCCATATATACTATCTTTTTACAATTCCAATGCATAAACATACTCCCTCCGGTCTTGTTTATTAGCAAAAATAACTACGGACACAAGTATTAAGAAAAAATAGTTAGATGCATTTAGCTTTCTTAAATTCATAAAAAAAAAGTAGACTTGTTTAGTAAACTTGTATTGAGAATGTAACAAAACTTAAATGATTCTACCACTTAATAAAGATATTTTAGGAATGATTATATTGGGTAAAAAAAGTTAGTTAGTTTTTGCTTATATTTAAGACCACTAATGAAGTGTCTTTTTTTGCTTATAATTAAGATTGAAGGGAGTATTTTTTTTTTTCAATTTTAACATTTCATTCAATCATTTGATTTACTCTTCATTAATTATACTTTTATCTCTCTCTCATCTTTAAACCACTATAACACATTTTCTAATAAAAATTAAATGTTACTACAATTATCAATAAGGATTAAATAAGAGCATTTTAAACAAAGTATACATAAAACTTATAATAAAACATTTTCTTAATTTGTGTGTATATTTAAAAGGTCAAACAAAATGAAACGGAGAGAGCAGAACTTAGAACAACATGTTTGGTTACTCGTTATAAAATCAATTTTGGTTCCTAAATTACGGTGAAGCATAAGAAACTGTTAATAACATGGACGTTTCAACACTAATTTTGCATTAACTAACCATAGAACCAAACAAACACTTAATTTTGTGACGGGGGAGTATTGATTTTATGAGAATTCATTAGTTATCGTGTCGCAAAGTGCATTTTGTTTTTCTTCGTGTGCCTTGTGATGCTGCTTGCTGGGTTTGGGAATCAATGGTGAAAATAATATAAAATTGTTTAGAAAAGATTCAAATAATTGTTGCCCCAACGTGCATTTTAATTTATGGTTTCTTGAGATTCTGCATAGTTTGGGTATCACTGTATGAGGCTAGGAATTTCAATGCTCAAAAGTCAAATTGAGCTTTTGCTTCGAGATATGTTATCCTTGAACAGTGAAACCTCACAAGGAATTTTTATTATTTTTTTCCCTCGAATTATAAGCATAACTAACAATTTTTATATTTGTTACGGATATTAGTTGATTGTATTTAATTTTCTCAAATTTATAAAAAAATATATGGATTTTAGGAAAGTAGTATCGGGAATTAAACAAAAATTATTTGAGATTACAATTTTCTAGAAATGTTTTAGGAAAATGACATTGGAAATAAAACAAAAAAGTTGGTTAATTTTGCTTATATTTTAAGGGTCTTGCTGGCACTTGTTAAGATTCCTACATTTAGAAAAACAATCATCAATGCACATAACTCCCTGTCTTGAGAATCTAAAAAAAATGCATTTTTTAATGATTATTTACTACATTTAGCTTCTTAACAAGTGCATCAAAAACAATTGTTAGCATTTGTCATATTTTAAACCAAAAAAAAAAAATACTTCCTCCGTCCCTTAATATAGGGCACCATTTTGGTAGAATTGATGTCCCTTTTTATAAGTCGTTTTAGAATATCTAGGTAGTATTAATGAGTTTATTTCAAATACACCCTCATAATTGCATAGGGGTGATAGGGTAATGATTACAATAGACAGAGAAATAAATAGAGTTGTATAGTTTTTAATATGGGTAGCCTTGGAATGACAACATATTTTTGATAAATTTGAGAGTAATAATTACTTTTCTTAATATGTGTGAATTAGGCAAAAATAACTTATATTAAGGAACAAAGGAAGTACTCCCTCCGTACCAAAATATAAGTCGCTTTGACTTATTTCACACAAATTAAGAAAAGTAATCATTACACTTAATTTTATAAAATAATATGTTCACTTTCCAGATTTACCCCTATTTACATTTTACATTTCTCTTTCCTACTTTAATTAACTCTACATTTTCTTTATCTCTCCTTTAAAGAATTTATTGCAATAGGAAAATGTGAAGTGCAATTATGATGGGTATATTTGGAAACAAAAAATTAATACTATCTAGAAATCTTAAAACGACTTATATTTCGAGACACAAAAGTCTTTATTTTGGTGCCCTATATTTTGGTACGGAGGGAGTATATCTTTTTCCTTATAATTCGAGTAAAAGGGAGTAATACAATACTCATTAGACAATGTGTCATTAATTAATATTGATTTAGAGGAGAATTCATTAATGTTATCGTGTCCCAAGGTGCATTTTAATTTATGGTTTCTTGAGATTCTGCATAGTTGGGGTATCACTACAGTACTTCATCTTGAATTATAAAAAAAAAACATATTTTTCTCTTTTTAAAATATACTCCCTTCGATCTTTATTATAGGGTATACTTAACCGAATTACACATACCAAAAAAAGTGGTTGGTTTTACGAATTCTATGAGAATATATTGTAACATTACAATTTTACCCCTTAACTTTTCTTGGAAAATTTGCACTCATTAATGAACAACAAAAAACACATACTCCCTCCGTTCCATATTATTTGTGACTATGGCCTTTTTAATTTGTTCCAAATTATTTGTCGTTTTAGGAATTCGAGGATGTATTAATTGATTTTTTCCACCTTTAACCTTGTATTAATGTGTTGAAATATGTGAAATGGGTGATAATTAATGTACTTTAAGGGTATTATAGTAAAGTTATCTAATAATTCTCTTGAAAATTGAAGTATTAAATAACTTTCTTAATCCGTGTGAAATTTCTAAAGTGACAATTAAATTGGAATGGAGGGAGTAGATAGTCAAAGCATTTAATAAGGGCAAAAAAGAGAAAAATCAATAAATGATGCATAGAAAATATAGTGACTTATAATTAGGACCAATATAATTTTCTAGAATGTGACATATATATAGGACCGGAGGGAGTAATCAAAATTACTTTATTTAATTCGAAATATAAGCAATAAAAAACATACTTTTTTTGATTTAAAATAAAAGCAAAATTAACTAACTTTATTAAATTTTATTTCATTCCTAATGTCACTTTCTTAAAATATCTCTAGAAAATTGTTATCTTATTTAATTTTTGTTTCATTCCCAATACCACTTTCCTAAAATATCTATATTTTTTTTATAAATTTGAGAAAATTAAATACAGTCAACTAACCTCCTAAATAAACATAAAATTGGTTAAAATTGTTTATAATTCGAGCTGGAGAGAGTAACTAACTTTATTAAATTTTCTTTCATTCACAATGTCACTTTCCTAAAACAAATCTAGAAAAATTTTATCTTATTTAATTTTTATTTTATTTCCTATACTACTTTCCTAATAGTATCAATTAACCTCATTAATAAGTATAAAAAGTGGTTAAAGTTACTTACAGTATAAATTAAGCCCGAGAGAGTATGAGACTAGGAGTTTCAATGCGTAAAAAGTCAAATTAAGCTTTTGTTTCGAGATCTGTTATCCTTGAACAGCGAAAATTGACAAGGATTTTCTAACTACTCCTCCTATAATTATCATTAGACAAGATATCATTAAATTTTTTGGTAGAACTGAAAGGGTATCATTAATTAGTATTGATTTTGATGAAAATTCATTAAAGTTATTGTGCCCCAACATGCATTTTTTTATTTTTATAATACCAACGTGCATTTTAATTTATGGTTACTTGGGATTCTGGATAGTTAATTTATGGTTACCTGGGATTCTGGATAGTTGGGGGTATCACTGTACTACTCTTCCCAAAAAAAATATATTTCTCTTAGTTTTAAATATAAGCAAAATTAACTAACTTTATTAAATTTTGTTTCATTTCTAATGTCACTTTTTAAATCATATCTAGAAAATTCTTATTTTATTTAATTTTTTTTATTTCTAATACTATTTTCCTAAAATCAACCAACCTCCTTAATAAACGTAAAAAGGATTAAAGTTGAGCTAGAGCGAATATGAGGCTAGAAATTTCAATGCTCAAAAGTCAAATTGATTAGGATTTTTTAACTACAACCTTCATCCCTAATTATAAGGTTTTCTTGATAAATTTTACGTTCATTAAAAAAGTAGAATAATTTAGTTAATTGTATTGGAAATGTGAACTTTTGATATGTATTTTCAAAATTACCCCTGTTAATATTATTGGGAATCTAAAAAGTGTTAATTAAATAGGGGGTGTTTGTGGAAAAAAATAATTAATGCTCATTTAAAATTGATAAAGAACCTTATAAAATAGGAACAAAATAAAAGTGTTAAGAAGGTCTTATAATTAGGGACGGAGGAAGTACTACAATTCTCATTAGACAGGTATCATTAATTAGTATTGATTTTGACGAGAAATCATTAAAGTTATCGTGCCCCAATAATGTGCAATTTTTTTTTCTTCGTTTGCCTTGAGATGCTGCTGGCTGGGTTTGAGAATCAATGGTGAAAATAATACTGTTTCTTTTTCATATGTAATGTGTTTTAAGGTTATGTATGAGTTTTAATAAATGATTAAATATTGTAAGGATTTGTTGCATTTTAACTATAATATTACTATAATCATTATTGAAGAGAGAGAAAGGTATTGAAAGTGAAAAGAAGAGTGTAATAAATAGGGATGTATTTGGAAAAATAATATTAATTATGTATTGGGTTTATACAACATGATTTATGAAAAAAAAAAGTACAAATACTAAAATAATATTACATATAAAACGGAGGAGTATAAAATTGTTCAGAAAAGAAGTAAATAATATATTGTTGGGGTGCTTTTTTTTTTTTTTTTTGCTTTGTGTGCCTTGTGATGCTGCTTGCCGGGTTTGGGAATCAATAGTGAAAATAATACTATCTCCGTCTTTAAATATAAAGTTTTTTTGAAAATTTCACGTACATTAAGAAAGTAGAATAATTTAGTTAATTATATTGGAAATGTGAAATTTTGATATGAAATTTCAAAATTACCCCTATTAATATTATTGGAAATCTAAAAAGTGTTAAATAAATAGGGGTATTTGTGAAAAAAAATTAATTAATGATCATTGAAAATTGGTATGAGGCTTTATAAATAGAGACAAAGTAAAATTGTAAAGAGGGCTTTGTATTTAGGGACGGAGGTAGTATAAAATTGTTTTCATAAAATGTAAATAATTGTTGCCCCAACGTGCATTTTAATTTGAGTTGTAGATTACAAACGTCACCTTATATCCCCAAACCCCAATTTTAAAAGTGAAATTACCATAATGCTTAATTAAAAAAAACTAGAATACAAACCTTTTTTTTTATCCCCAAAACCTTTTTTTCTCCAAAAACCCCTTTTTTCATATATCCTATTTATAGAAATTTCTTACTCATTATTTTCTCCAAAAAAAAAAACTTCTTCTTCTCCCTTTTATCACTCAACCTCTCTCTCTCTCTTCTCCAAAAGTAATAGTTTTTTGGCATCCACTTTCATCAAAATCGAGTTTTTGGTGCATCACTGGAGTAGTGTTCGTGTTGGCGATTACGTTGGAACTAAGGTACGTTTGTTTTATAAAAAAAAACTGGACGTACGTTTTCCGACTGTCCAGTCTCGAAAAACCAAATTTCGACTCCGGACTCTCGGAAATCATGCTTAATTTCTGACCCACGTATCTCGAAAAATATAATTTGACTTTAGTGTGTACTATATGATTTCTGAGAGTCTCGAGTTGGAATTTGATTTTCCGATACTGAACAGTCGGAAAACATACGTCTAGTTTAAAAAAAAAGTACTTTAGTGGCAACGCAATCGCCAACACGAACACTACTCCAGTGATGCACCAAAAACTCGATGTTGATGAAAGTGAATGCCAAAAAACTATTACTTTTGGAGAAGGGAGAGAGAGGTTGAGTGATAAAAGGGAGAGGAAGAGGGTTTTTTTTTTTTTTTTTTGAAGAAAGTAAGGAGTAGGAAGTTTCTATAATAGGATATATGAAAAAAGGGGTTTTTGGAGAAAAAAAGGTTTTGGGGATAAAAAAAAGTTTCTATATGAAAGTTTCTATAATAGGAATTTTTCAATATGACAGATAAAAAGAAACAAAATAACTCTCCAAAAAACGACACTTAAAAAGGAACGGAGGGAGTACTATACAATTCTCATCAGAGAATGTATCATTGATTTGTATTGATTTTGATGAGAATTCATTAAACTTAAACGTGAATTGTAATTTATGGTTCTTTGGGAATTTGCATAGTTGGGTATTAGGCTAGGAATTTCAATGCTCAAAAATCAAAGAGAGCTTCTGTTTCGAGATTTATGTTTCGAGGTCCTTTGGAATTTATTACTCCCTCCGTTCCTATTTATCTATCATATTTCAAACAAAACACGTCCATTAAGAAATCCAATCATTACTCAAATTTCCAATGCATTAATTATGTTTTTTCCTACTATACCCTTTCTCTCTCTATAATCATTAATTTTTCTCCAATACTTACATAAACCAAGACATATTAAATAGGGGCAAACATGGAAAATAACATTTATTACACTCTTGAAATCCTCAATACGACAGATAAAAAGAAACAAAAAATCTCTTCAAAAAACGACAGATAAAAAGGAACGGAGGGAGTACTCCCTTTGTTCCACATTATCTATCAATTTAGCATTTTTAACTTGTTCGAAATTATTTGTCGTTTTAGGAAGTCGAGGATGTATTAATTGATTTTTTCCAACTTTAACCTTGCATTTAATGTGTTGAAATATGTGAAATGAGTGATAATTAATGCACTTTAAGGATATTATCATTGTAGGGTTAACCAGTATTAGCAGCACTTAGTCCCTACGGGAAGAACTCTGGCCGAGTACAAGATTGGCATATCAAGAAGCCCACCTGACCTCCGCACAGGTCGGAACTATACCAGTTAACTCGACCTCGGACTAATCAGGAGTTGTTGGCTTTAACAGACCTTCCACAGGTCAAACGCTCCTCAACCGACTTGATGTTCATCAGTTCGGACCCCCTCATATGGTCGCTGACCGACCGTACACTCAGCCTCCACTAGGAGTACCTCGAGTGGCCCAACTAGGGATGGGTGGGCATTCGTCCGACCTCGGGACGTCGTACAGGTCATGTATCACACACCGAACATCCTTAAACAGGCTAGACATGAGAATGGAAATGCTGATCTGTCCAGGTTCAAGAATACTAAGAGTTACCCTAATTTAGGGAAAATCCCAGATATTTTGCAGATATTCCCTGAACATGATGTCAGCATGTAAACCCTAAAGGGCCTCCCCTTTGGGCCCTATCCGTTAGACCCTATAAAAGGCATAATGCTGCCTAGGGTTCAGGTACGTTCTCTCATCCCTAAGTTGTCACTATTTAACACACTTTATTGACAGAGGGAGACACTGGGTATTCTTACTGAATATATTCAGATATTTCCATAACCGTCACACAGAAACCCCTAATCTTACTCAAATTTCAGGACCACTAGTCATTGGTCTTGAGGTCTCCAAGGTCAGGGACATTTCCTATTTTTCTGATCCACTACATTGGCGCCGTCTGTGGGGATGACAAACTTCGATCCCCATCCACGCTGAAATAGCAACAAAAACCCAAACGTTCTCCATTTCCTCTCCTTTTCAACAAGATGGCTGACAACGTGAACACTAATGGGGGTCGTGGAGGCTCCTCTCGTGGCCATTCAGGATTTAGGGGACAGGGACATAGAGGCCAAGTGGAACCTTCCTTCCGTCTTGAAGCCATGGAAGCTCCACCACCACCTCTTCAGGATAGCGCTGCAGAGGGGCATGGCCCCGCCAAAAGCAAGCCATAGCTCACCCTCAACAATAGTTTGTGGAGGGGCTAACAACCTCTGATGATGACACTGCCACCTCAAAAATGCTGCCCCCCCAGGCCACCGGCACCACCTAGGTTTCGCCCCTCGAGTCTTGACGGGAGGAGAATGGTTCCTCCGCCCACTCACTTCGCTGCCATTGAGGTAGCCACGGAGCGAAGACCAGCAAGGACCTCAGACCACTGACCCCACTCTCGAGAGGAGCCACGGTGGTCAGATATGAGGTTCGGAACCTTGTAGAGGGGGGCGAGGACGGAATGGTCTGAGGACCACTCTCGACTGTCTGCAGGATCTGCCAAGGTCACTAATGAAATCATGGATGTTTTGAAGCTTCACACAGCCATGATTTAACGTCAAAACCAGGTTATCACCGACCTGCAATAGACCACAATGGCGCAAATTGTGCGTGCTAACCAACATGAAAGCCCAACACCTGTGGGAGGACCTAATGAGGACTTACCACCGCCTTCACCACTCCATCCGACCATGCCACCACCGCAAAAAATCTCTCCCTCTTTCCCCAACACCTTCCCAACCTCTGCTACCCACCTTGAACAGCATCTGATTGGGCACTCTTGCCACCCAGGGCACCCCTTCTCTGACGAGATCATAGCCTTACGAACACCTCAGCAGTATCCATGATAGGCTAACGACATTCAAAGGTACACTGGTAGCACCGACCCTGCCAACCATATTGCCAACTATGAGTCAGCGATACTGTATTACGGAAGCGAGGACGACATGAAGTGCCGAGCCTTCCCACTGACACTTGACGAAGCCGCGTTGACTTGGTTCAGCACTTTGCCACCAAGATCCATCCGATCTTGGGACGAACTAAAGCACGCCTTCCTCAACAGGTACTCCACCAGTCTGGCACCCCCGAGGTCAGACCACATTGTGACAGCGGTCACCCAGAAATCAGGGGAGATGCTGAGAGAGTATCTTACGAGGTTCATGAATGAAGCCGACAAGATACATTCGTTAGAGGCTGGGGTGTCGATCCTTCCGTGCCTCCAGGGACTCCTTCCCGGTGAATTCCAAAACTCTTTAATTGGGGAAATCCCCCAAAAGCATGAACGAGCTCCGCGATAGATCGCTGAAGTTCGTAAACAGGGAAGAGTTCCACCGAGGACAAGCAGCACGCCTTGCGAAAAAGGACCAAGCAGAAGGGCCGAAAGAAGAAAGAACAAGGGAAAAGAAGGAAAAAAGGGGAAAGAAGAATGACAACCCCCATGGAAGATTCGATGAGTATACTCCACTCACTGCCTCAAGAAGCCAAATCTTGAGGGAGACGATGACCACGGAGTTGAAGGGCGTCACGATGCCTCCGACCATGAGGAAAGGGTATCAAAAGGATAGAACCAAGTACTGCGAGAACCACGGTGGGTATGGACATATCACCGACCAGTGCACCTGGCTCAAGGACCTAATTGAACAAATGGTCCGAGATGGGCAGCTCCGCCAATACACTAGAGAGGGAAAAGGAAGAAAGAGGAAGGAATCATCAAAGCAGAGGAGTGGATCTCCTCCCATGAGAGAAAGGGAGAGGAGCCCCACTCCCCAAGAAACACCCGCCGACCATCCAAAAACAAAGTAGCAGGAAGATGACGCCGAGGATTCTCCAGGCAATTACTTGGTCACAGTAATAGCGGGGGGATTCGGCAGTGAAGTCGAAAAAGGGCGGACCGGAAATGGTACGTCAATCAAGTGTTATTCGTGACCAAGAGACCAGAGAAAATGGAGCAGAGAGGAAAGAATGTTCTCTTGTGTTTTGGGGACGAGGATTTAAAAGGTATCCTGTCGAATCATGACGACCCCATGGTCATCACCGCACGAATTGGTAGGTACCAAGTCAAAAGACTTCTGGTTGACCAAGGAAGTTCGGTAGACATTATCTTCCTCCCTGCCTTAAAGGAGATGAAGCTGAGTGTATCCGACCTCACGCCAACTGAGGGACACCTCATTGGCTTCACAGGAGACTTATCTATCTTCCAATCTGCATGGGGACAAGGACATCAGCTTGAACGGAGATGGTTATGTTTGTCGTGGTCGACTGCCCTTCAGCCTATAATAGCATCTTGGGCAGACCATGCCTCTTCTCGTTCCGAGCTGTAGTCTCCACGGTCCGTTTGGCAATGAAATTTGTTGGGGCCGATGACCAGATGGTCATAGTCCGAGCCAATCAAGGAACTGCTCGCAAATGTTGCAATGTGAGCTTGAGCAAGACCAAAGACCGGCAAAAGAGCAAGCAATCATTGGTTGCGAGCAAAGCAACCGGAAGCCGGGTCCCGCCGAAATCACCAAATAAGAATCAAGAAACAAAAGCAACAACAAGCCGAGAAAAAGCTTCGGCAAGCCAGTAGCTCTGCTAAAAAAACTCGCAAGAAGAATTAGTCTTTGGCACAACTCAATCAATCCTAGGCACAACTCAATCAAACTCTAGCACAGCAACTCAATCAGATTCTGGCAGAGTCTTAATCAAGCACTGAAAAGATCAAAATAAAGTAGGCTGAATTGAAAGCCCCTAGTTGGCAGCTTCTAGAATAATCAAATCCCAACCCCATATCCCTTTTTCCATTTCCCATACTACTACGATGTACTCGTAACAAGTATCACGAGAAAGAAGTCTTTAGGTTTGGAGTGCATTCAGACTAATTTTGTAATTCATCCCCATCAGTAAAAAGTGATTTCAATCTTTCTCTATATGAACTCGTGTTATTACATACTTTTCCTTATGCTCAGTAGGTCACTGACGTATAAAGCGAAACATTATACATAGCTCTCAAAGGAGTACTCAATGACGAGTGTATAACAAAGCAAGTACAACGATGCCCGTGCAACAATCTAGTCATTCAACATGACTAACGCGCTAGTCTAGACATTTAACTATGGCTAAAAACGTGCAATCAATCGGGATCGAGAAGCTAACCTCGGCCAAAGGTTTGCGTTTCGAGTTCTTAAACATTATAACAGTTCATAAACAGAGAAAGTCCATTTACTTATAAACAGGCCTTAACAGGCTTACAATGGGTTTGTACAAAAAAAGAAAAATTACAGTTTCGCTCGAAGGTATCACTCCTTGGCATTGGAGAGGATAATGGAAGCTCGGTTGAAGGCGGCAGCGGCTGCGGGGTTGAGGGGATCAAGAAGGTCGGGAGCGTTCAGGTCTACCTCGGTTTCGCTTTGGCGGTCGATCAACCTCCCGTTCTTCACTTGAAAATAGGGATCAGCCCCTAAAACTCTCAAGTCGAAATCAGGGTTAAGCAACTTCAATTGTTTGATCACATTCAGAAACTGGTTGTGGGTTCGCTCCCAGCACCACAAATTTTGTTCAGCATCAATCTTATGTGGCCCTCATCTTCGCCAACTGATCCCGCAGGCGAGCATTCTTTGCGGAAAGTTTTTGGGAAGACTCACCAGAAGACTTCTCTAAGGAAGCATAATCGGCCTAAACCTTTTCTTGTTTCTCCCGGTTAAGGCGATTACGCTCCTCCAAGTCAGCTCGAACATACCTTAGCTTCTCCCGAGAAAAGCGCTCCTGCTCCCCCAAGTCGGCTTGAGCTTTCTTCAACCTCTCATCAGAAGATTTCTCCAAGAGAGCGTAGTCGGCCTGAGCTTTCTTCAACTTTTCCTAAGCTAGGCCCTCTCGCTCTTCCAATTGCCGAATAGAGTTGGCTTGCTTCGTCTGAACCTCGGTCAGCCTCATTATTGTTAGATCCAGTGAGAAGGTTTTGATAATGACAAAGGTTTACAAAGGTTTTGAACAAGCTACAAATGGTTTGATCAAGCTTAAAGTTTGAAGAAGTTCAACAAACAATCAACACTCAACATTGATGAAGAGAGAGCAAGCTCATGAAGACTTAGTTTGTGTTTTATTGTAATATCTTTAGCCTCTCAAGTCTTTTATTTTAATGAGTTTGGGTAGAGTCATTAGAGGGTACTGAATCTCTATCAAGGTCATGATTATATTATAATTTGAGTATTCACTTAACCTAAAATCAATAGGTGGCTTAAAGGTTTGAAAGGAAAGGTTTAGTTTTGAGAAAACAAGTTTTTAATTGAATTTAGCAGTGACTAATCGATTAATGTGTTAGGGTTAATCGATTAACATACATGTTACAGTGGTTAATCGATTAAGCCATGTGTTAATCGATTAACACGTGCAGAATCAGTTTTTAAAATAAGCTTTTCAAGGCAAAATCAATTTCTATTGTTTTCTAACTTTTGGGTATTCTATATAAACCTTTTCCTAATCATTGTGATAATCAAGAATCATTTTTCGTACACATTTTTACTAAGATCAAGCCACACTATTCTCCCTCACTTTCTCAAGATCAAAGTTATTACTTTTACATTCTTTGATCAAGAATCTTTGAATCTCTCATGTTGATATTTTCATAGCTTTTGAAAGAGATTCATAGGATTGTTATTTTGTTTTTCATTTGAGTTGTAATCATTGCAAAGAAGGCAAGCTATCTACAACAAAGGAAGTCTTGGTTGTAAATCAAACAAACAAGCATTTGGAAGTCTTGTTGTGATAACAAGCAATTGGAAGTCTTGGTGTGAGGCATCATCAAGCAAGTGGAAGACTTTGAAGAATCTCAAAGCAATTGGAAGTCTTGTTGAGGGGAATTGACAAGCAAGGTTAGAGGTTAGATTAGAGCATCAATAGGATTGCAAGGCAAGGGTGTGGTATCTCTTGTAGGCTATCAAGAAGGGAGTCTTGAGAGGCATTTACTTGTAATTTGAGAACTCTAATTCCTCATAGTGAAGAATCTCTCTTGGTTGAAGAGGGGAATGGATGTAGCTTTCAAGTGGATGAAAGTGAACCAGGATAAATCACTATGCAGTATCTCTAAACTCTTAACTCTTTACATTCAAGTCATTTCAATATTGTTCTTGGTTGAAAACCTAGAAAAGATTGATTTTCATAATTGATTGAATTGAATCTTAATTGTGAAAATTGATTTTGGGAAAATCATTTTCATAACCTAGGTAATCAATAAGAATATTGGTGTTAATCAATTCCGCTTTATCTCTGATCATATGTGTTAATTGATTGATTTTCGTATTTGATTAAAACTGAATTTTCATCAGATACTGTTCAGATTAATCGATTAAGTTGATTGTTAATCGATTAATTTTTAAGTTGCTTTCGTCATTAATCGATTAGTACCTTAGTTAATCGATTAGTTTGAAAGTAAGCTTCGGCATTAATCGATTAATACTGAAGTTAATCGATTAATCAGTACATTTTTGTAAAAATCATTTTGTTTTAATCATTTTGATTTGTTTCTTTCGAAAATCTTTCAAGGTTTCTCTAACACCTATTCAACCCCCCCTTCTAGGTGTTCTCCTAGTGTCTCCTAGTTATTTCACCCACCGATTGTAGTTCTTACAATTGGTATCAGAGCTCGGTCGAAAGACACGAGCATAGAGCTTTTTCGTTAAGATCCTTGAGGAAACTACAATCGGTTCTACGAATCCCTTTGGTGGTGAAGGTGCTTCAATTAGCCGCCCTCCTATGTTTGGTTGAGAGGGTTATGCTTATTGGAAAGTTAGGATGAGAATTTTTATAGAAGCCATAGATATGAACATTTGGGAAGCCATTGAGAATGGTCCTCATATTCCCTCATCTCTAGTAGAAGGTGTATCTAAACTAACCCCCAAAGATAAGTGGATCGATGATGATAAAAGGAAAATTCAATATGATTTAAAAGCTAAGAATATCATCACCTCCGCTCTATCTTATGATGAGTTCTTTAGAGTCTCTCAATGTCGTAATGCCAAAGAAATGTGGGACACCTTGCAAGTCACACATGAAGGCACTAGTGAAGTTAGGCGTGCTAGATTAAATTCTTTGATGCATGAATATTAATTGTTTCGTATGTTGCCTAATGAATCTATATGTTTTATGCAAAAAAATTTTACTCATATTATTAATCATCTCATTGCTCTTGGAAAAACTTTCATGAATTGTGAACTTGTTAACAAAGTTTTAAGATGTCTAAGTAGGGAATGACAACCTAAGGTTACCGCAATTGTTGAATCAAAGGACTTGGACAACATGGACTTAGCTACACTTTTCGGAAAGCTTCAAGAACATGAAATGGAGCTTGGACGTTTGCATATGCATGAAGAGTCAGATAAGTACAAGGAAAGAAAAGGAATTGCTCTTAAAGCCAAAAGTTCATATAAAAAGGAAGAGAGTTCCAATAGTGATGATAATGAAGATTCCGATTCGGACATTGATGAAGAAGAGATGAAACTTCTACTAAGAAATTTTAGCAAGCTTCTAAGGAGAAAAGGAAGGTTGAACAAAGACAAAAGTAAAGAGAAGAATCCCCCATACCACAAGACCAAGACAACAAAAGAAGGAATAGTTTGCCATGAATGTGGAAAGCCCGATCATCTCAAGTACTCATGTTCTAAGTATCTCAAGAAGAAGGAGAAAGAGAAGAAAAATGCAAAACACAAAAGGGCATACATAGTTTGGAATAGTGATGATGAAGAAGTCAAGAAAAGCACAACTAGTAGTTCTTCGGATGATGAAGAAGCCGCTTGTCAACTTGATAGCTCTAGTAAATGAAGAGGAAAGTTCAAATGATGAATCAAGTGAACAAAGCGACGAAAGCGATGTAAGTGAAACTAAATCCGAAATTTCTTCCAAGTATGAAATTTTATATAATGCTTATGAAGAAATGCATGAACATCTTAAGAAACTAGCTTTGAAAAACATTGAAAGGAAGAAGCTCATTTTGAAACATCAACAAGAGATTTTAGAACTTCAAAAACAAGTTGATGAGCTTAATCTTCAAAATGAAACTCTTGATCTCATATATGCTAGTTCTTCTTGTGATTGTGCTAGTAGATTGAATATTGTGGTTGATTGTGAGAATTGCAAGTTACTTAAAGATGAAAATGCTATTTTGAAAAATAAGCTTGCAAGTTTCACAAATGGTGATATTAAATTGCGCACTTTGTTAAATTTTCAAAAAGAAAATTCAAACAAGTTTGGTTTGGGTTATACCAATGCTAAGAGTAAGTCTCATAGAAATGTTGTTGATTTTTCTAAAGATGATTTTTCAAATGCACCAACATGTTTCTATTGTGGCACTCATGGACATACTTCAAATGTGTGTTATATTAAAGTGCATGGTATACCTAAAGGAAATTTTGTTTGGGTTAAGAAGGGTGAGAGTCCCTTAACTAACGAAAATGGATCCAAAACCATTTGGATACCAAAAGGCAAAGCATGATTGTTTTGTAGGTGTGATTGAAGAGCAAAGAACCTACAAGTGTTATTCGTTGATTTGCTTCTTCAATTCTCAAACGAAGTCCTACAAATTGGTACAATTGATATTGTTGGATTTTCACAATTGGTACTGTTTTTTTTACAATTGGTATTACTTCTTTATAATCTTAATTGGTATCATTATGTGATCATTATTTGTTTATCATGCTATTGTGATTATTGTAATATTTCTTTACAATTCATATCTTACTTTGTTAAGTGATATGACTTTCTAGTTACAATTGGTATTATATTTCATTGTTATATTTCTTTCCAATTGTTATCACATTTCAAAGTATGTTTCATTAGTTTTACATTTGGTATAATTAATTGCAATTGGTATCAATGTTGTGAAGAAATGATCATTGACTATCTCTTATTTTGGCTTAGAATTTTATATTTCAATTGGTATATATTATTACTTTTTGATAATGCCAAAAGGGGGAGAAGAGGTTGTTTTGTTTGTTTTTATATAGGTTGAGCAAAGTTGTTGAAGATAGGGGGAGAATCAAGCTTATCTCAATTCGATTTCAAATGTCAAAAGCATTTATTGAGGGGAAGCAAGAATCTCACCAAGTGCTAAAATGGTTCAAGTATCAACAACTTCAAAGAACTTCAAACAATTTCAAAACATGGTTTGTCCTTTTCAAAAAGGGGGAGATTGTTAGATCCAGTGAGAAGGTTTTGATAATGACAAAGGTTGACAAAGGTTTTGAACAAGCTACAAATGGTTTGATCAAGCTTAAAGTTTGAAGAAGTTCAACAAACAATCAACACTCAACATTGATGAAGAGAGAGCAAGCTCATGAAGACTTAGTTTGTGTTTTATTGTAATATCTTTAGCCTCTCAAGTCTTTTATTTTAATGAGTTTGGGTAGAGTCATTAGAGGGTAGTGAATCTCTATCAAGGTCTTGATTATATTATAATTTGAGTATTCACTTAACCTAAAATCAATAGGTGGCTTAAAGGTTTGAAAGGAAAGGTTTAGTTTTGAGAAAACAAGTTTTTAATTAAATTTAGCAGTGACTAATCGATTAATGTGTTAGGGTTAATCGATTAACATACATGTTACAGTGGTTAATCGATTAAGCCATGTGTTAATCGATTAACACGTGCAGAATCGGTTTTTAAAATAAGCTTTTCAAGGCAAAATCAATTTCTATTGTTTTCTAACTTTTGGGTATTCTATATAAACCTTTTCCTAATCATTGTGATAATCAAGAATCATTTTTCGTACACATTTTTACTAAGATCAAGCCACACTATTCTCTCTCACTTTCTCAAGATCAAAGTTCTTACTTTTACATTCTTTGATCAAGAATCTTTGAATCTCTCATGTTGATATTTTCATAGCTTTTGAAAGAGATTCATAGGATTGTTATTTTGTTTTTCATTTGAGTTGTAATCATTGCAAAGAAGGCAAGCTATCTACAACAAAGGAAGTCTTGGTTGTAAATCAAACAAACAAGCATTTGGAAGTCTTGTTGTGATAACAAGCAATTGGAAGTCTTGGTGTGAGGCATCATCAAGCAAGTGGAAGACTTTGAAGAATCTCAAAGCAATTGGAAGTCTTGTTGAGGGGAATTGACAAGCAAGGTTAGAGGTTAGATTAGAGCATCAATAGGATTGCAAGGCAAGGGTGTGGTATCTCTTGTAGGCTATCAAGAAGGGAGTCTTGAGAGGCATTTACTTGTAATTTGAGAACTCTAATTCCTCATAGTGAAGAATCTCTCTTGGTTGAAGAGGGGACTGGATGTAGCTTTCAAGTGGATGAAAGTGAACCAGGATAAATCACTGTGCAGTATCTCTAAACTCTTAACTCTTTACATTCAAGTCATTTCAATATTGTTCTTGGTTGAAAACCTAGAAAAGATTGATTTTCATAATTGATTGAATTGAATCTTAATTGTGCAAATTGATTTTGGGAAAATCATTTTCATAACCTAGGTAATCAATAAGAATATTGGTGTTAATCAATTCCGCTTTATCTCTGATCATATGTGTTAATTGATTGATTTTCGTATTTGATTAAAACTGAATTTTCATCAGATACTGTTCAGATTAATCGATTAAGTTGATTGTTAATCGATTAATTTTTAAGTTGCTTTCGTCATTAATCGATTAGTACCTTAGTTAATCGATTAGTTTGAAAGTAAGCTTCGACATTAATCGATTAATACTGAAGTTAATCGATTAATCAGTACATTTTTGTAAAAATCATTTTGTTTTAATCATTTTGATTTGTTTCTTTCGAAAATCTTTCAAGGTTTCTCTAACACCTATTCAACCCCCCCTTCTAGGTGTTCTCCTAGTGTCTCCTAGTTATTTCACCCACCGATTGTAGTTCTTACAATTATTTCATCTTTATACTTGGCTTCTCGATCTATAAATGTCCGTCTCTTTTCCCACTCCTCGGCTGAGATGGAGAAAGAGATCTCATTAGCATGATTGACCATACTGTACATGAGGCTGGCACCACGAAGCATGTACTTCTCCATCAGGTTGGCCTCTTGTGATAGAGAGAGCCCATTCTGGTTGCACCATCTTCTGTTGTCGGCAGCCGACTTAACCTTGTTCCGAAGCTCGCGAGGAATAACCTCGGGGCCCCATACACTATACACCTTCGCCGAAGAGTCACAAGCATGATCCATGGGCGAGGGGCCCGTCCCAGAGAAGACCTTCACCCTACTAGGACACACCCTCATCCTCTGATTTAATGGTTCATCGTCTGACGACACTTCCATTTCTATCACCTTCGGCACAAACTCAGAAGAGGAGGGGCCGAGAGCCGCTGTAGTGATCGGAGGAACTGGCTATGAGGAAGAGGCATCAGCCAAAGCCCGAGCTGGAGGAACTTGGTGAGGAGGAGGCGTTGGCTGAATCCCGTGCTCGACGCTTCTGCCCTTGGCGAGTAGGCTGAGGGGCAGGGGCGGAAGAAGCACGTGGAGTAGTGGAGGGCAGAGCCCGCGGAATTTTCGCCGGAGAGCTTCTTTGCTGCATGCCGAACTCTGTGGCCAGGTCCACTGAAAAGCGAAAAGCCAAGGTTAAAAGAAACAATAAAAAATAAATAAATGCATGAGTGGCACAAGGCCAGGACCTACCAAGTTTTATTGGAACCGAGTCAGGAGGGAGAGTAATGATTTTAAATACATCTTTTGGACCACTCTCCTTACGGTACTTGTGAAGATGAGCGCAGGCATCCCCTTTCCACCTCGAACATCCTCATCCAGTCAGGCTCAAATGTTGAAGTTCGGTGAGTATAAAAGTCCTTGGACCAAGGGAAATCTGGGCCGATCTCTATTCATAAACCAATAGTCCCCTTGACCGACAAATCGGTAATTGAAATAGAAAATCTGAAAGGACTCCCATGCTCCGCCACTGCTGATGAGGAGGTCGTACTCATGACGAGCATGGAAGACCACCCAAGTATTTCCAGCACCCCCCTCTCAAGTACCACAGGTCGAGGACGATACACCCAGAGGAAGACATTGACATTGAAATCAATGGCCTCGGCGGTACAGAAAACCTGGAAACCTCGAACAATTGCCCAGGCACTAGGGTGAAGTTGGGAAGGTGCCACTCCCAAATGACGAAGCAGGATAATTTCAAAATCAGAAAAAGGAAGTCACACGCCCAACTAAACTACGACGTCCTCGTACAAGAAAAACTTGCGAGCACGAGGAGGCAGAGGATGACATACTTGGTCGTCGTCACCAGCACGGACCACTGCATAGGCGTCCCCAACGTGGCTCAAGGAAGTATGAACGCCCCAACGTGGCTCAAGCTTGTAGAACGAGACACAACACCAAGTATCTAATTGGGGTCTAATATGTGATGTTTTTGTACCTTTTTTGCCTCCCTTTTACATAGTAAGTGGCTTGTTTCTTGAGTAAATTGGAATAAAACAATGGAATTTTGTCTTTATAAGATTTCTAGAACCTTTTGATGTGTTTGGTTTGTTTTCAGGTATTTAAGCTCTTAAAACAATGATTGTTGCAAAGGAATGAAGAATGAGAGTTTGGTACTTGATTTGGGAAGAAAAAGAGGAAAAAAAATGAAGAAAAGTTGACCGTAGTGCGCCCAGGCGCAGGCCATCACGCCCAGGCGCAGGATTTTCACGCCTGGGCGCGCAAATGCGAGAAAGTGACACTGTTCGCTGTTTTGATCATAACTTGAGCTACGCTTATCCAAATGAGGCGATCTATATATCATTTTAAAGCTAAGGAAAAGATCTACAACTTTGCCAGAAATAGCCTTGCTCAAATTCGTCCATCTTGGGGGTCAAAATCAGTGCCGAAGTTGATGTCAGACACAAATACGGGATTTTAGAAGGATTTTAATGATAAATTCTATTTGTAGATAAGATTCTTAAAGATTAGTTTATTCTAATAGGATCTTATCATATTATATTCAGATTTAGGATTAGTTTTATCTTATCACATTAGATTGAAAATTAGGTTAGTTTTTATCTATATAATAATAGGATTATGATTCATTCCAGGAGAAGAGGGAAGAGACACTCATACAACTCCATAGAATAATAGTAGATTAGGATTTGAGACTTGGAGAAGGAACAAGGATTGGAGGTTTTTGTGAAGAACACGGAGTTTGCGCAAGGATTCATGGTAATTATTTTTATCATGTTTATTGTGTTTTCTCTTGTAAGTATGAACTAATTCCATCCTTGGGATGTAGGAGTAGATGTATGGAACCTTTTCAATATTTCTAAATTAATTTTGTTTTTCGTTATTGAATTCTGTGTTTGATTATTCTTATTTGTTTCTCATGAAAGAAGCTGTTTCATGACTTTTGAAAATCCTTTATGAATAGACATATGAATTTAGGATTTAGTCATTTAATCAAACAGTTCAATTGCATAGGCACAGACATGTTTTCTATGAATTGGATAATTTTTACAAGTTTTCATTGAACTTAATTAAGGATTAGGTTTTTAAGGCTCTCTTGAGACATCATTGGGAGATTAATATCTAAAATACGGAGACGTGCTAAGACATTAGGCGTTTTCTACCTTTGCAAAACAAATTCAGAATCAAGGAAAACAAATCAATTTGTTATAGAATATTTAGGAACCTGCATCGAAACTACATCCCGCTTTTTCTCCTTGTCAAAGAGTCATTTATTTTAATTTCTATTTTTTATTTACAAAATCATAAATCCTTTGTCTCGTTCACTAAGTAATATTAATTAGGTGGAATTAATTAAACAGTCACTCCCTTGGGTACGATACTCGGACTTCATTGTCTATATTACTTGTACGATCTGGTACACTTGCCAGAATCCCAACAAGTTTTTGGCGCCGTTGCCGGGGAGTGATTTTGTTTTAATTAATTTTGGTACTAATTTAATTTTACTTAGTGTAACTTGAGTATATATTTTTATTTTTATTTTTTTTATTATGTAACATGGCTTATTCTCATGATGACATAGAATTTTTCAAATTTATTTTGTCGTCGCCTATTCCATCCTGTTATGCACAAAATATTGTTGATGAGATTAAAGTTTTTGATGGTCTTTTAGAGGAGGTGGTACAAAAATTTTCTATTATGAAGATCAAAGTGTTTCCCTTTCTAAACCCATAGAAAAAGAAGAAATTGTGCATGATGAGATTGAGGAAGTGAAACAAGATAAATTGAATGATGGGGTGAGTCTAGGGGTTGAATTAAGGTCCACTTTGCATGATGAATTTTCTGCTCTTGCTAAATGTATTGGATTGCATGAATATGTGGAACCCTCAAAAAATTTTCCCTCAATTTACCCCTTAATTTTTTATGACTTCCCTAATGCTTATGATGAAGATAAGCCATTGTTCTTTTTTTTAGCGCCTGAAAAGGAAACTTTGCTAAGTCATGGAGTTTACACTTTCATAGACTCCGTGCATGATGGAAAAGACAAGCACCATGTGATGATGCTTGGAGTGAAAAATGCACCATTTGACCCGGGAGGGTTTGAAATTATTTTTAAACATTTGCTCCAACATTATCCGTGCATATTTCCATGGGATCCAGGAATAACTTGTTATTGCTGCATAACATGGGAGTTGTGCTATAGGATTTGGGATCCTGGTGGATTCTCTTTAGTTTTGCAGTAGTGTAGGATTTAAATTTTTAATTAGGAGATTGAATAAAGAGTTTAGAGTTTTCTATATGTAACTGCTAATGGGGTGCTTCTAGCACTATTTTTAGTTGTTCATGTGACACAGGTGAATAAGTTTGGGGGAGTCTCCTCCATGGTGCATCAAGAGATAATGCTGTGCTACAAAGGGAAGTCTCTAACTCCTTGCTTTTGTTTTTAGTTTTAATTTTTATTTTGTAGTTTAGGATAGATTTGTTGCTTGAGGACAAGCCACATTCTAAGTTTGGGGGTGAGGGTAACAAAATAAAAATTTTCTGATCTTGATTTCTCCCCTGGCTTTGTGTTGGTTTGTGTCCTGGCATGAGTAGGCACTAATTCTAGGTGTTAGATTTGTCCCTTTGATAGGTGTAAATGCTTGATTGTGATTTCCGACTTGTTTTACCTAGATACTAATTGGATTTAGCTTTGAAAATTTTTGCAAATTAGTTGTTTGGCAAACTTGTTGTGAATGATTGATTAGTGAATTGACCTTAACCAGTGAGATTTTGAGCCTATACACTTGAAGGAGTAATGTTTAATGAATATTGCGATGAAACTCCTATTTTTTTCATGAGTGTTGTTCGCTTTGACTATGTGTTCTAGAACTTGACTTGTGACCTCTTCAAAATTGATATTGGATTGCATGTATGAACATGATTAAGGCACTTAGGTTTGTGTTTTTGTGGCCTTCAACAAATTTTTGAGACATAATGATCCCTTAGTTGCCCACTTTGAGCTTTGAGATTTAAGGACTTTCTTTGGTACCTTACATAAATTGAATTATTCTTGTGAAGTACCTTTGAAATTGTGAATGAGCAATTAAGTGGAATGTTAGAAATTGGTGAAAGTGTAAGTGCTGAAAATTTGATGTTTCTATTTCACTTCTTAAAAAAAAAAGAGCAACAAATGTGCTAAAAAAATTGAAAAGAAGAAGAGAATAGAAATAGAAAAAGAAAAAGAAAGAAAAGGAAAAATCAAGTGAATTGAGTTGTGATTGTGTAATTACCTTATTGCTCATCTCATAATTTAAAAGGGAAGTGTTGTGATTTCATTGATTAAGCCCTTTGTTTATCCTTTTATTCTTTTATCCCACCTGACACTTTTAGCCATGACCCCGTTACAACCAAATAAAGACCTTATGATTTGTGCATGTTTTCAATAAATTCAGTGTAGATGTAGGTCTATAGTCAAGCTTATGGTAACATACTTTCATTGTTTGAACTTAAGTGAATTGATAATTATTACCCATACACATGAGAGATATTGAGAGGTGGTGTGGTCACTAATCTTTTGCTCACTTTGAGTTTGTTTTTCAACTAGTTTTCATTGCGGTGATTTGCTAGTGAAGAAAGGTATCTTGGGTAGGCGAGTTGGAATTTATGGTTAGGTTGTTATACCTTGAGAGGGGAGAATCTTAGGCTCTGAATTTTTGTTTTACTTTTGCCTGGGACATGCAAAATGCTAAGTTTGGGGGTGTGATTGGGGTCTAATATGTGATGTTTTTGTACCTTTTTTGCCTCCCTTTTACATAGTAAGTGGCTTGTTTCTTGAGTAAATTGGAATAAAACAATGGAATTTTGTCTTTATAAGATTTCTAGAACCTTTTGATGTGTTTGGTTTGTTTTCAGGTATTTAAGCTCTTAAAACAATGATTTTTGCAAAGGAATGAAGAATGAGAGTTTGGTACTTGATTTGGGAAGAAAAATAGGAAAAAAAATGAAGAAAAGTTGACCGTAGTGCGCCCAGGTGCAGGCCATCACGCCCAGGCGCAGGATTTTCACGCCTGGGCGCGCAAATGTGAGAAAGTGACACTGTTCGCTGTTTTGATCATAACTTGAGCTACGCTTATCCAAATGAGGTGATCTATATATCATTTTAAAGATAAGGAAAAGATCTACAACTTTTCCAGAAATAGCCTTGCTGAAATTCGTCTATCTTGGGGGTAAAAATCAGTGCCGAAGTTACTGTCAGACACAAATACGGGATTTTAGAAGGATTTTAATGATAAATTCTATTTGTAGATAAGATTCTTAAAGATTAGTTTATTCTAATAGGATCTTATCATATTATATTCAGATTTAGGATTAGTTTTATCTTATCACATTAGATTGAAAATTAGGTTAGTTTTTATCTATATAATAATAGGATTAGGATTCATTCCAGGAGAAGAGGGAAGAGACACTCATACAACTCCATAGAATAATAGTAGATTAGGATTTGAGACTTGGAGAAAGAACAAGGATTGGAGGTTTTTGTGAAGAACACGGAGTTTGCGCAAGGATTCATGGTAATTATTTTTATCATGTTTATTGTGTTTTCTCTTGTAAGTATGAACTAATTCCATCCTTGGGATGTAGGAGTAGATGTATGGAACCTTTTCAATATTTCTAAATTAATTTTGTTTTCCGTTATTGAATTCTGTGTTTGATTATTCTTATTTGTTTCTCATGAAAGAAGCTGTTTCATGACTTTTGAAAATCCTTTATGAATAGACATATGAATTTAGGATTTAGTCATTTAATCAAACAGTTCAATTGCATAGGCACAGACATGTTTTCTATGAATTGGATAATTTTTACAAGTTTTGATTGAACTTAATTAAGGGTTAGGTTTTTAAGGCTCTCTTGAGACATCATTGGGAGATTAATATCTAAAATACGGAGACGTGCTAAGACATTAGGCGTTTTCTACCTTTGCAAAACAAATTCAAAATCAAGGAAAACAAATCAATTTGTTATAGAATATTTAGGAACCTGCATCGAAACTACATCCCGCTTTTTCTCCTTGTCAAAGAGTCATTTATTTTAATTTCTGCTTTTTATTTACAAAATCATAAATCCTTTGTCTCGTTCACTAAGTAATATTAATTAGGTGGAATTAATTAAACAGTCACTCCCTTGGGTACGATACTCGGACTTCATTGTCTATATTACTTGTACGATCTGGTACACTTGCCAGAATCCCAACAGTATCGTTGGATGAAACCAGCAACATCTATTGGCGTAGGAGGGGGGCACAAGCCGTTGTTGTAACACCCTAATTTTGTTTACCAAAAACATTACATTTATTTATTAAAATATTAGTAAAAATGAGGGTCGATTTTTTTTAAACATTTATGTACACATACTTGTAAAAACTACAATCGGTGGGTGAAATAACTAAGGAACATTAGGAGAACACCTTGAAGGGGGGGTTGAATAGGTGTTTGTTGATGTGCCAGCAAGTGTACTGGGTCAACGTGTAATATAGTATCAGGAAGACCAGATATCGTCCCACACGGAGTTTGTGAGAATGTTCAATCTACTTTTACCTTAATGCAACTAAAAGTAAATCCTATAATTAAAATTCAGATTTAATTAAAAATTGATTTGAATTGAAATTAACAACTAAAACTAAAACTAATGCTGAAAATTAAAGAGAGTTGTGAGCAGGTAGAGAAGGATTGTTAGGAACGTGGTTTCATTGTAAGTTTCGTTTATCTAATTATGAATTATTGTCTTCCCCTAAATCATGAACAAATCCCTAATTTAGTAACTATCAGATCTCTCATGTTTAGTTACCGTTTCTTATTCAATTCATAACCCCCAATCTCTCAAGTGATTAATTCATTGAATAATAGTTAAGAACAATGGATTTCATAAAAGTTATATAATTACCCAATTGTATCTCTACCCCTGGATTAATTATATTGTTTGATTGGAAAGGTCTATCTAAACCCTAAACCTCTCAATTTGGGGATTAGAAATCCAAAACATAAATTGGCCAGATTCATGCATAACAATTAAATCACAATCAAACACATGATTTAGAAACGGAAAAACACTAATTCAATAACTACATAAATTAATCCATACAAATCCACCAATTCCTAACAAAGGGTTTTAGTTACATGTTAAACAATGAAGAACAAGAGAAGAAATAGAAGAGGAATCCATTATCATAGACAATAAGGATTACCTACAAGAGAGATCTTCAATTCTTCAATCTCCAATCTTCTCCCTTCCAAAGCTCTCTCTAAACTATGTAATCTCCCTCTCTAAAAGCTTACAAAAACTGCTGAAAAATTTAGTATTTAATGCCTAAAACAAACCCTCATTGAGTCCCAATTGAATCCCCATCAAAATACATCAAAACGGGCCTGTTTCGGCCCTGTTCAGTGTTCGCGCGCCTGGGGCGCACCGGGACTCCCTCCTGGGGCGCGCACGGGTACTGCACAATTTCAGCACGCGCGCCCCAGACTGTTTTGGGCGCTACGGACTGCTCCGGACTCCGTTTTACTCCGTTCTTAGACCGTTTCGAAGATCTTTTCATCCTTTATCCATATCCATCAATATATTTTGCATTTAAGCTCCATAAGTACCTGAAACATACCCAAAAAGGATCAAAACGTTCAAAGGGTTCAAAACTAAGAACTATTTCTAAGAATTAACAAAAAATCCTACAAAATACTTGAGAAACAAGCTAAACACATAGTAAAAGGGAGTCTAAATCATATTCAAATCACTATATATTGGACCCAAATCACTCCCCCAAACTTAGCATTTTGCATGTCCCAAGCAAAAGTAAAATAAAATTCTAAACAAAAGACAAACTCCCTAAATCAACATATATACACCTCATTAAGACTTCGACTCAAGACTCCAACACATATTATCACAAACTATTTACACAATCACAAACTAGTTAGAGTAATAAACCAAATCAGAACTCAGAACTAGTGAACACTCTCAACCTCTCAAATGTTTCTCTCAAAAGTGTATAAGGGTAATATTTCATTTAAGCACACAAGTTCATCAATGATAAAGTACTACCATATGCTTGACCATAGACCAACATCTCCACTGAAATTATCGATTGCACACAAAAATCAAAAGGTCTTAATATTGGTTGTAATGGGGCCTAGCTAAAGTGTTAGGTGGGATAAAAGAAAGAAGAGATAAAACTAAGGGCTAAAATGCTAAGAAAATTTCCCTCAGAAATTATGAATGAGCAACTAGTAGTATTACAATGAATAACAACTCAATTCACAACTTTATTATTCTTCTCACTTTTCAATTTTAATTCCTCTACTCTCTTCCTTTTCACTTTTATTTGATTTTTACATCACTTTTTTTTCATTGGAAGAGGAGTAGGCACATAACACTTTTCACTTTTTTTTCTTTTGCATTACATTCCACTTAATTGCTCATCCAAAATTCCTAAGGTACTCACAATAGAATTAATGCAACAATTGGAGGGTACCAAAGAAAAATCATATATCATTATAAGGCTCAAAGTGGGCAACTAAGGGAACAATTTTCAATGCAACATTCTGTAGGCCTCAAAAACACAACCTAGGTGCCTTAATCATTTTCATGCATGCAATCAATCATCAATTTTGAAATGGTCACAGGTCAAATTCTAGAGCACAATCATCAAAGAGAACACACTCATGAAAGAATAGGGGTCTCAATATCAGAATATTTCAACAAAATTCATACCCCTCAATATAAGGCTTAAAACCTCACAGGGCTAAAGTCAGTTCACTAATCACAAGTTCTGAAAGCATTTGTCAAAATAACCAGTTCACAACAGTATTTACAGCTCAATCAAATAGAGTCAAAAGTCAACGAGTCTAAGTCCTAAACTAAGTATGTACATGCATCATCAGAGAAAAAGTCCTAAGGTTAGAAAAATTACCTACTCTTGCTATAGGGACACAAACCAATACCAATATGGGAGAGAAAATTCAGATCTGAAAATTTTTTATTTTGTATATACTCCCCCAAACTTAGATGTTGGCTTGTCCTCAAGCAAACTAATCTAGCCTAAAACTACAAAATAAAAATTAAAACTACCTAAGAAAGCTGGACAATATTTTTGTGAGATACAGGTCCTGAGCTGCAATATTGAAAAAATTGGGGCTAATGGGGTCCAAATCCTAAAAATACAAATCTAATCCTAAAAAAATCTATCCCTAAAAAAATAGAAAATAAAAAAAAAGGAAAATAAATAATAAAATAAAAAAATCTATTCTAAAAATAATCCTAAGAAGATAAATCTAATCCTAAAAAGATAAAAACAAAATCCTAAAAAGATATAAAACTAATCTAATCCTAAAAGATAAGAACAAAAAAAATATCTATTGCCAAAAAAAATAAGATAAACATAAAAAAAACTTCCTAGAGATAAAAATAAATCTAATCCTAAGGGATAAGATGGTAGAATCAGAATTTGACCCCAAAACTGAACTTTTGCACCCCTTAGACCTGTAGCTTCGGTTTTTTTTTTTAGAAACGAACACTAAAAACTATTCTCCTAAACTAAAATCAACTAATAAATGGATTTAGGAACTTACCTTTGTTACACAGCTTTTTCTATTCATGCAGATGGGGGAATTCCCCCAAACTTATTTACCTGTGTCACATGAACAACTAAGAGTAGTGCTAGAAAGCACTTCATTAGTAGTTACTTATAGAAAATTTCAACTCCTTATTCACTAAATAAAAAAAATAAACAAAACCTACAATACTACATAATTACAAAAAAAAAAAATCCACCAGAATCCCAAATTCTATGGCTTAACTCCCATGTGATATAGGAATAACAAGTTACCCCCATGTCCCATGGGAATGAGCAGGGATGATGATGAAATAAGGAAATTTTAAAAATAAATTTAAACCCACCAGGGTCAAAAGGTACATTCCTTATATCATGCATCATCTTAGAAAATTTGCCTTTTTCCTCATTCATGAAGGTGTAAATTTCATGAACAAGGAAAACAAAATTTTTAGGATCTTTATTCATCCCATGGTACAACAATGACTTATGTTGATGATTTGGAAAAACGCCATGCAAACTCAAGGGTTGAACATAATTGAAAAATTTTGAATCATCCAAACATGCTAGGGATTTAACACAAATTTTAAGTTCAGAAAATTCAGCACGCAAGGATGAGTCAAAATTCTCTACTATTATCCTTCCCTCTTCTGTTTTGTTTTGTTTCACCTCTTCTACCTCATGATGCACCTTACTTTCTTTTTCTTCTTCAAAATTTTCAGAGAGATTAGTACTTAAGTCTTCCTTAAAGGAGAACTCTTGTACCAATTCCTCTACAACAAATTTCTTATACTCTTTGAAATATAATTTCTCAATCTCATAAATTGAGGTATTTGCATCATAAGTAAGAGGATGTGAAGCGAAAACAAAGTCAAAAAAATTCAACTCTTCACAATTCAACTCTTCACAAGTCATTATTATACATTACAATTAAGATCAATAGAAAAATAAAAATAAAAATAAAAATAGAATTTACTAATAACTACACTAAGTACCAAAAATAAATTGAACAATTCTAAACTTCCCCGGCAACGGCGCCAAAAACTTGTTGATGTGCCAGCAAGTGTACTTGGTCAACGTGTAATATAGTCTCAGGAAGACCAGATATCGTCCCACACGGAGTTTGTGAGAATGTTCAATCTACTTTTACCTTAATGCAACTAAAAGTAAATCCTATAATTAAAATTCAGATTTAATTAAAAATTGATTTGAATTGAAATTAACAACTAAAACTAAAACTAATGCTGAAAATTAAAGAGAGTTGTGAGCAGGTAGAGAAGGATTGTTAGGAACGTGGTTTCATTGTATGTTTCGTTTATCTAATTATGAATTATTGTCTTCCCCTAAATCATGAACAAATCCCTAATTTAGTAACTATCGGATCTCTCATGTTTAGTTACCGTTTCTTATTCAATTCATAACCCCCAATCTCTCAAGTGATTAATTCATTGAATAATAGTTAAGAACAATGGATTTCATAAAAGTTATATAATTACCCAATTGTATCTCAACCCCTGGATTAATTATATTGTTTGATTGGAAAGGTCTATCTAAACCCTAAACCTCTCAATTTGGGGATTAGAAATCCAAAACATAAATTGGCCAGATTCATGCATAACAATTAAATCACAATCAAACACATGATTTAGAAACGGAAAAACACTAATTCAATAACTACATAAATTAATCCATACAAATCCAACAATTCCTAACAAAGGGTTTTAGTAAAATGTTAAACAATGAAGAACAAGAGAAGAAATAGAAGAGGAATCCATTATCATAGATAATAAGGATTACCTACAAGAGAGATCTTCAATTCTTCAATCTCCAATCTTCTCCCTTCCAAAGCTCTCTCTAAACTATGTAATCTCCCTCTCTAAAAGTTTACAAAAACTGCTGAAAAACCTAGTATTTAATGCCTAAAACAAACCCTCATTGAGTCCCAATTGAATCCCCATCAAAATACATCAAAACGGGCCTGTTTCGGCCCTGTTCAACGTTCGCGCGCCTGGGGCGCACCCGGACTCCCGCCTGGGGCTCGCACGGGTACTGCACAATTTCAACACGCGCGCCTCGGACTGTTTTGGGCGCTACAGACTGCTCCGGACTCCGTTTTACTCCGTTCTTGGACCGTTTCGAAGCTCTTTTCATCCTCTATCCATATCCATCAATATATTTTGAATTTAAGCTCTATAAGTACCTGAAACATACCCAAAAAGGATCAAAACGTTCAAAGGGTTCAAAACTAAGAACTATTTCTAAGAATTAACAAAAAATCCTACAAAATACTTGAGAAACAAGCTAAACACATAGTAAAAGGGAGTCTAAATCATATTCAAATCACTATATATTGGACCCAAATCAGTGTTTAAGAAACCTTGAAATATTTTCGAAAGAAACAAATCGAAACAATTAAAACGAATGATTTTTACAAAATGTTTCAGACCTTAATCGAGTAAGCTAAGTTGTTAATCGATTAACTCTTGAGAAACACAAGTTAATCGATTAGCCTGATCAATTAATCGATTAGTGCCTGAAAGCAGTCTTTTGGTTAATCGATTAACACCTTCAGTTAATCGATTAATCACTGTTAAAACTGAAAAAATCACTTTTCAATCAAATACGAAAATCAATAATTAACACATATGATCAGAGATTAAGCGGAAATGATTAACACCAATATTCTTATTGATTACCTAGGTTATGAAAATGATTTTCCCCAATTCAATTTGCACAATTAAAAACTAATTCATTCAATTATGAAAAATCTATCTTTTCTAGGTTTTCAATGAAGATCAATATGAAATGACAAGAATGTAAAGAGTTAAGGGAATAGAGATACTGCACAGTGATTTATCCTGGTTCACTCACAACCACCGTGAGCTACATCCAGTCCCCTCTTCAACCAAGAGAGAGTCTTCACTAAGGAATTAGAATTCTCAAATTACAAGTAAATGCCTCTCAAGACTCCCTTCTTGATACCCTCCAAGAGATACCACACTCTTGTCTTGCAACCCTATTGAAATCTAATCTAACCTCTTCCCTTGCTTGTTGATATCCCCACAACAAGTCTTCCACTTGCTTGTTGATTCCTCACAACAAGACTTCCAAATTTGCTTGTTAACACAACAAGACTTCCAAGACGATTTTGCTTGATGAACTACCACCAAGTCTTCCTTTGTTGTAGATAGCTTGCCTTCTTTGAAATGATTACAACCAAATTGAAAACAATAACAATCCTATGAATCTCTTTCAAGAATTATGAAAATATCAACATGAGAGATTCAAAGATTCTTGATCAAAGAATATCAAAGTAAAAGCTTTGATCTATGAGAAAGTGAGAGAGAATAATGTGGCTGTGATCTTTGTAAAATTGATATGAAAATGATGTTAGTTTATCACAATGATTAGGAAAAGGTTATATAGAATACCCAAAAGTTAGGAACATTAAAAACTAATTTTGAGAAGTGAAAAACGTATTTTAAAAACCAGTTTTGCAGGTGTTAATCGATTAACACATGGCCTTAATCGATTAACCACTGTAACATGTGTGTTAATCGATTAACTCAACCCATTAATCGATTAGCCACTGTAAAACACTTCTAAAAACTTGTTTTTCTCAAATCTAAACCTTTTCTTTCAAACCTTTAAGCCACCTATTGATTTTAGGTTAAGCGAATACTCAAATTTTAAAATAATCATGCACTTGATAGAGATTCACTACCCTCTAATAACTCTACCCAAACTCATCAAACTAATAGACTCAAGCTAAAGATATTACAATTTTACACAAATTGAATCTTCATGAGCTTGCGCTCTCTTCATCATTTGTTGTTTGTTGTTTGATGAACTTCTTCATACTTGAGCTTGATCAAAACATTTGTAGCTTGTTCAAAACCTTTGTCATTATCAAAACCTTCTCACTGGATCTAACAATCTCCCCCTTTTTGAAAATGACAAACATGTTTTGAAGTTGTTGATACTTGAACCATTTGATCATTTGGTGAGACTCTTGCTCCCCCTCAATAAATGCTTTTTACATTTGAAATCCAATTGAGATAAGATTGATTCTCCCCCTATCTTCAACAACTTTGCTCAACCTATATAAAAACAACAAAACAACCTCTTCTCCCCCTTTTGGCATTATCAAAAATTAATATGACAATAATATCTTAAGCCAAAATAAGAGAAATAAGAACCATTTCTTCACAACATTGATACCAATTAATCAATGATACCAAATGTAAAACTAAAGAACTATACTTTGAAATGTGATACCAATTGGAAAGAAATATGACAATGAAATATGATACCAATTGGAACTAAAAAGACATCACATCACTTAACAAAGTAAGATATCAATTGTAAAGAATTATCACAATAACAACAATAGCATGATAAACATCTAATGATCACACAATGATACCAATTGAAGAAAATATATCATGACAATACTTTGTGAATTTTCAACACTAATTGCAAATATCAATGATAGAAGACTAATAGCAAGATTAGAAGTTACCAAATGTAAATCCAATTGTAAATACTTGCTATCTCTTGTGAGAAATTCACTTGATACCAAATGTGAGCTTTGTAGAAATAATACCAATTGTAAAATTTCAACAATTACCAATTATACCAATTTTTAGGACTTCTCTTGAGACTTGAAGAAGCAAATGAAGAATAATACTTGTAAGCCTTTTTCTCTTCAATCATACCTACAAAAACAATCATGCTTTGCTTTTTGGTATCCAAATAGTCTTGGATCCATTTTTATTAGTTAAGGGATTTTCACCCTTCTTAACCCAAACAAAATTTCCTTTAGGTATACCATGCACTTTAATATAACATACATTTGAAGTATGTCCATGAGTGCCACAATAGAAACATGTTGGTGCATTTGAAAAATCAACAACATTTCTATGAGACTTACTCTTAGCATTAGTATAACCCAAACCAAACTTGTTTGAATTTTCTCTTTGAAAATTTAACAATGTGTGCAATCTAATATAACCATTTGTGAAACTTGCAAGTTTATTTTTCAAAATAGCATTTTCATCTTTAAACAACTTACAATTCTCACAATCAACCACAACATTCAACCTACTAGCACAATCACAAGAAGAACTAGCATATATGAAATCAAGAGTTTCATTTTGAAGATTAAGCTCATTAACTTGTTTTTAAAGTTCTAAAACCTCTTGTTGATGTTTCAAAATGAGCTTCTTCCTTTCAATGTTTTTCAAAGCTAGTTTCTTAAATTGTTCATGCATTTCTTCATAAGCATTATATAACATTTCATATTTAGAAGAAATTTCGAATTTAGTATCACTTACATCGCTATCCTCGCTTTGTTCACTTGATTCATCATTTGAACTTTCTTCTTCTTCTACTAGAGCTATCAAGTTGAGAGTAGCGACTTCTTCATTATCCGAAGAACTACTTGATGTGCTTTTCTTTTCTTCTTCATCATCCCAAACAATGTATGCCTTTTTGTGCTTTGGATGTTTCTTCTCTTTCTCCATCTTTTTGAGATACTTTGAGCACGAGTACTTGATATGACCGGGTTTTCCGCATTCATGGCAAACTACTCCTTTTTTTGTTGTCTTGGTCTTGTAGTGTGGGGAATTCTTGTCTTTTATTTTGTCTTTGTTCAACCTTCCTTTTCTCCTTAGAAGCTTGTCAAACTTTCTTAGTAGAAGTTTCATAGACTCTTCATCAATGTCCGAATCGGAATCTTCACTATCATCATCTTCGGAACTCTCTTCCTTTTTATAAGAACTTTTGGCTTTGAGAGCAATTCCTTTTCTTTCTTTGTTCTTATCCGACTCTTCATGCATATGCAAACGTCCAAGCTCCATTTCATGTTCTTGAAGTTTTTCAAAAAGTGTAGCTAAGTCCATGTTGTCCAAGTCCTTTGATTCAACAATTGCGGTAACCTTAGGTTGCCATTCCCTACTTAGACATCTTAAAACTTTGTTAACAAGTTCACAATTCATGAAAGTTTTTCCAAGAGCAATGAGATGATTAATAATATGATTAAAACGTTTTTGCATAATACATATAGATTCATTAGGCAACATACGAAACAATTCATATTCATGTATCAAAGAATTTAATCTAGCACGCCTAACTTCACTAGTGCCTTCATGTGTGACTTGCAAGGTGTCCCACATTTGTTTGGCATTATGACATTGGGAGACTCTAAAGAACTCATCATAAGATAGAGCAAAGGTGATGATATTCTTAGTTTTTAAATCATATTGAATCTTCTTTTTATCATCATTGGTCCACTTATCTTTGGGGGTAAGTTGAGATACACCTTCTACTTGAGTTGAGGGAATATGAGGACCATTCTCAATGGCTTCCCAAATGTTCATGTCTATGGCTTCTATAAAAATTCTCATTCTAACTTTCCAATAAGCATAACCCTCTCCACCAAACATAGGAGGGAGACTTATCGAAGCACCTTCACCACCAAAGGGATTCGTAGAACCCATTGCAGTTTCCTCAACGATCTTTATGAAAAAGCTCTATGCTCGTGTCTTTCGACCAAGCTCTGATACCAATTGTAAAAACTACAATCGGTGGGTGAAATAACTAAGGAACATTAGGAGAACACCTAGAAGGGGGGTTGAATAGGTGTTTAAGAAACCTTGAAAGATTTTTGAAAGAAACAAATCGAAACAATTAAAATGAATGATTTTTACAAAATGTTTCAGCCCTTAATCGATTAAGCTAAGTTGTTAATTGATTAACTCTTGAAAAACACAAGTTAATCCATTAGCCTGATCAATTAATCGATTAGTGCCTGAAAGCAGTCTTTTGGTTAATCGATTAACACCTTCTGTTAATCGATTAATCACTGTTAAAACAAAAAAATCACTTTTCAATCAAATACGAAAATCAATCAATTAACACATATGATCAGAGATTAAGCGGAAATGATTAACACCAATATTCTTATTGATTACCTAGGTTATGAAAATGATTTTCCCCAATTCAATTTGCACAATTAAAAGCTAGTTCATTCAATTATGAAAAATCAATCTTTTCTAGGTTTTCAATGAAGATCAATATGAAATGACAAGAATGTAAAGAGTTAAGGGAATAGAGATACTTCACAGTGATTTATCCTGGTTCACTCACAACCACCGTGAGCTACATCCAGTCCCCTCTTCAACCAAGAGAGATACTTCACTAAGGAATTAGAATTCTCAAATTACAAGTAAGTGCCTCTCAAGACTCCCTTCTTGATAGCCTCCAAGAGATACCACACTTTTGTCTTGCAACCCTATTGAAATCTAATCTAACCTCTTCCCTTGCTTGTTGATGTAACACCCCAAAATTTTAATCCCCGATTAATGAAATGTTAATTATAATTTATTTATAACTAATAGTTTTCAAATTAATCCTTGATTAAAATATGTGTGTATGTAATTAGCTTGCATGTGAGAAATTATTTAATAAATAATTTAAATGCCTAAAATGTATATTTTGCATATTAGTCCCTGGGTTGGGACCTAGAAGCAATTATAGGAAAGGTTTTGGAGGGAAAGTAAATAAAATAATTATTTTTCAAAATCTGGGTAAAACACTCGAGTATTTTCTGGAATACTCGAGTATTTTGGGTCAAACTGCACGAGTTAGTGTGTTTGATGAGTCACAGCCAACGAGTTCGCTTTGTTGACACGATTACACCATCTTCAACAGCTCAAGGATGTCGTGTCGCACTGCATGAACCTTCTCCATGTCTATATAAGCTTATCAACCACGAATTCGTGGGAATTTTGCTCAATCTTGCTTGTGTTGACATAGTTAGGGTTTCGAATTCGTCTCGTTCGATTCTCTTTTGATTCTAAGTGTTAGGCTTCGAGTGATACACCAATACAAAGCTCACATCACGAGCTTTGTATAGACACCAAAGTTGTGAGGTTTGAGTGTGTGGATTGAGAGAATCGAAGGCTTGAAGTGAAGCTGTCCTTGCTGAGTTGGTGTCTGGAGCTTACTTTGATCATCGATTTCGGTAAGCTCGTGAATCCCTGAGTCTCAAACTTAATTCCTTTAGTTAGTTGATGTTGTATAGAGTCTAGAAATCTAATTTTCCCCAATTCTTATCTCTGTTTTGTGGGTAAACCAATTCGGTTTTGGTGATGCACTCAAAACTGCTCTGCATGTGAAGTTCAAGTTGATTTCTGGTGTTGGAGCTCTTTTCTTGGATTTCTTTCTGTTGATTCACATCTGAGAGGTAAGGGGAAGTAATTATATTCACTAGATAGAGTTTGAAATCCATTAAATGTGTTAGAGAGCCACCAAGAGGCTCTAAGGGCTTAGATTCTATAGGAACTTTGGTTTGGAGACCAATCCATGCTCTAAATCCGTATTGAGCAAGTTTGTAATCATGCATGTGAACTTAAATGAGCTTTGTTTCATGAATATTATGCTTATTGTGTGATTTGAGGTATTGAGTTGTTAAAATGCCTTTTTATGCATAATCAATGATTTCTCTGTCAATTCTGTGTTTTGAATTGAAATAAGTGTTGTAACATGTTTGATTAATGATATGTTAACTCTGTTGATCCCTGAAATGGACTTAAATTGAGTAGAAATGGAAATGGTATGTTAAAACCAGTTTTCAATACTGTCAGCTGCGAAACACTCGAGTAAATGGCAAAGTACTCGAGTAAATCGTGTTCAAAATAAAGTAAATTTCATAAGAACACTCGAGTATTTTGTCTGTTACTCGAGTATCGGGCATGAACTGAGAATTGTTATAGGTCAAACACTCGAGTCATTCAAAGTCACTCGAGTATTCTGGAAAAGTCCAAGAACACTCGAGTAACTCAGGAACTACTCGAGTAAATTGTTGAAATTAAAACCCAAATCCTCAGAAAGACATGAACACTCGAGCAAGCTTAAGAACACTCGAGTAATCTGGAAAATCTCCAGAACACTCGAGTATTCTGAACTTTACTCGAGTAAAATGCCCAGAATCTAAAAACATCATTTTCAACTCTAACTTAATTAATTAAGGAATTATTAAGGATAATTCAAGGGATCAAAGACTTAGAGAAATTGATAAATACAAATAGATCGTTCGGTGACGATCCATTTTGAAAATTAATCCTAGGTGGCAAGTAAAGTATTAATCAATTTTCCCTAAGTCTAAAATGCATTCATTCTGGAGTTTGGATGGTAGGACGTATTCATGTTTCGATAAACATGTGGAGGGCCTCTGGGAGTGCCAATACGCTTGCTTGATGACACGTCGTTGACGTGGTCGGCTTTGTGGATGCCGATATGGATATATCGTTTGGATGACGATCCGTTTGGATGACGGGATATGCTCGGGTGGCATGGATACCAAGCTTGACGTGTAAATTCTAGGTGAATGTACGAATTGTTGTATACCTAGGAATACAATGCACTGTGGAGTGCTGGGTTGTCAGGGATGGACGTCAGAGAGTGACTTAGAAAATGTGGAGATAAGTTGAGAGTTAAAGTCATGCATCATGTCATTCACCTAATGCAATTGATATACCTGAATTAAGTGTGAACATCCTATGTGCATCTGAAACTTGCTAAATGCTAATTGTGATTGTTATTAATTGATGCATTATTATCTTTCATATGTTGCATGATTTATTCTCTATTGATTATGTGAGTAGAATTGCTTACCCCTATGCCCTTGTAGGTGATGTCTCGTTACATTGCTTGCATCGAGATCCGGCCACTTCCTAGTGGCGTATGGATCTATGAGGACCATCGCGCGGTGTATGAGGGGGAGGTAGAGTTCACATTCTACCACCCTAACCCGCTGATGCGATTCCGTCCTCGTAGGTTTAGGATTCGCATCATATACACTATGCATGTACCCCCGTTTTATACTTATCATGGACCACCTCCCATGCGACCAGCTCGCTCTTACCATAGTTTTCATTTTCGACCTACCCGCTCTCACCCTTTTACTTCGAGAGTTGTCCGCGAGGAGACTCCCCCTTCTTATCCGAAGAGCCCCGTCAGGGTTTCACCATCACCTGACCCGGTACCCAGTGGTAGGGTACACTCTCCTTCGGATGAGATCGAGGAGGATCCGGTGGAGGACGAGAGTGGGAGCGAGCCTGTTGTGCATTCTACTGGGAGTGACTGGAGGGACGATGATCCCTAGGTACATGTATATGGTGTATGATGTTGATCCGAGGATCCGATGTGTGGAGGAGATGTGCTGCTGCTGCTGTGATGATGATGCTACTACCTTTTTACCTATGTTTTGGGAGACTACTGCTGCTACTACTACTGCATCTGATGCTGATGGATCTACGTGACTATCCCTGGGGTTGTATTTTGATTATGTATATATTGTACATATGTTTTACTCTAGGGTTATAGTATCATAGTGATGTAGATCTGTTTATATGGACTTGTTATATTTTGGAACTTGGTGACTTATCTCATGGACTATGTATGTATGACTCTTTCGTATATATGAAAATCTATGTTTATATTATATCAGTTGCATAGTCCAGTAATTTCCGCTTACTCTGATTTAACTTATAAATGAGCTCGGGTATAAGTATTAATTGACGGTATTAGTTTTATTGAACAAAGTATGGGTAGCTTCAATTGATTGTAAAATGCATAGAAATTTCTAAAGAACGAATGTTATCCTGCTTGAGAAAAGGTTTTAGAAATCTTCGAACTCGATACAAGTGTTTTAAAGGATTTTAGAATTTATTCTCCAAGAGTTCCATTAGACGAATTGTGCACCCGCTTTAAAGAAAATTTTATTTACCATATTATCTTAGCTCACAAGTCCATATATTATCCAATATAATAGCTTAAATATTAGTTACAATTTGGGTAATCCGGAAGGGTGTCACAGTTGATATCCCCACAACAAGTCTTCCACTTGCTTGTTGATTCCTCACAACAAGACTTCCAAATTTGCTTGTTAACACAACAAGACTTCCAAGACGATTTTGCTTGATGAACAACCACCAAGTCTTTCTTTGTTGTAGATAGCTTGCCTTCTTTGAAATGATTACAACCAAATTGAAAACAATAACAATCCTATGAATCCCTTTCAAGAATTATGAAAATATCAACATGAGAGATTCAAAGATTCTTGATCAAAAAATATAAAAGTAAAAGCTTTGATCTAAGAGAAAGTGAGAGAGAATAGTATGGCTTTGATCTTTGTAAAATTGATTTGTAAATGATGTTAGTTTATCACAATGATTAGGAAAAGGTTTATATAGAATACCCAAATGTTAGGAACATTAAATACTAATTTTGAGAAGTGAAAAACGTATTTTAAAAACCAGTTTTGCAGGTGTTAATCGATTAACACATGGCCTTAATCGATTAACCACTGTAACATGTGTGTTAATCGATTAACTCAACCCATTAATCGATTAGCCATTGTAAAACACTTCTAAAAACTTGTTTTTCTCAAATCTAAACCTTTTCTTTCAAACCTTTAAGCCACCTATTGATTTTAGGTGAAGTGAATACTCAAATTTTAATATAATCATGCACTTGATAGAGATTCACTACCCTCTAATAACTCTACCCAAACTCATCAAACTAAAAGACTCAAGCTAAAGATATTACAATTTTACACAAATTGAATCTTCATGAGCTTGCGCTCTCTTCATCATTTGTTGTTTGTTGTTGTTTGATGAACTTCTTCATACTTGAGCTTGATCAAAACATTTGTAGCTTGTTCAAAACCTTTGTCATTATCAAAACCTTCTCACTGGATCTAATAGTACTTTGCTTGGTTCATTTTATTTGTTTTTCAAAAATCCATTAACTTTATTTCTTTATAAAAGATAACGTTGTTCACTTGTCCTTCAAAATAATGTCATCACCGTACCTCATCCACAAAATCGAGTTGTTACAAAAACACACCACACATCCACAGTACTTACATTGCATTTTAAACATCACCTGATAAAATCCACGAGTACCACATAATTACATTAGTTCCAAAAGCAGTTACCAAAGCATGATAAAAGAGTTGTGGACTCACAGTCCCAAAATACATCAAAAGATAAAAGTAGTTACATCATTAAATATCCAAAGTATGGCATTCCTCAGTTGAGACAAGACTCAGACTAAAACAAAGTAAAACACCTAAGCAGTAGCACCCATGAGACACCCTACGATCCACTCGCTAGATCCGAATCGGAATCAGAACCCTCCTCCGAAACACACTCCTTGTACGGCTCCGCTGCAGGCACCTTTTCCTCATCCTCAGGTTCTATCTCCCCATCTTCCTCTGGCTCTACTACCGTAATCGGTGCCAGCTGCGCACGTCGTGCATAGTAAGTCCGAGGTCCACCATCCATGTAGTCTCTCAAGGTGATGCTACCAATGTGCAAGTCGATCCTTCCTCCTCTCAGCCTATGCTCAGGGTCTCTAATCTCCAACCGAGTCGGGCCTCTCCAGATCCATCCATCACGGGTAGCTTCCCACACTCCCCCAGCTAGGGGCCACATTTGGATCTCGATGCTATACACCATTTGCCCGTTGAGTCACCACGAAGAACGAAGAGAAACAATGAGACATGAGAAAGAATAAGCTTTTCTGGACGCATGACACGTCGGCAAAATAGGCGTACCACCAACATATCTCAAGCATAAAATAAATAACATAGATGCACATGAATATGAATGAATGCATGATCATCATCATCACACTTATCATAATTTCACTGCCACCATCACATCACCATACTTTAATCCTCATAAAACAATTAGCTTTCTCAGTGTCTTTTATTAAGTCTTATTGAGATTCGCATCACCAATGATGTTGGGGAAAAATAAAACATCACTGGGAAAGAAATATCTAGTTAGCACACACGTCTACATCTCCTCCACATCCTCCCAAGCCTAATCGGAAGCAAACAGAACGTACAGGAACCTTAACCCACGCAGGTTGAACAACCGAGAAACACAACACATACTGCACCCACTTGGGTCAGCTAAAACTTACACACTGCACCCACTCGGGTCAGCTGTAATCTATTCTTTTTGTTGCGATATCGCAGGGCCCAACAACCAATCGATCTGCCCGCCTTGTTCAGGTTCCCTCTCACCGTTTCGAATTTGATCAAGGGGGCGATAGTACGATTCTGAGTAAGTCAATCCATGCCTAATATGACATCTATTTGGGAAAGGGGAAACTGAATCCAATCAACAAGATAGGTTCTTCCTTCAATCTCTACAGGACACATAGGGCAATAGGTTGACACTGTGACTGAGTCATTGGTCGGGGTAGGCACAAGCAAATCAAAGGGTAACAATTCTAATTGCAAGTTTAACTTTTTCACCACATCACTAGCTATAAACGAGTGCATAGCACCCGAATCATACAACACAAGCAAATGATTCTTATAACTGAAACACTCACCTTGAATCAGATTGGCAGCATTAGCAGCTTCCACTCCACTCATCATGAAGACCCTTCCTTGATTACTTGGCCTCACAACATTCCCAGAACTAGGTTCCTTCTTTGGTCCCTGACAGAAACTAGCAATATGACCAGGCTTGTTGCAATTGAAACAACTCAGATTAGATGTAGGGCACAACGGTCCGAAATGATTCCGACCACACTGATTGCAACGAGGGGCCACACACCCTTGACTTCCTCCAGGGCTAGCTCGATTTCCACCACCACTACTTCCATGATTACCAACGTGGTTACTGCTGCCACCTCCATAGTTTCCATGACGAAAACCGCCACCTCTTCCACCACTCCGATTGAAACTGCCACTTCCACTTCCAGGCGATCCACTTCCTCCAAACCTACGATCCCTTCCTCCTCATGAACGAGGATATGGTCCAGGTGTCCTAAACCTTCTACCAGAACTTCCATGATACGGATGATTCCGAATCGTCCACCACTAGCCCACGGACTCGCCAACTCTTCCGTCACTGTCTTGGCCTTCAATCCTCCTTCATACATCCGACACTTGTTAACCAATGTTGCATACTCTTTGATCTCCAAATGCGAAAAATCCAACTTAATTTCAGACCTCAAACCATCTCGGAACTTCGCACACTTAGACCTTTCATTCCCTCCATTAGCATATTGAGGCACATAATGAGCCAACTCTTCAAATCTAGCTGCGTACTCCCCAACTGACAAATTCCCTTGCAACAACTTAAGAAATTCCATTTCCTTCTCAGTCCTTACATCCTCAGGAAAATACTTCTCCAGAAATCTCCTCTTAAAGGACTCCTAGTTGATCTCTTCTCCAGCATTCACCATCACTTGCTTAGTGTTCTTCCACCAAGCAGAAGCTTCCTTCGTCAGCATATACCCAACATAAGCCACCTTCTGGGCATCATCACACTGTCCCATTCCTTTAAAGATCCTCTCTAAATTCTCAACCCATCCACGAGCCACATCCGACACAAAACCTCCGAAAATCTTCCTCGAATTCCGACGACAGAACTCATCCAATCCCCGAATTCCTTGCGGTTCCACATTCTGAGGTTGACTCTGATTGTTGAGATTCTACTGAGCTTGCTGATGCAGAGCTTTCAAGTTGTCATTCACCCCAGTCATCACAGCAGTCATCTGAGCCATTAAAGTTGCAGGGTTGGGAATCAGCTGCCTCACCAGCATTCCCTTGACCAGAACCACGAGGTCGACCACGAGCCATCTACTCCTTCAGATAAACATAAGAACTCAGAACTCATAATACGCCCCGCAAGCGCACGGGTTATGTCAAGTAGTAGTATAAAAAAAGAGTATCGTCTCCACAAGGATTTTGTTTGTTAATTACCAACTAATTACAAGTATAGAATTAGCTAAACGAATCTATTAGAGATTTGAAAAGTAAAATAAAAGATTGGATTGAGATATAAAAAAAAAAAAAATATATCTAAATATATGAGATAAGATAAGAATTAAATCTTCTAAGGATTAGTTTCACCACATATCAACATTGACAATCAATTAAAGATATATCTCTTATTAAATTAGATTTACTTTGAAGGTGAATTATCCTAATGTAGAATACTAGTTCCTTTCAGAATCTTAGCACCGTACCTAATGAGGCCTAATTCCTACTTTCGTGGTAATTAGGGCACATTAAATCCATTAAGATCTATGATAATTCAGGGAATCCTCTCAAGGATAGAACTACTTTCGTGATCTAAAGCCTTAAGTTTAATTATGTATTTTATAATACTAAGGTTCACCTTTCAGTTCTTCCCTTAATATATGGGATCATGCAATTATGGGATCCGACATAATCAATAATAATAATAATAAGAGAAAATAATCAAATCATCATGTCAATGCCTCCATGGGCTAATCCTAATCCTTAGAAACAGAAAACTACTCAATCATAATCATAATACAAACCAAAAAATAAGAATAAGGGATAAAAGATAGAAATAACTAAAAGATGAAAGATGAGGAATTTCTTCCGTCTTCAAACGCCTTCTAGTTCTTCATGGAGAGAGTTGTGCAACATTGAATCCTTGTTTTCTAATTTGTTTCTGGCTATGAAAGGAAAAATAATCCTAATTCTAATTCTAATCCTACTACTACTAATATCCTAATATGACTAATGTTCTACTACTATATGTTCTGTTATAGGGTTTCTATCTTCCTCCTTTTATAGATTTTCCTTCTTCCAAGTGTTGGGCCCAAATAGCAAAATAAACCCAGTAGCAATCTCCTTCCTCTCACATGCGTCTATCTCTATCTTTTTCTAGATTTTTGTTCACAATATCTCTTAGCATATCTTCTTTGATTTATCTTTTATTTTCCAATTCTCCAAGCCTCAAAATAATTATCTACACATCAAAAGCACAAGAAATCTTTCCAAGTGAAATATAAATAAAATGCATGCTTAATTATGATAAAATGCATGATTATTTATTAAAATAAATACAAACTAATAAGGAAATAATACGTATGCTATGCACACATCAAATTCCCCCAAGCTTGAATCTTTGCTTGCCCTCAAGCAAAACATGCAATGCCATGAATGAATCCTATATGAAATGCAAACTAACTCATCATCCAGGCAACAAAACTCATAATACAATAATGACATACACAAAATACAACTTCCTCAAAACAAATTCTATCAAGTGACATAATCTGCAATTCTCCCAAACTTACATCCACTAACTATCATGAAATAATCAAAAGTCTACCCAATTAGAACCTTAAACTTACCACAACCTTACTCATCACTAAAGGGGTCACTCCGTTCACTTTCTCTCAATGTGTATAAGAGGGTAAAGACATATCACTCAAGTTCACCTATGAAAGTGAATTACCATAAGCTTGACCATAGACCAAAATCTCAACTAAAACTATTGAATGCATGCAAGAATCAAAAGGTCTTAATTAGGTTGTAATGGGGTCATGGCTAAAGATGTCAGGTAGGATATAAGAAACAAAGGATCACGCAAAGGGTTTAAACAAAATAATCATATACACAATATGATAGCAACGGGCCCATTTCACCAGACTCTGATGCTAATGGGACTAGAGGACCCAATACAGGAATGCCCAAGAGGGAATGCAAGAAACCAGCTCACCTCACCAACTTTGTTCCCAAGTAATGGCGTCACTAGATATTTAGATTTCTGATGAGGTGTACCTTCTAGACATTTCCTAGTATGGAATATTTTCTGTTATTTTCGTATCATTTGTAGCCAATCATTTGATGGCATGAGTACTTTATATTCAGCACTGAATGAATGAAAAAGCAAGAACAAGTATTTTCCTTTCCTCATCCTCTATTTTCTTAGGAGGTTCCTGATCCTCGAAATCAGGCAAGTACCCTTTACTATCACAATATCCCTTTGAATTATGAATGGAGCATATAATCACTATAGTTACGAATCAACTCCAAAAATTAGTGATCTTTCAGTCCTTTTTTTTTCATTCTCTTTATTCTCTTCTTCTATTCTTCCTTTTTTATTTCTTTTAATCCGAAGAGATATAGAGATAACACATTTAAAACTTTAAGCTTAATAACAACACTTTAACATCTTCTTTTGAATCACTACATTCCAATTGCACCATTCACATCTCAAAGGATACCAAAAATATATAATAATTATGAGAAGGCACCAAAGAAAATAATTATTTCATTAGGCTCAAAATGGGCAACTAAGGAAAAGTGTTTATAAAAATTGTTGAAGGCCATAAAAACAGTCCTAAGTGCCTTTATCATATTCATGCATGCAAACAATTATCAATCTCAAAATGGTTATAGGCCAAGTTCTAGAATTCACAATCAAAGTGAACATCACTCAAATATCAAGAAAGAAGAGGGGTTTAAAAATATTCATTATGTGTTACCCCAATTAGGCTCAAAAACTCACATTTTTAGTAGCTATTTTAATGAAGAGCAAGATTCACAATAAGTTTCAGCCAATTATCAGTATTCTAATGATTATTGATGCAACCATTATTCCAAACAAGCAGATCATCACAGGCTAAGTCACTTTTCAAAAATAATATTCATAAGGAAACGCATTCAGTGCAAGTCAAAACAGATATATGTCAAATTGCCTAAATGGTAAGTCGGTTACATGCATGAAGTGTAACACCCCGATTTTGTTTCCCAAAAATATTACATTTATTTATTATCTATTAGTGAAAATGAGGGCCAATTTTTTTTTTAAACATAACATACCAATACCTTTTGTTAATTCATTTTATTTATTTCAAAAACAATCCTTTGTTACTAAATAATTACAAAACAACTTGCACATTTTCTCATAAAGAATTATCATTGCTGACTCACAAAACCGAGATGTCACAACACTTCCATCTCAACACAATTCATAAACCGAAAATATTTCTTTACCGTTAAAACATCGTCAATAAGTTCATCAACACCTGTGGTTACATAAGTTTCCAAAAGCAGTTTACCCACGGTATTTCCAACATAGTTATAAAAGCATAATTTAAAAGAGTTGCGGACATCCAGTCCCAAAATACATCAGATATCGGTTAGTTACATCATATGCTATCCAGAGTATGACTTTCCTCAGTCGGACTTGACCCTAATCAAAATAAGACACCTAGACCACAAGACCCATGGGACTCTCTAAACTGCTGGCTGCTCATCATCATCCTCTAATGCTGTCTCCTCCTCTTCAGCCTTCACATCTGCGGGCGGTGCGGCCTGCGTACCATGAGCGTAGTACGTCCGAGGTCCTCCGTCCATATAGTCCCTCAAGGTAATGCGACCAATGTGCAGATCAATCCGTGCTCCTCTAAGACGATGCTCAGGGTCCTTAATCTCCAACCGAGTCAAGCCTCTCCAAATCCATCCATCAGGGGTGACTTCCCATGCTCCCCCGCTAGGGGCCACATGGTAATCTCGATCCTGTACACCATCTGCCCATTGCATCCCCACGAAGAACAAAGAGAAACAACGAACAGGAGAAAGAATAAGCTTTTCCGAACACATGACATTCCAATAAGACCGGCATACCACCAACACAATTCGAGACATAAAATAAATAGCAGCATGAATGCAAATGAATGACATGAATGCATGATCCTTTTCATTATTACTTAACCACTTATTACCTCCACCACATTATTCTCATACGACTTATTACCATCAACATCTTGTTGCCATCACACCTGATATCTCATACCGATAACTTTCTCGAAATATTTTATTAAGTCTTATCAAGAATTCACATCACTTGTAACGTCAGGGGAATTTAGAAGACATCACTGTGAAAGTTTTATTATTAGCGTACACGTCTACATCTCCTCCATATCCTCCCAAAACCTAGTCGGAAACAAACGGGACGTACAGGAACCTTAACCCACGCCGGTCGAACAGTCGGGAATCCACTGCATACAAATATGAATGTCAAGCCACAACCGCACAGACCGGCTATCAAAACAATTTATATTCCACGCGATCCAATCTCCAGCCGAATCTGTCCGCCTCGTTCAGGTTCCCTCTCACCGTTTCTATTTATTTTTTTTAAAACGTTCCCAGATAAAATCACGACCTAAATATATTCAAACACTTTTTAAAAATAATCCTTAAATAAAATTAAAAAATAAATACAGGTTGCTGGTCCGCCTTGGATAGCACCTTAAAACACTTCCGAAACACCCAAAAATTCATCGTATTCAATCCGACTTTTTCCTAAATCAAATACCACTTAAAAGCTTCACATTAAATCACTTAAACGCATTTTTAAAATTGAAGAACAAACTTAAATAATTCTGGACAGCAAGGTACTGCTTCCAAAAATCACTTTTTTAAATTTCCAAAAATTACGAAAAGCACTTTTTACTTCCAAACATTCCTTAGTATAAAACCAACACTTAACACTTTTAAAATTCAAGTTTTTCACCATAAAATAAAACTTGGACAACCACCAAACAAGACTATCAAATCCAAATAAATCAAAGAAACCAAACTTAAAATCAATTAATTTTCAAAGCTATCTTCATAACCAAACATTTTCCAAACGTAGTTTAAAATTCAAACAACAACAACACCTTTACAATCCATACAAGTCATACACTTTTCACATATCAATTAACACTTAACAAAATAAATCCCTATCCTATTAAACTAGTCTTGGCCGAATCACACATAAATACAAAACATTGTTCTTAAATTTTTCTAACAACCTTAAAGCATTGAAACAAGTGATCGAGGTCGTACCCGATACAAATAAAAAAAACAGTTTAAATATAGTACTAGGAAGTGATTCCTAGGTCGTCTCCCAAGGAATATCTTATCAAGCAAAAGGTCAAATAGATAGTATGCACAGAAAACAGGGGGGGTTTTGTATTGAATGTTGAAATCTAAAATCAAAACAGAATTAAAATAAAAACGAAGTAACAGATAAGGAAAAGCGGATAAACCCCTTTGGCTCGCGTTCACAACTCTATCATCGGTCACAAAAGATCAATTTCTTTCCTCTTCACTGTCCAACTCGTGAGAACTAAATACTAAGCGAAAATTCAATTCTCACCCCAAAACCCAAACCTCTAATTAAGCATTAAAAGCCAAAGCATGGAGTTTTTACGAGTTTGCATAAATTAAGCATTCATACACATGGATTATCTCTATAGAATGGAACTAAGCGAACCATAACATATCAATAAGCATGAAAACAATGAATAAAAACGAAATAGCATTAAGAATAAAACCTCAAGAGTATGTGATACATTACCAAAGGGATTTAACCTAAGAGTTTAGCCTTCCATGAAGAAAAATACCAAAAATGTGTAGAAAAGGAAGAGAGAGAAACCCTAGCAGCCACCACAAGCTTGGAGAGCAAAACTAAGCCTTCTCTAAGAGAGAGAATGTAAAAACGTGAATATGGAAGGTGTCTCTAGGGTTTACACGAAATTGGCTTATTAAATCACAAAACGGGCCTAAATCATGGGCCCAAATCCTAAGGAAAGCTAATCTCTAAATTAAATCTAAAAATATCCTATAGATAAAATCTAAATCTTAAAAGATATAAACTAAATCTCAAATAATCCTAAAGATAGATTACAATCTTCACTTCATCATATATCTTCTCTTCCAAAATTAAATCTTCACTCCCAAAATGCCCAAAAAGCCCTTGTGCCAAATATGATCTGAAAATAGAAATAGAATTAATTAGGCTAAATAATCCCAAATTAAACAATATTCAGAATATTAGTCCAATAAACTCTAAATCACTAAATCAAGCTAAACAATGTCAAATGGGCAACAAGTATCAATAATAGGAGTAAAATAATGCAAGGAATAATGGGAAATAAAATGCTCATCAAACACCCCCACACTTATCCTTTTGCACTCCTGGGCAAAACTAAGAATTAGGACTGAGAAGATCAATACGCACCAAAGTGAATCATGCAACAAGATTACTACAACTAATGAATGCAAACCTAAGAGATTACATACTTCACAATGAATTCTAGGAAATGCAAAGAAATGGGCAAAATCGAGCACACAAAGAGAATAAGGACCAAAGAATCAAGGCATCCATGAACATCATCCAATTATTTCAAATATGCAAAGAAAACCAATGACATCAAGAGGGTAGCCACAAAGATGATAGAAACTCACAAGGATCACTCAAAAGTGTTTAAGGTTAATCAGTGTATACACTCAAGGCACATCATGAAAAACAAACACAACCATAAGCTTGACAAGCCTCTAACATCAACAATCAACACACATGCACAAAATGATCAAAAGGTCTTTTAAGGGTTGTAATGGGGCCAAGGACAAGGTAGGATAAAAATATGGGAATGTAGCTAAAACCAAGGGAATAGAGGAGCAATGGGGAATAAGTAAAAAGTAAGCAAAATCCACCCCAAAATCAACAACCACTAATTCCAATCCTCTTTACCTCAACAACCTTTTATTCATTTTTTTTTCTTTTTTTTTCTTTTTTGTCTTCTATTCTTTTTTTCTTTTCTTTTCTTTTTTTTTGCATTGGAGAACTTCATGAACGAAAGGGAAGAACAAACAACAAAAATGGCATAATGAGATAAAGCCATAATTACATCACCGACCATAGAGGCAAAACCCAGAACTCACAAGAGATGAAGAACAAAGCACCCTCGCTTACTTAATACCCACTCCCAAAACAATTCCAAAGCTCCAACATTCCCTAAGGTTAGGACAATCATGGTTTTTAAGTCATAGGCTTGTAATGAGCTAAAGAAAAAAGAAAAGGGATATAAAGGCTCAAAGGGGCTATCAAAGGATAAATTCATTAAAGGTAGGCTCATATGGCTAGTGGCTTATTCAAGAAAAAACAATGCCTAAATCATTTCAAAATGTGCATGGGAATATCAAGTATCAACAAGAGTCAAGTCAAGTTCTAGAGTGCAAGTAATCCAGAGTGCAATCATACATGAAAGAAAATTAGGTGGCATATATAGCAATCCACCCACAATTAAGGCTCAAATCCTCACAAAAGGGATAATTCTATCACAGTGTGACCACCTCTTAATTATCAAAAGCAACTTTACACACAGAAATGCATGAATTCAGACACAAGATACCAAGACTCTACTAAAATGAAGCAAAAACATGCACGAAAATGCCCAAAACTTAGCAAAACCTAAAAAATCAAAGAAAAAATATGCAACTTAAACTACTCTCCCCCCACACTTAAATCACACATTGTCCTCAATGTAAAACAACCAGAAAATCCAGACAGACATACCAGCCAGCAGATATAGACAAGTGCAATAAAAAGAGTAAGGAAGGAGAAAAGAAGACTCCCTAAGTCATGGTGGGTCAAAAGTGGGGTCGACCAATGAGGCCTCCTCCACAGGTACATCATCCAAAGAAGGGGTGGTGAGGAAGGGCTTGAGTCGATGTCCATTAACCTTGAAACTCTTGTCCGTGGACTCACTCTTGATCTCCACAGTGCCATAAGGAAACACCTGGGTGACTACAAACGGTCCAATCCACTTAGAGCGGAGCTTTCCACTCATGAGTCCAAGCCTAGAGTTGTAGAGCAACACTTTTTGACCAACCAAGAACTCCTTTCTGGAAATTGAGCTATCATGGAGCTTCTTGGTCTTCTCTTTGTAGAACTTGGAGTTCTCATAGGCCTCCAAACGGATCTCATCTAGCTCACTCAACTGCAGCTTCCTCTCCTCACCCGCTTTATCAAGAGCTAAGTTACATTGCTTCACAGCCCAATATGCGCGGTGCTCTATTTCCACAGGCAGGTGGCATGCCTTACCAAAGACAACCCGATAAGGTGACATCCCTATGGGTGCCTTGTAAGAAGTCCGATGGGCCCATAGAGCATCCTCCAATCGTGTGCTCCAATCCTTTCTATTAGGCTTCACCATCTTCTCCAAAATCCGCTTGATCTCTCTGTTTGAAATCTCAGCTTGCCCATTGGTTTGGGGGTGATATGGTGTAGAAACTTTGTGCACAACCCCATATTTCTTGAGAAAAGCTTGCATGGATCTATTGCAGAAGTGTGTGCCTTGATCACTGACTATGGCTCTAGGTATGCCAAACCTGCAAAGGATATTAGACCTGACAAAATCTACAACAACCTGAGCATCATTAGTCCTGGTGGCCTTAGCTTCCACCCATTTGGATACATAATCCACAGCAAGTAAGATATAATAAAAACCAAAAGAAACAGGAAAGGGGCCCATGAAATCTATACCCCAGACATCTAACACCTCACAGAACAACATAGGTTGTTGCGGCATCTGTTGCCTTCAAGATAGGGCGCCTCCTGCTCTTTGACATTGCTCACATGAGCTGCAGATGTTGCTTGCATCCTTGAAGATGGTAGGCCAATAAAATCCAGAATCCAGCACCTTTCGTGCTGTCCTTTGAGTGCCAAGGTGGCCTCCAGCTGGTGAAGCATGGCAAAACTGGAGAACCGATTGGATCTCATGATCTGGAATGCACCTGCGAATGACCTGATCACTGCAAAAACGCCACAAATAGGGGTCTTCCCATACATAATACTTGGCATCGCTCTTAAGTTTGTCTCTTTGAGCCTTGGATGACAAGGGTGGAAAAACAGATGCAACTAGATAATTTACAATATCAGCAAACCAAGGAGTAAGGGGAGGGGGATGTGAAACATGCAAAGCTAAAAGCTGCTCATCCGGGAAGTCATCCCGGATAGGAAATGCATCCTCCTCTCTCTCTATTCTGCTCAAGTGGTCTGCGACAAGGTTATGCGCACCACTCCGATCCTGAATCTCAAGATCAAACTCCTGGAGGAGCAACATCCACCTAATCAACCTAGGTTTGGAATCTGTTTTTTTCAAGAGATACTTCAGAGCAGCATGATCAGTATACACTACAACCTTAGAACCTAACAGATATGATCTAAACTTATCAAGTGCAAAGACAATGGCTAACAGCTCTTTTTCAGTTGTGGTGTAATTAACTTGTGCTGAATCTAAAGTCCTAGATGCATAATAAATCACATGAGATAGCTTACCAACCCTTTGGGAGAGAACTGCTCCCAAAGCATAATTCGAGGCATCTGTCATGAGCTCAAATGGGAGGGTCCAGTCAGGTGGTTGGATGATGGGAGTGGTGGTGAGTGCTCTCTTTAGCTCATCAAATGCCTTCTTGCATTGGTCTCCAAACTCAAATGCGGTATCCTTTTGAAGCAAGTTGGATAGTGGAAGGGCTATCTTGCTAAAGTTCTGAATAAACCTGCGATAGAAACCTGCATGGCCAAGAAAAGAACGCACCTCTCGCACGCAAGAGGGGTAAGGCAAATGTGATATTACATGCAGCTTAGTAGGGTCAACCTCTGTGCCCTTATGCGAAATAATGTGCCCTAAGACTATGCCTTGTTCTACCATAAAGTGACATTTTTCAAAATTCAAGACAAGGTTAGTCTCAATGCGCCTATTAAGCACCTTAGACAAACTATCAAGACATGCATCAAAAGAGGAACCATATACACTAAAATCATCCATGAAGACCTCTATGCAATGCTCAAGTAAGTCATTAAAAATACTCATCATACATCTTTGAAAAGTGCCAGGAGCATTGCATAGGCCAAAAGACATCTTCCTATAAGCAAATGTACCAAAAGGACAAGTAAACGTGGTCTTATGTTGGTCCTCTGGTGCAATACATATTTGAAAATAACCAGAGAAACCATCTAAGAAGCAATAGTGAGATTTACATCCCAGGCGCTCCAACATCTGATCAATGAAGGGAAGAGGAAAGTGATCCTTGCGGGTCGCCTGGTTGAGCTTCCTATAGTCAATGCAGACTCTCCAACTGTTCTACACTCTAGTGGGAATCAGCTCATCCTTCTCATTTTTGACAACTGTCACCCCAGACTTCTTGGGAACTACTTGAACCGGGCTTACCCAAGTGCTGTCTGAAATGGGGTAGATAATACCAGCTTGCAGCAGCTTGGTGACCTCTTTCTTCACCACATCAAGAATCTGGGGGTTCAACCATCTCTGGGGTTGTCTCACTGGTTTAGCCCCATCCTCCAATAAAATCCGATGCATGCCCATGGAGGGGCTAATACCAGGTATGTCTGCCAAAGTCCATCCTATTGCCCTTTTGTTTGCTCTAATCACATCCAGCAGCTGCTTCTCTTGATCAACAGAAAGGGAGGTAGAGATGATCACTGGAAGTTTCTGCTCATCCTCCAAGTAAGCATATTTGAGATGAGGAGGAAGGGGCTTCAGGTCCAATAAAGGTGCCTGCATCACAGATGGAACTAAAGGAGCAGCAGAATTGGATTCTGCCGCCTGCACCTGAACAAATGGATTACACTCATGCATAACAGAAATGGGGTTAGGGTTAGCATGATCTGAATCTATATCATATGAATCAACAGATGCAGTAGCAGAATTTAAAAACTGGTCAATTTCAATGCATGCAGTGCACATTTCGGAATCAGAACATGCAGAACAAGTAAATGAGCTAGTGAAAGATGGCAAATCATAATCATGCAAAAAGTCTAGAACATACTCATCAATCAGATCATCAAGCAAGTCAACATGAAAGATAGAGTGGTCATCAGAAAAATGTTTCATAGCATCAAAAATATTGAATCGAACCACTCTGTCATCAAATTCCATTGAAAGTGTACCTGCATGCACATCAATCTTGGTTCGGGCTGTTTTTAAAAATGGTCTCCCTAACATGATAGGGGCAGCACTACGAGAGGTGTTCTCTTCCATATCAAGAATATAAAAATCAGCAAGAAAGATAAGTTCACCAACCCGAACCAAGACATCCTCTATCAAACCTGCGGTTTAGGCAGTAGATCTATTTGCCAAATGGATAACCACACCCGTAGGTTGAAGAGGTCCAAGTGAAAGAGACTTGAAAACAGACATAGGCATAACATTAATAGATGCTCCTAAATCTAGCAAAGCATTCTCAAATTTAGTATTACCTATGATACAAGGTACAGAGAAAGTTCCAGGATCCTTACACTTTTCAGGAATATGAGGGACGGGTTTACCTATAAGAGTAGAGACATTTCTTCCCATGTTGATCCTCTCATTTCCTTTGAGCTTCCGTTTGTGTGTGCATAGATCCTTCAAGAACTTTGCATACCTTGGAATTTGCTTGATTGCATCAAGAAGGGGTATGTTGACTTCCACCTTCATGAATGTGTCAAGTATCTCTTTGTCAATCTCTTCCATTTTCTTGCTTTGAGTCGCCCCCCTTGGTGGGAAAGGAAGAGGAATGGGGGTGGTTGTTGGGCAGCAGCAGGTGTTGTGCTTGAGGAAGGCTGAGCTGGATGGGATTTTCTGGTACTTGTGTGCTCACTCTCCTCGACCATTTGGCTCTTCTTGTTGGGTGAAACTAGATCATCTTTGTTGAGGTCAGATTCTGGTGTGGGTGTGACAATCTGCTTCCCTGACCTTAGACTAATGGCACACACATTCTGGTTTGGATTGATCACTGTTTGGGATGACAACTTGTTAGAATTTTGAGATTGCATAGTGTTGATGGCTGTTGCCATTTGTCCCATCTGATTGGTCAAAGATTGAATGGAGGCCTCTTGTCTTTGAATGGATGCTCTAGTTTCCTGTTGGAATTGGAGATTTTGCATGGTCATCTGTTTCATCAGCTCTTCCAATGAAGGCTGCTGCTCGGTACTAGGAGCTGGTGGTCTGGAATTGTTCTGAAATTGAACCTGTGAAGGTTGCTGCTGATCAGACCATCTCAGGTTGGGATGGTTCCTCCAACCAGGGTTGTATCTATTGGTAGAGAGATCAAAGTTCTGTGGCTGCTGGTTTCTACTGTTGAAGATGTTGGCTGCATATGCCTCAGGTTGATCAGCACCAGTCGTTGGTTGCTGCTGCAAAGAACGACATGCATCTGTGGGGTGCTCAGCGGATGTGCATATATGCCACATAATCTAGCAGGCAGAGACAACTTCTTCTGGTTGATGGCCAATTGAGTGACCAAAGTTGTAAGTGAATCTATCTTCTGTTCAAGCTTCTCAACCTTACCAGAACTTGTGCCAACATCATTCACTCCTCTCACTACGATTGCATCGCTGTTGCCCCTTCCATGGAATTGTTGACAATTGGAAGCCATCTTCTCAATCTTGGCTCTGGCTTCTAAAGGTGTCATGTCTCCTAGGTCACGACCACTTGCAGCATCAAGCATGTTTCTCTCCATGAGGTTGAGACCTTCATAGAAATATTGAATAAGCAGCTGCTCTGAGATCTGATGGTCGGGGCAGCTCGCACACAGTCTCTTGAATCTCTCCCAATACTCGTAGAGACTTTCTCCACTTTGTTGCCTAATGCCTGATATATCCTTTCGGATTGCTGTTGTTCTGCATGCAGGGAAGAATTTCTCCAAAAATGCCTTCTTCAGGTCATCCCAGCCTGTGATAGAACCAGGGGCCAGATCATACAACCAATCCTTGGCTAGCCCCTCTAGGGAGTTTGGGAATGCCTTAAGACAAACATGATCCTCTTGCACATCATGTGGTTTCATAGTAGCACACACAATGTGGAACTGCTTGAGATGTTTATGAGGATCCTCACCTGCAAGACCATTAAACTTGGGCAACAAATGAATTAGTCCAGACTTTAGCTCATACGTGTCATCGGGATACTGGATGCACAAATCTTCAATAGTGAAATCAGGTGCAGCCAGCTCCCTCAATGTCCTCTCACGTGGTGGAGGTTGAGCCATATTTTCAGAATAAACAGAATAAGAATCAGAATTTATAGGAATAGAAGAAAAAGAAGCAGACTCACTATGTAAAGACTCAATAGACTCACTACCTATGGACTGGTTCCTATTTTGTCTAACTAATCTGTGATAAGTCCTATCAATTTCAGGGTTGTAAGGATGCAAGTAGCTTGGGTTGCCCCTAGTCATGTACTGAACAGAACACCATTAAGCATAGCAAACTGTCACAAATATGCATGACCAAAATAGGCAACAAAATTTTTTTATTTTTTAAAATTTTTTTCTTTATTTTTTTCAGCACCATAAAATCATGAAAACATAACACAGAAAGTTTGAGGACAAAATTCAAAAAGGAACCAAGTCAAACAATTAAATCAGAGATCAAAAACTAAGAAAATAAAACTTGTAAAATAAAAAAGAAATAGTAAAACGCCTTTTTCAGGGTCCAGACAAAGGGGTTTTACGACAAAGTGGTAAAAATCAGATTATTCAGAAAATTCCCTTCGATTTGATATAAAATTCGTCAAATTCTGAGTTACGGATCAAAAGTTGCGACGATTTGAAGAAAGTGCTGCTAAAACTTGGAAAATTTTTCTGGAACTCACAACCAGTGATGACCTGAGTGATCGTGGTGTCTCAAAACCTTTTTATATGATAAAAATAGTGTGGATATAAATTTTCGTGCAAAAATTCCACCCACAACTATGTGAACTAGCAACCACAGAATCAATCAAATACACTAATTGCAACAAAATAGCAAAACAGCAAACAGTGCAACTTCAACCAGTTATCAGAATTGACTACTAGACCCTAAATCAGACACGACACACTATAATAACTATACTAACTACGACACTAACTAACTACTAATGACCTTTGGCAAGAACCGATAGTTCCTCGGCAACGGCGCCAAATTTTGATCGAGGCCGTACCAGATACAAATAAAAAAAAAACAGTTTAAATATAGTACTAGGAAGTGACTCCTAGGTCGTCTCCCAAGGAATATCTTATCAAGCAAAAGGTCAAATAGATAGTATGCATAGAAAATAGGGGGGGTTTTGTATTGAATGTTGAAATCTAAAATCAAAACAGAATTAAAATAAAAACGATGTAACAGATAAGGAAAAGCGGATAAACCCCTTTGGCTCGCGTTCACAACTCTATCATCGGTCGCAAAATATCAATTTCTTTCCTCTTCACTGTCCAACTCGTGAGAACTAAATACTAAGCGAAAATTCAATTCTCACCCCAAAACCCAAACCTCTAATTAAGCATTAAAAGCCAAAGCATAGAGTTTTTACGAGTTTGCATAAATTAAGCATTCATACACATGGATTATCTCTATAGAATGGAACTAAGCGAACCATAACATATCAATAAGCATGAAAACAGTGAATAAAAACGAAATAGCATTAAGAATAAAACCTCAAGAATATGTGATACATTACCAAAGGGATTTAACCTAAGAGTTTAGCCTTCCATGAAGAAAAATACCAAAAACGTGTAGAAAAGGAAGAAAGAGAAACCCTAGCAGCCACCACAAGCTTGGAGAGCAAAACTAAGCCTTCTCTAAGAGAGAGAATGTAAAAACGTGAATATGGAAGGTGTCTCTAGGGTTTACACGAAATTGGATTATTAAATCACAAAACGGGCCTAAATCATGGGCCCAAATCCTAAGGAAAGCTAATCTCTAAATTAAATCTAAAAATATCCTATAGATAAAATCTAAATCTTAAAAGATATAAACTAAATCTCAAATAATCCTAAAGATAGATTACAATCTTCACTTCATCATATATATTCTCTTCCAAAATTAAATCTTCACTCCCAAAATGCCCAAAAAGCCCTTGTGCCAAATATGACCTGAAAATAGAAATAGAATTAATTAGGCTAAATAATCCCAAATTAAACAATATTCAGAATATTAGTCCAATAAACTCTAAATCACTAAATCAAGCTAAACAATGTCAAATGGGCAACAAGTATCAATAATAGGAGTAAAATAATGCAAGGAATAATGGAAAATAAAATGCTCATCAACAACACTTAATCAATTAAATTCAAGCACATAGCCAATTAACCAACACTTAGTCACTTAGAGAACACATAATCATTTCCAAAATAATTCATTTTCATATTTACCTACATAAATTAAATAGAACCGAATTGGATAAATAAAAATAAACCAAAGATTACAAATTCAAACACTTTAAATCAACCAAAGCAACTTGATACATCATTATGCAATCTCATTTTCACAAAACAAAAACACTTAAACATGCATATACTCACAAACTGAATTGAATCAAAGAAATAAACCACAACACATTTTGTTTTTCTCACTTCAAACAACTTAATTTCTTTCAAAAATCATTACACAAATTTGTTTTCATGCAACTAAATTTTCTAAACCTATTTATACTACATGGCCGAAAGGAACCAAAAGAAAACAAGCCAAAGATTTCAAACCTAAAACACATAAATCAACTTGATTCATTTCAAGCACTTAAACAAAAATTCTATTTACATGAAACTTAATCATTTACTCTTTATTTTCTCCCTTAACCCAACACACACACTTATATACATTTAAGCACAAAACTTTTCTAATCAATCTCATTCATTCATTTTCTTTGTAAAAATCAAGAATACTCTTAGAAAAATAATTAAACTTAACAAATCATTAACATATATACAAAATAAATTCATTCACCTAATTTTTCATGCCAAAACCGAATGCACACATACATGCAAGAACAAAACTTAAACTCTTGAAAATCAAAATCATTTTATTCCTTTTATCTTGATTTGGCCGAATTACATATACACAAGCATATACTTTTTTATTGTCAAACAAACACATGAACACACTTAAATTATGCATATTATATTAGGAAAACTACACAATAAAAATTATTAAACTTATTTACATGATTTTCTAGCCAAAAACCGTATAGCCCATAATAAAACATATTAACACAAAAATTCATTCTTTCATGCATTCTCTTGTTAGAACTCATTAATACACTTAATATCTATCAATAATCATCAATCCATGACATGCACATAAAAAAAATTCATTTACCTCATATATGACCTAAGGGCCATGACATGTGTAACACCCCGATTTTATATATAATAATAATAAGTAAAAGTCTATATTTAAAATAATGTACTTAAAAATTTCTTTTCACAATTCCAGTTTACAAATAATTTTGGGCATCTATTTACAATATACGTAGCACAAAATTAGAGTTTTCTTCATTCCATTCTTCCGCTGCGCCACTCTGATCCACAAGCTCCTTAGTAGTCACCTAAAATATTAACCACTAAGGGTGAGACCTTTTCACAACACAGTGAATCAGAAGATAATATACAGTTCATAATATAAACTTAAGAATAACAATCAAGTCAAGTCAGGGATCCACCAATTCATCACATTCTCATTTCCATTTATACCTAACATATCCATATCCATTTCCAATTATCCATTTTTCCTTTCCTTAATCCTTCCTATTACCATTTTCATTATTTATTCCCTTTAATTTCCTTATCAATTCCATTTTCCGTTTCCTTTAATCATTTTCCATTATGTGTAACCTCAAGACCGAGATCTACACTTTTCCATTGGGTGTAACCTCAAATCAGAGATTTACACCTCACCATTGTGTGTGTAACCCCAAAACAGAGATCTACACACCGTGTATGCAACCACAAGTCAGTGATCTGCATACACCATATCATTTATGTAACCTCAAAATAGAGATCTACATAAAATTCCCTTTTTCCTTTTTATTGTACACCACTAGGACTTGGAGTACGCACTAGGTAATTGGAACACCTGTCCAGGGACTTGGAACACCTGCCCAGGACTTTACACCCATCCAAACCATAACCTGTGGGACTATGTACTTTTTACCGTTCCATTATTTATTCCAATTATTGGTGTGGAAAACCGATCCTGTGGGTCACCCGACGCCTACAGGGCGGTTTGGCCTGATGGGTAATTGGTCTGGCAGGTAATTGGCCCCAACAGGTAATTGGAACACCTAGTCGGGTACCTAGTGTTCCGGGCCCCACTAATCAGTTTCCACTTTAGTTACCTTTACCATTTCCAATAAATCAACAATACAGTCCATTCATTATAAACCATAATCACAATTCCACCAATATTCACAAATATACATATTCATCATCCATTCCTAATCATAACATTCCAATAAATATGTAAAAATTACCATTTCCAAATAACCACACATATATTCACAAATAAGCATTTATCATCCATCATCATAAATATTTCCAATTATTCACATTTAGGGTTACATTCCACAGTTAGCATTTATAACCATTTTCCCTTATTATCACATAATCCAATCTATCCATTTAAAATTCATGTAATACATCACAACCAATATCCCTTTAGCACTCAAAATCAGCTCAACACATTTTCAATAAACATGAACACCCTTAAATAATCAATCATATCACAACATTCAATCCCTTTCAAATTACCTGTACTAATTACTTTTTACTTCCATTACTATTTCCATTACATACATTTCCATTTTATATAGCCATTTACACCACCTACTATTTAGCAATAAATCAACATAACACCCTTATAGCATCTAGTGCACGTAATAAATTCCCAACCTATGACCATAATGCTCAACAATCAATATATATCAACAAATCAGTGACATACTCAGGTATGTCTCAGAGTGCTTAAAATAAATCATCTCCCTAGGATTCTTCACTTCCTACTTTAGTACATACAAAAGGTTTAAACATAACAGTTCCAATAATATAATAAAATTAACCAAATATACAACCATCACCCCTAATCACTTCTAATCACTTCTTAATCTGTCACCCACAACCCAAATTAATTATTAGACTCAAATCCTATTATAAACCCTAACTATCCCTAACTCAAAGTGTGGAAAAGAGACTCCCCTTACCTTGGAGAGAAAAGAGACTCAATTGATGCTCCAAAGACCAAGAATCTACCTCCGATCTACTGGATTTCCAACTATCTAGACCGATTCAAAATTGATTCCATGATTGGAGGAGAGAGAGAGAGAAAAAAATGTCACACCCTCTTTTATATATTATGAAATATAGTTTCTCTATTGTTTATTGAATAGAGTATATGGACTTGCGTAAGTATAGAAGTAATAAAAATCTTTGTTATGAAACAATTGGTGAAAATAATCCTTTTTCTCATAAGTTGGGTTTTCATTACGACTATTAAAAGCTTCCCAACTCAGTACTAAAATCACAATTATCAGAGTAAGCGGAAAATAGGGACCTTGACTTGATGATTCACGTTTCATGCCATTTATATAAAGAGATATATATATATATATGTATAAACATAACCATACATATCATAATGTAGTAATACCAGCATACATCAAAGTCAAGTCGAGGTAGCAAGAGTTTATAAAATACAAGTCCATAATATAAAGCCAAAAGAAAAGACCACCTCACCGAGATCTCTCAAAAATATGTACAATATATATATAGAGCAAAACATGAAAATCCCAGCAGTGGTCCAGTGATCCTCCTCCATAGCATCATCTCCAGCGTCTCCAGCAGCTGCTCCACCTGTCCCACATCCTAATCATCTATACTATGCATCACCTGGTGGATCCCCAACTCCCCACTGGCTCCCAGTGGAGTGCTCGACTGGCTCGCCCTCACTCTCAGCCTCCTCAGGATCCTCCTCTACCTCGTCCGACTGAGTGGGTGCCCTACCACTGGGCATTGGGTCAGCTGAAGGAGTCCCATGAACCGGACTCATCAGACTAGGTATAGGAGTCTCCTCATGAATCACTCGAGAAGCAGAGGGGTGAGATCTAGTAGCAGCTCTAAAACGGAAAGAATGAAAGCGACGAGCTGGTCGAGTCGGGGGTGGTCCATGATAGGTATAAAAAGGGGGTACATGCAAAGTATAGATAATAGGGATGCGGAACCTACGAGGACGGACACGAGCCAAGGGATTGGGGTGATATAGAGTCACCTCTACCTCACCCTCGAATGTGGCTCTGTGGTCCTCATAGTACCACACTCAACTAGGGAGCGGGCACAACTCGATGCAAGCTAGATAGCGTGCCATCACCTATATGGGCATAAAGGGGTAAGCAATACAATTCACATAATCGAATAAGAGTAAATAAGGCACGTAATAATTGAAAGTTCCAAATATCCAATGCAATTGCAAATGAACAAATGTAATCCATACATAATAGTCCCATTAATTATGTGTAATGATGCATGTCTCCCATTTCCATTGTCCATTGAACGTTCAATCCAGTAATTCGCATACATGACCAACATGTATTGTGGAACTGCTCGGATAGTGTGCACACAACGTCACCAAGACGTAACAGCATTCCCAAATGCTGCCCACATTACCAAAATGTGTCATCGAGCCAGTCACCACCGAATTATCCCCAACCTTTCACCATGCATGTATGCACATAAAATTAAATGCTAAGATTAACCAATAATCTTATTATGTGCATCCAATATTATTCCTTCAGTGAATTACAATGTTGTTAATATTTTTCCTTATCCTTTTATTGGAACATGATTCCTTTCCTTAAGCACAGTTGACCATTACTTTAGGTATGTTAAAAAAAAGAAATTTACTTTTCTATCCTTGGTCCAAAAGACTCGAGTGAAATCTCCTGGACTCGAGTGTTCCTCAGGTTTTGTCCAAGTACTCGAGTGTTCTTCCTGGCACTCGAGTGTTCCTCATTCCCAGCATTTTATTTTAAAGATTCATTAAAATACTCAAGTGTTCTTAACAAGACTCGAGTGTTCTTCATTTTCCAGAAATACATTTTAAAATTCATCAGAATACTCGAGTGTTAGTCATGAATACTCGAGTGTTCTTAAGTTTCCAGAAAGTCCATTTTACCAAAATAGTCGAAATACTCGAGTATCATCCTTAATACTCGAGTGTTTGCAGACAGACAACACTGAAATTTGAGTTTTAACATACCATTTCCAATTATAGCCCATTCCAGTCCAAGCCAATGATCAACATAGCTTATATTACACATATTAAACATGTTCCAATATAGAATTAACAACATTTAACACTGAATCACAGAATATCATTCATTATGCATACAATCCATTTTTCCACAACTTAACATACCAAATTCAATTCTAGGTATATTTATCACAATTACAGCTTTGGTACACCTTGCATGTGACCTAACAAACATGTCCAAACCAACATTTGAACCCAGAAAGGCCTCCAAGCCTCAAACCTAATTCCAACTATGCCCATAGAGTCTTTGGTTGACTCTCATCCTAATTTCACATGATTTAAACTTATTCTAGTGAATTAGAAGCTTCACCCTTACCTCTAAGTCGTGAATCAACACTGAGATTGCAGAGAAATTGGTTGGAAATGCTAATCCTCAAAAATCCTTTGCATGCAACCACAGTTGAACAGGGTACCAAGACCAGAGAATTTGACATGCAAAAACGTTTTAGAAATTGGGGAAAATGGTTAGGATTGGTTCTCTGCAACATAAACTAGAGGTATGAACGAATTTGAGGTTCATAGGGTTCGTGAGCTTACCAAAATTCAAGCTTGAAGTCAGCCCCAATCCTAAGCTTTAGAGTTTTGACAGCAAAACCTCCAATCTTTCGAGCTCCAATTCTTCCTCTACACGAACTCTCAGCTCTCACTCTATATATCTTTGTAAAGCTTGAGATGTGAGCTTTACAATGGTGTATTACTCTCAATTCAAATCTCAACAACGCTCGAGAAATCAAGACTCGAAATTAGGAACCCTAAGTTGATGTTTCCAGAGAATTTTGACCAAAAATCCTCCATTTCCTCCAACCATGAGCTTATATAGACACTTCTAATGATCATGCATCTCGCCACGATACTCCATAACGTGTTCTGGGTGCGTTTTTCGTGTCAACGAAAGAGAATCGTCGCGTGTTGACTCATCAAACGCACTAACGAGTTCTCCACTGACTCGATTACTCGAGTGTTTCCAGGAATACTCGAGTATTTTTGCCAATTTTTCAAAAATATTTATTTTAATGCCCTTCCCTCCAAAATCTTCCTAATATTGCTTCTAGGTCCTCCTTCAGGGATTAATATGTAAAACTTACATATTATAATTGTTATCCAAAGATTTTCCATTCCCTAAGAGCACTCATACAATTACATAATTAATTCTTCCAACTTAATTATAAAGTAAATAGAAAATAATTATGAAATAACTTTTCATAATCAAAATTTTCATTACATTGGGAATGAAAATTTGGGGTGTTACACTACCCCCCCCCCCACTTAATAGGAATTTCGTCCCCGAAATTCAACTTACAAAAATAACTCAGGAAAATCTTTACGCATTCGATCCTCTAATTCCTTTATGTTGACCGGAGAAGAAGACCTTTAGAGTTTGCAGAAGGCGACCATGTATTTCTCAGGATCGTGCCGATGAAGGGTGTGAGTAGAGCGTTGAGACCTCAAAAGCTTTCGCCTAAGTTTATAGGTCCCTACCAAATCCTTAAGCGAGTAGGACCGGTAGCTTACCAAATAGCTCTCCCACCATCTTAAGCCAATATGCACAATGTTTTTCATGTCTCTCAATTGAAGAAGTTCGTGCATGATCCAACCACGATCCTTCAGATTCGTCCAGACGACTTAACCTTACAAGAAAACCTAACCTTTAAAGCTGGCCCCGTTAAAGTGGAAGACAGGAGAACCAAACAGCTGAGAGGGAAGGAGATTCCGTTGGTCAAAGTCGTGTGGCAAAGTGGGAATGTATTCGAGACCACCTAGGAATTTGAGGATCGAATGCGTAAAGATTTTCCTGAGTTATTTTTTTAAGTTGAATTTCGGGGACGGAATTCCTATTAAGTGGGGGAGTAGTGTAACACCCCAAATTTTCGTTCCCAATGTAATGAAAATTTTGATTATGAAAAGTTATTTCATAATTATTTTCTATTTACTTTATAATTAAGTTGGAAGAATTAATTATGTAATTGTATGAGTGCTCTTAGGGAATGGAAAATCTTTGGATAACAATTATAATATGTAAGTTTTACATATTAATCCCTGAAGGAGGACCTAGAAGCAATATTAGGAAGATTTTGGAGGGAAGGGCATTAAAATAAATATTTTTGAAAAATTGGCAAAAATACTCGAGTATTCCTGGAAACACTCGAGTAATCGAGTCAGTGGAGAACTCGTCAGTGCGTTTGATGAGTCAACACGCGACGATTCTCTTTCGTTGACACGAAAACACACCCAGAACACGTTATGGAGTATCGTGGCGAGCTGCATGATCATTAAAAGTGTCTATATAAGCTCATGGTTGGAGGAAATGGAGGATTTTTGGTCAAAATTTTCTGGAAACATCAACTTAGGGTTCCTAATTTTGAGTGTTGATTTCTCGAGCGTTGTTGAGATTTGAATTGAGAATAATACACTATTGTAAAGCTCACATCTCGAGCTTTACAAAGATATATAGAGTGAGAGCTGAGAGTTCGTGTAGAGGAAGAATTGGAGCTCGAAAGATTGGAGGTTTTGCTGTCAAAACTCTAAAGCTGAGGTCTGGAGCTGACTTCAAGCTTGAATTTTGGTAAGCTCACGAACCCTATGAACCTCAAATTCGTTCATACCTCTAGTTTATGTTGCAGAGAACCAATCCTAACCATTTTCCCCAATTTCTAAAACGTTTTTGCATGTCAAATTCTCTGGTCTTGGTACCCTGTTCAACTGTGGTTGCATGCAAATGATTTTTGAGGATTAGCATTTCCAGCCAATTTCTCTGCAATCTCAGTGTTGATTCACGACTTAGAGGTAAGGGTGAAGCTTCTAATTCACTAGAATAAGTTTAAATCATGTGAAATTAGGATGAGAGTCAACCAAAGACTCTATGGGCATAGTTGGAATTAGGTTTGAGGCTTGGAGGCCTTTCTGGGTTCAAATGTTGGTTTGGACATGTTTTTTTTTTTTTTTGGTAAAATAAAAATTATATTACCACGAAACAATGCAAAACAAAAAAACAAAACCAAACCCCTTTGGTGAAAGCCACCTTCTAGGAAGGGTTCATTGACCAAAGAGGTTCCAAAAGAATACAAAAAGCAATCGGTTAGGACAACCCCCAACCAAAAGCAAAAATAATCAAATCTCTAACATAATCCTATCAAACATAATAGAATTTATCCAGTTTTTAAGACTAGGACAAACTAAAAAAATTCTAAGAGCTAATTCCTTCTTTAATAGAGCAAAAACTTGATCCGGTCTCAAAGCTTTATGCGTGAAGAGTCTTCGATTTCTCTCCTTCCATGTGTGATACACAGTGGCAGACATGGCTGCATAGACAAATCGCTTCCTGTTCTTATTCTTAAAACTGAACCTCAGCCAACGTTGCCAATTATCAAAACTAGTGTACCAATTATCTAAACAGCACCAATTGCATACAAGCTCCAGCAGCTCTCTGCTCCACGGACAAGAGAAGAAGAGGTGATCTCTAGTTTCCATAGCACCAGTGCATAAATCGCAAATTGGATTGATAGTCATGAACAAAACTTGGCTGTCTTTTGTTCTGAGTTTATCAAGCATAGTGAGCCATAGAATGAAACAGTGTTTAGGAATAGAGAAACTATTCCATACCAGATTGTGGTGAACAAAGGCTTCTTGAGGTCCAAGCAAGAATCTATAACCATCCTTTACTTCATAAGTTGTATTTTGATCACCCTTCCAGTATCCATTAGCATATCCATTCCTAAGCTTATCCCTGGCCTTTAATATCTGTTTCCAGTGCCAACTAGAAGCGGCAGAAGGTTCACAATTCCATAAATCAGTCTGTTTCATATAAATAGTGCTGATCCATCTAACCCATAGACTGTCCTTTTTCATTGCCAAGTTCCAAACTTGATTGCCAATAGCAGCTACATTCCAGAGCTGGACATTTTGAAAACCTAAACCTCCATTTTTTCTGCTCTTGCATAAATGATGCCAAGCAACTGCAGCTCTTGGTCTACCTATACTGTTTAAGCCCCACAGAAAATCCCTGCATTTCTTCTCAATACCTTTAATCACACCTCTTGGAATAATGAAAACTGTAGCCCAGTAGGTGTGAAGAGAGAGCAAAACAGAATTAATTAATTGGACTCTACCTTGATATGAAATATGTCTGGAAGACCATGAAGATAATCTCTTAGAGATTTTGTCCACAAGGCAAAGACAAGAGCTATTAGACCATTTCCTGGTTGTCAAAGGAAATCCAAGATATTTGAAAGGGAAACATCCTCTCTCATAACCTGTAATTTGCTGAATCTGCTGCTACTGGTCATCCTTTACACCTGCCATGAATAGGAAAGATTTCTGCTGATTTGCATACAAGCCAGAGCTTACTGAGAATTGGTTGAAAGCTTCCTGAACAACCTTTACACTTGCAACATTACCTTTTCAAAATAGCATTAAGTCATCTGCAAAGGCCAAACTCACAAGATTAGCCTCTTTACAATACGGATGGAATCTGAAAGTTCTATCCAATGCAGTAGCCTTCAATTTTCTAGTTAAAATCTCCATTGCAATTACAAATATCAAAGGTGATATAGGGTCACCTTGCCTTATGCCCCTTGAGCTTGTGAATCTTTGGAGTCTACAGCCATTCATAACAATGGAATAGGATACTGTTGAAATACATTCCATAATCCAGCCAACAAATTTAGAAGGAAACTTTAAAGCCTGTAGCATATTGTAAATAAAGTGCCAACTTAGAGTGTCATATGCTTTCCTTATGTCCACTTTCATCAGGCATCTTGGTGAGATATTTTTCCTACCATAAAATCTCAACATTTCTTGGCTAATCAAGATATTATTAACTATGCTTCTTCCCTGAACAAAAGCAGCTTGATTTTCATCAATAACATCAGGTAGAACAGCTTGTAATCTTGTGCAAATGATTTTTGAGATGCATTTGTAGACTGTGTTGCACAAAGCTATTGGTCTGTAGTCAGACACACTGTTTGGGCAGTCATTCTTTGGAATCAAAACTAAATCAGTGCAGTTTTCCTCCCTCAGTAATCTTCCTGAATTGAAAAATTCCTTGACTGTTGCTAAACAATCTTTTCCAATATTTGGCCAAGCTTTCTTATAGAAGCCAGCACCAAATCCATCTGGCCCAGGGGATTTGTCACTGTGTTGCTCCAAGAAACCTTGCTTAATTTCCTCATTTGACACTGGCTTGATTAGCTTGATCTGCTGGTTGGTAGTGAGAACCTTTCCTTGATTAATTTCAGACTGAGACATACACCAATAAGTTGCACCTCCAGTCAACAAATGCTGATAATAGCTCCTAAATACATCACCAATCTCAACTTGATCATTATGCACTTGACCACCCTCATCTGTAATGGATAAGATTCTATTTCTATACCTTCTTTGCTTTATTGCCAAGTGAAAAGCTCTAGTGTGTTGGTCACCATCCTTAAGCCAGAATTCCTTTGACTTTTGTCTCAGGAAGCTTATTGCTGCATCTGAAATCTCCATGTACTTTTGATTTGCTTCCTTTTCAATCTTCTGCAAATGGATGTTTAAGGGGTCAACAGGCAGGTTCTCTTGAGATCTGAAAAGGTTCTCCCTGAAAATCTCTTCTTTCTTGTCAATCTGATGGTATTTTGTAACATTGAGTTCCCTTAAAGGCTTCTGAGTATTCTTCAATTTCCTCATGAGAATATACATGTCACTACCTATAAAATCAGCCTCCCAAGCTTCCCTCACAATTCTGAGAAAATCAGGATCATTGGTTAACATATTAAAAAATTTAAAACTACTTCTGTTTACCAAATGCCCTGTACTCCATCTTACTATTGCTGGTGAATGATCAGACACACCTTCTTGTAGGAAATGAGTTACTGTTTCAGGCCAAAGATGCATCCAAGCCTCATTCACTAGAGCTCTATCAAGTTTACACAGAACCTTATCTGACCCTTCCTGTTTATTGGACCAAGTGTAAAAACAACCATCATATTTCATATCAACCAGATGAGTCCTGTGCACACAGTTCCTGAAGTTTTCCATTCTGGTAACTTCAATATCTTGCCCTCCCAATTTCTCCACTGGATCCAAGACAGAATTAAAATCACCAATTACCAACCAAGGCAATAATTGATTTTCACTAATGTTATCCAGAACACTCCATAATTCACCTCTATTATAGTCATCATTGGCCCCATACACAAAAGTGACATCAAATTCAATTGGCCTATGTTTATGCTTGACTGAACAATGGACATGTTGGCTGCTGCTGCTCAAAACACTCAGATCAAACATATCCCCCTTCCACATAACCCATATGCGACCTAACTCACAATGCTCCAAATTAATATAGGAACCCCAGCCAGGAATAACTGAATTCCTAACATAATCATAGGAATTTGCTCTCAATTTATTTTCTAGAATACCAACAATACCTAAACTATGCTCAGTAATCAACCTTTTTAATTCTTTTTGTTTTCGGGGGTGGTTGATCCCCCGAATATTCCAAGATGCTAAACTATCCATTACCAAGATGAGATTTAGGAGTCTCACCTTGTTGCACCACTTGCCTTTGTTTAGCCTTATTCCTTGTCTTTACAGGAGTCCATTGTTCTTCCTCAGTAACATCAGGCACAAATTGAAGACCCAAATTAGGAGTAGGCATTAGAGGACTATTCAAACTACCTGGATTTTGGCTCACATCACCTCCTGCTTCCTTTTCCTGGCTGAGGTCCACCACTGCCACTGGCTGAGAGTTCTCCTCTGATTGAGTCTGAATCAGGTCTTTAACCAATTCAAAAGCACCAGCCCTATTTTCCTCTAGGATTGTGCCTTCCTCTAAGTTCCTTTTGAGCTTTAACCTATCATCCAGCTCCTCTATCTCTTCCCTTGTTGGCTTCTTTTTCTCCATCCAAACTTTCTTGGTCTGTTTCCTGCAGGACTTACTATCATGTCCATACATGGAGCATGTATCACACATTACCAAAGCTGTAATTGTGATAAATATACCTAGAATTGAATTTGGTATGTTAAGTTGTGGAAAAATGGATTGTATGCATAATGAATGATATTCTGTGATTCAGTGTTAAATGTTGTTAATTCTATATTAGAACATGTTTAATATGTGTAATATAAGCTATGTTGATCATTGGCTTGGACTGGAATGGGCTATAATTGGAAATGGTATGTTAAAACTCAAATTTCAGTGTTGTCTGTCTGCAAACACTCGAGTATTAAGGATGATACTCAAGTATTTCGACTATTTTGGAAAAATGGACTTTCTGGAAACTTAAGAACACTCGAGTATTCATGACTAACACTCGAGTATTCTGATGAATTTTAAAATGTATTTCTGGAAAATGAAGAACACTCGAGTCTTGTTAAGAACACTCGAGTATTTTAATGAATCTTTAAAATAAAATACTGGGAATGAGGAACACTCGAGTGCCAGGAAGAACACTCGAGTACTTGGACAAAACCTGAGGAACACTCGAGTCCAGGAGATTTCACTCGAGTCTTTTGGACCAAGGACAGAAAAGTAAATTTCTTTTTTTTAACATACCTAAAGTAATGGTCAACTATGCTTAAGGAAAGGAATCATGTTCCAATAAAAGGATAAGGAAAAATATTAACAACATTGCAATTCACTGAAGGAATAATATTGGATGCACATGATAAGATTATTGGTTAATCTTCACATGATAAGATTATTGGTTAATCTTAGCATTTAATTTTATGTGCATACATGCATGGTGAAAGGTTGGGGATAATTCGGTGGTGACTGCCTCGATGACACATTTTGGTAATGTGGGCAGCATTTGGGAATGTTGTTACGTCTTGGTGACGTTGTGTGCACACTATCCGAGCAATTCCACAATACATGTTGGTCATGTATGTGAATTACTGGATTGAACGTTCAATGGACAATGGAAATGGGAGACATGCATCATTACACATAATTAATGGGACTATTATGTATGGATTACATTTGTTCATTTGCAATTGCATTGGATATTTGGAACTTGCAATTATTACGTGCCTTATTTACTCTTATTCGATTATGTGAATTTTATTGCTTACCCCTTTATGCCCATATAGGTGATGGCACGCTATCTAGCTTGCATCGAGTTGCGCCCGCTCCCTAGTGGAGTGTGGTACTACGAGGACCACAGAGCCACATTCGAGGGTGAGGTAGAGGTGACTCTATATCACCCCAATCCCTTGGCTCGTGTCCGTCCTCGTAGGTTCCGCATCCCTATTATCTATACTTTGCATGTACCCCCTTTTTATACCTATCATGGACCACCCCCGACTCGACCAGCTCGTCGCTTTCATTCTTTCCGTTTTAGAGCTGCTACTAGATCTCACCCCTCTGCTTCTCGAGTGATTCATGAGGAGACTCCTATACCTAGTCCGATGAGTCCGGTTCATGGGACTCCTTCAGCTGACCCAGTGCCCAGTGGTAGGGCACCCACTCAGTCGGACGAGGTAGAGGAGGATCCTGAGGAGGCTGAGAGTGAGGGCGAGCCAGTTGAGCACTCCACTGGGAGCCAGTGTTGAGTTGGGAATCCACCAGGTGATGCATAGTATAGATGATTAGGATGTGGGACAGGTGGAGCAGCTGCTGGAGACGCTGGAGATGATGCTATGGAGGAGGATCACTGGACCACTGCTGGGATTTTCATGTTTTGCTCTATATATATATTGTACATATTTTTAAGAGATCTCAGTGAGGTGGTCTTTTCTTTTGGCTTTATATTATGGACTTGTATTTTATAAACTCTTGCTACCTCGACTTGACTTTGATGTATGCTGGTATTACTACATTATGATATGTATGGTTATGTTTATACATATATATATATATATATATATATATCTTTAAATAAATGGCATGAAACGTGAATTATCAAGTCAAGGTCCCTATTTTCCGCTTACTCTGATAATTGTGATTTTAGAACTGAGTTGGGAAGCTTTTAATAGTCGTAATGAAAACCCAACTTATGAGAAAAAGGATTATTTTCACCAATTGTTTCATAATTATCACAATTATCAGAGTAAGCGGAAAATAGGGACCTTGACTTGATAATTCACGTTTCATGCCATTCATATAATGAGATATATATATGTATAAACATAACCATACATATCATAATGTAGTAATACCAGCATACATCAAAGTCAAGTCGAGGTAGCAAGAGTTTATAAAATACAAGTCCATAATATAAAGCCAAAAGAAAAGACCACCTCACTGAGATCTCTCCAAAATATGTACAATATATATATATATATAGAGCAAAACATGAAAATCCCAGCAGTGGTCCAGTGATCCTCCTCCATAGCATCATCTCCAGCGTCTCCAGCAGCTGCTCCACCTGTCCCACATCCTAATCATCTATACTATGCATCACCTGGTGGATCCCCAACTCCCCACTGGCTCCCAGTGGAGTGCTCGACTGGCTCGCCCTCACTCTCAGCCTCCTCAGGATCCTCCTCTACCTCGTCCGACTGAGTGGGTGCCCTTCCATTGGGCACTGGGTCAGCTGAAGGAGTCCCATGAACCGGACTCATCGGACTAGGTATAAGAGTCTCCTCATGAATCACTCGAGAAGCAGAGGGGTGAGATATAGTAGCAGCTCTAAAACGAAAAGAATGAAAGCGACGAGCTGGTCTAGTCGGGGGTGGTCCATGATAGGTATAAAAAGGGGGTACATGCAAAGTATAGATAATAGGGATGCGGGACCTACGAGGACGGACACGAGCCAAGGGATTGGGGTGATATAGAGTCACCTCTACCTCACCCTCGAATGTGGCTCTATGGTCCTCGTAGTACCACACTCCACTAGGGAGCGGGCGCAACTCGATGCAAGCTAGATAGCGTGCCATCACCTATATGGGCATAAAGGGGTAAGCAATACAATTCACATAATAGAATAAGAGTAAATAAGGCACGTAATAATTGCAAGTTCCAAATATCCAATGCAATTGCAAATGAACAAATGTAATCCATACATAATAGTCCCATTAATTAGGTGTAATGATGCATGTCTCCCATTTCCATTGTCCATTGAACGTTCAATCCAGTAATTCGCATACATGACCAACATGTATTGTGGAACTGCTCGGATAGTGTGCACACAACGTCACCAAGACGTAACAGCATTCCCAAATGCTGCCCACATTACCAAAATGTGTCATCGAGCCAGTCACCACCGAATTATCCCCAACCTTTCACCATGCATGTATGCACATAAAATTAAATGCTAAGATTAACCAATAATCTTATCATGTGAAGATTAACCAATAATCTTATCATGTGCATCCAATATTATTCCTTCAGTGAATTACAATGTTGTTAATATTTTTCCTTATCCTTTTATTGGAACATGATTCCTTTTCTTAAGCATAGTTGACCATTACTTTAGGTATGTTAAAAAAAAGAAATTTACTTTTCTGTCCTTGGTCCAAAAGAATCGAGTGATATCTCCTGGACTCGAGTGTTCCTCAGGTTTTGTCCAAATACTCGAGTGTTCTTCCTGGCACTCGAGTGTTCCTCATTCCTAGTATTTTATTTTAAAGATTCATTAAAATACTCGAGTGTTCTTAACAAGACTCGAGTGTTCTTCATTTTCCAGAAATACATTTTAAAATTCATCAGAATACTCGAGTGTTAGTCATGAATGCTCGAGTGTTCTTAAGTTTCCAGAAAGTCCATTTTTTCAAAATAGTCGAAATACTCGAGTATCATCCTTAATACTCGAGTGTTTGCAGACAGACAACACTGAAATTTGAGTTTTAACATACCATTTCCAATTATAGCCCATTCCAGTCCAAGCCAATGATCAACATAGCTTATATTACACATATTAAACATGTTCCAATATAGAATTAACAACATTTAACACTGAATCACAGAATATCATTCATTATGCATAAAATCCATTTTTCCACAACTTAACATACCAAATTCAATTCTAGGTATATTTATCACAATTACAGCTTTGGTACACCTTGCATGTGACCTAACAAACATGTCCAAACCAACATTTGAACCCAGAAAGGCCTCCAAGCCTCAAACCTAATTCCAACTATGCCCATAGAGTCTTTGGTTGACTCTCATCCTAATTTCACATGATTTAAACTTATTCTAGTGAATTAAAAGCTTCACCCTTACCTCTAAGTCGTGAATCAACACTGAGATTGCAGAGAAATTGGTTGGAAATGCTAATCCTCAAAAATCCTTTGCATGCAACCACAGTTGAACAGGGTACCAAGACCAGAGAATTTGACATGCAAAAACGTTTTAGAAATTGGGGAAAATGGTTAGGATTGGTTCTCTGCAACATAAACTAGAGGTATGAACGAATTTGAGGTTCATAGGGTTCGTGAGCTTACCAAAATTCAAGCTTGAAGTCAGCTCCAGACCTCAGCTTTAGAGTTTTGACAGCAAAACCTCCAATCTTTCGAGCTCCAATTCTTCCTCTACACGAACTCTCAGCTCTCACTCTATATATCTTTGTAAAGCTCGAGATGTGAGCTTTACAATGGTGTATTACTCTCAATTCAAATCTCAACAACGCTCGAGAAATCAACACTCAAAATTAGGAACCCTAAGTTGATGTTTCCAGAAAATTTTGACCAAAAATCCTCCATTTCCTCCAACCATGAGCTTATATAGACACTTTTAATGATCATGCAGCTCGCCACGATACTCCATAACGTGTTCTGGGTGTGTTTTCGTGTCAACGAAAGAGAATCGTCGCGTGTTGACTCATCAAACGCACTAAGGAGTTCTCCACTGACTCGATTACTCGAGTGTTTCCAGGAATACTCGAGTATTTTTGCCAATTTTTCAAAAATATTTATTTTAATGCCCTTCCCTCCAAAATCTTCCTAATATTGCTTCTAGATCCTCCTTCAAGGATTAATATGTAAAACTTACATATTATAATTGTTATCCAAAGATTTTCCATTCCGTAAGAGCACTCATACTATTACATAATTAATTATTCTAACTTAATTATAAAGTAAATAGAAAATAATTATGAAATAACTTTTCATAATCAAAATTTTCATTACATTGGGAACGAAAATTTGGGGTGTTACAAAAAAACCCTAGATGAGAGAGAAAGAGCTCATAAGAGGGAGAGGGATAAATTAAAGGAAGGAGATAAATTCTCATGAGTGAAGGATTTAAGGTGGTTTTGTGGGTATTTGTTGGATGTTGATGGATATTAGGTGAAAGAGAGAGAATAAGTCATGGAGGTGAGAGAGAAAGGAAAATACCATGGAAGAGGGAAAAAGAGAAGGAAATATGGAGGAGGAAGAGATTTGCCATGGGAGGAGGTTGGAGGTGAGTTATGGGTGTTGGGTGGTGGTGGAGGGTCGATTTGGGGGAGGAAGGAAGAGAGTGGGGCGAAAAATGAAAGAAGAGAGTGAGCTGGTGCGCGTTTTATGCTGGCTGGTGCGTGCAGATCCGCACCAACTCGTTGGAGCGAGTGAAACTGGCGCTGAAGCAAGCAGAAGGTGCAGCACCAGATGGCGCGACTGGTGCGCACTCGCTGGAGCGAGCTGACCGACGCTGGAGCGAGCACAACACGCATCAGATGCGTGCAGGTTGGTGCGAGTTCGCTGGAGCGAACTGGCGCGCGCTGGAGCGAATGGCGCACAGAAATGGAGCGACAGCCCCGAAACACCAATTTTTGCCCTTTTTGACCCGATTCGAAGGTCCCTAACCCTTCCTAACACTAAATCAAACCCCATGCACATTCAAACACATACAAAACATCAAAATCATAAATTAATAATAATAAACATATAACTCATAAATACAAAAAATCAAACGAACTAAGCACCAAATTCTAAATTTAACTTTTTTCTAATACTCGATCTAACCTGACCGATTCAAGACCACACTCTAACCACATAAATCTAATACCAATCACGCTCGAGACATAACCAACAGGGTTGGATTGAACTTAAATGCGTCGCACACTTATTAAATTCCGGAATTCAGTCGAAACATGAGTTCGAAGGAATTCCCCAAGCACAGACGCTAAGACCTATCCTTACACTCAAGGCTCTATCTTAGGGTCCTCTACCCACTCACTCCATCAAATTCAAGGCACTAAAGGCACTTATATGGACTCTGGAACACTTTGACACCCGAATCTACACAATGTTCTACTCATACAATCACAACCACACCACTCCTTAGCTTAAATCAACTACACTTCAACTATATACACCAACTCCAAAACATTTCCCTACCCAAGCCTAATGATGTGATCACATAAACAAATATACACATACACACAAGAGAACAATTATAATTGATATCCTAACTCAGCCTAAATATATATATATATATATATATATATATATATATATACACATGTAAATACTAACTTATATATTCACATACACAAGAATATAATTACGAATGTTAACACCGACATAGGGATGTATTTATAAAAATATACACATATACTAGAAAAATGTTTACAAACACTTATACATATATATTTATTAGTTCAACATAACTATATACGTATATGTATATACTAAGAAAATAGTTGTAAATCATTTTTCATATGTCACTTCCATATATGCAAAATATTCTTAAATATAATTATTAGGTTAATAAAACTAGAATGTTACAATTCTCTCCCACTTATAGGAATTTCGTCCCCGAAATTCACTTTTGAAAAACATAAAAAGAAGTGGAGGGAGGCTTCGTCAAAATTATTCTGCTTAAAACCCTTTAGAAATAACAAAATACTTGGAGTTTCCAAAAAGATCATTTAAGTTTCCATTGTAAAATCATAATAATAAAGACGATGGTTTCTCAAAAATCTCCAGAACCTCGCACTATGTCCCCGGTAAACTCCCCCACTTAGGCTTTTGTTATCCTCGTAACTTCAAACTCGGTGTTTTGGTCGGGATAAGGTGGTTCTATTCGACTGGTTCTGACTTTTGGGTTTACTTGGTATGCGCTAAACCTTCCTAATTTTTGAGAACTTCAAAAGTTGTTGAGTTTTGATGAGGTGAGGTGATTTCCTCATTGGTTATCTTCTCAACTAATGGTTTCCCTTCCCAGAACTTGCATAAAACCAATCAGAAGCTCTCTGAAAATTTTATTCCATGGCTAGGTTCTACCCTTAAGATACTTTCTAGACTAGGTGGTCTACAACTATGAAGGTTATTCTCGTTCCTTAGTGATCTACAAGCGGAAGGTAGAGTTCACAAATCTATGTTCTTTTGGTTGGGATCTTTAGTTTTTATATGAGAAGTTTACCAATGAGTAGTCAAAACAAATATTTTTTATAAAACCACTCAGATCATTTTTGCTCGAGTGAGTAGATCTTCGCTGGAGCGAGTTTTACTCAGAGGATTTGGGTTTTGCACGAATCGTTTTCGCTTAAGTGCGGGTATTTTCGCTAGAGCAAAAACAATTTTCGCTGGAGCGAACCAGTTCTCGCTGGAGCGAAAACTACTCAGGGAGTTAGGGTCAAGTTTACACTGTTTCGCTTGAGCGAGCTCATTCTCGCTAAAGCGAAAATTACTCATACAATCTGGGTTTGACATGAAAATTCTCTCTTAAGCTAATTATCGGTTCTTGCTTATTCTATGGTTTTTCTAGGGACATCATGGGTAAAACCGACATTGCAGAGTTTTTGAGAGATTCTTATTAAAACAAGGCAAGGAAAAACAAATTTTTCGTATACGTATATGAATAGACATGTATACGAACATAAGCATATCACGAAAATATATACATATACACTATGACTCATATTTTCAAAACTTAGTTTGAAAACATTTTTCAAAACAAATCAAGGAAACGTTTTATACACAATTATATACGCATATAAACATAAGCCAAATTAGTGCTGCAACCTCCCGATTGAATTCAAACCCTTGATTCTGATTAAATAAAAATCCTTTGTGATCCACAAGTCGAATTATTACCATTCGGGGTTTAGGTTCAAACAATAGGGCTCCACACTAAATTTTCGTTTAGTGTTGAAGTTGTCGGAATCAAATTAGTAGTGGAAACCAATTACAAGTTCAACATAAATGTTGTTGTGGTTTTCTTGGATTTTAATCTAACCGATGCCACTAAGTCACTCGGCTAGATTAGAATCGAAACAATAAATTATTTGGTTTTCATGGTTCCACTTTTAATCGTTGCTCGCTTACTTTAACACTAAACTAGTCCACATCTCAACATATTTCGAGGACCACTTGATTGACTTCGAACCTCTTCTCAAAGTAGGTACAAAGTTCCTTTTATACATGAAATTTTTAATTGGGATAATTCAGCGGTTTCAATCCGATCGATCAGTACTTGATTCTTATTTCACTCTAGGTGTCACAGTCACTTGAATCAAGGTTAGCCATGGAACCGACCATTAATTTAATTTGAACTTTATTTTTCATTCACTTTGATACTAATCTGATTAGTATCAAAGTCATAACTTATTTACTCCAAGCGGTTCCATTTCTAATCAGTTTCCAATTTCTTTGACACCACACTATACAATACACATACATTCAATCATATACAATAAACACAACCAGGCAAGAAAGGAAACAAATATTGGGGCACCAATGTTTTATACGTAGGAAATCATTTACTAGTCTACGATAGTGCACAAACTCTTAGATTTCGGTGACTTCACCTCCCGGTAAATACCATGTCGGATTGGCCAGGTCCAACACTACATTTAATCGTTGGTACTAGTCCTCGCAATCCAGTTTGAGTTCCTGTACTTCATTTTGAATGCCTTTGCATTAGCAAGTGTTAGATCCAGTGAGAAGGTTTTGATAATGACAAAGGTTTTTGAACAAGCTACAAATGTTTTGATCAAGCTCAAGTATGGAGAAGTTCATCAATCAACAACAAACAACAAATGATGAAGAGAGAGCAAGCTCATGAAGATTCAATTTGTGTATAATTGTAATATCTTTAGTTTGAGTCTTTTATTTTGACGAGTTTGGGTAGAGTCATTAGAGGGTAGTGAATCTCTATCAAGTGCATGATTATATTATAATTTGAGTATTCACTTAACCTAAAATCAATAGGTGGCTTAAAGGTTTGAAAGGGAAGGTTTAGATTTGAGAAAACAAGTTTTTAATTGACTTTAGCAGTGGCTAATCGATTAAGAGGAGTGGTTAATCGATTAACATGTTTTTTAACAGTGCTTAATCGATTAACATGATGAGTTAATCGATTAACACCTGCAGTGTTGGTTTTTAAAATACGTTTTTCACTTCTCAAAATCAGTTTTTAAGGTTCCTAACTTTTGGGTATTCTATATAAACCTTTTCCTAATCATTGTGATTAACTAACATCATTTTCATATCAATTTTACAAAGATCAAAGCCACACTATTCTCTCTCACTTTCATAGATCAAAGCTTTCAAATTTTATATTCTTTGATCAAGAATCTTTGAATCTCTCATGTTGATATTTTCATAGTTCTTGAAAGAGATTCATAGGATTGTTATTGTTTTTCATTTGAGTTGTAATCATTGCAAAGAAGGCAAGCTGTCTCCAACAAAGGAAGACTTGGTGGTTGTTCATCAAGCAAAATCGTCTTGGAAGCCTTATTGTGTTAACAAGCAATTGGAAGCCTTGGTGTGAGGTATCATCAAGCATTTGGAAGACTTATATGTTGTGGGGATATCAACAATCAAGGGAAGAGGTTAGATTAGAGGTTCAATAGGGTTGCAAGACAAGAGTGGGGTATCTCTTGGAGGCTATCAAGAAGGGAGTCTTGAGAGGCATTTACTTGTAATTTGAGAACTCTAATTCCTTAGTGAAGAATCTCTCTTGGTTGAAGAGGGGACTGGATGTAGCTCACGGTGGTTGTGAGTGAACCAGGATAAATCACTGTGCAGTATCTCTATTCCCTTAACTCTTTACATTCTTGTCATTTCATATGTTCTTGGTTGAAAACATAGAAAAGATTGATTTTTCATAATTAAATGAATTAGCTTTTAATTGTGCAAATTGATTTTGGGAACATCATTTTAATAACCTAGGTAATCAATGAGAATATTGGTGTTAATCAATTCCGCTTAATCTCTGATCATACGTGTTAATTGATTGATTTTCGTATTCGATTGAAAAGTGGTTTTTCAGTTTTAACAGTGATTAATCGATTAACTGAAGTATTAATCGATTAACCATTTGAAACCTTTTAGGTGTTAATCGATTAGTTAAATACTTAATCGATTAAGGACTTCAGATTTTGTAAAAATCATTCGTTTTAATTGTTTCGATTCGTTTCTTTCGAAAATCTTTCAAGGTTTCTTAAACACCTATTCAACCCCGTCTTCTAGGTGTTCTCCTAGGGTTCCATAGTTATTTCACCCACCGATTGTAGTTTTTACAGCAGGATCCCCATTGTATGAAACTTTGTTTTCCAAATAGCCCAAAACTTAAAATTCTCACTCAAACAAAATCAATTGCACCACTTAAGTTTCCTGTTTGCAATTGGGTAAACACTTACATTATGCGATTCTTTGAATCCCTAAGGGATTCGCTTAGGTTCCAAAGAATTCCATTCTCTTTTCCTTTTCATATAAAATTTCTGAGTGTGACTTTTGTTGGTATTTCCCATTTGCAAACATAAACCTACTCAATTACCGCTTAACAATAAAATTTCCACTTATATGAGTCTCACCTTTAGAGAAGAAGCTTGCAATGAGAGTGTTCGCAGCAAGATCGGGACAACTTTCCCTCAGGTCGAAAGGAAGGAACTGCTCTGATACCATAAATGTAACACCCCGATTTTATATATAATAATAATAAGTAAAAGTCTATATTTAAAATAATGTACTTAAAAATTTCTTTTCACAATTCAAGTTTACAAATAATTTTGGGCATCTCTTTACAATATACGTAGCACAAAAATAGAGTTTCCTTCTTTCCATTCTTCCGCTGCGCCACTCTGATCCACAAGCTCCTTAGCAGTCACCTAAAATATTAACCACTAAGGGTGAGACCTTTTCATAACACAGTGAATCAGAAGATAATATACAGTTCATAATATAAACTTAAGAATAACAATCAAGTCAAGTCAGGGATCCACCAATTCATCACATTCTCATTTCCATTTCAAATTATCCATTTTTCCTTTCCTTAATCCTTCCTATTACCATTTTCATTATTTATTCCCTTTAATTTCCTTATCAATTCCATTTTCCGTTTCCTTTATTCATTTTCCATTATGTGTAACCTCAAGACAGAGATCTACACTTTTCCATTGGGTGTAACCTCAAATCAGAGATCTAAACCTCATCATTGTGTCTGTAACCCCAAAACAGAGATCTACACACCGTGGATGCAACCACAAGTTAGTGATCTGCATACACCATATCATTTAAGTAACCTCAAAACAGAGATCTACATAAACTTCCCTTTTTCCTTTTTATTGTACGCCACCAGGACTTGGAGTACCCGCTAGGTAATTGGAACACCTGTCTAGGGACTTGGAACCCCTGCCCAGGACTTTACACCCATCCAGACCATAACCTGTAGGACTATGTACTTTTTACCGTTCCATTATTTATTCCAATTATTGGTGTGGAAAACTGATCCTGTGGGTCACCTGGCGCCTACAGGGCGGTTTGGCCTGATGGGTAATTGGAACACCTAGCCGGGTACCTAGTGTTCCGGGCCCCACTGATCAGTTTTCACTTTAGTTACCTTTACCATTTCCAATAAATCAACAATCAAGTCCAATCATTATAAACCATAATCACAATTCCACCAATATTCACAAATATGCATATTCATCATCTATTCCTAATCATAACATTCCAATAAATATGTAAAAATTACCATTTCCAAATAACCACACATATATTCACAAATAAGCATTTATCATCCATCATCATAAATATTTCCAATTATTCACATTTAGGGTCACATTCCACAGTTAGCATTTATAACCATTTTCCCTTATTATCACATCATCCAATCTATCCATTTGAAATTCATATAATACATCACAACCAATATCCCTTTAGCACTCAAAATCAGCTCAACGCATTTTCAATAAACATTAACACCCTTAAATAATCAATCATATCACAACATTCAATCCCTTTCAAATTACCCATATAATTACTTTTTACTTCCATTACTATTTCCATTACATACATTTCCATTTTACATAGCCATTTACACCACCTACTATTTAGCAATAAATCAACATAACACCCTTATAGCATCTAGTGCACGTAATAAATTCCCAACCTATGACCATAATGCTCAACAATCAATATATATCAACACATCAGTCGACATACTCAGGTATGTCTCAGAGTGCTTAAAATAAATCATCGCCCTAGGGTTCTTCACTTCCTACTTTAGTACATACAAAAGGATTAAACATAACAGTTCCAATAATATAACAAAATTAACCAAATATACAACCATCACCCCTAATCACTTCTAATGACGTCTTAATTTGCCACCCACAACCCAAATTAATTATTAAACTCAAATCCTATTATAAACCCTAACTATCCTTAACTCAAAGTGTGGAAAAGAGACTCCCCTTACCTTGGAGAGAAAAGAGACTCAATTGATGCTCCAAAGACCAAGAATCTACCTCCGATCTACTGGATTTCCAACTATCTAAACCGATTCCCAATTGATTCCATGATTGGAGAAGAGAGAGAGAGATAGAAAAAACCCTAGATGAGAGAGAAAGATCTCATAAGAGGGAGAGGCAGAACCCTAGATTACCCTAGATGGACAAGATCTTTAGAATCATGGAATGTTCTGATGCTCAGAAGATAGCATATGTTGTGTTCATGATGGAAGGAGAGGCAGAACATTGGTGGAATCATACTACCCAGTTATTGGCTCATGAGGGGAGAGAGATAACTTGGGCAGTATTTATGGAGAAGTTTCTAAACAAGTACTTTCCAGAGGATATAAGGAGAAAGAAGGAAGTTGAGTTTTTACAACTCAAGCAAGGCAGCATGAATGTGGGTGAATATGCTGCATGATTTGAAGAATTAATGAAGTATTCTCCTTATTATTAGATGAACCCTGATGAAAGGAGTAAATGTGTTAAGTTTGAAGGAGGACCGAGACCGGAGTTGAAATCGGTGTTCAGTTATCAAAGAATTCAAAGTTTTCCTATGTTGGTAGACATGTGTAGAATGTATGAGGATGATAAGAAGGCTGAGACTCTGCAGTTTGTGGAAGGAACAACAGGGGTATGGACCACAGAGGAGAAAGGGACATGATAACCGCCACAAGGGTCCTTATTTCAACAAGAATCGAGGAAAAGGGAAGATGGTGCATGGTGACAGGAACAGTTCTAACAATAATGCTCCTTATTGTGAGAAATGCAAATGTCATCATCATGGGAAGTTTTGTTGGGCCAACAATGGATGCTACAATTGCGGGAAACTTGGTCATTTTTCTCGTGATTGCAAGGAACCACGGAGGAACAACCCAAGAGAATCTGCTGATAAGCCGGTGGTACAAGGAAGAGTTTTCACCCTTAGTGGTGTTGAAACTAATCAGACTCCAGGACTCGTGCAAGGTAATTATCTGCTTAATGATCAACCTTGTAAGATTTTATTCGATTCAGGAGCCACTCATTCATTTATTTCTTTTGAATGTGTGAATCGTTTAAAGTTGCCTGTGTCTGAGTCACCCTATTGCTTTAGGGTAGAAACTCCTACAAATTCCCCTATGATCGCTTTAAGGATATGCCTTAATTGTAGAATTAAGGTATTAGATCGAGTCTCTTGTATAGATTTGATTTTCCTACCTTTATCCCAACTAGACGTTATTATGGGTATGGATTGGATGTTTAGCAACCATGTGGTTATTGACTGTGATAATAAGGCAATTTTGTATAAGGACTTGACTCCGGAGAAGTATCTCTGTTTGTTCTCTGCTGTTGGATTGGAGAAAAAAGAAAAATCTGTAGAGGAAATTTCCGTTGTTAGAGACTTTCCAGAGGTATTCCCTGAAGAGATGTTGGGAGTGCCACCCAAGAGGGAAATTGAGTTTGGAATTGAGTTGATTCCCGGAACTGGTCGCATTTCTATTGCTCCATATAGAATGGCACCACGCGAAATGGTTGAATTGAAGAAATAGATAGAGGAGTTACTATAGAAGCAACTTATTAGACCGAGCGTCTCACCCTGGGGAGCTCCAGTTTTATTTGTTAAGAAGAAAGACAAAAGCCTGAGAATGTGTGTAGATTACAGGCAGTTGAATAAGGTGACAGTAAAGAACAAGTATCCTTTGCCAAGGATTGATGACCTCATGGATCAGGTCAGGGGAGCTTCGGTGTTTTCTAAGATAGATCTGAGATCTGGGTATCATCAGATCAGGATTAAGGATGAAGATGTGCCTAAGACTGCATTTCGATCTCGATACGGACATTATGAGTATGTAGTAATGCCCTTCGGATTGACTAATGCACTAGCTGTTTTCATGGATTATATGAACATGATTTTCAGACCATATCTGGATTCATTCGTGGTGGTATTCATTGATGATATCCTGACATACTCTAAGAATCTGAAGAAGCATGTTGAACATCTCCGGATAGTGTTGAATATTCTAAAGGAGAAGCAGCTTTATGCCAAACTCTCGAAATGTGAGTTTTGGCTGAGAGAAGTTAAGTTTTTGGGGCATGCAATTTCAGAAGAATGGCATAGCAGTTGACCCAACTAAAGTTGATTCAGTTCAGCAGTAGGTTCAACCTAAGTCAGTGATTGAAGTCCGAAGTTTCTTAGGACTGGCTAGCTATTATAGGAGATTTATTGAATGATTTTCAAAAATCGCACTACCTCTTACAAAGTTGACTCGGAAAGATCAACCTTTCATTTGGGATGAGAAGTGCGAGAAAAGTTTCAAGATGTTAAAGGAAAAATTAACATCCTCACCAGTGTTGATTTTGCCTGACCCTCACAAGGAGTATGAGGTATATTGTGATGCATCGAAGCAAGGGCTCGGAAGTGTGTTGATGCAAGAAGGAAGGGTTGTGGCATATGCATCTCGTCAATTAAAAACTCACGAAGTGAATTATCCCACTCATGATTTGGAGCTTGCTGCTATAGTGTTTGCTCTGAAGATTTGGAAGCATCATCTCTATGACACTATTTTTAGAGTATTTAGTGACCATAAGAGCTTAAAGTATTTGTTTGATCAAAAGGAATTTAATATGAGGCAGCATCAGTGGATGGAGTTTTTGAAAGACTATGATTTTGAGCTTCATTACCACCCTGGTAAGGCTAACATGGTGGCAGATGCTCTGAGTCGTAAAGCAATTCATATGAGTACAATGATGATTAAAGAGGCTGCTTTGATTGAAGAGTTTCGGGATTTGAGTCTAGTTATGCAAGTGGAACCAACCTGTATTAAGATGGGTATGTTGCAAATTTCTAATGAATTCTTGGCTCGAATTAGTAGATTGCAACAAGAGGATAATGAATTAAAAGAGAAAAAGGAGTTGATGAGCAGAGGGAAGGAGTCTAATTTCTCCAAAGGACCGGATGGGATTCTTTGTTTCAAAACGAGAATTTGCATACCCAAGGATCCGGAAGTCAGGAGATTAATCTTGGATGAAGCACATAAGAGTCAGATGAGTATTCATCCATGATCAACTAAGATGTACCAAGACTTGAAAAGTATGTTCTAGTGTTCGGGTCTCAAGAGAGATGTAGCGGATTATGTAGCTTCTTGTTTAATCTGTCAGAAGGTTAAGATGGAGCACCAGAAGCCTGGAGGGGAGTTGCAACCCTTGGATATCCCTCAGTGGAAGTGGGATAGCATTTCGATGGACTTTGTGACAGGATTACCAGGGACAGTTGCAAACCATGATGCAATCTGGGTAATTGTGGATCGTTTGACTAAGTTGGCGCATTTCATTTCGGTGAATATGAGCTATTCTTTGGAAAAGCTTACCCAGCTTTACATCAAGGAAGTGGTACGGCTGCATGGGGTACCTTCCAGTATTATTTCATATCGCGATCCGAGATTCATGTCAAGGTTTTGGTACAGTCTACAGCAAGTCCTGGGAATAAGACTCAAGATGAGTTCGGCATATCATCCTTAGACGGATGGGCAGACGGAAAGGACCATTCAAACTTTAGAAGATATTCTACGAGCTTGTGCATTGGAAGAACAAGGAAGTTGGGATCAGATTTTGCCACTTGCTGAATTCACATACAACAATGGGTATCATGCAAGTATTGGAATGGCACCGTTTGAAGCATTGTATGGAAGAAAGTGCCAAACCCCGCTATGTTGGTTTCAAGTGGGGGAGAACTTGCATCTTGGTCCTGATGTAGTACAGCAGACAACTGAAAAGATTCGAATGATTCAAGAGAAAATCAAGATTGCTCAGAGTCATCAGAAAAGTTATACTAATCAGAGGAAAAGACCTCTAGAGTTTTCAGAAGGCGACCATGTGTTCCTTAGGATTGTACCGATGAAGGGTGTGATTAGAGCCTTGAAACCTAAAAATCTTTCACCTAAGTTTATAGGTCCCTACCAAATCCTTAAGCGAGTAGGTCCTGTAGCTTATCAAATAGCTCTACCACCATCCTTAGTCAATTTGCACAACGTTTTTCATGTCTCCCAGCTGAAAAAGTATGTGCACGATCCAACCTCAATCCTTCATATACGCCCTGATGATCTAACCTTACGAGAAAACCTAACCTTTAAAGCTGGCCCAATTAGAATTGAGGACAGAAGAGTAAAGCAGCTTAGAGGAAAAGAGATTCTGGTAGTCAAAGTTATTTGGCAAAGTGGAAATGTATATGAAGCAACTTGGGAGTTGGAAGAAAAGATCCGCAAGGATTATCCTGAGTTGTTTTCATAGGTTGAATTTCGGGGACGAAATTCCTATTAAGTGGGGGAGTAGTGTAACACCCCAAATTTTCATTTCCTAATGTAATGAAATGACAATTATGAAAGTTATTTAAAATTATTTCCTTAAATTATAAATATTATTTTTATAATTAATTTAGAAATAATTATGTGATTATGTGTGTGCTTGTGATAAGTGTAACTACATAAGAAATATTTTTATAATTAATAATATGAAAAAAATAGGATTTTTGCATATTAGTCCCTGATTTAGGACCTAGAAGTAATATTAGAAAGATTTTGGAGGGAAGGGAATTAAAATATTTATTTTTCAATTTTTGACCAAAAGACTCGAGTCTTTCAGGAAAGACTCGAGTATTCTGGTCAGTGTTGAACTCGTTAGTGCGTTTGATGAGTCAGCACTCAACGATTTTCAAACTTTGACACGAAATCACCTCAAGGATTCGATAGTGGCCTTCGTGTCGCCATGCATGATAAACGATTCATGCTATATAAGCATGATTGTTGACGAAAATCGACCATTTGGTCGAATTGCTCTGGAAATCATAAGTTAGGGTTCCTGATTTCATCTTCTTCATTCTCCTTCATTTCTTAGTGTGAGGTTGAGTGATATACACCATTGTAAAGCTCACACCACGAGCTTTACAAAGACATAGAGATTGAGAGCTAAGAGTTCGTTTGGAGGAAGAATCGAAGCTCGAAAGAGAGGGAGCTGAACTTTAAAACTGAAGTCTGGAGCTTAATTCAAGCTCTGATTTTGGTAAGTTCGTGGACCCTATGACCCTCAATTTCATTCCTACCTTTAGTCCATGTTGCAGAGAATAATTCCTAACCAAATTCCCTAATTTTTAAACTGAATTTGCATGTTAAAATCCCTGGTTTTTGGACTCTGCTCAAATGTGGCTGCATGCAAAGGGTTTTGGGGGTTAGAGTGTTCCAGCCAATTTCTCTGCAAATTTCCTGTTAATTCACGGCTTAGAGGTAAGGGTCAAGCTATTTGTTCACTAGAATAAGCTTAATTTTATTGAATTATAAGTGTAGAGTCACCATGAGACTCTATGGGCATAGCTTGAATTAGATTTTTGGCTTGGAGGCCTATTCGAGTTTCAAAGTTGTTTGGAGCAAGTTCTATATGTTGCATGCAAGCTGTATTAAGGTTATTTTCATGTTGAAAATGTTTAGAATTGAATTTGGTATGTTAAGTTGTTGAAAATGTGATTTTATGCATAATTGGTTCACAAATTCAATTCACTGTGATATGATGTTATCCTTGGGTTATAACATGTTTAATTTACATAATGTTAGCTCTGTTAAGCACTGGTTTTGATTAAGTTTTATTAGAATTTCAAATGGTGTAATAAAACTCAATTTTCAGTGTTATCTGTCTGTCAACACTCGAATCCTTGACTCGAGACTCGAGTATTTCAGACGCACCAGTGCGTCTGGTGGCACCAACACTCGAGTTTCTGATCCAGGACTCGAGTACTGACTGATGTTAATAATGAACCTTTCTGATGAACCACTCGAGTCGTGCATGATCCACTCGAGTCTTCTGGGTTGATGAAGACTCGAGTATTTCATGAACCACTCGAGCATTTTAGAAAGACCAGAGACTTCAACTTTTCAGAAAAACTAAGATCCACTCGAGTCTTACTAAGAACCACTCGTGTATTTCAGTACAGAAGAAAACTCTACTCGAGTCTTTTAAAAATCACTCGAGTCTTTATGAACAGAATGATAAAACAATGCCATTTTCAACTAAGTCAAGTTTAAGTAAATTCAAGAGTCAATCATGTTCCAAAAGAAGATATTATATGTTCCAATACTTTAGTAATTGCATTCTTGGATATATTTCTTGTTGCACATTATGAAATTAATGGATAACCCTATAGGGATGTTTGTGTGCATTCATGCATGGTGATGTGGTGATAGCATATCATTTGGTCATGTTCGAGGAACATGAGGAGGGTACTCTGGGAGTACCAATTTGGTTACGACTTGCCTGTAGTCACATTTTGGTAATGTGGCCAGCATTGGGTGTTGCGAACGTTGGGTATTCGTCTTGGTGACGAGATGTGCACATCGATAATGATATTAGTATTATGGACCACGTTCCAGGCATAGTCGTGTGGCTTGCTCGATGACACATTTTGGTAATGTGGGCAGCATAGGAGATGTTGTTACGTCTTGGTGACACAACGTACACTTTGGTAGTGTCGTTTTGATTTGTATTCCGAGCAGGTTCACTATACGTCCGAGGCACGTATACGGGTTGTTTGGATGGACATGCATGAGAGCATTAGTTGGAGAATCTCAGGACTGGAAAGATTGTGTGCAAGCATCATGACATATCATTTATAAAATTGATTATCAGTTTATTTGGCTTGTTCATATGTTGTGCATATCTCTTGTCTATTGATATACATGTTGTTTACCTGCTTAATATTATGCTTATTTGATTATGTGGACTATATTGCTTACCCCTTATGTCCGTTGTAGGTGATGGCACGCTATCTAGCTAGCATCGAGTTGCGCCCACTCCCTAGTGGAGTGTGGTACTACGAGGACCACCTAGCCACCTTTGAGGGGGAGGTAGAGGTTACCCTCTATCACCCCAACCCCTTGGCTCGTGTCCGTCCTCGTAGGTTCCGCATACCCATTATCTATACCCTGCATGTACCCCCGTTTTATGCTTATCATGGATCACCCCCGGCTCGACCAGCTCGTCGATTTCACTCTTTTCGTTTTAGAGCAGCTACTAGATCCCATCACTCTGCTTCCCGTGTGATTCGAGAGGAGACCCCTTTAGCTAATCCGATGAGTCCAGTTTATGGGACTCCTTCTACTGACCCAGTGCCCAGTGGTAGGGCACCGACTCAGTCGGACGAGGTAGAGGAGGACCCTGAGGAGGCAGAGAGTAAGGGGGAGCCAGTCGAGCACTCCACTAGGAGCCAGAGTGGAGTTGGGGATCCACCGAGTGAGGCATAGTTGTTGGAGAGTGCCCTAGTGGCAATCGTATTTTCTCTTTTACTTGTACCTATTTCATGTTTATGGATTATTACTATTAATAATAATGAGGCATTTCATTTATTATATTTATGCTTTAATTGTTTAATTAAAATAGATGTAATAAAGTCCTTAGGATTATAAGTTCAATGTCATAAGAATATCAAGTACATGACTCGATAGTGAGATCTTATTGATTGATAATTATCCTTAAAGATTCCCTAGTCAAGTATTATAGTTAATGAGGACAACTATAATACATCGAGACTAGTATGTGGCAGACTGATGACTGTATCTCACCAGTCATGGATATGGGATATCAAGTCTTCACGTAAGTACACATTGGGACAATTGTGTACTGGATTGACCCGCCATGAGAATGCTACATGGGTTATTAAGTGAGTGTCATAAGCGATTCTCATAGTGACAATGGTGTACATGGTCCTTCGACCTGAAGTCGCTACGGTTCCCAACATTAGGAATTATGTGCTTTCACGCAATCAAACGTCATCTTTAACCAGGTGATCATAACGGTTGTAGTCGGGTATATGACAAATCATGTAGAGGGATGTGAGTGACGCAGATGGGATTTCTCCTTCCTTGACAATAGGAATTATATCTCTGGGCCCCTTGATTGAGTGAGACGGTGAAATGTATGGCCATGCTCAAGACAGTCAATATGAGATATTGACGAGAATTGTTTAGACGCGTCTACTCAGGGATCAAGAAACCATGGGTTACACTATACATGGGTGACACGTTCCATGCCATGAGTGCAACTAAGATATTTGGACAAAGGGATTAAATTTACACATGATCATTGGTCACACTAAGGTTATGTCAGATCACAGACATTCCTGTCACTTGGGTAGCAATGACGTGTTGCTAGATACCGCTCATTGCTTGTAAACTTAAAATGGGATTTTAACTTTACTGCCAACGTTATAGGAACCTATAGGGTCACACACTAAGAACAGATAGATTGGAGATATCACATTTGATAAAAAATACAATAGTTGTATTTTTATAAAATTTACGTCCGTGCGATGCACAGTATGACCGTGCGACGCATTCTGATATGTGCTGCCAAGCCCAACCCGCTAGTCTAATACTATTATAAATAATAGCATTAGTCTTAGGGTTTTGGTACGTGTGAGACACAGAACGGCAACTCTAGCCGTCCATATCAGAGAGTGAGTGATACACTGAATCTCTCTCTTCTCCGCTAGCACTGAGAAGAGAGACGTGACTCCAATTGGGAATCTGTTCGTGTGGATACCGATAGAGGCTCGACTACCTTTCTGTGCTCGTGATTGACGTGAATTGTTCGTGGACGATCTGACCAGCGCCATTCTCCTCTTGGGATCAAGAGGTAAACGTTTTTCTAATCTCGAATCATGCTATCTCGCATGGATCCTGTTCTGGAAATAGGGGATTTCGTTTTTATTTTTCGCTGCGTATTTGATCCCTATATCTAGCAATAGTATAGATGGTTGGTATGTGGGATGCGTGGAGCTTCTGGCTGGAGACTTGAGGAGAAGGATCATGCTGTGGAGGAGGATCATCAGACCACCACTCTGGGATTTTCATATTTTGCTCTGTATTTATATCGTATATATTTTTGAGAGATCTCAGAGAGGTTGTCTTTTCTTATGTTAGTTTTTATGTCTATGGACTTGTACTACTCAAAACTTTGCTATCTCGACTTTGATGTACCTTGGCTACATTTATATATATATATATATATATATATATATATATATATAATTACTGGTTTGTCAAAGTATTAGTTCAAGGTTCATCTTTTACTTCTGCATACTTTGATGATAAATCATATAACTCTATTAGCAAATATTTTATTTTTAAGTACCACGATTGTTTACACCCAATTTTGTCCCCCCCCCCCCAAACAAAATAAAACAAAAAAAATAAAAATGTTTTTTTTTATAAAAAAAAAGAGAGATGAAAAATGAAAAATAAATAAAAAATAAAAAAATTATGAAAAAGTATTTTTTGTAAAAAATAAAAAAAAAGAAAAATAAATAGAAAATAAAAAGATTTTTAAAAAAGTATTTTTTATGAAAAATAAAAAAAACGAAATATAAAAATTTTCAAAAAAAAAATAAGATAAAAATGTTTTGGTAAAAGATTTGGTTAATTTGTGAAGATAAAGATAAAATTTGGTTTTGTTTTAAAAGGATTATCATCAGATTTGTTTTTATTTTTTAAGATTTAATTGAGGAATAAACCAGGGAATATTTTACTGGGTTTTCAAAAGCCTGTTGAAAAACCCTATTTTTTAAACCTAGTTTTTTTCCTATAAATAGAGTTTTCTTCCTCACTTTGAAGACACACAAAAAAATTAGGAGAGAGAACTCTGCACAGAAATTCGTGTAAAAAAAAAAGAAAAAGGTGATGTCAGTGGCGCAGCGCCACTCTCCTCCAGGCGCGTGTACCACACTCGCCCCTCACAGGCTCTCTCAGCCCGCGCGCGTGCGCCGCACGCGCTCCTTCCCCTCCCCCTGCAGCTGCTACGCCTGCAGCACCCCTGCTGCACCATCCTCTTCACGCCACGTGTCCCCCTCTAGTCTGCAGCACCCCACTCCTGCTGCTGCTTCCTCCATCCGTCCAGTACTCCCTCTGTCCAGTACTTCTCTACTTCAGGTTTGTTTTATTTTTTTTATTTTTTTTAATAATAAATATTTAAATAATAATAATAATAATATAAAATGTAGTTTTTTTTACTTGTTATTTAAATTGGTTGTGTTTTGGTAAGTCAATTTTTCTCACCCAAATTTAGCACAGTGGTGGAATCTCTTGTACTTACTCTTCAAACCAAAAATAAATATATAAAAATAATTTTTTTTTAAATAATAAGAATTAAAAATGTAAATTTTTCTTAGTCTATGTTATAAAATTTGTTGCATTTTGGTAAGTCGATTTTTCTTTCCCAAATATAGTGGAGAGATCTGAACTTCCTCTCTGCATAAAAATATATACAAGTAAAAAATAATATTTAGAAGACAAAAAACATTTTTTTAAAAATTTAAATTAAATATATTTTTTAATTAATTATTAATCATATGTATTTTGGAAATCCACCTTTCCTTGGCTAAATGTTAGGGTCTTGTGCATATTTCCTCTCTGCGTCAATTATTTTTATAATAAAATATAAAAACCTTGAAATTAAAACAATAAGAATTACGTACCCTTGATTCCTCATTTTATGAGGGTACGTAGGACCAAGGGCAACCTTGTCAGGCACAACAATAAAAAACAAATAATTTTTGGCAAACCAATTAATTAGGTCTTTTAATTAAAACCAATCAAAGGTACCATTTTCGAATGGGCGAACGAGGTGCTAATACGAACTTGAAATCTATCTAGTTCGAGATCAATCTTTATCCTTTTTAATTAACAATTATTTTTTCCGCAATTTTGTAACAAATGCGGTGGCGACTCCAAATCGGGTCAGCCGACCCTGGCTCGTAGTCGAGGCCCCGAGGGCGACCCGGGACCCCGGCCGCGACAGCTGGCGACTCCAGTGGGGACATAACATTAATAAGAGAGTCAGGCTGTGACTCTCTCTTTTTAACTTGAAAATAATTAATATTTCCATATAATTGAATACTTGCTATCAAAATTTGGGCTAGAAAATTTTTCCTTTTTAGAACCAGTACTTGCTCGTTCATAAACCTTTTTTTTTTAAAAAAAGTTCGGCTTAACAATATCTTAGTTTCGAAAAGGCTCTCGAGATAACATTTCCTTAACTATAGAAAATAATCTTCATAGTTAATATTAAAACATACCATTTGCCTCTCGAGTTGAATTTGAATATATAAAGCATAAACTTATCGTCGAATCCTTTCTTAATAGAAATTAGAGTTTGCGGAAGTAAAAATAATACTTATGGGGCACTGCTGAGGTAAAGAAAAACATCATATATATATATAATAGTCATAACATAACCCCATCAGTACAGTCAGTAGCAAGTGATAAAAAGTCGAGATAGCAAGTTTTGATGAAACATATACAGACCAGCTGCATAAAATAAAAGCTCACTCCAAGACCTCTCAGATATATACAATATATATAACAAAATCCAAAATAGAAGTCCCAAAGCAAGTCATCCGTGTCCTCAGCAGCTCTTCAGATCCTCCACAGCTCTATCCCTAGGATCTAGGATCCAAAACATCTATGCTATGCAGGCTCCTATGAACCAGCGGGTCCACCTCTAGAAAAAACAGTCGGCTCAACATGCACCTCCTCCTCGCTCTCATCCTCCATAGGGTCCTCCTCGACCTCGCCCGACTGTGTAGAGACCCCATCACTGGGTCTAAGGTCTGCAGAAGCAGTCATATCCAAGTCAGTCGGGCCAGAAGAAGGAGTCTCCTCAGTGACAACTCTATGAGAGGAAGGATGGGAACGAGTGGCAGCTCTAAAACGAAAACTATGAAAACGACGCATAGGTCAAGCCGGGGGTGGTCCTCTATATGTATAAAATGGTGGAACATGCATAGTGTAGACTAAGGGAATCCTAAATCGACGAGGTCGCACTCGCACCAGAGGGTTAGGGTGATAGAGAGTGATCTCAACCTCCCCCTCAAAAGTGGCACGGTGCTCCTCATACGTCCTTATGCCACTAGGGATAGGGCGTATCTCGATGCAAGCTAGGTATCTGGCCATCACCTAAACAGGGCACAGGGAGTAAGTATACACATATACATAATTGATAAAGACTAAAATTACAATCACAAATATATCATGGACAGATCATAATGCAAATACATATGAACACACCAGTTTTCAACATTATAACTCTTATAATGCAAGTGGCATGATGTATGATTTTCTATCCACAACTGAGGCCTCTAAAAGTCCATCTTGGACGTCCATCCAATACACCCTTGTGTTCCCGGAACACCGACATTTGTTCCCAGAACATAATGCCGAACCATACTTGGATAATAAGCATCACTCCCGGAGTGTGCACCACGTTCCCAGAACGCATAAAAACCAGGTCCTGGACACTGGCCACATATCTATAATGTGTCATCAAGTAGGTTATAATTTGGTACTCCCGGAGTACCCTCCTCATATTCCCAGAATATGATAAACGTTCCTACCAACCAGACTTCCAGTCTATATGGATGCACAAATATCAGGGTTGGTTTTATCTTTACATTAATTAATGTGAATTAGAAATATTCCAATTTCCCTTTTGAATGATTTATTTGAGGCATACACTTTGGCATAAAATTCTCCTTTGAATTTTCTTAAAACATGCCCTTAAACTTAGATTGGGTAAAACAAAGTCAATGGTATTCAAAAACTTAACTTTTTATTTTTCAGATTCAGGTACTAACCGGTTACAGTTTCAGGCTAACCGGTTAAAATTACAGACCTGAACTGTTTACCATTGCAATTCAGAAAAACCCTTTTTCTTGAATTCACTACCCAATCCATAAGCAAGTTAAACATTGTTTTATGCCTCAAACATCACAGTTTTCATCATTCAAAAGTTCCAATCACATTCTGTGTCCAATAAAGCATAATTTCCTCTTGAAATTATTCCATTAATTTAAGGTATTAACTCTTTACCTTAAAAATCTGAACCAAGAAAGTATTGTTACCTCATTTTCAGATTCTTTCCAGTGAAATTAAGGTATAGATTTGAGTAAAATTAGTGAAACTTTAGGACTGTTTCATAAACTAATTTTCTTCTGAAATTCTGCAGTGTCTAACCGGTTACGAATATCGATTAACCGGTTAGATTATGCAGTCAGTCCTTCAAAATAAGGGTTTTAACACATCATTTTCTTTAATTCTCAAATCTAACCATTATTCATCATTCAACAGGGTTCATATACCTTAAACAAACATGTTTCATCACAGAAACCAGATTCAAAGTGCATGCATCAAGCTTTTTGCATCAAATTGCATAAAAATTCACATAAACACAATTTAATACAACAAAACTTATCATAAGCATTTAAATCCAGAATTTAGTATCAATATACTTTGCATGCATCAACATATAGTTTCTCAAAACAACATTGAGCAAGAATTTGGCCTCCAAGCCTTTGTGCCATATTGCACATAATGCCCTTTTTGAGTTTTGTTAACTCAAATCCTAAATCACTTGAATTTTAGTCTAAATCTAGTATAAGGTAGACTTCTCCCATACCTTAAGACTGAGTTTGATGAAGATTGACACAGAACTTGAAGAAAACTCCACAAATTTCTCACAAACTCACAGCTCTGCTCCCAACCACGAATTTCACCAACAGGGCCCAAAGACCAGAAGTTTTGACATAGCAAATGGCCAAAAAAATTGGGGAAAACAGTTAGGACTCAAAATAGGTAACATGCACTAGAGAATCAAAGAGATTTGAGACTTAAAGGTTGACTATACTTACCAAAATCCAATCCCAAACTAAGCTTCCTGAACCAGAAAACTCAGACTCCAGCTATTCCAGTTCCAACTTCCCAAGTCGATTTCTCCTTCCACACAAACCCTCAACTCACAAATTTGGTATCTTTACAAAGCTCAAGATGTAAGCTTTGTAATGGTGTATGGCTCTCAATCTCACTCTCAGAAACAAAGACGAATTCCTCAGGACGAAAATGGAACCCTAGAACAAAGCCTCCCTTCTCAATTTCAGAAATTCAACCCTAATTTCATCAACAATTCACCTATATATAGACCAACCCAGGTTACATGCACATTGACGCGTGGTTTTCCACTTGATTCAAGCTGTAATCGTGGCGAATTCGGGATTAATCAAGTTATTACTCATCAAAATCCACTAACCCAGTTTCTGGGTTCATCGTCTAACCGGTTACAGGGCATTACTAACCGGTTAGATTAGTACAAAATTTAAAAATTAATATTTTTAAATCTTTCCCTCCAAGAACCTTTTTAATATTACCTTTAAGTCCTCATTCAGGGACCAAAATGCAATATCCTTATATTTTGCATTTATTTGCCCTATAAAAATATTTCAACTTATTTTTATTTTTAAGGCTAATTAAATAAAAAATATAAACTTGGAAAATTTCTATAAATTAATAATAAAACTTTTTATTATTAATTTCCTATTATTCGGGAGACGAAAATTAGGGGTGTTACACTACTCCCCCACTTAAAAGGAATTTCGTCCCCGAAATTCTAGTTTACAAAAACAACTCCGGATACTCTTGACGCATCTTTTCCTCTAATTCCCACGTAGCTTCTGATACGTCAGCATTTTCCCATATGACCTTTACTAAAGGTATCTCCTTTCCCCTGAGCTGCTTAACTTCATGATATTCTATCTGAACTGGTCTGGTCTCAAAGGTCAGGTTTTCCTTCAAAGTTAGGTCATCGGGTTGGAGTTTCAGAATAACCGATGGGTCATGCACGTACTTCTTTAATTGCGAAACGTGAAAGACGTTGTGCAAATTGGATAAAGAGGGTGGTAAAGCTAGTTGATAAGCAACAGGGCCAACTCTTTTAAGAATTTGGTATGGACCTATACACTTAGGCGAAAGCTTTCGGGTTCTCAAAGCTCTACTGATTCCTTTCATCGGAACTATTCGAAGGAACACATGATCGCCCTCTGAAAACTCTAATGGTTTTCTCCTCTTATCCGCATAACTCTTCTGCCGACTCTGAGCAGTTTTCATCTTTGCCTGGACCATCTTAATCTTCTCAGATGTCTGCTGTATCATTTCTGGTCCAACCATCAAGTTCTCCCCCACTTGGAACCAACATAGCGGGGTTCGACATTTCCTTCCATACAACGCCTCAAACGGTGCCATTCCAATGCTCGCATGATGGCTGTTGTTGTATGTGAATTCTGCAAGAGGTAACACTTGATCCCAACTTCCTTGTTCTTCAAGTGCACAAGCTCGCAACACATCTTCCAAAGATTGAATCGTTCTCTCCGTCTGGCCATCCGTCTGTGGATGATACGCAGAACTCAGTTTCAATCTTGTTCCCATAGCCTCATGCAAACTTTTCCAGAATTGCGACGAAAATCTGGGATCTCGGTCCGACACAATACTCGAAGGCACTCCATGAAGACGAACTACCTCCTTGATATAGATCTGGGTAAGCTTGCTCAAAGGATAACGCATATTTATCGGAATAAAATGCGCCGACTTGGTTAATCTATCTACAACTACCCAAATTGCATCATGATTTGTTGCTGTCCTTGGCAAACCAGACACAAAATCCATTGAGATGCTATCCCACTTCCACTGGGGAATCCTTAAAGGTTGCAATTGTCCTCCCGGTTTCTGATGTTCTACCTTAGCTTTTTGACAAATCAAGCATGCCGCTACGTATTCCGCAACATCCTTTTTCAATCCAGACCACCAAAACATCTTTTTCAAGTCTTGATACATTTTGGTTGATCCAGGATGCATACTCATCCGACTCTTATGGGCTTCGTCGAGAATCAGTCTTCTAACTTCCTGATCTCTTGGTATACAAATCCTTGTCCTGAAACGAAGGATTTCATCCTGCCCAATCTTGAAATCAGGTTCCCTTCCCTCTGAACCTAGTTTCATCTTTTCCATCAATTCTTCGTCTACTCGTTGCAACTCCCGAATTCTTTCCAAGAACTCGTTTGTAATCTGCAACATCCCCAACTTGATATTTGATGGCTCCACTTGTGTCAACAAGCTCAAGTCTCTGAATTCCTCGATCAACGCTGCTTCCTTAACCATCATCGCACTTATGTGGATTGCTTTCCGACTCAAAGCATCTGCAACCACATTTGCTTTACCCGGATGATAGTGGAGTTTAAAGTCATAATCTTTTAAAAACTCCATCCATCTTCTTTGCCTCATGTTCAACTCTTTCTGGTCGAACAGATATTTCAAACTCTTATGGTCACTAAATACTTGGAATGTAGTGTCATAGAGATGATATCTCCATATCTTTAAGGCAAACACGATCGCAGCCAATTCTAAATCGTGTGTCGGGTAATTCACTTCATGATTCTTCAATTGTCGCGATGCATAAGCCACTACTCTTCCTTCTTGCATCAATACACAACCCAGTCCTTGCTTAGATGCATCACAGTACACTTCAAAACTCTTGTGAGGATCAGGTGAGATTAACACAGGAGACGATGTTAACCTTTCCTTCAACTCATGGAAGCTAACTTCGCACTGATCGTCCCACATGAACGGTTGATCTTTCCGAGTCAACTTAGTCAAAGGCAATGCAATCTTTGAAAATCCTTCTATGAACCGACGATAGTATCCAGCCAGCCCTAAGAAACTTCTCACCTCCGTCACGGTCTTAGGATGTTCCCAACTTAGCACTGAACTTACTTTTGCTGGATCCACCACAATTCCTTCTTTAGAGATTACATGCCCCAAAAACTTCACTTCATTCAACCAAAACTCACACTTCGTAAGTTTGGCATATAATTGCTTCTCTTTCAGGACTTTCAACACAATCCTGAGATGCTCTTCATGCTCTTCCGGATTTTTAGAATAGACCAGAATATCATCAATAAATACCACCACAAATAAATCCAAATATGGTCTAAAGATCCGGTTCATATAATCCATGAAAATAGCAGGTGCATTAGTCAACCCGAACGGCATCACAACATACTCATAATGCCCGTATCGAGATCGAAATGCAGTCTTGGGTATATCCTCCTCCCTTATCCTGATCTGATGATAACCCGATCTCAGATCAATCTTGGAGAATACTGCAGCTCCCCTAACCTGGTCCATAAGGTCATCAATCCTTGGAAAAGGATACTTGTTCTTAATAGTGACCTTATTCAACTGTCTGTAGTCCACACACATCCTCATACTCCCATCTTTTTCTTTACAAACAGTAATGGAGCTCCCCAAGGCGAAACGCTTGGCCTGATCATATGTTTCTACAGCAACTCCTCTATCTGCTTCTTCATTTCTACCATTTCTGGTGGTGCCATCCTATAAGGAGCAATAGAGATGGGACCAGCTCCAGGGACTAAATCAATCCCAAACTCTATCTCTCGCTTCGGAGGTAATGCTGGTATCTCTTCAGGAAATACTTCCGGAAATTCCTTCACCACCGGAATCTCCTCGATCGGCATCGACTCTTCTTCTCCAGAAGCCGAGAATAAACACATATAACCCTCCGGTTCAAGGGTCCTATATTGAATTGTCTTTTCCTCACAATTGATGATCACTTGGTTCTTCATCAATCAGTCCATACCCAAGATCACATCCAATTGTAACTTAGGAAGACAAACCAAATCTACCTTGGATAAACGACCCAGAATTTCTACATTACACCCTAAACAGACTTTAGCGGTGAAGATCGGTATTCCCGTAGGGGTATCTATACTAAGATAGCAGGGTGAATCAGAAACAATAAGATTCAGCCTACTCACACATTCAGGAGAAACAAAAGAATGTGTAGCTCCAGAATCAAACATGATTTTGCAAGGTTGGTTATTAAGCAGAAAGTTACCTTGCACGAGATTCGGGGTTTGGGTTGCTTCATTACCACTCAAGGTAAATACTCTTCCTTGCACCACAGGCTTGCCGGCAGATCCCTTTGCATCTCCTTTTGCAGATTCTTGGCACTCACGAGCAAAGTGACCTTGCTTTCCACACTTTAAACATCCTCCTGTGGACCAGCAAAACTGACCATGATGATAACGCCTACACTTCTCGCAATAAGGAGCATTATCGCGAGACTTGTTCTTGTTATCCATCACCGCCTTGCCCTTACCCTTGTCTTTAGAATATGGACCATTATTCCGATGATCAAACTTCTTCTTCCTCTGTGGTCCATAGTTCTGTCCAACCCCCTTCACTTGACTTCCAATCATTTTAGCCTTCTTATCATCTTCATACATTCTACACATATCCACAAGTGCAGGGAAACTCTGAATCCTTTGATAACTGAAGATAGACTTCAGTTCCGGCCTTAGTCCACCTTCAAACTTAACACACTTACTCCTTTCATCAGGGTTATTTAAGTAATAGGGAGAGTACTTCATCAGCTCCTCGAATTTGGCAGCATACTCCCCTACACTCATATCCCCCTGCTTTAATTGCATGAATTCCACTTCCTTCTTTCTCCGCAAATCTTCTGGAAAATATTTATTAAGAAATTTCTCCATAAATACTCCCCAGTTGATTGCCCTCCTTTCAAAATTCAGCAATTGGACAGTGTGATCCCACCAGTTTTCAGCTTCTCCGTGAAGCATGTACACTGCATAGGTCACCTTCTGTTCATCAGAACACTCCAGAGTTCGGAAAATCTTGTTAATCTCATACAACCACTTGTTCGCCTCGTCAGGTTTATATCCTCCCTCAAACCTTGGTGGGTTGCACTTTCTGAACTCCGACAGAGTCTTAGCGTCCTGATTCGCCATATTGCCAGCAGATGAGTTACCAGCTCGCCCTTGAGATGGTTGTTGTCTCTGCTGCTGCTGCATGCCTTCCAGCACGGTCGTGATTCGTTCTAACATTTCATTAGTAATATTTCTATTCCTGGTTTCCATAGAAAGACCTGCACTATGGGCTTTGGGTTACTAAAAAGGTCTTTAAAACATAAATTCTACTAACTTACTCAAAACATATTCAATCAACATTGAATACCTTACTTAGCTGCATCTTCGGGCCATGAGGGACAGGACCAATGCTCTGATACCACCAAAGGGTGTAACGCTCTCTTTTTAACTTGAAAATAATTAATATTTCCATATAATTGAATACTTGCTATCAAAATTTGGGCTAGAAAATTTTTCCTTTTTAGAACCAGTACTTGCTCGTTCATAAACCATTTTTTTTTTAAAGTTCGGCTTAACAATATCTTAGTTTCGAAAAGGCTCTCGAGATAACATTTCCTTAACTATAGAAAATACTCTTCATAGTTAATATTAAAACATACCATTTGCCTCTCGAGTTGAATTTGAATATATAAAGCATACACTTATCGCCGAATCCTTTCTTAATAGAAATCAGAGTTCGCGGAAGTAAAAATAATACTTATGGGGCACTGCTGAGGTAAAGAAAAACATCATATATATATATATATAATAGTCATAACATAACCCCATCAGTACATTCAGTAGCAAGTGATAAAAAGTCGAGATAGCAAGTTTTGATGAAACATATACAGACCAGCTGCATAAAATAAAAGCTCACTCCAAGACCTCTCAGATATATACAATATATATAACAAAATCCAAAATAGAAGTCCCAGAGCAAGTCATCCGTGTCATCATCAACTCCTCAGATCCTCCACAGCTCTATCCCTAGGATCTAGGATCCAAAACATCTATGCTATGCAGGCTCCTATGAACCAGCGGGTCCACCTCTAGCAGAAACAGTCGGCTCAACATGCACCTCCTCCTCGCTCTCATCCTCCACAGGGTCCTCCTCGACCTCGCCCAACTGTGTAGAGACCCCACCACTGGGTCTAAGGTCTGCAGAAACAGTCCTATCCAAGTCAGTCGGACCAGAAGAAGGAGTCTCCTCAGTGACAACTCTATGAGAGGAAGGATGGGAACGAGTGGCAGCTCTAAAACGAAAACTATGAAAACGACGCATAGGTCAAGCCGGGGGTGGTCCTCTATATGTATAAAAAGGTGGAACATGCATAGTGTAGACTAAGGGAATCCTAAATCGACGAGGTCGCACTCGCACCAGAGGGTTAGGGTGATAGAGAGTGATCTCAACCTCCCCCTCAAAAGTGGCACGGTGCTCCTCATACGTCCTTATGCCACTAGGGATAGGGCGTATCTCGATGCAAGCTAGGTATCTGGCCATCACCTAAACAGGGCACAGGGAGTAAGTATACACATATACATAATTGATAAAGACTAAAATTACAATCACAAATATATCATGGACAGATCATAATGCAAATACATATGAACACACCAGTTTTCAACATTATAACTCTTATAATGCAAGTGGCATGATGTATGATTTTCTATCCACAACTGAGGCCTCTAAAAGTCCATCTTGGACGTCCATCCAATACACCCTTGTGTTCCCGGAACACCGACATTTGTTCCCAGAACATAATGCCGAACCATACTTGCATAATAAGCATCACTCCCGGAGTGTGCACCACGTTCCCAGAACGCATAAAAACCAGGTCCTGGACACTGGCCACATATCTATAATGTGTCATCAAGTAGGTTATAATTTGGTACTCCCGGAGTACCCTCCTCATATTCCCAGAATATGATAAACGTTCCTACCAACCAGACTTCCAGTCTATATGGATGCACAAATATCAGGTTTGGTTTTATCTTTACATTAATTAATGTGATTTAGAAATATTCCAATTTCCATTTTGAATGATTTATTTGAGGCATACACTTTGGCATAAAATTCTCCTTTGAATTTTCTTAAAACATGCCCTTAAACTTAGATTGGGTAAAACAAAGTCAATGGTATTCAAAAACTTAACTTTTTATTTTTCAGATTCAGGTACTAACCGGTTACAGTTTCAGGCTAACCAGTTAGAATTACAGACCTGAACTGTTTACCATTGCAATTCAAAAAAACCCTTTTTCTTGAATTCACTACCCAATCCATAAGCAAGTTAAACATTGTTTTATGCCTCAAAAATCATAGTTTTCATCATTCAAAAGTTCCAATCACATTCTGTGTCCAATAAAGCATAATTTCCTCTTGAAATTATTCCATTAATTTAAGGTATTAACCCTTTACCTTAAAAATCTGAACCAAGAAAGTATTGTTACCTCATTTTCAGATTCTTTCCAGTGAAATTAAGGTATAGATTTGAGTAAAATTAGTGAAACTTTAGGACTGTTTCATAAACTAATTTTCTTCTGAAATTCTGCAGTGTCTAACCGGTTACGAATATCGATTAACCGGTTAGATTATGCAGTCAGTCCTTCAAAATAAGGGTTTTAACACATCATTTTCTTTAATTCTCAAATCTAACCATTATTCATCATTCAACAGGGTTCATATACCTTAAACAAACATGTTTCATCACAGAAACCAAATTCAAAGTGCATGCATCAAGCTTTTTGCATCAAATTGCATAAAAATTCACATAAACACAATTTAATACAACAAAACTTATCATAAGCATTTAAATCCAGAATTTAGTATCAATATACTTTGCATGCATCAACATATAGTTGCTCAAAACAACATTGAGCAAGAATTTGGCCTCCAAGCCTTTGTGCCATATTGCACATAATGCCCTTTTTGAGTTTTGTTAACTCAAATCCTAAATCACTTGAATTTTAGTCTAAATCTAGTATAAGGTAGACTTCTCCCATACCTTAAGACTGAGTTTGATGAAGATTGACACAGAACTTGAAGAAAACTCCACAAATTTCTCACAAACTCACAGCTCTGCTCCCAGCCACGAATTTCACCAATAGGGTCCAAAGACCAGAAGTTTTGACATAGCAAATGGCCAAAGAAATTGGGGAAAACAGTTAGGACTCAAAATAGGTAACATGCACTAGAGAATCAAAGAGATTTGAGAATTAAAGGTTGACTATACTTACCAAAATCTAATCCCAAACTAAGCTTCCTGAACCAGAAAACTCAGACTCCAGCTATTCCAGTTCCAACTTCCCAAGTCGATTTCTCCTTCCCCACAAACCCTCAACTCACAAATTTGGTATCTTTACAAAGCTCAAGATGTAAGCTTTGTAATGGTGTATGGCTCTCAATCTCACTCTCAGAAACAAAGACGAATTCCTCAGGACGAAAATGGAACCCTAGAACAAAGCCTCCCTTCTCAATTTCAGAAATTCAACCCTAATTTCATCAACAATTCACCTATATATAGACCAACCCAGGTTACATGCACATTGACGCGTGGTTTTCCACGTGATTCAAGCTGTAATCGTGGCGAATTCGGGATTAATCAAGTGATTACTCATCAAAATCCACTAACCCAGTTTCTGGGTTCATCGTCTAACCGGTTACAGGGCATTACTAACCGGTTAGATTAGTACAAAATTTAAAAATTAATATTTTTAAATCTTTCCCTCCAAGAACCTTTTTAATATTACCTTTAAGTCCTTATTCAGGGACCAAAATGCAATATCCTTATATTTTGCATTTATTTGCCCTATAAAAATATTTCAACTTATTTTTATTTTTAAGGCTAATTAAATACAAAATATAAACTTGGAAAATTTCTATAAATTAATAATAAAACTTTTTATTATTAATTTCCTATTATTCGGGAGACGAAAATTAGGGGTGTTACACAGGCCTAAGTGATTGATTATTTTTAATAGACCTATTTTCTTTTCTAATTGGTTTGCTTTTAATTAATTGTTTATTATATATATGTTTAATTTATATATATATATATATATATATTTGTTTAATTGTATTTTTTTTCTTTATTGTAATCTCTTTTGTTTTTTATTAAAAAAAAAGGATTTGTATGCCTCCGAAATAGGTTTTTTACACAGATTTTGGCACACACGGAAACCCTGTACCCGGGTACTATTATTTACACCCTAAGTTTAGGGGTGCTTTTACCCTACCTTTGACTTACCAAGTGTATGGTCTCTTGTAGTGTGCTAAAGTACCACTCGGATTGGGAACCATTTCTCGTAAGCACGACCTTTGGGAGGTGCCCTACCTATTTTGGGAGGCGTAACCAAGCTCTTGTCGATAGTTTGCGAGGTGGGTCCTCACCTTAAAGAGTGAGGGCAATCCAGGGACCTTTAGAAGTCTAGAGCCACCATTGAGTACACTTTGTATAGCATTCTATTTTGAAACTTGAAGAAGTCAGTCATGATTCCCCTTCATTCACTATCAAAGATTAAGAGGTGTCAAAACAGTTAATCTGTTACCTACTTAACCTTCGAAAAAGCTGTGGGGATTGTGTCAATCAAAAATTAAAAAATATATACTCTTTTTCAAGTTATCAAATTAGAGTGCTACACTTTAGTTATACCATAGAACAATGTCGTAGGACTGTGGCCAATAGACATCCCAAGTCCCTTATAGGATTTACCCTGAGGAGGCATATTCTCTATCTCATATCGCATTTTATTTAATAAAAGTTGGGATCACCATCCCACATAAGTGGAGTGACCTACTATCATCCAAGCCAGAATGATGTAAGGGCACCATTGCACTTTGGTAACCTTATGCCATGAGGAAGGCCTTTTCTTTGCATGCACATTAAATCCGCTATAGGGCCCACCGCCCTAAGGGTAAATTTCATTTTCATATCCATCATTTCACTTGGGATAATCCCTCGTTGTTCCAAGTGGGCCCGAACTATATGGTTATTGTCAATTCATTATGACATCCCGTATTTTGTAATGAAGGCTTAATAGCCCCTAATTAGGGTCACTTACCCTAGGGGCATGCATTTGCATTTGTATCATATCATTTCATTTCAATAAGACAAATAAAAATTTTGGAGCGATCCACCGTCGTTCCGAAGTTGGCCAGAACTATATGAATGCTATCAATCCATCCTGATACCTCATATTGGTAATGAAGGCTTAATCGCCCCAAATAGGATCTTTTGGATTCTAAGAGCATTGCATCATACATTTTTGCATCATCATATATTCATATTCATATGCATCATTCATAAAGAAAAAAATTTTAAAAAAATTTTGAACAAGCCAAGGTTTCATCCCTATTGCTCTCACATACCCTTATTGAACCAGACAGAGAACCATGACAAAGGTAGATGTGAGTGAACGCATCGAGAAGCTTCAATCGAAGAGCTCCAAATGAAGGAACAAATGACCAAGATGACCCAATCAATCAACCAGAGGAATAAGATTTGTCAAATGCTAGAATTGATGTTGAAGGGTAACAATGACAGGGAATGAATGACCCATCACAATTCCTTGAAGTTTAACCCTTCTAGGGAGTCGCCACTGGAAAAAATTTCTTTGATTAATAATGGGCAATCATGCTTTCCATTCTATCTTCGACAAATGTGGGTCATGTTTGGCCATCTCAATGTTGTTCCCCAATGAATTTTTCATTTTTTGTTGCATATCTCTTTAACAATTATCTACTAATGTTTTGATCATGTGAATAAACCATCTCACCGCACTTCAAAAAAAATTGATTTCTGCATTAACTTGAGATATTTGATTCAAATTTGAAATTAAAGAAAGGATGATGCAAATGTAAGACCCAAAATAGTGTGGACTCTCAAGCAAGTCCTTCCAGTGATACAAGGCTTTGTTGAATTCCCAAACACTGAGGACATATCCCTAGTCACCCCATTGAGCCTAGACATTTTGAAGCGGAGATCATTTCTCTCAAACCAACAATGTATGTTTAAACCGGGGTGGGTAGTTTGTCAACAGTTTTTGCCAACATGCAAATATCAAGGAGGATTACTTTTTATTTCACAAATCCAAACACATTTCATCCATTGTTCACCCCATTGAGCCCAACAAGAAAAATATTCTTCTTTTAAACCAAAAATATTTTACCCGAGTATTAATGAGAATCAAATCAAGAAAGACAATTTCTATGTTCAGAAGTGCAATCACAAAAGAGATCCAAAATGGATGTTGGCAAGCACAAAAATTAACAAAAAAAATTGCAAAAAGTGAGGGTGCTTGTCTAAATCAATTAAGTGATGAAAAAGAACAATTTCAATCCTTTTGAATGAAAGATTCTCATTAAAAAGTCAACATAAATTTTGGGCCTTTATATCCATTCTTTCATTAGCCACATTATTACCCCCAGACCATGTTACAACCTTTTGGAAAATCCTCTTGATGATTTGAGTGTTGTGCAAAATCTGTTGAGAAAATAGGGAATTGAAGAGAAAGGAGAAAGGAAGGGAAGGGAAATAAAAATTTGAGCCTTATACCTTTGATTGTCAGCCCTTAGCCAGGCCACATTACAAGCGTTAAAAGACCTCGTTGAGGATTGGTTTGCTTGAGTTACACACCAGGGCAGAGAAATGTTGACTTCATTAAAATTAATTGAAACTTTGATGAACAATATCTCATTTTAATGCATAAATTAATTGATTCCATCATCTAAACATATTCCATTTTCACATGATCAGTAAATTAGTGTTGCTTGTTAAGAAGATATGTGAGAAAAAGAAACTGAAAGGAACTTGATCGGTTGAATATGGTTAACGATCTTTTGTTATTAAGAACATGTTCTCTGAGAGAGTCCTGACCTTGAGCAAGATGAATTAAAAAGATTTGCAATTTCCAGTAAATTCAAAAGCAATTGAGAAATTATTGAGTTTGAGGAAAAAGTTAAATAAAAAATAAAGAGCTCGCTAGGTTGAAAATCCTGAAAAAGGACGATCTAGGCAAAAGTTTGAGCGATCCGCTAAGTTGCAAAACTCGAAAGGGGCGGCTTAGGCAAAAATTAGGATCATGATATAAAAGCCCGCTAGGAACCTACATTGGGTTTTCTAGGCAAAATTTAGGGCAGAAGAAAATATCCTCAAATACACACCAGTTTGTTTTTAACAAAGAAATATTGGAAATTTCAAATAGAACCAGAAAAGAAGTCCCGAAGGTTGCATTGGAAAAATTTTGAAGATTCCCTACCCTCATTGAAACATTACCCAAACTGGGGCAGTTTTGAAAAGTTTTGTTGCTTGCTAAGCAAACTGGGGCAGTTTTGAAAATTTTAATAAGCCCTAGAAAGAAATACTGGGGCAGTTTTGAAGAGAGGTCAAACATATCGTTCATCCCCTTACAAATATTGTTATCATATTCAACCGGGGCAATTTTGAAAAGTCTTGTTGATAAACCCTAGAATGAGATACTGGGGCAGTTTTTGAAGAGAAATCAAAAGTATTGATCATTCCATTGCATTTGTCGCTGAGACAGTAAATTGGGGCAGTATTTGAAGAGGTTCATTGTTGAGCTCTAGATGAAAGATATTGGGGCATTACGTTGATTCCCCAATAATTTTTTTTTAGCACAATACACTGGGGCAGATTTTGAACAAATTCAGGTCGTTTGATGGTGATTGTTTTTAAGGAGAAAGGTTGTCAAAGATTTGCACGTGCCTGTTTTGATCAATAAGATTTTGTGTATGGTCTGGTATTGGTGTTCAAGAGCAAAAGGGTTGAAACCAGTTTATCTTGTTAAAAAAAATTGCATTTTAGATTTATTAATTCCTGATGGGTTTACATTGAAAAAAGTTAGAGTTGCATTGTTGATTCCAAATCATATTCATTTCATTGTCATTCACATCATTTGTATTGGGTTCATTTTGCATTATGCACTTTTGACATCATTTGCACCAGTTACATTATCCATTGCATTATACCAGTTTTTCATTAACAATATTATTTGCATTGGTTCCATTTTATTCATTACTATTTGCATTGTTTGCATCACCAGAATTTGAATATTCAAAATAATAATTACAAAAAAAATCATTTTGATGTTGGTTAGGCTATTGTGATATCCTGACAGAAATGTCGAAGAATCATCGTTGTTATTAGGCTATAGTGATATCCTGACAGAAATGTCGAAGAATCATCGTTATTATTAGGCTTTTCGTGATATCCTGACAGAAATGTCGAAGAATCATCGTTGTTATTAGGCTATCGTGATATCCTGACAGAAATGTCGAAGAATCATCGTTGTTATTAGGCTTTCGAGATATCCTGACAGAAATGTTGAAGAATCATCGTTGTTATTAGGCTATCGTGATATCCTGACAGAAATGTCGAAGAATCATCGTTGTTATTAGGCTATCGTGATATCCTGACAGAAATGTCGAAGTATTATCGTTGTTATTAGGCTTTCGTGATATCCTGGCGGAAACGCTGAAGAATCATAGTTGTTATTGGGCTTTTTGATGCCCGACAAAGATGTCGAAAATCATTTTGGGTCTTTTGACGCCCGACACAAACGCTGAAGTCATTTTGGGTCTTTTGACACCCAGCACAAACGCTGAAGTCATTTTTATGTTGGTTAGGCTTTTCATGATATCCTGACGGAAACGTCAAAGCATCATCGTTGTTATTAGGCTTTTCATGATATCCTGACGGAAACGTCTGACGGAAACGTCGAAGTATCATCGTTGTTATTAAATTTTCATCATCAACCAGTTCTGTTTCTATCAAACTTCCAGATTTGTCAAGTGCATTTTGTTTCTTAACAAAATTGGTGTTCACTTCTTTACTCGTTCCTTACCCTGATAGCATCCAAACCACAGTTTGCTTGCTATATGATAAGAAACAAGTAAAGAGGGGCAGCTGTTGACAACCAATTTTGTCCCCCCCCCCCAAACAAAATAAAAAAAAATAAAAATGTTTTTTTTAAAAAAAAAGAGAGATGAAAAATGAAAAATAAATAAAAAAATAAAAAAAGATTTTGAAAAAGTATTTTTTGTAAAAAATAAAAAAAAGAAAAATAAATAGAAAATAAAAAGATTTTGAAAAAAGTATTTTTTATGAAAAATAAAAAAAACGAAAAATAAAAATTTTCAAAAAAAAAAATAAGATAAAAATGTTTTGGTAAAAGATTTGGTTAGTTTTTGAAGATAAAGATAAAATTTGGTTTTGTTTTAAAAGGATTATCATCAGATTTGTTTTTATTTTTTAAGATTTAATTGAGGAATAAACCAGAGAATATTCTACTGGGTTTTCAAAACCATGTTGAAAAACCCTATTTTTTAAACCTAGTTTTTTTCCTATAAATAGAGTTTTCTTCCTCACTTTGAAGACACACAAAAAAATTGGGAGAGAGAACTCTGCATAGAAATTCGTGTAAAAAAAAAAAGGTGCTGTCAGTGGCGCAACGCCACTCTCCTCCAGGCGCGTGTACCACACGCGCCTCTCACAGGCTCTCTCAGCCCGCGCGCGTGCGCCGCACGCGCTCCTTCCCCTCCCCCTGCAACTGCTGCGCCTGCAGCACCCCTGCTGCACCATCCTCTTCACGCCACGTGTCCCCCTCTAGTCTGCAGCACCCCACTCCTGCTGCTGCTTCCTCCGTCCGTCCAGTACTTCCTCTGTCCAGTACTTCTCTACTTCAGGTTTGTTTTATTTTATTTTATTTTTTTTAATAATAAATATTTAAATAATAATAATAATATAAAATGTAGTTTTTTTTACTTGTTATTTAAATTGGTTGTGTTTTGGTAAGTCAATTTTCTCACCCAAATTTAGCAAAGTGGTGGGATCTCTTGTACTTACTCTTCACACCAAAAATAAATATATAAAAATAATTTTTTTTTTAAATAATAAGAATTAAAAATGTAAATTTTTCTTAGTCTATGTTGTAAAATTTGTTGCATTTTGGTAAGTCGATTTTCTTTCCCAAATATAATGGAGAGATCTGAACTTCCTCTCTGCATAAAAATATATACAAGTAAAAAATAATATTTAGAAGACAAAAAACATTTTTTTTAAAATTTAAATTAAATAGATTTTTTTAATTAATTATTAATCATATGTATTTTGGAAATCCACCTTTCCTTGGCTAAATGTTAGGGTCTTGTGCATATTTCCTCTCTGCGTCAAATATTTTTATAATAAAATATAAAAACCTTAAAATTAAAACAATAAGAACTACGAGGGGTGAGCATGGGACGGGTTGGGACGGGTTTGGCTTGGCCCGTACCCGGCCCGAAATGTTGCTCGGGTCAAATTTTCAACCCGAACCCGTCCCTAATTATAGAGGGACAAGGTAAGGAAGGGTCCAAAATAGGACGGGTCCGGGTTCACCCGGGACGGATGAATAACATTAGAAAAAAAAAGTCGGGTTTACCATATAAAAAAGTAAGGTATTCATTAAAATACATAAGTGTAAAAAACCATTGCAAATGTTGTTGTATTTCTGACCTCAATTTTTTTGGTATTTGTTGTTACACACTAAAGAGTCTCGGAGTCTCACACTCTCAATTATCACACACACACTCTCAGTTATCTTTGTTTAATTTTTTTTATTTACGGGTTTTATTTTCACTATTTTAGTTTTTAGAAGTTAGTATAATAATAATTATTATTATAAATTTATAATTAATTTTGTAAATATATATATATATATATTAATATGTTTGGGTCGGGTCCGGGTGACCCGGGCATGAACCCGAACCCGTCCTTAATAGAATCGGGTCTGGCCTCTTCAGGGACGGGTTTGTCCATTCATTTGTTCAATGACGGGTTTGACCCGACCCGAACCCGCCGGGTTGGGATGGGTCTCCGGGTAGGGTCGGGTCATGCTCACCCCTACTACGTAGCCTTGATTCCTCATTTCATGAGGGTACGTAGGACCAAAGGCAACCTTGTCAGGCACAACAATAAAAAACAAATAATTTTTGGCAAACCAATTAATTAGGTCTTTTAATTAAAACCAATCAAAGGTACCATTTTCGAATGGGCGAACGGGGTGCTAATACCTTCCCCGGCTCGTAACCGACTCCCGAACTTGGAATCTATCTAGTTCGATATCAATCTTTATCCTTTTTAATTAACAATTACTTTTTCCGCGTTTTTTTAATAAATGCGGTGGCGACTCCAAATCAGGTCAGTCGACCCCGACTCGTAGACGAGGCCCCGAGGGCGACCCGGGACCCCGGCCGCGACAACGATATAAACAAATCTTTCCATATTTAGAGTTCGATAACTCTCTGGATTAATTTATAGACTTTATTTACCCTCTCTAATATATATATAGATCAAGTCCATATTAACTCTATTATATCTTTATTAAAAGTAAATAAAGATTTCATTTATTTGTATAAAGAGTGAGTGTGACACCTTTTGTGGTATCAGAGCAAAATGGTCCTAATTCTTGATCCTCACAAGCATGATCTGCCAGAACAATTCTCCATATGAGTAAAGCTTCTTTGCTATTTGATTTATTTCAAGTAGCTTAAGTCTTGTTAATGCCTTGTATAGAATAGAACTAGACAGCATTCAATATCTTAGAAAGACCTTTAATGACCTAAGTCCATAGTGCAGGTCTACTATGGCAGCTCGCTATAGAAACCATACGAACGAGATGTTGGATAGGATTACTGTCGTGTTGTAAAACATGCAGCAAAATCAGCATCAGTATCAACAACCACCGCCAGCTAATGTAACAACTGCTGAGGCTAAGACTTGGTCGGATTTCAGAAGCTGCAATCCCTCAAAGTTTGCTGGTGGGTTTAAACCAGACGAAGCTAATAAGTGAATCTTGGAGATGGACAAGATCTTTAGAACCTTGGAATGTTCTGATGCTCAGAAGATATCATATGCTATGTTCATGATGGAAGGAGAGGCAGAACATTGGTGGAATCATACTACCCAGTTATTGGTTCATGATGGGAGAGAGATAACTTGGGCAGTATTTATGGAGAAGTTTCTAAACAAGTACTTTCCAGAGGATATAAGGAGAAAGAAGGAAGTTGAGTTTTTACAACTCAAGCAAGGCAGCATGAGTGTGGGTGAATATGCTGCAAGATTTGAAGAATTGATGAAGTATTCTCCTTATTATCAGATGAACCCTAATGAAAGGAGTAAATGTGTTAAGTTTGAAGGAGGATTGAGACCGGAGTTGAAATCGGTGTTCAGTTATCAAAGAATTCAAAGTTTTCCTATGTTGGTAGACATGTGTAGAATGTATGAGGATGATAAGAAGGCTGAGACTCTACAGTTTGTGGAAGGAAAGAAGGAACAACAGGGGTATGGACCACAGAGGAGAAAGGGACATGATAACCGCCACAAGGGTCCTTATTTCAACAAGAATCGAGGAAAAGGGAAGATGGTGCATGACTGCATGGTGACAGGAACAGTTCTTACAATAATGCTCCTTATTCTGAGAACTGCAAACGTCATCATCATGGGAAGTTTTGTTGGGCCAACAATGGATGCTACAATTGCGGGAAACTTGGTCATTTTTCTCGTGATTGCAAGGAACCACGGAGGAACAACCCAAGAGAATCTGCTGATAAGTCGGTGGTACAAGGAAGAGTTTTCATCCTTAGTGGTGTTGAAACTAATCAGACTCCAGGACTCATGCAAGGTCATTATCTGCTTAATGATCAACCTTGTAAGATTTTATTCGATTCAGGAGCCACTCATTCATTTATTGCTTAATTATCAACCTTGTAATGATCAACCTTGCAAGGAAGAGTTACCCGCTCCCTTGACCGATCTCCACTCCGTTCTTGAGATTGGAGGAGAGAGAGAAGAGCCCTAGGAGAGAGAGAGCTTTAAGGAGGGAGAGAGAGACACCAAGAGAGGGAGATGAAGGAGAACATAAGGAAGGGATGTGGGTTTCATGGGAGAAGGATTGGTGGTGAGATATGGGTGAATGATGGGTGTAGGGAGTTGATTTGGGGGAGGTAGAGAGAGGTGGGGCGGAAGAAAATGAGGAGGAGGGAGGCTGGTGCGACATTTAAAGGAGCTGGTGCGTGAAACTCGCATCCGCGAGCCTGGGCGCAGAATCGCGCGCGCCTGCGCTCGCCACGCAACACTGATGCACGATCGAATAAATCTGCGTGCGCCTGGGCGAGAGTCGCGCCTCGCCTGGGCGAAAAAGTCACTGATTTGGTGCGTTTGATGCACCCTGGTGCGCCCAGGCGCACCAGAAGCCCCGAAACGCCGATTTTCGCCCCTTTTTGACCCGATTCCAAGGCTTCTATCCCTTCCTAACACTTAAACAAACACCAATAACATTAAAACACATTACAAACATCAAAATTATAAATTCATAACATTAAACATATAAATCACATACTTCACAAGCACAGAATATCGAACGAACTAAACGCCGAACTCTAAACTTAACTCTTTTCTAACACTCGATCTAACCCGACCGACTTAAGGCAACTCTCTCACCACATAACTCTAAAAATAAACACACTTGAGGCATAACCGAAAAGGTCGGATAAACTCCAATTGCCTCACAAAATATATTACCTTCAGGAATTCGATCGAAACACGATTCCGAAAGAATCCGCCGAGCACTAACACTAAGGCCCACACTAACACTTGAAGCTCAAACTTAGGGTTCTCTACCTAATCACTCCCTCAAGGTTAAGGCACTAAGAACACCTATGCGGACTCTGGAAGACCCTGGTACTCGAACCTACACAACTTCAAAACACTCTAAATCTAATTCGCGTAAAGACTTAGGTTTGACTTTTCTCTCTTCTCTCTCACAGTAACCTAGGGCTGCCTAGGGTTTCTGGTGCGGCCTCCATGGCCAACAAGAAGAAGGGAAGGCCTCCTAAGTCTCCCTCTCCACAATCTCCTGCTTCTACTTCTCAGATCAGTAAACAAGCGCAGATGTTTGACTTGACACAACTGGATGATGAGGATTTGGAGACCATCGATGCCTTAACGCCTAAGCAACTTGAATCACTGGTGCATGACATTGAATTGATCAGAGCCAGACTAAAAAATAGAAACCCTGAAAATCCTGAAAAGCAAACAGAAGGAAGTATAGATCAACAAAAAGGAGCAGATCAAAACAACATCAATTCAGAATCAGTTCCTAGAAATCTGGATTCAAATAAAGAGGTGCAACCTAAATTGAATGTATGGGATAACTTTGATATATCAAAGCTTCGCAATGCAGGGGGTAAATTGAGTTTTCATCAGCCCGAATTGAAGGATGGAATCGCAATAGGGAAAATAGATCCCACAGATGTTGAAGAAGAGGTTAAGTTCTGGCAGAATTCTCTGGTATGTTATGTCCTAGGAGCAAACCCCCCTTATCCAGTTTTAAGTGGATTCATTAAGAAGGCATGGGGACAATATGGGATAGATAAAATCCTAATGAATTCTGATGGTACTATGATTGTGAGATTTAATTCTTTGGAGGGTAGAAACAATGTTCTGGATGTGGGGGTGTATCACTTTGATAAGAAACCCCTGATCATTGCTCCTTGGACTGGAAGGCCGGTTTCCAAGAGTTTCCTTGATAGAGTTCCTATTTGGATTCAGCTTCCAAATTTGAATTTGAAATTCTGGGGAACTTCTTCCCTTAGCAAGATTACTAGTTTGATTGGGACTCCCATAATGGCTGACAAGATTACTGAGGAAAGAAATAGAATCAGTTATGCTAGAGTGTTGGTGGAAGTGGATCCAGCTATTCTCCCAGAAGAGGTGCATTTTGAAGATGATAAAGGGAATATTGTTTCTCAAAAGGTGGTGTATGAATGGAAACCTACACTTTGCTCTAAGTGTTCTTGCTATGGCCATGATGCTAGAATGTGTAAAAAGGGATTAAAGCAGGGAGTTAAGCAGCAATGGGTTGAGAAGAATAAACCCTCCCAACAAGAAATGCAGAAGCTGGATGATGCTCTGAAATTGAACAGGAGCATTGAGGCTGGCACTATTCCTCAGGAAAACTTGGAAAAGGCAATTGGTGAAGTTGATGCTGTTGTCAAAGATCTTTCAGTTGGAACAAGCAAGGAGGATTGTGGTTTACAAATAGAGGGGCATAAACAGGGTGGAGATGAAGGATGGACTACTGTGTCTACCAGAAGTAAGACCCAGCAGAGAGCTTTGAATTTACAAAGGGGAGAGGTTCATCCTCCTCATGGATAAAATAGGAGCTTGGAACACTCGAGGGTTGAACCACCCTCGAAAACAAAAACAGGTTCTTGATTTGTACAGAAAGTATAAGGTTGGTCTTTTTGCTATACTAGAAAATAAGTTGAGAAATGAAAGTTTTCAACAGACTCGGGATAGAATAGCTAGTGGATGGGGTTCTTTCATTAATTTGGATGTGTGTGTGTGCTTGGTAGACTTTGGGTCATGTGGAGGAAAGATATCTATGATGTCACTATTGTAGCTAGATCAGCCCAGTATGTGCATTGTCATGTTACTAAGGTTCAAAATCAGCAGGAGTTCTTTGTCACCTTCATATATGCTTCTAATGACCAATATGAAAGGAGAGAATTATGGCAGGTCTTATGTGGGACCCAAAGTTGTGTGAATATTCCTTGGCTGGTTCTAGGTGATTTTAACATTTGTATGAATCAGCAGGAAAGGATAGGAGGGAATCCAATTGAGCACAACAGCACAAGTGAATTTCTTAACTGTGTGCATGCTTGTGATCTTATGGATATGCACTATTCCGGTTGCTACTACACTTGGTGCAATAAGCAGATAGGTGGAGGCAGAATCATCTCCAAGTTGGACAGAGCTATGGTAAATGTGGAATGGGGTAGGTATTGGCCTCTCTCTTCAGTGGTTTTTACTAATCCTGGTTTATCTGACCATTCAGCAATTATAATAGATTGGGGGAATCAGGACAGGTGTTCTAGACGTTCTTTTAAATTTTTCAATATGTGGGTCAATCACAAAGATTTTATTCAACTGGTTGACTCAATTTGGCAGAGACATATTCAAGGGAGCATCATGTTTCAACTGTGCAAGAGACTTAAGGATCTTAAAGGTTCTTTGGCTAGTTTCAACAAGCAGAACTTTAGGAATGTGGACATTAGAGAGACTGAGCTTAGAGACAAATTAGAGATTGTGCAATCTAATTTGGCTTTGAATCCTATGGATCATAATTTGCAGCAGGCTGAAAAAGAGATTTCTTTGCAGTATAGTAAAGTTCAGAAGGATGCTATATCGTTTCTACAACAGAAGGCTAAGATTGGCTGGCTGAAGGATGGTGATAGTAACACAAAGCTTTTCCATGATTCTATTAGGAAAAGGCATTACCAAAACAGGATTGTGAGAATTTTAAATGAAAGGAATGAGCTTTTTAATGAGCAAGATGATATCCAGAAATGCTTTGAGGATTTTTATCAGATTCTTTTCCAATCAAGAAATAGAGGTCAGATGTTTGGTCAGAATGTTGTGGATCAGGGCAGTTGCTTGTCAAGGGATCAACAATTTCAGCTTATTAGTTCTATCTCTAATGAGGAAATCAAGGAAGCTATGTTTGCCATTGATAAAAACAAATCTCCTGGTCCTGATGGGTATGGCTCAGGTTTTTTCCAAGCTTCTTGGGACAGGATTGGGCAGGATGTGTGTCTTGCTATCAAGGAGTTTTTTGAATCAGGTAATCTTCTTAGGGAAGTGAATCATACTAACTTAGTCATGATACCTAAAATTGATACTCCCCTTATGGTTCATCAATTTCGACCTATAGCATGCTGCTCCACTATTTACAAATGCATTTCCAAGATTATTAGTAGAAGATTAGCAGGGGTTTTGCCTACTCTGGTTCATGATAACCAAACAGCTTTCATTAAGGATAGGAATATTTTGCACAATATTCTTCTTTCTCAAGAATTGGTCAGATTGTATGGTAGAAGGAGGGTGTCTCCTAGATGTATGATGAAGCTGGACATTAGGAAGGCCTATGATACTTTAGAGTGGAATTTTATTGAGACAATGCTTATTTCTCTTAAGTTTCCAACTAAATTTGTCAATTGGGTGATGATGTGTGTCAGAACTGTATCTTATTCTATTGTTATAAATGGTGAACAGGGCCAAAGGTTTTGTGGTTCTAGGGGCATAAGACAGGGGGACCCTATCTCTCCCCTTCTTTTTGTCCTAACTATGGAGATTCTGACCAGGAACCTCAGCATTGCTGCTAATGACAGAAATTTTAGATTCCATCCTGCTTGCAAAGATTTGAGGCTGGTAAATTTGGCTTTTGCAGATGATCTTATGATCTTTTGCAAAGCTCATCCAGCCAGTATTAGGCCTTTGATCAAGGCTCTTCAGGAATTTTCTTCATGGTCTGGGCTTCATGTGAGCCATGAAAAGTCTCATATTTTCATGGCAGGCATTCCTAATGCTACTAAGGAGCTTCTATTGTCCATTACAGGGTTTCAGCTAGGTCAATTTCCTTGTAGATACCTGGGTATTCCACTCTCTTCAAAAAAAATGGAATGCTACTACTTGCAAGAGTCTAGTGGATAAGGTTATGCGAAGCATTGTGTATTGGAGATCCAGAAATCTATCTTATCAAGCTCGTCTTTGCCTAATTAATTCTGTGCTCATGAGTTTTCATATCTACTGGGCGTATGTGTTCATAATCCCTAATTCTATCATTAAGGAGATTGAAAAACAGTGTCGCATGTTTCTTTGGGGAACTACAGAATCTGGTTCTTATCAAGCAAAGGTGGGTTGGAAAACTGTGTGCATGTCAAAGAGGAATGGTGGGATGGGTATTAAACACTGTGATCTTTGGAACTTAGCTGCGCTTGGTAAGCAGATATGGAACCTAGCTGAGAAAAAGGATTGCTTATGGGTGCGTTGGGTGCACAGCTACTACATAAAGGATAACTCTTTCTGGGATTGTGTTTGGATCCCAGGTCAGAGTTGGCATTGGAAGCGTCTACTGAAGGTGAGAGAAAGGCTTAGAATGGGGTTTGTGAACAATCGATGGCATGCATGCCCAGATGGTGTCTACACCATCAGTTTTGGGTATCAATTCCTAGCAGGGAATCAACCCAGTTTTCGTATGTATAAAACTGTGTGGAATCGTTGTTCTATTCCTAAGCATCAGTTCATTTCATGGTTATTAGCTCATGAAAATTTGAGAACAAGGGATAAAATTACATGGATGTGCTTACCGAATCACTGTAGTCTCTGCCTTGCATCTGGTGAATCAGTACAGCATTTGTTCTTCAATTGTTGTTGGAGCGGAAGATTGTTGAAGTTGTGTGGCGATTGGATTGGGATCCGTCGAGTTCCAGTGGCTCTGCACAGATGGAGGAGATGGATTCAATTTGTTGGAGGTCAGAATTGGAAGAGGAAGTTAATCTGGGCTGTGATGGCAGCAGTGGTGTACCACACTTGGAGAGAGAGAAATGAAAGGTCTTTTTCTAATGTATCTAGGTCCCCTGAGTATAGATTTAATTTAATTAAGTCAGAAGTAGCTTATAGGGTCTTTTTATGTTATAAAAATTTTAGGATGTGGCCAAATAAGACCATAGTGGACAGGATTATGCTAGAAATTAAGGACTCTTGTCATTAGGAGAACCCTTCCTAGAAGGTGGCTCTTAATGTTTTGGTTTTTCTCTAGGTCAATTAACTGAACCCTTCCTAGAAGGTGGCAGTGGAATTGATTCTAGTTTTGGTTTGATGTATTTTTCTAGCATGTGGTAATAAGATTTTTTCTTCTACCAAAAAAATCTAATTCGCATACACCTTAGGCCTATACACCGACTCCAACTACCTTTCCCTACCCAAACCTTATACTACGATTATATAAATAAATATGCACACAAAAATACCCTAAGAATCTAATTACGAATATTAATACATACACACACACATATATATATATATCAGTTCCACATAATTATATACATATATGCATATACTAAGAAAATAGTTGTAAATAATTTTTCATACTTCGTTTCCACACAAATAAAATATGATTTTTGGATTAATAAAAATCGGATCGTTACAAAGCCTCCAGCGGCGTAGTGTTGAGGGTGTTGGAAAACTACACTCGGTGTGTGAAACAAATAGGAACACTAGGAGAACACCTAGAAGGGGGGGTTGAATAGGTGTTATAGAAACTTTGAAAGATTTTCGCAAGAAACAAATCTAAACGATTAAAACCAATGAAAATCAGTCAATTAACAAATATTATATGAGAGATTAAGCGGAAACAATCAACACCAATATTCTTATTGATTCACCTAGGTTATGAAAATGATTTTCCCTTTATCAATTTTGCACAATAAAGATTCAATTCAATCAAATATAGAAAAATCACTTTTTCTAGGTTTTCAATCAAGAACACAATTAATAACAAGAATTGTAAAGAGTAGAGAGTTTAGAGATACGACACAGTGATTTATCCTGGTTCACTTTCATCCACTTGAAAGCTACTCCAGTCCCCTCTTCAACCAAGAGAGATTCTTCACTATGAGGAATTAGAGTTTCTCAAATTACAAGTAAATGCCTCACAAGACTTCCTTCTTTCTAGCCTACAAGAGATACCACACCCTTGCCTTGTAACCCTATTGATATCTAATCTAACCTCTACTTGCTTGTTGATAACCCCACAACAAGTCTTCTTTGCTTGCTTCACTCACAAGACTTCCAAGTACTTTGAGATTCTTCAAAGTGCCTTCCAAATGCTTGATGAAATGCTTCTTCAAGACTTTCAACTAAACTTGCTTGATTCACAAAATCAAGGCTTCCTTTGTTGTAGAATGTTTGCCTCTTGCAATGATTACAACTCAAATGAAAAACAATAACAATCCTATGAATCTCTTTCAAAAGCTATGAAATATCAACATGAGAGATTCAAGGTTCTTGATCAAAGAATATAAAAATGAGAGCTTTGATCTTGAGAGAGTGAGAGAGAATAGTGTGGCTTTGATTCTTTGTAAAATTGCGTATCAAAATGATTCTAGTTGATAGAAATGATTAGGAAAAGGTTTATATAGAATACCCAAAAGTTGGAGCACTTAGAATGGCTTTTGAGAAGTGAAAAACGTATTTAAAAAACCATATCTGATCAAGTTACTCGAGTGAAATGAGTGTTACTCGAGTAATACGAAAGCTGCATAAATTTCACTCGAGTGAAAAAGGTTTTACTCGAGTAAAAGTTCAGATAATCGATTATCAAAAGTTTGTTAATCGATTATCCGTTCAAAATACACTGTTAATCAATTATCAAAATCTGTTAATCGATTATTAACATTAAAAATCACTTAAAACTTGTTTTCTCAAAAAACTAAACCTTTTCTTTCAAACCTTTAAGCCACCTATTGATTTTAGGCAAAGTGAATACTCAAAATATGATATAATCATGCAATCAAAAGAGATTCACTACCCTCTAATAAATTCTACCCAAACTCATAAACTAAAAGACTTGTGAGGCAAAAGATAAAACATTAAAACATAAACTACCAAACTAAGTCTTCATGAGTTGGCTCTCTCTTCATAACTTGATGTTTGTTGTTGCTTGTTGAGCTTGAACTTGATCAACACATTTGTAGCTTGTTCAAAACCTTTTGGCATTTATCAAAACATTCTTCATGGATCTTACAATCTCCCCCTTTTTGAAAATGACAAACATGTTTTGAAATCGTTTGAAGTTCATTGAAGTTGTTGATGCTTGAACCATTTGATCACTTGGTGAGACTCTTGCTCCCCCTCAATTAATGCTTTTGACATTTGAAATCCAATTGAGTAAGCTTGATTCTCCCCCTATCTTCAACAACTTTGCTCAACCTACATAAAAACAACAAAACAACCTTTCTCCAAACATACCATTTAAAAAATATTTCTCCCCTTTGTTTCAAAACATCATATTTCTCCCCCTTTGGCATTATCAAAAAGAAATATATACCAATTGAAATATAAGATCTAAGCCAAAATAGAAGAAATATAACCAAAGCATGAATAGAATAACACCAATTTGTAGAATTTTCTCCTTGATACCAATTGAAGTAGCAAATGAATGAATATCACATGAAAATCCTTTTGCTCTTCAATCATACCTACAAAAAACAATCATGCTTTGCTTTTTGGTATCCAAATGGTTTTGGATCCATTTTTGTTAGTGTAGGGACTCTCACCCTTTTTCATCCAAACAAAATCTCCTTTAGGTATACCATGCACTTTAATATAACACACATTTGAAGTATGTCCATGAGTACCACAATAGAAACATGTTGGTGCATTTGAAAAATCAACCTTTGAAAAATCAACAACATTTCTATGAGATTTACTCTTAGCATTAGTATAACCCAAACCAAACTTGTTTGAATTTTCTCTTTGAAAATTTAACAATGTGCGCAATCTAATATCACCATTTGTGAAACTTGCAAGCTTATTTTTCAAAATAGCATTTTCATCCTTAAGCAACTTGCAATCCTCACAATCAACCACAATATTCAATCTACTAGCACAATCACAAGAAGAACTAGCATATATAAGATCAAGAGTTTCATTTTGAAGATTAAGCTCATCAACTTGTTTTTGAAGTTCTAAAATCTCTTGTTGATGTTTCAAAATGAGCTTCTTCCTTTCAATGTTTTTCAAAGCTAGTTTCTTGAGATGTTCATGCATTTCTTCATAAGCATTATATAACATTTCATAATTTGAAGAAATTTCGGATTTAGTAAGACTTACATCGCTTTCGTCACTTTGCTCACTTGATTCATCATTTGAGCTTTCCTCTTCATGTACTTGAGCTATCAAGTTGAGACAAGCGGCATGTTCATCATCCGAAGAACTACTAGTTGTGCTTTTCTTGTCTTGTTCATCATCACTATTCCAAACTATGTATGCCCTTTTATGTTTTGCATTTTTCTTCTCTTTCTCCTTCTTCTTGAGATACTTAGAGCATGAGTACTTGAGATGACCGGGCTTTCCACATTCATGGCAAACTACACCTTCTTTTGAAGTCTTGGTCTTGTAGTGTGGGGGATCCTTCTCTTTACTTTTGTCCTTGTTCAACCTTCCTTTTCTCCTTAGAATTTTATTGAACTTTCTTAGTAGAAGCTTCATCTCCTCTTCATCAATGTCTGAATCGGAATCTTCATTATCAACATCATCATCATCAACGGAACTCTCTTCCTTTTTATATGACCTTTGAGCTTTAAGAGCAATTCCTTTTCTCTCTTTGTACTTATCCGACTCTTCATGCATTTGCAAACGTTCAAGCTCCATTTCATGTTCTTGTAACTTTCCGAAAAGTGTTGCTAAGTCCATTGTGTCCAAGTCCTTTGATTCAAATAGGAACCAATTGTTGGAAAACTACACTCGGTGTGTGAAACAAATAGGAACACTAGGAGAACACCTAGAAGGGGGGGTTGAATAGGTGTTATAGAAACTTTGAAAGATTTTCGCAAGAAACAAATCTAAACGATTAAAACCAATGAAAATCAATCAATTAACAAATATTATATGAGAGATTAAGCGGAAACAATCAACACCAATATTCTTATTGATTCACCTAGGTTATGAAAATGATTTTCCCTTTATCAATTTTGCACAATAAAGATTCAATTCAATCAAATATAGAAAAATCACTTTTTCTAGGTTTTCAATCAAGAACACAATTAATAACAAGAATTGTAAAGAGTAGAGAGTTTAGAGATACGACACAGTGATTTATCCTGGTTCACTTTCATCCACTTGAAAGCTACTCCAGTCCCCTCTTCAACCAAGAGAGATTCTTCACTATGAGGAATTAGAGTTTCTCAAATTACAAGTAAATGCCTCACAAGACTTCCTTCTTGCTAGCCTACAAGAGATACCACACCCTTGCCTTGTAACCCTATTGATATCTAATCTAACCTCTACTTGCTTGTTGATAACCCCACAACAAGTCTTCTTTGCTTGCTTCACTCACAAGACTTCCAAGTACTTTGAGATTCTTCAAAGTGCCTTCCAAATGCTTGATGAAATGCTTCTTCAAGACTTTCAACTAAACTTGCTTGATTCACAAAATCAAGGCTTCCTTTGTTGTAGAATGTTTGCCTCTTGCAATGATTACAACTCAAATGAAAAACAATAACAATCCTATGAATCTCTTTCAAAAGCTATGAAATATCAACATGAGAGATTCAAGGTTCTTGATCAAAGAATATAAAAATGAGAGCTTTGATCTTGAGAGAGTGAGAGAGAATAGTGTGGCTTTGATTCTTTGTAAAATTGTGTATCAAAATGATTCTAGTTGATAGAAATGATTAGGAAAAGGTTTATATAGAATACCCAAAAGTTGGAGCACTTAGAATGGCTTTTGAGAAGTGAAAAACGTATTTAAAAAACCATATCTGATCAAGTTACTCGAGTGAAATGAGTGTTACTCGAGTAATACGAAAGCTGCATAAATTTCACTCGAGTGAAAAAGGTTTTACTCGAGTAAAAGTTCAGATAATCGATTATCAAAAGTTTGTTAATCGATTATTAGTTCAAAATACATTGTTAATCAATTATCAAAATCTGTTAATCGATTATTAACATTAAAAATCACTTAAAACTTGTTTTCTCAAAAAACTAAACCTTTTCTTTCAAACCTTTAAGCCACCTATTGATTTTAGGCAAAGTGAATACTCAAAATATGATATAATCATGCAATCAAAAGAGATTCACTACCCTCTAATAAATTCTACCCAAACTCATAAACTAAAAGACTTGTGAGGCAAAAGATAAAACATTAAAACATAAACTACCAAACTAAGTCTTCATGAGTTGGCTCTCTCTTCATAACTTGATGTTTGTTGTTGCTTTTTGAGCTTGAACTTGATCAACACATTTGTAGCTTGTTCAAAACCTTTTGGCATTTATCAAAACATTCTTCATGGATCTTACAGAGGGAAATCGGGAAAAAGAGAGAGACCAGTGGGATTGGGAAAATTGAGAGAGAGAGAGGGGGGGCTGACATGAGTAGACGGAATGTAAACAAAGGGCCAATTGGTTAACCATGGAAACCTCAGGAGGGGAAAAATGTTAGGGTTGTGATGAAGGTCTAAAATATGATGTTTTAAGGCTTAATTTCACTTCTTTTTGCTTGGGTTTTAGCTTGTTTCTCTTGTAAATATAGGTATTTTGTATTAGTTTTAGAAATTTTTAGTTTATTAGAATCCTTTGAACGTTTTGATCCGTTTTGGATACGTTTCAGGTGTTTCGGAGCTTTATTTGGAGAAAATATTATTGGAGCTAAGAAGAGCATAAGAAGACCTTGAAAATGGCACAAGAACGGAGAGAAACGGAGTCGAAAGTACCTGAGCACGCCCAGGCGCGGGATTAGCGCGCCTAGGCGCGCGTGCGGCATTAAATTATGGGCATCAGATATAGCGCGCCCAGGCGTGCTGGTCTGCACGCCCGGGCGGGCGAGTTGTGAGAAAGCCCAATTGGGCCAATTTCTGATCAGTTTTGAAGGATTCTGATTAGATTAGACTTTTATCTATTTATTTATGTTTTTAGGATTAGTTTTAGGCAGAGATTAGAGAGCGATAATCAGTAATCATTTAGGAAGACTACATTCTCTGGAGAGCATTCGGAGGAGGAATCCATTGAAGGATGAAGATTCAGATCAAGGATTAGTGGTAATTTAGGAATGAATTACTTTTATTCTTATTTGTTCTTCTTCTCTATGATGTGTAACTAAACCCTCTTGTGTTAGGAACATGTGGATTTGATTATGTAGTTTATTTATATGAATTAATGTTTTTCAGTTTTTAAATCAAGTGTTTAATTGTGTTTTTATTGTTATGCATGAACTTGATCAATTCATGTTATGGATTTTTAGATCTGAATTGGAAAATTAGGATTTATAATAGGCCATGCAATTAAACAATATAAGGATTCAACTTGTAGGAATACTTTTGGATTTTTATATAACTTTTGAAAATTCACTGCTCTTAATCATGGTTATTCAATAGATTAAATCTCTAAGGAATTAGGATTTAACAAATTGGATAATAAACAGTAAGTTAATTAGAGGAATCTGGGAATTACTAATTTTCTGAATTAGTTCTTGATTTAAATGGAAAACATTGATTTATGATAAATAAATGAAATAATTAATGAAACTAGTTCCTAACCACCATTCATCCATTAATTAATAGTTTTTATTTATTTTCCAGCAGCAAAATATCTTCTTAATTAATTTATTTAATTCTGAAATTTAATAGATTTTACTTTTAATTACTCCTAGGTAGAAATAAGTTAAATAATTCTTCGTCCCTGTGGGACGATATCTGGTCTTCCTTGACTATATTACTATCCGATCTAATATACTTGCTAGAGAGTGATCAAGTTTTTGGCGCCGTTGCCAGGGACTAGAATTTATTTAATTTATTTTTGGTACTTTGTAGTAATTTTTAGTAGAATTTATTTTTAGTTTTTATTTTTTATTTTTCCTTTTCTTATTTTTTCTTTTCTTGACGGGTGCTGCTTAACCCTCTTTTATGCTTCTACATTCTTCAAGAAACCATGAGGTGTTGCATTTTGACCCTGACGTGGAGTTGAGTGCAAAGAGGAGGAAAAAGCAAGCAAATAAAGAAAGGAAGGAGCAAGAAAGGAAGATGGCTGAACGAACTACACAAGGCACCACACCCCCTCCTAGGAAGACACTAGCTGACTATGGCGTTGTGGACCCGGATGTTTGCATGTCCAGCATTGTCCGGCCAGAGATCACTGCAGCATCATTCAAGATTGATCCCCAGTACAATCATCTTATCAAGCAGGATCAATTCTCGGGTGCACCAAATCAAGACCTAACGGAGCATGTAGCCAACTTCCTGAACATGCTCGACTTCTTCAAGATCGAGGGTGCGTCAGAGGAGGCAATAAGGATGAGGATGTTTCCTCTCTCTTTGAGGGAACATGCTTATTAGTGGATGAAGAATCAGCCGCCCGGAAGTCTTTCTAGCTGGGATATGCTTGTCAAAAAATTCATAGACAAGTTCTTTCCAGCGGGGAAGCAAGCCAAGCTACGCCAAGACGTCAATTCCTTCATGCAAGAGGAAGGTGAACACTTGCATGAGGCCTGGGATCGGTACAATCAGTTGCTAAAGAGGTGCCCCACACATGCAATTCCAGACTGGATGCAAATCCGGCTATTCTACTTTGGGCTGAGAATATCACACAAGATAATGATAGATGCAGCAGCTGGTGGTTCCCTCCTCAAGAAGACTGTTGAAGAGGCAATGGAGATAATTGAAACAATGGCCTACAACAGCAGTCAAGCAATTTCTGACAAGGTGATTCTGAAGAACAATGATCTGGGCTCAAGCCAAGTCCAGACAATCATTCAACAAAACAAGGAGCTACAACAACAAATTTCTGAATTAGTGAAAAAGATGGCTCAGACACAAGTGGCTGCAGTCAACACTCCGGTGTGTGATTTCTGTGGAGGAAATCACCAAAATGGAGATTGCTCACCAGATGTGGGGAAGGCACCGGCTACCATTGAGGAGCAAGCAAAGTTCGTGGGTGGTGGAGGCCAAAGAAATAACATTTATTCCAACACCTACACCCCAGCCTACAGAAATCATCTGAACTTCTAATGGAACAGCCCAGCTCTCAATCCACCAATGAAGACTCAGCAGCCTCAGAAACCAACTTGGGAAGCAGCAATGGAGAAGTTAGCAACCAACGCGACCACATTCATGGAGGAGACAAGGGCTAACTTTGCCAATCAAGCGGCGAGTATTCGGAACCTGGAGGTGCAAGTGGGCCAACTTGCAAAGCAGCTATCAGAGAGGTCACTAGGGACATTTCCTAGTGACACTGTCACAGATCCAAAGGAGAGTCTAATGGTAGTGACTCTTAGGAATGGCAAGTCGTATGAGGAGCCACTTCCTAAGAGTAATGCAGCTGCATCAGAAAAGAAGAAAGAAGAGGAACAGAAGAAACAAGAAGTGGAGAAAGAGCAAGGTAAGAGAGGAGCATCGAAAAAGCAGGTTCCACCTGCGGATCACAACCGGGAATCAGCCAAGCATGCTCCACTACCTTTGAGGGTGCCTTATCCTCAAAGGTTGAAGAAAGAAGAGGACCGGAGACAATTCTCCAAGTTTCTGGACATGATCAAAAGGATTAACATAAACATCCCATTCGCAGAGGCTCTTGCACAAATGCCTCTGTATGCGAAGTTTATGAAAGACTTGCTGACAAGAAAGAAGGGAATTCTCTCGGAAGAGACGTTTCCAATTACGGAGAAATGCAGCACAATTATCAAGTGCAACCTGCCACCGAAAATGAAGGACCCAGGAAGCTTCAACCTTCCAGTCAGCATTGGCAAGGAGTACTCTGGTAAGGCCCTCTGTAACTTAGGTGATAGTGTAAATATAATGCCTTTATCTGTTTGTAATGCACAAGACTTAGGTGAAATCAAACCTACCCCTGCAATATTACAATTAGCTGATAAATCCATCCTCCGTCCTTATGGAGTGGTGGAAGATATTTTGGTAAAGGTTAATGATTTCATACTGCCCATGGACTTCATTGTCCTTGATATTGATGAAGATGAAAATATTCCTCTGTTTTTGGAAGGCCATTCTTGGCCACAGCTAGGGCAGTGATAGATGTTCCTAGGGGAGAGGTTATACTCCGTGTCAATGGTGAGCAAAGTGTCATAAATATTTTTGAAAAACCACCATGTACGGCGAAGTGCTTCACCCCACTAAATCTGGTTCAGCACTCAAGTGTTGAAAATTCCCTTAATGATCAGATGCAGTTCCCTTAGCCTCCGAAAGGAGGTGACCCGTCAGGCTCGTGACGTTAAACAAGCACTAGTTGGGAGGTAACCCAATGTTTAGGTAGCATTCACTTAGTTTAGTAGTTTTTAGGAAATTAGTGTAGGTTATTTTTTATTTTAGTTTCTGCATTTTAATTTAATTAAAAAAAAACACTTCAGGTACAGACCTGGCGCGCCTGGGCGCGCAGCTCTGCACGCCTGGGCGCGCATTGGGCGAAAATGCCCAAAAGTTTGGGGATTGTTATTCTTTGATATATTTTGTGTCTTTTTCTCCATCATCAGCCAGTCTCTGTACCTGTGCAACAAAAATATGTGTTTGCTTTCTAAGATTTTTTTTTAGTTTTATTGCATGGATATTTATTTGGATTATTTGTTATTTGCATCAAGCTATATATTTTGTTACAAATATGAGTTGATTTTTTCCCATTAGAGGTGCTATTTTTGGGCACTTGTTTTTAATGACTTATATTAAGTTTGGGGGAATGTTTTCTCATTTTTGTTAGTGCTAATGATTTTTTTTAGATGCAAGTAATAAGTGTTCCAAATTTATTCCATGCAATTTTTTTTTATTTTGTAGTTAGGTATGTTTAGTTTAGTTTTCTTGAGGACAAGCCAACCTTTAAGTTTGGGGGAGTGGACAAAATAAAAAAAAAATTCCGATCTGAATTTTTCTCCCATTTTTGTGATTGGTTTGTGTCTTAGGTAGAGGTTTTGTAATTATTCTAGACTTAGGATTATTTTTCTGATGATAGGTGTATATACTTAGTTTAGGATTAGACTCATTGATTCATGTTATTTATTTGTTGAGCTGTAATTATTTTTGAAATTTGGTTATTTTGACAAAAAATTTCAGAACTTGATATTAGTGAACTGACTTTAGCTTAGTGAGATTTTGAGCCTATTTGATGGGGTATATGATTTATTGAATTATTTTGATTTGAGACCCCTATTCTTTCATGAGTGTATTCTCTCTAGTTTTGTGTTCTAGAACTTGACCTGTGACCATTTTGAGATTGATAATTGATTACATGCATGAAAATGATTAAGGCATTTAGGATGGTGTTTATGTAGCCTTCAGAGATTTTTGTTGGATTTGTTTTCCCTTAGTTGCCCATTTTGAGCTTGATATAAAAATGATTTTTCTTTGGTACCCTGCAATGATTGTATATTTTTTGTGAGTACCTTAGAAATTTTGAATGAGCAATTGAGAGAGGGACATTTCAAAAGTATGAAATTGTGAAAGTGTTGTTGAGTTACTCTTCTTCCAAAAGAAAAGAAAGAAAAATTGAGAAAAAAGTGAAAATTGATGAATGATAAGAGAAAAGAAATTTTGTTTGGAAGAAGTAGTAGAGTAAAATGGAAAAAGAAGTTTAAAATAGTTGTGATTTGAGTGGGAGTCCTCATTGTATTCATTGCTCATTCATAATTTTTAGAGGGAATTTGTTTTCAATTTTAGCCCTTAGTTTCATCTTTTCTTTCTTTTATCCCACCTAACACTTTTAGCCATGACCACGTTACAACCAAAATAAAGACCTTTTGATTTGTGCATGTTTTCAATAATTTCAGTGGAGATTTGGGTCTATGGTCAAGCTTATGGTAACATATAACTATTATATGAACTTGAGTGAATTGTTATACCCTTGATACACATGAGAGATATACACTGAGAGGTTGAGAGTGTTCACTAGTTTTGAATTCTGATTGATTTTGTTTATTTAACCAGCAGGTTTTGATATGTGAATAGCTTGTGTAAATATGTGGCTGTGTTGATGAGTCGAAGTCTTAGATTAAGTGTTGTACATTTTGATTTAGAAGGTAGTCTTGTGTTTATAAATTTTTATTTTACTTTTGCCTAGGACATGCAAAATGCTAAGTTTGGGGGTGTGATGAAGGTCTAATATATGATGTTTTAAGGCTTAATTTCACTTCTTTTTGCTTGGGTTTTAACTTGTTTCTCTTGTAAATATAGGTATTTTGTAACATCCCCAATTTCCGATGTCCGTTTAGGATAGTTATTAGATGTAAATTAAGTGTTTATAATGTGTTTAGAATGTAGGATTTAGCTAAGGGTAGGTTTACATGAGGTAGAATTAGTGTAGAATATAGTTTTACAAGAGTTATTTAGGAACTAAAGAACATAGGACCTTAGAAAATTAGGAATAAAATATCCATAGCTCTAAACCCAAATTCCACCGTTGGATGTTAAGATTAGTGTCTTAGGAAGCTTGTCTCAAAATTTGAGCAAGATCCAACGGTTAACGAAAAAGTTATGACGTTTTGCAATTTGCCTGTTGATGCTGAATTATTTTCGCTCAAGCGAGCAGAATTTCGCTCTAGGGAAAATGTCTCAGAAAGTTGGGTTTGATCGCTCCCAGTTTTCGCTCAAGCGAGAATATTTTCGCTCAAGCGAAAATCTGCAGTTCTGGGTGTCAAAAACACAATTTTTCCTTCATTTTCTCATGTTTTCTTCCCCTCTCTTCCACGAACTTTCTCCCTCTCTCAACCCTAGTGTCTCCAATCATCATAGTTGCTCCAAATCACATGAAATCAACATCACAAATCGGTTCCCCATCAACTTCTGGCTATTTTCCCTCATAAAAATCACATATATCTCCCTCTTTCACTCAAATCCCAATTCACCCACCAAAACCTAGGTTGTGCAATCACCTCCATAGAGCTTCCAATAATTCAAGGAGTCTTAGATCGGGTATGAGGACAAGGATTGGAGTGCTAAGGAGCTAGGAATCAGAGTTGGTAAGTGGGTTCCATGGGAACCCCAATTTCTACGCTTCTCTTCGAAGAGGTAAGGGGGAGTACTTTGGTTTTAATTAGGGGAAGGATTTAATGATAGTAATAGGTTATACCTAGATGTATTTTATGTGTATGTTTGATTTATATGCTTGATATTGTTATGATTGAATATGAAAATATATGTTATGAACTTAGGGTTTGATATTAGTAATTGATTGTTTTAATTGTTATTGAATGAAATGAATGAATAAATGTTATTGTCATGATTATTGTTATTGTTATGCATGATTGTTATTGTTTATGTATAAAGTATGGCCAAATCTTAAGTTAGAGAACCCAACCAAATTGATATAAAGTATTAAAGGTTTGATTATCGAAAAAAACATAAAATGAACTAGAAACACGTGCATTCAAGGAGTAAGGTGGACCTTAGGGGGTTACGGGGAAAAACATACGTCGTTTTAACGATTGATGAGGACAAGAGTAAATGTTAGGAATTACTATGGAGGACTTTGATCTTCCAAAGGACATGGGTTCGCCACCCGTGTCGGGGATTGGTCTGACGCAAACCATAGTAATTCTATTTACTTTGGCTCCTTGTGGCCAGTGACAGTGATTTCTGCTAGAGCCAATATGGGGGAATCAATCCAGATTGTACGTTGTACACTACCCTAGAGGAGTGTGGCGTACTGTGCAAGCGGGTGAGCGACATTCCTAGAGGATGTGAAGCACCCAAACAGGGGTTGAGAAATGCTTCCTCCTAGTCGGTTTTTCCCCAGAGTGGAGGGAGAAGTGTTGTGAGGAATTGTTAAAGTGTTATTGTTATTGGAAAAGGAGAAGTGCATTCATTGTTATAATGGATTTAAATTCACTGAATCCAATGAATTGTTAGTTTAAAAAGTGAATACAGTTAATTGTTACAGTGATACATTGGATTCAGGAATTAAACCACAATGGTAAAAGTTACATGCATTGTTCATATGTTTGAGCATAAAAGCATCGTAAAGTATTGATATTGTTATTGTTTAAGGAAATATGTATAGTGTAATGGAATAGTTAAGTGATAAAGTATAGAAATGGTAATGGAACAAGAATGGTATAGTTAACTGTAATAAAGTGAATTTTTGTATATATGTTTGGGTATGTCTAGTTATGTCTTATTACTGTTATTTTAATTGTTTTCCTTAATTACTATTCAAATTACTCACCCCTTAAGTTGACCATTTTAGGTACCATCGGAGAAAGACGTTCATTGCTTCCGCACCGAGAAGGTATACTCTCATTTAGAGAGAGTATATTATTGTTGTGACCTCCTTGGTCTCATTATTATTATGCAACCATTCTAGAATAATATAATGTAAACTGTTTTCAATAACTAAAGTTGTATTTAATTTTGAACTATTTATCTCAAGTTAAGGATATTTCTATTTTTGTAAAAAGGACTTTATAAGAACATTTATTTTGATTGAATGTACTAGTGGTTGTGAAGGATATAAAAATATCCTTTTCTAAATTATTTCAAAGTAAGTCCTAACCACTTACAATGTGATTATAGTTCAGTTTATAAATAAACTGTTCTGGACTGACAGATGTAAATTTTAACTTGGGGAAAGTCCATATTTTAAAGTGAACTCCGTCAAAAATTTTATAAAACCCCAAGCATTTTCTAATTAAAACACTAATAAAAGTAATATATTTTAAAGTGAAAAAGATAGAATGTTACATATTTTGTATTAGTTTTAGGAATTTTTAGTTTATTAGAATTCTTTGAACGTTTTGATGCGTTTTGGGTATGTTTCAGGTGTTTCGGAGCTTTATTTGGAGAAAATATTATTGGAGCTAAGAAGAACATAAGAAGACCTTGAAAATGGCACAAGAACGGAGAGAAACGGAATCGAAAGTACCTGAGCACGCCCAGGCGCGGGATTAGCGCGCCCAGGCGCGCGTGCGGCGTTAAATTATGGGCATTAGATATAACGCGCCCAGGCGTGCTGGTCTGCACGCCCAGGCGCGCGAGGTGCGAGAAAGCCCAATTGGACCAATTTTTGATCAGTTTTGAAGGATTCTGATTAGATTAGACTTTTATCTATTTATTTATGTTTTTAGGATTAGTTTTAGGTAGAGATTGGAGAGCGATAATCAATAATCATTGAGGGAGACTACATTCTCTGGAGAGCATTCGGAGGAGGAATCCATTGAAGGCTGAAGATTCAGATCAAGGATTAGTGGTAATTTAGGAATGAATTACTTTTATTCTTATTTGTTCTTCTTCTCTATGATGTGTAACTAAACCCTCTTGTGTTAGGAACACGTGGATTTGATTATGTAGTTTATTTATGTGAATTAATGTTTTTCAGTTTATAAATCAAGTGTTTAATTGTGTTTTTATTGTTATGCATGAATTTGATCAATTCATGTTATGGATTTTTAGATCTGAATTGGAAAATTAGGATTTAAAATAGGTCATGCAATTTAACAATATAAGGATTCAACTTGTAGGAATACTTTTGGATTTTTTATATAACTTTTGATAATTTACTGCTCTTAATCATGGTTATTCAATAGATTAAATTTCTAAGGAATTAAGATTTAACAAATTGGATAATAAACAGTAAGTTAATTAGAGGAATCTGGGAATTACTAATTTTCTGAATTAGTTCTTGATTTAAATGGAAAACATTGATTTATGATAAATAAATGAAATAATTAATGAAACTAGTTCCTAACCACCATTCATCCATTAATTAATAGTTTTTATTTATTTTCCAGCAGCAAAATATCTTCTTAATTAATTTATTTAATTCTGAAGTTTAATAGATTTTACTTTTAATTACTCCTAGGTAGAAATAAGTTAAATAATTCTTGGTCCCTGTGGGAACGATATCTGGTCTTCCTTGACTATATTACTTGCTAGAGAGTGATCAGGTTGAAACCTCAGGGAGGCAAGGTGAATTTGAACCATACCACAAGGGGGCCAAAATGTTGGGGGGGAGTGGATTTGGACCAAACCACAGGGGGTATATGTAATTAACCTTTTTTATGATAAACGTTATGTGAATATTCAGATTTTATAAGCATAGACAATAAAATTGCATATAAAACAAACAAAATGTTAGATCTAGATTTCAGATTTGAATGTTGAAATAACATTACTATTGTTTTTAACTTATAGATATGGATTTTGGTTCTGCTTTCTATAACCTAGATTAAATACTTTTGGTGATTTTTTTATATATTTTTAAGCTTTAATTTTTAATATTTTAATACTCCCTCTGCCTCTATATATAAGACTCTTTTGGTAGATTTCACGTTTATTAAAAAAGTTGGTTAATTTAGTTAATGATATTGAAAATGTGAACATTTATATGTATTTTCAAAACTATCCCCATTAATAATATTGGGAATCTGAAAAATGTTAAATAAATAGGGGTGTTTGTGAAAATAAGTAATTAATTATCATTGAAAATTGATATATGATATTATAAATAAAGACAAAATAAAAATGTCAAAAATTGTTATAATTAGGAACATTGGAAGTAAAAAAAGGTCTTTTAATACGAGTTTCATGCGAAACTTAGATTAAATTGTGATTACATTTTGTAATTTTATAGCAATAAACAATAACACACAATGCTACCAATTTTTGTTAGTTTTTAACAAATGGTGGGAAAATATGACATAAGTATGAATATTACTCAAAATGCACAATGTAGTGGAACCCTATGCACTTTTTAAAAGGGACGATGGTGTGCCTAGGAATGATGCTTAAGCCTTAATACAAGGAGACATTATAGTATTAACAATGTTGTTTAGCATATTTAAATTAACACATACATTAATCCGAAAACAATATATAAGCTTATTCATGTTTATAGACCCTGAAAGTCGGGAGTATTTTAGTTTTGATCCCTAAAAGGTTTTTGCCTTTGACTCATCCTAATTGTTTTTAAAATATGTTTTTAGTCCATGTCGTTAGCAAAATGTGGTGAACGAAACGTCATATTGGCATACACACGTGTGAAAGTATGGCGTGTCACCGATTGGATGACGTGGATGATCCTCAAGAGCAAAAGGGTCAAAATCCAATCCACAAATACATTTGGGTTGAACTTTGGCCCTTTTTCTCATGCATGTCCGGATCATCCACATTATTATACCGATTGCATGCAATACTTTCACACATCGTGTATGTTGATGTGATGTTTCGTAAGCTACATAAGCAATTACTCCCTCCGTTCCTATTTATCTGACCTATTTCAAACCAAACACACCTTTAAGAAATCCAATTATTACTTAGATTTTCATTACATTAATTATGCTTTTCCCACTATACCCTTTCTCTTTTTATAATCATTATTTTTTCTCCACTACTTACGTAAATCAAGACTTATTGAATAGAGGCAAACATCGAAAATAAGGAACGGATGGAGTAACATATTAATGGAGGGAGTAACATATTTTTGCTAAATACAAGGACTAAAACCAAAATTTTAAAATAATTAAGAATAAGTCAAGGTTTAAAAAATTTTTAAGATCAAAACCAAAACACCGTGAACTTTCAAGACTAAATATAAATAAGCCCAATATATATACCAGCTGAAATTTATTTCAACAAGAGGAAAACTAAAACCAACATGGATAATTCTCCTAGCTACTTAAATACCACACTTATGTTATTAGGCCACACATACAATTTTTTTATTCAATTCAAACTCAAATAATTAACGTTGAGATTATAAGTAACTAATTATTCTCTTTCTCTTGCGCAACAAATTTCTGTTTCCATCTAACTCATTAGTCATTAATCGATGCATAGTAGTCCAGCATGAAAGAAAGTACTAAAGAGTTCCATTACACGATTATTCAAAACAAGTCCAATTTCAGCCCCTCCTTTCCCACCCTTGCTATCAGATATGGAGAAGACTAAACCTTTATCCACTGATGTCATCTCCACCTTTGAAGGTCTTCCCCAACCATAATCAATATCGTACATACCAAATCGGTTCGACCCCATCACTGCAATGATGTTAACCCCATCACCTGACAAAGCCCAAAGTTTAGACATCACATCTTCATATCCTTCTTCCCGAATTCTCTTATTGTTTAATATTTTTATTTTACTGTGAATGTTCTTAGCTACAATGATGACCCCATCTTCCTTTGTATAATCCATTGGGTTTGAGTCCACAAAATGACCCCATACACAGTTCCCGAAATAATTCCCAGGGATTGGCGGCTCTGACCGACCCCTACAATCCTCCATGAATGAAAAAGCAAATTTTTGCTTATCTTTGTCAACTCCTTGGATAGCTTTAGCAATGCAAACAGAGACATAGGCACTTGCCACTACAAAGGATGATAAATAAAGTGGCTTTGAAGAAGTAATAATTGATTCTTCTTCCGCCACCACCTTGTCCCATTTGAATAAAACCATTTTCTTTAATTTCTCTATATCAGTACAAGTGAGCTCGAACGTGGCGCGAGCTGAGTTTTCGACTTTCGGTTGGAAAATTGATAGAATTTTCAAGCTTCTCCCTTCTTTGTTATATTTGAAGAAAAGGTCACGGCCAGTTGTATCCTTGATGACATCCCTGTCAAAAAATGGCACTAACTCTGGAACCAAAGACGGTGATTCTTCTTGACCAACGACAACTTGGTGAGATATACAACCCCAAGCTTTGATGAACATAACTGCAGATATTCCATCAACAAAAGCATGGTGGGTACTGAATGCAATGCAAAACCCACCATTTTGAATAAGAGTGACTTGCACAGAGATAAGAGAAGCAATAGAATCCGAAGATTCCACGTGGGGTACAAAGGAACGAGACTCTATTGCTTCATGGGGTGAGGAATTGTCCAAAAGATGGTTAAAGTCAGCATCAGACTCTGCTATGACAAGGGAAATGCCTTCATCACCAGGGGTGTATTTGACTATTGGTATTTCGGAATCATGTGGCCAAACGATATTGCCAGTTAGAGGGAGGAAGTGTTGGAGGGTGAGAGAGAGTGAGGTTTTGAGTTTAGGAACCACTTTGTCAAAGAAATAAGATGAATAATCATCTGTGTTTGGTGTAGGGAAGGAATAGAAGAAGATGCTTTCAGCTGGATGGAACTTGAGCCAAAGCAAGTCAAAGGAAGTGAGAGGGAGAGATGATGAGTGGGTTACAGATGGAACCGGAGGAGTAATACGACAGTGTTCATGAACTTTTATGGAATAGTTGGGAGAACCCATGTGTGAAAAGAAAGAAAAAATTAGGAAATGATAGACCCTTTGAATTAGCAATGATATCTGTCACCAAACTTGCCTTGTTTATAGCAGTGTCAAAGTGCATCATGTGCGGAGTTGCTGAATAATAATAGCTTTACTGCTTGCTTGTGTGCTTGCTAAATGCTACTCCCTTATTTTGTTTAGCCTTTTAGTTTTCCACGTGCAAATTTAAAAAATGTTGATTATTATAATTTTTTTTTATTTTGTCTAAAATATTCTTATTTAATTATTATTAAAAATTGTAATTGTACTTCCTTCGTCCTAAATATAAGACATTTTTAACACTTTTATTTTGTCCTCATTTATAAGACCCTTTACCAATTTTCAATGATCATTAATTACTTTTTTTTTCCATAAACACTCTTATTTATTTAACACTTTTTATATTCCCAATAATATTAATAGGAGAAATTTTGAAAATACATATCAAAAGTTCACATTTTCAATAAAATTAACTAAATTATTTCATTTTCTTAATAAATGCGAAATCTCCCAAAGTAATCCTATATTAAGGGACGGAGTAAGTATTATTTTTAATTAGTGTGTTCATTAATTACTCTATAATGATTTAAATATTAGAGATGATAAAATTAGAACTACTGAAGAATAAAAGAAATCATTGATGAAGGTTAAAGTTAGAAATTAAAATATGTTTACGTATTAAAATCGTAAAAGGACAAAAAATATATAACCGAAAACACTTTTTTAAGCGACCAAAGGGGAGTAATTGTTTTATGGGAGTATTATATGAACCTTCACCGCATATATATATATATATATATATATATATATATATATATATATATTTATATATATAGCTTTGCACCCTGAAATCCAGTTTACTAGATCGATTAATCCAGTTTGAGGAGGTTTCGGGATTCAACCTTGATATTTAAATTTAATATTTGATTTCATATAAAATAAGTTAAATGTCCATAAAGCATTCAGTTATCGATCAAATTTCAAAGATATTCACCGAACATTTCCTTTGTTTTATTTTATTTTATTTTTCAGAGTGCACTAGCACTTCTCGTGACAGTTTAGCATGTGCCACATGCACAATCGGTTGTATATATTTTTTATTTACAACTAATTATATCTATTATTTTTAATATATTGAATAAAAAATAATTTTCCTCGATACCCTAAAAAAATTGTTATATTTTAGTGATTCAATAAAAAAGATGTTACATTTATTTTGATGCCATGTCAGTTAGACATAATTATAACTGTAAAATTTGCAATTTAATCTTTGAATTAATCCCTCTATTTATGTAAAAATATTATTTTTATCCCTAATATAATTATCTACAATATTCCATTAATTTTACTCATTTCATTATTCCTTCTCTAGCTGAAAAGACATCACTTCTTCTTCTTCTCCTTAATTATTACCCCCTCCGTCATACAAGGATACTAGTAAAAAATACTCCCTCCGTTTCTATTTATAAGACTCTTTTAAGATTTTTCACTCCCATCACCGAAAGTGAATAAATTTGTTAATGACATTGAAAATGTGAAAATTTGATATACTTTTTCAAAACTACCCCTATAATTATTATTGGAACTCTAAAAAGTGTTGACTTTATATGAGTGTTTATGGAAAGAAGTAATTAAATGCTATTGAAAATTGAAAAGGAGTCTTATAAATAGGACCAAAATAAAAACCCCAAAAGGGTCTTATAAATAGGACCGGAGGGAGTAGTTAATTTTTTTTTTCCAAACTATAGTTAAAATTATTAATGAAAAAGTTTAAAAATATTAAAATTTAAATTGTGATGGGTTAATCAATACAAAATATATTAAATTAATTGTTTGATGATTGATTGATATGTTACACAAATCATTAAATACGCGTCTTTTTAATTTTTTTATACTTTTGAATTTTTTTACCATCTGTAACAGTGGTGGATTTTATGCAGCAAGAAGAATAAAATAACAATGGAAATGAAATAGCTTAAGACGCAAGTAATCGAAATGGCCAAGTTGCACTTCCAGTGAGATCAAACGAGATCACTGGGAATCAACTTGAATTCATTAAAGGAAAAGTGCAGTACTCGTAAAAGCTAAAAAGTACAAGCAATGAAGAAAGGAATCACTAGAGAGAAGGGAAAATTTCCTAACAATCATTGCCTAAAGAACATTCTCTTTCCTCTCAGCATTATATCACATTTCCCTTCCATTGGTACCCACTTAAACGCACGTTGGGTTGCCTTTTTCTCAACATTCTTCTCTCTCCTTGTGAGTCTGCCACCTGTCCAGTGGTCCTAACCGAATGCACATGGGTTTCAGTGCTTGATTCTCCACTCAATTCTGGACCAATATGCCCCTCCTCATTAGCATATGTTACAATACTCCCACCATTGAAATTAACCTTGTCCTCAAGGTTAAAGTGAGGGTAGCTCTTCATAAACTCTGCCTTGTCTTCCCATGTTGCCTCATCTGGCTTCAACCCTTCCCACTGAATTAGTATCTGAGGAATGACTAAGTTCCCTTTGGTCAGTTCTCTGGTCTTTAGGACTTTGTAAGGCATGAGAATAGGACCCTCTTCACTGGTTGTGAGTGGAAGTGGTATAAAGGTTGTGTCAATAGATCCCTTAAACTTCTTAAGTTGTGAAATATGAAACACAAGGTGTATCTTCACCTGATCTGGTAAGAGTAACTTATAAGCCACTTTTCCAATCTTATCAATGATGGGAAAAGGTCCAAAGTATCTTAATCCCAACTTCTGATTCTTTCTCAGTGCTAAAGAATGTTGTCTGTAAGGTTGCAATTTGACTAACACTGAATCACCAATCTTAAACTCCTTGTGATATCTCCTTTTATCTGCATATTTCTTCATTCTTTGTTGTGCCTTAAGCAAGTTTAATTTTAGTTGTGCAAGTAGTGCATCTCTGTGTTGTAAAATCTCTTGCACAGTAAGAGGATCCTGAGATTTGCGAGAGTATTTGAGTAATGTGGGAGGCTCTCTACCATAAACAACTTTGAAGGGAGTTTCTTGTAGACTGCTGTGATATGCAGTATTATACCAGTACTCTGCCCAGGGTAGCAGCTTAGTCCATTTTCTTGGATTATCAAAAGAGAAGCATATGAGATACATTTCCAAGCATTTATTAAGTGCCTCTGATTGTCCATCAGATTGGGGGTGATAGGCAGTGCTTAGGTTGAGTGTAGTTCCATTGAGGTGAAGTAAATGTTTCCAAAACTGACTGGTGAAGACCTTGTCCCTTTCAGATACAATAGTTTTAGGAAACCCATGCAATTTAACCACTGTATGCAAGAATGTTTTAGCTACCTTCTTGCTGGTAAAATTAGATTTTAGTGTAGCAAAGTGGGCATACTTAGATAGTCTGTCAATTACCACCATTATTACTGTGTTCCCCTCAGAAGAAGGAAGCCTTGTGATGAAATCCATTGCTATGTCTTCCCGATTTGCTGAGGAATTGGCAAGGGTTGGAGCAGTCCAGAAGGCAATGTGGTATCTGTTTTAGCTTGCTGACATATAACACATTGCTGCACAAATTGCATGATGTCCCTGTGCATACCTTGCCAAGAAAATTGAGAAGCTATTCTGGTTGAAGTTCTAGCAATTCCAGCATGCCCTCCCATTTGAGAAGAATGATATTCCCTCAGAATTTTAGCAATAAGCTCTTGATTTCTAGGAATTACCACTCTATTCTTCCATAAAAAGATACCATTGTGCCAAGTGTAGATAGTGTTGGAATAATTGGTGGTATTTTTAAAAATGAAGAAGAAGAAGCCAGAAAATCAGAAACGAATCATCCAGAAAAGGAAACAAATCATTCTGGGAATTAGTTTTGATTTCAACACGTTTTTCAAAATTTGAATAAAATAATCGATTACTTTGGTCAGGTTAATCGATTACTTGCTCTCAGGTTTTTCACAAAAGTTGCAGCATTAGAATGTAATCGATTATTAGTTTCCAGTAATCGATTACTTGCACCTAAATGACCAGTTCAAGGAAGTAATCCATTACAAGAGTCTAATTAATCAATTACTTACTCTCTGGTTACAAGTTGCATCAAGTAATCGATTATTCCAGAAGGGGTAATCGATTACTCCACAATAAAAATAGATTTTCATGAAAAGGTTGTAACCAAAGGTTTTCGCAAAACATTTTTCACAAAGAATTTCCTGGAGCAGATGTTTAAAAAGGCTTCTTCTAGGTTTTAAGAATAAAAACAAGTTTCATCATCATAACGTTATAACTAAGTGCTTTAGAGAATATTAGATGCCTTACAAAGATTTCTAAGCCTAAAGACTAGATCTTCAATAAGCATAACATCTTTGCAATCTTCAATGTACCTGAACCTGTTAAGAACATATATAAAAAATGTGTTGTGTCATCATCAAAACACCAAGAGGGAAACTATGAGTTTCAACACTCAGTTTCAACACTTCCCGTTTTTGATGATGACAAACACTGCCTGCAAAACAGAGGTTAGTACATAATATATAACAATTAAAACATACGGCTCTTTAAATACAAAAGAGCACAGCATAAATCAAGCTCAAAAACTCTATCAAGATTATCATAAGCTCTCAAGCTGAGCTCCCCCTGCATTCATGAATGATCATGAACAAGTTCAACCTGTTCCTTATAACCTGTAACCTGTTTTGCTCAAGAAATATCTCTGCATATATAACCATATCTATGGCCATATTTCTCCCCCTTTTGACATCAACAAAAAGGCGGGAAAACTAAAGAGAATCAGCACATGACAACAAATATGAATAACAACCAAATAGAACATATTGTCATAATACTTCAAGCCATAAAATCCAAAATATGACAGAGAATCTCAAATGAAATCCATAAACAGTTCAACATGATGAATAAAAGGAACTAGGGGGTTAAGAGCAAAAACTTAAAATTATCCAGATAGCATAAATCAAATAAATAAAGAGTGGAGAGCCACAAGCTAAATGATCACTGGAACGGAGGACGGTTCTGATGCCTCAAATGATATATCTCCTGCTGCACTGCCTCCATACCAACGTGCATCTGTTCCATACCGGAGGTGAGCTGAGCAAGCGAGGTATCCACTGAATGCATGTGTTCATCAGAGCGCCTCATGTATCCTCTGACATCATCCATGAAAAGTTGCATGTACGGAGGAATGTGATCTGGTGGATAGAGAGCTTGTAGAGGAATGAAGTCAGAATCCTGAGTCGGTGCACTCTCTGGTTGTTGTTGCTGCTGCTGCTGCTATTCTTCTTCATCAGGGTCATAATTATGATTGGACTTGCGTTCCCGTCGCTGAGTCTTTGGCATCCAACCTCTATCTTCCATATTAATCCATCCCATATTTCCCAAGAAGTTTGTGTCCATACGCATATCGGCGTTGGGAGCAGTTCTAGCTTCGCCATTCAAGGGAACTCGAAAACGCTTGAGGATGTTGGTTATAACTGTTGCATATGGAAGCTTAGAAGTTTTATGCTTCAAATCCTTATCAATAGATCGGCGAACCTTTCCAGCAGTCTCAATCATGTGGTTTAGGACAAACCAACCCCAATTAATGGGTTTGTCGTGAAACCACGCCCAGAAGATGATATAGTCAGAATCAAGCAGCCTGAAAAGTTGCCTTGCCTCGGAATAAGACAACGATTCAGAATGAAATGAAGAACCCGAAATTCAAACTTCAAGTTACCAGAAGTCAACACTTTTCCAACAGGGATGCGATCATCAATGAACTCTTCTTTAGCAGTTTTCTTGTCATACTCATCTCCCCATAGACTGTCAGAACTAGAACCAGTGAATGTGATACCATCCATGGGTAAGTGAGTGATGTTTATCCAAGTGTTCAAACTGATTTTGATGTTTCTCCCCTTTACTTCAGAATAAAGAGTCTTTTCATCAGCATTCCAGACAAGATTGGTATAGAAGACTCTGACTAAATCTTCATAATAGTCGCCTCCAATTGTGCTGAATTCAAAGAGACCTTTTTCTTTTAAGAGCATTACGGCAGGGAGATTACAGTCATCACCATCGAAAGTATCAGCATCAAGGAACCTTGGAGAGATCATAGAGCAAGCAGCGAAGTACTTTTCATAATCCATAATCTGAGTCGGAATAGAGAACCAACGATTCAACTTCTCTAGAGCAATGGGTTGATGAACCGAAGGAGGTGGAGCAGAAGGACCTGCATCACTTTGTCTAGTTCTCGAAGGTCTAGCAGCCCGACTGGACGAAGGTGGAGCCCTACTCTGAACAATAGGAGGAGATGGCTCATCCTCATCAGACTCATCAATGATAGCTCTTCTTTTAGTGTGACGAGAAGACATGATCACAGATAACCTCAAACACAAAATTCTGAACCAACTAAACCGATCAACTGGATAGACAACCCAGCAATAAACAAATCTTCAACACAGCACAGAAACGCCCAGATTAAAATTCAGAATACCAAAAACTCAAACCAGCAAACCAGCTATATCAACATCATCATCGAGCATCCTAACAACATACTGATCATAGGGAGACTGAAGAAGATAAAGCAATAAACCAGGAACCTGAACCGGAGAAAAGTCCTGAACCAAAGCTGAACCGAAGCTGATCATAGGGAGACTGAATGATTGCTTGCAGTGATGAGTCATGTGCTAAAGAGGTTTTGATGTCCTGTATGAGATCTGATGTGATATGTGACCAAGCCATAAAGAATGACCTTGATAAGGCATCTGCTGCTAAGTTCTCTTTCCCTGGCTTGTACTCCACTGTGAAATCATAACCAAGGAATTTATGTAACCAGGCTTGTTGTTCAGGTGTTTGAAGTGACTGTTCAGTTAAGCTTCTCAAAATCTTTTGGTCAGTCCTTATGATGAACTTGTGCCCAAGAAGATAGTGTCTGAATTTTGCAATAGCTTCTGTTATGGCATACAGTTCTCTTGTATATGCTAACTGTTTCTGGAGCCTGGTTGATAATTTCTTTAAAAAATAAGCAATTGGATGCTTATTTTGACTCAGCACTGCTCCAATTCCAATTCCTGATGCATATGTCTCCAATATGAATGGCTTACTGAAATCAGGTAAGGACAAAACTGGTGCAAAAGTAATGGACTGTTTCAGGGCTAGAAAGGCAGTATTAGCTTCACTGTTCCAAACAAAATTGTCTTTCTTAAGTAGATTAGTGAGAGTTAGCTATAGTAGCATATCCCTTCTCAAACCTTCTATAGTACCTTATAAGTCCTAGAAAGCCTTTGAGATGCTTGACTGTAGTTGGTGTTGGCCATTGTAACACAGCTTGGACTTTATTCAATTCCATGGAAACTCCTTCACCAGAGACAGTATGTCCAAGGTAATCAATTTGATGTAAACCAAAAGAGCATTTGGATATTTTGGCATATAATTGATTTACCTCAAGGATATGCAAAACCTCTTGTAAATGTTGCAAGTGTTCTAACCATGAAGGGTTGTAGATCAGGATGTCATCAAAGAAGACCAAAACTGATTTCCTCAAAAGGTCTTGAAATATATCATTCATCAAATTTTGAAAGGTGGCTGGAGCATTGGTTAATCCAAATGGCATGACTAGCCACTCATAGTGACCCTGATGAGTCCTGAAAGCAGTCTTGTGTCTGTCAGCCTCATTCACCAATATCTGGTCATAACCAGACCTAAGGTCCAGTTTAGAAAAGTATCTGGCCCCAAACAGTTCATCAAGTAACTCCTCTACAACAGGAATAGGATAGCTGTCCTTGATGGTAATGGCATTGAGAGCCCTATAATCAGTGCAAAACCTCCATGAACCATCTTTCTTTTTAACTAGAATGATGGGAGAGGAAAATGGGCTAGAACTAGGAGTTATAATTCCCTCTGCTAACGTATCCTTGATCATCACTTCAATTTGCTGCTTTTGACTGTGAGGATATTTGTAAGGCCTCACTTTTACTGCTTCACTGCCCTGAACTAAGGGAATTCTGTGATCATGAGATCTTGTAGGAGGCAATCCCTTTGGTTTGGCAAATATTTTCTGATAGGTATGTAATAAAATGGCAATTTCAGGCTCTATGTTATCAGGGATCTCATTACATTGGTCATTAGGAGAAAATTCAGAAATGGTCTGGAGGGTAAAAATTTCTGCTATAGTATGAGTGGATTGCATTCTCTTAAGGTGATTGTACTGAGCCAATTGTGCAGGTTTCTGAGCATCAGCTGAGATAGTAACTAGCTTTTTGTCTTTGTAGAATTTAATGGTTAAGGTATTGTAGTCAGCAATGTGAGGGCCAATTGTAGCTAACCAAGCAGCGCCTAAGATCAGGTCAGCTCCACAAACAGGTAACAGAAAGATAGGTAAATTCAGGGTTTGTCCTTGTACCTGAACCTGAATGTCTTTGACTAATCCTTCAGTTGTCAGTGTATTGCCATTTCCAACTAACATATTGAAATTAGAGGCTGATTCTACAGGCAGCTTAAGAAAATGTGTTAGTCTGGGTTGTAAAAAGTTATCACTTCTCCCACTGTCTAGCAAGATCTGAATTTCGGTTCCATTAATGGCTCCTGTAAACCTCATTGTACCAACTGCAGAGGTACCTTTGAGGGCATTCAAGGATATATGGTGAATTAATTCCTCTTCACTTTCCTCGGGACTTTGGATTGGCTCAATTTCAGAGTCCTCCTCATAAGCTACTTGCAGAAAAGATTAGATGTAAGAATAAACAATAGGGTAGTTGATGGTAATAATAAGTTAAGTATAAAATAAAGGAAGAAAACTCATTTTTGTATGTTTATGAATATATGTATTAAGATGATGTTTATGACGTGTGTGATTGTCATAGAAATATTAAGTGATGGAAAATGAATTAGGAAATTATAAGAATATAGAAATAATAAATAAAGTGTAAGAATGAAGGAAATGAACCCCACTATGTGAATTTTGAATTTATGTGTTGTTAGAAATGTTAATAATAGGTTAAGTAAGAAAGTGAAGAAAATGAGACCACTTGTATGTTTATGATTATATGTGTACATGATTGGTGTGTTATGTTTGAACGATGTTATGGGTGTGAATTGTATCAGGGGTTGGGCTCTGAAAATGAACCTAGGATATAGTAAATTAATAAGTAACATAAACTAAGGGATGAATTTGGGATGCTTGTGTATGTGTTAAATGTATGAGTAATTGATGATGAGGTTAATATAAAGGAACTTTGAATGAATATGTTTAGAACTTATAATGGAATTAGAATGAAACTAAGTAGTTAACAACTTGACTATGAGTGTTAAACACGGGAAATGAAGTTATACTAATAATGTGAGATGAAACCACCTAATATGGTGAGTGACTAAATGATAGGGATGTATGTAATATATATGATTGTGCTATGCGTAAATATATGATTGTGCTATACGTGAATATATGATTGTGTTGTGTGTGAATAGATGATTAGGATATATGGATGGATATTGAATGATGAATGTGTTTGATGAATTATATGACTGCATGATTAATAGAAGTGGCCCCGACACCGGTTAGGTCGGAAGACCTGGTCATAAGACCCTGTGGCCTAGTAGTGAAAGAGGACCCGACGCAGGTTAGGTCGAAAGATCTGGTCATAAGTCCCTGTAGCCAAATAATTAAAGGTAACCAGCATAAGTTAGATCGTAAGATCTGGTCATAAGACCCTGTGGCTAAATAATGAAAGAGAATCCAACACAGGTTAGATCGTAAGATCTGGTCATGAGACCCTGTGGCGGGCTAATAAAAGGTAACTGCTGCAAGTTAGATCGTATGATCTGGTCATGAGACCCTGTAACTGTAACATCCCGAATTTTCGTTTTATTATGAATTCCGAGTTTTACTAAATTAAAGGATTAACCCTTAAAATTAACCGTTAAAGCATTGAGCATTTTCTTAAAATATTCTACGAAATTTACGAAAGTATATCTTATTTATACATTTCAAAGTAATTTGGTTTAAAACAATTATCCTATCTGAAAAATGTACTTACTATATTTTAATTTGCTTTTGACATATTTAATATTAAAATTGTTTTAAGAACTTCGAGATCTTTAACTTCATGATTTTATACATATAATTAGTTAATGGCTACATTTTGTTCTTAGTACTTTGTGTTGTTTAAAATAAATAAATAAATAAAGGAAAATAGATAGTAGCAATTTTAAAATAATAATAACACTACTACTGCTAATAATAATAATAATAATAATAATAATAATAATAATAATAATAATAATAATAATAATAATAATAATAATAATAATAATAATAATAATAATAATGTAATAATAATTAAAATAACAATAAAAAAAAGAGGAAGGGGGGGGGGGGTTTCGAACCCTTCATCCCCAGCTCCTTCTCTAACAAGGGGAGAAGGACCGTCGGCCCTAATTCCTCATTTCTCCTCCTCACCTCGTTCCTCCTCCTCTGTTGGCCCGTTTGCGTCGCCGCCACATGCCGCCGCTCAAGCCACCATCGCCACCGCCGCTTCTCCATCTTATGGCTTGGTCCCTCTCTTTCTCCATCGTCACACATTCTTTCTCCCTGGACCGCCACTCGCCGCCACCACTCGCCGTCCCAGAGCTCGCGACCACCCCGCATCCTCGTCTTCTCCCTTCGCGCCGCCATCACCACTGCTGTGGGAGAAGGCGCACAAGCCGCAACGTCAACCCAAGGGCACCTCCACTGCTCGACTCGTCTTCCTCGCACCGCCACCATCTCTGCGGTTGGGGGAGACTCGCGAATCGCGAGCCACAGCCCTTCTATCAACACTCGCGATCTTGCTCACTCCTTGCACGTGATTCGTGAACCAGAGACAACTTTCGAGTTCCAAGCCTCCATCTCTGTCACGGGCTCGCTGCTTCCGTCACTGTGTCGCCGCCGTGGATGATGCTGCATGCGTACTGCTGCACATCAACGTGGTGAATCAGTTCCGTGGCCGTTTTCGCCACCGACGCCGATCGTGGACACCGTTGCTGCCATGAAGGAACTTGAAGCTTTTAGGGCTATGTGGGTGTGGTTTAAACTGATTCGGCCATGAACCGTATTGGACTGGTGCAACCGTGGTTGGATCGGGGTAAACCGGATCGTCGTGACTCGAGGCGGTTGTCTTCCCTGCTGAGGATGATGAAAGAAATTCAGGACCAGCCGCAACGTGGAAATCAATGGACGTCATCATGCGGAATGAGTAGGTATTTGACGAAATTAAGAGTTAAAGACTTAAAGCATCTAAAGGTAAGGGGTGTTTTACCTTGCTCTAGAGAGTATTTTCTGTTTAGTTTATAATACTTGCTAAGAATATGTGGGTATGCTTGCGACTGATTATTCGAGTAATTAATTTAGATTAAATAGAAAGTAGGAAAATAAATGAAATGAGCCATAAATGGATACTTGTGAATGAATATGCATGCTAAATGCTATATGTTATCATGTATGTTTATAGAAGGACATAAACTCTGGTTGTTAATTGGGAACGATTATAAGTGATTATTGTTTGTATGCCTGGTTGATTTAAAGAAATATATGTGTATAATATAAGTGGTAATTGAGGAAGAGAACAACTAAAAAGGAAAAGTAGGAACTTGGTTAATTGAATGGTTGAATTGTGATGTTAGTGTGCTAAAGGTGTATCGCATGATGAATTGGATAATAAATAAAAGAAGAGTATTTTTGTATGAGATGTAAACTAGAATGAGAATAAAGGAAATAAAACCACTAATATGTTTGTGATTAAAGGTGTATGTTAATTGTTAAATGCTGTCATGAGTACTTAATTGAAGAATATGAAACCTTGGTTGATATTGGTGAATTATGTGTTGAAGTACGTAATTCATAAGTGAAAGAATAAAATGAATTAGAATAAGAGCATAAATGTAGAGCGTTGAATTGGATTATTTTGTGAATTTATTGTGATGATTAGAAGTTGTTCGTATTTATTTATTGGTTTTTAATTTGATGGTGTATTTGGAAAAAAATATGACAAGATTAAAGGAGATTGTGGAATTAATAAAAGTTGACACAAAAAGAGAATGATAATTATATAAGGTGGAAATGTGCGGCAATTAATATATATGTATGGAAGAGAAAAAGAAAAAGAAAAAGAAAAAGAGAGAAAGGTAAAAGATAAAAGTCCGATGCGGGCCTGAGAAGGCGTATCGGCATTGATGCGAGCCTGAGAAGGCGTGTCGATTAAAAAGGAAAAATGGAAGTCCGATGCGGGCCTGAGAAGGCGTATCGGCATCAATGCGAGCCTGTGAAGGCGTGTCGATTAAAAAGGAAAAATGGAAGTCCGATGCGGGCCTGATGAGAAGGCGTATCGGCATCGATGCGAGCCTGTGAAGGCGTGTCGATTTGAAAGGAAAAATGGAAGTCCGATGCGGGCCTGAGAAGGCGTATTGGCATCGATGCGAGCCTGTCAAGGCGTGTCGCTTTAAAAAGAAAATGGAAGTCCGATGCGAGCCTGTGAAGGCGTATCGGCATTAAAAGGAAAAGAATGGAAATGAAAGAAAGAAAAGAGAAAATGAAAAGAGAAATGCATTAGAAAATAAAGAAAGAAAACAAGAAAGAAAAGTAAATGGAAAAAGACTAGAATGGAAATGGAAAAGAATGAGACTTAACGAAGATATTGGAAAGGTAATATGATTGGAATAAACGAATGGATACTAATAAGACTGTTGGTTGTGTATGATGCATGTTGGGTTTGCCTAAATGAAATTATATGTGCTACGTGCTAATTGTGTTTGACTTGGTAGGTCATTATGCCTAGTTAGAAACTACTTCTCTATTTCATGTGTAAAGCTCACCCTTGCAACCATTTTTACAGGTTTAAAGTTTGAGCAGACACAATTTCAGGCCGAGCAGGAATAGCACTCCACCACGTGGGGTGCTCGTTCATTATTTTATGAGTGGACTGATGTGATAAACTGTTATTTTTGTAATTTGAAATATGTAGTAGTTGTGCGCCCGAAACTTGTATTGGTAAGGGCATTAGGATATAATCGAATATATAATGTGTATGTTTATATTTTAAAATGTTCTGGCCTGAACAGGTACAAACAGGAAATTTTGGGAAAGTCCGAAAAACAGAGGAAACTCTGTCCATTTTTCCGGAAAAATATTCTTAAGTATTTTAATTTAAAAAGAAATTTGCAATTACAATTTTTATAAAATCCTAATTTTACTAAATAAAAGTGAGGGTGTTACAGTAACCAATAGATAGGAAAAAGATGTAAATGAGAATGAATATATATGGTAATGATTATGATTGTTATGTTGTTAATTATAATGTTAGACTTAGTTTATTACTATGACTTTTTAGAAGTTATTTCCTAAATTCAGTGTAATACTACCCTTCTTGCTATTTTTATTACAGGTACAGAAGAAGCTTGCACGAGTCTTGGCCGAGTAGGAGCACGCTACTCCGTGGAGTGTGGATAATTAGGGGTGGACCCAGGATGGGTCCGGGGTTCTATTTCTGAGAACTTGATGCATATGTATAAGTTTACATATATGTAGTCTTTTGGGAATTTAAAACTATTTCCAGAACTTAATCATATTTTGGAAATAATGTAAATGTATGCACTTTGATATATTTTGCCATGCTGGCTCACTGTTAACGATGTAATTATTTTAATACAGGTTTTGTAGAAAACTAATATTTTGGAAACGTCCCTAAAACAAAGTAAACTCCGTCCATTTTCACGGAGATTTTTATAAGTCAAAAAGGTTTTAAAAAGGAAATTTTGAAGTTCATAATTTAACAAGAATAATTAGGGTGTTAACTAATGTAGGGTGTTACAATGACCCTAATAGATTAGCCCCTGAAGACTAAAACAAGTTAATCGATTAGCTTGCCTCCTAATCGATTAGAGGCTGAGAGCAAAATATGTCTTAATCGATTAGCTCTTCTCTTAATCGATTAGCACTTGTAAAACTTGTATAAAAACATGATTTCTCAAATTGAAACATTTTCTCAAAAACCTTTATGCCACATATTGGTTTGGTTAAGTAAAACTCAATATTAATTTGATCATTATAATTGATTGAGATTCATTACTCAACTAAAACTCTACCCAAACTCTAAGGACTCAAAACAAATAATAAAAACTATATTACACATTGAGTATCCTTGAGCTTGCTTGATTTTCTCTTTGATTTCACATTCTTGCTTTTGTTCTTCTTTGAAATGTTGTCTTCATCAAAACTTTACATCATAAATATATGTTCTACATTTTGGGGTATTTTTCTTCCACCAAGGAAAGTAATTAAACTTGTTAGTGACATTGGAAATGTGAAAATTTTTCAAAACGACCCATATAATTATTATTGAGACTTTAAAAAGTATAGAGTTAATAGAGATGTTTGTGAAAAAAAAAAGTAATTAAATTCTATTGAAATTTGAAATGGAGTCTTATAAATAAGACTAAAATAAAAACCCCAAAAGGGTTTTATAAATAGGATTGGAGGGAGTAGTATTTACTTTGGTCATAAATGTAAGTTTTCTTAAACTAAAAATATACTCCTTCCGGTCCTATTTATAAGACCCTTGGTGGGAGTAAAAAACCCCAAAAAGATCTTATAAATAGGACCAGAGAGAGTATTATTTAATAAACTTAGTTAATATTGCTAGTATAATTTGGAAATGTAATTATTTGATTTATTTTTTAAAAATTATTTTTATAATCATTATTATTGAAATTCTAAAAAATGTTGAGTATATATATATATATTTGTGAAAAAGAAATGATTAAGGTGATTAAGAAATTATAAAAAAGAACTTATGTGAAAGAAAAAAAATTGTTCAAAAATGATTTACATTTAAGATCCAAAGGACTAAAATATATGTTTGGTTGTCACGAATAACAATAAACGCCACCTGCTCAGAGTGCAATTTGAAAATAAAATATCTACCTCTCCAGTACTGGAGAGTTCATTACATGCATCAGATTGCAACATGTGACAAAACAAAGATCAATGGCCAAGATTAAAAGTTTAAAAAATAAAATCAATTTAACATTAAATAAAAATAGAAATATCCTCCCTTCCAGTCTTCTTCTTGGAGAGTCCAAACACTTCACCGTTCAACTTTGGCCACCACCACCGCCACTCCACATATCAACAGCTTCGCGCCCCGACCAGATCAACCACCGTTCAAGTCTTTGGCCACCGCCACCGCCACTCCGCAAGCACAGTCATGATTTGTTGATGTTCGATTCCATGGCCAACGCCGATATTAGCCATGAATGCCGCTCTCATGAAATCAGTTAAAGAGAAAAAGCCCCTAGTCATAGAAAAGTACAAAAAGGATGGTTACAGGACAGCGGAGCAATGATGGGGAACCCATTAGCGGCGTCACGGTGTCGTGGGGTGGTGGATGAGGAGAGGTTGTCATGGCGGTGGTGCGGTAGACAAGGAGGAGTTGTTATGGTGGTGTGACGGTGGACAAGGAGGGGTTGTTACTGTGGTGCGGTGGACAAGGAGGAGTTGGAGGGGTTGTTACGGTGGTGCGGTGGAGAAGGAGGAGTTGTTATGGTGGTGTGGCAGTGGACAAGCAGGGGCTGTTATGGTGGTACTGTGGAGAAGGAGGAGTTGTTATAGTGGTGTGGTGGTGACAAGGAGGGGTTGTCACGATGGAGAAGAAGAGTAGTTTTTTTTTTCAGTTTTGTTTTTTTTTTTATGTTTTAAATTATAACCGTTGAGTGTTTAACTTGCCATATGTCATAATCTGATGCAAGCAATGGATTCTCCGATACCGAAGAGGATCCACACTCAACCATATACATATAAACTAGTTTTAAGCCTCGTGCAATGCACGGGGTAATGCACGGAGTTGTTTGTTTGTTTGCTTGTTATTATCTAATTATTATATATATAAGGGCTTTGCTTGGGAACCCTATGAGATGAGAGGGTTTTGGTACCCTTTTGACATGGACCAATGAATATTTGCCATGTGTTGTTCTTTGCCATGTCAGCGGGATATATTTTTGATTTATGAATTTTGCAATTTGATCCCTAAAATATTTAATTAAAAATATTATTTTTATTTGTAATTTGATTTGCCCAAAAATTGCCCTGATGTAATAATAATTTTTATATACCCAAAATACCTCCATTTTGATATTATTTTTCATATACCTAAAATAACCTTATTTTAATATTAATTTTGAAATACCTAAAATGCCCTTAACTATTAATTATTTTTCCACTTGTATACCCTCCATGACCCAAAGTGTTTCACAGTACCCTTAGTAATGACCAAATACCCCACGAATTGGTATCATTTACGATCAAGATGTATACCTCTGTCCACACTTGCATACGAACATCCAACAATTCAAATGCCACATCAACTTGGATTGCAACAAAGTTAGAAAGTAAGTTAAGGGCTGATCCAAATATGAGTTATAAAAGTATGAAACAGGAGCTGTTGGATAAGTTTGGCGTAGAACCAAGTTACGGCGGCGGCGGCGGTGGAGTACGTTTTGAACAGAGGACGAAGGAGGAGGCGGCGGCGAAAAAAAAGGAGAAGAGAACTCGATCGATAGAAGAACGAGAAGAAGAAGATTATGATGAAGTTTAGAAGATCGAGAAGAAGAAGATCGATAGAGGATGGGGTTTTCGAAATTAATTTGCTGAAGAAGAAGATGAGAATAGGGAGTGAATGATGATGATACCAATTCGTGGGGTATTTCGTCATTACTAAGGGTGCTGTGAAACACTTTGGGTCATGGGAGGGTATACATGTGGAAAAATAATTAATAGTTAAGGGCATTTTAGATACTTCAAAATTAATATTAAAATAAGGTTATTTTAGGTATATGAAAAATAATATCAAAATAAGGATATTTTGGGTATATAAAAATTAATATTACATCAGGGCTATTTTGGGTAAATCAAATTACAAATAAAAATAATATTTTTAATTAAATACTTTAGGGATCAAATTGCAAAATTTATAAATAAAAAATATACCCCGCTGACATGGCAAAGAACAACACATGACAAATATCCATTGGTCCATGTCAAAAGGGTACCAAAACCCTCTCATCTCATAGGGTTCATAAGTAAAATCCTATATATAAATCTGAGTATTGTAGGGGTTAGTTATTATAGATTTTTTTATTCTCTAACTTCATGACGGTTTTTTAATTAATATCATATTCCAATAATTATTAAATGTTAATCCTTTTATTTTTCGAATTGAATTAGTATTAACTTATTTATATAAATATAAATTAATATGAAAAAAACCTCTACAATATATATGACACTTATTAACCAGCTTATATTATAGATATTAATCTATGTAAGTTAACCGAGAACCCATGACACATATATAATTGTTGAAGTAATATATTAAAAAACAGAATAACCGTTATATATCATGAGAAACACTAAATAATAAATATAATAAATAGGGTATTTTATTTAAAATATTTGAAAAACTAAGCAAAAAAGAAAGAGATTGACTTGCAAATAAGAAAGCTACAAAAAATTAATGGAATAAATAATCAATATTTGAAAAACTAAGCCAAAAAGAAAGATTGCCATGCAAATAAGAAAGCTAAAAAATTTATTGGAAATGAATAATCGGTACAATCAATGAAATAAATAGAAAAGAAAAAATATAAAAAAATAAGAAAAGAAAGAAACCAACGGAGAAAAAAAATAAGAAAACAGGAATTAAGAAGAAGAATGTAGTTTTTTTTTTGTTTACATGGGAGGTTGGGGACTAGAACCCATGACCTGGGGGAGGGGGAAATCCTAAGTGTCCTTGCAGCCACCAACTGGGCTATCTTACGCGGACAATGAGGTAGTTTTTTTATTGAAGAAAGTTACATCACACAAAGAGGATAAAAACCAATTAAAAACTATTGATGTCACGTAGATGCCTATTCACTTATGTAAATCAAAAACTGATCTTTATTATTTTTAAAATGGACAAAAAAACTACCCCATCATGAAGACATTGCATGGATAAATTTTTTTTAATATAAAGTTGGTTACTTCTAAATAATATTACTATTATCATGCATAAATCATTACAGTGTCTAAAATTTTATTTGATATTTTATGAAAGCGCCTATGCAAATAAGTTTCAATGCTATGAGAAATAGTAATAGAAGTAAGGCCTACACCGAGATAGAATCCGCAAAAATTGGGATTTACATGTCCTTCATTCGAAGCCTAAATCCTCAAACGTAGACTTGATCCGATAGGCCATACTATCACAAACAAAAAGCACCAATTAGGCTTTTAATAAAAAAAATATTCTACTCTAATAAGGAAGATTAGGATTTCTACATAGAAAGGCTTCAAAATTTTACAGGAAAGAAATGTGAACGAATATATATGAGAATTGATGACTTACGATAAAAAATGTAAATGACAAACATAATAATTTTCCAAGAACTAGCCTACATACATTTGTATAAATCAATTTTTTTTATACGCTTTAATAAAAATTCTTTCTTATACTACCATCTCCTTTATAATAACATATCTTAACATTTCTATTCTTCAAAATTACAATAAGGAAAATTAGGATAGCTAATAAAAATACAAATTGGTAAAAAAGACGTTGATCCCCATCAGCACAATAGCCAATGAGATTGATCAGATTTTCGTGGTGTATGAAACTTAGGTTGCAAACCTCAACGAGAAAACTCCTTACTACCCTGCACCCTGTTTCGGTCGAGTTGCTTCACAGCCACAACCTGGAAACCTCCAAAGAAAACAACGTTAAATAAGAACGTTTTCTTTCTCAGTTGGAAAAAAATATGGGAATAGAGATTCTTACTCTTTCCTGCGATATCTTAAAGGTTGGTTACGACCACACAATGCGTTTTCTCTGACAAAATGGAGAAGAAACACTAACCGTAGTTTAAATGAATGAAAATAATAATGATTGATGATTATAAAAAAGAAAAACTGCTGATGCAGTTTTCATTATTGCAACAATTATACCCACATGTCTTTATTAAGCAGAAAATAATTGCAACTTGTAACTTGCTTTTTATAATTTAAATTTGAATTTGGGATAGGTGGATAGCTTCAAAAGCCACCATTCTCCAACTTTTAATGTGAAGGCTCCATTTTGAAATGGGTGATCCTAGAGCTTTCATTGGGACATGTTTTTATACGAAAAGCAAATATTAGGGAAAAGAGTATAAACACCCCTTAAACTATTTGTCTTTTGCAAATAACCATCGCAAACTAGTTTTTTTACACAATTACTCCTTAAACTTCAACATTTCGTAAAATTAATATTTAACTGTAAAAACACCTTACCATTCAATTTGTTGTAATCTCAAGTCTCAACCATAAGATATTTATAATTGATTTCTTAATTTTAATAATATTCATTTATCCTTATTCTAAAATAACTTCTCTATAATAAAAAAGAAACAACATTCTCTTCTCAATTTGTGCCGCATTAGTTTTTACACACCGCTACAATTTCTCAAATTTTAAACTGAAGGTTAAATAAATACTATTAAAAAAAATTAAAAAAATATAGATTCAATGGTTGAAATTACAACAAATTAAACAGTAATAATTTTGTCAAATATTAAAGTTTAAGGAGTAACTGTGTAGAAAAAATAGTTTGTGGTCGCTATTTGCAAAAGACAAATAGTTTAAGGGGGTGTTTATGCTTTTTTTCCTATAAATTACTATGTAGATCATTCAAGCAAAAGACTACACAGCCCTTATTCAACATCCAAGCAACCCCACCAACCGAAATGGAGTCTCAACCCAACCAACTGAATGTCCTTTTTCTTCCATATCCAGGTCCTGGCCACATGAACCCAATGATAGACACAGCAAGGCTATTTGCCAAGCATGGTGTTAATGTTATCATTATCACTACTCAAGCTAATGCTTTAACATTCCAAAAAGCCATAGATAGTGACTTTAGTTCCGGACACTCCATCAAAACTCATGTCCTTCAATTCCCTGCTGCTCAAGTTGGTCTCCCTGATGGTGTTGAAAACTTGAAGGGCATCACTTCCCCTGAAATATTGGATAAAATCTGTCAAGGAATATCCATGCTCCAAGATCAAATTGAGCATCTGTTTCATGTTCTTCAACCGGATTGTCTAGTCACAGATATGTTATTTACATGGACGGTGGACTCTGCTGCAAAACTAGGCATTCCAAGGCTTTACTTTTATAGCTCAAGCTACTTCGCCAAAGCTACCATGCATTCAATCAGGAAGCATAAGCCTCATGAGGGTTTAGTCTCTGATACAAACAAGTTTTCAATTCCTGGTCTTCCACATAACATAGAGATGACTACTCTGCAGATCGAAGAACATGTCAGGACTAATCACAAAATGACAGACTTTCTGAATTTGGTATATGATTCAGAGAGCAGAAGCTATGGGACACTATGCAATAGCTTCCATGAACTTGAAAGTGATTATGAGCAACTTCAGGAGAGCACAATAGGGGTCAAATCTTGGAGTGTAGGACCAGTTTCAGCTTGGGTTAACAAGTATGATGGTGAAAAGGAGGAGCTTCCAAGAGGGGCAGAGTGGCTAAGTTGGCTTGACTCTAAGCAGAATGAGTCTGTACTATATGTAAGTTTTGGAAGCGTATCCAGGCTCCCTCATGCTCAGCTTGTCGAAATCGCGCAAGGGCTTGAAAATTCAGGTCATTATTTCATCTGGGTAATCCGAAAAAGTGATGGAGATGAAGACGAAGACAATTTTCTTCAAGATTTTGATCAAAGAATGAAAGAAGGAAAGAAGGGCTATATTATATGGAACTGGGCGCCGCAGCTGCTTATATTGAACCATCCTGCCATAGGAGCAATTATGACTCATTGTGGTTGGAACACTATACTTGAAACTTTGAGTATTGGTTTGCCAATGATAACATGGCCTTTGTTTTCTGATCAATTTTACAACGAGAAGTTGATTGTCAATGTCTTGAAGATCGGAGTCTCGGTCGGAGCCAAAGTGAACAAGTTTTGGACTAGCATGATGGAAGATGCAGAGGTGAGAAGGGAAGAGATTGTGAAGGCTGTGAAGGTGTTGATGGTAAGTGGAGAAGAGAGCAGAGAAATGAGGAAGAGAGCAAGAAAGCTCAGTGAAGCTGCTAAGAGAGCTACAGAGGAGGGTGGTTCCTCTTACAACAACTTGATGCAGTTGATAGATGAGCTTAAATCATTCAAGATATCAAAAGCATCTGAGAAAACAAATCATTGAGTATAAAGTTCTCAATGCAGGAGGTGTAGCTGATGAAGGTTTTAAATAAGATGGAACCACATCCAAACTCTTTATTATTTTTTTTTTTCTTCTCAATCAAATTAATAAGTTACTCGTTGGAGGTTTAACCTCCACTGGTGACGCTGCCGTTGCAAGTATTTTTAGGGTTTGTATATTTTTTTACTGAAGAAGGAGAAGATGAAACGTGGAGTTTTTATTGAATTTTTAAATTTTTGTAAAATTTTATAATATAAATAACAAAATAAAGCCATATAATAATCACATATATATCGTGGGTCAGATGTTTAAAAAGTGGGGTAACATTTGAGAGATTTGGGTTTCAAGTCTTAGCAGTGGCAAATATATTTCTGTTACGAGTTATATTAGAAAATTTTAATAACAATTTTAAAATGTTTAGAGTTATATATTTTCTTTTGAGTTATTTTAATTAAATTATATTACATAGAGATATAAGAATTTAACAATGTAAATTTAAGGTTGTTTAATTTGGTTGTTTTTTTTTTAAATAAAAAAAAGTAAGTACTTAAGAATTAATAAAAAATTTAAATAACCAAATGTTATTTGGTTCTTTAATTAAAAAAGTAGCAGTGATGAATCAAAAAAAAAAAGTAGCAGTGATTAAAAATAATAAATGCCGAAAATATCGTTGCAATATAAATTTGGTCGAGATGAAAATATAAAACGAGCAATACAAATTGTGTGGTATATTCTCTTGAAAAGGAATTATATCCATAAAAATGTCTTGTCGGTATTTTTTATTTTTTGTGTGCACAAGGGTATCCTCCGGTCGATAGCCGAAGACTAATCTCTTCTGAAGCGTAGAGATCATCAAAGTGAGTTTTGCCTCTACCAACAAAATCTTTTCCATACCCACAACAGGGATTGAATCCCTAACGGTTGGCCAAAGGGCACTCTTGGTTCAAAAAAAAAATAAAAAATGAATGTATAACAATTTGGAAAATAAATATATTTATTTGTGAAAATTGTTTAATATTTTTTATTTTTTATTATTTTGTACTAGGTCAGCCCTCTTATATTGAAGACTACTTTTTATTCTTTATTCATAATATAAATTTAAGAAAAATGCTAACAAGTGATCTAAGGGCACTTGTTAAGAAACTTATTGTAAATAAAAATTATTGTTGAAAAATGTGATTTTTTATGTTTCCGAAAGAGTAATAAATGTGGACTTAAATTTTTTTCTAGATGTAATAACCTTAACAAGTGCTTTAATGACACTTGTTAGTAAAACCCTAAATTTTATTTCCAATTTTCAATGTCATTAATTATTTATTTTCCATAAATGCGTCATCTATTTATTCAACACTTTTAAATTCCCGATAATAATTATAAGGATACTTTTGTAAACGTATACTCTCCGATCCTTTTGAGTATACATTTTTAATCAAGGGTTAGATTTGAAAAAGTATATCGAATTTTCATATTTCCAATGTCACTAACAAATTTAACTATCTTTCTTGATGGAAGATTAAAATATCAAAAGTGTCTTATAAATAGGACCGGAGAGACCATGTCAAAAAAAAAGGGAACCTAATGAGTACTCCCTATGATTTGAAATATAATAAACAACAAAAAAACATACTCCCTTCGTCCCTGTATATAAGACCCTTTGGGAGATTTCACGTCCATTAAAAAAGTTGGTTAATTTAATTAATTATATTTGAAATATTAACATTTGATATGTATTTTCAAAATTATCACTATTGATATTACTGGGAAAAAAGAAGTGTTAAATAAATAGGGGTGTATGTGAAAAAAAGTAATTAATGGTTATTGAAAAGGTCTTATAAATAGGGACAAAAAAAGTGTCAAAGGTCTTATATTTAAGGATAAAGATAATACCTTTTTTTTATTATTATAAAATACAGGCAAAAGTAGCCAACCTTCTTAAATTTTATTTTATTCGCAAACTACTTTACTAAAACATACCAAAAAAAATTGTTATCTCATTTAATCTTTGTTTCATTCTCACTACTACTTTCCTAAAAGATTTCTATTTTTGATAAATTTAAGAAAATTAAATGCGATCAACTAACTCTCATAATAAGCATGATTTTAGTTTTTTTTTCTAATATTATATATAAATAAATTGGATGGTGTATCAAATATTTACATTACCAATTCAATACCACAAACCATAATAATTAACTTTTTAAAGATGTGAAAATTGATAAAAGTGACTCATAATAAAAATTGGAGGAAGAATTAAAAAAATAAAGAAAAATACTAATAATAAGTATCCATAGAACACTCTTTAATATACCCAAAAAAAAATAAACCCTAAACCCTAAAATGTTATTGAAAAATGTTATATTAAATAAATTGATAGGTTTTATGTGTATGTTACGTTTCCGGTGGCATATTTTTTTTATTGATTACTTATAGAATGCTCTTATATGACACTCGTTAGTAAAACCCAAAATTAAACTAAAATAAACAATAAAGGTTTCTGACAGACGTATTCGTCAGAAGACAAAAGGCATAAAATATTTTGGAAAATAATATTAATTATTTTTTGTTTTTTGAAAGTAATATTAATATTATTTTTTTAAAAATAAAAAATATTAATTATAATCTTGAGTTATAATTATTTTTAACTGCAGAATAAAGTTTCTGACGGATAATTTCATCGGAAAATCCGCGGAAAACAATAAAAATACTTTCCGTTGGAAAGTTCGTCAAAAACATGAAGGGTTATTTTTTTAAAATTAATTTCCCGACGGATTTGATCCGTCGGAAAATCCGTCAGAAAAGAGTAAAAATACTTTCTGTCAGAAAATTCGTCGGAAAATTCGTCGGAAAAGAATAAAAAATGCTTTCCGTCAGAAAATTCGTCGGGAAATAATCAAATATACTTTCCATCAGAAAATCCGTCAGAAAATGCAAAAAATCACAAATCCGCTGGAAAAGTGTTTTCCAACAGCAATTTCCTTTAATAAACACAAAAAACACTGACAGCTTAAAGTCCGTCGAAAAATAGTTATATTTCTTGTAGTGCTAGTTACGACTAGTTGTTTTTTGGTCCTCTCTTGTACATGGGTAGAGCACTCACTGCAAAAATAAAGCATTTTAGCGACGGAAAAAGCGGTCACAAAATAATCAATTTTCGGTTGCATAACGTGTTTGCGACGGAATTTGCAACTGCTAAAATCTGTCGCAAAGAGTGGGGTTGCAAACCGTTTTGCAACTGCTGGCAATGCAGTCGCAAATAGTGACAAAAAATTTCCGTCACAACGGTTAAAACAACGGTCGCTAAGTCTGGTCACTATTCCACCATAAAGGCGACCACTGAAAAAGTTAGCGACGCTTTTATTCCATCGCTATTTCCGTCACAAAAAAATTGATTTTTTCCCTTTTATTTGCTGACACTAAATAATAGTGACGTTTTTATTTCGTCACTATCTTTTTTTTCTCCAAATTTCTTGCTGCAAACTCTAAAAAACAGCTTTATACTAAATAAAATGGCTAGACATCAAATTCCAAAATTAGAGAATCCAATAATTGCCATGAAACAAAGGGTCCAATATCTCAAAACACATTAAAATAAAACTTAAGTAGCCACCAATGGCATAAACTAATATCTCAAAATACATTGACATAAACTAATGTACCAACAATGTAACATAAACTAATATGAGAAGACAAATCATTTTCCATGTTCTCTTAGCATGCATGTTGCTGGCAGCTTCTGCACTGACTCGAGCATAAACCCCTGCTTCAAGACTTTGTCTTCTGTTAATTTTCAATTTATAAGGACAACTAGTTTCCAAGTCTTAGATCCAAACTAGTTACCAGTTGCATAAAAAATGGCACTATAAAATGCATCAGGATCATAATTCTCTAAAGTCTAAACATGACCAGATTTAAACAAATTAAATAATTGTTTAAAAACAGGACTTATACCTTAACTTCCAAATAATAAGCAAAATCATCCCATTTGATTGCAATCTAGCACTTTGTGCAAGATGAGACATAGTAAATCTCTCAAGATTACTTTAACTACAGTAGAATAAAATACATTAGTGATGATAATAATCAATTACATACCTACATAAGCATAACAAACACAACTACATAAGCTGGGACTACAGAAACAAGCACTCTTTGGCTTCGAACTAATTAGCTTCACATTTTATGCTTAAAGAGTGGCACAACAGTAAAAACTTTACTTGCCTTCATCGAACCATTGCCTAGCACACTAGAAACCAATTAAAAGGTCTCAAATCTCTCCATTTCCAAATCATTAGGTTTGAGAATATGCTTAAAGAGTGGCACAACAGTAAAAATTTTACTTGCAATGCCCTCCAATAAGACATATCCCTAAATACTTATAGTTAACATATCATAAGATATAATAAGCAACACATGATTATCATAAACCATATCCTGTTTTCAATTAGCTTTCCATCATGCTGACCCTTGGAGCCTAAAATCTCATTTGAAAATCTCATATTCAAACAAATTTAACAATGTAGTTCATAAAATGACCAAATGAAAATTTCAAAATGACATAGACTTGAACAGGGTTAAGCATAGAAATACCTCATAAATACAAACTCAGAACCTAATCATTAAAGTGCAAACTCAGAACTCTAATCGTTGAAATTCAAATCACAAAATGAGGGTGAGAGAAGTCTAACCATTCGATAGAGATGACAGTGGTGGTTCCTCTTTGTCAAGCAAGACATATAAAGCCATGAACATGGTTTTCATTCCTTGAAGTCATCTTTGTCATCAAGGGGAATTGGTTGATTCCTCCAATACAGAGCAAGAGCACTCCCCCAAGCTACATGACATTAGTGAAAAGTAGTCATTGGTATATTTTATTTGTTTATCCTTTTATGAGAACTGAACAAAACAAAACAGTCTAATACAAGTCATTTGTGCTCCTTGAGCTTTCAAGACCTCTGCAACTTGCCCAATCTGAAAAGTTAATACAGGTCAAATTTCCATGCAAATCAAGAATTACAAATAATAATAGTTATCCAAGATTAGTGATAGTGAACTTCATTTTCTATAACTTGGTCAACTTACTGGACTTGCACAAAGGAGAGTAGTCAAAATAACTCTGATCAAAGGTGTTATCGTGATTATATTTGAAGTGAGCTTGGGGAAGAACTCATTTTATTAGATAAAGCAAAAATAATGTAAATCACCCATATATATATATATATATATATATATTATTAGATGAACTTTAGAACTGAGGCACAAACAGGTTGGTCAGGTCATGGGGTTTGAAGCTGACATAAAGGTTCCAACTACACTATGCTCTATGAAGGCATTATTGAAGAAGCTTCCATGTGATATGATTCAATCAACAATCTGCATAAGGATAAAACAGAAAGAGGAAATGAAGATGTTGGACTTCTAACCATATATTGTAATTGCAGAGAAAATGGAACAGGGAAAATAATTCTTCGAAACCAAAATCAAAATAAGTGTGATTTAAATATTTTTGCATGATGGTGAATACATTGCTGAAGGTTTTGCTGATCAAATAGCTTCTTGACTTCTTCCTCCAGTTTCGTAACTTTATTCATCATACTTACATTTTCCGTCTGCACAAAATGAGCGCAGCAAAGTCCTCCAATTAGAAATAAACAAGACAAACTAAATGTACCCTAGAAAAAGTGAGAAACTAGAGCAGAGTTCAAATCTTTTACCTTCAACATTTCATTATCAGTTCTTAATAACTGGTTAATAATTGGATATGTGACTTATGCATGTTGATAACTGGATAAAAATTATGAAAACAGAAGTAAATACACATACAAATATTGTATAGAAGTTCCAACCTTGGGAACTACTAGGTTATTTGATTTCACAAGAGATGAAGATCTGTATCCAAGTGCCTTTCCCTTGAACCTTTATATAACAAAAGGCCTGAATAGATTCAACAATGCAACAACTCAATACAAGTCATCAAATATTTGAAGTAACTATGATAAATTAAGAAAGAAAGTTATGAACCAAGAGCATTTTTGAGTTGACATTGCTTCATCCTACAGCTACAAGTTATACCATGTAAGAATGATTTTTGCGTTCTAAATCTACTATCAATTTTAAGCAATATAACTTAAAGACCTTCGAAAAAATCAATTAAGATTGAAATAAAACACAACATAGAGTACTAAATTCCAAATAACTTGTGCGAAACCCTAACATAGCACGTAAAATCTAAGATTCAAGCTGTAAAAGCAAGGAAAGAGGACTCAAGATACAAATAACAACAAAATGTAGAATCAAACAGTAATGCAATCCAATCGGTAAGCTTGTCTATAAGATTGATCACAATTAATAACATAAAAATAATCATATATAACAATTTTGAAGGAAAAAACTCGAGGTTTGGATATAGTTGTAAGAAAAATTGAGTTACTGATCTAATTTTGCGGTTGATCCGATATTTTGTTGGTTCATTTGCTCTTTGAAGGTGAAATGTTCTTCACAATCACAAAATAAATCACAACACAATTAAACTCATTCACAATCACAAAACAAATTACAATTTCACAACCTAATCCCTAAAATATAATTTCAGAACCCTAATCCCTTGAAAAAAAACAAACTCAAAACCCTAATCACTAAAATTAAAATCATAAAATGAGAGTGAGTGTAGGCTACTAACCGTTTGATGGAGAAGGCAGTGGTGGTTCCCGGTGATGAGAGGAAAGTGAGAAGAAAGTGGTGGTTCGGGGGTCTCTGTTTTGTGAAAGGGATCGATCGAAGGTGAGAAGACGGTGATGGAGAAGGTGAGAAGAGGATATGGCAGCGACGTATCTGTTAGAGTGAGATGGCGGCGACATCGTCGTTGTTATGGGACGGTGGCGAGGGTGAGAAGAGCTAATGCACCGAGAAGGGAGTGTGAGAGCACCAACGACAAGTGCGAGAGAGAGCTCAGAGAAGTGAGAAGTGAGAAAGAGAGTGATCGACAAGTGAGAGTGACAGTTCATTCGATTTTTATTTTTTTTAAATTATAAAATTTTTTACTTATGTAACCAACGGTTGCAAGCACAGTGACTAATTGCCACGGGTTGAATTGCGGTAGCTAATTGGAGTTACTAAAACACAGGTATTCTTGTAGTGACTACTAAAAATTTTATTTTTAGTGACCGCAAATTTCGGTCACTAAACTTGTTAGTTACCGAAATAGTGATCGAATAGGTGCGGTCACTAAAAGTGGCGTCACAAAGTAATTAGTGACGGAAAAACATTCCGTCGCTAATTTGTGACGGAAATTTGCAGTCACAAAAAAATTTATTCCGTCGCTAACGTGGTTACCAAATGAAAAAGGGACCAGTTTAGTGACGGAAAATTTGACGTTAGTGACTGAAATAACCGTCACTAATTACTAACCGGCGCTAAAATGGTCGCAAAAGGTAAAACAGGACCATTTTAGTGATGGAAAGTTCGGTCACTAATTACTACAGTCACTATTAGTGACGGATTTTTGAAGTTTGTGACGGAAAATTCGGTCACTATTTAAAATATTTGTGACCAAAACTTTTTCATTACTAATGACTTTTTTTTGAACTACTAATGACTATTTTTATCACAAAATATATATTAGCTACATTCACTACAAGAATTGTTACCATTTCCACGGTAAAAAAAAATTGGAGAAATCTCTGCACCAAATAAATTGATTAAAGAAAATATATTATAATAGTGATCATACATCACATTTAACTATAAAAAATCTCAAATATTCAGTATAATTGTTACAATATAATCATGTGAATAAAAAGAACTAAAATGTAAGAAATCTAACAATTTACATAAGCAATGGATCTCATAAGTATGTCTCCAAGGAAAGAAAATAAAAACTAATAATACAACAATTTACATAAGCAATAAGTAAACTCCATATATCTAACAATTTGCACAAGCTTTGGACAACATACTAAAAAACCTTGCTAATTCCCTCCAACTATTCATTATTATAAGTGAATATCTTTTCCATAGCGTAAGTTCCATTATCTTTGCAAAAGAGATGATAAAGGTTATATAATAAGATTAAAAAAATATTTCTCCTAATAAATTATCACAAATCAAGAAACAATAAATAAGAGCAACAATAAATGGGTATATTTCCCAACTTTTCAAATTGAATAACTTTGCTGCAACAACAAAGAAGAGCAACAAGATATATAAGCATGACCAACATATATAAGCAAACCACAAGAAAGAAATAGCAGCTTAAGACCAGGAAAAACAAAAACATAAAACATGAGCTCATACATTTTACACGGGCATCAGTAAGACAGCTAAATGAGGAACTAAAAACTTGTAATTGCATAGGAAGGATCCCAAGCAAATCAATGAGATGTCATACCTATGTGCTAGCATAGTAAACTAAAAAACTAAACATAAAAGAACAACAAAGAGAACTTCACTTCAAGACACTATCAGGTTCGATATGGCACCTGTAATTCAGTGCTTATAAGTTACTAGCAACCTCGGATACTGAATGGTTTGCACAATCCAGAGTAGTCACACTCATTAGAGATATAGGATTGGCTGAACTAAACTCTTATCTCAGTAAAGTTTACAAATCACAATATCCACACCATTGAAAAAAATATAAACATGTAAACTTAAATAACTCCACATCTATAAATGTGCCATAGAGAGCAATCATCATATAGTATAAACAAAAAAAAATCAACACTGCAACATGTTATCGCCTGATAACTACTATGCTCAGTTCAAAATACCAAAATAGGATATCATATTTAAGTAAATCATTATTTGAAAATCAAAAGCAAGTTATGCAAAACTAACACAAGGTGGAGAGGGAGACTACCATCATCGCCATTATTGTCATATCGTGATCGAGCTGTATACTTAAAAGAGAAAATAACTGAAAAGAGTCACAAACAACAAGATATAAAATTACAAGGTATAAAATTACAACATAGCAGCTAAGAGCCTATGAAATGGATGTGGTCAATAACAAGGGAGAAAGACAACAACCAAACTAGAGAGAAAAGGTTAAATAAATATGCAATTGCATTTCACATAAGCTTGAAGCTTTGTCCAACCAAGGAGAAAAGCTACTGGCTGTACCCCATACTAGTATAGCACAATTTGAAAATAGAACAGTGAATGAAGGATGCTATAAAAAAGGGGGGTTCATATCACCCCTTGCATTATTGTCTAACAAAAACAGAGAGCACTAAAACACATCAAACTGACAAAATGTTATGCAGAAGCCAAATTTGATCAAGCAAACAGAACAGTTCTTATGCAGAAAAAAGATTCACTTGCTAGACTACTCGTTCAAGCAAACCTCTTGCAAGGAGCAGACTGATCACAGACAAGAGCAGGAAAGTGCACAACAGAAAGTGAGCATAATATAAGTGTCTTAAGGTAAAATAAAATTTTAAAAAAACCAAAAAAATAAGAAGTGTCTAGCAAATTATGTATAAAAAAGGATAATGGAACACAATGGAAGATGAAAAGGACAGGAAAACCAAACACCTGAATGCATTATGGCAAAGCTTCAGGGTATGCATTTCACGACAACCATTTGTAAGATATCCTATGGATAAATCTGTTAATTTGCATAAATTTGTAAGAGCAAGCACACATAGTCCAGGACAGTGTTCGGCAATGATTTTCATTGATGCGTCCGTCAAGTTTCTGCACATTGAGAAATATAAATCAACAAGCTTAAGTGACAAACAACTTTGGACTATGACATAAAAAAAGGAAATTACATGTTCAAATGTCTATGATTATGAGTTTTTCCCATTCTTTGTATTTCTTCTTCCAATATGTGTAACTAAACCTCTTGTTAGGAATAGGGTGGATTTGTATGGATCTTAATTTGGCTATTTATTCATGAATTAATGTTTTTCCTTTTAAATCAATTGTTTGGCTGCGTTTTAATTACAATTCACAGATTTGACCACTTTATGTTTTGTTGTGGTAATCTGAACCTTAATTGAAAGATTAGGATTTAGATTAGGGCTTTCAACCAAACAATATAATTATTCAACTCGTAGGAATACTTTTGGGTAATTGTATAATTCTTATAAACTAAAACTCACTTAAGGGATTAAGGGGTAAAGTTTAATAAGAAACGTAATAGCCATGAGGGATCTAGCTTTTATTGTTTCTGGAGTTGTTGATTTATTGGAAAACAGATTTTCATAATTTATAACCTGATCATACAATGAAACCACGTTCCTAACCTTTTCCATAATTGTTTCTAAACCTTTTTTACTTTTTGTTTTGTCTCATTCTTTTAATTCTACACTCCTATCTCTTAACTCAAAACCAATACAAGTTTCACATAGTAATAGCAATTAGGTGAAAGAAATTAGAAACAATTTGCAATCCTCGTGGGAATGATAACTGGTCTTACTGACTATATTACTCGCTGATCCGGTATACTTAGTGGTAATCCAACAAGTTTTTGGCGCCGTTGCCGAGGATTGAAATTCGATTCTAATTTTTTTGGTACTTTTGTAATTACTTGTGTAACTTGTACAATTTCATGTATAACTATTATTTTAATAATGATTTAGATTGTAATAGATTTATTTTGAATCCCCTTTCTTCATACTATTATGCACAAAAACATAAGTGATAGGAAGGCCCTATGGGAAATAGCTTTAGAAAAATTACAAACTTCAATTGAGGAATTAAAGTCTCATGTGGAGCTAATTCCCGTGGAGAAAGCTCCATGGGAAATAGCTTTAGAGAAAAATGATCAAATCACTAAGGATTTTGTTGAAGAATCTAGAAACAATTTTCAAATCCAAAGTGCTAGTTTAAAGAACCTTCAAATTCAAGTTGAACATATTTCAAAACAGTTAGATGAAGAGTCACAAGCATCACCAACAATTTTTTACTCTCTTCAAAGAGAGGAAAAAGTGGTGGTGATGGATGTGACCAATGATGAAACCCGTATAGAGGAGCAAGTAAATGAGAATGTGCATAATAAGTTTGAGGAAGTGGACCGAAATACAACAATAGAAGGTGTGAATATGGTAGAAAAATTTTATCCACCCTTGCATGATGAATTTCTTGCACTAAAAAATTTGGTTAAATCTATTGCATGCTTGGATGACTCAAATTTTTTCCACTATATTCAACCACTGTGCTTTCATGTAAATTCTCAATTCTCAAAATCAATCTAAATCTTGTTAAACAATAGGAAGCCTGAAAAGGTAGTTTTCCTAATTCATGGAATTAATACCTTCATGAATGGGAAAAAAAGATAATTTGTCTGAGATGATGCGTGGAGTAAGGAATGCACCTTTTGACCCTGGTGGGATTGAACTCATTTTTAAAACTTTCTTACTCCACCATCATCTAGGGTTTGTCCCATGGGATGTGGGAATAACTTGTTATGGCTGCATCACATGGGATTTAACCTGTAGGATTTAGAATCCTGGTGGATTATCTTTAGTTTTGTAGTAGTTTAGGTTTTGATTTTTTTAGTTAGTTAGTTGAATAAAGAGTTCGAGCTTTCTATATATGTAACTGCTAATGAGATGCTTTTAGCACTATTTTTAGTTGTTCATGTGACACAGGTGAATAAGTTTCGGGGAGTCTCCTCCATGGTGCATCAAGAGAAAATGCTGTGCTACAAAGGGAAGTTTCCTAACTCCTTGCATTTATTTTAATTTTTATTTTGTAGTATAGGTTAGAGTAGTTTGTTTGAGGACAAGCCAACCTCTAAGTTTGGGGGAGTGGACAAAATAAAATTTTTCTCAGATCTGAATTTTTTTTCTCCCATATTTGGTGTTGGTTTGTGCCTTTGGTAGGAGTATGTAATTATTCTAGACTTAGGACTGTTTTTATGATGATAGGTATAAATACTTAGTTTAGGATTAGACTCATTGATTTTTGATACTGATTTGATTGAGCTGTAAATATTTTTGAGATCTGGTTATTTTGACAAACTTTGTGAGAATTTGTGATTAGTGAATTGACCTTTAGCCTAGTGAGATTTTGGGCCTAAACATTGAAGGGGTATGTGATTTATGTAAAAAAATTTATTTGAGACCCTTATTTCTTTCATGAGTGTGTTCACTTTGACTTTGAGTTCTAGAACTTGACCTGTGACCATTTCAAGATTTATTTTTGTTTACATGCATTAAAATGATTAAGGCACTTAGGAGGTGTTTTTGTGGCCTTCAACTGATTTGCATTGATAATATTTCCCTTAGTTGCCCATTTTGAGCCTAATGAATTATGATTTTTCTTAGGTACCTTACATTAATTGCATAATTTTTGTTAGTACCTTAGGAATTTTGAATGAGCAATTAAGATGAACGATTCAAAAAGTGAAAAAAAATGGTACAAAGAGTTGTGAGTCTACTTCTCTTCCATGAAATAAATGAAATAAAAGAAAAAATAAAGAAAATTTGGAAGGGAGTAGAAGAGAAAAAGTGAAAAGAAAAGAAGTATGATATTGATTGTGAATAAGTATGAGTCCTCTAAGTATTCATTGCTCCTTCATAATTTTAGAGGGAAATTTGTTTTTGCATTTTAGCCCTTAGTTTTATCATTTCTTTCTTTTATCCCACCTAACACTTTTAGCCGTGGCCCGATTACAACCCTAGTAAAGACCTTTTGATTTTTGTGTGCATTCAATAATTTCAGTGGAGATTTGGGTCTATGGTCAAGCTTATGGTAACAGATTGTCATTGTATGAACTTGAGTGAATTACATTTATATAACCCTTGATACACATGAGAGATACACACTGTGAGGTTGAGAGTGTTCACTAGTCCTGAGTTCTTGTAGAGTTTGTTATTCTAACCAGGTTTCAATTGTATGAATTGCTTGTGAAAATAAGTGTCTGAGTCTGTGAGTCAATGTCCTAGATTAGGTGTGTACATTTTGATTTAGGAGGTAGTCTTGAGTTTTAGAATTTTAATACGCACCAGATTGGCATGCCAGGAACCGAACCACCATCAGCACCATGGACACATGCTCAAGCGTGCGCCCAAGCGTGAGCGTCAGAATTTTGATTCTCAACCACACAATTTTTGGCAGCTTCTTGAGCAAGCCAATAATTTGCACCACACATTCTTTCCTCCTGGGCAAGAAAAACCGAAAATGAGGCAATAAACAACAACAAATACGTAACACACAACAACATAACATCACTCCCTCCATTTCCATGAAGAGCATAGTATCATCATATTCATCAACCAAACCCTAGATTCCAAGCAAATAACATCACCACCCATCATCATCATCAATTATAAATAAGAAGTTAAGTAAGAAAAATCACTCTCCCCTTCTCCCTAACAATTCGTGACCTCTCTCCCTCTTCCCCATGGGATTTTCAAGCTTCATGGCTATGGAGCAATACATGTGTTTATGCCTCACCATCAAGAGCAAGTAAAGTCAAGCACCATTCCTTCTTCATCATCTCCATCAATTACTCATCAAGAAAATAGCCAAGAAATCACTTGAATACTCCCTCTAAAAGTCGACCCCCCTCCTTCATAACCTCCATTGATTATCAAAGTTCCATAATCATGGAGACTCACGCATGTGCATACCACATCACCAAGATCAAGTTAATGAAAAACTAGGACTTTGGTTGCTCCCTCTCTCATCAAAGAGGTATGAATGGGGGTGTTACCTCTGCTTAGGGAGTAGATTCTAGATGATGTATAGGGATGGTTAATGGTAGATAAGACTGGATAGAAATAAACCCTATGGTAGGGTACTTGATTAGAAAGTAAGTATTTATGGATTGGGTGATAAAACCCATTACGATGATGTATGAACATAGTTGTGCTATTATCTGTTTGTATGTGTTCTACTTGTTTTTATGAACTAGGAGTAATAGGCATATTTGCATGATACTCTGTGTTGGAATAGGATTTACACATTTAATGGAAAATAGTTAGAAATGGGAAAGTGTGAATTAATCGTAAGATATGCTAAGTTAGTAATACTATTAACTGAAAGCTTGAAGGGGAAAACTAAATAATGTGATAATAAGGTAATTAGGGTGGTTTGGTTAAGAAATAGCAAAAAGGAGGAATTAGAAGTAGTTAAGAAACAAAATGAATGAATAGTTAGGAAATGAATTAGGGACACTTAAGTAATGGGTTAAGAGATAAGTAGAAATCGACAAATCAACTAGAATAGAGGAATAATTAAGTAGGTGCACAAATGAAATAAAATAGAACTTTTGGGTATTTTGAATCGGGCATTAGATGATAGTAATGGATTAGGAGTTAATTGATAATGTTTTCTTTGGGATTGCTAAATTAATTAAGGTAGAGTAAAGGAAACCCAGAGTTAGGAAGTCTAATAGATTATAACTTAAGCTAATAGAAGTAATTGAAATAGCATTAATAGGGGAATTTGAGAAGAGAAGAAATGATGATAGAGAAAGTTAATTAATTAGAACAAGTGAAAGTATATTAAATGAGAAGTATAGGAAACATAATGGTAATAGGAAAAGTTAGGAGATTTAGAAGAAAGTGATAAAAGGAAATAGGGTTAGTTAGACTGCACTAGGTATCCCTGAAGAGGGAAGATATGCAGGAGAAATAGAATAAGATAGAAAATAGTAAAGGGAAGTGCGGGTTAAGAAAATAAGTCAAACAAAGAAAAGACAAGAATAGACTAAGGAGGAAATAATGGAACAGTTGTATCAGGTACCTCTTAATTGAGGAGACATGCACCGTAAATAATGTGAACGGTTGTATCAGGTACCTCTTAATTGAGGAGACATGCACCGTAAATAGGATGAAAATTTGTATCAGGTACCTCTTAATTGAGGAGATATACACCGTAAATAGGAGTTGTACCAGGTACATCTTAATTGAGGAGACGTACAACGAGAGTAGGAGTTGTACCATGTACCTCTTAATTGAGGAGACGTACAACACGAATAGAACTGTACTAGGTATCTCTTAATTGAGAAGACGTACAGAGTAAAGGGTAATGTACCATGTAAGGTCCAGGTATTTTAAATAAATAAAATAAAATATTAATCTTTTGATTTTTGGTTAGAATACTCGAGTATTTGAGGAAGACTCGAGTATTGTAACTAGCTGTTAGGAAAATTTGAATTTTTAGTTGGAATACTCGAGTATTGGTTGGAAGACTCGAGTATTCAGTAGTGTTGCTGAGTGTGCTAAAGCTGCTGCGTCAGCAATACTCGAGTATTGTCCAGAATACTCGAGTAGTTCGAGTAGTGGTGTTGAGTCTATAAGTCGGTTTTGATTCAAAACTCGCACCAAAACGCGTTTTCTCTTGGTTCCAAGCACAGAGCTGGACATTACTTCGTAGGAGGGAAACCTTAGGCTATAAATAGAGGCTTGGGGAAGTCACAAACTCATTAAAATCAATCCAAACCCGAATCTCTGTCTAAGTTTCTCTGTTTTCTGGTACTCTCTTTGAGCCTTCGATTCTCCTTCCTCACTCAACCAAATTCTGTGAAACCAAAACACTATTCGAGTTCTAATTCCAATCTTGAATTAGAACCAAGAACCACTCAAATTGACCTCCTGTAGACCAAGTTACAAGCCTTCAAAGTTGAGCATTCAAGTCTGAAAAACAGAGTGCAAAACAGCACCATCAACCCCTCTTTCTTGAATTGGGTTAGTAAATTCAGGAACCCTTTTGATTCCAAATTCGTTTCTGATTAAAGTTAGTACTGCCTAGTTTCTAAAGCTAATTTGTTTCACCCTTTTTCATTACATATTCCCTGTCAAATTCGTGGCCAAAGTTTGTTGTTCAAAGTGCAGAACTTGAGTGTTGGAACTCAAAGTTTGATCCTGATCGTTTCTCTCGCAATCAACTGTTCCTTTAGCTTCTTTAAGGTAAGGGGGAAGTTACCTAATGACTAGAATGATATTTAACAAGCTAAATCAATAGGAACCAATATGAGGTTCATGGGCAATATAGTTTGAATTAGGAATCTGACTTGGAGGTCAGGCACTCACGGTTTTTATGTTTAAACAAGTTTAATTGGACCTAAGGATGCTCACTGGATTGATTTTTGAACTTAAAATCAAGCGAAAATAAAATTCATATGTTGAAATGGACTTTTTCTATGTTTTTGTGCAATCTGTGATTTGATGTTGTTATCTGTTGATTTGAAGTTATTTGGTATGTACAACATGTTTACTTGATGTATATTAACTTCTGCTTGATGCAGAATTGACGTAAAAGTATAAGAATCACGAATTGGTGCATATAATGCAGAAAACTGGTGCTGTTGCAGTAAAAAGACTCGAGTATTTTGAGAAAGACTCGAGTATTCTGGAAAATTGATGAACGACTCGAGTATTTCTTCGCGTACTCGAGTATTTTGGTATGAACTACTCGAGTAGTTCATGAACTACTCGATTAGTCTAATCAATTTTCAGAAACACTTATTTTCTTAAAGTTTTCTCATAATTAACTCGTTTAATATTATAATATCTTAATCTCGTTGGTTGATAAATATCCTAGAGGTGTCCTACTGGAATTTTATTCAGTGGTCGATTATTTCCCTACAGGAGTCCCAACGGAAGTGCGTACACCCATTTGGTTGATATGATCCCTAGATGTCCCAGTGAAAGTTTTATTCACTTGGTTGATATTTTTCTATGGGAGTCCCAATGGGGTCGTTGCAATCACTATCACAAAGTGGTTGGGCCGCTGATGAGCTTCTCTTGGAATTAATAAATGGAATTAGCTAAACCATCACAAAGTGGCTAGGCCGTTGATGGCCCTTTTTATAAAAAGCAACAGCACCAGCTAAAAGAAAAGTTAAAGATGGATTAAAAAGAGGAAATGAAGGGTTTATGTCCTTGATGGAAAGATAACGAATCAATAAAGAGAATTGGTAATAAATTATGATCCAGTTTGTTGGAGCTTATCACGCTGTCGGTCGTGAAGGAAATAATGATGAGGAATTATAATGTAGATTATGAATGAAATTATGATTGCATTCATGCATTGATTGCTCCACCTTGTTGAGGTACCATTGCGCTGTCTGTCGGGAATGGCCGAGCTTACTCCGCTGTCTGTCGGAGGAGGCTTTCCTCCAAGCTGTGATGCCCCGGGAAATTGTTGAGATAAGCATGCATCATGCCACTAACAAGATCAATTGTTTGGATAAGAAGGGGTTTGACATGTGTATATGCATTGATAAGTTGTTACTACTTGAAATACTTGTGTTTGTTGTTTTTAGCCCATGTTATTTATTATTCGCTTTAACGTGATTAGTGTTGATATACTAGCAAAAGGACTAGGTCAGCAAGTAATATAGTCTGGAAGACCGAATATCGTCCCACAGGGATCGAAGTTGTTTCTAATAACTTTCCACCAATTCGTAATTATTAGTGCAACTTGTTATTGAAGTTTAGAAGGAGAAGAATAATAATAATAAAATAAGATAAGAAGATTGAGGAGATAAGATGTATAGAAAGCAATAGAAAAAGGTTAGGAACTTGGTTTCATTGTATGATTCACTTATTTTAACTATGATTTATATTTTCCTTTAATTATCCTTCAATTCATGGACCATTCCTCTCAAATAGCAATAGTTAGACGTCTCTAACATTACCCTTATTTTCTATATATTTAATCCTTGATCCTCAACAAATTACAATATAAGAAAATATCTAGTCAGCACAAGGCAATTAAAAAGCCATATAATCATCCAATTATATCCCTATATTTTGGACTGATTATACCATTAATTGCATGGCCTATTCAAAATCTCAACTCCCGTTGCGAATTAAGAAATCCAAAACATAAATTGCGCGGGTTTATGTAATAAAAACTCAATTAATGCATGAATTAAAAACAGCAAAATACTAAATCATAAATTAAAATAAGTTACATCATACAATTTACACCATGTTCCTAACAAGAGGTTTTAGTTACACATATAGAAATAAAGAAAACAGAAGCAAAGAGAAAACCTCATATCATAGACAATACAGGCTAACTCTCCAAGAGACCTTCAATTCTTGTGCCTTGCCTCCTTGCTCTCAATAGATGTTACTAACCTCTCTCTCTAATTCTAACTGAATTCTACGATCTCAAAACCTCCTGAAAACTATTTACAAATCTTCTATTTAAAGAGTAAAACAAATCCTAAAATAAATCTTAATTAAATCTAATAGATAAGGTCCATGTTTATCTTCTAATCTCTGACCAAATCTAAGATATGAAGCCAAATTAGACTTCTCTTCTTCTATTTTGTTCAGAATCTGGTCAATTGGGCCTCCAACATGTACGCGCGCCCCAGGCGCACGCGACCTCGCGCCCCAGGCGCGCAGGTCTGATGATTGTTCTTTTCTACACAGACGCGCCTCAGGCGCACCAGGTCTCGCGCCTCAGGCGCGAGGGACCTACTCCGGCTCCATTTTGCTCCGTTCTTTTTCCATTTGCAAGATCTTTTCGTCCTCTTTTCAGGTCCATAAATATTTTATCCATTTAAGCTCCAAAAAGTACCTGAAACACTAACAAACGGATCAAAATGCTCAAAGGACCCTAAACTACTAAAAATAATTAAAATCTAATAAAAAGTCCTAAATTTGCTAGAGAAACAAGCCAAATACATAGTATAAGGGAGTCAAATCATGCTCAAATCTATATATATTGGACCCAAATCACTCCCCCAAACTTAGCATTTGCATGTCCCAGGCAAAAGTAAAATAAAAATTCTAAACAAAAGACAAACTCCCTAAATCAACATGAACACACCTAATCTAAGACTACGACTCATCACTTCGACACATATTATCATAAACTATATACACAATTACATACTAGTTAACGTAACAATCTCATTCAGAACTCAGAACTAGCGAACACTCTCAACCTCTCAATTGTTTCTCTCAAAAGTGTATAAGGGTCATATTTTCAATTCACTCAAGTTCAACAATGATAATGTGTTACCATAAGCTTGACCATAGACCAACATCTCCACTGAAATTATTGAATGCATGCAAAAATCAAAAGGTCTTATTTTTTGTTGTAATGGGGCCATGGCTAAAAGTGTCAGGTGGGATAAAAGAAAGAAGGGATAAAACAAAGGTTAACTCGCAAAAATATTTACAAAAACAAGTTTCCCTCAAAAACCATGAATGAACAATGAATACAATAAATACTCACACTCACATCAGGAACATTTTATTCTTCCTTTCTTTTCCAAATTTTTCTTCTATTCTCTTCTTCTATTCTCTTCCTTTCACATTCATTTGTTTTTATTTTTTATTTTTTTTTTCACACGGAAGAGAAATAGAACTCATACACTTTTCACCAATTACTTTCATTTTTCATATTCATTCCTCTCAATTGCTCATTCAAAATTTCCAAGGTACTATCAAAGAATATTTCAATAAATGCAAGGTACCAAAGAAAAATCATATATCATTATAAGGCTCAAAATGGACAACTAAGGGAATATTTTCAATGCAAATCATCTGAAGGCCACAAAAACACATCCTAGGTGCCTTAATCATCTTAATGCATGCAATCAATTATCAATTTTGAAATGCTCACAGGTCAAGTTCTAGAAGACAATATCAAAGTGAACACACTCATGAAAAAATAGGGGTCTCAATATCAGAATAAAATTCATACCCCTCAATAGGCTCAAAACCTCGCATATGGCTAAAGTCAGTTCACTAATCATAAGTTCTGAAAGCATTTGTCGAAATAACCCAGTCACCGTAATCATATAAACAGTTCAATCAAACAAAGTCGAATACCAATGAGTCTAAGTCCTAAACTAAGTATGTACATGAATCAAAAGAGAAAAAGTCCTAAGGTTAGAAAAATTAATTACTTTTGCTAAGGACACAAACCAATACCAATATGGGAGAAAAATTCAGATCTGAAAAATTTTAATTTTTTATTTTGTATATACTCCCCCAAACTTAGATGTTGGCTTGTCCTCAAGCAAACTAATCTACCCTAAAACTACAAAATAAAAATTAAAAACTACCTAAAAAGCTGGACAATATTTTTGGTGAGGTACAGGGCCTGGGGTGTAATATTTTAAAAATTGGGGCTAATAGGGTCCAAATCCTACAAAAACAAATCTAATCCTAAAATAAATCTATCCCTAAAAAATAGAAAATAAAAAAAAACGAAAATAAATAAAAAAAATAAAAAAAAATCTATTCTAAAAATAATCCTAAGAAGATAAATCTAATCCTAAAAAGATAAAACAAATTCCTAAAAGATATAAAACTAATCTAATCCTAAAAGATAAGATAAAAAAATATCTGTTACTAAAAAAAATAAGATAAAAAAATTAAATCTAATCCTAAGAGATAAGATAAAACTAATCCTAAGAGATAAAATAAAAAAAAAAGTCTATTACTAAAAAAAATAAAAATAAATCTAATCCTAAGAGATAAGATGGTAGAATCAGAATTTGACCCCAAAACTGAACTTTTGCACCCCTTTGGGGAAACTAGAAAAATTCCCCCCAACTCTGTAGCAGCCCGCGCGCCTGAGGCGCGCGACCGCGTGCGCCTGGGGCGCACGAGGTCTGTACCACAATTATTATTTTTTTTTTTACAAAACTACCTAAGAATTGAAACCTACACTACTGCTTATGTACAAAACAAATCCACCAGGGTCCCAAATTCTATGTGTCAAATCCCATGTGATGCAACAATAATGAGTTATGCCCACATCCCATGGGGAAGACCTTGGGTGATCTTTTCTTCCATCATCCATCATGAAGTTGTTAACTCCATTAGTCAGGAAGATTACTTTCTCATGCTTCCCATTGCCTAATAATGATTCAGATTGTTCTAGATATTTTTCATGAAAGTACTTAGGCTGAATATAATAGAAAAATTCTGAATCACCCAAGCATGAACTAGATTTAATTAAACTCTCTATAACAACAAATTCCTCATGCAAGGGTGGTTCAATTTTTTCTACAATTTTCATACCTTCTATTTTTATTTTTCGATCCTCTTCCTCAAAACTATCATGCACAATTTCTTTTTCAGATTTTTGCTCCTCCAGAGGGATTTGATCATTGGTCACATCCATTACCACAACTTCTTTCTCTTTTTTAGGAGAGTCAAAAATTGTTGATAATGCTTGTGACTCCTCAGATAAATATTTTGAAATTTGCTCAAGTGCTATTTCTATGTTCTCAAAACTTTTTCTGTTTTCTTCATTTATAAAATTAATTTCTTGAACACTACTACTAACTTTTTGAGCTAATTTCTCTTGGTTAATTTCCCATGACTCTTTCTCCACAGGGGGAGGAATTGGCTCAACACAAGGGAATCTAAAATTATTTTTGCGATCTTTAGCAAAATCCTCAGCTTTTTGAGCCAATCTCTCTAGAGCTATTTCCATTGGGGTTTTACAAGAAGGGGGAGGCTCCACATGAGAAAATTGAGAATAGTATCTTTCCTTTTTCATATCATTAATCTGTTGATTCATTATCTCTATATCTATTTCCCATTGGGCCTTCATAGGAGTTATATTTTGTGCAACATAGTATGGAGTATAAGGATAAGGAATAAATCTATCACAATCTGAATCACTATTACAACTATAATTATACATGAGAAAGTACAAATTACACAAATAATTACAAAAAGTACCGAAAAGAAATTAGAATCGAATTTCAATCCCCGGCAACGGCGCCAAAAACTTGTTGATATACTAGCAAGAGGACTAGGTCAACAAGTAATATAGTCTGGAAGACCGAATATCGTCCCACAGGGATCGAAGTTGTTTCTAATAACTTTCCACCAATTCGTAATTATTAGTGCAACTTGTTATTGAAGTTTAGAAGGAGAAGAATAATAATAATAAAATAAGATAAGAAGATTGAGGAGATAGGATATATAGAAAGCAATAAAAAAAGGTTAGGAACTTGGTTTCATTGTATGATTCACTTATTTTAACTATGATTTATATTTTCCTTTAATTATCCTTCAATTCATGGACCATTCTTCTCAAATAGCAATAGTTAGACGTCTCTAACATTACCCTTATTTTCTATATATTTAATCCTTGATCCCTCAACAAATTACAATATAAGAAAATATCTAGTCAGCACAAGGGAATTAAAAAGCCATATAATCATCCAATTATATCCCTATATTTTGGACTGATTATACCATTAATTGCATGGCCTATTCAAAATCCCAACTCCCGTTGCGAATTAAGAAATCCAAAACATAAATTGCGCGGGTTTATGTAATAAAAACTCAATTAATGTATGAATTAAAAACAACAAAATACTAAATCATAAATTAAAATAAGTTACATCATACAATTTACACCATGTTCCTAACAAGAGGTTTTAGTTACACATATAGAAATAAAGAAAATAAAAGCAAAGAGAAAACCTCATATCATAGACAATACAGGCTAACTCTCCAAGAGACCTTCAATCCTTGTGCCTTGCCTCCTTGCTCTCAATAGATGTTACTAACCTCTCTCTCTAATTCTAACTGAATTCTACGATCTCAAAACCTCCTGAAAACTATTTACAAATCCTCTATTTAAAGAGTAAAACAAATCCTAAAATAAATCTTAATTAAATCTAATAGATAAGGTCCATGTTTATCTTCTAATCTCTGACCAAATCTAAGATATGAAGCCAAATTAGACTTCTCTTCTTCTATTTTGTCCAGAATCTGGTCAATTGGGCCTCCAACATGTACGCGCGCCCCAGGCGCACGCGACCTCGTGCCCCAAGCGCGCAGGTCTGATGATTGTTCTTTTCTACACAGACGCGCCTCAGGCGCACCAGGTCTCGCGCCTCAGGCGCGCGGGACCTACTCTGGCTTCGTTTTGCTCCGTTCTTTTTCCATTTGCAAGATCTTTTCGTCCTCTTTTCAGGTCCATAAATATTTTATCCATTTAAGCTCCAAAAAGTACCTGAAACACTAACAAACGGATCAAAATGCTCAAAGGACCCTAAACTACTAAAAATAATTAAAATCTAATAAAAAGTCCTAAATTTGCTAGAGAAACAAGCCAAATACATAGTATAAGGGAGTCAAATCATGCTCAAATCTATATATATTGGACCCAAATCAATTAGCTACGACTTACTGCCTTGTTGCCCTTGTAGGTAATGAAGGTTCTGTTTTAACAGAAGGGGAGTAGGAACGGCAAGGGATTGGAGATTCCCTTCCCGACCATTGGAGTTGAGAACCATGCTCTGGGTTACGATTAGTGTCTTGAGTAGCTCAGAGTCTATTTGTTATTTGAATAAGTTAGTTTGAACTATTGTGTCTTATTACTTGAATTAAGTTCTGTTGTCTTGCTTCCGCGCTAAATATTACTTGAAGAGTTGTTTCTACAATGGAAGAACAAAGCTTCGAAATTATTTGTGAAAAATTCATTCTCTATTTTCATTATAATAAACAAATCAAGGTTAGAGAGTTGGGATGTTACATTAGTGGTATCAAAGCAATGGTTCAAACTCTCGGCCTATGGAATATGGCCACACATGCTTTAAGCTGTGATAACTCTGGATTGAGTTATGGGTAGAATAGGACTAAGTCAGTAGGATGTAATATATACATATATATATATATATTGTTTTGTTTTAAATATAATTGTTATCTTTGATGAATAGCATAACGTAGTAATGGCCTCAAGAAACGCTCGCCATACCGGCGAATCCCTCGATCGTATTGCTGCGATCTTGGAGCATCTGGCTAATAGGCAAGCCGCTGGTCCGTCCGAGTTCAAAGGACTGGCTGATTTTAGGAAATGTGACCCCCCAAAGTTTCATGGTGGAGCTAACCCTGAGGAGGCGCAAATCTGGATTCAGGAGCTGGAGAAGATATTTCAGACAATTCCATGTGATGAGGAGCAGAAAGTTACTTACGCTGCTTATGTTCTGGTGGGTCCCGCAGACAACTGGTGGAAGTATACCAAGCAAGCCCTGGAGCATGAAAACAAACAAGTTACTTGGGGTGTTTTTGTGGAGAAGTTCTATGAGAAGTTCTTCCCGGAAGATGTGAGGAACAAGAAGGAGATTGAGTTCCTGGAACTGAGACAAGGAGCCATGACGGTTGGGGAATATGATGCTAAGTTCAAAGAGCTGATGAAGTACTCTCCATACTTCACTCTTCGCCCTGACGAGAATGCTAAGTGTGTTCGTTTTGAGAATGGTTTAAGGCCGGATATTAAGCCATTCGTAAGTGGACAATGTATCCGACACTTCGCAACTTTGGTGCAACGTTGTCGTATCACCGAAGATGACCTCAAGGCAAAGATGGTGTATGAGCGACAGCAGCAAAGTCAGCAGAATTATGGTCCCCACCATAATCGCGAAAAGAACAACCGTCACCATAATGACCATAACAGGAGTCCCTACACTAAGGACGAACAAGGGAAAAAGAGTGAGGAGAAACCGACAGATGGTAGTATACCAAGATGTGAAAAATGCCACAAGTTCCATGGTGGTAGAACCTGTTGGGCTGTTAATCCCCCGACTTGTTATACTTGTGGAAAGAAAGGTCACATCAACCGAAATTGCCTCGAGAGAAATGCTAATCAAAGAGGAGCTGCACCCAAACCCAACACCAGTGTTAAAGTTTTCACGATGATGGGAACCGAAGCCAATCAGTCAGAAGATTTAGAATAAGCTAGTGCCTTTGAGCCTTTGTCTGGATCTAGCATAAGTTAATGGTCTTTTGGAACCGTTGTCTGGATTTTGAGGAAATTAGTTGTCTTTTAGATCATTGCCTTGTAGACTTATTTTGATTTTGAAATCCACCTATGTTTTCTTTGCTTAGAATATGCAAACTATTTGAAACTAGAAAACTCAAATCTCAGATTTTACTAAGTGACCTAGACGTGTCCACCCGACCAACTCATTAGTAGTTTCATGACAAAGCCCACTCATGAAATAGCCATACTCAATAAAATCACCTTAGTCGACTTGAAATGCTTAAGATGTAACCCTAGGAGTAAAAGGGATATTATAGATTACCGTAGTAAGTTTATCCTTCTTACCAAAATCTAAACTCAAAGAATACCTAAGCATGTTTCCGTGTTTGTAGAACCCAGTTAGAAACCATTCTTGTAATCAGTGAATATCCTAAGGTCTTTTCCCAAAAGAGTGTTAGTTTCTTCCTCTATCGTAAAGTTGCCTGTACCGTTGACCATGTGCCTAGGATTAATCTCATTTCGATAACCCCTCACCAATCGACGTCCATCAAAGTTCACTACGATGGTGTTTGCCTTAAGGTTAGGAGCGAATAGAACTCCGCTATGCTGATTCCAAGTGGGGGAGAGTTCACCTATGAAACCCACCTGTGTACCTTTGCGAGAAAGCCTGACATTCGAAACCGGTTCCGTTCGGATTGAAAATAGGAAGATTAAGCGATTGCGAGGGAAGGAAATTTCGTTAGTAAGGGTCGTATGGGAACGTGGTGAGGTTAATGTCATCGTTTGGAAGCTAGAAAGTCAGATGAAGGAAAAGTACCCGTATTGGGTCGAGTAAGTTTTGTTTTCCAAATCGAATTTTGGGGACGAAATTCCTTATAAGTGGGGGAGGATGTAAGGTCCAGGTATTTTAAATAAATAAAATAAAATATTAATCTTTTGATTTTTGGTTAGAATACTCGAGTATTTGAGGAAGACTCGAGTATTGTAACTAGCTGTTAGGAAAATTTGAATTTTTAGTTGGAATACTCGAGTATTGGTTGGAAGATTCGAGTGTTCAGTAGTGTTGCTGAGTGTGCTGAAGCTTCTGCGTCAGCAATACTCGAGTATTGTCCAGAATACTCGAGTATTTCGAGCAGTGGTGATGAGTCTATAAGTCGGTTTTGATTCAAAACTCGCACCAAAACGCGTTTTCTCTTGGTTCCAAGCACAGAGCTGGACATTACTTCATAGGAGGGAAACCTTAGGCTATAAATAGAGGCTAGGGGAAGGCACAAACTCATTGAAATCAATCCAAACCCGAATCTCTGTCTAAGTTTCTCTGTTTTCTGGTGCTCTCTTTGAGCCTTCGATTCTCCTTCCTCACTCAACCAAATTCTGTGAAACCAAAACACTATTCGAGTTCTAATTCCAATCTTGAATTAGAACCAAGAACCACTCAAATTGACCTCCTGTAGACCAAGTTACAAGCCTTCAAAGTTGAGCATTCAAGTCTGAAAAAAAGAGTGCAAAACAGCACCATCAACCCCTCTTTCTTGAATTGGTTTGGTAAATTCAGGAACCCTTTTGATTCCAAATTCGTTTCTGATTAAAGTTAGTACTGCCTAGTTGCTAAAGCTAATTTGTTTCACTCTATTTCATTACATATTCCCTGTCAAATTCGTGGCCAAAGTTTTCTGTTCAAAGTGCAAAACTTGAGTGTTGGAACTCAAAGTTTGATCCTGATCGTTTCTCTTTCAATCAACTGTTCCTTTAGCTTCTTTAAGGTAAGGGGGAAGTTACCTAATCGCTAGAATGATATTTAACAAGCTAAATCCATAGGAACCAATATGAGGTTCATGGGCAATATAGTTTGAATTAGGAATCTGACTTGGAGGTCAGGCACTCACGGTTTTTATGTTTAAACATGTTTAATTGGACCTAAGGATGCTCACTGGATTGATTTTTGAACTTAAAATCAATTGAAAATAAAATTCATATGTTGAAATGGACTTTTTCTATGTTTTTGTGCAATCTGTGATTTGATGTTGTTATCTGTTGATTTGAAGTTATTTGGTATGTACAACATGTTTACTTGATGTATATTAACTTCTGCTTGATGCAGAATTGACGTAAAAGTATAAGAATCACGAATTGGTGCATATAATGCAGAAAACTGGTGCTGTTGCAGTAAAAAGACTCGAGTATTTTGAGAAAGACTCGAGTATTCTGGAAAATTGATGAACGACTCGAGTATTTCTTCGAGTACTCGAGTACTTTGGTATGAACTACTCGAGTAGTTCATGAACTACTCGAGTAGTCTAATCAATTTTCAGAAACACTTATTTTCTTAAAGTTTTCTCATAATTAACTCGTTTAATATTATAATATCTTAATCTCGTTGGTTGATAAATATCCTAGAGGTGTCCTACTGGAATTTTATTCAGTGGTCGATTATTTCCCTACAGGAGTCCCAACGGATGTGCGTACACCCATTTGGTTGATATGATCCCTAGATGTCACAGTGAAAGTTTTATTCACTTGGTTGATATTTTTCTATGGGAGTCCCAATGGGGTCGTTGCAATCACTATCACAAAGTGGCTGGGCCGCTGATGAGCTTCTCTTGGAATTAATAAATGGAATTAGCTAAACCATCACAAAGTGGCTAGGCCGCTGATGGCCCTTTTTCTAAAAAGCAACAGCACCAGCTAAAAGAAAAGTTAAAGATGGATTAAAAGAGGAAATGAAGGGTTTATGTCCTTGATGGAAAGATAACGAATCAATAAAGAGAATTGGTAATAAATTATGATCCAGTTTGTTGGAGCTTATCACGCTGTCGGTCGTGAAGGAAATAATGATGAGGAATTATAATGAAGATTATTAATGAAATTATGATTGCATTCATGCATTGATTGCTCCAGCTTGTTGAGGTACTATTGCGCTGTCTGTCGCACCCGCTGTCTGTCGGGGACCCGCTGTCTGTCGGGAATGGCCGAGCTTACTCCGCTGTCTGTCGGAGGAGGCTTTCCTCCAAGCTGTGATGCCCCGGGAAATTGTTGAGATAAACATGCATCATGCCACTAACAATATCAATTGTTTGGATATGAAGGGGTTTGACATGTGTATATGCATTGATAAGTTGTTACTATTTGAAATACTTGTGTTTGTTGTTTTTAGCCTCTGTTATTTATTATTCGCTTTAACGTGATTAGCTATGACTTACTCCCTTGTTGCCCTTGAAGGTAATGAAGGTTCTGTTTTAACAGAAAGGGAGTAGGAACGGCAAGGGATAGGAGATTCCCTTCCCGACCATTGGAGTTGAGAACCATGCTCTGGGTTACGATTAGTGTCTTGAGTAGCTCAGAGTCTATTTGTTATTTGAATAAGTTAGTTTGAACTATTGTGTCTTATTACTTGAATTAAGTTCTATTGTCTTGCTTCCGCGCTAAATATTAATTGAAGAGTTGCCTCTACATTGGAAGAACAAAGCTTCGAAATTATTTGCGAAAAATTCATTCTCTATTTTCATTATAATAAACAAATCAAGGTTAGAGAGTTAGGATGTTACATACCAAGTATCCCACTACTGGAAAAACGTACATGATAAAAGAATTAAAAAAAATAAGGATTAATGGAACCACATTGAAATGAATAAGAAAAACTATAGGAAAATGAAATAGTAGAATGTAGGTTCATGAACTGTGAATGCGGTATGCTCAATGTTTGTACTTAGCTTATTTTTATGCTTATTTAGACACTATCTTCCTAAGTTCTGTGTAATGCTACCCTTCTTGCTATTTTTATTACATGTACAAAAGGAGCTTACACGAGTCATGGTCGAGCAAGAGTACACCCCACACCTTGGAGTGTAAATTTAAGAATTGAGAGAATTAACTAGAATCAAGTGTGTGAATAATATAACTTAGTGTTGTAGCCCATGACTTGTATTATTTTTGTATAAGGGCACTAGAGTATTCTGACTATGTATAATTCTTAAGTTTATGTTTTAAAATTATTCTGGTCTGAACAGGTGCAAAAGTAGAAATTTTTGGGAAGTCTAATAAATAGAGGAAACTCTGCCAGATTTTCAAAAGAAATTTTCAAGTTCTTAATCAATCTTAACCTAATTAATAGTAATTAAGCTAATTAATTGTGAGAGTGTTACATAAGGACCAAAACAAAAAATTATAGCAATTGAAATCAAAACTCATCACTAATTTGTAAGAAAACAATATATTTAAAAGTTTTGATGATAACAAATGAAAATTTAACAAGGGAAAGCAGATGCATTCATAACAACAAGCAAAGCTCTGTTAAGAATCAATCTTATGTAAACATATAAAAAAATAATGTAAGGCATAGTCATTATAAAGCTCAATGTAATATTTAAAGTAAGTAAGTAACTAATCGGGAAACATAGTTGGTAGATGACCGTGTTTTTTAAGCATGATGTTAGAAGTTTGATCCTTATCATGGATATGAAAAATATTTTATTGATAGAGACAAAATTCATTTCAATAATCTCTATTTCTCAAAAAATTAGTGTTTAACTATCAGCTGGAGAATGATCTCGGGTGCACACAAAAAAATATTAAAAGTAAGTATGTGCCATGCATAATGCGTGGTATTATTTTATGTTTATGATGTGTTAGTGGCTAATAAAAATCACCCTTATCTTGTGCACAGTTCCATTGTCCAAGATAACATATCTGTAACAGATGCCTTTGAGCATTGATATTCAAAGCTTTATTTTATTATGTGTTGTCATTGAATTTTCAACCCTGTGTGGGGAGACAAACTCGGGCTGAAGGGGATTGCATCACATCACATGTGTTGTTTTGGCGCATGTGCGATTGTATAGGGTTTTATTTTTTTAGGGGTTTTTAATTTTTAATTTTTTATATTATATTAGAGTATATTAGTAAATATTTAAAATTTATTATTAGTATATTTAAAACAATAAAAATATTTAAATGTTCCGTGTTCGATTCCCACTAAAAACATCTCACTGGGAGAGCCAGCCACGCAGCTCGCTCTGGATTAGTCTCAAGGGCTCTTTGGTATTAAGGATGCTCTTGGGGATACCGGTGATTCCGCAAGGAATACGGACCCAAAAAAAATAAAAATATATATATATTTATATATAACACTATAATCGGATCTTATAAATTTTGTGTTTTGAACTGAAAGTAAGAAAAATAAATTTCTTGTAAATTTCCTCTCTCTTTGCCACATAGCATATTGTTTGTCTAATGTAAAAATCGCATATGGAATTATGTTGATGATTTCTGTTATTGTTGTATCCATGGATAAAAGCTTTTTCGAATTAAAGTTGTTAAAGTCATACTTATGTTTTACAATATCACAAAAGACTAAATGAAATAATGTTAAAAGCAGTTGAGAATGAAATGATGGAGAAAGTTAAAAAAAAATAGTAATATTATTCAAGTAAAAGCTTAGATTTAATTGTAAAAATGAGTTGAAAATTAATATAATAAAATATTTTACATCTAATGATTAATTTATATGATTTTATTAAACCTTTTTTTAAAAAATCTAACTATTTTTTTTATTATAAAAAAAAAATTATTATCAAAAAAAAAAAAAATCTCACTATTTTTTTTCGTACCCGAATTGTTTGAGAGGATCCTCGGATTGCGTGGAATTAGCCCAAAAGCCGTCTGATCTCTACATTGAGTTGGTTTGGTTTAGGGGCCATCAGCATGCATGAGCTTAAAAACAAAAATTCTTCATTTAAAAAAAATATATTTCTTTTGATATTTAAAATATAAAAAATTAGCAACGATTTTTAAAATTTTTTTTATTTTTAATGTTATTTTCTTAAATTAAAATATAAAACAATTAAGAAACCTTCTTAATTTTTTTAATACTATTTTCTTAAAATAGCTCTATTTTTTATATAAATTTGATAAAATTAAATACAATCAATTAACGTAATTAATAAACGCAATTTTAATTTTTTTTATATCGTAAATTGATGGGATTGTATTTGTAACATCCCGGATTTTAATTCTAATAATAATTAGAATTATAATAAGATTTTGAAATAAGAGTTATCCAAAAAGGGATTTAAAACGATAGATTACGAATTCTGTGAGTGCCATAAAGGAGTCAAGGAGCATTGGCATCGAAAAGCGAATTTAAAGAAGACCAAACGAGTGTTAAAAATCGATTTTTCGGTGTTATAAACACCCGACGTTAGGAAATTCAAAATAAAAGATTTCGGACTCCAAACACAATTTCCACCGTTGGATATGAAGATATGATTTTTAGGAAGTTGCTCGTCAAATTTGAGCAAGATACGACAGTGAACGAAGAAGTTATGGCTATTTGAAGTTGGGGAGAAAATAGCTGAAAAATAGAAAAAAAATAAATCAGGCATCTGGTAAAAGTATCCGGATACCAGCCAAAGTATCCGGATACTTCGTGCAGAACCAGCATAAAACGCGTTTTGGGGGCTGAAAACCCCCATTCCAACCCCACTTTCTCTCTCCACCCGATCTCCCTCCCTCCTCCGACTCCGACCGCCACCATCTCCGCCCCAAGCCGCCCCAAAGCCGCCGCCCCTTCCTCCCTTCCATCCATTCTCTCTCTCTTGGCTTTTCTCTCTCTCTCACTTTCTCTCTCTCCATTGAGCTCTCCCTCTCTTTCTCTCTCCACCACCATACCCACCTCCGGCCGCCGCCACCACCGCCTCCACCACTATCCACCATCATCATCAACATCAACACCGACTCCTCCCTCCCCGTGAATCCTTCCCTCAAGATTTCTCTCTCTCTCTCCCTCTCCGCCCACATACACCGCCGCCCTCACCATCACAGCCGCCACTCGCGGTGGTGACTACCACCATCACCAAACCACCATAGCCTCTCCCTCTTCCCAAGCTCTATTTCTATCACGAGCTCTCTCTCTCCACGGATCTCACCGGCGCCGTTACCGACCGTGATCGTGTCGGGCTTGTGTCGGGAACCTCAAAGCTCGAAGCTCTTGCTTTGGTCCAGCCGCGATCGTTCCCCACTAGCGAGGAGCAACACTGACGCCATCATCGTCGCCGAGCTAAAATCCAGGTTCTATTTTAAAAAAAAAGCCCGAGGTAAGAGGGTTCGCGTTACCTTTGCTTAAGAAGTAAATTCTAGGATTATATAGTGGTAGCTAGGAATAGAATAATTAAAAGTATGTTAATGAACCTTAGGGTACCCCGTTGATAGAAATAAAGTAAATAAAATTGTGACGAGAAACCACACCCTAGGGAATAAGATGTATGAGCATAGAATAAGTCCCGGAATGGATGAGCGTATTTAGGATATTGAAATAGTTAATAAAAAACAAAATGTAGGAAATTATAAAGTAAAAGCTATAGGGGAGGTAAAGGAACAAAAAGGGTAAAAGAGAGTCTAGAACAAGGAATAAGGAATGCACGCGGAGTAAAGTAGAGAATAGAAATAAAATGATGAATTACGATTTAATATAAAATAAGGAAAACGATAAGCGGGTTTACGAAAAGATAAGAAAACTAAGAGAGAGTACATTATGAGGGAAGTTGGAGTGAAATAATTGAAAAGTTAGATCAAGATAATAGAGCAATTAAAACTAATATAGTTAATGAAATAGGAACAATGAATTGGGTAATTGATTGAGATAGGGAAACTGAGAAATAACTAAGAATTAGTAACGAGACCTAGAAATTACTATATTTGACCGTAATGATTAGAGTTGGATAAGATTGGGGGAAACTAACAAAGAAAAAAAATAAAGTAGAAAACGTAGAACACGTGATAAGACATAAATGAGGATAAAAGGCTAAAAGATTTAGATGAGTATAAAAAAATTAGTTAAATTACAAGAAAGAGAAAAGGAAGAGAAGAATAAAAAGGAAAAGAAAGAAGGATATTGAAAATAGTGAAAGATAGACAATGTGATAACAAGTCCCTAAGTAAAGAAACGAAATAAAAGAGAAAATACAATAAACCAGAAAAAGAGAAAAGATATATGACTAAGAAAAAGGATAAAGTGAAAGAGAAAGAAAAGAAAGAGAAATAAGTGAAAGAGAAAGAAAAGAAAGAGAAATAAGTGAAAGAGAAAGAGAAAGAAAAGAGAAAGAGAAAGAAATGGCACGAGCCTGTCGAGGCGTGTCGGTATAAAAAGAGATAAAAGTCTGGTGCGAGCCTGTCGAGGCGTATCGGCATCGATGCGAGCCTGTCGAGGCGTGTCGATTAAAAAGAGATAAAAGTCCGGTGCGAGCCTGTCGAGGCGTATCGGCATCGATGCGAGCCTGTCGAGGCGTGTCGATTAAAAAGAGATAAAAGTCCGGTGCGAGCCTGTCGAGGCGTATCGGCATCGATGCGAGCCTGTCGAGGCGTGTCGATTAAAAAGAGATAAAAGTCCGGTGCGAGCCTGTCGAGGCGTATCGGCATCGATGCGAGCCTGTCGAGGCGTGTCGATTAAAAAGATTAAAAAGGAAAAAGAAAGGAAAATGAATAATGAATACGGGAACTCCTAGCGCTCAGTACCGTACAGCTGGCTGGGGCTGGACTACCTAATGAGGAAAATGGATAAGAGGATGGGAATGAAAGAATGAAAAGAGAATTCATAATTAAAAGAATGTGAGCATTAAGAAAGGACTAAAAGAGTTTATTTATGTGAATTAATTGTGAAGAAAATATATTAATAATTAAGTAGGCTTAGTTATTTGCTATGTCTTCTTTTAGAATTTATCTTTTTAAGTTCTGTGTAATGCTACCCTTCTTGATATCATTTTACAGGTACGGGAGCGGAGCTTACACTGTTGCGGGCCGAATTGGAAACTCTCCACCACGTGGAGTGAAATTGGGATACCCCGAGTGGATTATATTATATTAAAAACTGTTATTTTTGTAATTTATAATATGTGTAGTTTTATGCCCTGAAACTGATACTAATCGGGCGTTAGGATCTGAACTGGTTTTTAATATGTTGTGTTTATGTTTTTAATTAATTTTGGACTGACAGGTTTTCATAAGGAAATTTTTGGGAAGTCCGAAAAACAGAGGAAACTCTGCCGGATTTTCGTAAAAACTTTCATAAGAAATTAAATGCGAAAAAGAATTTTCAAACTCTGATTTTATAAAAATCTAAAATTAACTATTAAAAGTGAGGATGTTACATTTATGGTATCAGAGCAGTTTTCCTCGACCTTGGAGTGCGAAATCACCACTCCTATGGTTTACTCACCAAGCGAGTGACTAAAGTTGTTGTTGAATCCAGCCATAGCTAGTCAGTATATTTACATACCTATGATATCAGACTTAATTAATTCTAGGAATATCCGACTATTCGTGCCTTAACTTGTTTCTATTACTAAACTCTAGTATTATGGGAGACACATCTAGTAATAGAGCTAAGGTTGTGTCAATCTTAAGGGACTTAGTTTAGATGGACTTCAGTCAAATAGAGGCGATTGGCATTTCATGTGCTATACCACTATGCCCATGATGTGGGAGACCTCATTGGGGTATATGCTGGTTCCTGGCTCAACTCAAAGAGGAGGAATGTATCTTATGGTTGAAAAGGACGAAGGGAATCCAGACGAGAAGTGTAGAAGCATATTATGTCCCTAAGGTAAGAAATTACATCAGAACCTCAAGTCTTCGTCCCGATTCAGTTATATAAGACAAACTCGTCCAATTCAGTTTAAAAAGAAAAGACGAGCGCTAGTATTCTAGTTAGAGACCCACCAATCGCATTGATAATATTGTCACTAATGGAGAGTAAGGTTAGAACTAATCACTCTAACTTTTACATCTGTTAGGGGATAATGTTATCGACAGACCCGACAGTGATATTGCTCTTAGTAGAGGTGAGATTGGGATTAGCTACCCCAGTCTTTGCGTTTACTAACAGATGATATCATTGCAATTTCCAATTTAATTAGAACAACCAAAATAGGAAATTCCAACCCCGTAGGACCAAATCGAACTCCTGCTCCTTAGGAACTTGTTAGAATTCATAAACATCCATTAGTTAGACATATCAATTCCTGACAACACCTTCAATTGCTTCCATTTAACTCAGCTCGGTAGAAACGCCGACCCACTTTTTTTACTTGGTGCAAGAGCTCGGAGAGATGTAAGTATGTGCGATTTCCATACCTTAGAAAATTTACTACATATTTGATAGCACGGACAAGTAGTCAACATGGTCTTAAATCTTTCCGTGCTAACTAATCGAAAAGGTAGACAAACCAACCCTTGCAATGGGAGCGAACCTAACGCCAGAACTTAGGAGATGAAAGCCTTAAGATATTACCCTCGCCTAAGGTAAGCACCATTAGACATAGAACCCCAATAGGACCTCGCGAACTCTATAGTGGTCACCTGAGACCCTTTGAAAACCAAACTAGATATTCAGAAACTCAAAACTCCCTAAGTATCTATTCAGACTCTTAAAAGTTGCCAGAGAAGCCGACAGATATCCATCCACAGCCATTCATATTAAGACCAATCAAGTCGATCATTAATTTGTAGAAAATGTGTTTTCGATGATTCTTCATTGAAGATTCAATCTTTAGAATAGTTTCTGTTGTCTTCTTGCTGGACATGTACTCAGCCATGTTATTACCCGGCGATACCTGTGCGTGCATGACACTTTCATGCCGACAATCCACTTGTATTCGTCAATTATAATGTATCCAACAGAAGAACAACGACATGGCCTTATCTCACAATTTCTCAACCTTGTCGCCTAAAACATCCTTGGTCACCTTGTGGAGACCATTAAACCCTCCTTGCATAATTCTTCTTTTCATCTTCACTCTCTTCAAGCTTCAGATACTTCGTGAAAAGATTTGGATACACTCCGGAGCATTCGTCAAGACTACAGGAACTTAACCTACCTCGATATTCACCAACCATTAGTAAAACCCCGTGTCATTTCCAATCTCAAAATAATATATTTGGGAATCGGAACGACCAACTTTTGATAGCGACCGAACCTACTCCCTCGGCATTGATATAACTATGTCGATGCTAAGTGGGGGAGGATTTCAATCCAAGGAATGGAAGATGAAACTTTAACAACAAGAAAATTATGGATCCTATCCGAGTAACAAGGTGGAATGCAGGACGGTAACGAAGCGTAAGGAAGATTGCATCGAGCCGGACTCAATGTCCGACGATCATACCGTAACCCGTAGGGCTAATGAATAACTCACCCTAAACACTCCGCATTAACTGTCGAAGAGGTTTGCGGAGAATGGAACGAGAATTAAACTAAGAATCAATCAATGCCTTCTCGAATCATCAGACAATTGGGAAATGAATTTAGACCCTGACCTCGACTCTTAAGTGAAATCGACCCGTAGGAATCCCTATATACCAATTTGAAATAGTTAAACGAACGGAAGGGAAGTACCAACGGAGTAGAATGCAGATATAGCTAAGGTGGAATTGAAGGGCGACCTCCCTAGACTCACTTAAAGGAGTAAGAACGAAAACGTAAAGAGTGGAGTCACGAATTGGAGTCTCACTTAAGAAGTTATGTCGGAGCACCGCAAATGATTGTCTCAGTCTATTAAGATTCTGTGTATTACGCGGATTTCTGAATGACTGAGATAAGCCATACCTGAGGCGAATAATTACACCGCAGAACTATTAACTCAGAACTCCCTCAAAGGGAAGATTGGAACCAAAGGAATTGAAATGACATGAGTGGAAACTATGTCAAGGGATACTCCTCCAAGTTAAGGGACAATTGGAATTTCGGGGACGAAATTCTAATAAGTGGGGGAGAAATGTAACATCCCGGATTTTAATTCTAATAATAATTAGAATTATAATAAGATTTTGAAATAAGAGTTATCCAAAAAGGGATTTAAAACGATAGATTACGAATTCTGTGAGTGCCATAAAGGAGTCAAGGAGCATTGGCATCGAAAAGCGAATTTAAAGAAGACCAAACGAGTGTTAAAAATCGATTTTTCGGTGTTATAAACACCCGACGTTAGGAAATTCAAAATAAAAGATTTCGGACTCCAAACACAATTTCCACCGTTGGATATGAAGATATGATTTTTAGGAAGTTGCTCGTCAAATTTGAGCAAGATCCGACGGTGAACGAAGAAGTTATGGCTATTTGAAGTTGGGGAGAAAATAGCTGAAAAATAGAAAAAAAATAAATCAGGCATCTGGTAAAAGTATCCGGATACCAGCCAAAGTATCCGGATACTTCGTGCAGAACCAGCATAAAACGCGTTTTGGGGGCTGAAAACCCCCATTCCAACCCCACTTTCTCTCTCCACCCGATCTCCCTCCCTCCTCCGACTCCGACCGCCACCATCTCCGCCCCAAGCCGCCCCAAAGCCGCCGCCCCTTCCTCCCTTCCATCCATTCTCTCTCTCTTGGCTTTGCTCTCTCTCTCACTTTCTCTCTCTCCATTGAGCTCTCCCTCTCCTTCTCTCTCCACCACCATACCCACCTCCGGCCGCCGCCACCACCGCCTCCACCACTATCCACCATCATCATCAACATCAACACCGACTCCTCCCTCCCCGTGAATCCTTCCCTCAAGATTTCTCTCTCTCTCCCTCTCCGCCCACATACACCGCCGCCCTCACCACCACAGCCGCCACTCGCGGTGGTGACTACCACCATCACCAAACCACCATAGCCTCTCCCTCTTCCCAAGCTCTATCTCTATCACGAGCTCTCTCTCTCCACGGATCTCACCGGCGCCGTTACCGACCGTGATCGTGCCGGGCTTGTGTCGGGAACCTCAAAGCTCGAAGCTCTTGCTTTGGTCCAGCCGCGATCGTTCCCCACTAGCGAGGAGCAACACTGACGCCATCATCGTCGCCGAGCTAAAATCCAGGTTCTATTTTAAAAAAAAAAGCCCGAGGTAAGAGGGTTCGCGTTACCTTTGCTTAAGAAGTAAATTCTAGGATTATATAGTGGTAGCTAGGAATAGAATAATTAAAAGTATGTTAATGAACCTTAGGGTACCCCGTTGATAGAAATAAAGTAAATAAAATTGTGACGAGAAACCACACCCTAGGGAATAAGATGTATGAGCATAGAATAAGTCCCGGAATGGATGAGCGTATTTAGGATATTGAAATAGTTAATAGAAAACAAAATGTAGGAAATTATAAAGTAAAAGCTATAGGGGAGGTAAAGGAACAAAAAGGGTAAAAGAGAGTCTAGAACAAGGAATAAGGAATGCACGCGGAGTAAAGTAGAGAATAGAAATAAAATGATGAATTACGATTTAATATAAAATAAGGAAAACGATAAGCGGGTTTACGAAAAGATAAGAAAACTAAGAGAGAGTACATTATGAGGGAAGTTGGAGTGAAATAATTGAAAAGTTAGATTAAGATAATAGAGCAATTAAAACTAATATAGTTAATGAAATAGGAACAATGAATTGGGTAATTGATTGAGATAGGGAAACTGAGAAATAACTAAGAATTAGTAACGAGACCTAGAAATTACTATATTTGACCGTAATGATTAGAGTTGGATAAGATTGGGGGAAACTAACAAAGAAAAAAAAATAAAGTAGAAAACGTAGAACACGTGATAAGACATAAATGAGGATAAAAGGCTAAAAGATTTAGATGAGTATAAAAAAATTAGTTAAATTAAAAGAAAGAGAAAAGGAAGAGAAGAATAAAAAGGAAAAGAAAGAAGGATATTGAAAATAGTGAAAGATAGACAATGTGATAACAAGTCCCTAAGTAAAGAAACGAAATAAAAGAGAAAATACAATAAACCAGAAAAAGAGAAAAGATATATGACTAAGAAAAAGGATAAAGTGAAAGAGAAAGAAAAGAAAGAGAAATAAGTGAAAGAGAAAGAAAAGAAAGAGAAATAAGTGAAAGAGAAAGAGAAAGAGAAAGAAAAGAGAAAGAGAAAGAAATGGCACGAGCCTGTCGAGGCGTGTCGGTATAAAAAGAGATAAAAGTCTGGTGCGAGCCTGTCGAGGCGTATCGGCATCGATGCGAGCCTGTCGAGGCGTGTCGATTAAAAAGAGATAAAAGTCCGGTGCGAGCCTGTCGAGGCGTATCGGCATCGATGCGAGCCTGTCGAGGCGTGTCGATTAAAAAGAGATAAAAGTCCGGTGCGAGCCTGTCAAGGCGTATCGGCATCGATGCGAGCCTGTCGAGGCGTGTCGATTAAAAAGATTAATAAGGAAAAAGAAAGGAAAATGAATAATGAATACGGGAACTCCTAGCGCTCAGTACCGTACGGCTGGCTGGGGCTGGACTACCTAATGAGGAAAATGGATAAGAGGATGGGAATGAAAGAATGAAAAGAGAATTCATAATTAAAAGAATGTGAGCATTAAGAAAGGACTAAAAGAGTTTATTTATGTGAATTAATTGTGAAGAAAATATATTAATAATTAAGTAGGCTTAGTTATTTGCTATGTCTTCTTTTAGAATTTATCTTTTTAAGTTCTGTGTAATGCTACCCTTCTTGATATCATTTTACAGGTACGGGAGCGGAGCTTACACTGTTGCGGGCCGAATTGGAAACTCTCCACCACGTGGAGTGAAATTGGGATACCCCGAGTGGATTATATTATATTAAAAACTGTTATTTTTGTAATTTATAATATGTGTAGTTTTATGCCCTGAAACTGATACTAATCGGGCGTTAGGATCTGAACTGGTTTTTAATATGTTGTGTTTATGTTTTTAATTAATTTTGGACTGACAGGTTTTCATAAGGAAATTTTTGGGAAGTCCGAAAAACAGAGGAAACTCTGCCGGATTTTCGTAAAAACTTTTATAAGAAATTAAATGCGAAAAAGAATTTTCAAACTCTGATTTTATAAAAATCTAAAATTAACTATTAAAAGTGAGGATGTTACAGTATTACTTCATCTCGTCTTTATTATAGGTCAAACTTAATTACTTTATAAAAAACAAAGAGGGTAATAATAACTTTTCTTGAAACTTTAAAAAATTACTTTAACATTACAATTTTATGTTTTTAATTTTTTTTATGGAAATTTCACGAATGTATTATTTTTCATTTAAAGGGTAAATAAGATTAAAAAATAATAAATACCTCCTAAAAAACACAAAGTGACTTAAAAATAAGACAAAAACATTCTTCTAAAATATGATCTATAAATATGACTCGAAAAAACATCATTGTGCATCTTGTAAGACCCGGGCTGATGAGGGCGGGGAGTGATCGCCGGTGCAAGAGGCACGAACAAGGAGCGACTCCTGACAGGCTTTTAAGGGAGGGGTACATGAATGAACCGACACACCGGAATGAGAGGGTGATCCTGAGACAGTGTAGGTGTGGGACTACATAGTACAGGAAAACTTAAATGAATTTATTGGTATTACCCATATCAACAAGATGCATCTTCTTTTCGGTAGTCCATCACTTAAGAACTCCATGGTTAAGTGTGCTTGACTTGGGGTAATTCTGGGACGGGTGACCTCCTGGGAAGTTGTCCCGGGAAGTGTGCGAGTGAGAACAAAGCACGCTGAAAAGACTTTTGTTGATATGTGGGGACAGGAATGTAACACCTAGGATTTTATACCCTTAATTCCCCCTTATAATAAAATACGGACTTGAAAATTCCTTTTTATTATATTAAAATCAACCGTCAAACGGACGGAGTTTTGTTTGTTTTTAGGACTATTCTAAAATTCAACCTGTGATAGAAAATTTCAAATAAACAACTAATAGCCAGCAGGGCTTCAGATTATATATGTAAATCAAAACAAGGCCCAACGGGCTCCAAATATATCAAAGTATTAGCGGAAATACTAAGTTTGAGTATCATAACCAAAACATAATACTTTATCAAAACAAAATGTCCTAAGCCTCACTCAAATATATATATAATAAATTTTCTTCAACATAACATAGGAGGCTTAGGTCTATAATATACTATAAACCCCAATAACAACCCTACTCTCCCTGTAAGGGAAAGTACTCCTGCTCGGCCGGGGGCTGTGCCAGCTCAATCTCCGTACCTGAAAAATGTTAAGGGAGTGAGCATTGCACATGAAATAGAAAGCAGTTTCTAACTAGACATAACAATCCACTAGGTCAAACACAACTAGCAGATAAAGCATATATTCACATATAGCACACCATACACAGTTCATTATTTCCATATTCATTATTCATTCCAAATTTCCATTTTCATTATTCATTCCAAATTTCCATTTTCATTTACTTTTTATTCTTTTCACATACTTACTTATTTAGGTACATCACCTCAAATCAGAGGCCAATGTACAAATTTCAGTCAACACATTTATCACCTCAAAATAGAGGCCCTCATACTTTTCCATATTTAAATTATGTGTCCCTCAGGTCAGAGGTCAACACTTCAATTTCTTAATTCATGGTGTGTCTCTCAGGTCAGAGGTCAACACACCAATACACATTTCATCCGGTGTCCCTCAGGTCAGAGGTCAACACCCATTCACTTTAATTCATTTGGTGTCCCTCAGGTCAGAGGTCAACACCCATTCATTTTATTTCCTTTCGTGCCCCTCAGGTCAGAGGTCAACACACACTTTCATTTTAATTCATCCGGTGTCCCTCAGGTCAGAGGTCAACACTCATTAACATTCATTTCATCTTGTGTCCCTCAGGTCAGAGGTCAACACTTTATTACTTTAATTCATTTTGTGCCCCTCATAACAGAGGTCAGCCTAATCATCACTTTCCATTAATCGTCACCTCAAATCAGAGGCCAACGCACTTATCACATTTTCATTTTACATTACCTCACATCAGAGGCCAAATCGTACTTTCATCTTCTTACACAAACAATTATAACACATACATTTGCTCATTCATACGATATCCACATTCTTAACACAATTAAATACAATAGCACACATTCAACACCTAATCATTCTCATCATAAACAATTTATCACAAGTTAAGGAATGTCACCTCAAAACAGAGGTCAACATATATACCACATTCTCAATATTCGGCGCCTCATTTCAGAGGCCAAGAATTATTCACTTTCTTGCTCAATAATTTTAACACATTTAAATACAACAACACACATTCCACAACTAATTATTCATGTAATTACCTTATTCATTTCCTTTCTCAGTTATCACAATCATACCAAATAGTATTCTCTTTCATAGTCCAACATTTATATTACACTTCATTTCAAATTACATATTTCACCTTCTTACATATTTGCTTTATCACCACATAATAAAATCACCTTTTACTTTTTGTTTACACAAAATCATTTGCTTCCATTTCCGATATTCACAAGTTCAATTCATAAGCCATGACCTTTGTTCACAATTGACAATACTTAACATTTATACTCATTTAGCATTTAGATACAAATACGCACATTCATCACATATAATCGTTTCCATTCCCTTTTCTTCCTATATTAATTTATTCCATAACACATACACATATTTGCAATAGCAGTGAATTATCATTTAATACAAGGCTTTACAATTAAAATCAATAATCATAGAATTCATTTATGTCAACTTCACTATCATATTACCCAATTCCTCTTGCACTTCTTTGTAATCACTATCCAAGTTTCAATTGTCAAATAATTCATTTTCATATCATGGGGTTCTTTTTTCCTAGTCTTTACGTTCAACATCATACATATTTAATTAGTTAGAATTTTATATTCAATAACCTAGGGTATTATAGTCTAATTTTCTCCCCTAACACATAACCCTAACAAATCATTATATACTAACTAGAACTCACTCCCTAGAACAAGGCAAAACTCACCCCTTTACCTCAAACACTTGGAGATAAGGTGATTTTGCTTGCTCCAAGCTTGAAAGCCTTGCCACCAATTGAGTTAGAATCCAAAGGAAGAGGGAGGAACCTAATATAATAGCCATAACAAGAAGAGTTAGCATTTATGCCATAGCCTCTTGCCAAAACTCAAGAAAATGTGAAGCTTCCATGGCCTAGAGTTGAAAACCACCATGGAAGACAAGAGAGAGAAAGGGAAAATGAATTTAGAGAGAGAAAAGAGGAAATCCATGGCATTAAACACTTACTTGAAGTGAAGAAGGAAGAGATTTGTTGATGGAATGAAGAAATCCCACTTGCTCTTGGTGGATTTGATGATGGAGAATGGAACCCTAGGGGAGAGAGGAAGAGAGAAACGAATTTGGGAAAGAAAGAGCGTGTGTTTTGCTTTTATTTTTTTTCATAAGAAGCAGCTCTTAATCGATTAAATTACAGCTTAATCGATTAAGAGGCGATTAAGCTGCACAATTTTGCAGTATCCAGATTTTGAAAGGCCATAACTTCTTCGTTACCCGTTGGATCTTCCTCAAACTTTAAAGCAAGCTTCCCTACATACTAATCTTCACATCCAATGGTGGAATTTGTGTTTAGAGTTGCCAATCTTTTATTTTAAATTTCCTAAAGTTCTATGTTTTAAACCTAGTTCTACATGTATTTTTGGCTAAATTCTAACTTATATCTCCATTTCTTCTACCCTAAGACCATCCCAACATAGATTATACTTGGAATTAAATTTGCGATGTTACAATCCTCCCCCACTTATTGGAATTTCGTCCCCGAAATTCCGTTAAGTTTAGTAAATGAAGGACCATCCCGATGGTAGGGCTTGTGACTCTTATCTTTACTTCCCTTCGGTTTCTTCCGCCAGTCTTTCGATTTGTCCTTACCTAGACCGAATTTAAATTAGGGTAGGATGTGCTCTCCCACTTGGCATTGACATATCCAATTACCGCTATGTTAAAGGATGTGGGATCAGGTGAATCCGCTTCCGATCGTCCTTCGGATAGATGTAAGGCAGGAGCTGCATTGGCTAGATACGGGAAAACTCGAAATATTTAGCATTCCGGAATAGTTTTAGAATCTTTCCCAGAATAGATACCCTGGGATCATGCCATGCGAAGATTTTTGTATGATAGAACGCCTTAGAGTTTATCTTCTCACCAGGATTGACTAGCACCGGTAAGGTTTAGAACCTTTCAAAAACACAAGCATTCATGAACAAGAAGCACCCCAATGCTTAGTTGATTAGAGCAGGCACAATTCCTACTAAATGCTCCACAATCAACTTCTTCCATGAATCGATTAAAAAGAATAGGAAGGAAGAAGTCCACATTAGTTCCGAGATTTACCCAACTACCAAAGGTGAAGGGTACAACAACTTGTCGTTGGCTGGGTCAATTATCAAGATTGTTTGGTCTTAACGCAGGGATTGTACAAATTTGGCACACCCGGCTATTCTTACGAATGGTTATCTAAGAACTGGGAAAAGATTCGAAGAAAATGTCAAATTGTTCAAGATCGGTTTGGTGGATATAATGGTTAAGAATAATTTCTGTAGAGTTTTCTTAACTAATCCTAGGATTCAGCATTTAGCTACACTACTTTGGTTGTCTATTTTCACTTTAGAGGTTACAATGATAGCATTTATTGATAGATGCAAGAATTGAGGTGTTCAATCCCAACCTCACGTCTACCAACAACACATCATTGTCAGGTTCTGTCAATGATGTCATCATTTAACAAATGCAAGGATTAGAGTGATCAGTTCTAACCTTACATTACATCAAATAACAACATCACAACATAATATTGGTCACTTGATGCTAGAATTCTCAAACCTAAGAATTCCATATAAGGTCTTTCATATGTTATCTATAAGAACAAGATTGAATTTGGAAGGGCAGATATCCAACATGTTTTTAAACAATTATATACCAGTAAGACTAAATTACTAAGTAGATACATAGTACTATAATTATCCTATTATAATCTTAAACTATTACTATGAGCATCAATTACTCGCTAGGTGAGTAATCATTTGGAGTTTGTATAACTCCATGGCCGAGGAGAAACTGCTCTGATACCATAAATGTAACACCTAGGATTTTATACCCTTAATTCCCCCTTATAATAAAATACGGACTTGAAAATTCCTTTTTATTATATTAAAATCAACCGTCAAACGGACGGAGTTTTGTTTTTTTTAGGACTATTCCAAAATTCAACCTGTGATAGACAATTTCAAATAAACAACTAGTAGCCAGCAGGACTTCAGATTATATATGTAAATCATAACAAGGCCCAACGGGCTCCAAATATATCAGAGTATTAGCGGAAATACTAAGTTTGAGTATCATAACCAAAACATAATACTTTATCAAAACAAAATGTCCTAAGCCTCACTCAAATATATATATAATAATTTTTCTTCAACATAACATAGGAGGCTTAGGTCTATAATATACTCTAAACCCCAATAACAACCCTACTCTTCCTGTAAGGGAAAGTACTCCTGCTCGGCCGGGGGCTGTGCCAGCTCAATCTCCGTACCTGAAAAATGTTAAGGGAGTGAGCATTGCACATGAAATAGAAAGCAGTTTCTAACTAGACATAACAACCCACTAGGTCAAACACAACTAGCAGATAAAGCATATATTCACATATAGTACACCATACACAGTTCATTATTTCCATATTCATTATTCATTCCAAATTTCCATTTTCATTTACTTTTTATTCTTTTCACATACTTACTTATTTAGGTACATCACCTCAAATCAGAGGCCAATGTACAAATTTCAGTTAACACATTTATCACCTCAAAACAGAGACCCTCATACTTTTCCATATTTAAATTATGTGTCCCTCAGGTTAGAGGTCAACACTCCAATTTCTTAATTCACGGTGTGTCTCTCAGGTCAGAGGTCAACACACCAATACACATTTCATCCGGTGTCCCTCAGGTCAGAGGTCAACACCCATTCACTTTAATTCATTTGGTGTCCCTCAGGTCAGAGGTCAACACCCATTCATTTTATTTCCTTTCGTGCCCCTCAGGTCAGAGGTCAACACACACTTTCATTTTAATTCATCCGGTGTCCCTCAGGTCAGAGGTCAACACTCATTAACATTCATTTCATATTGTGTCCCTCAGGTCAGAGGTCAACACTTTATTACTTTAATTCATTTTGTGCCCCTCATAACAGAGGTCAGCCTAATCATCACTTTTCATTAATCGTCACCTCAAATCAGAGGCCAGCGCACTTATCACATTTTCATTTTACATTACCTCACATCAGAGGCCAAATCATACTTTCATCTTCTTACACAAACAATTATAACACATACATTTGCTCATTCATACGATATCCACATTCTTAACACAATTAAATACAATAGCACACATTCAACACCTAATCATTCTCATCATAAACAATTTATCACAAGTTAAGGAATGTCACCTCAAAACAGAGGCCGACATATATACCACATTCTCAATATTCGGCGCCTCATTTCAGAGGCCAAGAATTATTCACTTTCTTGTTCAATCAATTTTAACACATTTAAATACAACAACACACATTCCACAACTAATTATTCATGTAATTACCTTATTCATTTCCTTTCTCAGTTATCACAATCATACCAAATAGTATTCTCTTTCATAGTCCAACATTTATATTACACTTCATTTCAAATTACATATTTCACCTTCTTACATATTTGCTTTATCACCACATAATAAAATCACCTTTTACTCTTTGTTTACACAAAATCATTTGCTTCCATTTCCGATATTCACAAGTTCAATTCATAAGCCATGACCTTTGTTCACAATTGACAATACTTAACATTTATACTCATTTAGCATTTAGATACAAATACACACATTCATCACATATAATCTTTTCCATTCCCTTTTCTTCCTATATTAATTTATTCCATAACATATACACATATTTGCAATAGTAGTGAATTATCATTTAATACAAGGCTTTACAATTAAAATCAATAATCATAGAATTCATTTATGTCAACTTCACTATCATATTACCCAACGGTGTGCCAACGGGGACGTTGGGCCTCCAAGGGGGGTGGATGTAAGGTGAAGCCTTAGTCCCACATCGGCTGGTAAGGAGAACGAGTCATGCCTTATATAGGGTGTGGATACCTTTCCTCACGTGGACACGTTTTGGGGCTCATTGTTAGTGTGAGACCAAGAGCAAAACCGTGAGGGTGAAGGATGCCCAAAGCGGACAATACCCACGTGGCGGTGCGCTGGGCCCCAGTGCCCAGTACCGTACGGCTGGCTGGGGCTGGGCTGTTACAAGGAACGTTACACATGCATCTTAATCACATATACTACCTCCGTCTCTAATTATAAAGCCCTCTTGGGAGATTTCACGTCCATTAAAAAAATGGAATAATTTAGTTTATTGTATTGGAAATGTGAACTTTTGATATATATTTTCAAAATTACCCCTATTAATATTATTAAGAATTTAAAAAGTGTTAAATAAATAGAGGTGTTTGTGAAAAAAGATAATTAATGCTCATTGAAAATTGATATGGGGCTGGGCTATTACAAGGAACGTTACACATGCATCTTAATCACATATACTACCTCCGTCTCTAATTATAAGGCCCTCTTGGGAGATTTCACGTCCATTAAGAAAGTGGAATAATTTAGTTTATTGTATTGGAAATGTGAACTTTTGATATATATTTTCAAAATTACCCCTATTAATATTATTAAGAATCTAAAAAGTGTTAAATAAATAGGGGTGTTCGTGGAAAAAGATAATTAATGCTCATTGAAAATTGATATAGGACCTTATAAATAGGGACAAAATAAAAGTGTTAAGAGAACCTTGTAATTAGGGAGGGAAGGAGTATACAACCAAGCAACAACTTTTTTTATTGGAAAATACAAAATATATAAGGCATCTTGAAACTTGTTCAACTTTACTACATTAATAACAGTTGTTGAATTTGAATTTAAAATTGAGATGTACAAATATCATAAATCTTTCAAAAATTGATCAGACTTTTATCGACAACTCCCTCCGTTCTTTATTATATGTTTGCTTATGAAGAATTTTTTTTATTTTTTTCTATTATTTTAGGATTTTAAGATTGTGATAAATGTTATTTTTCATATTTACCTTTATTTAATAGGTCTTGATTTATGTAAATAGTGTAGAAGAATTAATGATCATAGAAAGAGAAATGATATATCGGAGAAACATCATTAATGTATTGGAAATCTAAGCAATGATTACATTTCTTAAAGAGTGTGTTTTGTTTGAAATAAGACAAATATATAAGAACAACATATGGAGTATAACTTTCATTTTATAAAATTGTTGTCTCTACTTACATTCCCAAAATAGAAGGCATGCATATGTTTTTAATCCTCGTAAATATAATGAGTTTAGATTTCAGTCCTGTATTTATTTTTTTGGTTTTGATCATTATATATTTTTTTCTAATTTTGCTTTTTTGATGACATAACAACATCATAATTGAGCATGTTAGCAATTAATATGACATGTGATATATTTTGATACTCCCTCCATCCCTTATTATAAATTAAAGTATCATTTTGATAAATTTATTGTCTCTTTTTATAAGCTGTTTTAGAATATCTAGATCGTATTAAAAAGTTTATTCCCAATACATCCCTCATAATTTCATAGGAGCGATAAGATAATAATTAAAATAGAAAGAGAATTTAATAAAGTTGTAATGTTTTAAACAGTGACAATTTTAGAATGACAACATATTTTTTTTATATATATTTTGAGAGTAATAATTAATTTACTTATTCTACGTGATTAAGTAAAAGTGTCTTATAATAAGGGACAAAATAAAGGAGTATTAGTCACAACATCATTAGGACTAAAACCAAAATTAATGAAATTATAAGAATAAAATAATAATAATAATAATAATAATAATAATAATAATATAAGACCTGAAATCCAAATTCACTAATTTATTAGAAAACAATATATTTAGAAATTTTTATAATAACAAATAAAGATCTAACGAAAAGAAGTACATGTATTAATAACAATAAGCAAAGCTATATAGTAAAAAATTAAGCTCATATTGAAAAATAATGTAAGGCATAATAATTACTATTAAACTCAAAGTACTCTTTAAAGTAAGTATGTGCCGTGCATAATACCATGGCGATCGCATGGTATTAACACTTCTCATTTTAGGGACATAGTATGAGCTTAAATGAAAAAAAAAATGATTTCTTCATTTAAAAATAATACTTCTCGATTTAAGTTAAAGTATTAAAAAAATTAACTAATATTTTTAATTTTTCTTTTATTTTTAATGCAATTTTCTTAAAATAGTTTTTTTTTTATAAATTTGAGAAAATTAAATATAATCAACTAACCTCATTAATAAATGCAATTTTAGTTTTTTTTTAATATTGTAAACCGATGGGAGTATATTACTCCATCTGATTCTTATTATAGGTTAAACTTAACTGCTTTACAAAAACCAAGAAGGGTAGTTAGTATTCTTGAAACTTAAAAAAGAAAACTTTAACATTACAATTTTATGTTTTTAACTTTATTTTGGAAATTTCACAAATGTATTATTTCATATTAATGAACAAAGGGCAAATAAAAAAAACAATAAATATCTCTTGAAAACACAAAATAACATATAAACAAGACACAAATTTTTTTTCTAGAAGACGACCGATAAATAGGACTAAAGAAAATATTATTATGCATCTTAATCATACATTTACACCCAACAACTTTTTTTTATAGGAAAATAAAACAAAAATAAGGCATGTTGAAAGTTGTTCGATTGTACTTTAATCGCTGCGAGCCAGCGAGGAGATTAATCACTGCGGTCGGCGGTGGACACTCCTGTCATGGACCCAAAAAAAAAAAAAGTTGTTCAATTGTACTTTAATGTATATTTAAAAGTTGTTGTTTACTTATTAACCATGATGTCAGGAGTTCGATCCCTGCCATAAGTATGGAAAAAACTTTGTTGGTAAAGGCAAAATCCACTTTGATGATCTCTACGTCTCGGAGAGGATTAGTCTTTGGTTTTCGGTTGGAAGTTACACTTGGTAAAAAAAAAAAAAAAAACTTGTTGAATTTGCATTTAAAATTGAGATGTACAAACATCGTTAATCTTTCAAAAATTGCTGTTCAAAAAAAAAAATTCTTTCAAAAATTGATGATTGAAGAAGACTTATATCAATAACTTCAACCGTTCTTTTTTTATATGTTTTTTTATGATGAATTTTTTTAGTTTTTTTATATGTATTTTTTGGATTTCTAGATTATAATAAATGTTACTCCCTCCGGTCCATATTATAAGCATCCTTTTTGTGAAAGAGAAAGGGTGCTTATAATATGGACCGAAGGGAGTAATTTTTATGTTTATCCCTATTCAATAGGTTTTTATTTACGTAAGTAGCGGACAAATATTAATGATTATATAGAGAGAAAAGTGTAGGAAACCAACAAGCGGCCTAACAATTTAGTAGAGGGGGGGTGAATAGTAAATTGAAGTAACGATACTAATTTTTCAAAATGTAATTGATAATAACAAATTACGCGCTTACTGTTTTAAAACAAAAATAATTTTCTGTCCAAAAATGAATGAACTACTCGATTAGTTGATGGACTACTCGAGTAGTGCGTGTCAATTCAGACAGATAACAGAGTTTTCAAAAGCTGGGTTTTGCTAACACAAAGCCAAGAACAGAAGCGGATGATTTGCTATCTTAAGGTTCTGAAGAAAGATTAAATAACAGAAATAAACGAAAGCAGTAAAAGATAGACACAGGGAATTATTATACTGGTTCACTCTCTACCCACTTGAGAGCTACGTCCAGTCCCCCCTAAACCTTAGGGAGTGTCTACTAAAATCAATTAAATTGGATACAAACAGGATTAATTAGTGAACCTCACTCAATCTAATCCTAACCCTTCAAGAGTGTACCAAACTCTTGAACTTTACCCCAATTTCAATTGATTCTCTGTTGAAGAACCTCTTCAACCTTCCACAAAGAGAGCTTCTTGAAACCTTCAAGAACACCTTCTCCCTTTAGCAATAGAACCTCTTGAAACCTTCAAGTGCTCCTTCCTTTCTTCAATGGAGTAATCAGATCACAGCGAAGCGGCTCCAACCAATCTCAATTGACAATGAAAAAGGAAGTTAGAATACTAGAAAGAGATTGATTCTTAGAAAGGGATTGGAACAAAGGTTCTTTTTGGGTGCAAGGTTTGATAACGTTTTTGCTCAAGATCCGTCTCGCTCTTGTTGAAGAGGTAATCATTATATTGAGTTTTCAAATCGCCAGAATCAGGGAGGAGCCTTAGAAAACTAATTAGGAAAGATTCTCCCTTGATTGCCTCTTCAACAGCCATATTAGAATTAAAATACTGACAGATCTGATACGTACTACTCGAGTAGTTGAAGCACTACTCGAGTAGTGAGAAAATTTGTGGGCTTACTGTTTCTCAAACTACTCGATTAGTGAAGTAACTAATCGATTAGTTGAGAACTAATCGATTAGTCAACAGACTACTCGAGTAGTTGAGGAGACAGTAAGTAGACTAATTTTCATCAATGCAGACTACTCGAGTAGTGCACCAACTACTCGAGTAGTTACTGCTACTTTTATAAAAATTAAAGACCAGAAATGATTTTCCAAAGCACCTAGTCCCTTTCTAAGCTTTTTTACTATTTTAACTTAACTAGTATTCATGCCAACTAACTCATAATCATTTGAGTAATCAACCTAAGTCTACCACCCACACTCAACATAAATATAAAATATTACAAGGGAGCGGGAAATGGAAAACTTCTAAATGGTTGTTGTTGCTTTGTCTTCATCAAGGACAACTTGTTGATTTATTTGTCTTCATCAAAACCTTTTTGATTCTACAATCTCCCCCTTTTTGATGATGACAAATCCTTGATAATATAAACCTTGTTGTTTTGCATAAACTCCCCCTGACTATATGCAACATCAGAAACCTGCACAGCATAAACAACAACACCATTTCTCCCCCTTTTGGCATGATAAAAAAGGAGCCTAAATTAAGAGCAATATGCCAAAGGAAGAACATAATAACACTTTGTTGGATTATGAGCAATGATAACACTTGTTGATTTATAGCCCGAAAAGAAAACTTTTCTCCCCCTAAAACAAATATACTTATGAAGAGGCAATTTAAAAAAAACATTTAAGCACATAGCCCTTCAAAAGTACTTGAAAAAGAAATTTAAGTTTTGCTTGAGGGTACCCAAATTGTTTTGGGCTTATCGGGATTTTCATCTTTCACAATCCAAACATAATAACCGTTAGGCACACCATGAGATTTAATTCTACAAATATTTGAGGTGTGTTCATGAATGCCACAATAAAAGCAAGTTGGCTTTTTAGAATAATTAACATTTGAAAAAGAACCAACTTTTCTAAAATTCTTTTTATTGGCATTCATGTATCCTAAGCCGGTTTTATTTGTATTGTTCCTTTGATTTTCAAGAAGTTGATTTAATCTTTGATCACTTCTTGATAAAGTTGCAATAGTGTTTTTCAAATTTGTAACTTCATGTTCATGACTTTTGCAGCTTTCACAAGGAGGGATTTCTTGAATTTTCAAAGAATCAATACTTTGTTGTAGTGCTTCATTTCTACTATTTAGCTCATCAATGCATTTTTCTAAATTCAAGACTTGCTCTTTATATTTCAAAATAGCTCTTTTTCCTTTGTCATTTGATTTAGCAAGTTTCTTGAATTCTTTATGCATTTCAACATAAGCATTATATAATTCTTCATAATCATGAGACTCAGATTCGGAATCGGAATTTACCTCGGTTCCTTGCTTACTTGAAGTGAAACTTGATGATGCGCCTTCATCAAATCTACTCACCAAGCAAAGATTGGCTTCTTCCTCATCACTTGATGTGCTTGAGCTTGTCTCTTTGTTTTCATCCGGTGCATCCCACACTATGTAGGCTCTTTTGCCCTTTTTATTTTCATCTTTATGTCTCTTAAGATACTCAGGACAATGAGGTCTTATGTGACCTCTCTTACCACATTCATGAAATTTAATTTCATCTTTTGAAGAACAATTTCTATGGTAGGAGTCCTTAGGTTTCTTTGTTCTTTTTAAATCATTTTTATTTTTAAAACATTTACGGAACCTCTTTGCTAGTTTTTGAAAACTTTCATCATCTAAACTAGATTCGGAGTCATTACTAGAGCTAGAGGAATCATCACATACCTTAGTTGATTTTGTGGTGGTCTTTAGTGCGATTCCCTTATTTTTCTTATCCAACTCCTCATGCAAAGTTAGACGGCCTAGCTCCATCTCATGCTCTTGAAGCTTTCCAAAGAGGGTTGCAAGATCCAAGGTGTCTAAATCCTTTGACTCCATGATAGCTGTGACCTTGGGTTGCCATTCCCTGATTAAACATCTCAATACTTTGTTAATAACTTCAGAATTAAGAAATGTTTTACCAAGCGCAATGAGATGATTTATGATATGAGTAAATCGCTTTTGCATGTCATTAACTGACTCATTAGGGAGCATGCGAAATAACTCATATTCATGCATTAATGTATTTAATCTAGCCCTTCTAACCTCGCTTGTCCCTTCATGAGTAAGTTGTAGAACGTCCCACATTTGTTTCGCATTTTTACAATGTGAAACTCTGAAGAACTCATCATAAGACAAGGCGGACGTGATGATGTTTTTAGCTTTCAAATCATAGGAAACTTTCTTTTTGTCATCATCATTCCAACTTGCCCTAGGAATTTCTACAACTTCATCATTTATTTTTCTTTTAGGTATATAGGGACCATTTTCAATTGCATTCCAAACATCAATATCAATCGCTTCAATAAATATTTTCATTCTGGCTTTCCAATAAGCATATCCTTCACCATTAAATAGTGGAGGACGGTTTATTGAAGAGCCTTCCCCTCCAAAAGGATTGTTAGAGCCCATGGTTTCCTTAAGGATCTTTTCGAAAAAGTTTTTACACTCGATCTTTCGACCGAGCTCTGATACCACTTGTTGGAAACCAACAAGCGGTCTAACAATTTAGTAGAGGTGGGGTGAATAGTAAATTGAAGTAACGATACTAATTTTTCGAATGTAATTGATAATAACAAATTACACGCTTACTGTTTTAAAACAAAAATAATTTTCTGTCCAAAAATGAATGAACTACTCGATTAGTTGATGGACTACTCGAGTAGTGCGTGTCACTTCAGACAGATAACAGAGTTTTCAAAAGCTGGGTTTTGCTAACACAAAGCCAAGAACAGAAGCGGATGATTTGCTATCTTAAGGTTCTGAAGAAAGATTAAATAACAGAAATAAACGAAAGCAGTAAAAGATAGACACAGGGAATTATTATACTGGTTCACTCTCTACCCACTTGAGAGCTACGTCCAGTCCCCCCTAAACCTTAGGGAGTGTCTACTAAAATCAATTAAATTGGATACAAACAGGATTAATTAGTGAACCTCACTCAATCTAATCCTAACCCTTCAAGAGTGTACCAAACTCTTGAACTTTACCCCAATTTCAATTGATTCTCTGTAGAAGAACCTCTTCAACCTTCCACAAAGAGAGCTTCTTGAAACCTTCAAGAACACCTTCTCCCTTTAGCAATAGAGCCTCTTGAAACCTTCAAGTGCTCCTTCCTTTCTTCAATGGAGTAATCAGATCACAGCGAAGCGGCTCCAACCAATCTCAATTGACAATGAAAAAGGAAGTTAGAATACTAGAAAGAGATTGATTCTTAGAAAGGGATTGGATCAAAGGTTCTTTTTGGGTGCAAGGTTTGAAAACGTTTTTTCTCAAGATCCGTCTCGCTCTTGTTGAAGAGGTAATCATTATATTGAGTTTTCAAATCGCCAGAATCAGGGAGGAGCCTTAGAAAACTAATTAGGAAAGATTCTCCCTTGATTGCCTCTTCAACAGCCATATTAGAATTAAAATACTGACAGATCTGATACGTACTACTCGAGTAGTTGAAGCACTACTCGAGTAGTGAGAAAATTTGTGGACTTACTGTTTCTCAAACTACTCGATTAGTGAAGTAACTAATCGATTAGTTGAGAACTAATCGATTAGTCAACAGACTACTTGAGTAGTTGAGGAGACAATAAGTAGACTAATTTTCATCAATGCAGACTACTCGAGTAGTGCACCAACTACTCGAGTAGTTACTGCTACTTTTATAAAAATTAAAGACCAGAAATGATTTTCCAAAGCACCTAGTCCCTTTCTAAGCTTTTTCACTATTTTAGCTCAACTAGTATTCATGCCAACTAACTCATAATCGCTTGAGTAAAAACCTAAGTCTACCACCCACACTCAACATAAATATAAAATATTACAAGGGAGCGGGAAATGGAAAACTTCTAAATGGTTGTTGTTGCTTTGTCTTCATCAAGGACAACTTGTTGATTTATTTGTCTTCATCAAAACCTTTTTGATTCTACACATTGATGCATAAGTTACGAAAATTTGTATTTCATTAAAAAGTTTCAATTTTAGGTATTATATTATTTTTTTGAATGTAATTATTTTATTCCAAATCTGAAGCAAATCTTTTTCAAACAAAAAAAACATAAAGAAATATATTAGGTAGTTATTATGATTGAAGATTAAAATATATTTTTTTTAATTTCTTAACTTTTGGTTTTTTAGGTTTTTTTATTCAATATTTTTTCATAGAAATAAGTTACTTTAAACAAAAAAAATCAGTTACTAATAGAAGAAAAAAAATCAATTGCTAATTAGTTACTAAAAGTATGAAAATATGGTGTGATTCATTAATTAATAGAAGAGAACTTAATGGGATCATTGAGAAGACCGAAATTAATGGCATTAAGAAGACCAAAATTAATGGGATTATTGGGAAGACAAATAGGAGAGAAATATTTACAAATATTTAATACCGAAATTAATGGGATTATTGAGAAGACAAATAGGAGAGCAATATCTCCAACATTTAAGATCGAAATTAATGGGATCATTGAGAAGACAAATAGGTGATAAATATTTACAACATTTAAGGAATATTTTCAAGTTGTTATAATTAATTAAAGGTTTTTGTTATGCATTGATGCATAAGTTACGAAAATTTGTATTTCATTAAAAAGTTTCAATTTTAGGTATTATATTATTCTTTTGAATATAATTATTTTATTCCAAATCTGATTCAAATCTTTTTCAAACAAAAAAACATGGAGAAATATATTAGGTAGTTATTATGATTGAAGATTAAAATATATTTTTTTTAGTTTCTTATCTTTTGGTTTTTTAGGTTTTTTTATTCAATATTTTTTTCATAGAAATCAGTTACTATAAAACAAAAAAAAATCAGTTACTAATAGAAGAAAAAAAATCAATTACAAATTAGTTACTAAAAGTATGAAAATATGGTGTGATTCATTAATTAATAGAAGAGAACTTAATGAGATCATTGAGAAGACCGAAATTAATGGCATGGAGAAGACCAAAATTAATGGGACTATTGGGAATAAAATTAGGAGAGAAATATTTACAAATATTTAATATCGATATTAATGGGATTGTTGAGAAGACAAATAGGAGAGCAATATCTCCAACATTTAAGATCGAAATTAATGAGATCATTGAGAAGATAAATAGGTGATAAATATTTACAACATTTAATGGTATTGAGAAGACCAAAATTAATGAGATTATTGGGAGCACAAATAGGAGGTAAATATTTACAATATTTAATACCGAAATTAATGGGATTATTGACAAGACAAATAGGAGAGCAATATCTCTAACATTTAAGATCGAAATTAATGGCATTGAGAAGACCGAAATTAATGGGATCATTGAAAATATAAATAGGTGATAAATATTTACAACATTTAAGGAATATTTTCAAGTTGTTTATTATTAATTAATGTTTTTTGTTATGCATTGATGCTTAAGTTACGAAAATTTGTATTTCATTAAAAAGTTTCAATTTTAGGTATTATATTATTTTTTTGAATGTAATTATTTTATTCCAAATCCGAAGCAAATATTTTTCAAACAAAAAAACATAGAGAAATATATTAGTAGTTATTATGATTGAAGATTAAAATATATTTTTTTTAGTTTCTTGACTTTTGGTTTTTTAGGTTTTTTTATTCAATATTTTTTTCATAGAAATAAGTTACTATAAACAAAAAAATCAGTTACTAATAGAAGAAAAAAAAATCAATTGCTAATTAGTTACTAAAAGTATGAAAATATGGTGTGATTCATTAATTAATAGAAGAGAACTTAATGGGATCATTGAGAAGACCGATATTATTTTCATTGAGAAGACCAAAATTAATGGGATTATTGGGAATAAAATTAGGAGAGAAATATTTACAAATATTTAATACCGAAATTAATGGGATTGTTGAAAAGACAAATAGGAGAGCAATATCTCCAACATTTAAGATCAAAATTAATTGGATCATTGAGAAGATAAATAGGTGATAAATATTTACAACATTTAAGGAATATTTTCAAGTTGATTATTATTAATTAATGGTTTTTGTTATGCATTGATGCATAATTTATTTTTTTGAATGTAATTATTTTATTCCAAATCTGAAGCAAATCTTTTTTAAAAAAAAAAACATAGAGAAATATATTAGGTAGTTATTATGATTGAAGATTAAAATATATTTTTTTTAGTTTCTTAACTTTTGGTTTTTTAGGTTTTTTTTATGCAATATTTTTTTCATAGAAATAAGTTACTATAAACAAAAAAAATCAGTTACTAATAGAAGAAAAAAAATCAATTGCTAATTAGTTACTAAAAGTATGAAAATATGGTGCGATTCATTAATTAATAGAAGAGAACTTAATGGGATCATTGAGAAGATCGAAATTAATGGCATTAAGAAGACCAAAATTAATGGGATTATTGGGAAGACAAATAAGAGAGAAATATTTATAAAATTGATCAACCTTCCACCAAAATATTTACTAAGAACTTTGGTGTCAAATTGATCAACCTTAATTGGATTATTGTGATAGGAAGTGCTTAATTGCTTAAAATTTTGAGTACTATTAATTACTAAACCTCAATTTTGATCTTTGAGCCCACTTTTTTCTTAAAATCAGACACAGACCCATCATTTCATTCAATTGAAATATTTGAACTTTGTTGTCAAATTGATCTAACTTTTTTTCCCAAGTGCCCGCGTTATTGTTAGATATCATGTAGCTAAAAGGTTAATACAAAATAATGCAAAACCAAAAAATCTTTCCAGCCCACCATTTTTTTTTCAGACAAAAGAATAAAAGAAAAGAGCAGATGACTCAGCCACATAATGTATTTCAAGATAACTAATCACTTCAATTGCAGTATATCGACATAACTAAAACGCCACCTGGAGTACATATTATCAGAGTATATTACAAAAGAGAAACTAAAACGGCACCTGACAAACGAAGCTCAATGTTTTCATCATTGCGAATTGGAGTTTTATTATTTTCCAGAACGGAGTTCCCAGATCGAGATTTCAGCACAGAGGTTGGAGTCACAAAGCTTTCTGCAATGTCAAGTTAATCAACTTTATAGAGAAAGAAATGTTGGAAATCAAAAATAAAGATGAGTTAAAAATAATGAGTTTATTCTTGTATTGAGTATTGATTACCAGAAACATCGCTATTGAGTATTGATTGAGAAGAGCTCCCATCAAAGTTCTCATCTCTATTTTTCTCTGCACCATCCCCATTTGATAGCTTGGAGATTTCACTGCCATTTTCGATACTAAGAATTCAATCCCACCCTTTTTTTCCCCATCCGATATATTTGGGAAAACAAATATATTTGGGCTTGAAGCCCGCTAACTCAATAAACACTCACATAAACACTCACATAATAAATGCACACTCTCTCATTAGATTTCTTAAGTCAAAATTGGCGGCTAAAATCATATTTTGGTCTCCTAATTGAAAATCATTATGGATTTATAATAATATTGATCATCCTCGATGACATAGCAACATCATAATTCGACATGTTAACAATTAATATGACATATGACATATGTTGATATTAGCCACAACATCATTATGACTAAAACCAAAATTCATGAAATTATAAGAATCAAAACAAAAAAAATTATAGGAGTTGAAATCAAAATTCAATAATTTGTTAGAAAACAATATATTCAAAAGTTTTAATGATAACTAATAAAACTTTTACCAAAGGAAGCACTTACATTCATGACAACAAGCAAAACTCAAATTAAGCACATACATATTTATATAGAAAAATAACGTAAGGCATGATGATTATAAATCTCAAAGTAATATTTAAAATATGTGTGTGTCGTGCATAATGTGAGGCGTTATAAAATGTATATGATTGTTAGTGGCTAATAAAAATTAGGGAGTTACTATCATGCAATCCAAAATTGGATGGTTGCTATGCAACCTTTTCTTAAACTTAATTAAAATTAGGTTTTTGCAATTTAGTCCAACATAAAAAGTAAATTAAAAATTTAATCTTTTGTACCTATAGACAAATTATAACTTTTAATTTTAAAAAAAAAAATTAAAAGTAGTTAAAATTAGTCACTTGTGTAAAAAGGCTTAATGCAAGTGACTAAATTTAAAATTAAAAGTTATAATTTGTCTATAGGTACAAAGGACTAAATTTTTAATTTAGTTTTTATGTTGGACTAAATTGCAAAAAACTAATTTTAACTACTTCAAATAATGATATGGCATAGGTGGCAACTTCTTATTGGTTTAAGAAAAAGTTACATAGTAACCATCCAATTTTAGATTGCATGATAGAAATACCCTAAAAATTATCCATGTCTTATGCATAGTTCCATCGTCCAAGATAACATATCTGCAACAGATGCCTTTGAGTATTGATATTCAACTCTGCGTGGGAGACCAACTCCGGCTGAAGGGGATTGCATCACATGAGTGCGATCTCTGCTTATGTACGGGCACGTGTAATTGCAGGGCTCTCTTTTTTTCGGAATTTTTCATTTTTTTTAAATATTTATATTATATTAGAGTATATCTCTAAATATGAAAAAAACTATTATTAATGATTATTAATATATTTACAAATTAAAAATACTTAAATGCACGATTTTATATAACATTAGAGTTGATCACTCTCTAGCAAGTATACTAGATCGGATAGTAATATAGTTGGTTAAAACCAGATATCGTTCCCACATGGATCAAGAATTATTTAATTTATTTCTACCTAAGAGTAATTAAAAGTAAAATCTATTAAAATTCAGAATTAAATAAATTAATTAAATGAGTATTTTGCTGCTGAAAAATAAATAAAAACAACTAAATTATGGATGAATGGTGGTTAGGAACTAGTTTCATTAATTATTTCATTTATTTATCATAAATCAATGTTTTTCCCTAAATCATGAACGAATTCCTAAATTGCTAACTATTAGATCCCTCTTGTATAATTACCGTTTCTTATTCAATTAGACGATCCTTAATTCTTTAAGAGATTAAACTATTGAATAATCTTAATTAAGAATAGGGAATTAATCATGTTATATAATTACCCAATTGTATCCCTACTTGTTGAATAACTATATTATTTGAAGGCATGACCTATTCTAATTCTTAATCTCTCAATTGAAGAATTAGAGATCCCAAAACAAGACATAAATTAGCTAGATTTATGAATTGGAAATAAAACATAATCAAACACATGATTTAGAAACGGAAAAACATTAATTCATATAAATAAACTACATAATCAAATCCATGTTCCTAACACAAGAGGGTTTAGTTACATATCATAGAGAAGAAGAACAAATAAGAATAGAAGTAATTCATTCTTAAATTACCACTAATCCTTGATCTGAATCTTCAGCCTTCAATGGATTCCTCCTCCGAATGCTCTCCAGAGAATGCAATCTCCCTCAATGATTTCTGATTATGACTCTCTCTAATGATAACTGATTATTGTATCTAATCTCTGCCTAAAACTAATCCTAAAAACATAAATAAGTAGATAAAATCTTAATCTTATCAAAATCCTTCAAAACTGATCAGAAATTGGCCCGATTCGGCTTTCTCATGTCTGACACGCAACTTCGGCCCTGATTTTGACCCCAAATATGGACGAATTTGAGCAAGGCTATTTCAAGAAAAGTTATAGATCTTTTCCTTAGATTTAAAATGATACCAAGATCGCCTCATTTGGATAAGCTTAGCTCAAGTTATGGCCAAAATACCGAACACTGTCATTTTACCGCGGATCTGCGCGCCTGGGCGTGAGGGACCTTATCCGGCTCCGTTTTTCTTCGCTCTTGAGCCATTTTCAAGGTCTTTTCGTCCCCTTTCATGCTCCATATTTATTTTCTTCATTTAAGCTCCGAAAGTACCTGAAAGATACCCAAAACGGCTCAAAACGTTCAAAGGATTCTAAATTACCTAAACTAATTAAAAACTAAACAAAATCTACCTAAAATACTTAAGAAACAAACCAAAACTAAGCAAAAGGGAGTCAAATTAAGCTCTAAAACATCATATGTTAGACCCAAATCACACCCCAAACTTAGCATTTTGCATGTCCCAGACAAAAGTAAAATAAAAATTCATAAACACAAGACTACCTTCTAAATCAAAATGTACAATACTTAATCAAAGACTTCGACTCATCAACACAGCCACATATTTATACAAGCTATTTACATATCAAAACTTGGTTAAAGACACAAAACCAATAAGAACTCAGATCTAGTGAACACTCTCAACCTCTCAGTGTATATCTCTCATGTGTATCAAGGGTTATAACAATTCACTCAAGTTCATACAATAGTAAAGTGTTACCATATGCTTGATCATAGACCCAAATCTCCACTGAAATCATTGAAAACATGCACAAATCAAAATGTCTTAATTTTGGTTGTAATGAGGCCATGGCTAAAAGTGTCAGGTGGGATAAAAGAAAGAATGGATAAAACAAAGGCTAACTCGCAAAAATATTTACAAAAGCAAGTTTCCCTCAAAAACCATGAATGAGCAATAAATACAATAAAGACTCACACTCACATCAGGAACATTTTATTCTTCTTCCCTTTTTCAATTTTTTTCTTCTATTCTCTTCCTTTACATTTATTTTTTTCTTTTTTTTAACTTGGAAGAGAAATAGAACTCATACACTTTTCACCAATTACTTTCACTTTTCTTATTCATTCCTCTCAATTGCTCATTCAAAATTCACAAGGTACTAACAAAGAATATTTCAATAAATGCAGGGTACCAAAGAAAAATCATAATATCTCATACGGCTCAAAATGGGCAACTAAGGGAACATTATCAATACAAAACAGTTGAAGGCCACAAAAACACATCCTAAGTGCCTTAATCATCTTAATGCATGCAATCAATTATCAATCTCAAAATGGTCACCGGTCAAGTTCTAGAACACAAAACTAATAAAGAGAACACACTCATGAAAGAAATATGGGTCTCAAATCAAAATATTTCAAATTATTCACATACCCCATCAAATAGGCTCAAATCTCACTAAGCTAAAGTCAGTTCACTAATCTCAAATTCTGAAAAACTTCGTCAAAATAACCAAATTTCAAAAATATTTACAGCTCAACAAATAAATAACATGAATCAATGAGTCTAATCCTAAACTAAGTATATACACCTATCATCAGAAAAATAATCCCAAGTCTAGAATAATTACAAAACCTCTACCTAAGACACAAACTAACACCAAAAATGGGAGAAAAATTCAAATCTGATTTTTTTTTATTTTGTATCCACTCCCCCAAACTTAAAAGTTGGCTTGTCCTCAAGCAAACTAAACTAAACATACCTAACTAAAAAATAAAAAATTGCATGGAATAAATTTGGAACACTTATTACTTGCATCTGAAAAATAATTATCACTAACAAAAATGAGAAAACATTCCCCCAAACTTAATATGAGTCATGAAAAACAAGTGCCCACAAATAGCATCTCTAATAGGGAAAATATTAACTTATATTCGTTACAAAATATATAGCTTGATGCGAATAACAAATAATCCAAATAAATATCCAAGCAATAAAACTAAAAAAAAATCCTAGAAAGCAATTACATATTTTTGTTGCACAGGTACAAGGACTGATTAATGGGAAAAGGACACAAAATATATCAAAAAAAATACAATCCCCCATTTTCTGGATTTTTTCACCCAGTGCGCGCCCAGGCGTGTAGAGCTGCGCGCCCAGGCGCGCCAGGTTTGTACCTGAAGCGTTTTTTTTAATTTAAATTAAAATGCAGAAAATAAAAAAAAATAACCTACACTAATTTCCTAAAAACTACTATTCACTACTAAATGGAGTTAGGAAACTTACCTTTGTAGCACAACTTTTTCTATTGATGCACATGGAGGAACTCCCCCAAACTTATTTACCTATGTCATATGAACAACTAAAAGTAGTGCTAGAAAGCACCTCATTAGTAGTTACTTATAAGAAATTCCAACTCCTTATTCACTAACTAAAAAAAATAAACAAAACCTACACTACTACATATTTACAAGGAATCCACCAGGATCTCAAATTCTATGGCTCAACTCCCATGTGATATAGAAATAACAAGTTACTCCCATGTCCCATGGGAATGAGCAGGGATGATGATGAAATAAGAAAATTTTAAAAATAAATTCAATCCCACCAGGGTCAAAAGGTATATTCCTTACATCATGCATCATCTTAGAAAATTTGTCTTTCTCCCCATTCATGAAGGTGTTAATTTCATGAACAAGGAAAACAAGATTATTAGGATCTTTATTCATCCCTTTGTACAATAATGACTTATATTGATGTTTTGGAAAAACATCATGCAAACTCAAGGGTTGAACATAATTGAAAAATTTTGAATCATCCATGCATGCAAGAGATTTAACACAATTTTTAAGTTCAGCAATTTCAGCATGCAAGGATGAGTCAAATTTTTCTACTATTATTCTATCCCCATATGTTTTTTTTTTTGTTTCACCTCTTCTTTCTCATGATGCACCTCAATTTCTTTTTCTTCTTCAAAATTTTCAGAGAGGTTAGTACTTAAGTCTTCCTTAAAGGGCCAATCTTGTACCAACTTTTCTATGAAAGATTTCCTATATAATTTTTCAATCTCATTAATAGGGGTATTTGCATCATAAGTAAGAAGGGATGAAGTCAAAACAAAATCAAAAAATTTTAACTCTTTATAAGACATTATTATACATTTCAATGAAGTCCCAAAAATAGATTTCACTCAAAATTATTTCTTAGTGCCAAAACAAATTAAATGAATTCTAGTCCCCGGCAACGACGCCAAAAACTTGATCACTCTCTAGCAAGTATACTAGATCGGATAGTAATATAGTCGGTTAAGACCAGATATCGTTCCCACAGGGACCGATAATTATTTAATTTATTTCTACATAAGAGTAATTAAAAGTAAAATCTATTAAAATTCAGAATTAAATAAATTAATTAAATGAGTATTTTGCTGCTAGAAAATAAATAAAAACAACTAAATTATGGATGAATGGTGGTTAGGAACTAGTTTAATTAATTATTTCATTTATTTATCATAAAATCAATGTTTTTCCCTAAATCATGAACGAATTCCTAAATTGCTAACTATTAGATCTCTCTTGTATAATTACCGTTTCTTATTCAATTAGACAATCCTTAATTCCTTAAAATATTAAACTATTGAATAATCTTAATTAAGAACAGGGAATTAATCATGTTATATAATTACTCAATTGTATCCCTACTTGTTGAATAACTATATTGTTTGAAGGCATGACCTATTCTAATTCCTAATCTCTCAATTGAAGAATTAGAGATCCCAAAACAAGACATAAATTAGCTAGATTTATAAATTGGAAATAAAACACAATCAAACACATGATTTAGAAACGGAAAAACATTAATTCATATAAATAAACTACATAATCAAATCCACATGTTCCTAACACAAGAGGGTTTAGTTACATATCATAGAGAAGAAGAAAAAATAAGAATAGAAGTAATTCATTCCTAAATTACCACTAATCCTTGATCTGAATTTTCAGCCTTCAATGGATTCCTCCTCCGAATGCTCTCCAGAGAATGCAATCTCAATGATTTCTGATTATGACTCTCTCTAATGATAATTGATCCTAATCTTATCAAAATCCTAATCCTAAAAACATAAATAAGTAGATAAAATCCTAATCTTATCAAAATCCTTCAAAACTGATCAGAAATTGGCCCAATTGGGCTTTCTCATGTCTGACACGCAACTTCGGTCCTGATTTTGACCCCAAAGATGGACAAATTTGAGCAAGGCTATTTCAATAACAGTTATAGATCTTTTCCTTAGCTTTAAAATGATACCAAGATCGCCTCATTTGGATAAGCGTAGCTCAAGTTATGGCCAAAATACCGAACACTGTCATTTTACCGCGGGGCACGCACCTGGGCGCGCGGATCTGTGCGCCTGGGCGTGCGGGACCTTATCCAGCTCCGTTTTTCTCCGATCTTGCGCCATTTTCAAGTTCTTTTCGTCTCCTTTCATGCTCCATATTTATTTTCTTCATTTAAGCTCCGAAAGTACCTAAAACATACCCAAAACGGCTCAAAACGTTTAAAGGATTCTAAATTACCTAAACTAATTAAAAACTAAACACAATCTACCTAAAATACTTAAGAAACAAACCAAAACTAAGCAAAAGGGAGTCAAATTAAGCTCTAAAACATCTTATGTTTGACCCAAATCAAGAGTCCAATAGCTTATAAAAAAATTAGGGTCCAATCTCATAAACTCTTGGTTTTGGGCTGAAAGTAAGAAAAAGAAATTTTAGGCAAGTTTTTCCTTATTTTTTTTTCTCACTTTCTTTCACTCTTTGTCAAGATGTGTCACTTTCCTGTCCCTTTCACCAAACCAAATTCTGCGGACTGTAATTCATCTCCACCCCCAACAAAAACAGTCACTTCACAATGTCATTCCCCCAATTCTTAGTCCTCACGATCTCATTGTCGTCGTCGACTGCTATATTACATATAGTTTGCCAAATGTAAAAATCACATATCGAATTATGTTGACTCTTTTTGTCATTGTGCATTTGCAGATAAAAACTTCTCCAAATTAAAGTCGTTGCAAGTCCTATTTGTGTCTTACAATATCACAACAAAGACAAGATGAATTCACGTTGAAAGCCGTTGAGAATGAAATTTTGGAAAAAATTGAATACAAGAATTTATTTGATGATTTTGCTTCAAAGAAAACTAAAAAAAATAATTTTTTTTTGTGAAATCTCATGTTAAATTATAGAAAAGAAACGATTTAAAAAGAGTAGGCTTAATTATGTCGCAAGTCCCTGAAGTTTGGGGTACTTTTGCCAGATACCCTTATTCATTTTTTTCAATGTTTGACTCCCCGAAGTTACTTCTGGGTTTGTCATATACCCCTACTACCAATTCTGGTCAATTTTGCTGACATGTAACATCGGAATCCTGATCAGACGCAGGAAGTTAAGCACCTGGTGCCCCGTGGACGAAGATCATTTTTTCCAAAACTTTAAAAAACTAAAATACTTAATATTTTTATATTTTTAGTTAAATAAAAAAAGAAATAAAATAATTGAAGAGAGAGGTCGTCTTCGCCAGTGTGACATCACGCGACACCACATGACCAACCTTGTAACATCCCCAAATTCGCCTAGTGGTTATGTGCTTTAGTTAGTAGGATTTGATAAGGGTTTAGAATGTGTTCAGGATATAGGATTTAGCTAAGTGTAGAATGGTGGGAGTTAAGAATGGTTTGGACTGTGATTAGGAGGTAGATTTTAGGGTAGAGTAAGTTAGAGTGGGTTAGACTTGGCTTAGAAATCATTAAAATGCATTAGAAAAGAAAAACATCAGTTGTTAATCGATTAACAGAGGCATTAATCGATTAACCATTTACCCCTTTTCAGGCATTAATCGATTAAGGGTAGGATTAATTGATTAAGAGAATGTGCAGTTTCAGGCATTAATCGATTAACCAAAGTGGTTAATCGATTAACCCCTGTTATATCAGTCTAATAACACGAGTTTTGGGCCAAAAATTCAAAAGTTCCTTCTATTTCTCTCTCGAGCTCCTCTCTTCTCTCACACCCCAATCCTTCTCAATCACCAAATCAACATCAAATAACACCAAATCATCAACCTATATCAACTCCCTATCATTTCTCTATCAATTTCCACCCTTTAAATCTCATTTTCTTCTCTATTTCTCAAAACCCCCAAATCAAACCCCAAATCCTAACTTTCCCAATCCATCTCATAAGGTCTTCTAGTCATTCAAGGGAGCTTGGAAAGTGTTGAAGATCAAGAAATTAGGAGGCTAGGAAGCTTGGATTAGAGTTGGTGTTGGTGCTCCCTCAACTTCTCATTTTCTCCTCTTCTCTTCAAGAGGTGAGGGGGAGTACTTTGGTTTAAATTAGGGAAAGGGTTTAATGATAATAATAGGGACATAATTAAGTGTATATATGTGTTTTGTTAAGTTTAGAGCTAAGTGGCTATATGTTATTATGTGGTACATTGAATGTTTGTTTTCTTTTATGTCTATGTTGGTTGATGTTAAATTATATGATAGGAACCTAGGGTTTATATAAGTTAATGAATGATTATAAGTGAATGATATAGTTAAAGAATAAATTCTATGTTAAGTGTTATGGAATTAAATGAATGAATGATAAATTGTTATAATGATGATAATATTGCTAAATAGGACTTAAGTGTTGAATAGTAATTAATGTGAATGATTTAATGTTATTGGTTAAGTAAGGATAATGTATATATAAATAGATATTATTGTATTGTTATGGCCAAAACTCTAAGTTAGAGAACCCAACCAATTTGGTATAATTATAAAGAGGATTGAGTTTCCAATAACCATAAAATGAACTAGAAGCAAGGTGGACCTTAGGAAAATTGGGAAAAATAATCGATTTCCATGTTCTATGAACTGAAGAACCCTCCTACGGGGAGAATGTGAAGATTCATAGAACTAGTGGGCGTGAGTAGATAGTGATTTGATTGTGCTTATGAAACAATAAAGAGAATTACTATAGGGGACTTTGATCACCCCAGCAGAAACTAGTATGAGGAACCCTCCTTCGGGGAGAATGTGAAGTACTAGTTGAATTGGTGATTGATCCTGTTCACACTATAGTAATTCTATCGGTCACTTCCCTACTTCGTGGCTACGGAGGGTGGTTCCTCCCCTGTATGATGGACGCGATACGTGAAATACAGCGGGACCTACATTGCAGGAGGAACCCTCCTACGGGGAAAATGTGAAGTGCAATGTAGGTAAAGGTAGAGGGACATTTACTCTAGTCTATCTTTCTCAAAGTGTGGAGGGGATGTGAGGCAAAAGTTATAAAGTGTACATTGTACGAAAAACCCTCCTTCGGGGAGAATGTGAAGTACAATGTAGGTAAAGTGTTATTATTAAGGAAATGGAGAAAAGTGCATGCATTGATATATATATATATATATATATAGGTTTAATTCACTGAATCCAATGAAAGTGTTAAAGTGTATAAAGTAAAATGAAAAGTGTAACATTAGATTCAGGGATTAAATCACAAAAGTGTAAAGTTGCGTTGCATGATCATATGTTTGAGCATAATAGCCTTACAAAGTATATGTATGGTATAATGGAATAAATTCAATGAAAGTGTGGAATTGATGTTATGTGTATGGGTACATTTAGTTATGCTTTATTATTGTCATTTTAAGTGTTTTCCTTAATTTATATTTGTAACACCCTCACTTTTAATTAGTTAAAATTAGATTTTATTAAAATTCGTACTTGAAAAATTTCGACGAGAATCCGGCAGAGTTTCCTCTGTTTATCGGACCTCACAAAAATTTGCAAATTTTAAACCTGCCAGTCCAGAATATTACAAAACCTAATATTATATTTAACTTCGGCTACCTCGCACTAATCCCCTTTTCAAAAATAACATAAGTTTCTGGGCTTCTAAAAAAATTAAACCATAATAATTATACCAAATTAATTTAGGTTCTCTCGTGACTAAATTACACTCCACGGTGTGGAGTGTACTCCTATTCGGCCATGATTTGTGTAAGCTCCACTTCTGTACCTGTAAAAAATATTGCAAGAAGGGTATCATTACACAGAACTTAGGAAATAATTTCTAAGAAGTCATAATAATAAACTAAGCCTAACATTTATATTTACATCGTAATAATCATCATCATTTTCAAGTATTTCACAACACAGACATGCATCATTCACAATCACAATATGTGGCATTTCCTTCAAAATTATTTTCTTAACTTTCTTTTTCAGCTTTCTTAGTTTTTCTCATCTTTCCTCTTTCCTTTCTTCTTTTCTTTTCCTTCTTGTCTTTTCTTATAATGTATCATTAGGTATTTTTGCATGCACCTGTTAGGATGGTGTCTTCACCAATAGGATTTCTTACCTTCACCCAGGATTTTCTTACCGCATAGACCATTAGCTCGTTAGGGCCTTTTCTTTATTCTTTTCTTTCGTGCTTTCTTACACGTCTCATTATTTATTTTATCGATTTACCAAGCAGCTATTGATCTCGCGCGAGTTCCAAACACCTAACGAGACTTTGGATCTATGGGATTTACTTACCTGAGTGAGGACTTCACCTATTGGGAATTCGAGTCTATTCCTTAAAATAGACTCTGTCCTAAACCTAATGGGTACGGATACTCGACACGCGATCAATAGCTGCTGCCTTTTGTTTAATTCATTTATTCCAATGACAATCCAGTCCAGTTTAATTCAAACATATTTGATTCACACTAACATGCAACAATAAAATTTTTACACCTAATTAAATACCAACCGGATACCATCCAATAATCAATAAAAATTATCAAAACAATTAATCAATTCATAACCAATTTTAAGTTCACAAAAAATTAACCAAATAATCAATTAACCAATAATCAATAAAAATAATCAATTCATCAAAACATAAGCGTGTTCATTTCTTTAATTTAATAACAGACTTATTATCAACATTAACTACCCTATTGTTTATTATTCTAATTTATCTTTTCTACTCCTAGCCACCACTATAAACAACCTAGAAATCATGCCCTAAATTAAGGTAATACAACCCTTTTACCTCGGAGTCCTGACAAAAGGAACAATATCACGTTCACGTCCGAGCTTTATTCGAGGGTCAGGGTCAACAATAATATGTGTTGAATCTAAATAGGGACACACGTTAAACTAATTATAACATTAAAAGTTTATATATATATATATATAAATATATCAACTAAATTCATTTTTGTCAAAATAATAAATATATATCATTATACAATAAAAATATATAACTTTTTCCAAAACATCTCTTTATTTGAAAATATAGAGATAATAAAAATATTGATGAATCGTCGAATAAATTATATGGATGGGTAGAAGGAGTTAAGAAGGTTATTTACCTAAAAAGGATTTGAGATTGAACTGTTGGATCTTAAATAATCTGATTGAGAAGTTAAGAAAAACTAAAGTCGTTCCCCTTCTCTCGCGAGACCCCCTCTCTCTCTCTCTCTGTGATACTCACCTTTTCCTCTTTCTTTACTTTGGCTTTCTATTTCTCTCATTCTAGTTCCTTCTTTCTGTTTCTTTTCTTTTTTATGGCCACAGCCTCTTCATTTCTTTTTTTTTTTTATTCTTTTCTTACGGGACTAGGGTGGGGCACTTGGGAATTGGGATATACATATATACCTACTAGTTTTAAGCCCGTGCATTGCACGGATGCTCGTTTGCTTGTCTACATATTGTCATTAGCTATTTATCATTGAAAAACTAATGTAGTTAATAATTGTAAATCATTTTGTCTTTTCGAATTGAATTAATATCAACTCATTTTTAAACACAAGACTATTTGATGAAATTCAAATGATCAAGTTGGTGAAAACATACTAACAATATATAATGTATCGTTTTTTTATTGTCTTATATTATGGTGTCAATCTTCTACATTTATTATTCTATTTTAATTTGAGAAATACTATTCAAATATTTAAGAAAATACACATATATATAAAAATATATAAAACATGATATAACACTATAAATTAATCATTTAACCATTCATCCTTGATTATAGTGTGTGTATATATGTGTGTGTATATATATTATGATCATTGAATCCTTTTTTAGATGACACGTGATATATAGATAGATTTAATGAATATAAGTATGGAATATATTAATCGTGTCAAGTTTTTTCATCATTTAAAAAAAAAAGTGTTATTCATCATCCAAACCACATATGTCTGTCATCTATTTTTAAACCATTGCCATGCATAAATATTTTTTTTTCTTTCAATAAGGGTACGTGTATTTAAATTAAATTTAATTAAGTGAAGTAAATAAAAATATATATCCAATATTAATTTTGTATAATCAATATTATTTTGAGAACATATAATATTGGTTATTTTTATATTTCAAGCATTCATACTAAATCAAATTTGTATGGCCAAACAACATGATTAGCTTGATATAGAAAAATATGATTATTTTACTTTTAGAAATTGTCATGATGTAAATATTTTGTTCAACTTTTTTTATTTGTCATAAGCATACCTAAATTTTGAAACTATATAGAAATAGAGTAATGAAATTAATTTTCATTAGATTATATGAGGGGTAGACTACGACTTGATAAACTAAATGTTGAAAATAAATACATCAATAAGAATTAAAGAATAAAATAACAATGAAAAGGATAAAAGATAAAAGATAAAAACAACCAAACAAATATGAAGAGATATTAGGAAGAAGAAGATAACAGTCCAACAATTACCAATTCCAGAGATAACCACAATCCAAAAAAAGAAAGCCTAGTGAAACAAAGAAAGCCAAACAAAGGAAAGAATAGAAAGAGGATGATCAGAATCAGAAATTTCAGATATAATAGGCAGAGGAGAAAAAGATGATGATCCCCAACTAACCGAAATTGCAAGTCAAATAATTTCCTTATAATAATTTTCACAACTAATTGTTCTCTCAAAATTAACTTGTACAACAATTGTTGATGCAGTTTTATTGAAGAGAAAATTCTAACTTTCAATGAGAGTGCAATATTGGAATGAAAGTGAATGAGAAACTTCCAATGGGACTGGTTTGTATAATATAAAGTAATATATTTCAAGTTCAGTTTCACATAATAATAAATAAATAAAAGGAATAAAATATCGATATATAATATAGGTAAAGATATGTTTAATCCTAAAGAGCAATAATAAATGTGGCCTAACAATGAACAACTATATATAATGATAGAAGAGGGATGAAGAAGGTGATAACCTTAATGAGAATAACAATGGAAGTAACAACAAATTCGCAAATTTGAATGATGGTCAGAGTAGACCCAAGTAGAAAGATTTCTTCGGCCCCTTTTAGATTCAGAGAGGATAATAGATTAGGGAGAAAGTACAAACAGATAAATGAATAGAGAATGAGAAAAATGCATTGTTAATGCAGTTACAAAGTGCAAGCATCTTGTAATTTTCTTTTCAAAATTAAAATTTAAAAAAAAAGGATGGACATGTGGATGCCCTCCTTGAGTTGGAAATGCCAACTTTTAATGAGAGAGCCGCATTTTGAAATGGGTGAATGAGAGAGCTCCATTGGACACCTTTTTATATTAAAAGGAAGGATTATTTAGGTGGGGCAGTGAGGTACTGGCTAGTTTTATTTTTTTTATTTTTAATAATAAATTTTCGTTTGTAGATAACTATGTGTAGGTATTTAGTATTATAGCTAAAAGTTTGACAATCTCAAAATAAAATACATTTAGATAGAATAATATTGTATTTTTATTTACCCAAACCAGATTAAAAATAATAAAGTTATCAATCTACTTTAAAAAGAGACAATTTAATTAACCGATCTTTAAACATATCTATTGTGTAAGAAAAAGTGTAAAAATTCAAATATAAATATGGTTTCTCAATCCTCATATTAAACTTAATAAAATATAATATTAAGAATTTTGAAATAATAAGTCATTAAATATAACTTATACTAGTAAAATATTAAAACTAGTCTGAGAGCTAAAAATAAAACAGTCTCAAAATACTATGAAAATTTATAGAAATGTTCAAAATATTAAATTAAACATATCTTTCTACAAAAACTATTTATAAAAAAAATGCCTCTAAGGCTTGCCGGTTGACCTCCCTGTCAATATATTAATTACACTAAATAAAAGTAATCTTTTATTTTTGAAAAACATATGATAGCAAATTTATACTTATTTTGACTAGAAAACATATTTAAATTATAATGATGAAATCAAAACTTTATTACGACACTCAAATATTGAAAACATCATATTAAATAATTTAATTATTTTGCTAAAGATATTAGAAATAGCGGGATGTTACAATTCTCCCCCACTTATTGGAATTCCGTCCCTGAAATTCCATTCAATTCCTTCAATGGAGAACCATCCCAAACGCAAGGTTTTTTGGCTACGACACTCACTTATTTTTGGTTGCACTCCCCCACTTGGAATTGACATACCACTTTGCATTAGTACGCCACTAAGTTCTTGCATTCAATGAAGAGTACGAGTAATGGTCTATCTTGGTTAGTCTCGACGTGCAGACTTGTTGAGGGTTTTCTAAGGTTTAGTCTTCCCACAGCTAAACATTTCAAGAGTCTATTTAATAAGACTCCTATTGGATCTTGGATTCTTCAAAATCATGTTAAACTTCCCAAGGAAGTTGGAAATGGTTTCTAGGATCAACTGGTTTCACTTAGAAATTCTACATCAAAGGTTTGAGGAGGGTACTACTACGCCCTAAACGACAATACCCTCAGGGGTTGATTATACTATAACCCAAAAATACAACTTATTTACTATTCCTAGGCCCTAATCAAACATATACATCAATCAAACAGACATAAAACACAAAGGCATCATTCAAAATTCAAACATGCACAACAACAATTCACTACATCATATATTTCAACATAAACATTGTTCAATCCCTACTTCCTCCTAAAATAGTCATTGTCTACCTTGCCTAACTTAGGGTTAAATCTTACCTCTACACACACATTCATAACAATCATCACATATTTGAAAATTGGTTTAGAAGGGGTTCGGGGAATAGGATTTTCATGATTTGCAACAAAATGCATTTTCATCAATTCAATTCCCTAATGTTATGAAAATTTGCAAGTAGAGTCCCTTCCTATAAAAGATCATCGTGGTAAATTTTCAAGTCAATCGGAGTTTGTTAGGTTCAGCCTTTAACCCTACAACCACTTTGTCAAAGCATTGTAATTGTCGGGCTAAACCTAAATCAGATTTATTTAAAAATAGTAAGCAAACTCCAAATGACCTCAAAATTTAAAGGGACATCACCTATACTTAACCAAAGGTTGGGTAAAATTGTCAAACCAATCGGAGCACTTTAGATTCGATTTATTTAAAACACTAACTTGCTCCAATTAGCTTGAAATTTTACATGAAACATTGATTCAACCTTAGGATATTTACGTAAAAATTTTCAAGTCAATTGAGTACCCCAAGCCCGAAAACTCAGTTTTCCATTTTATGTAAAAACCCTGATTTCCCCGACAACCACCTAACCACAACCACATACACCCATCAAAATCTTTGGTATAAACAATCACTATGTATGGGGGTTAAAATTCAATAAATAAAGTCCCATACAAGAAAAGCATTTAGAAAAAACATTTCTGCCTTTATAAAAATCAAAGTCTTTATAAATTAGGTTCCTCTCTTGATGAGGAAACATTAGTTTTCATGTAGAAGTTCTATAAAATTTTCTGTTGTGCACGTCACCATACAGAACTACCATCATCTAACTTCATAAGAACCTAGGTGAAGGAATGTAAAATCACTCAAAATTGGTAAACTCAGAGAAAAAGGGAATATGCCTATGGCTAGAAAATTGAGTTTGGTACATCTTCAAAAGTTGAAACAGTTACATTCCCTTTGACTTCGAGTTTGAAAATTGAGTTTCATTCCAATTTGAGCAGTGTTGCATATGAAAGGTTCCTATTTAATCGACGTGTGACTTACTTAAAAGCAATGAACTAATTCACCGTTCGATTACTTAGGAATCCTTGGTTTTCCTTACTACCTTTTGAAAAATTTTGTCGTGCGACTTAACAATCAATTTAGAATGATTCAGATTCAATGCAACACTTTGAAATTCACTTTAAATACTCACATTGTCAAACAAGCAGTCATAATAATATTCAATCACAAGCATCAAATAGGATTCATTTTCACATATTAGCATGCATCAAACACATTTAATATCAAACATACACAATTATGCACAGCAACTTGGAGTAAACGCCTTTCACCCATGTATGCCATGACAACTCCATTACGTATCCTCTCAGGGACTAAGGCCATACAAAAGGATCGTCCTCCACAGCCAAGATATACCCCTGGAGATCGATAGGATTATCATAGTTATTGCAGAATTATCCTGGGCAAAGTCTGCAGAACCACCCCATCACAGGACCATTTTACCCATGCATAACCCCCATGGTTAGTTGACGTATCATAGTTATTGACCTAATCTCTGCGTATTCTCATTCCGGTTTATCAAAACCGTATGCATCTTTTCCCACAAACCTATCTTAACAGCCTCGGCTCCATGCATGAAATATTTGTCATTTGGCTAATATATAATTTCTTTATCATACATTTGTCCAAGATATTGTTAAATTGATATTTTAAGCAATTTTGGGCTCAATTAATCGATTAAATAGCTAAAACTGTTTTCTGATCATTTTAAACACGATTTAATCGAAAGGCTAAATTACTCATTTGGTCCCTTAACTTATTTTTCAATTTCAAATTGGTCCCTTACGTTTTTTTGGTTTCATATTGGTCCTTTATGTTTCTTTTCATTGTCAATTTAGTCCCAGAATCACTATTCATCCTATGTGGACCAATACGTTATGAACACGTGTCACTTTCTCTCTCCACGTGGACCAATATGATATTGACACGTAGGATGAACAATGATTCTGGGACCAAATTGACAGCAAAAAGAAACATGAGGGACCAATATGAAACCAAAAAAAGGTAAGGGACCAATTTGAAATTAAAAAATAAGGTAAGGGACCAAATGAGTAATTTAGCCTAATCGATTAAAGGAACCTATTAATTGATTAAATTATGCAGAACTGTACACCAGAATTTGCTTTTCAACACCAATCCAACAATCAATCAATCTCATGCATATATGGCTATAAACAAAGATTAAATACACTCAAATAAACATGTTCCATCATTTATTTAACATCAATTCATTAATGAAACACCAAGTCCAACAATTATGCATAAAAACATATACTCCCTCTGTTCCTATTTATTTTTCATATTTCAAACAAAACCCTTTAAGAAATCCAATCATTCCTCAGATTTCCAATACATTAATTATGTTTTTTCCAACTATACCCTTTCTCTCTCTATAATCATTAATTTTTCTCCACTACTTACGTAAATCAAGACATATTAAATAGGCTTAATTATGTCACAAGTCCCTGAAGTTTGGGGTACTTTTGCCAGATACCCTTATTCTTTTTTTTCAATGTCTGACGCCCCGAAGTTACTTATAGGTTTGTCATATACCCCTACTACCAATCCTGATTAAATTTTTTGACTTGTAACATCGGAATCCTGATCAGACGCAGAAGGTTAAGCACCTGGTGCCCCGTGGGCCAAGATCCTTTTTTCCAAAACTTTAGAAAACTAAAAAACTTAATATTTTTATATTTTTAGTTAAATAAAAAAAGAAATAAAAGAATTGAAGAGAGAGGTCGTCTTCGCCAGTGTGACATCACGCGGCACCACATGACTAACCTCTTGCGTCTGATTAGGATTCTGATGTTACATGTAATCAAAATTGGTCAGAATTGGTAGTAGGGGTATATGACAAACCTAGAAGTAACTTCGGGGAGTCAGACATTGAAAAAAAAAGTATAAGGGTATCTGGCAAAAGTACCCCAAACTTCAGGGACTTGTGACATAATTAAGCCTATTAAATATGAGCAAACATGGAAATAGGATGTAGTTCCTCTTTTGTTATAGTGATGACTGGGGGTAGAGGAATAAGTAGAGTATAAAACCTTAGGGTAGTTGATGACAATAGGATTTGGAGTAAGTAAATAAAGAAAAGAAGCTTGTTTGCATATTTGTAGAAATATATAATTATGATAGATATGAAATATGGAACCCTAGGGATGTTTGTGAAGTAGATAAAGAAAAGGAAAAACATTAGATAGATAATTATAGATGATAAAGGGTAATGGTTGATGAGAATAAATTGATAGGGATAAGAATAAAGAGTAAAATAATTAAATAATAAATGTGTTAGGACCTATAATGGAAATGGAATGGAAATTAGGTAGCTAATAAATTAATTAAGAGTGATAATAATGTGCGAATCTAGGATTTGTAATGTGTGTAAACATAGGACTTTAATAGGTGTGAATATATGACTTAGAGATGTTGAATAGGTAATATTTGAATGGGGATGTTTGTGTATAATTGTATTGTGTATGCATGTATGAATATGATATGTGTAGGAATATGTTATGTGTGTGAATGTGTATATATAAGATAATGACCCTCCCTAAGAGGAGCGAGATAATGACCCTCCATAATGGAGCGAGAATATGTGTGAATATGGGTGAATATAGGATTGTGTTAGGTGCGAATATATGATTGTGTTATGTGTGAATATATGGTTATGATGTGTGTAGATACAGGATTAAGATGTGTGTGAATGAATATAATAATGACCCTCCCTAAGTGGAGCGAGATAGTGACCCTCCATAAAGGAGCGTGTATAATGACTCTCCATAACGGAGCGAGAAATAAATAGATGAATGACCCTCCAATTAGGAGTGTGCAATAATTGTAAATAGGACCCGTCTTTATGGCGTGAGTAAGTGAATAATGATAGGACCCGCCCTTAGTGTGTGCGTAAATTGAGAATAATAGGACCCGCCAAGAGGTGAGTGAAGGATAAGATAGAATGAAAAGGGGTAGAAAGGCTTAAGGAAGTTAAGATAGTAAAAGATAAGGAAGATTAAAAATGAATAAAAAGGAATACGAAACGTCATACTAATTGTGCAATAAGTCATAGTGTAGTACCTTGGTTTATTGCTACACTTTTGTAGAAACTATTATTCTAAGTTCTGTGTAATGCCACCCTTCTTGCTATTTTTATTATAGGTACAGAGGGAGCTTACATGAGTCATGGCCAAACAGGAGTACACTCCACATCCTGGAGTGTAATTAGTTAGCCGGGGGACCATGTATTGGTCATGGATTTTGTTTTGGAATCTTATGTATGTGCATTATTTTTGGGAAAATCAAACCATTCCAATAACTTGTAAAAATTTTGAAAAAGGATGTAATTAATACCTTTTGATATTTTTTTGGCCTTGCTGGCTTACTGATAATTTTGTAAAAGTGATCACACGGATTTTTCCGGGAAAACTAATATTTTGGGAATGTCCCTAAAACAAAGTAAACTCTGTCCAATTTCGCGGAGATTTTCATAAGTAACTAAGAGTTTTATAGGAAATTTTTCCATTTACCAAAGCTAATCAAGGCAATTAGTGTAGTATTTAAGATAGGGTGTTATAGTTTGGTAGCAAAGCAGTTTTTCCTCGACCGTGGAGTGTGGACTCACAACTCCTTTGGCTTACTCACCAAGCGAGTAACCGATGTATATAGTCAAGCGTCTAAGTATTTAGATTTGGGTTAGAGAACCCATTAAGATGATGAATTAATATATGCATGTGTGATGTTATGTGCTTATGTATGTTTTTTTACTATTATGAATGAATTGGTGATAGTAATTGTTAGTATATCCCCAAGTAGGCTAGAATTACAATAAGATTAAGTAAAAGATTGATAGGAAAGTTTTGTAGAATAATAATAGAATAAGATGAATAGAACGTATAGGTAGTTAATAACTAGAGTGTGAATATGAATGAGTAGCACCCGCTTTGATATTTGTGAATATATGTGTATGTGAAGTGTTGCTATGCATATTTGAATGATGACTATGTGATATATGAATGTTTGAATGATGAATGTGCTTGATGAATAAATAAAGAACGGTATAACTTAAGAAACACACAGATTCAACCCATCCTCTTAGGAGAAAATCATCAAAGGGTCTTAGGAATAGTTAAGGAGTTGTAGGACTCTAAGTAGAATATAACCAAACTCCGTGATAATGTTGTTGCTTAATAGAATGTAAGGTTAGAACTGACGGCTCTGATCTTACATTTGTTAAGTGATGATGCTATCAGCAGACCGCCGATGATGTGCTGATGATAGACGTGAGATTGAGGTTGGTCACCTCGATCTTTGCATCTGTTAGCAGATGATATCATGGCAACAGTCTTAATGAAATTGAGAAAATCGAGATAGGAATCTTCCAAGGAAATAGATCCGATAGAAGAGAAGAAGCCAACCGCGAGAGAAACAAGTCTTAACAACTATGTGCGATATTTACCCTAAGACCAGCCAATTTGAACCGTAGTGTACTCTCCATTGAGTACAAGAACTTAAAGGCGTACAAATGCGAAGGGGTATGTCAATGCCAAGTGGGGGAGGACTTAGTGATTAAGCTTAGATCCTGTCCGGGTGACAGCTAAGCGAAATGTAGGCAAGCGGAAAGGACAGAAGTAAAAACTATAACCACAAGCCTTGTTAATGGGATGGTTCTCCATGTAAGGGATTGGACGGAATTTCGGGGACGAAATTCCAGTAAGTGGAGGAGAATTGTAACATCCCGATTTCTGATTCCAGGCTTAATCAGAATAAGTTTAAGTTAGGACCAATGAAGGAATCATTATACATTAGAGTAAGAAACCACCAAAATATGAAAATTAAATGATGTAATCGATTAGGAGTGTGCAATAATTGTAAATAGGACCCTCCCAAAGTTGAGCGAGATAATGACCCGCCATAAAGGAGCGTGTATAATGACCCTCCATAACGGAGAGAGAAATAAATAGATGAATAACCCTCCAATTAGGAGTGTGCAATAATTGTAAATAGGACCCGTCTTTGTGGCATGAGTAAATGAATAATGATAGGAACCGTCCTTATGGTGTGCATAAATTGAGAATAATAGGACCCGCCACGAGGTGAGTGAAGGATAAGATAGAATGAAAAGGGGTAGAAAGGCTTAAGGAAGTTAAGATAGTGAAAGATAAGGAAGATTAAAAATAAATAAAAAGGAATAGGAAACGTCATACTAATTGGGCAATAAGTCATAGTGTAGTACCTTGGTTTATTGCTATGCTTTTGTAGAAACTATTATTCTAAGTTCTGTGTAATGCTACCCTTCTTGCTATTTTTATTACAGGTACAGAGGGAGCTTACACGAGTCATGGCCGAGCAGGAGTACACTCCACATCGTGGAGTGTAATTAGTTAGTCGGGGGACCATGTATTGGTCATGGGTTTTGTTCTGGAATCTTATGTATGTGCATTATTTTTGGGAAAATCAAACCATTCCAATAACTTGTAAATATTTTGAAAAAAGATGTAATTAATACCTTTTGATATTTTTTGGCCCTGTTGGCTTACTGATGATTTTGTAAAAATGATCACACGGATTTTTCAGGGAAAACTAATATTTTGGGAATGTCCCTAAAACAAAGTAAACTCTGTCCAATTTCGCAGAGATTTTCATAAGTAACTAAGAGTTTTAAAGAAAATTTTTCCAATTACCAAAGCTAATCAGGGTAATTAGTGTAGTATTTAAGATAGGGTGTTACACCTCCTCTTTGAAATCCTGTGATGTCTAGCAATTCAGTTTGATTCAAATCAGAGAGACCTACCATGTACAAATGAGATTTGGCTGCACTAGCTTCAAGACCAGATCCAGAAGAAAAGCTACAGAAAGCATCAATTATAATTTTCACACTTGCAGGATAACCTTTGCAGAAGATCATAAAATCATCTGCAAATGCTATATTAATAAGCTTCAAATCCTTGCATAATGGATGATACCTAAAATTCCTTTGCTTTGCTGCAGCAAGAAGAGTTCTGGAAAGAAATTCCATAACTAAAACAAAAATCAATGGAGAAACTTGGTCCCCTTGCATGAGACCTCTTGAAGCCAAGAATTTCTCAGTGGTCACACAAGTCATAAGCCAATTCTTGAATTTATCAGGAAACCTGTAGGCTGAGAGCATGTCCTTTATGAACCTCAATTACAAGGTGTCATAAGCCTTATGAATATCAATTTTCACGAGGCACCTTGGAGAAATATTCCTTCTGCCATAAATGTAACATCCTAAATTTTTAATTCCCAATGAAATGAGAATAATAAACAGCTTAATAAAATGAAAATTATTTAAAGGAGGACTTAAGGTGATGGATTAGGATTTCTTCGAGTGCCATAAAGGAGTTAAGAAGCGTTGGCATCGAATAGGAAATTTAAAGAAGACCAAACGAGGGTTAAAAAAGGTGTTTTCGGTGTTATAAACACCCTATATTAGGAAAATTCAAAATAAAAGATTTACAAATCTAAGCACAAATTCCACCATTGGATATGAATATAAAGATTTTAGGAAGCTTGCTTTCAAATTTGAGCAAGATCCGACGGTTAACGAAGAAGTTATGTCGATTTGAAAGCAAGAAGAAAATAAAAGGAAAGTAGAAAATAAATAAAAGGGGAACTGGGCAAAAGACTCGAGTCTTTTGTGAAAGACTCAAGTATTTCGATCAGATCAGGAAAAAATAAAAAGCGTTTGGAGCAACGAAGTTGCTCCATTTCTTCATTAACGGGAACTGGGTAAAAGACTCGAGTCTTTTGGAAAAGACTCGAGTATTTCGTGCAGAACCAGAAAAATAAAACGTGATCAACACTCCCCATTTCAGCCACCACTCGATTTTCCTCCCTTCTTCCTCCATGAAACTTCATTCTATGACCTAAAAGCCCTAAAATCTCAATCTTTGTGGCCAACCATCATCATCCCTCAAGCTCCCAAGTGTTGATCATCATCAAGCTCAATCTCTCTTGTCTCTCTCTCCTCATCTTCAACAAGAGCAAGGTGAGTTGACCAATCTTTTCCTTTCCTTTCCTTCAAGCACATGAACACCATCATCTCTAATGTTTGTCATCTTCTTTCTTTTTTTTATTCCTTGAAGAGGGTAAGGACTCTCTTTCTCTATCTCTAGGCTTTCCCTCTCTTTCAAGTGGACTTCCCAACTCTATCTCTCCCTCTTGGTGCTTGAAGCCGCTCCCTCCTTCGTTATCACTCACGGCTCTCTCGGTCCTAATTCTAAAGCTTGTTAAAGCAATGGTTTGGTATGTTCTCTCTCCACACTTGGTTGAGGTAAGATGGGGTGTTACCTTAGCTTATAGAATGCATATCTAGGTAGTGTATAGTGATGATTAAGATTGCGTGATTTTGTGTGTTAATGAACCTTAGGGTAATCGGTAATAATAAAGAATAATGATTTAGAAAAAAGAATAGAAAGTCCTCCCTTGATAATTTATGGTTTAAATGCATGATGTGGTTAGTGGTATTTGATATTTTATATTTTCTTGGAAATATGTATATGTGGTTGAATGTCTTAATTGTTGTTATTTGATTATGTTAAGTGTGAAGGACCAAAATGAAAAGGAAATCTTAATTGTCGTTAATTGAGTATGTCATATGTGAAAGACTAGAATGATAAGGAAACAAAATAATAATGCGCTAAATGGTAGAGAAGAATTACAATTGAATAAATTGAAATAAACCGAAGAACGAGAAATTTGATAAAAGATTGAATGAAAGAGATGAATAAAGATTGAATAACAAGAATAAAGAAAAGAAAGAGAACGTGATAAAGACTAAAGGAATTGGGTATGCGAATGCCAGGCCAAGTAAGTACGCCCCGTTTGGGTGCATTGGTTACGTAAGCCGCACGATTTAATGGCATGTGCAGCGGTAAGACGCCCTCATTTTGGTGCGCAGTGGTGGGTTCGCGAAACCTTAGAAAGAGAATTGAGCATGTTGCGTGAATGCCAGGTCAAGTAAGTACGCCCCGTTTGGGTGCATTGGTTGCGTAAGCCACACGATTTAATGGCGTGCGCAGCAGTAATACGCCCTCGTTTTGGTGCGCAGTGGTGGGTTCACAAGACATTAGAAAAATGAGTAGGAACGTAGCGCGAATGCCAGGCCAAGAAAGTACGCCCCGTTTGGGTGCATTGGTTGCATAAGCCGCATGATTTAATGGCGTGCACCGTGGTAAGACGCCCTCGTTTTGGTGCACAGTGGTGGGTTCGCAATGCCGTTAGAAAGAAAAGAGTAAGAAAGAAAAGAAAGAAAAGAAAGAAGTGAAAGAAAAGAATCGATAAAGGAAAAATAAAGAAGTATGTATGAACACGAAAATAAGTGTGACATGCATTATGAAAAGTAAACTAAGAATGAAAAGTAAAGTGAGAATAAAATGAGAATGTAATGACAAGTGTTTGTGAATGCAATGAGTTAGATTGTAATTGTCTTGCCCTTACATGATTTTCTGTTGTACTGTGTATGACTTAGTTATTGTTATATCTATTTAGATTTCATTCACTAAGTTCTGTGTAATATTCACCTCTTAACTGTTTTTACAGGTTCAGAGCTTGAGATTACACAACCCCCGGCCGAGCAGGTGCACTCTCCTTCACAGGGAGAGTAGTTAGTTGTTGATCTAGTTGTTGTGTCAGGTCTTGGGCCAGTTTATGGTGTCATACTTGTATTTTTGCGCTTTGTGTGAGATGTGTAGGTATATTTTGATGTAGATAGCTAGCAAGGTCAGCCCAAGCCGTGCTCTTTTGGGTGGGTTTTATTTTTTTGGAGATGGTTTCATTTCCATAGACATGTTTTATTATATGCTGATATATGGACAGGATGTATGATATGGCATCATATCATGTGGCCTGATATGGTCGGATATGATGCGATATGATATGATATGTTTTATATTTGTCTGGTATTGTCTGAAATAATTCTGACAGGTTAAACAGGTAAAAGATAAATTTTGGAATGTCCGAAAAACAGAGTAAACTCCACCAAATTTTTCGGATATTTTTATAAGTAAACAACACTTTAAACAAAATTTTTAAGTCACTAATTTTATTTAAGGAAATAAAAGTGAGGATATAACAATAAAGCCTAAGCAATTCTTGAGAAATCAATACATTATGAATGATGCTTCTTCCTTGCACAAAAGCAATTTGATTTTTAGAAATTAACTCTGGAAACACATGAGACAGTCTGTTACACAATAGTTTAGAGATGCATTTATAAATTGTGTGTTACAGCATGCAATTGGTCTATAGTCCTTCACCTCAGTTGGACCATCCTTTTTTGGTATCATAACCAAGTTAGTTTCATTAAACTTTTTGAGGAGCTTGCTTATCTGAAAGAATTCTTTAAGTTCTTGACAACAACTAGAACCAACAGTTTCCCAGGCCTTTTTATAAAAATCAAAACCATACCCATCAGGTTCTGGACAACTGTTGGAATTAATATCAAAGAACACCTGCTTAATGTCATCATCAGTAAAAGGCTTAATAAGATTTATCTGTTGTTGAGAGTTCAGGACTAAACCTTCTTTCATAACAGCCTCATTCCATTGATACTGAGTTTTACTATAAAATAAGAGCTTAAAGTAGTCAACAAAAACCTTACCGATAGCATCCTACCCTGTAATGCAAACTCCATCTGGTGTAAAGACTTTGAGAATTTTGTTTCTATAGGATCGATCTCTGATAGCATCGTGAAACAACTTAGTATTAGCATCATTTGATCGAGTGAATTTTCGCCTTCTATCTCAAGAAAGATAGTGCTGCCTTTTGAGCCTCCCTGTAATGTTTCAACACTAATTTCTCCTGAATTTGAACATTGACATCAGCTGGATTCTGCTGAAGAAGGATTTGAATTGCATCCAGCTTCTCCCTCAAATCTCTTTCTTTTTTGTCAATAGCAGAAAACTTAGATTTATTTAAATCTAACAGAGGCTTCCTTAACAATTCTAACTTCTTGCTAATTTGGAACATATAACTGTCATATATTTGCTGGTCCCAAATATCATAAACTATAGAATTAAAAGCATCATTCTGAGACCATATATTGAAATATTTGAAATCAGATTTAAAATTACAGACCTCTTGATTCCACTCCACAAGAATTGGAGAATGATCAGATAATCCAGGAGGCAAGAACACAGTTTCAGCGTTTGGCCAAGCAGAACACCAAGATTGATTAACCAGAGTTCTATCAAGTTTGCAATTGATCTTGTCATCACCTATTTGCTTATTGGTCCAAGTGTGATAATTTCCTTTGTACCTCATATCACATAATTGGTTTTGATCCACACAGTCTCTAAAATCCTGAATTGAATCCAGGTCTTCATTACCACCAGATTTCTCAAGAGGATCTAATACAGAATTAAAGTCTCTAATCAAAAGCCAAGGATCATGTGTGCAGAGACTCAAACCTTTTATCACATGCCAAGGCTCTTTCCTTTCATCATGGCTATTAGAAGCATAAACAAAGATGACAAAAAAAATAAGAGTTATTTGTCCTGACTGATACCAGACATTGCACATATTGAGAAGATCTTGCAATTACAATAACATCAAACATATCCTTCCTCCATATAATCAAAATTCTTCCTATAGGACTCACATCAGTGTTAATAAAAAAACCCCAACCAGGTGCTATATTATTAAGGACTTCATGAACTAAATTGCTTCTGAGTTTATTTTCCAAAACAGCAAACAAACCAACCTTATTCAACCTGCAGAAGTTTAAAACTTCCTTTTGCTTTTGAGGGTGGTTGAGCCCTCTTATATTCCAAGCTCCGAGATTATCCATGATATTATCCCGAAAATCTTTTTTTAAAATAAATAAAAAGGCTTATTTAAGTTTTTAGTCCCTGAAAATTGACCGGGTTTTGGTTTTTATCCATATCTTTTTATTTGACCGGTTTTGATCCTTAAAAGTTTAAAATTTTTTGTTTTCCCCTGCCATTAGTGATCTATCGTTAATTGATGACGTGACTAACGGAGTGTCACGTCAGCATGTCATGTGTCTTTTTGTTTAAATTAAAAAGTCCCTAAAAGTTGACCGAATTTTGGTTTTAGTCCCTATCTTTTTTTTTTATCGGTCAATGTCCTTAAAAGTTAAAAAAAAATTGTTTTGGTCCCTGCTGCCATTAGTAAAATACCATTAATTGTTGACATGGCTTACGGATTACCACATCAACATGTTACGTGTCTGCACAATAATGAATTGTTTCCACGTTGGCAGATGATATGAATAACCCAGCAAGGCAAGCAAAACTCTAGTCGCAGTTGGCCCAAGATTGCCCAATTTACATGAGCCCAATAACTTAAACAAACCCATAGTCATCATTGGAGTACATAACATTCAATTCTTGTATAAATAATTCAATTTGGGACTGCATATGAACTAAAATATCATAATTTTTAGTCTTTCAACCTTTCTGTTTATATATTAAACCAAATACATAATAGAACTCATGTCTTATTCTATACTGTTAGTTCTTACATGTCGTCATCTGTCAACTTGGCAACAACTCATTATAATGTAAACTCATGGCATGCTGATGTGACAATCCGTTAGACATGTCAGCAATTAATAATATTTTACTAATGACAGGGACCAAAACAAAAAATTTTAAACTTTTAAGGACCTTGACCGGTCAAAAGAAAAGATAGGGACTAAAATCAAAATTTGGTCAACTTTCACGGACCTTTTACTTTAAAAAAAGACACATGACATGCTGACGTGACACTCCGTTAGCCACGTCATCCATTAACATTGGATCCCTAACGACAGGGACCAAAACCAAAAAAATTAAACTTTTAAGGATCAAAACAGGTCAAATAAAAAGATAGGAACTAAAACCAAAACTTGGTCAACTTTCAGGGACCAAAAACTTAAATAAGCCAAATAAAAAACTAAAAAAATTAATATTTTTATATTTTGAGTTTAAAGAAAAAGAATGGAGAGAGAGGTCGGCTTCTCCACGTGGCATCATGTGACTAACCTCCTGCGATTGACTAGGTCTCTGGTGTGACATGTCAGCAAAATTTGGCCGAAATTGGTCGGTAGGATGTATGGGAAACCTAGAAGCAACTTCGGGGAAGCCAAACATTGAAAAAAAAAACAAGGGTCTATATCAAAACGACCCTAAAGTTCAAGGACTAGGCACATAATTAAGTCAAACAATAAATAGTACAAACTTTAAAATAACGTATTGGTTTAAATATCAAATTTGATTCTATAAATATTGACCTATTTGAAATTAGTCTCTACATTTTAGTTTTTTGGTTTTAGTCCTTGTTATTTGTTTCGTTCTGGTTTTGGTCCCCAACGTCAACTATGGTTAAGGATAATGCAAATATAATTTTGATTTTTGTCTTCTTATTTCTACTATGCGGAGGTTTTGGTCCTTATATTATTAGTTGTACAGGTTTTGGTTCTTATATTATTAGCAGGTATAGATTTTGGTCCCTATCCCATTAGGTCACTTTAACATTTTTCATCCATAGTTGACGACAAGAACAAAAACAAAACGAAAAATCAAGGACCTAAACCCAAAAAAAAAAAAAAAAAACCTCCGCCCCAAAATGAAGTCTCACTAATAATTGAAAATGCTTGGAAATTATATACTATGGTGTGTGATTGAGTAATCAATGAATGATGCATTATACTACCTTCATCCCTAAATATAAGACCCTTTTGACACTTTTATTTTGTCTTTATATATAAGACCCTATACCAATTTTCAATGATAATTAATTACTTATTTTATAAACACCCTTATTTATTTAATATTTTTTAGATTTCTAATACTATTAATAAAGGTAGTTTTGAAAATACTTATGAAATATTCACATTTCCAATACCATTAACTAAATTAACCAACTTTCTTAATGGACATGAAATCTACCAAAAAAGTATATTATATATAGGGACGGATCGGAGAGAGTATTAAATTATTGGGTTGATAATTGATTTGTTTATTAGACAATATATATATATATATATATATATATATATATATAAGTTTTTCTTATTTTTTTTTTTACTTCTCAAAACGTTACCACCTTGTTGGAACGGAGAAAATAAATATAAGGACTAATTTCAAAAATTTTAACATTTATATAAATCAGTTAGGTATTTAAGCCTAATGAATCTTAATATAGTTGAGATTTTAAGAGTCCAAAAGCGAGTAGTTTGCATTAGAAAATTAAGAAGACAAAGTTTTTATTTAATTAAATATAATAACTTCAAAGACAATATCTCCACTTTTTGATTTCTTGACATGAAAATATCAAAACTCTAAAATAAAAACTTGAAACTTTACTAAACAGGAATCAAGCACACGAGTAAAAACTCATGAAACTAGTAAAATTCTGAGCTACTCCGATTTATCAAGCACCGGATAGCTTTTTTTTATAAATTTTTTGTTATGATACAGACTTATTCAAAATATTTTTTTATATAGATTTTTAATACAAATTTATTAAAATATGTCAATTTTTAATGCAGTTTTACTTAATATAATTTTTTTACCTATATCAAAAAGCTTATATTAAAAAAAATTCAAATCCAAATAACAAAAACATGTACATACCACTAAAACAGAAAATCCAAAACACATTTTTAATTTACCAAATACATTAAAAAAAAAATCCAGTGAAGCATCTTAACAAAACTCCACCCAAGCATTGAAGCATCACTCATGAAACTAAGATTAATAAATGCAAAAGCACAAAGTGGAGGTGCTCTAGTTTGACCTAAGCAAGAATCTCATCCAATGACTTGGCCTCTAGTTTGATCTTCTTCAAGTCCTGCAATTGCATGTTGTCCTTGGCAAGCTTTTTCATCGTTGCAATTTCAAGATCCTTGCTCATCTTCTTCCTATACATTTCTGCAAAGGTGATTGGTTTCTCCAGTATAGGCTTCTCTCCCTCCCTAACCTTCAAAGGATACACAAATGCTTCTGGTGCTGGATTTTGAAACGTGGCAATGGACAAACGACTATAGTTCGAGTTCACCGCTACTTGATGTTCAGCATTCTTGAACCTCCCATTACTCAAATACTGCATGATCCTCGTCCATCATCAACATATATCAAACAAGTTATTAGAAAATACTCCTATATGTTTAAGTCTTTTAAAGTTATTCAAGCTGTCCCATAAAGTTAATAAGTAAACATTAAAAAAAAATTGTCCTAAATTAAAGTAAAGATAGTAAATAAAAAAATAAATTGCTTTGATGATTGGTTAATTAAGGAAAAAGGAAACATGCATTAATTTATTGCTTTGATGAGTGATTGATTTGGTAAAAAAAAACATTTTTTTTAAGGGAAAAATACATTAGAAAGACATTTTCTGATTTTTGTTGAGTTTTCAAAAATTAACTAACATTAATACATTATATGACACTGATTAATATCAGAAATGTAATTAATATATTTGTTTGAGTTAAATTTGTGTTTTATTTTATTTTGCTCATCTACCATCTCCCATCTCCCTGTCATTAATTACTAATCCATCATTTTTATATCAATAATTAAGCACATATTTTTAAACAAGGGTATTATTGTAAAAAACAATAATTAGTGCTACATTGATTTTGTAAGAAAAAAATTATACTCCTATTATGAAAAAAAAATATGAAAAAAAATTATATTTAGGAATGGAGGAAATAGTAGGAGTATACAATAAAAGATTAGAACCTTCTATTTTAATATATCTGTTTCTTTCATACTTACGTGAGCATAATCCCCAAGATTAACAACAAAAGCACCTTCCACGGGCTGAACGGTGATCCATGTGTTACCATTGTCCCTTGTAGCCTGTAGCCCACCCACCTGATCCTGAAGCAACAGTGTGATCAAGCCAGGATCAGTGTGTTTCTTGACTCCAAGTGTAAGGTCAGGTTGAGGGCATTTTGGGTAGAAATTCACCACAATCTTCTGATCCATATCAATGCATGCCTTGGTTAGAGTCTCCTTCTCTAACCCCATTCCCTCTGATAAAAGTTCTAAAACTTTGCATCCCAAACCCATCAACTTTTCACTGTATTCTTCAGTCACCGCTCTCCACCTTGTAGGCATGTCTGGCCACCTTGAATAGTCCCTCTCTCTTATTGGATACGAAAAGTATGTTACTAACTCTCGCCAATCTTGCACCGGTTCTCCCTACACTCATAATCAAATCAAATTCAATATTAATTCACCAATATTTCCTAACTGAACAAATTAATGGTTTAATATTTAGAAAAATGATTGATCAATCTACAAAATTAACCTATAAATAGACTTACATCACAAAGGAAAGAAGTGACATGTGTCATTGCTTATTATTGATTGATTAACAAGTGACATATGTCACTTTCTTATGATGTAGGCTTATTTATAAGTTCATTTTGTAAGTTGACTAATATTCATAAGTTTGACAAAAAAACCTAAAATTAGTTAGCATCAATTGTGTAAAAGAAACACTCTAAGGGATTAGTTTTTATCTTATAATACTTTTTTAAAATGGGTGTTGCTAACCATATGTTACGGGAGTTGCAGAAGACATATATTAAAGAAAAAATTTTATTGGAAATTTAAGTTTATTATTTTTGTATGTTTGAAATTCAACATTTCTCAAGTTAAAATTACTTTTTCTAGTTTCTTAATTAATGTTCTAAATGTATTTTTTGGCATTTTCCTTTTAAAATTATCAATATTTTAAGTAATTAGTCCGTGAAAGTTAGCTAGTTGGTCCTTTGTTTGTATGGGCAATTTTGATGGACAACTTTTTTTTAACTTGAACCCTTCTTAAAATAAAGGTGGCAAGTTAGATAGTTGGTTTTTTTATTGTAAAGTTGACATTTTGTTTGTTGGTAATACAATTTTTTTTATTAAAATAAATATTAATTAACTTTTTTTTTATATTAATTGACTTTTATAATTCATGTTATTTTTTTAAAAGAAGAACTTATACTAAAGATCGGATGGAGTAACCAACATGGATTGAGACGAGTGGTAAGCGGCTCAGTCTCGCTTAAGCAAGGTCTCGAGTTCGAGTCCTTGTGAATGCAGAAAATTCATGTTGGGAGACTCACCTGCCATAGCCAGGCACGCGACCCGGGTCGGATCCGGATGTACCTAGGTAGTACTTAAGGAATCGGGTGGGCAACAAAAAAAAAAAAGATCGGATGGAGTATATGATGAGAAGAGAAGAAAAGTCGTACTTGGAGATGACTCGAAACAATGAAACCACCCTTTTTTCCACGAGACATATCAAAGCGAAGCTTCTCTTCTGGTGGCAAAGCAAAGAATTCTTTGGCAAGAAGGGTCATCTCAGATATGAGTGTGTTATCTACACCATGATCAACAATCTGGAAAATACCCCAGTTTTCACAAGCCTCCACCATTTTCTTGCAAGTTTTTGCTCTACAGCCATCAACCTCATCTATTCCAGCCAGAGAAATGACTGAAATCTCGTCGCTAAATTGGTTATATGCAACTTTTGGGCGCTCGTCTTCGTCCCGAATGAAATTAGACTCAAGAGTCTTTGCCTCTGCAAGATGAGTGAGAGTTTTGGCCGATGACATTGTTGGATGATTTGATTTGTCTTGTGTGTTGGGTGTGTACATAAATATTGAGTTTAAGCCCTTTAAATAAAGGTGTCGGAATTGTTTTTTATTATTATTATTATTTTTATTTTTTTTATTTTTTTTACATGGGAGGTCTGGGACTAGAACCCATGATTCATATTTTTTTAATTCAAAGTTATTTGTTAAAAATTTTTATCCTCAATTTCAAAAGATTGAGGTTAAGAAAATATTATATTTATATATAAAATATTGACCATGCTATTACCATACTAGTCTCCTAGAAAGGAGAATCTTGAACCATCACCTCATCCGGGGCCCGGTAAATAATAATTTGACAACTATTAAAAATAATTATCAAGCCATTTTTTTATTTCTAAAAATCATTTTCTTATGTGTCAAATTGTTATTGGTCTAAACCGAAATAGTGATACAGAATCAACTAATAATTTCTCCCCGAAAGACCCATTAAAGAATAAAAAAATAATATTACCTCGCGTCCTTTTTATATGACTATGTTTCGGTTGCGTCCTTTTTATATGACTATCTTGAGAAGTTCTTTTTTAACCTTTATTTTTATAACATCTGTTCATTTATATAAGCACAAATTTTGAACTTTATTTTGATCATTTTAAGATTATCAACATCTATATACAAATAAAGAGATTAATACTCACACAATAAAGATATGTGCTCTTCAGTAGATGGAGCTTTCATGGGAAAATTAAAGAATGATGGAATGAAACTCATCAACCAGATATATCACATAAGATCCTTCTATTTCTATTTTTTTAACGGCAAACGAAATATATTTTATTTATAAAAGGAAGACAAATATTGATACCCAAGTATCATAATGCAACCAAAGATCTCACCTTTTATGAAGGGTTTGTCTAAGGATACTTAATCATGTGCTGTAAAGGCATCAAATCAAAACAAAAGTTACATAGTTCAACTCCCCATTGAAAGGGATGAATACAACAAAAAAACATAAGATATGAAGTTTACAATTGTATCCCCCATCCCCTATTCAGCCTGTCAAAAACACCTCCACAAACCCCCTACCTGATGGGTACTCTACCTCCTTAAAAACCTTAAAAAGAGAAAAAACCCCATAGGAAAAACTCTAATTAAGGGAAAAAGAGTATAGCAGTACATACCAGAGATAATATATTATTGGAACCTGTACGTCAAATTGAGTTCATACGCCACCCCTCATATGTTACATGTAATTCCCCCATAGTATTTACCCAATGTCACGACATTAATTTAATTGATTCCACCAATTCCAATACATCCAACTCCTTTCCTTGAAACACCATGCTATTTCTCTGTAGCCACACCGCCCAGATAACCGCAACCCAGATGGATATCCCTTTAGCTTTTTCTTCTTTTTTCTTCCAAATATATGTGAAACTGCTGCAATATTATTTTCTTCATCTCTAACAGGCACCTGTAGCCACCTATAAATCTACAACCAAACCTGTTTGAAAACAGTACATGTGAAAAATAGGTGTAATGCATTTTCCTCCCTATTTTTACATAATACACAATCCGTTTCCACCAAAATCCCTCTTGTTCTCACGCTTAATTTCATTGGTATTTTATTCCACATTAGTTGCCAAATAAAAGCCTGAACTTTTGAAGGGATTTTCGCTTTCCAGATATACTTGAGAGCATATAAAATATCCTTCTATTTCTATTTTTTTTAGTAAAATAATTAAATGATTTAATATGATTTTTTCAAGATTTGAGAGTCGTAATAAAGTTTTGATTTCACCACTATAATTGAAATATGTTTTCTAGTCAAAATAAGTATAAATTTGTTATCATACGCTTTACAAAAATAAAAGAGTATTTTTATTTAATTTAATTAATATTTTGACAGGAAGCTAAACTGATAAGCCTTAGAGACATTTTCATAAATAGTTTCTTTAGAAAGATATGTTTAATTTAATATTTTGAGTGTTTATGTAAATTTTCATAGCGTTTTGAGACTGTTTTATTTTTAGCTCCCAGATTAGTTTTAATATATTACCAGTATAAGTTATATTTAATGACTTATTATTTCAATATTCTGAATATTTTATTTTATCAAGTTTGATGTTAAGATTGAGAAAATATATTTACGTTTGGATTTTTATATTGTTTCTTACGCAATAACAATCTGTAGGGACCGGTGACTTTATTATTTTTCAATTAGTTTTGAGTAATTAAAAGTACAATATTTTTTTACTTAAATGTATTTTATTTTAGGATCATCAAACTTTTAATTATAATTCAAAATACATACACATGTTGACTTACAAATGAGAACAAAATATAAAATATATTTTTATTTCCTATGTCTACCAATCAGTTGCCCACCCCACCGTGAAAAATATAGAAAAACAATAGAAGGAGAGAGAGAGAGCGCAGCGAAACAATAGGAGGAAAGAAAGAAGGTGCGAGAGAGAGAAAGAAAGAAGGGGACACCAGAAGTCAGGCCCGGCGCTAGGGCGAAAATTTTTTTGGCCCCTACATAAAAAAAATTTATTAAAATAAATTAATAAAAACATTATATATTTATATTTTAATTAATTAAAACAATGATAACAATCAATAATAAAAATAGGGATTATATAAAATAGAGTTGAAATAAAATAAAAAAAGTTATTAATTAAATAGATAATTAAAACCGTTTTCATGTTACTTCTTCCGTCTTTGTATATAATATCCTTTTGGTTGAATTCATGTTCATTACCACAGTTGGTTAATTTAGTTAATTGTATTGAAAATGTGAACATTTAATATGTTTTTTTTTCAAAACTATCCTCATAAGCATTATTGAGAATTTTAAAATTATTGAGTAAATATAGGTGTTTGTAGAAAAAAGTACCTAAAATTTGTATAAGGTCTTATAAATAAGGACAAAATAGAATTCTTAAAATGATATTATATTTAGGGACAAAGGGAGTAAGTTATAAAAATAAAGTTCATAAGTTCACCTATTTATATAGGGTCTGCCGACCGTATAAGGACTCAAGTCTTATTTAAGGGACTCTTCAAGGGCCCTCCCCTCGGTTTGCTCTGCACAAACGTCCCTCGCTCGGACTCGTTGACTTCGAGCACACAAAAGGACCAGGCTCGGACTTGATGGGGCCGAGCCTTACAAACGGTTTTCCACTCATCGGGCTCGGGACTCTAGGATCGAGACGTACCGTCGGCTGGTGGAAAGACTCAGACTCGTTCAAGCTTCTTATCCCCTCCGCGAATCCCTCCTAGATTCTCGCTAACAGCCTAGACATGAGATCATGAGCTGATCCTATCCAGATTCTAAGAGCATAAACCTCCGATATTATCTCACGGAATCCTGGCTCAGCTCAACCCTGATACAGGGCCCATACGACCCATATCAGCCTCCTCCAAACCTAATAAATAGCTCATAACAGCTAGGGTTTCAGGTATGTACTCTCATCCCTAAGTTGACACTCTGCACACACTTGTTGACTGGGGAGACCCTGCTTTTCCCAATTGGAACTGCAGAAACACCACAAAGTCACATATTAACACTTGATCCTCTTTAGGGCTCCTGGTTTCATAATCTTGGGCACTCAGAGGGTTAAGAACATAGTGTTCAAGGACACTACATTGGCGCCGTCTGTAGGGATCTGAATAACCAGTATTCCCACCCACTGATCTCATGGCAAACGACAATAACAACGATGGTAATCAAGAAGATCTCCGCCGTCGCCTCCGGGGGAGGCCTCCCAAGACCGGGAGAAACGTGAGGGACAAAATTGCTCCGGGAGCACCAACTGGAGGTAATCCGGCTGACGTTCAGACAGGTCCGCCTGTTCCAACTGCGGATCAGCCACAAGCCACGGTTCCTCCAACTGGTCAAGTTCTTGGTGAGGGCGGCGGAGGGTAGTCCAACCCCCACACCGTCCCTGATGGCCACGTGTCAGAATGGCGTGACACAGCTGATTCTGGACGTCAGTCTCGACGGGCTGTTGCTGGCTCACGAACCGATGAGGATCGGCGAGTTGAACGAGTTGATCGGCGTGATCATTCCAGGGCCGACAGGACCAACAGGGAGATACCTCATTTGACTAGAGGTCGTTTCGGAACTCTTCAAGGTGGTCAGCGTTCTGAAATGGAAGGCAGAACTTACATGACTACTTCTTCGGCACGAAGGAGAGAGGAGTCGATTATGGAGATTTTGAGGACTCAGACTTCTTTAATTGAGAAGCAGAACCAAGCCATTGCTGCTCTTCAGCAGCAGAGCATGGCAAGGATTGCCGAGGAAGGCCCTCACGCGGCCTATGGTAATCCGAGCAATCTTCCCCCACCTCCACCCCTCAACCCAAGCTTAACCCTAGAGCGTATCACTAGAGAACCCCATCCTGGACACCCTTTCACACCTGAGATTATGGCTTTCCAAACCCCGCAGACTTATGTGGGTCATCAGAATATTCCTCGGTACAATGGAACAACTAACCCGATGGACCACATAGCTGCCTACGAGTCCTCTATGATGTTTTATGGAGGAGGGGATTTTATGAAGTGCCGAGCTTTTTCGATGACTCTGGGCTCGACGCCTTTGAGATGGTTCAATTCTCTACCTGCCAATTCGATCCGATCGTGGGCCGAGCTTAGACAAGCTTTCATAAACAGGTACACGACCAGTATGTCACAGCCCAAATCAGACCATTCACTAGCTAGAGTTGCACAGAGACCCGACGAGTCTCTACACGACTACCTAGCTCGGTACCAGCAAGAGGCCAGTGGCATATCAGGCCTACAATCGGGAGTATCGGTTCTTTTACTCACTCAAGGGTTGCAGGATGGAGATTTTAAGGATTGTTTGATTGGGGAACCACCTAAGAACATGGCCGAACTTAGGGAAAGATACAGGAAATACGTTAATCTAGAGGAATTCCGTAGGATCAGTACTGCAGCAAGGGGTGGCGAAGGACGACATGAGCAACGACCTCCTCGTCAAAACGACGTTCGTCAAAATGATCGTTTTCGAGAGAGGGGAAGGAAAGACAAAAGAGAGAGAGAGAGAGTGGAAAAACTGCCTCCAAAAGGCAAGTACGATGAGTATACCCAGTTGACAGTCCCGAGGAGTCAAATCCTTCGTGAGACTATGCATACAGAGATGCGTAACATCACTCGTCCACCAGCTTTGAGAAAGGCAGCCCAAAAGGATAGGACGAAGTACTGCGATCATCACGGTGGATGGGGGCATACCACCGACCAGTGTACTCAGTTGAAGGACTTAATCGAGGAGTTGGTAAGGGATGGTAAGCTTCAACAATATATTGGCGAAGCGTTACGCAAACGCTCCAGGGGAAAGAGTCCATCCCCACCCAAAACCGAGCAAAAAAGAACTAGAAGCCCTTCACCACCTGCAGGGGGGGCCACTACCCAACCATCCGAGAAGGAAAAGAATAGCTTTCTCATTGGCACTATTGCTGGAGGATTTGCAGGAGGAGGAGAAAAGAAATGTGATCGCAAGAAGTATGTGGGACAAGTTCTTTCGGTGGCCAGCCGACCAATCCAAAAGCCCAGGAAGAAAAACATAATCATCAGCTTTAGTGATGAGGATTTTGAGGATATATTACAAGACCATAATGACCCAATGGTAGTTACAGCCAGGCTCGGCAATTACGAAGTCAGAAGGATTCTTGTCGATCAGGGAAGTTCGGCAGACATCATGTTTCTGGATCTGTTTAAGAAATTGAAGTTGAGAAGATCTTATCTCACCCCATTCGAGGGAAGTTTGATTGGCTTCACAGGACATTCAATTGTTCCCTTAGGCCATATCCATCTCCCAGTGACTATGGGGGAACCACCTTCTGCTCGGACTGAAATGGTGAAATGGCTAGTCGTCCAGGCTCCCTCGGCTTACAACGCCATCTTTGGCCGAACTGCACTCCAGTCTTTTGGTGCTGTTGTATCGACAGTCCACTTGGCCATGAAATTCCCAGGATCTGATGACAAGGTAGTAACAGTGCGGTCCGAACAGGAGTTGGCTCGGAAATGCTATAATATCAACCTGGGCAAGTTGAAGCTTGATGACGAGAAGATCATGCAAGAGCCGCTTAACAAAGGAAGTGTCAACTTGGCAGATCTTGACGTAAGAGAAGAGGATGAAACTAGGCCGACCCCTCAAGGGGACTTCAAAAGGGTGATTTTAGGCCCCGATCATTCTCGTTGCGTCAAGATGGGGGTTGGCCTTTCTGAGAAATTGGAAAAAGAATTGACTGAGTTGCTGGTGAAAAACAAGGACCTGTTTGCCTGGACCTCGGCAGATATGCCAGGAATCGATCCGAACTTCATCTGCCATAGGTTGAGCGTGTACCCTGGAGCCAAGCCAGTTTGTCAGAAGAAAAGAAGAGTCAGAGCTGAGAAGGCACAGGCAACAGATGAGAAGGTAGCCGAGCTACTAGAAGCAGGATTTATCAGGGAGGTGGTGTATACTGACTGGTTGGCCTATCCCGTGCTAGTGAAGAAGTCCAATGGGAAATGGAGAATGTGCGTGGAATACACAGACTTGAACAAAGTTTGTCCTAAGGATCAATACCCACTTCCCTGCATCGATAAACTTGTGGATAGCTCAGCGGGTTATCAAAGGCTTTCGTTTATGGATGCTTATTCGGGGTACAATCAGATCCCAATGTATCCCCCGGATCAGGTGAAGACGTCGTTTATCACAGAAAGGGCCACGTATTGTTACAATGTGATGCCATTTGGATTGAAAAACGCTGGGGCAACTTACCAGGGATGATGAACAAGGTATTCGGCCCTTTGATTGGGCCGAGAATGGAGGTATACATAGATGATATGATTGCAAAGAGCTTGAAGGAAGAAGATCACGCTCAGGATTTGAAGGAAATTTTGGCAAGGGTCCGACAGTTCAACATGAGGTTGAACCCGGAAAAGTGCACGTTTGGAGTTCTAGCAGGGGCCTTCCTCGGATTCATGCTTACCGAGCGCGGAATTGAGGCGAATCCAAAAAAGTGCCGAGCCATTCTTGATATGAAGAGTCCGTCAGATGTCAAGGGTGTCCAACAATTGACAGGACGGGTTGCGGCCCTCTCGAGATTCCTGTCTCAGTCAGCTAGGAAGGCCCTTCCCTGGTACAAACTGTTAAGGAAAGAGAAAGAAAAGACATTTGAATGGGACGAGGCATGCGAAAAGGCCTTTACTGACCTTAAGCAGTACTTGGCGTCTCCCCCGATCTTGTCTAGTCCGGTGAATGGAGAAATTTTGTTCCTTTACTTATCAGTAGGAGATTCGGTAGTAAGTTCGGTTTTGGTCCGAGAGGAATCTGGCAAAGAATCCCCCGTCTATTTTGTCAGCCGAGCTCTTCAGGGACCGGAGTTGAGGTATCAGAAAGTGGAGAAATTGGCCTTTTGTCTGGTCATCACAGCTAGACGATTACGTCAATACTTCCAGAGCCACCATATCACAGTCAGAACAGCTCAGCCAATCCGCCAAATACTTCAGAAACCTGATCTGGCAGGAAGAATGGTGACATGGGCCATTGAGCTTTCCGAGTTTGAAATCACTTTCGAACCGAGGAAAGCAATGAAATCTCAGGCCTTAGCTGATTTTCTTACCGAGTTTACTGAGCCATTGACGAGCTCAAACTTGGATTGGAATATTTATGTTGATGGATCGAGTAACAAACTAGGGGCTGGTGCAGGAATAATATTGGAGAACTCCAAGGGGATCACCCTCGAATATTCTTTGAAGTTTGGATTTTCAACTTCGAACAATCAGGCGGAGTATGAAGCCGTATTGGCCGGGCTGAGAATGGCAAAGGAAGTAGGGGCCCGAGAAGTGAAAATTTTCAGCGATTCTCAGTTGGTAGTTTCACAAGTCAAGGGTGACTACCAGGATAAGGAACCAATCCTTCAAAAGTATTTGGAGAAGGTGAAGTTCCTATCCTCGGAGTTTGTTAAAGTCGAATTCTGCCACATCCCGAGGGAGAACAACAGCCGAGCGGATATTCTCTCGAAACTTGCGTCGACAAAGAGTCCTGAGAACAACAGAACGTTGATCCAAGAAATGGTGCATGGACCTAGCGTTGTCCTCTCTATTTCGCTGGATCCAAGCTGGATTGCTCCGATAACAGGCTATTTGGAACAAGGAGTTCTTCCAAGTAATCCAATAGAGGCCAAGAAACTCGTCAGAAAAGCTTCACAGTTTGCCTTAGTTGATGGAGTCCTGTTTCGTCGAGGGGTCAGCGGCCCAATGCTTAGATGTTTAGACCCTGCCGAAGCAAAACAGGCCTTGGAGGAAGTCCACGGGGGCATCGGAAGTCATCATGTTGGGGGGAAGTCACTGGCTAAAAAGGTTTTAAGGGCAGGATACTACTGGCCGACTCTTCAACAGGATGCGATCAACCATGTGAAGAGGTGCGACAAGTGTCAATTTCACAGTGATGTGTATCAGAAACCGGCTGAGGAACTCCATTCACTTTCATCTCCCTATCCTTTCTATCAATGGGGAATGGATCTGATTGGACAGTTCCCCACCGCTCCAGGACAGCTAAAGTGGGTGATAGTGGCCATTGACTATTTTACTAAGTGGGTGGAAGCCGAGCCTCTTGCAACCATCTCCTCGGCCAAGGTGCAGAAGTTCTTTGAAAGACAAGTTGTGGATCAGTTTGGAGTGCCACAAGTGCTGGTGACCGACAACGGAACCCAATTCGCAGCAAAGGCGTTCCAAGACTTAGTCAATGCTCTGAGTATAAAACATTACTTTTCATCGGTCGAGCACCCTCAGACTAATGGCCAAGTAGAATCTGTAAACCGATCTATCATCCAGGGGATCAAGAAAAGACTCGAAGGCGCGAAAGGGAATTGGTTGGAAAACTTGCATGAAGTGCTTTGGTCGTATCGCACCACCATACAAACTTCAACAGGAGAGACACCATATCGGCTCACTTATGGTTGCGACGCAGTCATCCCCATTGAGAAGATCATCCCTTCATTCCGAGCTATGCAACAATCGAATCCCCTCAACAACACTTTATTGTGTGAGGATCTTGTCTTATCGGAAGAAGTCAGGGATTTAGCGGCCGAACGAGAAAAGCATGCCAAGATTATGAAAGCGAAGGGGTATAATCGCTCGGTCGTATCCAGAGAGTTCGAGGTAGGCGACCTTGTCTTGAGGAGAGCTGATATTGGTCTCAAAAATGCAAAGGACGGAAAACTGGCCCAAAGCTGGGAAGGACCATACCGAGTTGCCTCCAAGACTGGAACAGGAGCCTACAAGCTCGAAACCCTCTCGGGTGCCCTCATCAACAACACATGGAACGTGGCGAAACTTCGAGCTTATTACAGTTAGTCTTTCATTTCGTTTTCAATAGTTTTAGTTGCTTTATTACATTTTGCTTTTTGAATTCTTTTTTAATAATGGTGTACGCTCGGTGAAACTCCGAGCCCATTGTAATTTGCTTCAAATGAATAAAAGTTCTCGTTATTGAATTCATTGTATCACGTACTTTTCCTCGTAACCGATTAGCCACCGATTATGACGCGAACGATTATAAACAGCTCTAGCAAGGGCTTATAACTCGTCAAGTACTTTAAATAAGATTCCCGATTAAATCATGATTTCATAAAATCATTTTATATCGCGGATAGAGGAACCCACCTCGGCTAAAGTGCTGGAGTTCCGAGGTCTTAACACTTGAATTCTTAACAAAAGAGCATAAAAAGAAGCATAACATGATTACGGATATTATAAAATATTCTGAACGAAACACAACAATAAAAGTTCAAACCCATTTACTGGGGCAATTACAAGAGGGAAAGCAAAATGATAAGCTACTCTAAGTCGGACAGTACAATGCCATCGGCATCAAATCTATCTTCTTCTTCTTCACCCTCGGCATCATCGGCATCGTCCTCCTCGGAATCCTCAGCCAAATGATCAGGCAGATCGGCGCTGTTTAGATCTATGGGAGTCCCGGTTGGGCCGACTATTCGACCATTTTTCACAGAAAAATTAGGATCAGCACCCTTGGTCACGAGACCAGGATTCAGAACGCGGAGTTGCTCGGCAGTATTGTAGAAGGAGTCCTCAAACCCATGATCCCAGTTGTATAGGTGCTCCTGGGCTGCTTTCTTGTGCTTGAGAGCTTTTGCTTTCATTTTCTCCAAAGAAGTTCGGAGCCCCAGAATCTCATCCTTGGCATACTCATGCCGCTCTTGAGCCACGGCAGCAGCTTGCTCCGCTTTCTGAGCCTTCTCTATTGCCGCTCGGAGAGCAGCAGAGTCTTCCTCGGCCTTTTTCAGGACCTCTTCCGAACGTTTTATCCTATCTTCGGCCCCCTGGAGTGTCTCCTCGGCCTTAACCTTGGCACCTTCAGCATCTTGTGCCACCTTTTTCAGCCGTTCGTTTTCAGCTGCCAAGGATTGCAACTTCTTGTTAAGACCTTCAACTTGAAGTTGTAGATAGTCCTCGCGCTCGGCTGCCTCGGTCCTTTTCTTCTTTTCCTCGGGGGCTATCCTAGCATAAGCGTCGTCTCCATGATGACCTAGATGATGGAGTATGCTTGCACCTCTCAGGAGACTCTTCACCAAAGATTTACAGTTATTCTCCCAAGTCCCAGGGGTCCAGGCCTCAATCACTTCAGCATTCTCGGGGGGAAAGACAGTAGCAACAAGTGTATCAGTCATCTTTCGATGCCACACTGTCTTGACAGCAGCTTCCTCCTTTCCTTCAGGGATTTCTACCCCTTTATTAGACTTACTCAAATTAAGCCAGTCTCCAGCAAGGCCTTTTCCTTTTTCCAGCCGAGACCTCTTGAGGGGACGCTCGGGAGTACCTTGAGGAGTTGTTTGAGCCTCCACTTCGATGGTTACAACATCGGCGACACGATCCCCTTTGATCACCGGCTCAATACCTTTGATCCTCACAGCCGGAGTGGTGTTGGGGATGATGGTCGGACTTTCGGAAGGGGTCAATTCAGAAGATTGACTCATGTTTGGGGAGCCAGAGGCAGCTTTGATTGCAGCCAATTGTGATACTCTGGCTGCTCGGCCTTCGCTGTTCTTAGCTTTAGTTGCTTTCTTCCCCATTGTTTCTGTAAGAGAAAATGGATCAGTACAAAAAAAATGAAAATGTGTAGTACCCAGCTCCGCCTTCACTTCGTCTCGTGTCTCTTTCAGCAGAATTCGTTTGGTATCAATTTGACCATTAGCTTGAAGGTATTCCCAAACATGGTCTCATAATCGCCTTTCGGCTTTTGTCAAATCCGCCTTAAAGTCGAATTGATACAAGGAGGATCCTCGGTTATAAATGTTAGTCGTCCAACCCAGTGGAAATCGAGGCACGACCTTGATCACTCCATCTTCTTCAACTCGTTCCATGAACCAACATACTTCGGCCCCAGTATATTCGTATTGGAAGAAGAGAGGTTTGAAAGATTTCTAAGAGTCTGTCACCTTGGCGAAAAGGGCATGCCCCCTCCGAGCCTTTAGGGACACCCAAAGACCCTTGGAATCACCAAACTTATTTACTTGGGGAGCATATAACCAAAAGAAGGATCGTACTGTGGCAACCAAGTTTTCAACGTCGCAGAATTTTTGGAAGGCTCGGACGAAAGCCCACCCACTTGGATGCAATTGGCTAGGAGCTATTCCTAGATGAGTGAGGACTTCAACCTCGAAGGTGGAAAAGGGCAAGCGGATACCGACTTTAGTTGCTATTTCTTCGTAGAAATAAAAATATTGACGATTTTCCGGTACTTGGAAGCATATCCGATCGTCGATTCCCAAAGGTCTCAATACGAATTCTGAGGTATTTCCATCGGCGCTCGGAGGTGTTAATATTGGCCGAAGATGATTAAGACTATTTGTTGTCAACAATGAAGGTCTCGTCCCCAGTACCTCCCGATCAAAAACAGCATCATACTGCGCATGATTAGGCGGTAGAGGATATTCTTCAGGGTTGGTAACACACCTGCGTTCCACCATATCTGGGGAAAAAGCAAAAGGCTCGGCGTTAGGATTTTTTATAGCACGAGTTTTTATTTTTAACTTAAGGCCGAGCCCTGGACTTTTTCCCCCCTCCCCCGGTGGACTCTCCAAAGGTTCTTTTCCCCTGATGTCAGGGTCGGGGCTAAGCCTAACTTGGGCTCGACGCTCGGCAAATCTGTAAGCTAACAACCACTTATTCTCATCTGCGGGATTCGATGGGTATTCTACAGCTAACGGTTTTACCTCGGTGGATCCCTGATTAGTTGGGGGAGTAGTAGAAGGGTGTATAGAATCATCGATATCAAAATTTCCCTCATTCCCAAAATTCCCAGAAAAACTTGAAGAACTGGAATCACTATCACTAGAGGGTTCTTCTCCTAATATCCTACAAAGTTCACGATAAATTCTCCGCAAACCTCTCCATCCTCTCATGATTAGCTAACTACTTACCCAGAAATCCCAAGTTACCCAGAAATCCTAAACAACACTCAGACCTAGAAATCCCCTAAAGTCCAGACTCCCTGCAAAACCCAGAACCAGAACCCCTTTACAGGAAGCAGAAATCGCACAAAAGGAGGAAATCGCAGAAACGGAAATAAGAAGAGTAAAGGAAGTTACCTGCTTTAAGTCGCTGGAAAGGATGATGGGAGGATGTTGTGGATTTGAAGGCGGAGACGGTGGAAAGGAGAGAGAATGAGGGGATTGTGATTTGAGAAGATTCTGAAGTGAGAAGGAAAATGAGTGTGGGTAGTAAGAGGATTAGAACTAATGAAGGAAACTTTTCAGTTTCCCCCCGTGATACGCATTTGGGCCGAAAGCCCATCAACCCATGCAACCACTAGCTGAATGAGACGTGGCGGTTTCAACAGACACTTTTTCAAATTTCAAAAATTGCAATGATTTGGCACAACTTACAAGAGAACGCGCCGTACCTAGAGAAACCAAAACGTCACCTCGGACAGCTGTCACACATCCGAACTAAGACATCTAGAAGGTCCAACCCTAAACACATGCTACCTCGTCACAAACTTTATAAAGTATTACGAGCTGGGGGGCTTGTAGGGTCTACCGACCGTATAAGGACTCAAGTCTTATTTAAGGGACTCTTCAAGGGCCCTCCCCTCGGTTTGCTCTGCACAAACGTCCCTCGCTCGGACTCGTTGACTCCGAGCACACAAAAGGACCAGGCTCGGACTTGATGGGGCCGAGCCTTACAAACGGTTTTCCACTCATCAGGCTCGGGACTCTAGGATCGAGACGTACCGTCGGCTGGTGGAAAGACTCAGACTCGTTCAAGCTTCTTATCCCCTCCGCGAATCCCTCCTAGATTCTCGCTAACAGCCTAGACATGAGATCATGAGCTGATCCTATCCAGATTCTAAGAGCATAAACCTTCGATATTATCTCACGGAATCCTGGCTCAGCTCAACCCTGATACAGGGCCCATACGGCCCATATCAGCCTCTTCCAAACCTAATAAATATCTCATAACATCTAGGGTTTCAGGTATGTACTCTCATCCCTAAGTTGACACTCTGCACACACTTGTTGACTGGGGAGACCCTGCTTTTCCCAACTGGAACTGCAGAAACACCACAAAGTCACATATTAACACTTGATCCTCTTTAGGGCTCCTGGTTTCATAATCTTGGGCACTCAGAGGGTTAAGAACATAGTGTTCAAGGACACTACAATTTATAAGTCAAGTGAGCCAATAAAAAAAATAAATTAAAATATTATGATAACTATTAAAAATTGAGAGATAAAAAATATGCAACTAATAATTTTTTTTAAAGCTAATTTTTTTTAAAGTATAAGTACTATTAAAAAAATTATGGGGCCCCTAAAATTTTTGGGCCCTAGGCGGTCGCCCTCATTGCCCACCCCCGGGGTCGGGCTTGCCAGAAGCAGCATGAGAGAAACCCCACTTTCAGATTTTGTTTTTCATTTTCTCGATCCATTTATTCAAGATCCAACCGTCCAATCTTAAATCCTTCTTAGGTATGTAATCTCCTCAACTCCCTCTATTCATCTATGTAATTTATTCGTTGATCCGTCAATATTTTTATTATCCCTATATTTTCAAATAAAGAGATGTTTTTGGGAAAAGTGATATATTTTTATTGTATAAGGATATATATTTATTATTTTGACAAAGATGAGTTTATTTGATACATATTTTTAATTTTATAATTAATTTCAACATATGTCCTTATTTAAATCTAGCACGTTATTGTTGACCCTGACCCTCGAGTAAGGCACGAACGCTGCCATGATTCTAAGGTAAGGAGGAGTCATTTTCTATTATTTAAGCACATGAATTATTGGGTTTATAATGAAATTGGAGAAATGTACACTACTACAAAAACTATTTAAAATACTTGAATTTTAATCCCGGTTCCGTGTTATAACCGGGATTAAATATCATTTTTAATTAAAAAAATAATGAAAAAGAAATAAAAATATATTTAAAATTCCAATTCTTTTTTTATTCCGGTTAAAAAACACGGAACCGGGATCATAAATATATATATTAAAATTTTTAAAATAACGGTGAATTTTCAATCTCCGTTTTTATAAGGATCCGGGATCAATACTATTTAAAATACTTTTTAGAGCGTACCCTTCGACATCGATGCTAGCATGGTTAGGGTTCCTGTGCGTCCCATCTGCTTTCCAAACTAGGATGTGGTTGGAATGATGGAGGAGATGTAACTTGTGTGCTACCAAACCCTTGAGCCTCGGTGGTGGTACCCCCTCTTGAATTTCCGGTGGTTATAATAGTGAAACTTAGAGCCTAAAGAAAATTAAATATAACGAATATGGTTTCATGGAGATTATCCTTTTGGTGGAAAGGACTCTATGGTAATTAGCTGAAGTTGTTTATAAGGGATTGGCAATAATGATGTATATATATTGTTTTATGATATGCTTGTGTGGTCTTAATATTCCCTTATGGTAAGCCCACGCCGTCGACGATCATATCGTTCGGAAGTGCTTACTCTCTCTATTTCCCTTTCCTGTGGACATTGGGGAACAATGTTCACAGATGACAGATCATGTAATATCTCGAGTAGTGGTTGCTCAAGTCAGAAGAGGATCGCGAGATGACGCTCATGCGAGGAGGAAGCAGAAGCTGCAATCAAGGAATCCTCCAGACAATTGTGGTGGAAGAATGATGAAGACTAGTAGTCTAGGATAGTCTTGTTTTGTATTCCATCTTTGGATGGGTAGGACGTGATTACTCTATCCCGAATGTAACCCCAGTTGTAACATGGATTATTTAAATGAAATAAAAGAAGTTCTTTTTGGTTATGTATCAAGTTCATTAAATAATTAAATGTTTTTCCGCAAGTTAACCATCGAATAATTTTGGCATCACGAAAAGGAGCTTTTTGGAAAAGTGTTAGTGACATCTCTTTTTGGAAAGGAATTTTATGTTGCGAGTTTATGAACCAAATAATTTGAAAACCAAATGAATCAAATTGTTTTATGAAAAACTTTTTGTAAAAGAATTGAAGTGAACTGGTTTTGGAAATACTTATATAAAAAAAATGGCGCAAATTTTTAGTGAAAATTCTAAGTCCAAATTGGGATGTTATGTAATACCCGGATTTTTGTTTCCCAAATAAATAAAAAGGAATATTTAAATAAAACTAATTATATGGAATTAGTTAGATTTGTTTATTAATTTATGGTTATATTAAAAGGATAATTCAAGGAAAAATAAAGGAAAATAATTTGAACTTTAAAAATAAGGATTTTTGCAGTTTAGTCCTTGGAAAGGACCTAAGAGGCAATATTGGAAAGATTTTTGGAGGGAAAGTGAACAAAATAATAATTTTTGAAAATCTGGGCGTGTTAATCGATTAACCCGATCGTTAATCGATTAACAGTGGTGCAGAAGCTGAAGATAATGGAGTTGATGAATCAACAATGAAGGAAAACGCGTTTTTGACACCTGGGCAATGATTCAACCCGTCCCTGGACGCGTGTTGATGTGCATGAAGCCTGGAAACCTCTATAAATTTGAGGTTTGGGCTGAAGAATTGAAGGAAGAAGAAGGTTGAGTAACAAAACTCTGTCCAAATTTCATTTGAACCCCCTCTGTTCTTCATCTTCGTTCTTCACCCTCACTTAAACACAATTGATGAGCTTGATACCTTCTTCAAGCTTGTCACAAGACCTTTAATTTGAGACAAGAATCGTGTAATTTGGTGGTTTGTACTAGGAGAACGAATTAGCTCAAGTTGGGACCAGGAAACTGGATTTTGCAGTTTCAATTTTGAGGAGCCAAGTTCAAGCCTTCGATTTTGGTAGGTAGAGGTCCTCAAATTGTGTCATTTCGGTTTCTAATTAAAGTTTGCAATGTCTAGTTTCTATATTGACCAAGATTATTCGTTTTCATGCACGTTTGGTTTGTCAAATCCTTGCTTGAACTTGCTCATTCAAAACTGTCATAAACCGGAAAACAGAGCAATTGGAGTTTGATGATTCTGTGAGTTCCTTTGCTGGGTGCCTATCCAAAAAGCTTCATTGAGGTAAGGGAGAAGCTTTACTAATGCTAGAATAGATTGTGGTATTGATTTGGATATAGGTTGAACCACCATGAGGTTCAAAGGGCACTAGGTTAGGGGACAATGGCTTGGAGGCCAATTTGACCAAAAACCAGATTTGGAACATGTTAGATGATGGTATCTAAAGCTAAATGAACTCTCAATTTAACCTGAAACTAAGTGATTAATGATTTGGTATATTGAGTTGTGTTTTAGGTTAAAATTGGGGAAAACTTGATGATTCTGTGATGTTGATGTTATTTAGTGTAATTGATGCTATGAACAAGTATAATATACTGTATTTAAGTTGGTTTGGAGGTTAGTTTTGGTTAAAATTGGATTGGCATGAGTTTGCTATATAAAAACCAGTTCAGCAGTGTTTTTCTGCATAATTTAATCGATTAACACGACCGTTAATCGATTAACGCGTGAAAACTCTGATCAGTATGAAGTGTACACTAGGGTTAATCGATTAACATGATCTGTTAATCAATTAACACGTTGAAATTCTGATCAGTTTGAAATATACAAAGGGATAATCGATTAACAGATTTCTTTAATCGATTATTGACTGAATTTTTGCAATAATGATCAGAATTTAACTATTTAATTGATTATCAAAGTGTGAAAATCAATTAAAGACTGAAACTGAACTGAATTGAAGTAAGTTTAAAGGAAAATAAAGTTCAACTATGCCAAGTACAAACCTCAAACAAATTAAATGACATTGGGCATTATTGATTTGATGAAATCATGCATAGCATCTGCATTATGGTTTCCCACAGCGATGAGCTGATGGAGACACGTCCGTGAGGCGTGGGCATATCCCTTTTTGGTGGAACTCGAGGAACACTTGTGTGAGTGTTTGCTCCAAAGGGTTCACGGGGGGAGTGTCGGTGACCGGGGTTGCACCTTCTGTTTTCCGGAAAGACACACGTGCGTGTGGGCATGTCATTTGATGCCGGACTCGATGAGGCGTAGTCCTACGGGATACGTCGACAACATTTCTAAGAGCTCTAGAGGTGTTGATTTTATTTGCGGGCCGAGTTCGATGAGGTACTCAGTATGGGTACCGGGCATGTTTGTTTTTAAAGGTGCCACGGAAGCCTATTTGTTGTAGTTGGCCAACAATCATGCATTGATAAGATGAGATACATCATGACTGAATATGCTATTGATTTATGATTATGTCTTGGTGTTGATGGGTAACATGTGTAATTAAATATTAATGATTATTGTTAAATAAGCCTAAACTATTTAAATGTTACCCTGTCTATTTGATTATGTGTTAGTATATGCTGACTCCCTATGCCCTTGCAGGTGATGGCTCGTTACCTGACATGAGTGTGGGACTACGAGGAGCACCGAGCGGTGTTCGAGGGCGAGGTTGACGTGATTTTTTGTCACCCTAACCCTCTTGCACGAGTGCGACCTCGTAGACTTCGCATCCCCATGATCTACATACTGCACATTCCCCCGGCTTATACTTATCGTTTTGGTTCTCCACCTCCCCGTCCTGGCCGTCGTTTTTATAACCTTCATGTCAGACGCCCTGCTACCCGTACTCGTCCTTCTACTTCTGATGAGGCTACTGCTACGGCCACTCCTCGTCCTGGTCTGACCACCAGGGTACGTTTTGCACCCTCACCTGAGCCAGTGCGTCGCACTGCTATTCCTGTTGTGTCGGACGAGGAGGAGGAGGAGGACCCTGTAGAGGACGTGGATGGGCCAGCTGCTGACAGCCAGTGATGTGGTGACTCTCTCTCTCCTAGTATGTGCAGTATGGGGACCATAGTAGGATGTAGTGTTCAACTTTTGGAGGACCGAGGATCAGTCATCAGCATGGGTGGATCATAGCGCAGCTCTCGAAGACTCTTTTATTTTGACTTGTGTTATATTGTATATAGTTTTGAGAGGGTCTATGAGAGTTGTTATCTTATATTTGCTGATCTGTATCCTTATACTTTGCTACCTCGACTTTTATCTCTGTTACTTGGGTACCTGAGTTTTATATATATATATATATATATATATATATATATATGGGCTGTGATTGTATAGTTATTATGATCCTTAAAATTATTTTAATTACAACCGCTGTAATCTTTTTGAAAATCGTTTCCGCTGAATTTACAAAACAGGTACTCAACCGTATACTCTGAAAGAAATGTATTTTCGAACCAAGGGTTTGAATGTGAAACTTCGTTGTAGAAAAAGAAAAAGTTTTCCATGAAATCACTATATAATTTACAAACACTTTATAAATATACTTTATTTTAATATAAATAAAGTTATGTTCTGAGAGCGTCACATGTTACATATTACAACCTTGCTCATCACAAAAAGGGTCACTCTGCTCACTTTCTCTCAATATTCTCTCAATATGTATAAGAGGGTAAAGACATTTCACTCAAGTTTATCTATGAAAGTGAATTACCATAAGTTTGAGCATAGACCAAAATCTTCATTGAAATTATTGAATACATGCAAGAATCAAAAGTTCTTAATTAGATTGTAATGGAGCCATGATTAAAGAATACACAATAACATCACTCAAATACACAATATCCCTTTAAAGTATGAATGAAACATACAATCAGTGTAATCACACATCAACTCCAAAAGCCAATCATCCTTCATTCTTTGCTCATTTATTCTCATTTCCTCTATTTTCTTCCTTTATTTGTTTTCTTTTCACAACATATCAAGTATTTCTTTTTTTTTAGAAGAGAAATTAAATGGAGACAACACATTTGATACTTTAAGCACAATAACATCACTTTAACATCTTCTTTTGAATAACTACTTTCCTAATTGCACCATTCACATTTCAAAGGGTACCAAAAATATATAACAATTATGAAAGGGTAACAAAGATCAGAATATTTAATCAGGATCAAAATTGACAATTAAGGGAATAGTGTTTATAAAAAGTGTTGAAAGTCAGGAAAACAAAACAATTCTATGTGCCTTAATCATATTCACACATGCAAACAATTATCAGTCTCAAAATGGTCACATGTAAAGTTCTAGAATGCACAATTAAAATGAACATCACTCAAATATCAAGAAAGAAGAGGAGTTTAAAAAAAATGATTATGTGTTTACCCTTTAAGACTCAAAACTCACATGTATTGGCTATTTTAATGAATAGCAAGAATTACAATAAGTTTGCTTATTATCAGCATCTAATGATTATTCATGCACGAATTATCATTCCAAACAAGACAGATCATCACAGGCTAAGTCACTATCAAAAATAATATTCATAAGGAAGTGCATTCAGTGCATACCATTAAAGATATATTTTAAGAAAGAAACATTGAAAATGAAATAAAATTTAAGAATATTAGTTACTTTTACTTATATTTTAAACCAAATGAAATGTGTTTTTTATTACTTATATTTCAAGCCGGAAGAAGTACTTATTAAATAGTGGTAAAGATGGAAAATAATATTTATTACACTATTGAAATTTTCAAAAAGACAGATAAAAAAGAACAAAAAATTTCTTCAAAAAAGGACAGTTAATACCCTCTCTGTTCCTATTTATCTGTCATATTTCGAACAAAACACACCCTTTAATAAATGCAATCGTTACATAAATATAATTTCCAATACATTAATTATGTTTTTTCTTATTATACCCTTTCTCTCTGTAATCATTATTTTTTTCCACTACTTATGAAAACCAATACCCTATTAAATATCGGTAAACATGAAAATTATAGTTTATCACACTATGAAAACCATCAAAAGGACAGATAAAAGAAAACAAAAAACATATCCATAAAAGAATAATTAAATAGGAACGAAGGGAGTAATATTATTGAAAATTTATATAAAATCTTATAAACAGAGACAACATAAAAATTTAAAAAAAATACTTCCTCCGTCCCTAAATATAAAGTCTCTTTGGGGGGTTTCACGTCCATTAAGAAAGTGGAATAATTTAGTTAATTGTATTGGAAATGTGAACTTTTGATATGTAATTTCAAAATCACTCTTATTAATATTATTAAGAATCTAAAAAGTGTTAAATAAATAGGGATGTTTGTGGAAAAAAGTAATTAATGATTATTGAAAATTGATATGAAGCTTTATAAATAAAGATAAGATAAAAATGTCAAGATGACTTTATATTTATGAACGGAGATAGTGCTGTATTTAGTAAGAGAGATATTAATAATTAAGTTCCGGGTAGCACATGCATCGTTGTCAAAAGATATGCCTAGTTGTCAACACAAAATAATACTCTCTCCGTTAAGTACTCAAATTCTAAGGTTATGCACACGAGTTTTAAAAATAATTAAATTAAGTAAGAATTTGGGGTGTTAGGACTATAATGCTAGTATATAATCATTAGAGAGAAAGATATTATAAATGAGAAAGAAATTGTGATAAATAGAGATGTGTTAGAAAAAGTAAAATGAATTTTTGGAAAATACTCCTTCCATTTCTTATTATCTGACTTTTTTGGAGATATTTTTTTGTTTCTTTTTATCTACTACTATTATTTTGAGGACTTCAATAGTATAATAAATGCTATTTTTCATGTTTGTCTTTATTTAATAAGTCTTGTTTACCTAAGCAGTGGGAAAAATATGAATGATTACACAGAGAGAAAGGTTGAAAAAAATTAATGAATACAGAGAGAGAAAAAAACTATAGTGGAAAAAAAACATATTCCCTCCATACCTTATTATCTGTTACTTTTTGGAAAGATTTTTTGTTTCTTTTTATTTGTCATATTAAGGATTTCAAAAGTGTAATAAATGTCACACCATCCGGCTTACAATATATGAAAATCTAACTACTTTCACACTTATTAAGAAAGTTGATTGATTGTATTTAATTTTCTCAAATTTATAAAAAAAATAGAAGTATTTTACGAAAGTAGTATTGAGAATGAAACAAACATTAAATGAGAAAACAATTTTCTAGGTACATTTTAAGAAAATGGCATTGAGAATAAAATAAATTTTAAAAAGAGTAGTTACTTTTGGTTATATTTTAAACAAAATGAAATGTGTTTTTTGTTGCTTATATTTCACTTCGGATGGAGTATTTTCCATGTTTGCCCCTATTTAATATGTTTTGATTTATGTGAGTAGTAGAGAAAAATTAATGATTATAGAGAGAGAAAGGGTATAGTGGGAAAAAACATAATCAATGTATTGGAAATCAGAGTAATGATTAGATTTCTTAAATGTGTGTTTTGTGTGAAATATGACAGATAAATAGGAACAGAAAGAGTAATTAATATATTAAAAATTTAAGTTGGATTTCATAAATGGTATTTTTGTATGAAATATTACATATAAATAAGAATGAAAAAAATAACAATACATATAAAACATGAGAAACAAATTATATGAAAACTACATCCCGTCTAAAACAGAGGTAGTAAAATAATTGCCACCAACTGCGCATGACACATGTACTAAATTGCACAGTTGTCACACAAAATTATTGCCACTAATTGGGCATGCATGACTTATAGCACTTCATCCGGAGCCATGTTTTTTTTTTTTTAAAAAAAAAAAAAGTATTTTTAATATTTTTCTTCACAATTTTTATAATAAGTCATTTCGACTATTTTTTTAAATTTTTTTAAAAAGTTAATTAATATTGTTAGTGATATTGAAAATATAAATATTTGATATACTTTTTCTAAAATACCTCTAAAATTATTATTGAAAATTTAAAAAATATTGAATAAATATGAATGTTTGTGAAAAAGAATTAATTACTGTTATTGGAAATTGGAAACAAGATTTATATCAAGGATCAAGGAAAAGTCTTCAACAAAGACTTACAGGAAGGCGTAACTTTTTTTTCTTCAATTTTTATTAGTATTAATTATTTACTTTTTACGAATATTTTTATTTATTTAATACTTTTTAGAGTTTCAATAATAATTACTTTCACGATATCATAAATTATGTTGTTTTATGTCATTACACATAGGCTAAAAAATGAGTAAATGATGTAAGAATTTGGTATATTTTGACTAAATTACCCCATTTAATAATAAGAGATAGAGTAATAATAAATACTCCCCCGGTCCTATTTATAAGACCCTTTTGAGGTTTTTATTTTGGTCCTATTTATAAGACTTCATTTCAATTTTCAATAGCATTTAATTATTTTTTTTTCACAAAAATCCCTATTAAGTTAACACTTTATAGAGTTCCAATAATAATCAAAGGGGTAGTTTTGTAAAAGTTATCAAATTTTCACATTTCCAATGCCACTAACACATTTACCCATTTTTCCTGGTGGAAGTGAAAAACCCCAAAAAGGTCTTATAAATAGGATCAGAGGGATTATATGAAGATTATGTTGAAAAGAGACGGGGAAATGAGTTGTGAAAAAGATAATGTAATAAATAAGGATATGATTGAAAAAAGAAATATAAATAAGTATTGTGTTTCTAAATAAATACTATAACTTATAAGACAAGGTAAAATGTTCAAATGAATATAACTCATGTGACCGAGGGAATATAAGAATAATTTAAAAAAATATTTCAAAAGTTTATTTTTTAATGGTACAAACAATATTACTCTCTCAGGTAATATGTGTAAGACTTTATGAGGAAAAAATTGGTCATATTTATAATACCTCATTTTAATTTACAATAATATTTAATTGCTATATATATATTTTTTAAAAAAATACAACTCGATTAAGTTAACACTTTTTAAAATCTCAAAAATAATTATGTGACAAGTTTTAAAAAAATATATTAAATATTTAAGTTTCTAATATATATCACTAACAACATTAGTCCATTGTATCATATAGCATAAATTTTCCCAACAAAAGTATTACTACGTATAGGAGAAGAGGACGTAATAAACATTCTTAAAATGCATTTTTTAATCAAATGGATTTATTTTAAGAATGGAGAAAGTACCCTCGCGGTTTTATATCCGGTGTTTATAGCGATTTTATCTCATATTTCATATATTTTTTTCATCCCTTATTATAAGTTACTCTACGTAATTTAGATAAATTAAAAAAAATAATTATTACTCTCAAATTTATATAAAAACTGGTGTTATTTCAAAGTTATTTCTTTTTAAAACTTTAAAATTTTATTAATTTATTTTTTATTGTAATTATTGCCCTATCACCTTATATGTAATTATGACGGGTGTATTTGGAATAAACTTTTTTAATGCTAATTAGTTATTCTAAAATGACTTATGAAAATGGTCAAAAAATCTACCAAAATGATGCCTTATAATAAGGAACGGAGAGAGTATATTGTTATTTTACAAAATCCAATACATAATTAATGCTACTTATCACATTATCTTTTTCATTTCTAATATCTTTCTCTCTCTTCAATAATGATTGTATAGGGACATTTTATAATCGAAACACCACAAATTCTTATATCATTTAATAATTTCTGAAATTACATGCATAACCTTAAAATAAACATATACTCCCTTTTTCCCTTATTATAGGGCATCATTTTGTTAGAATTAGTAGTGTCCCTTTTTATATGTCATTTTAGAATATTTAGGTAGTATTAAATAGTTTATTCCAAATACATATCTCATAATTGCATAAGGGTGATATGATAATAATTACAATAGAGAGAGAAATGAATAAAGTTGTAAAATTTTAAATATGGGTAACTTTGGAATGACAACATATTTTTTAATAAATTTGAAAATAATATTTACTGTTCTTAATCTGCGTAAATTATGTAAAAGTGACTTATATTAAGAGACATAGGAAGTTTATATATATATATATATAATATATTTATAATAGGAAGAGAGTACAAAATTGCCTCGAGAAATGCAATCCAAAAATAAAAGATACTTCCTCTCCTTCTTATTTTTAGAAGATTTTTTTGTCCTTATTATAAATCATTTTATATTTGAGATGCATAATTTATTGTACGTTTTTTTGCCCTTATTAAATGCTTTGACTATATGTGTTTTTATCATTAATTAATGAGTGAGAATTTTTCAAGAACAATTGAGAGAATAAAATTGTAATATTACAATATATTTTTATGAAATTCATAAAAACTAACTACTCCCTGCTTGAAATATAAGAAAAAAAAACATACTTCTTTTGATTTAAAATATAAGCAAAACTAACCAACTTTCTTAAATTTTATTTCATTCTCAATGCAACTTTTCTAAAACATTCCTAGAAAATTGTTATCTTATTTAATTTTTGTTTCATTTTCAATGTAACTTTCCTAACATACAATCAACCAATATGCTTAATGTCCGCGTAAGACAGCCCAGTTGGTGGCTGCAGGGACATTTAGGATTTCCACCTCCCCCAGGTCATGGGTTCTAGTCCCAGACCTCCCATATAAAAAAAAAAAAACCAATATGCTTAATAAACGTAAAATTAATTAAAATTAATTTAAGCCGAGTATATTAGTAATTCGGTTAATTACATCGCATGATAAAGAGAGGAGCTAGGGTGTAAAAAAATGGGGACACTATTGGTAATGCAAAGGATCACATGATTTAGGAGAAGCTAGGCTCTACTCGTGAATGGAAAAAATAAAACATACAGTAAGTCCTAGTATTATATAATAAGCAGACCAGACCACACTAAAAGCATTTTAAAGAAGTAAAGAAAATAATTTCCTGGCTAGTTCTCTTTCTTTTTTCAATGGCTTCTCCCAAGTACTCCATCAAAATTCATGAACACTGCCGTGTTGCTCCTCTTGGTGCATCTTCTACCCACTCATCTCTCCCTCTTTCTTTCTTTGACTTGTCTTGGCTTAGGTTCCATCCAGTTGAGTGCACCTACTTTTACCCTTTCCCCTTTCCACTAGAAAACCCATCTTCATATTTTTTTGAGAAAGTGGTTCCAAGGCTCAAAACTTCACTCTCTCTCACCCTCCAACACTTCCTCCCTCTAGCTGGTAATTTTGTTTGGCCTCATGATTCCGAAACACCAATTGTCAAATACACTACCCTTGGTGATGATGAAGGTGTTTCCCTTGTCATAGCCGAGTCTGATGCAGATTTTAACCATATTCTGAATAATTCTTCTTCACCCCATGATGATGCCATAGAGTCTCGCTCTTTCGTACCCCACTTGGAATCATCTCATTCTTTTGCTCATGTTATTTCCTTGCAAGTCACTCTTTTCCAAAAGAGTGGGTTTTGCATCGGAATTAGCACACACCATGCATTTCTCGATGGAAAATCAGCCATTACATTCACTAAGGCTTGGGCTTCCATGTGTTCATCATCACTGGAATCATCATCCCCATCTTTGGATCCAGAGTTCGAGCCATTCTTCGATAGGAATGTCATCAAAGATCCAACTGGCCTTAACCTTTACTTCACAAATAATTGGTCAGAAGTAGCCAAATTATTCCCTCCTGAGGACGATGACAACAATAACAACAACGCCACAAGAAGCTTGAAGATTCTACCTTTCAAGCCAAGAGTGGAGGACTCTATTCGCGCCACATTCGAGCTCACTCGAACAAATTTGGAGAATTTAAAGAAAAGGGTGTTATCCAAATGGGACACAGTGGTGATAGATGATGAAGTAGTATTCGAAGAATTATTAAAGCCACAGTTTTTGTCATCCTTTGTTGTTGCCTGTGCCTATGTCTCTGTCTCCATTGCTAAAGCCATTCATGGGATTGATAAAAAGAAAGAGAAGTTTGCATTTTCATTCACAGTGGATTTCAGGGCTCGGTTAAAGCCTCCGATCCCTGCGAACTACTTCGGCAATTGTGTGCTGGGTGAATCGGTGGATACACATCCAACAGATTATATAAAAGAAGATGGGTTCGTCATTGTAGCTAAGAAATTTCACAACAAATTAAAAAAATTAGACAATGAAGTTGTAGAAGATGTAGTGAAAAATGTGGTTACAAAATTTACGGCTTTGGCTAGTGAGGGGGTTGAGATAATTGGAATAGTTGGGTCAAACCGATTTGGTATGTATGGAATCGACTTTGGTTGGGGAAAACCTGTGAAGGTGGACATAGCATCAGTGGATAGAAGTTTAGTCTTTTCCATAATAGATAACAAGGATGGGAATGGTGGGATTCAGGTTGGACTCGTTCTGAATAAGCATGTCATGGATCTTTTTAGTACTTTATTTCATGCAGGACTATGCATTAATTGATGGGTAATCGATTGTTTATGCTGTTTATGATATTGGTGCTTGTAACTTTATTGAAGCAAGGTAGGACTATTACATTTTAGTCCCTGAACTTGGTCCTTATATTTTTTTTGATATTTTGGGTCCCTGAATTTTGTTTAATTTTTGGAAATGGTCCTTTCGACACTTAAGTGATAATATAGCTGACAACATGTCACGTCACTTTCACAATATCGACGAGTGATGCGTTATGTAGAGTCACGCGACACTACATGAATTTTTTTATAAAAAAATAATTTATTTTAAAATTAATTAAAAATTCGATTTTCTTTAAAAAATACAGTTTTTTAATTATTTTTAATAAATTTAAATTTTTTAATTTAAAAAATTCACGTGGCATCATCTGACACGTTACCTATGGATGTGGCGAAGGTGACGTGGCATATACTCGGTCATATCATCATTTAAGTGATGAAAGAATTATTTCCAAAATTTGAGCAAAGTTTAGGGACTCAAAGCATCGAAAAAAAAGTTTAAGGACCAATTCCAAAAGAGCATCTAAGTTCAGAAACTAAAAACTTAAATAAGCCTATATATTTCATCATTTCTTAAAATTTGTGTATTGTGTATTTTTCATATATAATTATCTGCAGTAATATAGTATTTGCGTTTTCATCAACCTTTCTTATAAGGTGGGATAAGTTATTTTATTCTTCATTAGTATTTTCAATCAATAAAAAAAAACGTTAATTTGAATATACAACTTGTTTTTATTGACACAAATGGCCTAAGCTTGCGTGTATTGAGTTTGAGAAGCAATTAAATGAATAAATATTTGAGTTGTTGTACTCTCTTCCTGGTCCGACGCCACATGTGATGAGATTTTTTTTTCTTAACAATTTTTTCAGAGTGAAGTATGTGACACCCTAACTAATAATTTATTTATTACATTATAATTATAAAAATTTTAGGGAAAATTTGACGAAGTTTATTTTAAATTATAGATGTAGGGTTAACCAATAATAAATTCTATCGCTACAGGATAAGCATGAGCTCTCTAGTACAGGATAAGGGTGAATAACTCATCATCCTTATCCTCTAAGAGCCACGTCAGCCCTACTGGGCCGAACAGGCCCATAAGGCACCACAATACAACTTCCCCTATAAGTATCGCCATGCTATAGGGGCTAAGGTATGTTAACTCATCCCTACTCTCAAGAACTACGTGTGGCTTGATTCCCTTATCACTGGGGATACGTAGGACCGGGGTCACCCTCGCCAGCTACAACAACCACCAAAACATATCGTGGTGGATCTATTTCTCAGATCCACTACATTGGCGCCGTTTGTGGGAATCGATAAACTTTGATTCCCATCCACATTCCAAAAAAAAAATAAAAAAAAAATAAAATAACCACAGAAAAGAGAAAAAAGAGAAGAGAAAGGTGTTGGCGGCGGTGCCTGACCGGATTCCAGCATCACGGTTTTGGTTCAAACCGTAGCCACTGCACATCACCGAAGCAGCCCCGAGTCAGATCTCCCCTGTCACGAACGACTGCTTCAACCGTCACACGGGGGAGCAGCTATCGAACCACCAAGGAGGCCGAAACGGTGTCGAGTTCGTGGCTCTCGGAGCATCACCGCCGCTGCATACGGTGGATCCGACGCAGTACATGACGGATCCACACATGGTTCTACCACTGCTGCATCCCTTCTCTTCACGAAGGAAGAACCACAAACGTTCTTCATCCCTTCCGCCGCATGACTTGATTCTAACGCAGCCACCATCGCCTTCAAACCGCCGCCGACTCGAACCGCCATCATCAACAACTCAGACGGCGGTGCACAAATAGCGATGCGATAATTCATCATGATCTCACTACCTTCGCCATCTTCTGATCTCGCGTCTTGTCTGCCACCGGGCTGCAACCTGGGCATCAGTCTCTCCGCTCGCGTCTCCACTGTTTCACGGTCTTAGTCCCGTGGCCACCGCCACCGTCGCCGACCGAGTCACATCGAACGCGCCTCCTTCATTCACGACGGCCAACGACGACCACGGCGACGCCGTTATCTTCGCCCATCGCATTCCCGCCGCCGCCTTCATACAATCCTCCAAGTTGCAGGGCTGCAGAACCTCTCTTTGGACTAGGGTTTCCTCCTAAACGGGCCAACAGGCCCAAACCAAAAAAAAAGGGCCTCAACAGGCCCAAACCAAAAAAAAAAGAGGGCCTCAACAGGCCCAAACCAAAAAAAAAAAGAAGAAGAAGTTGGACAACAACAACAACTCGTTCCTAAAAACAGGGGAGTAACATTTTTACTCATATTATGCAATTGTCAATATCACTTATTAGCGCATGATTGATTTGATTACATGTCATTTATTAATTGCCAATAAATATTATAAATTGTCAATCTTGAACGACAATAACTAATTAATTATTGTTTTCATACACACATGCAAGGTACACGTATGATGGCCCGAGCACCTGAGCGACCCATTTCAAAATTCTCATCAATGGGCAAATCGTTTTCCGAGCACAGTGAAGACAATTGATGATGGGGGTTGTGTTTCGAGCGTAGAGAAGACTGTGTTCGGTTCCTTGCTTCGAATACATGTGCCAACTACGCGCGGACCCTCGGCAGCGTCCCCTTTCGGTATCTCATACATTCAGAACATCGGGAACCACACACTACTCTTCTCTCCTCGGATTCATAAGACGATTGTGGAAACCTCGCATTGTGTTCCCCAATAGAGTCTCTCGTTCCGGGTCAACCACTCAACGAAACTCGCTTGGAAACGACATGCCTCGCCACACTGAATCAGGGAAGGAATTCTCATTCCTACATTACTTTCTTATTTACTTAGCATTTTAAGTGATTACCTCGAACTCATGCTAATATTAATTTACTTGATGCAATGCTTTTGATATGTGCTCCTAATGCTTTTATGTATTCTTTTAATCTCATTTACATGTCACTTATACTATACTCATGATTTTTCATACATGCTGGTACGTGGCATATTGCCTTTCGAATGGCATTAGGCAGTTTCCGACAATTGTGCATTGTCGTTTTTCATGGATAAGCTTTCATCATTTGATTCGTTGTCATTAAATGCTTTGACATATTTATAAATGTCATTCACTACAATTATTGCGTGTGATACATCATGCATCTTTTCGTAGACAATCTTGCAGGATTTACGAGCATTTAATCTCCAATAATTTTCATTATCCTATTTATTACGTGCGATATTCTTAAATCACACTACTTCTATTATGATATTTTATACCCACCTGCCAATAATTTTCATTATTGCAAATTCCCTTATTATAAATTGTCAAACGACAACCGCTAAAATTAATTTTTCTGTACACATATACGAGGTACATGGTCCGAGCTACTAGACCATCCATTTCAAGATTTTCATCAATGGGCAAATTATTTTCCGAGCTTTGTGAATACAATTATGTCACTATTCGGAACATGGTGATAACGGCAAGGACCCCTCGCGCCAAATTTTCCTCTTTTACCCTGTCCCCGAGTATAGAGAGCCTCGTGCTTGATTCCTCACTCCGAATACATGTGCCAACTGCGCGCGGACCCTCGGCAGCGTCCCCCTATTGGTATCTCATACATTCAGGATAACGGGAACCATGCATTACCTCGGCTTCATAAGACGACTGTGGAAACCTCGCACCATATTCCCTAGCTAAGTCAACTGCTCGACGGAGCTCATTTGGAAAGGAATAACAGAAGACTTCAATCTAACATTCCTCACCTCAGCGATTCAGGTACAAACATAACGATCGGATCTGCCGAGCATGATGACCTATGTTAATTCGAGTCCGAGTATGACGACCCAACTTAATTCAAGTCCTTCACACCGGTTGTCGATCACTTTTTCCTTGGTTTGCGCACCATCGCGACCTTACCTATATGGTAGAACGGTCCGCAGTGCCAACACCCAGTGATCTAAGTCGGATCCCAGCATTTCCGAGGAACCACAATGCTGATTCCACACCCACAACTCGCAAATATTCAATCTTCGCTCAGCATTCGCCTACACAGATCTGAATCCGACAGTCTCTCAAAGAGGCTTGGATGAACACGATCTAATTGGCGGAAAACATCTATCACACCTCAAAGGACTTCTTAACTCGGCACAAGCCTCTTCAGGCTTTAGCGAGTAAGGGGGTTGGTTATGCAATGGAGTAAAAGTTTGCTTCAGCTTTATTATTATGATGATCTATCAGCTTGCCTTCGCCCTAATTACTCGGATTCAAGAGGGTTTCAACAATTGAAGTTGACTAAACAGTTCCGACAAGGGAAACGGTCGTCCTTTCCTTGCCTCCTCGGTTTCATTCTTTCCCTTCTCGGCATCCTCGGCCGCTTCATCAGCTCGATAAACTTTCGATGACTTCCACTCGAGTGACCTTATTCGGCCATGAAGCTTACTGCTCGGCGGATAGGATGGACTCGGAGTCTTGAAAGTAATTCGAGCCTTCAACTCTTCGGGTCGAGTGGCTATTCTCGAACACGATGTTCGCTGCTTCGGGGAAGGAACAGACTCCGACTCTACAACAATTAAAAAAAAAAAAAACCGAATCCGAGGGTGCCTCAAACAACAACAATAGATGTCTTACTTTGGTCCCGAGCGTTTCACAAACCTTATGAACTCGACACAAGCCTTTTCAGGCTTTACCGAGTAAGGGGACTAGTATGTGACACAAATGTCGTGCCAAAGAGGACCACCACGTCCCATGAGGCAACAAATTGATAATTTACCTTCCTTATTAAGGACATATGTTAAACTCACTCACTTCGGATCATGTTCTTACGCACTTGCCCACGATCTCGGTTAGCCGGCCAGATCGGCGAGGCTACAAGTGAAAACGAGGATTGCGACCCGATAACTTGGCTTAGCCTCTCGGCTCAAAGCCTCTCGGCTCATATCTGGCCCAATACATCGCGGATCGAGGAATACACCTCGGCTAAGGTTGTCATTCCGACAAGCAATCCCTCGTAAACGTTACGATCCAATGGGTGATAATCTTGGCACACCTCGAACTCAAATAACAGTTTGAGTCGTGCCAGCATACCTTGGCACAAGCCTTTCGACTTTCACCATGGCAAGCGCATAAAAGGATGTCTCCTTAAAAGCATCGTGACTCTAAAAAAAATAGTTCAATTCGACTTTGAACTCAGTACATGACGATACACGATTAAGGGCCTTGACTACGAACAGTCTTACACGTCCTAATCAACCATCCACGACACTCCTCCGAATAAAAAGTTCTCAGCCGCAAACAATGTTTTATGTCACCACCAACTCTTAGAACCTCGCCACAGACTTTCAAAGTCTTACGAGCTGGGGGGCTTGTAGGGTCTACCAACCATATACGGACCCGAGTCTCACCAAAGGGTTCCTCTAAGGGCATTTTACTCGGTTTACCTATCATAAAAGTCCTTCGCTCGGACTCATGGACTTTCTCATATACCAGAGGGCCAGGCTCGGACTTGATGGAACCGAGCCTTATGATCGGTCCCCAATCTATCAGGCTCGGGACTCTAGGACCGAGACATACCCTCGGCTTGTGGATAAACTCAGGCTCACCGAGGCTTCTTATCCCTTCCGCAAATCTCTCCTAGATTCTCGCAACAGCCTAGACGTGAGATCTTCAGCTGATCTTAACAAGATTCTCGGAGCATAATCCTCCGATATTATCTCACAGAACCCTGGTTTAGCACAGCTCTGATACAGGGCCCAAACGGCCCATATCAGCCTCCTCCAAACCCTATAAATAGCTCATCACAGCTAGGGTTTCAGGTATGTTCCCTCAGAAGCTCAGCACAGGCTCTTCGAGCCTATACAAGCTTGGGGGGCTTGTAGGGTTAACCAATAATAAATCCTATCGCTACAGGATAAGCATGAGTTCTCTAGTACAGGATAAGGGTGAATAACTCATCCTCCTTATCCTCTAAGAGCCACGTCAGCCCTACTGGGCCGAACAGGCCCATAAGGCACCACAATACAACTTCCCCTATAAGTATCGCCATGCTATAGGGGCTAAGGTATGTTAACTCATCCCTACTCTCAAGAACTACGTGTGGCTTGATTCCCTTATCACTGGGATACGTAGGACCGGGGTCACCCTCGCCAGCTACAACAACCACCAAAACATATCGTGGTGGATCTATTTCTCAGATCCACTACAATAGACCTTTCCCTTAGTAAAATATTAAACTTGTCAGATCCAGAAATAAATTTAAAACATATACATTCATTTCGTGCATCATAGTAAAGGTTTAAGTTATACATCAACATTTTTGGGATATCACATATTCAAAATATACATATATACATAAACAAAAGAGGACATGTCCATCAAGGCAAGTGATATCCCTATCTTACATCCAAAATATTAAAGTGTATACATCCAAAATATTAAGATAGTACGAGAAATAGATGGTTGGATTTCTATGACTTCAAATCATAGAATAGAGTCACACTTTGTAACACCCCTAATTTCGTATCCCTGAAATATATGTTTGTTATTTATTATAAATAAATAAATAAACTATTATTCTCAGTTAAATTGTAATTGTTTGAATAATTGTGTGTAATCATTATTATTTTAGAAGTTTTAGAAAATAATTTTACATGGTTATATTATGTAAAATATTAGTTTTTGCAGTTAAGTCCTTGGGAAGAACCTAAATACAAATATTAGGAAAAATTTGTGGAGGGAAATTAATAAAATAATGAATTGTTCAAAATTGCACTGTGGTAATCGATTACCACGACTCCGGTTATCGATTACTATCATGCAGAACAGCCATGGTTGAGTGTGTTTGATGAGCAATCCTCCACTATACTCCGATTGCCGCCACGATAACCACCATTGACACGTCCCTGGACGCGTGTCGATCTGCATGCACGATCAATTCGTCTATATAAGAAGTGGAGCTGATGAATTTGGCAGATTTCTTGCTTCTTGTACTGAAACTCTGCTGAAATTTTGAATCAGGGTTCTTAACTTTGAAGCTTTCGTTCTTCTTCGTTTCTGAGAGTGAGTGTGAGTATTATACACCATTGTAAAGCTCACATCCAGAGCTTTGCAAAGACACCAAAATCGTGAGTTAGAGTTGAGTGTAGAGGAAGTTCTATAGCTGCAAAGGGGAGTCTCAAAATCTGCACATAATCAGTTTCTGGTTTCTGGAGCACACTTTGGAGCCCGATTTTCATAACATAAAACAACCATTTATTATTTATTAAGTTGCTAAAAATGAGGCCACTTTTTTTTAGAACACCAAGTCAATTATTCACATTTTGAAAATCGAGTTGTTACCAAAACCCTTTAACATTTGTATGGAAAACGTTTACTAATCATACAACATTTCTGAAAGCCATAGTGATAATTCTCATCATTAGTCACTTGGTACAATTCTTCAACCTAAATACCACCCAAGTCTTTCAAATAGCATGTTTACCCGAGTTGTCACTGGTACTGCCATCAACTAAAAACATTTGAGATAATTATCATCATAATAAAATAAACATAAGCCAGCACAACTCATTACTTCCCATCACCAGGAACTTCTAAATAAGATCTCAAAATATTACATGACCAGAGTTTTCTAAAATGAAAGTTCTAAACATCATAAATAGAAAAGTAGGTTAATTACATATATGGTTCTTTGCTTTGGTAATTAATCCTCATCTCAAAAGAAAAGGTCCTAAACACTAGAAGACAACTCCATCACTAATATTCAACTCTATCATATCACCCCTCCTAACTAATCTATCACCATACTATCCTATCCACTGGAGTCGGAATCGGATAAATACTCCTCTTCCATCACTACATCCTCATCATCTATGTCCATCCAATTCTCCTCCACCTCCGGCGCCTCAAATGGTTGCTGCAAAAAGTCATCCTCGATAGGTTCTGGCAGCACCGCTGCCATCAGTACTGGCTGTCCTCCGAACTCATGCTGCTCCCGTGGTCCTCCATCCTGATAATCGCGAAGGATGATATGTCCTATATGAATATCCCTAGCTGTCCCCCTCATAGCGTGTTCTGGATCCTCTATCTCAAGAAAAGAATCACCCCTCCATATCCACCCACTAAGGGTGACCTCCCACGCTCCCTCCAACAAGGGCCAAACGTGGATCACTACAGGATGTGTCATCTACCAGTTGCAATACCGGTGTAACCCGATACGACAACATGTTAGGAGAGAGGTCAGCATTCCAGAAGTACAACAGTAACAGAACAGTCTAATGATAACTCAAAGTAAAAGAGAATAGACAGAATAATTTAAAAAGATAGATTCCAAATATTATCAGATATTAAACATGTATCAGACACATATATAATAACTGAAGACATATAGCAGCAGGTAATCATGATGTGCAGGTAACAGTTATTTACAATTCATAGAACATCATTTGTTATGCTATCAAAAGATTCACATCATATTCTTTGGAAAGTTCTCATAATATAATGCTTAATTCTTACAGGGAATTTCAATCGCTTCTTTAACAACATTTTTATCATTAAGTCTTATTACTTCGGGTTCTTCAACGATGTGGGGAAAACATCACTGAGATAACTGGTTAGCACACACGTCCACATCTCCTCGTCAATCCACCCAACCTAGTCGGAAGCAAATAGGAGTACAAGACCTTTACCACGCAGGCATTGACAGTTGTATGCTACCTCGTAGCAAAATAAAATAGAATACTGGCTCATTACACAAGTGCAAAATATCACATTGCATCGATTCAGTCCCTCTCCACTGTCCTCGAATTTCCAAAGGGGGCGACAGTAATGTTTCTAGTTGGCCTGCGGAACTTACCACGACATAAGACCGATCTGCCCGTTCCACATGTGGAGTTCGTTCCGCCTAGAAAAGCACTCAAGGCTTCTTGACGTATCACCGTCCTTACCCTCCCCTTTTGCAATCACAACCCCAGTATCCGCAGATACCCAGGGTAACTCCTCTCCACTACATCGCACTCATACTCACCTTGTTAGTCAATGTCTTTTAAAAGTTTTCTCTCATCTTTAGTCTTTTATAAGTTTCCTTTCATCTTTAATCTTTTTAATACCTATGCTCGACTCATCCTCGTAACATCCCTTCGATGAGTCCCAACCACTAACAAAGTTATTATCTTTCCACAAAGAGCACAAGGTTCCACATTCCTCAAGATATCATTGCGAGCCAGCTTAAATCATTGAGCCTCGAGTCACAAATATTGCACAATCACATTTCTTTGCCATCGACACTTCATCAATTTGATTCACGTCTCTATCCATCACTTGAGCTTTTGCAAAACAGCATCACAATTCTTCTCATATTTCTTACTCGTAATTATCATCAGCATTATTCTCATCATCATTATTCTCATCATCATTGTTCTTGTCTCAACTCATAATCTCTTTCTCATGAATTTCATACTATCTTCATTCTCATCTTAAATTTCATAATTTCCATTGTCTCACTTTAATCATCACCAGAATTCCAGAGTAATACAGATATATTTCAGACATGCTTATAAGACCAAGTAGATCATATATAAATAAATTAAAATGTATGGTAATCAGAATCATAACATATGATCATGTAAGCACATAACATATAGCAATTAATAGAATTTCAAACTTGATATACTCATATTAGAACTGAGTCTAAGTGTCACGTTGAGTTAGGCCTACTGCTCTGTCACCTCTTACTCTAGCTGCAACAAATGCGCGTCCTTGACGGTCCCTTGCTGTCCCTTGTTGCTCCACCCCTTCGTCTAAAAATACCTCGTATTAAATTAGATATTTTTACGTTAAAATCTCATTTGAATAGAGTTTATCCTTTAAACACTTCTTTTTTTTTATACTTTAAACATCTCAAAACCTTTTTAAAGTGACCAACAAAATAATTTAAAACAATTAATTTTGGTTGCTGGTCCAGTCTTGGACAGCCACACTTTTCAACTTAAAAACACTGAAAAATCATTATTTTTCAAACTAGCTTTTATAATAACAAAGGGTACTAAAAGCTTTTACTTTTTATCAATTGAAAACACTTTAGAAATGGAAACACTTTAATTACATATTCTGGACAGCAAAGAATAAGAATCAAAAATCATCATTTACACTTTAATTTTTCCAAGAACACTCATATACCAACTTTATACTCAAAACCACAAAGTAAAACACTTTTCTATTATTTTTTAAGACTTTAATGTTACAAAATAATCAACTTGGACAGAATCATAAACTCATTATAAAATTTCATAATTAATTTGATTAAGTCCATAATTTATTTTATCATTAACCAAAAATCATTTCATTGCAAACAAACACTTATCTAATCATCAAATACTACTTTAATTAAACCAATCTTCCTAATTTAGCCTACTTAAGGCCGAACATACACACAAAATAATATAAACCAAATTTTCTATTTTCCTCTATTAGAACCGAATTAAACAACATAAATAGCATCAAATAATTAATTTATTCACTATCATTAAAAACAACAAACAACCATCACATACATACAACAAAATTATATCACCCTAATGATAAGATTCCCAATCATGAAAATTATTTGCATGCATGGTTCTCTTTCTCCTAAGTCTACAACTTTTTAGAGATTCTAAAGCATCAATGACATCATATGTATTAATCTCATCATCATCTAAGTTCAAATCCAGCAAAATTATTTTATCCTTCTCAAACCAAAGCATGACCGAATTTTCACTTCCAAATATCATTATCTACTTAAAATTTCAGCATGCAAGACTCAACATTATTTTATTTTTTATTATATTATTATCATAAAAAAAGACAAGGTTTTTATTCAAAATTTTCACAAATCAAGTCCTAAAGTTAACATGCATCAAGTCATTTAATAATTAAAAGCATAAACTCTTCATCATCTAGCCTAGGCTGAAACACGCATCAAGAAAATGAAGTCTTTTTGTCAAAACTTAACATGCAAGGTCAAGTTTCTTACTTTATCACTAACAAGATCAAGATCATGCATTTAACATTCTCATATTCACATGCATGCTTCTAAAATAGACTAATCTAGCCATAAGAGCAACATGCATGAACTCAAAACAAATTAAAAACATAAACTCCTAAAAATAAAGATCTAACTATCTAACTAACATGCAAGCATCACTAATCCTCTTAACAAGCTAGAAAACTAACATGCATCAAAGAGAAATCTTAAAATAAGTACAAGTTTACAAGATGATCATGAACTCTTATTTTTTCCTAGACTTGGCCGAATTACTCCTCACAAAATGAACATTTGCACAAATTTTTACAACACAAAAATCATGATCAACACTTGTAAATCATCACTTGCATGCATTACTTACACATATTCTAAGATCATTCTACAACATGCATCACAATCTTAACACTTTAAAATTTTTCAAAGACTTCAAATAGAAATTACATCAAGAAGAAGAAAAAGAAGAAGAAGAAACAAAGATCCTACATGCAAATCTCTTGGGAAAACACTTAGGTCTTCAAGAAAATTTCTTCTTTCCTCATTCTCTCTTCCTTCTCCACGGTTTTCCTCTCTGTCTCTCTCTCTTTTTTTTTTTAAGTTCATGAGCTTGATGTTGCTCTTGAAACTAAGTGTTTAGTGAAATGAATGGTGAAAGTGAAGAATGAACTAAGGCATTAGGTATATATAGACAAGCTATGGGCCATGGGTTTACTCACTAAAAATGGGGTTTGTTGACCACATGCAAGGGTGAAATTGTCCACACCAAAATTTACATGAAAAAGAGTCATTTCAAGGGAACACTTAGAGTAATTCATGTTACAAAAATCTAATCAACATCATTTCATCCATCACACTTGATTTCTATTTATTTTATTCTTATCTTAGTTTTCTTAACTATTAAGAGTTTGACTTCCAAAAATTTATTTTCCTTTGTATATATATATATATATATATATATATATGAGACTTGTAAATTTCTTAATCAAAGGGCGAAAATCACAGCAGCTCTTGCCGCCTCAACCTCAAAGAATTCTCTAGAAGAAAATCTTCAAAACATCCTCAAATTGTTACAAGCGGACCAATCAGAAACTTCGAAAAATTGTTGAAATAGTTCCGATTTAATTATTGTAAAATACTGTTGTAATAGTTCTGGTTTACTTTACCTAAACTGTTGTAATAGTTCCCAAATAATTGTACACAGTGCAGGTTTTGCAACCGACACTGTTCAAACAGTAGGTGAAGGAGTCTATTTAAAGAGCATCTCAGCTCTTAATAGACACACAATTTTAGAGAGAGAGACTTTCAGAGAGAGTTTTGGAGAGATTCCAGCCTTTGAGATATCGTAAGCTCCTCCTTTAGTTTTTGTCTTTTAATCTTTCAATCTTATGTTTATGTCTTTCAATCTTTTAATCATATAATAAAGTATTTTCATATTCATGTTTTAGTTTCTGTTTACTTTCATTTTCTCCCCTTTCTCCCTCACCAGATCTTCCTTCACGGTTATGCCAGAAGGTTCTGGTCCCCTCTTTTAATTTTGTCTATTTTTAATTTTTTCCCTTTCTCCCTCACCAGATCTTCCTTCACGGTTATGCCAGAAGGTTCTGGTTCCCTTCAATTATTTATAGTTTCCAGATCTTCTTCACGACTACGCCAGAAGGTTCTGGTCCTCTTTAATTTATTTACATATCATTCATCTGCATCATCATCGCATGTAGAATAGTCCTGCTATTCCCTACTTTCCTTTTCCGTTTTTAAGTTTCCTCCCCCCTCCTGGTTCCGGACCCTCCTTGGTATCAGAGCCAGGTTCTGATATATATATATATGGGCCGAAATATACATGCACACACACATACACATTGCATTTTCATTTTCAATTATACACTACATTTAAGCATTTAAAGTATTATACTAAATGGAAATAATGTAAACTTTTTCAAGAAATCATTAATCATACCAAATTCATATAGACCTTAAATCAAACATACTTTATCTTAGATTTATTTTATAAGATTGTACAAAACAATTTTCCTTGCTTAAGAAGAAAGGCATTAATAAATATAGATAAACACCCCAAAAAAAGCAGTTTTAGACAAAATAATTAACTGTACTCATTGACTATAGGTATACACCCTATTTTATTTTCTAAAATCACCTTTTCACATATAAAAGAGATTCCCAAAAGGAAAAGTTTATTGGAGGTCTCTAGCTATTTTTAATAATTATTATTTTCAAAATTCGTATTTTACAGACCTTAAAAATAATTTTTCATATATCAACCCATAAAATTATAAAAGTTGCATTTTTAAATTCTACATTTCAATACTATCGTTTTCATATAAAGATCATAATTTTCGGAGTTACGGTTAAAAAGTTATGAATTTTCAAAGTTTAATAACTCACTAAAACAATTCCTTATTCAATAAGATGGCTATTTAAAATGACTAAAATTATCTTTCATGAAAACACCTTAAAAATATCAATATATAAGACTTTACTTGAAAATAATTATTGTATATATATATATATATATATATATATATATTTAAACAAAACCTTGAAGTATAACATCAAGGAACCACATCAAAACCATACTTTAAATAAAATATATTTGAAATGCCACTTTATCAATCAGACATTTATTTATTTTATTTTTAAAATACTCTTATTTACAAAAATATATTTTAAAATAATATTTTATTATTTAAAATATACGAGGATTTTGACGGGTGTTACATTCTCCCCAACTTGAAGATTTCTCGTCCTCGAGAAATGCGTTGTAGAACTCGAGCAGCAACGTATATGATTCTCCCCCAACTTCGATCAAACTCACCACTAAACTCGTTGTCGCCTCACACTGGTTCGATTCCAACTATTTACCCACCGTTTACTCATTCAAACCTTATGTGACCTCGGTGACTATAACATTTTAACAAAGAATTTTAAAACAATTAAGACATTAACCTTGATTCAGATTAGCAGCATTGGCGGTTTCAGCTCCAATCATGACAAACACTCTCCCTTGTTGATTTGGTTGATTTGAAGCTTCCGAGTTAGTCACTTGCCTCGGCGCTCTACAATCTCTTGCTATATGACCAGGCCTGTTGCAGTTAAAACAGTTTGGATTCTGAGATGGACATATTGACCCATAGTGATTGCGGTTGCATCTGTTGCAGTAAGGAAGGGTGCTTCCTTGCCTTGCTCTTTCGGAGTTATCGCGACCACCACCATTACGTCCCATGCTATTGCCTCCCTGATTGCTGCTTCCATGACTCTTTCCTATGTTCGCATTACCTCCTGCATTCCCACCATGTCCATTCCTTCCAGAGCGTTGATCTCTCCTTCCACCAGAGTACGGATTTGGGGTCCGGTACCTTCCACCAGAGCCTCGATGAAAAGAAGAGTTACGATTTGGTCCATGAGATGAAGATGAATTCGCCACCTTCTCTGTATCACTCCTTGCCTTCAAGCCTCCTTCATACATGCAACATCGATTCACCAGAGTAGCAAAATCCTTTATCTCCATATGAGAGAAAGCCAACTTAATTTCCGCCTTGAGACCATCTCTAAATTTAGCACATTTTGATCTTCCATTTTCTCCTCCGGCATACTGTGGCACATACTTAGCCAATTCTTCAAATCTTGAAGCATACTCCCCAACGGACAAGTTTCCTTGCACCAACTTCAAGAATTCCATTTCTTTTTCAATCCTCTCATACATTGGAAGATACTTCTCCATGAATTTTCCTTTGAAAGACTCCCAAGTAATCTCCTCTCCAGCATTCAACATCACTTGCTTAACTGTCCTCCACCAAGCTGCAGCTTCCTTAGTCATCATATAACCAGCATACGCCACCTTCTGTTCATCACTACATTGCACCATCCCTTCAAATATCCTTTCCAAGCTTTTTATCCAACTTAGAGCTTCATCCGGGGAAATTCCTCCAGCAAATTCCTTCGGATTCCTACGACAAAACTCATCCAATCCTTTATACCCTTGTGCTTCCACATTCTGGGCTTGATTGTTGTTATAATTCTGTTGAGCTTGCTGGTGTAGCGCTTGCAAGTTATTGTTGATACGAGTCATCATTATAGTAATTTGTGCCATAAGATTCACAGGATCTGGGATCTCCGCGTCACCATCGGGGTTTCTCGAGTCCGAACCAAGAGGTCTTCCACGTGGACGACTCATCTCTTCTTATCTTGAAAGGGGAAGCAAGAAGATTTCAACATAAAATATAGACACAGACTGACACTATAGACACTATAGACACCCCAGAGTCACACAGAGTAAACATATAAGGCTATGCTTAAGGTCACTGAGGATTAACCATTGCTCTGATACAATAATGTAACAGCCCGATTTTCGTAACATAAAACAACCATTTATTATTTATTAAGTTGCTAAAAATGAGGCCATTTTTTTTAGAACACCAAGTTAATTATTCACCTTTTGAAAGTCGAGTTGTTACCAAAACCCTTTAACATTTGTATGGAAATCGTTTACTAATCATGAAGCATTTCTGAAAGCCATAGTGATAATTCTCATCATTAGTCACTTGGTACAATTCTTCAACCTAAATACCACCCAAGTCTTTCAAATAGCATGTTTACCCGAGTTGTCACTGGTACTGCCATCAACTAAAAACATTTGAGATAATTATCATCATAATAAAATAAACATAAGCCAACACAACTCATTACTTCCCATCACCAGGAACTGCTAAATAAGATCTCAAAATATTACATGACCAGAGTTTTCTAAAATGAAAGTTCTAAACATCATAAATAGAAAAGTAGCTTAATTACATATATGGTTCTTTGCTTTGGTAATCCTCATCTCAAAAGAAAAGGTCCTAAACACTAAAAGACAGCTCCTGTAAGATCCATGAAGAATGTTTTGATAAATGCCAAAAAATTTTGAACAAGCTTCAAGTGTGTTGATCAAGTTCAAGCTCAACAAGCAACAACAAACATCAAGTTAAGAAGAGAGAGCCAACTCATGAAGACTTAGTTTGGTAGTTTATGTTTTATTGTTTTATCTTTCGCCTCACAAGTCTTTTAGTTTATGAGTTTGGGTAGAGTTTATTAGAGGGTAGTGAATCTCTTTTGATTGCATGATTATATCATATTTTGAGTATTCACTTTTCCTAAAATCAATAGGTGGCTTAAAGGTTTTAAAGAAAAGGTTTAGTTTTTGAGAAAACAAGTTTTTAGTGATTTTTATGCTGATTACTCGAGTAACACATATATCACTCGAGTAAAATGTTTTCAGCTTGCGGCTTACTCGAGTAACACTCATTTCACTCGAGTAAAATGCTTTCAGTTTTCGGCTTACTCGAGTAACACTCATTTCACTCGAGTAACTTGATCAGATATGGTTTTTTAAATACGTTTTTCACTTCTCAAAAGCTATTCTAAGTGCTCTAACTTTTGGGTATTCTATATAAACCTTTTCCTAATCATTTCTATCATTGAGAATCATCTAGAATCATTTTTGATACAATTTTACAAAGAATCAAAGCCACACTATTCTCTCTCACTCTCTCAAGATCAAAGCTCTCATTTTCATATTCTTTGATCAAGAACCTTGAATCTCTCATGTTGATCTTTTCATATCTTTTGAAAGAGATTCATAGGATTATTATTTTGTTTTCATTTTGTGTTGTAATCATTGCAAGAGGCAAACATTCTACAACAAAGGAAGCCTTGATTTTGTGAATCAAGCAAAGTTCATTGAAAGTCTTGAAGAAGCATTTCATCAAGCATTTGGAAGGCACTTTGAAGAATCTCAAAGTACTTGGAAGTCTTGTGAGTAAAGCAAGCAAAGAAGACTTGTTGTGGGGTTATCAACAAGCAAGTAGAGGTTAGATTAGATATCAATAGGATTACAAGGCAAGGGTGTGGTATCTCTTGTAGGCTAGCAAGAAGGAGTCTTGTGAGGCATTTACTTGTAATTTGAGAAACTCTAATTCCTCATAGTGAAGAATCTCTCTTGGTTGAAGAGGGGACTGGAGTAGCTTTCAAGTGGATGAAAGTGAACCAGGATAAATCACTGTGTCGTATCTCTAAACTCTAAACTCTTTACAATTCTTGTTATTCATATTGTTCTTGGTTGAAAACCTAGAAAAAGTGATTTTTCTATATTTGATTGAATTGAATCTTTATTGTGCAAAATTGATAAAGGGAAAATCATTTTCATAACCTAGGTGAATCAATAAGAATATTGGTGTTGATTGTTTCCGCTTAATCTCTGATATAATATTTGTAAATTGATTGATTTTCATTGGTTTTAATCGTTTAGATTTGTTTCTTGCGAAAATCTTTCAAAGTTTCTATAACACCTATTCAACCCCCCTTCTAGGTGTTCTCCTAGTGTTCCTAGTTGTTTCACCTACCGAGTCTAGTTTTCCCAACAAGTGGTATCAGAGCTCGGTCGAAAGACACGAGCATAGAGCTTTTTCGTTAAGATCCTTAAGGAAACTACAATGGGTTCTACGAATCCTTTTGGTGGTGAAGGTGCTTCAATTAATCGCCCTCCTATGTTTGGTGGAGAGGGTTATGGTTATTGGAAAATTAGGATGAGAATCTTTATAGAAGCTATAGATGTGAACATTTGGGAAGCCATTGAAAATGGTCCTCATATTCCCTCAAAAAATGTAGAAGGTGTGCTTACACTAACTCCCAAAGATAAGTGGACCGATGATGATAAAAGGAAAATTCAATATGATTTAAAAGCAAAAAAATATCATCACCTCCGCTCTATCTTATGATGAGTTCTTTAGAGTCTCCCAATGTAAAGATGCCAAAGAAATGTGGGACACCTTGCAAGTCACACATGAAGGCACTAGTGAAGTTAGGCGTGCTAGATTGAATTCTTTGATGCATGAATAAGAATTGTTTCATATGTTGCCTAATGAATCTATATGTTTTATGCAAAAACGTTTTACTCATATTGTTAATCATCTCATTGCTCTTGGTAAAACTTTCGTGAATTGTGAACTTGTTAACAAAGTTTTAAGATGTCTAAGTAGGGAATGGCAACCTAAGGTTACCGCAATTGTTGAATCAAAGGACTTGGACACCATGGACTTAGCAACACTTTTTGGAAAGCTACAAGAACATGAAATGGAGCTTGAACGTTTGCATATACATGAAGAGTCGGATAAGTACAAAGAGAGAAAAGGAATTGCTCTTAAAGCTCAAAGGTCATATCAAAAGGAAGAGAGTTCCGTTGATGATGATGATGATGATAATGAAGATTCCGATTCGAACATTGATGAAGAGGAGATGAAGCTTCTACTAAGAAAGTTCAATAAGATTCTAAGGAGAAAAGGAAGGTTGAACAAGGACAAAAGTAAAGAGAAGGATTCCCCACACTACAAGACCAAGACTTCAAAAGAAGGAATAGTTTTCCATGAATGTGGAAAGCCCGGTCATCTCAAGTACTCATGCTCTAAGTATCTCAATAAGAAGGAGAAAGAGAAGAAAAATGCAAAACACAAAAGGGCATACATAGTTTGGAATAGTGATGATGAACAAGACAAGAAAAGCACAACTAGTAGTTCTTCGGATGATGAACATGCCGCTTGTCTCAACTTGATAGCTCTAGTACATGAAGAAGAAAGTTCAAATGATGAATCAAGTGAACAAAGTGACGAAAGCGATGTAAGTCTTACTAAATCCGAAATTTCTTCAAATTATGAAATGTTATATAATGCTTATGAAGAAATGCATGAACATCTCAAGAAATTAGCTAAGAAAAATATTGATAGGAAGAAGCTCATTGAGGAACATCAACAAAAGATTTTAGAACTTCAAAAGCAAGTTGATGAGCTTAATCTTCAAAATGAAACTCTTGATCTTATATATGCTAATTCTTCTTGTGATTGTGCTAGTAGAGTGAATAATGTGGTTGATTGTGAGAATTGCAAGTTGCTTAAGGATGAAAATGCTATTTTGAAAAATAAGCTTGCAAGTTTCTCAAATGTTGATATTAGATTGCGAACATTGTTAAATTTTCAAAGAGAAAATTCAAACAAGTTTGGTTTGGGTTATACTAATGCTAAGAGTAAATCTTATAGAAATGTTGTTGATTTTTCAAAGGTTGATTTTTCAAATGCACCAACATGTTTCTATTGTGGTACTCATGGACATACTTCAAATGTGTGTTATATTAAAGTGCATGGTATACCTAAAGGAGATTTTGTTTGGATGAAAAAGGGTGAGAGTCCCTACACTAACAAAAATGGATCCAAAACCATTTGGATACCAAAAAGCAAAGCATGATTGTTTTTGTAGGTATGATTGAAGAGCAAAAGGACTTTCATGTGATATTCATTCATTTGCTACTTCAATTGGTATCAAGGAGAAAATTCTACAAATTGGTGTTATTCTATCCATGCTTTGGTTAAATTTCTTCTATTTTGGCTTATATCTTATTTCAATTGGTATATATTTCTTTTTGATAATGCCAAACGGGGAGAAATATGATGTTTTTGAAAAAGGAGAGAAATATTATCATTTTGTTAAATGAAATGGTATATATGTTTGGAGAAAGGTTGTTTTGTTGTTTTTATGTAGGTTGAGCAAAGTTGTTGAAGATAGGAGGAGAATCAAGCTTAACTCAATTGGATTTCAAATGTCAAAAGCATAAATTTAGGGGGAGCAAGAGTCTCACCAAGTGATCAAATGGTTCAAGCATCAACAACTTCAATGAACTTCATAATTTCAAAACATGTTTGTCATTTTCAAAAAGGGGGAGATTGTAAGATCCATGAAGAATGTTTTGATAAATGCCAAAAAGTTTTGAACAAGCTTCAAGTGTGTTGATCAAGTTCAAGCTCAACAAGCAACAACAAACATCAAATTAAGAAGAGAGAGCCAACTCATGAAGACTTAGTTTGGTAGTTTATGTTTTATTGTTTTATCTTTCGCCTCACAAGTCTTTTAGTTTATGAGTTTGGGTAGAGTTTATTAGAGGGTAGTGAATCTCTTTTGATTGCATGATTATATCATATTTTGAGTATTCACTTTTCCTAAAATCAATAGGTGGCTTAAAGGTTTTAAAGAAAAGGTTTAGTTTTTGAGAAAACAAGTTTTTAGTGATTTTTATGCTGATTACTCGAGTAACACATATATCACTCGAGTAAAATGTTTTCAGCTTGCGGCTTACTCGAGTAACACTCATTTCACTCGAGTAACTTGATCAGATATGGTTTTTTAAATACGTTTTTCACTTCTCAAAAGCTATTCTAAGTGCTCTAACTTTTGGGTATTCTATATAAACCTTTTCCTAATAATTTCTATCATTGAGAATCATCTAGAATCATTTTTGATACAATTTTACAAAGAATCAAAGCCACACTATTCTCTCTCACTCTCTCAAGATCAAAGCTCTCATTTTCATATTCTTTGATCAAGAACCTTGAATCTCTCATGTTGATCTTTTCATATCTTTTGAAAGAGATTCATAGGATTATTATTTTGTTTTCATTTTGTGTTGTAATCATTGCAAGAGGCAAACATTCTACAACAAAGGAAGCCTTAATTTTGTGAGTCAAGCAAAGTTCATTGAAAGTCTTGAAGAAGCATTTCATCAAGCATTTGGAAGGCACTTTGAAGAATCTCAAAGTACTTGGAAGTCTTGTGAGTAAAGCAAGCAAAGAAGACTTGTTGTGGGGTTATCAACAAGCAAGTAGAGGTTAGATTAGATATCAATAGGATTACAAGGCAAGGGTGTGGTATCTCTTGTAGGCTAGCAAGAAGGAGTCTTGTGAGGCATTTACTTGTAATTTGAGAAACTCTAATTCCTCATAGTGAAGAATCTCTCTTGGTTGAAGAGGGGACTGGAGTAGCTTTCAAGTGGATGAAAGTGAACCAGGATAAATCACTGTGTCGTATCTCTAAACTCTCAACTCTTTACAATTCTTGTTATTCATATTGTTCTTGGTTGAAAACCTAGAAAAAGTGATTTTTCTATATTTGATTGAATTGAATCTTTATTGTGCAAAATTGATAAAGGGAAAATCATTTTCATAACCTAGGTGAATCAATAAGAATATTGGTGTTGATTGTTTCCGCTTAATCTCTGATATAATATTTGTAAATTGATTGATTTTCATTGGTTTTAATCGTTTAGATTTGTTTCTTGCGAAAATCTTTCAAAGTTTCTATAACACCTATTCAACCCCCCTTCTAGGTGTTCTCCTAGTGTTCCTAGTTGTTTCACCTACCGAGTCTAGTTTTCCCAACAGCTCCATCACTAATATTCAACTCTATCATATCACCCTTCCTAACTAATCTATCACCATACTATCCTCTCCACTGGAGTCGGAATTGGATAAATACTCCTCTTCCATCACTACATCCTCATCATCTATGTCCATCCAATTCTCCTCCACCTCCGGCGCCTCAAATGGTTGCTACTAAAAGTCATCCTCGATAGGTTCTGGCAGCACCGCTGCCATCGGTACTGGCTGTCCTCCGAACTCATGCTGCTCCCGCGGTCCTCCATCCTGATAATCGCGAAGGATGATATGTCCTATATGAATATCCCTAGCTGTCCCCCTTATAACGTGTTCTGGATCCTCTATGTCAAGAAAAGAATCACCTCACCATATCCACCCACTAAGGGTGACCTCCCACGCTCCCTCCAACAAGGGCCAAACGTGGATCACTACATGATGTGCCAACTACCCGTTGCCATACCGGTGTAACCTGATACGACAACATGATAGGAGAGAGGTCAGCATTCCAGAAGTACAACAGTAACAGAACAGTCTAATGATAACTCAAAGTAAAAGAGAATAGACAGAATAATTTATAAAGATAGATTCCAAATATTATCAGATATTAAACATGTATTAGACACATATATAATAACTGAAGACATATAGCAGCATGTAATCATGATGTGCAGGTAACAGTTATTTACAATTCATAGAACATCATTTCTTATGCTATCAAAAGATTCACATCATATTCTTTGGAAAGTTCTCATAATATAATGCTTAATTCTTACAGGGAATTTCAATCGCTTCTTTAACAACATTTTTATCATTAAGTCTTATTACTTCGGGTTCTTCAACGATGTGGGGAAAACATCACTGAGATAACTGGTTAGCACACACGTCTACATCTCCTCGTCAATCCACCCAGCCTAGTCGGAAGCAAATAGGAGTACAGGACCTTTACCACGTAGGCATTGATAGCTGTCTGCTACCTCGTAGCAAAATAAAGTAGAATACTGGCTCATTACACAAGTGCAAAATATCACATTGCCTCGTTCCAGTCCCTCTCCACTGTCCTCGAATTGCCAAAGGGGGCGTCAGTAATGTTTCTAGTTGGCCTGCGGAACTTACCACGGCATAAGACCGATCTGCCCGTTCCACATGTGGAGTTCGTTCCGCCTAGAAAAGCACTCAAGGCTTCTTGACGCATCACCGTCCTTACCCTCCCCTTTTGCAATCACAACCCGAGTATCCGCAGATACCCAGGGTATCTTCCTCTCCACTACTTCGCACTCATACTCACCTTGTTAGTCAATGTCTTTTAAAAGTTTTCTCTCATCTTTAGTCTTTTATAAGTTTCCTTTCATCTTTAATCTTTTTAATACCTATGGTCGACTCATCCTCGTAACATCCCTTCGATGAGTCCCAACCACTCCTCAAGATATCATTGCGAGTCAGCTTAAATCATTGAGCCTCGAGTCACAAACATTGCACAATCACATTTCTATGCCATCGGCACTTCATCAATTTGATTCACGTCTCTATCCATCACTTGAGCTTTTGCAAAACAGCATCACAATTCTTCTCATATTTCTTACTCGTAATTCTCATCAGCATTATTCTCATCATCATTGTTCTTTTCTCAACTCATAATCTCTTTCTCATGAATTTCATACTATCTTCATTCTCATCTTAAATTTCATAATATCTATTGTCTCACTTTAATCATCACCAGAATTCCAGAGTAATACAGATATATTTCAGACATGCTTATAAGACCAAGTAGATCATATATAAATAAATTAAAATGCATGGTAATCAGAATCATAACGTATAATCATGTAAGCACATATCATATAGAAATTAATAGAATTTCAAACTTGATATACTCATATTAGAACTGAGTCTAAGTGTCACGTTGACTTAGGCCTACTGCTCTCTCACCTCTTACTCTAGCTGCTACAAATGCGTGTCCTTGACGGTCCCTTACTGTCCCTTGTTGCTCCACCCCTTCGTCTAAAAATACCTCGTATTAAATAAGATATTTTTACGTTAAAATCTCATTTGAATAGAGTTTATCCTTTAAACACTTCCTTTTTTTATACTTTAAACATCTCAAAACCTTTTTAATGTGACCAACAAAATAATTTAAAACAATTAATTTTGGTTGCTGGTCCAGTCTTGGACAGCCACACTTTTCAACTTAAAAACACCGAAAAATCATTATTTTTCAAACTAGCTTTTATAATAACAAATGGTACTTAAAGCTTTTACTTTTTATCAATTGAAAACACTTTAGAAATAGAAACACTTTAATTACAAATTCTGGACGGCAAAGAATAAGAATAAAAAATCATCATTTACACTTTAATTTTTCCAAGAACACTCATATACAAACTTTATACTCAAAACCACAAAGTAAAACACTTTTCTATTATTTTTTAAGACTTTAATGTTACAAAATAATCAACTTGGACAACATCATAAACTCATTATAAATTTAATAATTAATTTGATTAAGTCCATAATTTATTTTAACATTAACCAAAAATCATTTCATTACAAACAAACACTTATCTAATCATCAAATACTACTTTAATTAAACTAATCTTCCTAATTTAGCCTACTTAAGGCCGAACATACACACAAAATAATATAAACCAAATTTTCTATTTTCCTCTATTAGAACCGAATTAAACAACATAAATAGCATCAAATAATTCATTTATTCACTATCATTAAAAACAACAAACAACCATCACATACATACAACAAAATTATATCACCCTAATGATAAGATTCCCAATCATGAAAATTATTTGCATGCATGGTTCTCTTTCTCCTAAGTCTACAACTTTTCATAGATTCTAAAGCATCAATGACATCATGTGTAATAATCTCATCATCATCTAAGTTCAAATCCAGCAAAATTATTTTATCCTTCTCAAACCAAAGCATGACCGAATTTTTCACCTCCAAATATCATTATCTACTTAAAATTTCAGCATGCAAGACTCAACATTATTTTATTTTTTATTATATTATTATCATAAAAATACAAGGTTTTTATTCAAAATTTTCACAAATGAAGTCCTAAAGTTAACATGCATCAAGTCATTTAATAATTAAAAGCATAAACTCTTCATCATCTAGCCTAGGCCGAAACATGCATCAAGAAAATGAAGTCTTTTTGTCAAAACTTAACATGCAAGGTCAAGTTTTTACTTTATCACTAACAAGATCAAGATCATGCATTTAACATTCTCATATTCACATGCATGCTTCTAAAATAGACTAATCTAGCCATAAGAGCAACATGCATGAACTCAAAACAAATTAAAAACATAAACTCCTAATAATAAAGATCTAACTATCTAACTAACGTGCAAGCATCACTAATCCTCTTAACAAGCTAGAAAACTAACATGCATCAAAGAGAAATCTTAAAATAAGCACAAGTTTACAAGATGATCATGAACTCTTATTTTTTCCTAGACTTGGCCGAATTACTCCTCACAAAATGAACATTTGCACAAATTTTTACTGGCCACATTTCAACTCATAAATGTGTCATCAAGCAAGTCGTAAACATTTGATACTCCCATAGTACCCTCCTCATGTTCTTCGAACATGAAAAACGATAACTACCAACCAATCTCCATGTATGAATGTACAAAGATTAAACTTAATTGATTGATTTTAAATTTATTTCGTGATATCCAAAATTATCATAAAATATTTAAGTGCAAAATATTCTCAAAAAGAAAGAATAATATTAAATTATTATTCCAGTTATAACTTCAGTATAACTTATGTCCAAAATTTATATTAAGTTATAAGTTAAAATAGTTAAATTTTACAAATTGGTATTTTAATTTAATTTTCACTCTGGTAATCGATTATCAAGACATGGTAAACGATTACCACGTGTTTTTCACAATTCTGCATCAGGTACAGGCTGGTAATCGATTATCACATCGTGGTAATCAATTACTATATCAGCAGATGCACTAAAAATTGAGTTTTAACATACCATTATCAATTCTAACCAATTTTAACTTAAACTAATGATCAACATAACTTTATTGACATTAAATGGACATGTCTCAACATTGATTATTCCAATTCACTGAGAATACCAATCATTCATCAATTATGCATAAAAACCATGAAATTCACAACTCATGATATCAAATTCAATTTCACTCATTCCGGACATAAATTAAGTGTTTCTACAATTCACATGCAACATATCAAACTTGCTCAAATTGAGTTTTGAGCTCAGAGTGGCTTCTAAGCCAAATTCCTATTTCAAACTAAGCCCTTAGAGTCTTATGATGACTCTTTACACAAAATACAATAAATTATTCTTATTCTAGTGAATGTATAACTTCACCCTTAGCTCTAGGTCGTGCTTGATGGAATTTAAGACAGAAAAAGCAAGAAATTCGTGAAAGACCAAAAGCTCCAACTTTAGTTCGGAACAGACCAATAGGGTCAAGAAACCAAAGAATTTAAGACATGTAACAGGCACAAAATTTGGGAAAAATGATTAGAAGGTGTTCCATGCAACATGCATGAAAGCTTAGAAGATATTTGGGACCAAAATAAAACAGAAGCTTACAAAAATCGAGCTCCAAAGTCACTGCACTTTGACAGAAAAGAGTCCTCACTTTGCAAGCTCGTAACTCCTCACACACTTAACCTCAACTCACAATCTCCATATCAATGCAAAGCTTGAAGATTAAGCTTTGCAATGGTTTATCACTCTTGAGCTAACTCTCAGAATTGAATGAGAATAAGAAGGGTGAAATTATGAACCCTAACAGAGCTATATAATCACGAACCAGAGCAAAATGGTTCAATTTTCTTCAACTTAGGTGCTTATATAAATGAATTTGAGGTCCATGCACAACAACATGTAGTTCCCACTAAGTTTAGAGGGGTGGTCATGGCGATTAACGAGTAATCTCTTTTGATTACTCGTCAAACGCACTCAACCCAGGTTCTGCTGCACTATGGTAATCGATTACTTTATCGTGGTAATCGATTACTACGACTGAAACTTTGAAAAATTTATATTTTAATTCTTTTCCCTCCAACAACGTTTCTAATATTGCAATTAGGTCCTCCCCAAGGACTTAACTGCAAAACTAATATTTTATACAAAAATATCAATCCAAAATTATTTTCATACATTACAAATACTTAATACACATCAATAACCGATCATTGAACTTTAATTTACTTAATAAATAATTTTATAATTACAACGAATATTACTATTCGGAAACGAAATTAGGGGTGTTACAACTGCCATCAAGGAGTCAAGAAATCTATCAACCATGTCTCTAGCAACTTTGTTTGGAAAGCTACAAGAGGCAAATATGAAGAGTCTTGCACTTAAAGTTGATGCACCAACCAATGAATGAGACTTGGACATAGAAGCTCTCAATGATGAACACATGGGACTGTTAGTAAAAAAATTTGGGAGATTCCTTGAAAAGAAAAACAACTTCACTACTCCTCCTAGAAAAGAAAACAATTAAAATGGCGGCTCGACAATCACCTATCATAAATGCGGCAATAGCAGCCATATCAGAGTGGATTGCTCACAGTACTTAAAAAGAAAGGAGAATTCGGAAAGGAACTCGTCGTCCCAACGGAAAGGAAGACAAGCATACATAGCATGGGTGGACAACAATGACAGTTCAGATGGCAAGGAAGAAGTCGCCAACCCGTGGCTCATGGCACACCAAAATGAGGTAACACCTGAACTTGATTTAGAACCTTCTTATAGTGAGTTACAAGAGGCATTTGAGGAATTACATAAGGAATCAATGAAATTATCTTAGTTGGTTGCTTCTAAGAATTAAACTACAACTTTTCTTTTAAACAAAAATGCTGCATTATGAAAGAAAGCTGAGTTTTTGAAAAATGAAAACAAAAAGCTAGGTTCTATTCTTGGTGGTTCCTCAAACACCTTGAGTGACAAAGAGAAATTGAAGGTATCATCATCCTTATTTATCACCCTCAATTAATAATAGGAGAAAGTAATAATAAATGTATGAATGAAGAGAGATGAAAAAAATGAGTAGTGAAAAATAGAAGATAATAAATAAGGGTAAGCTTGAAAAAAAAACAAGTATAAATGAGTACAGTATTGAATTTCTAAAAGTACATAAATGATAGGACAAAGTATAATGACTAAATGAACATAACTTATGAAACAGAAAAAGTAATAACGTCTCATACTAACTATTTCAATTACTCTTTTCGTTATTGTCGTTATTATATATAAATCATATTTTAAGAATTTTTTTTTTCTAATTACTACCTCTGTTTTTTTTAAGGAAAAATATGTAATTCATTCCATGACATAGAATAGTACAAGTAAATCCAACTTACATTACAGCAACAAAGCACATATTTTCCATACAATAAAGATTTCTAAGAAAGACTAGATACTCAACAATAACAACAAACTCCCTTTGGATATGAATCATCATCAACATCCAGCTTCGAACTCTAACAAGAGATTCAAGAACCTTTGTTTCCAAGATAAATATCTCATCGATGCCGGAAGTAAGCACATTCCGGCGACAAAGAATCTCATATATGTCTAGGTAGAGCCACTGGACAGAAGATAAAACATAAATCTGGAGGGGAAGATCATATCTGTCCCGAATATCAACCTTCTAGTTATTTGAGAAAATAAGAAGGGCATCAGATCTGGACAAACAAACACTATACAGATGCCTTCCCACACTCAAAATAAAAACCCACATAAAACTAGGAGAAGAAAACCACACCACTTGCACAAAAGCAAGATTATTTAAACTAGATATAACTGGGAGAGAAAAACCTGCACACCTTCTAAAGGAAGGCCCCTTCTACCGCTATATATCACACTTAGAGAAGAGAGGAAACCAAAGAGAGCAAGTAAAATGGGAGAAGAAGACAGAGGAAGAAGAGAGAAGGCAGAGTCTCTCTCTCCTCTCCTCAAACTTGCATTTTCTTACATTTACTACCTCTGTTTCTTATTATATGTTTTTTTTTTAGAAATTTTTTATTCCTTTTATATTTTTTTTATAATCTCAAAAGTATAATAAATGTTATTTTTCATGTTTAATTATCCTTATTCAATATATCTTGGTTTAAGTAAGTAGTGGAGAAAAATTAATGATTATAGAGAAAGAAAGAGCGTAGTGAGAAAAAACACAATTAACATATTGAAAATCTAAATAATAATTAGATTTCTTAAATTGTACTATGTTTTGTTTGAAATGGAAGAAATAAATAGGAACATGAGGAATATATGTTACTTTACATTTTTTATAGGCTTAAATATCAAAATTGTCTCTACAAATATTGACTTCTTTGAAATTTGACCCTGTAAAAATAATTTCTTTTTGTTTTGGTCCCTCTTATTAAATGTGGATAGAAAACACCGAAAATGTGCTGTATTAAATTTTATGGCCAATTCAGAATAATATTCTTACATTAATTTTTTTATATTTTGGTTTAAAATATAAGAAAAAAATAATCAATTTTTTATATGTTGTTTTATTCTCAATTTTATTTTTTAAAATACCTCTATTTTTTTTATAAATTTAATACAGTTAACTAACCTTCTTAATTAATGTAATTTAATATTTTTTTTAAATAAGAGGGGGTACATAAAGAATACTCAGGAAATAAATAGGATTATAATTTGAGATTTTCTAGGGAACATCCAACTTGGGAATCACAGCTGACAGCCCTAAAATAAGATAGACACCCTTGGAAAACCCAGCATGCACATGAAAATCCTTAACCATATTAAGAACCTCGCATGCTTAACTATTTTCTATTAGACGCGATTGGGTCCATTTTCTTTTCCTTTTTTACCTTCCTATTACTGCCACTGGAGCCCCTTTGGAGAAATTAGAATAGAGGTGATACTTCCTTCACTCTTATTTTTAAGAAAAAAAAAATTAATTTCATATCTATTAGAAAGTTAGTTGAATGTATTTAATTTTCTCAAATTCATAAAAAAAATAGACATCTTTAATAAATTTACAATATGAATAAAAAAAATTGAAATGATTCAACCATTAATTATAAGGATATTTTAGGAATAATTGTATTGGAAATAGAAAATTAGTTAATTTTTGCTTATATTTATGACCGAGACCGGAGGGAGTACGCTATAACCACTTCGAATTTGCAAAAAGGTACATACGCTAGGGGTCAAAGTGCGAAGCAAAAAATAATTATTTTGTTTAGCATGTTGATGGGGCAATGTGATTGTAAAAATTACACATACGTAACAAATTGAGAAAAATATTTAATACTTCAAAAATTCAATATATGTGTAATTTTAAACACATACGCTTAACCCTTAGCGTATAAAAGATAAAAAAGAAAAAGAATATACATATAAAAAATTATTTTAAAAAAAATTATTTTTAAAAACTCAAATATTAATTAAAGGGGTAAAAAAATAGATCCCAAATTCAAAAACCTCGAGCTAAGTAAACTACTCATGTTATCTACGTACCACACGTGCTCCTCCAATAGTTGCTACGGCACCACCATATCACCACTTTCATTTTTCTCTACATTTTCTTACTTGTCAAGGGAGAAAATATTTTAGATTGGGTCTCGTCCATTTTTCTCTCCTCAATTTTTTCTTATTTTTTTCCCTTAAAATCCCTTCACCTGAATTACTCCCTTGGTTCTTTTACATAAGTATTAGATAGTGATAGCGCTTCGATACTTTTTAAAAGTATTTTGTCCCATTTTAATAACATTAATTACTTCTTTTTCACAAACACTCATTATATAATCAAAAAGGTTTTGATGAAGACAAATAAATCAACAAGTTGTTTTGATGAAGTCATTTGCCTTGAAGTTGAATCAACAAACAACAACAACCAAATGTCTACTCATTCTCTTGTAATTCATTGTATTCATTCTCTTATCGTTTATGAGTGTGGGTGGTAGATTTAGGTTTTTAGCTCTATTTAATATGATATATTAAGTATGCAAATTAGTTGAGTAAAATACCTGAAAAAGACTAGAAAGGGATTGGTAAAAATCAAAGGTTAAATCTTAACAAAATTGAAAAACCAATTTTCAGTATTTAACAGTAACTACTCGATTAGTGCATGAACTAATCGAGTACTCAGCTTAAGAAGAAAATTTGTTTTATTCTGGAAGCACTGACTAATCGAGTAGTGCATGAACTAATCGAGTAGTCAACTTAAAAAGAAAATTTATTCTTTTATGGAAGCACGGACTACTCAAGTAGTGCTTCAACTACTCGAGTAGTACGAGTTTGCATCATCAACCAGTCTGATCCAAATATGACTGTTGGAGAGGCAATCAAGCCCAAATCTTTTCACATTCTTTCCTCCCTGATTCTAGGGGATTTTGGAGATTATAAATTGATGCCTCTTCCAACTCTCATGGGACGAACTTTTGACACAAAAACCTGATTCAAGCTAAAACGCTTTTCATTCCAATCCCTCTCTAAGTCTAGGTCTCAATTGGTTTACATACTTTCATATTCATATTCAATTGAGATTGTAATTGGAGCCACAACCTTGTTAACGTTGTTATTCATATCATTGATGGCATTAAAGCTTGGAGAAGGAGCTCTTGAAGGTTTCAAGAGGCTCTATTGCTAAAGGGAGAAGGTGTTCTTGAAGGTTTCAAGAAGCTCCCTTTGTGGAAGGTTGAAGAGGTTCTTCAACAGTGAATCAATTGAAATTAGGGTAAGATTTCAAGGGTTTGGTACACTCTTGAAAGGGTTAGGATTAGATTGGGTGAGGTTCACTAATTAATCCAGTTTGTATCCAATTTAATTGATTGTTAGTAAAGGCTCCCTAAGGTTTAGGGGGGACTGGACGTAGCTCTCAAGGTTTGAGAGTGAACCAGTATAAAATCCCTTGTGTCTTTCTCTTTATCGCTTTCCTTCAATTCCGAATTTTAATCTTTCTCATTGAACCTTAAGTTAGTCAATTTACCTACTGTTGTTCGTGTTATTTTTGGCTTCCCGTGAAGCTTTCTGAAAATCTGTTCACTGTCTGAAATTGCTCGTACTACTCGAGTAGTTGGAGCACTACTCGAGTAGTTCAAGTATTTTTGCACAGAAACTTAATTTTGTTTAAAAAAAGTAAGTGTGTTTATTGCTAATATCAATTAAATCCGAAAAATTAATATTGTTGCTTCCATTTACTATTCACCCCCCTCTAGTAAATTGTTAGGCCGCTTGTTGGTTTCCAACAAGTGGTATAAGAGCTCGGTCGAAAGATCGAGTGCAAAAACTTTTTCGAAAAGATCCTAAGGAAACCATGGGCTCTAACAATCCTTTTGGAGGGGAAGGCTCTTTGAATAAACCGTCCTCCACTATTTAATGGTGAAGGATATGCTAATTGGAAAGGTAGAATAAAATTTTTTATTGAAGCAATTGATATTGATATTTGGGATGCAATTGAAATTGGTCACTATGTACCTGAAAAGAAAATAAATGAGGAAGTTGTAGAAATTCCAAGGGCAAATTGGACGGTAGATGATAAAAAGAAAGTTTCTTATGATTTAAAAGCTAAAAACATCATCATTTCTGCCTTGTCTTATGATGAATTTTTCAGAGTTACACATTGTAAAAATGCTAAACAAATGTGGGACATTCTACAACTTACTCATTAAGGTACAAGTGAAGTTAGACGTGCTAGATTAAATGCTTTAATGCACAAATATGAATTATTTCGTGTGCTTCCTAACGAATCCATTAGTGATATGCAAAACCGTTTTACACATATCATTAATCATTTGATTGCTCTTGGTAAAACATTTATGAATGCTGAAATTATTAACAAAGTGTTGAGATGTCTAAGTAGGGAATGACAACCAAAGGTTACAACCATCATGGAGTCTAAGGATTTGGACTACATGGACTTAGCAACACTTTTTGGAAAGCTTCAAGAGCATGAAATGGAGTTAGGACGTCTAACTTTGCATGAAGAGTCGGATAAGAAAAAGAAGGGAATCGCACTAAAGACCACCACAAAATCAACTAAGGTATGTGATGATTCCTCTAGCTCTAGTAATGACTCGGAATCTAGTATAGATGATGAAACTTTTCAAAAACTAGCAAAGAGGTTCAGTAAATGTTTTAAAAATAAAAATGAATTAAAAAGAATAAAGGAACCTAAGGACTCCTACCATAGAAATTTTTCTTCAAAAGATAAAATAAAATGTCATGAATGTGGTAAGAGAGGACACATAAGACCTCATTGTCCTGAGTATCTTAAGAGACATAAAGATGAAAAGAAAAAGGGCAAAAGAGCTTACATTGTGTGGGATGCACCGGATGAAAACGAAGAGACAAGCTCAAGCACATCAAGTGATGAGGAAGAATCCAATCTTTGTTTGGTGAGTAGATTCGATGAAGGCGCATCATCAAGTTTCACTTCAAGTAAGCAAGGAACCGAGGTAAATTCCGATTTCGATTCTGTGTCTCTTGATTATGAAGAATTATATAGTGCTTATGTTGAAATGCATAATGAATTCAAGAAACTTGCTAAATTAAATGATAAAAGAAAAAGAGCTATTTTGAAATATAAAGAGCAAGTCTTGAATTTAGAAAAATGCATTGATGAGCTAAATAGTAAAATTGAAGCACTTCAACAAAGTATTGATTCTTTGAAAATTCAAGAAATCCCTCCTTGTGAAAGTTGCAAAAGTCATGAACATGAAGTTACAAATTTGAAAAACACTATTGCAACTATATCAAGAAGTGATCAAAGATTAAATCAACTTCTTGAAAATCAAAGGAACAATACAAATAAAACCGGCTTAGGATACATGAATGTCAAGAAAAAGAAATTTAGAAAAGTTGGTTCATTTTCTAATGTAGATTTCTCTAAAAAGCCAACTTGCTTTTACTGTGGCATTCATGGACACACCTCAAATATTTGTAGAATAAAATCTCATGGTGTGCCTAACGGTTCTTATGTTTGGATTGTGAAAGGTGAAAATCCCGATAAGCCCAAAACAATTTGGGTACCCTCAAGCAAAAATTAATTTTTTTAAGTACTTTTGAAGGGCTATGTGCTAAAATGTTTTTTAATTGCCTCTTCATAAGTATATTTGTTTTAGGGGGAGAAAAGTTTTTTCTTTCGGGCAATAAATCAACAAGTACTATTAATGCTCATAATCCAACATGTGTTATTATGTTCTTCCTTTGGCATATTGCTCTTAATTTAGGTTGCTTTTTGATCATGCCAAAAGGGGGAGAAATGGTGTTGTTGTTTATGTTGTGCAGGTTTCTGATGTTGCATAAAGTCAGGGGGAGTTTATGCAAAACAACAAGGATTATATTATCAAGGAGTTGTCATCATCAAAAAGGGGGAGATTGTAGAATCAAAAAGTTTTTGATGAAGACAAATAAATCAACATGTTGTTTTGATGAAGCCATTTGCCTTGAAGTTGAATCAACAAACAACAACAACCAAAAGTCTTCTCATTCGCTTGTAATTCATTGTATTCATTCTCTTATCGTTTATGAGTGTGGGTGGTAGATTTAGGTTTTTATCTCTATTTAATATGATATATTAAGTATGCAAATTAGTTGAGTAAAATACTGAAAAAGACTAGAAAGGATTGGTAAAAATCAAAGGTTAAATCTTAACAAAATTGAAAAACCAATTTTCAGTATTTAACAGTAACTACTCGATTAGTGCATGAACTAATCGAGTAGTCAGCTTAAAAGAAAATTTGTTTTATTCTGGAAGCACTGACTAATCGAGTAGTGCATGAACTAATCGAGTAGTTAGCTTAAAAAGAAAATTTATTCTTTTCTGGAAGAACGGACTACTCGAGTAGTACGAGTCTGCATCATCAACCAGTCTGATCCAAATATGACTGTTGGAGAGGCAATCAAGCCCAAATCTTTTCACATTCTCTCCTCCCTGATTCTTGGGGATTTTGGAGATTATAAATGGATGCCTCCTCCAACTCTCATGGGACGAACTTTTGACACAAAAACCTGATTCAAGCTAATACGCTTTTCATTCCAATCCCTCTCTAAGTCTAGGTCTCAATTGGTTTACATACTTTCATATTCATATTCAATTGAGAATGTAATTGGAGCCACAACCTTGTTACCGTTGTTATTCATATCATTGCTGCCATTAAAGTTTGGAGAAGGAGCTCTTGAAGGTTTCAAGAGGCTCTATTGCTAAAGGGAGAAGGTGTTCTTGAAGGTTTCAAGAAGCTCCCTTTGTGGAAGGTTGAAGAGGTTCTTCAACAGTGAATCAATTGAAATTGGGGTAAGATTTCAAGGGTTTGGTACACTCTTGAAAGGGTTAGGATTAGATTGAGTGAGGTTCACTAATTAATCCTGTTTGTATCCAATTTAATTGATTGTTAGTAAAGGCTCCCTAAGGTTTAGGGAGGACTGGACGTAGCTCTCAAGGTTTGAGAGTGAACCAGTATAAAATCCCTTGTGTCTTTCTCTTTATTGCTTTCCTTCAATTTCGCAATTTTAGTCTTTCTCATTGAACCTTAAGTTAATCAATTTACCTGTTGATGTTCGTGTTATTTTTGGCTTCCCGTGAAGCTTTCTGAAAATTTGTTCACTGTCTGAAATTGCTCGTATTACTCGAGTAGTTGGAGCACTACTCGAGTATTTCAAGTATTTTAGCACAGAAACTTAATTTTGTTTAAAAACAGTAAGCGTGTTTATTGCTAATATCAATTAAATCTGAAAATTAATATTGTTGCTTCCATTTACTATTCACCCCCCTCTAGTAAATTGTTAAGCCGCTTGTTGGTTTCCAACACTCATATGGCTTATTTAAGTTTTTAGTCCCTGAATCTTAGATGCTCTTTTGGAATTAATCCTTAAACTTTTTTTTCTGATGCTTTGAGTCCCTAAACTTAGCTCAAATTTTGGAAATGGTCATTTCATCACTTAAATGGTGATATGATCGAGTATATGTCACATCACTTTCGTCACATCGATAGGTAAAGTGCCAAATGACGCCACGTGAATTTTTTAAATTAAAAATAATTCAAAATTATTTAAAATAATTAAAAATTATATTTTTTTTAAAAGAAAATCGAATCTTTAAATAAGCCACTCTCATATTTACTCATCACATTTTAGAGTCTCAATAATAATCATAGAGGTAATTCTAAAAAAATTATAGCAAATGTTATCAATTCCAATGTCACTAACAATACTGTAACACCCTTCTTTTATTTAAAAATATCGTTCAAAAGGTTTAATAATTAAAATAGAGAGCTTAAAATTTCTTTTTTTTATAAAACAAATTTACACATGAGATTGGGTATTTCAATTACAATATGAGTAGCGCAACTTAAAATTTTCTTCTTTCCGAATCTTCCGCTGCGACACTCTGATCCTCAAGCTCCTTGACCTTCACCTAAAATAATAACTACATAAGGGTGAGACCTTTTCACGACCACAGTGAATCAGAGGATAATATAAAGCTCATAATATAAACTCAAGAATAACAATCAAATCAAGTCATGGATCCACAAATTCACTACATTCATCTATTGCATTCATAAACCTCAGTTTCCATATTCTCAATTCCTTTTTAAATTTCCATAATCATTATTCATTCCACAAATCCATTTCTTTACTCTTTATACTTTCTACTTTCTCTTTATTCAGGTACATCACCTCAAAACAGAGGACAATGCATAGAACTCATTTCAACACAATTATCACCTCATTTAAATTATGTGTCCCTCATGTCAGAGGTCAACACTCAATTATTTTAATTCTTTCTTTTCTTTTCTTCATTTCATTCTTAAGATGTATCTCGTGCTATTGTACTTCACCTCCACACCGGAAGGTACCTCATACCATCGTACTTCACCTCCACACCGGAAGGTACCTCATACAATTTGGCCTATGGGTACTTCACCTCCACACCGGAAGGTACCTCATACAATTTGGCCTATGGGTACTTCACCTCCACACCGGAAGGTACCTCATACCATCGTACTTCACCTCCACCCCGGAAGATACCTCATACAATTTGGCCTATGGGTACTTCACCTCCACACCGGAAGGTACCTCATACCATCGTACTTCACCTCCACACCGGAAGGTACCTCATACAATTTGGCCTGATGATATACTTCACCTCCACGCCGGAAGGTACCTCATACCACCACATAAATTATACATATAAAGAATAAGATTAAAGCATAACAATACCCATAGTTCCGAGCATACCATTCATTCATTCACTCAATATTTGGCGCCTCAATTCAGAGGCCAAGAATTATTCACTTTCTTGTTCAATTAATCATAACACATTTCAATGCAACAACACACATTCAACAACTAATCATTCATGTAATTTCCTTATTCATTTCCTTTCTCAATTATCACAACCATACCAAATAGTATTCTCTTTCATAGCCAAACATTTATATTACACCTCATCTCAATTTACATATTTCACCTTCTCACATTTTGCTTTAACACCACATATTAAAATCACCTTTTACTTTTTGTTTACACAAAATCATTTGCTTCCATTTCCGATATTCACAGGTTCGTTTCATAAGCCATAACCTTTGTTCACATTTGTTAATACTTGTCATTAATACTCATTTAGCATTTAGATACAATTACGCACATTCATCACATGGTTTAGTTTAACAATCAATACAATTAGTCGACATACTCGGGTATGTCTCAGGGTACCACAGTATGAGTCCTCTTCCTAGGGTTCTTCACTTCCTACTTTAATGACATATAACAGGATTTAATATAAATATTTCCAATAATAAAAATTCAACCCATAATATACTTAATTACTCCTAATCAACTCTAAATAAACCATAATATCCTACCCACAACCCAACTCAATCATTAGTCCCAAATCCTATTATAAACCCTAACTATCCCTAACTCAAAGTGTGGAAAAGAGACTCCCCTTACCTTAGAGAGGGAGTGAGCCCACACAAAGCTCCAAGAACCTCGAATCTACTCCGGATCTACCTTGACTCCAAGCCTCTAGACCGATCTCCACTCCATTCTTCAAGATTGGAGGAGAGAGAAAACCCTTGGAGAGAGAAAGACAGAGCCACACATGAGAGAGCTGTTGGGAGGAGGTGGGTTTCATGATTATAGGTTTGGAAGGAAGGATTTTGGGTGATTTATGGTGGTTGGGGGTGTTTTGTGTGAAGGAGGGAGAGAAAAATGTATGAGAGGGGAGAGGGAGAGAAGTTCGAATCTCATGAAGGGAGAAGGAAGGAATCCATGATCAAACTCTTACTTGGAGTTGAAAAGGGGGAAGGTTGATGATGGGAATGAAAAGAGCTTCTTGCTCTTGGTTAGAAGAAGAAGAAGAATGGAATCCTAGAGGGGGAGGAGGAAGAATACGAAGAAGAGGTGAGGAAGAAGGGGTAGAGAGAGAGAGAAGGTTGAATAGGATAAGGGGAAGGGAAATGGGTGGTTGAAATAAGGAGATAAGGAGGTGGAAATTACGTTTCTGCCCTTACTTTATTTTTTTTCTGCATCAGACCTGAAGTAATCGATTACTTTCTCAAAGTAATCGATTACTTTTTCCCAAAATAATCGTTTACTTCCTCTAATTAATCGATTACTTTTGCAGCATCATACATTCACCAGAGCACTGATAATCGATTACTTGCCCCCAAGTAATCGATTAACACCTGAGATAATCGATTACTTCCTTAAGAGTAATCGATTACAAATGTTGCAACATCAAAGAGATTCTACCAGAGAGCTAGTAATCGATTAACTCCTAAAGAGTAATCGATTACTCTACTGAAAACTCCTATTATGACAATTTCTAACTCTAAGACACTGCACTTAACTCCTACCCATGGTTTCCTATGGTTTTCCTCTTAAATTCTAACTTAGGTCTTCCTAATTAAACTTGGAATTAAAATTTGGGATGTTACAATTCTCCCCCACTTATTGGAATTTCGTCCCCGAAATTCCGCTTAGAGTCCTTAATTGGAGAACCATCCCGGAAAGAAGATTTCTAAGCTATGGAACTTGCTTAACCTTGGTTCTACTCCCCCACTTGGAATTGGCATACCATTCAGCATGAGTACACCAAAAAACTCTTGTACTCACGAAGAGTACCGACAATGGTTTGATTTGGTTAGTCTCGACGTGGAGACTCTAACAGGTTTGCTAAGGCTTACACTTCTCTTGATTAACTATTTTAGGAGTCCCTCTAACAAGACTCCCAAATAATCTGGGATTCTAGACTCAGGGTTAACTTCACAAGAAAGTTGGAAGTGATTTCTAAGATCAACTGGGTTCCTTTCGAAATTCCACTTCGAAGGTTGGACAGGGCACTAAAATACTCTAAACACTAATACCTGCTTAGGCTGATTTTAATCTAGCTCCAAAACCTACCACTTATATCCTATTCCTAGACCCTAATCAAACGCATCCAGCATTCACACAAACATAAATCATGTAAACATCATTCAAGGGTCAAACATTCACATTCACAATTATCATTACATATTTTGAAAATCGCTTAAAAAGGGGGTTCAGGGAAATAGAATTTGCATAGCTTGCAACCAAAAATTCATTTTATAAATTCAATTTCCCAAGGTTTTTGAAGAATTGGAAGATATCGTCCCTGAACATAATATAACATTATGGTAAATTCTCAGGTCAATCCGAGTTCATTAGATTCATTTTTGACCCTACGACCACTTGTCAAAAGATTTGTAATGGTCGGGGTGAACCTATGTCAAAATTACTTAAAAATTAGTAGACAAACTCCAATTGGCCTCAAAATTTGATGGGACATCACTTAAACTCAGCCCAAGGTTGTGTAAAATTGTCAAACCGATTAGAGCACATTAAATTCATTTTGTTTAAAAAAAACGATAACTTGCTCCAATTGGCTTGAAGTGTTTCGTAAAACAATAATTCAACCTTAGGGTGTTTAGGCCAAATCATCCAAGTCAAAAGAATATCCTAAACTCAAAAACTTAGTTTTCCACTGTGTATAAAAACCCTGATTTCCCAACAGACACCTAACCACGAACATATACATCTTTAAAAATCCTTGGTTTGAACAATCACTAAATATGGGGATTTAAAATGCAGCAAGAAGATCCCATACTAGTGAAACACTTAGAAAAACAAAGATACATTTATAAGAACAAAATTCTTTTGCAAATTAGGTTCCTCTCTTAATGAGGAACAAACTTTGCAAAAAATTCTTTTGCAAATATGGTTAGGTGCAAACTTTTGAAATTTATTTTAAACACTCACAAGCATCAGGCAAAAATTTCACTTTGCACATAGAAATATCGAGCACAGATATCAATCAAGAATACACAAACAAAATTCGGTTTATCTTGAACACAAATTTCAAAAGCAACACCCTTAGTCAATGCTTAGTGGAACGTAATATGGGATTTCCAAACATAAAGATGGAAATTGAAAAGTCATTAATCCCAAATCATTTTGAAAACATTTTCGAAAGTTTAGGTTCACTTCCACATAAACATAGACTTTTTAATATATACCAATGCACCACCAATGATGTAATCAAAAGTGAGGTAAGAACTTCTATGTTGAATTTTAACCCCATCCTCGATTAGATAAACCTCTTTTCGTTACAAAATTTTATTATAGTAACTCGGGGTTCAAGTCCAATCATTAGAAGCTTCATCTTAACTTTCGATTAATATTCAAGTCACCGGAATCAAATTAGTGGTGGAATCAACCACAAGTTCAATAAAGATGTTTTTGTTGTTTTTATGAATTCTAATCTAACCGGTGCAACCATGCCACTCAAATAGATTAGAATCGAGGTAGTAAATCATTTTGATTCTCATGGTTCCACTTCTAATTTTTGTCCGCTTACCTTAACACTACACCATTCCACATATAAGCATATTTTGAGAACCTTTTGATGAAATTCAAACCACTTCTCAAATTGGGCAAAAAGTTTGTTTTTATTTGTAACTCAAATTAATATGATTAAGTGTTTTAAATCCAATCGGTTAGTTCTCGATGCCTAATTTCATTTGATGCCACAATCGCTTGAATCAAGTTTAGTTACAGAACCGCTTATTAATTTAGTATAGACATTTTTTTTGTTCTCTTGAATACTAATCGAATCAACATGACCTTAATCACTTGGGTTGGATTAGTATTCGAGATTCATAATTTATTTATTCCATGCGGTTCCATTACTAATCCCTGTTCAATTACTTTGACACCAATTTACTCAACAATCAAACATGAAAATCACACACAAAAGCACATAGCAAGGCAACGAGACATAAAAGAACCAACTCTAAGGTTTCATACAAAGGAAATCAGTTACTAATTCACGATGGTGCATAAGCTTCTAGATTTTCGACGACATCACCTCCCAATAAATGCAACATCGGATTGGCCAGTTTCCGACACTACATTCCATCACTGGTAATAGCCCTCGCCATCTAGTTAGAGTTTATGTACCTCGTTTTGATTAGAAAGATTTCCTTTGTAATAAACTTCAAGTTTTGATTAACTCAAAACTTAGAATTAATATGCATACTTTAAGTTCCTTGTTTGCAATTTGATAAACACTTACAATCGCGATTCTTTGAATTCCTAAGGGATCCGCTTAGGCTCCAAAGAATTCCATTCTCTTAGTTTGTCACTTGTAGGTATTTCAAATTTGCAAACATAAACTTACTCAATAGCATTTAACATTTACAATTCCCAATTAAAAGGGTCTCACCTTCCGAGGAGAAGCTCAAGATGAGAGTGTTTGCAGCGTGTTCAGGACCACTTTCCCTCAGGTCGGAAGGAAGGAACTGCCCTGATACCATAAATGTAACACCCATCTTTTATTTAAAAATATCGTTCAAAAGGTTTAATAATTAAAATGGAGAGCTTAAAATTTCTTTTTTTATAAAACAAATTTACACATGAGATTGGGTATTTCAATTACAATATGAGTAGCGCAACTTAAAATTTCCTTTTTTCCGAATCTTCCGCTGCGACACTCTGATCCTCAAGCTCCTTGACCTTCACCTAAAATGATAACCACATAAGGGTGAGACCTTTTCACGACCACAGTGAATCAGAGGATAATATAAAGCTCATAATATAAACTCAAGAATAACAATCAAATCAAGTCATGGATCGACAAATTCACTACATTCATCTATTGCATTCATAAACCTCAGTTTCCATATTCTCAATTCCTTTTTAAATTTCCATAATCATTATTCATTCCACAAATCCATTTCTTTACTCTTTATACTTTCTACTTTCTCTTTATTTAGGTACATCACCTCAAAACAGAGGCCAATGCACAGAACTCATTTCAACACAATTATCACCTCATTTAAATTATGTGTCCCTCAGGTCAGAGGTCAACACTCAATTATTTTAATTCTTTCTTTTCTTTTCTTCATTTCATTCTTAAGATGTATCTCGTGCTACTGTACTTCACCTCCACACCGGAAGGTACCTCATACAATTTGGCCTATGGGTACTTCACCTCCAAACCTGAAGGTACCTCATACCATCGTACTTCACCTCCACACCGGAAGGTACCTCATACAATTTGGCCTATGGGTACTTCACCTCCACACCGGAAGGTACCTCATACCATCGTACTTCACCTCCACACCGGAAGGTATCTCATACAATTTGGCCTATGGGTACTTCACCTCCACACCGGAAGGTACCTCATACCATCGTACTTCACCTCCACACCGGAAGGTACCTTATACAATTTTGCCTATGGGTACTTCACCTCCACACCGGAAGGTACCTCATACCATCGTACTTCACCTCCACACCGGAAGGTACCTCATACAATTTGGCCTGATGATACTTCACCTCCACACCGGAAGGTACCTCATACCACCACATAAATTATACATATAAAGAATAAGATTAAAGCATAACAATACCCATAGTTCCGAGCATACCATTCATTCATTCACTCAATATTTGGCGCCTCAATTCAGAGGCCAAGAATTATTCACTTTCTTGTTCAATTAATCATAACACATTTCAATGCAACAACACACATTCAACAACTAATCATTCATGTAATTTCCTTATTCATTTCCTTTCTCAATTATCACAACCATACCAAATAGTATTCTCTTTCATAGCAAAACATTTATATTACACCTCATCTCAATTTACATATTTCACCTTCTCACATTTTGCTTTAACACCACATATTAAAATCACCTTTTACTTTTTGTTTACACAAAATCATTTGCTTCCATTTCCAATATTCACAAGTTCATTTCATAAGCCATAACCTTTGTTCACATTTGTTAATACTTGTCATTAATACTCATTTAGCATTTAGATACAATTACGCACATTCATCACATGGTTTAGTTTAACAATCAATACAATCAGTCGACATACTCAGGTATGTCTCAGGGTACCACAATATGAGTCCTCTTCCTAGGGTTCTTCACTTCCTACTTTAATGACATATAACAGGATTTAATATAAATATTTCCAATAATAAAAATTCAACCCATAATATACTTAATTACTCCTAATCAACTCTAAATAAACCATAATATCCTACCCACAACCCAACTCAATCATTAGTCCCAAATCCTATTATAAACCCTAACTATCCCTAACTCAAAGTGTGGAAAAGAGACTCCCCTTACCTTAGAGAGGGAGTGAGCCCACACAAAGCTCCAAGAACCTCGAATCTACTCCGGATCTACCTTGACTCCAAGCCTCTAGACCGATCTCCACCCCATTCTTCAAGATTGGAGGAGAGAGAAAACACTTGGAGAGAGAAAGAGAGAGCCACGCATGAGAGAGCTGTTGGGAGGAGGTGGGTTTCATGATTATAGGTTTGGAAGGAAGGATTTTGGGTGATTTATGGTGGTTGGGGGTGTTTTGTGTGAAGGAGGGAGAGAAAAATGTATGAGAGGGGAGAGGGAGAGAAGTTCGAATCTCATGAAGGGAGAAGGAAGGAATCCATGATCAAACTCTTACTTGGAGTTGAAAAGGGGGAAGGTTAATGATGGGAATGAAAAGAGCTTCTTGCTCTTGGTTAGAAGAAGAAGAAGAAGAAGAATGGAATCCTAGAGGGGGAGGAGGAAGAATACGAAGAAGAGGTGAGGAAGAAGGGGTAGAGAGAGAGAGAAGGTCGAATAGGATAAGGGGAAGGGAAATGGGTGGTTGAAATAAGGAGATAAGGGGGTGGAAATTACGTTTCTGCCCTTACTTTATTTTTTTCTGCATCAGACCTGAAGTAATCGATTACTTTTGCCCAAAATAATCGATTACTTCCCCCAATTAATTGATTACTTTTGCAGCATCATACATTCACCAGAGCACTGATTATCGATTACTTTCCCCCAAGTAATCGATTAACACCTGAGATAATCGATTACTTCCTTAAGAGTAATCGATTACAAATGCTGCAACATCAAAGATTCTACCAGAGAGCTAGTAATCGATTAACTCCTAAAGAGTAATCGATTACTCTACTGAAAACTCCTATTATGACAATTTCTAACTCTAAGACACTACACTTAACTCCTACCCATGGTTTCCTATGGTTTTCCTCTTAAATTCTAACTTAGGTCTTCCTAATTAAACTTGGAATTAAAATTTGGGATGTTACAAATACTTCATTCGACTCGCAAGTTATGTATTCATTTAGCCATTTTACTTTGTCCTATAAGTTATGTATCTTTAGAACCCAATGCTCATTTATACTTCTTTTTCAAGCATATCATCATTTATTGCATTCTTTTTTTGGATGAACCAGGGTATCCACCCGCGCAACTGGGTGACTAATCCCTCGCACCACGGTCGGGCCCTTTCGGGGGCGATGCTCCCAGTAAGGCTTGCTCCATTCACATGCGTCTCGGGTACGACTCGAACCCGCGACCACATGCTTAAGGGACACAAGCCCCTTCCACTTGTTCCAGCCTCCACTGGTTTGCATTCTTTTTTTTCACCACTCATTTCTCCATTTATCTTCAATATAATTTTCATACATTTATTATTACTCTCTCCTATTATTAAATGAGGGTAATTTAGTCAAAATATATCAAATTCTTATATCATTTACTCTTTTTTTTATATATGTGCAATTTTTAAATAAACATAACTTATGGGACAGAGAATATTAACTAGTTTCTTTAATCCACATACAAGTCAACTTCAAGAATTTATATATAGAAAGAGAGATAGTACCCCAAACCAAACAAAGTTATATGAAATTTTAACTATAATATCCTTATGTAATCATTATTGAAAAAAAAAGAAAGATATTGAATGTGAAAAAAAGATTGTGATAAATAAGAAGAAAGAAACAATATTTATTATGCATTGGATTTGTAAAATGGGCTTTACTTCGGTACCCTCCAAAAATATAGGGTTTCTATATCTTTTTAACTTAGCCCAATAAAAATTAGCCACGTTTTTTTTTGTCATGTCAACTTGGCATATTTTTAATTTATAAATTTTATAATTAGGTCCCTAAAATATTTATTTAGAAATATTATTTTTTATCCTTAATGTAATTTATCCAAAATACCCTGATTTTAATATTATTTTTCATCTACCGAAAATACCTTCATTTTAATAATTTTTCATTTACCCAAAATATCCTAATTTTTATTTATATTTCATCTATCCAAAATACCATCATTTTAATATTGTTTGTATCTAGCCAAAATACCCTTAATAATTTATAGGCTTATTTAAGTTTTTAGTCCATGAACTTAGGTGTTCTTTTGGAATTAATCTTTAAACTTTTTTTTAATGCTTTGAGTCCCTAAACTTTGCTCAAATTTTTGAAATGGTCCTTTCATCACTTAAGTGGTGATATGACCGAGGATATGCCATGTCACCTTCGCAACATCAGTAGGTAACGTGCCAGATGATGCCACGTAAATTTTTTAAATTAAAAAATTCAAATTTATTAAAAATAATTAGAAATTGTATTTTTTTTAAAAAAAAAAGAAATCCAACCTTTTAATAAATTTTAAAAAAGTAAATATTTTTTAATAAAAAAAATCATGTAGTACCGTGACTCTATATAACACGTCACTCGTTGATATTGTGAAAGTGACGTGACATGTCGTCGGCTATATCATCACTTAAGTGACGAAATGACCATTTCCAAAAATTAAACAAAGTTCAGGGACCCAAAACATAAAAAAAGGGTTTAAGGACCAATTCCAAAAAAGCACCTAAGTTCAGGGATAAAAATTTTAAATAAGCCTAATTTATAATTTCTCATTTCATTACTCTTTCACGTTATTCTTCTCCATCAATCTATCGGACCCTTATTCTTCTATCATTGTCATGTACCAACATCATCACCTTCTTCTTCTTTATTCATACATTCTTCATCAACACCTTCTTTTTAATACTTCCCTCTCCAAACTCGTTTTCATTTCCACACTCAATCCCAATTCCGCGCCATCACCACCATAAATAGGTTCTTTTTCTTCCTCTTTTTGGGATGTTCATTGCCTTAATATTTACTCCCTCCATCTCATTATCTTGGTAAAAGTCAAAGTAGTTAACAAAAATAAGAGAATAACTTTTTCATATAATGCATGGTTCTATTTTCAAAATAAAATATAATGCTCGATTCATTCATTAATTACAAATTTCCGTATCATTTTTACAATCTTTAATATTTTTCATTAATTATTTTTAAGTTTTTTTTTAATATAATATACAATCTTTAAGATTTTTCATTAATTATTTTTACTTTGATTTGGGACGAAAAAAAAACTACTCCCTCCGTCCCTAAATATAAGACCCCTTTGGAAGATTTCACGTCCATTAAGAAAGTGGAATAATTTAGTTAAGGCTAAATTACTCATTTGGTCCCTTACCTTATTTTTCAATTTCAAATTGGTCCCTTACTTTTTTTTTGTTTCATATTGGTCCCTTATGTTTCCTTTTGTTGTCAATTTGGTTCCAAAATCACTGTTCATCCTATGTGGACCAATATGTTATGGACACGTGTCACTTTCTCTCTCCATGTGGACCAATATAATATTGACACGTAGGATGAACAGTGATTCTGGGACCAAATTGACAGTGAAAATAAAGATAAGGGACCAATATGAAACCAAAAAAGGTAAGGGACCAATTTGAAATTGAAAAATAAGGTAAGGGACCAAATGAGTAATTTAGCCTTTAGTTAATTGTATTGGAAATGTGAACTTTTGATATGTATTTTCAAAATTACCCCTATTAATATTATTGAGAATCTAAAAGGTGGTAAATAAATAGGGGAGTTTGTGGAAAAAAGTAATTAATGATCATTGAAAATTGGTAAAGGGTCTTATAAATAGGGACAAAATAAGAGTGTCAAAAGGGTCTTATATTTAGGAACGGAGGGAGTACATTTTTTTACCAAAATAATGGGACAGAGGGAGTAATTAAATCAATTTCATTCATTCTATTTTTGGTTTCTTATAATTGTTAAGAGCTCATGATATACAATGAGACTGACGTGGTTTGATATGGTGATGTTTTCTACTCCCTCCATCCCATTATCTTGGTAAAAAATGTAATTTTTTTGTCCCAAATTAAAGTAAAAATAGATAATAAAAATCTTAAATATTATATATATATATATATATTATTAAAAGTCTTAAAAATAATTAATGAAAAATCTTAAATATTGTAAAAATAATATGAAAATTTGTGTCATAGAAATTTTTAATCAATGAATGAATCATACATTATATTTTATTTTGAAAATAGAATCATGCATTATATCAAAAAGATATTCTCTGATTTTTGTTGACTACTTTGACTTTTACAAAAATAAATTTTATTTTGAAAATAGAATCATGCATTATATCAAAAAGATATTCTCTTATTTTCGTTGACTACTTTGACTTTTACCAAAATAATGAGATAGAGAGAGTATCTCAAATTTTCTCTCCTTATCTCCTGCTCCATTAGAGGAGCGAAGTTTCTCTTATTTTATTTTATGTTCATATCATCTCATTTAATTCTCAATTTTTTTCTTACCTTATCTCCTACTCTATATTAGAGGGGTCAAGTTTATCTTATTTTGGGCTCATATCATCTCATTTAATTGTATCTCATATATAACTTAATTGATAAAGCTCGAAAACACAAAATACGAATATTTTTATTTGATTTTTGATAGGTTATCTTTCTTCCTTTTTTAGATCAATGAAACGCACGAGTTAGGGCAACACGTTGCTTCTCACCACCAGTCAACTTTAAAAAAAAAAGCATTATTGCTAAAAATTGATTTTTTTTTAAACAAAAAATTTAAGACTTTTGTCAATGAAAAAGTGAAAACTTTTATTTTCTTCATTATTACATTTGGGGAATAAAAAAATAATCATGTGTTCTGAGTTTACACAGAATTATGTTTCCATGGGTAGAGATAAACAATCAACCAATAAAGCATCAACGTATATTGCTGACAGCATGGGACCCACAAAATTCAAATCTGAAGGCAATGAACAACCCTAAAAGAGGAAGAAAGCGAACCTATCTATACTGGTAGTGGCGGCGGAATTGGGATTGTGAGTTTGGAAATGAAAACGGGTTTGGAGAGTGAAGAATAAAAAAAAAGGTGATGATGAATATAGTGAAATGAGGAGCCATTTTTCTTACTCTCTTACACTCACTCTCATTAGATGTAAGAATACCCTGGTGAAGGAATGCCCAAATAGGAAATGCCCAGGAATCTTTATCTTCTACAACTAAGGTAGCACTTGGCGATGGGATAGTTTGTTGGACCACGGACATGTGATTTCTTGGTTTCTTAGTGTTGGCCAACTTGGACAGGATATCGGCTCTAGAATTTGGCTCCCTTTAAATATGTTGAAAATCGGCTTCTTCGAACAATTCTACCAGCCCCTTGCACTTGGCGAGGTACTTCTAGAGCAACGACTCTTTGGCTTGGTATTCTCCTCATATCTGTGATAACACCAACTGGAATCGTTGTACAAGAGAATGGAATGCGCCCGTAAATCCTTTGCCATAATCATCCTTTCCAAACACGCCTCGTATTCTGCTTGATTATTTGACGTTTGGAAATCAAATTTCAGCGAATACTCTATTGAAATGCCTTGGCTATTATCCAGGATTATGCCCACACATCCTCTAGTTGGGTTGGATCCAACTCTTAGGATCAGTTTTTGGCGACAATTCCACCACAAAATCTGCTAACACTTGGGACTTTGTTGTTGTTGTTGTTAACTCGTAGGATATTCATAATTCAAACAACTCCATAAACCATCTAATTATTCGATCGTCTAAGTCAGATTTTTGGAGTATCTGTTGGATGGGATGATCAGTCCGCACAACCACTGGATGGCATTGAAAATACTGTCTGAGTTTCCTAGCGATGGTCACCCGAGCGAACACCAACTTCTTAACTTTCTGATATCTCTTCTCTGCATCTTGCAGGACCCTGCTAACAAAGTATATGAGCTTGTGTCCTCTTCCAGTTTGTGGACTAGAACTGCACCGACGACTACATCATTGATTGATAAGTACAGGTACAGTGTTTCTCCGACCTCGAGCTTGCTTAGAATCGAGGGATTAGGACAGGTCAAATGTAACACCCTTCTAATACTTACCCTTAATTAATTTTAGGACTTGAAAAATTTTCTTTGAATAACATAATAATTACATTTGAATTTACGAACTACCGACCAAAATACATGCTTACCTAAAGCACCGAAGTGCAACATAGTAGAGTTTAAACATTCACTTTTACATAACCAAAATAGATACATAATACTTCAGAGTTTCGCTCGGCCAGAGGGCCGAGAACATGGACCATTGTCCGACTAAAAGACCTACTCTCCTTGTGAGGGAGAGTGAACCTGCTCGGCCGGGGACTGTGCTTGCTCGGACTCGGTACCTGAAAAAAGGTAAGGAGGTGAGCATTACACAGAACTTAAGTAAGCAGTTTCTAATATGACATACCGACCTACCAAGTCAAACACAGCTAGTCAAATATACACATGATCATAATGCTCGGTCCAACATGCATCATACACAAATATCATTATTTTATTCGGCTATATCAATATTGATATCATTTTGCTCGGCTCTTACTTATCTTCTCCTTTATCTTTTGTCATTCACTTTTATTCGTCCAATTCCGACCATTTTCACTTTTACTCTTTTATCATGTCTTACATTTTCTTTGCTCGGCTCACACCGACCATTCTCACTCCTCATTTCATTTTTACAAGTTTTCATTCATCTTTCACATATCTTTTTAGATAAAACGTGTGTCCATCATTGCGCATAACCCTTTATGCGTCTTATAGCGCACCGAGCGCGGTCTAGGCAAACAGTCCCTCATGCGGCTTATTGCACACAACACACATGCGCGACTTACAGCGCTCGGACAAATGTCTTACAAGACCTGGATCACACCACGGGTTCTTGGTCTAAGCAAACAGTCCCCCTTGCTATGCACGCAAAACACATGAGCGACTTACTACACCTGGACAAATGACTTACAAGACCTGGCCGAACCACAAGTTCACGGTCTTAGCAAACCTTCCCCCTTGTGATTGCACGCAACACACATGCGCGACTTACACCACCTGGACAAATGCCTTTCAAGACCTGGCCGACCCGCAAGTTCTCTTCACTTATTAACCATTCACTTCATTCATTTTCATTCACTCTGAGGTTTCTCTCGGCTCATTTCTCTTTTCACAAGTACGCTCATCTTTCTGTTTTAATTACTGCTCTTTTGTTATTGCTCCAACAGTCATCATATTTCACACATATTTAATCATGCTTAACAAACATACAGATATTCCTACTTAACAAACATACACATATTCATGGGTTCTTTTATTTATTCATTTCTTTCTCTAAGTTTAATCTATATCCGGTATCCTAGACTAACACCCATTCTTAGCACCCGTTATGAACACACTAGGAACCCAAACCTAAGCTAGGGTAACACTCACTCCTTACCTAAAAACCGTGACAGATTAGTACGCTCTGTGAGTTTGAGTCTTGTTCTTCGTGTTTGAACTCCTTAAACCGTGGTCCCTTTAATCTTCGGTGATGCCTTAACAGAGACTTAGAAATGCTGAGGAGAACTCGAAGCTCAAGAGGAAGCTGAGGGAATGGTCTTTGGTTCTTGGAAGTGGTTGAAGTTTAGTGAATGTCAAGAGAGTAGAGTCCGTAAGTGAGGTGAGAAAGAGTGGGTTTTATCACTAGTGCCTTAGGGAGAGTAATGAAGAAAATGAAGAAGAAGAGTATCACGTATGTTAGTGTGTTGGACGTGGTTTTGTTTTTATTTTCCCTTGAGAAGAGATCGTGTGGTCCTGTAGAGAGGCTTCTTTGAGAAGCTTTGGGAACAAGTGGCTAGGATCTATTGGCTTCTTGAGGAAGCCTCCAATAGTGATTTGAAAAGGACATCAGTGATTTTAAAGGGACAGACAACGATTGAAAGAGACGTTTGTACGTCTGGCGCGTGCAGCGATGCGCAAGTTGTTCGTTCCAACATAAATGCTCGGCTTTGACTTGTCGTGCTAAGATCTCGGTAGTCGGAATCAAAGGAGCGCCTACTCGGAAGAAGACCACATGGTGAAATGCTCGGCACGGGGAGTCGATATGTTTTGGCATTGACAGAGGTTTGGCTTAGACTCTCGCTAGTCAGTCGGTAGAAGGCCGAACCTTTGGTCGGTTAGTACGAGGTGACTCGCTGTGGTCGACCGTATATGGCTAAGACAAGTGCGTGTAACCGTGGGTCGTCTCGATATGCTCGGCTAAAATGGGTCCGCGACCCAGCACGTCGCTAGTTGGTCGGTTACCATGAGATGGATGGTAGTTACTCGGATCTTATAAGCTCGGCATGAGCTCGGTTATGATAGGCTCGGTTATGTTTGTTCGATCCTCATGAGCTCGGTTCTCATGAGCTCGGCTCTAACTATTCGGTTTTTATGAAATTCAGTCGGATAGAGGTCGGATTATTGATTAGGTTCGGCTAACAGGAGGCTGACGAAAGTGTTAGTCGAAATTTCGTCGGTTAAGATAAACTTTGGTCGGAGCGAGGTCTGGTCAGCTATACTCGAACTCTCGTATTCTTTGCTAAGGCTCCCATGCTTTTTCCTCTTAATAAGTGTGAACCTATTTCTATAATTTCCATTATCTTCAATCAGAATTATTCTAATTAAATTTGATATTAAATTTAGGATGTTACATCAAACTTTAGTTCCTAAAAGGATGTGTTACACTCCCCCATCCACTTGAAGTCCTTCCTCTTCTTCAATATCTAAAAGAGAGGCAAAGACTTGTAGGCTGATTTTGACAAGAATCTGGCAAGTGCCTCTATGCGTCCAATTATTTGCTGCACTTTGTTGACCGAATGGGGCTTCTCATCAGTGTGTTTGCCTCACATTTCTCCGGATTAGCCTCGACCCCTTTACTTGTCAGCATGAAGCCCGAGAATTTTCTCGCTGTCACACCAAAGGCACACTTCAGTGAATTTAATCTCATATTGTGTGCATGTACCTTATTGAGAACGAGTATCGCTTCCAGATCTTCCTTATCTCTTTCTAATGCAGTCGATTTGACTATCACATCATCAACTTAAACCTCCAAAGTTGGACCGATAAATTCCCCAAAGACCTTTTCCATCATATACTGGTAGTTTGCTCTTGCATTCTTTAGCCCAAAAGGCATTCCCATGTAGCAGTAAGTTGTTTTGTCCATCATGAATGTCGTCCTTTCTTGTTCATCTTTAAACATCAGTGTTTGATTGTAACCTTAGTAAGCATCCATGAAGGACAACAACTAGTAACCAACTGAGCTATTTACCATCTTATCGATGTTAGAAAGGGGATATGTGTCCTTAGGGCATGCCTCGTTGAGGTCCATGTAGTCTATGCAAACAAGTAACTGTTCTTTCTTAGCAAGTAAATTAATATGCTATTTTCTTCTTCAGATGGATTTTTTCCTATCTGGGTCCACTAGTTTGCAGTTTGACCGATTTGTACCTTTTCCATCTCTTCTTCTGATTTGGGACATTCTTCCTTGACATTTTCCCTCATATCAAGGTGTACTATCATCACGCCAGACAATGAGGTTGCTCCCTTTCCACTACTCTTCTCCATTATCTACCTTCTAGCATTTTCTTTGGTTGCCTTTAGACTTGCCAGATAGCAAGTTTTTTGCCTGCATTTGATCATCTTTGATGGTGATTATTGAGTCCTTCTCCCTTGGTAACTTCATCGCCATGTGTATCGATGATGCTACTTCTTGGAATGCCTTTATTAAGGTGGGGCGCCCTAAAATCACATTATAGGTTGATGGGTAAGTTATCACCAGCAAGCGAATTTTCTCCGGTACAACACTGAAGTGGTATCCCAAAGTCAACCATATGTCCACATAACCCCGCAGCCTAACTGTGTCACCTTTGAAACTAATCAATTTTTTGTGGCAAGGCTGCAAATCTTGCGCGGTCAACTTCAAACTATCAAACAGTTCCCCAAACATTATATCTGATGAACTTCCTTGATCCACAAACATTCAGCATACACGAAAATGATCGATAATGCCGATAATACCCAAGGGGTCATTATGCTGAGGGATAACCCCTTCCAAATCATCATCAGTGAAAGTGATTGGGTGACTTCTTCTGACTACTAACCATGGATACTGCCAATGTTGTCATCCTCAACTGCCGTTTTTGCGACAACAGAGACTTACTACCACCAGCGAAACCACTCGCAATGGTCTTGGTAAGTTCAAAGTCTTTTGCGCGAGTCCTTTCATTGCCTTTTCTATGTACTCATGACCTCCTTCTTAGATTGAGCTTGGGACTCCTAATTTTCTTGACTGGAGTGCCGAGTGCCACTCCTCCTTCTTATTGGTGTGCAACTTCTTCTCCTAAGGGCACACTCAACGGAGCCTCCCTAAGGAAACCTCAGATACCTGTCCCATCTTCCTCTTCAAAGCAGGGTTTCCCCCCAATTTATTAACTGGACGCACTCATCATCTATGTGCCTAAAACTCCCATGCCAGTTACATCTCTTATGTTGGTTTTCTCTTGTTGGTGGCCTCCTTAGATGATGAGGCCTATCAATCTCCATTAATTTTGCATTCATAACTTCTTGAAGAATTTGGGCTCTCTAGGTGTTCAAGGGAGTATAATAATCGTACTTCCCTTTTGGCTTCCTTCCTCCAGAGTCATGCTTATCGGGTAGTTCCCCTTCGCGCTGCCCTTTCCCTCCACCCTTCATAAAGGTGGAAAATGGGGTATCTTTCTTTTTACCATGGCCTTCATTTGCGGAATTATTCTGGGCCCTCTGGTACTCTTCTAAGTTAATGTATTTCTCAACCCTCTCCATGACTTCGTCCATGGTCTTGATCTTGTGCATCACCAAATGGTTTTTGAACTCTCTGGGTTTTAGAACCCTCATTAGCAGGTGGAGAGCAACAGACTCCTCAATATCACTGATGAATAAGTATTCTGTGTTAAACCTCGTAAGGAAGTCTCTCAAAGACTCTCCCTTCTCATGCTTAATCATTGAAAGGCGATGCTTAGAGTTTGGTTGTGCCTAACTTGTGGTGAAGTGCCCCAAAAATTTTGCTACCAAATCCTTCTAGCAAGTGACGGAATTTGGCTCCAGCTTGGAATACCAACACGGGGTTACCTTCTTCAAAGTTAACGAGAACGCTCGACACTTGTAAGCATCCCTGATTCGTTGGCAAGTCATTGCTACCAAGAAATTGTCCACGTGCTCCTAGGGAGCAATATTACCATAATACGGCTCCACATTTGCTAGAGCTTATGGTTTTGAGGCATCGGGAAAGTCATGATTGCCTCATAAAACAGATGGTATGCTCCCTCAGCTTCCGCATCGCCTAACTCCATTGGCTCATCCCTGACTTCTTCTGCTTGACCAAAAGAGGTTGCTCCTTTCTTCAGCTTGTTAATCAACTTATCTTGGGCATCGAGGAGTTTTCTCAATTGAATGAGCTCTTCGTCCGAATTTGGCCTTTTCCGGGATCGCAAGGGGCTTCCCTTGCTAGTGGGAGTCCATTGTCGCAATTTTTCTTGGTCATTTTGAGGGGCATCCTTCTGCTTCAAATGTTCAGCCTCCACGCGCCTCCCACCTTCACTCTAATGGTCCCTCGAATCTGAATGGCGGGAGGGCGCCCTGTCGTTGCTCAAATGGTTCCTCAAGTCTACCCCACTGCGGTGACTTGGCTCCAAACGCTCCCCCTTAGACTGGTTATCCATATTCAACTCAAGAGGTGGTGGGAATAAGTTTCTCTCTCCCATTGTGGTCGTCAATGTTCTGTCGTAAGGTTCTTTGACTTGAACTAAACGGTCAAGCGGCCAAGTTCTTACTCTTGGTGTATGACTTGAAAAAGGCACCTCAAAAGTAAGATTACCATTCTCCTATGAGTATGTTGGTAGGTGTGTATTTGTGTGAGTAAGTTAGTTACATACCTCCCATTCCAAGCATGTTCTTAAAGTCCTTCCCGGTAGACCGCTTAGGCATTGTTCTTTATTGGATTCCAGCGATTCTTGCTAACGATGGTTCTTTAAGGCGGGAGTTACTATTTGGGATATCCGATGTTCAACGAGTATCCTCTTAAATACCATATTTGTTAGCCTTTAGATCGATACGAACTGGTACCAAGTGAATTGGGCCAAATAGGCATTTAACCGTGGTAGTGGACTATAATTGGCCTCTTACCGTCAAACCGATACTAAGAGAATTGAGCATTTTAGGGCCTTGGACCGTCAAGCTGGTACTAAGAAGATTATGTGGCCTCAAACCGTTATACTGATACTAAGTGGATTGGGCCATATGTGGCCTCAGACCATTATGCCGGTACTAAGCGGGTTGGGCCACTTAGGGCAAAAAACCGTGAAATCGGCACAGTTTGATCGTTAGACTGGTATGAGTGGGTTGATATCACTCATCCATAACAATTTTCAATACTACTTTTCTAAAATACCTCTATTTTTGATAAATTTGAAAAAAAAAATAAATACAATCAGCTAACTTCCTTAATAAGCGTGATTTTAGTTTTTTTTTCTTATATTTCAAACACGAAGGACTATGCTCTTCCTTATTATTTCCTCCGGTCCTATTTATAAGACCCTTTTGGACTTTTTATTTTGGTCATATTTTTTTAAGGTATTTTGGTCCTATTTATAAGACCACATTTCAATTTTCAATAACATTTAATTACTTTTTTCCACAAACACTCCTATTAACTCTACACTTTTTAGAGTCTTAATAATAATTATAGGGTAGTTTTGAAAAAATATATCAAATTTTTACATTTTCAATGTAATTAATACTCCTCCGGTCTCAATTATAAACAACTAAAAACATCTTATTTGTAGTAATGCATGTTTCCTTAAGTAGTCTATTTTTTTATCATTTCAAGAAAATTAAATGCATTCAACTAACTTCCTTAATAAATGTGAAATTAGTTTTTTTGGCTTATATTTGAGATCGGAGGGAGTAAGTTTAACTACCTTCTTTGATACTCCCTCTGGTCCTATTTATAGGGCATACTTAATCATATCACACGGACCAAGGAGGGTAGTTAGATTTCTTGAAACTTTAAAAAAATACTTCAACATTACAGTGTTACCCTCTTAACTTGCATTGAGAATTTCACAATGTATTACTTCACATTAATGAGCAAAGGGCAAATAAGAGAAAATAGCAATAAATGTCTCCTAGAAAGAGTTATTAGTCAGTTAGGTCCCTGAAAGATACCCGTGGCATCAAATAGGTCCTCGAAAGATATGTGGCATCTCTTATACCCCTGAAAGATCACTTTGGCGTCCCGTTAGTCCCGCCGTCTAACACCGTCAGTTTGTGTTTAACGGAAGCTGACGTGGTATCAGATAGGTCCCTGAAAGATACCCGTGGCGTCTGATAGGTCCCTGAAATTTTATTTTTTAAAAGTGTCATGAATTTTATTTTTTATCTTTACTCATATATAATAAATTTTTATTTACTTAAGTAGTTGGAAAAATTAATAATTATAGAGGGTAAAAAATAATAATAAAAAAACATAATTAATATATTAAAAGTCTAAACAATAATTACAATTCTTAAAAAATTGTATTTTATTTAAAATAGAACATATAAATAAAAATGGATGAAGTAATAATAAAAAAAAAAACCTCAATAAAACAATACATATAAAACCTTTAGAATAAAGTCTTATATACAAGATCAAAAATAAATTCCGAATTAAAAATAAAGTCTTTACATGTAGGATCTTATATATAAGACGATCATAGTGGGAGTATGTATTAAAAGTGTTTATAGAAAAAATATAACATGGGAATCACTTTGACTTCAAAGATTATCTGCATCGTTGTATTGGTTTCTATGCTTCCAATTTATGAAAATTATCGTTGAAGATCTTTCTAATTAACTCGAGTGATTGAACCCACTGCAATGGTGCAGATAACTACTCAAGTTAAAATCTCGTGATATAAGTGCAACTTTCTCCTTAAAAATATATAAAATCTTATATATATACTCCCTCCGTTCCTTTTTATTTGACATTTTTTGAAGAGATTTTTTGTTTCTTTTTATCTGTCGTATTGAGGATTTCAAGAGTGTAATAAATGTTATTTTCCATGTTTGCCCCTATTTAATATGTCTTGGTTTATGTAAGTAGTGGAGAAAAATTAATGATTATAGAGAGAGAAAGGGTATAGTAGGAAAAAACATAATTAATGCATTGGAAATTTGAATAATGATTGGGTTTCTTAATGGACGTGTTTTGTTTGAAATATGACAGATAAATAGGAACGGAGGGAGTATATATATGTATATATATATATATATAAAATTAAAAATTAATTTCACACTTATGAAGAAAATTAGTTCATATTTAAGAAAAAATGTATTTTAGGAAAATAGTATTGAAAATGAAACAAAAATTGAATAAAATACTCCCTTCTATTCGAATTATAACAAAAAAAATTTTAAGCTTATTAATGAGGTTAGTTAATTGTATTTGATTTTCTTAAATATATAAAAAAATAGAGCTATTTTAGGAGATTATATTTATATTTATATATATATATATATATATATATATATATATTAATTCGTGTACTAGTTATATTTATATTTCAAACCACAATGAGTAAAAACTTGCTAAACGTTACTCTAAGACATTGGAAAATAAAATAGAGAACCTTAAGAAGAAAGTTGCACTTATATCACGAGATTTTAACTTGAGTAGTTATCTGCACTAGGGGTGTAACGGTCCGGTCCGGTCCGGTCTTTCATGGACTTTAGGGACCGGACCGATTAAATTAATGTGGTCCGGTCCGGTCCGGTCTCGAGGTGTTTCATATGTAAAGACCGGACCGGACCATAACGGTCCGGACCGCTACGGTCCGGTCCGGTCCGGTCTAAATAGACCACAATTCTTCAAGTCTTTTAAAAACTAAAAATTGGGCTTCAGGCCCATTTTTCCAATGGAACCCTAGTTCCCTCTCTTTCACTGGAGCAGCAGCAGCAGCTGCTTGGTTGGAGGAGGCGGCGGCGGAGCTTGGTTCGGAGAAGGCGGCGGCGGAGCGGATGGGAACGGAGGAGGGAGAGAGAGAGAGACGCAGATCAGAGAAGGAAGAGAGAGAGACGCAGATCGGATGATGGAAAGAAAGGAAGCAACTTCGATGGTGGCAACCGGAGGAGGGAGAGAGAAGGCGGCTTCGATGGCTTCGATGACGGAGAACGACGAACCGGAGAGAGAGAGAAAGGACCTTCGACTTCGACGAACCGGAGGGAGAGAGAGAAAGGACCTTCGATGCACAAACCGGAGGGAGAGAGAGAAAGGGCCTTCGATGGCGGCGACGACCAACCAGAGGGAGGCGGCTTCGATGGCGGCATGAGATGTGGGTAGTGCCGTGGTGGTGGCCACTGGCCTGTGACAGCGTTTTCGGGAGTCGGAGCTTGCTCGGATTGGAGTTCTTCGGTCGAGGGATGGCGTCTGCGGCAGCTGTTGATTCTATGATGGCGGTGGAAGCGGTTGGAGGGGAAGGTTCTGCGGCGGAGGCATTGGTCGGTGGGAGAGGTTGTTGAACGGTCAGTGTTCATGAGAGAGAGAGGGCAGGGATACTGAATAGTGGGTAGGGAATATTGAATAGAGAATAGGGTTTGTAAATGAGTGAGGTTTTTTTTTTTTTATAAATATTGAACTGTCGGTCCGGTCCGGTCTTTGCGGTCTAAAAATTTGCTGGACCGTGGACCGGACCATACAAGAATGGTCCCAAAATTTTGAGACCGGACCGCATTTTTCGGTCTGGTTCGGTCCAATCTGACCGGTCTCGCGGTCTCAGACCGGACCGCTTACACCCCTAATCTGCACCATTGCAGTGGGTTCAATCACTCGAGTTAATTAGAAAGATCTTCAACGATAATTTTCATAAATTGGAAGCAAAGAAACCAATACAACGATGCATAAAATCTTTGAAGTCAAAGTGATTCTCATGTTATATTTTTTCTATAAACACTTTTAAGACATACTCCAACTATGATCGTCTTATATATAAGATCCTACATGTAAAGACTTTATTTTTAATTCGGAATTTATTTTTGATCTTGTATATAAGACTTTATTCTAAAGATTTTATATGTATTGTTTTATTGAGGTTTTTTTTTTTACTATTACTTCACCCATTTTTATTTATATGTTCTATTTTAAATAAAATACAATTTTTTAAGAATTGTAATTATTGTTTAGACTTTTAATATATTAATTATGTTTTTTTATTATTATTTTTTACCCTCTATAATTATTAATTTTTCCAACTACTTAAGTAAATAAAAATTTATTATATATGAGTAAAGATAAAAAATAAAATTTATGACACTTTTAAAAAATAAAATTTCAGGGACCTATCTGACTCCACGGGTATCTTTCAGGGACCTATCTGATGCCACGTCAGCTTCCGTTAAACACAAACTGACGGTGTTAGATGGCGGGACTAACGGGACGCCAAAGTGATCTTTCAGGGGTATAAGAGATGCCACATATCTTTCGAGGACCTACCTGATGTCACGGGTATCTTTCAGGGACCTAACTGACTAATAACTCCTCCTAGAAAATACAAAGTGATTTATAAATAGGACTAAAAAATCTTTCTAGAATGTGACGTATAAATAGGACCGGAGGGAGTATAAAAGAAAAATCTCATAAGAGTTCTATAAATTATTTTTATAATATAAAAAATCTCAGGGAGTAATTATTTTTATAATATAAAAAAAAATTTAAACCGGAGTATTTCGGCTTAGCTGGTAAAGTATAAGTAGCATGAGAATTGTTGTGATAGTAAATGCCTCGTCAGAGGTCTCTGTTATAAAAAAAGATACCAGATCTCGAAAAAGATGCTCAATTTGACTTTTGAACATTGAATTTCCTAGCTTGATGCCCCGACGACATCGATGCAAAATCCCAAGAACCATAAATTACAATTCACGTTGGGGCACGTAACTTTTGTGAATTCTCGTCAAAATCAATACTCCCTCCGCCTCGAATTATAAGCAAAATCAACTAATTTTACGCTTATTAAGGAGGTTAGTTGATTGCATTTAATTTTCTCAAATTTATAAAAGAATATAGGTATTTTAGGAAAGTTGCATTGGGAATGAAACAAAAATTAAATAAGATAACAATTTTCTAGGGATGTTTTTGGAAAGTGGCATTGGGAATGAAATAAAATTTAAGAAAGTTGGTTAGTTTTGCTTATATTTTAAGCTAAGAGAGGTATGATTTTTGTTGCTTATATTTCAAGCCAGAGGGAGTATTAATGTTAGGAAAATGCTCCAAAAGAGCACACCAGTCAAGGAAGCAAATATAAATAAAAGTTGTCTTATTTATAAGTCACATTCTAAAAGGATTTTTTGGTCCTATTTATAAGTAAGTCACTTTGTATTTTCTAGGAGGCATTTATTGCTATTTTCTCTTATTTGCCCTTTGTCTATTAATGTGAAGTAATACAATGTGAAATTCCTAATGCAAGTTAAGAGAGTAAGATTGTAATGTTGAACTATTTTTTTAAAGTTTCAAGAAACCTAACTACCCTCCTTGGTCCATGTGATATGGTTAAGTATGCCCTATAAATAGGACCAGAGGGAGTATTGGAAAGTGTGATTTTTTATGTTCACGAAAGAGTGGAAAATGTGGATTTGAGATTTTTTCTATATGTAGTAACCTTAAGCAAAACCCGTAATACTCTCTCCGGTCCTATATATAGGGCATACTTAACCGTATTCCCTGAACCAAGGAAAGTGGTTAGTTTTGTGAATTTTATGAGAATATATTGTAACATTACAATTTTACCCCTTCCACTTTACTTGAAAAATTCACATTCATTAATGAATAACAACAAAACATACTCCCTCCGACTAGAATTATAAGCAACAAAAAACATCTTTCTCTTGGTTTAAAATATAAGCAAAATCAACTAACTTTATTAAATTTTGTTTCATTCTCAATGCCACTTTCCTAAAACATCTCTAGAAAATTGTAATCTTAATTAATTTTTGTTTCATTCCCAATACTACTTTCCTAAAATACCTCTATTTTTTTATAAATTTGAAAAAATTAAATACAATCAACTAACCTCCTTAATAAGCGTAAAAGTGGTTGAATTTGCTTATAATTCGAGCCGGAGGGAGTAGTTAATCAAAGCATTTAATAAGAGCAAAAAAGAGAAAAAACAATTAATGATACATAAGAAATATAAAGTGCCCTATATATAGGGTCAAAGATTTCTTCTAGAAGGTGCCCTATATATAGGATCAAAGGGAGTATTATTATTCTCCTCCGACTTTAAATACTGCCTCCTGTCTTATTTAAGATCCTGTTGGGGCTTTTGTTTATTCTATTTATAAAACAACATTTCAATTTTCAGTAATATTTAAATACCTTTTTTCATAAACATCCCTATTAAGTCAGCACTTTTTAGATTTCCAATAACTATAGGGGTAGTTTTGAAAAAGTATATCAAATTTTCACATTTTCAATGCCACTTACAAATTCAATCACTTTCCTTAATGGAAGTGAAAAACCCCAAAAGGATTTTCTAAATAGGACCATAGTATATAAAAAAACAAATTTCACACTTATTAAGAAAATTAATTAAATGCGTTTAATTTTCTCAAATTCATAAAAAGAAAACATTATTTTAGAAAACATACATTAAAAATAAAACAAAAAATAAATGATACAATCACATTATTGAAATATTGTAGGAATGCTTGTATTAAGAACAAAAAGTTAGTTTACCAATATGGGTTGAGACTAGTGGTAAGCGGCTCGATCTCGCTTAAGCAAGATCTCAGGTTCGATTCATTGTGGATGCAGAAAAATCATGTTGGGAGACTCATCTGCTTTAGCCAAGTACGCGACCCGGGTCGGATCCAAATGTACCTAGATAGTACTTGAGGAACCGGATGGACAACCAATAAAAAAAATAAAAAGTTAGTTCCTCCATGTTTTGCTTATATTTGAGACCGGAGAAAGGACTCATTTTGTTATTAAATACTCCCTATGTTCCATATCCTTTTGCCTTTTAGGTATGGGAACACATATTAAAAAAGTGTTGATTATTGTAACTTTTATGTGTACTTTGTCTAAAATACTCCTATTTAATCATTATCGAAAATTGTAGTAACATTTAATTTTTATTAGGAAATGTGTTCATTAATTAATGTATAATGGTTATAGATGAAAGATAGGATAAAAGTATAATTAATGAGGAGTGAATGAAATGATTGAATAAAAGGTTAAAATTGGAAAAAAAAAATTATGTTTATGCATTGAATTGTAAAAGGATAAAAAATATAAAATGAAGAAAAAACCTAAAAAGCCACAAAATATGAGACCGAGGGAGTAATTGTTATTTAAGCTTATAACACATGAATTAAAATATGGGTGTCGATAACAAGGGTACTTGTGAAGGTTACTTGTAATGGAAACAAAATTTTAAGTGCACATTTATTACTCTGTCGGAAGCATAAAAAATTACATTTTTTCCAACAATATTTATCTATTATTAGTTCCTTAACAACATCTTCCTTAAAATATATGTTTAATACATCAACAAAACTCAGCACAGTTAGTAGATGACTGAGTTCTTAATCATGATGTTAGGGGTTCGATTCCCGTCGTGGATATGGAAAATGCTTTGTTGATAGAGGCAAAATTCACTTCGGTGATCTCTACTTTTCGATCGGAGGATATCCTTGATATAAAAAAAAACATATGTTTTTTTAATTATTGAATATTTGAATTATTATAGTAATTGATTTTTTTAATGCATTTTGCATTGATCGACCAATCACAATTCAAATTTTACAATTTTTAACATTTTCATTAATCACTTTAACTTTAGTTTTAGACAAAATACTGTCATTTTTATCATTCTTGTGGGACAGAAGGAGTACTAATTAGATAAGGGTGGGTTTGTAATAATATCAATTAATATTGTCTCAATTTTATAAAATGACAATTATTTAACTACAAATTCATTTTGCTAAAATGATAATTATTCCTTTTTGGGTTTTTTATTTTGGTCCTACATATAAGATCATTTTGGAGATTTTATTTTGGTCTTATTTATTATAAGACCTTATTTCAATTTTCAATAGAACTTAATTATTTTTTTTCACAAACACCCCCATTAACTCAACAGTTTTTAAGAAAAAGTATTTCAAATTTTTACATTTTCAGTGCCACTAACAAATTTAACTACATTTGAAAAAAAAATCAAAATAATCTTACAAATAGAATTGAAAGAAGTATTTAAAAACAAATAGAATAATAAATGCGTTAGAAAAGGTAGATTTTTATTTGCCACCGACACATCTTAAACATAAAATAATGCCACACCTTTTGCATGGTGCATACTAAATTGCAATTGCAATTTTGAAAAAGGCCTTACTAATAAGTGACAGATTTTTATATCTAGAAGAAATATTTATGAATGTATATTGTTCAGTGTCTTGCGAATTTTAATAAACAAAATGCATTTTTTAATGTTTATCTACTATTTTTTTTTATTAAGCAAGTACATCAAAGACACTTGTTAATATTTGCCTTTGAAAAATGATGAATATCATGCAGAAACAAGGGCAATTAGGTGACATAATGGCTAATTCTCGTCTCTCATGAACCACGAACTCTACATCTATTTATTAAAATCATATCAGTGATCAAATCATCAGTTAGGGCATCGGTTTAGTGGTTTAGTGATTTAATCAATGGAATAGTAATTAATCGTATGAATGTATATTAGTTAACTAGGACACAATATATATTTTTACATAAGAATACCCGTAAATATTTTTTAAAAAAATAATATTTAAAATTAAAATTCATAATTTATAGTATACTTTGAATTTTTAAAAACAAACCGACATAACAACCACTCTTCAACTGTTTAACAAGTTCATAGTTTGAAATTTAATTCAAAATTCTAAAATCAAATTTAAAGTATTTATAGCACTTAAAAAAAATTAAGTTTCTTTTATTTAAAAAAACTAAAATCATGCTTATTAAGAAAGTTAGTTGATTGCATTTAATTTTCTCAAATTTATCAAAAATAGAGGTATTTTAGAAAAGTAGTATTGAGAAAATTAATGAGATAACAATTTTTTAGTTATGTTTTAGGAAAGTAGTATTGAGAATAAAAAAAAGTTTAAGAAGGTTATCTATTTTTTATTATATTTTAAATCAAAAAATATATTTTTTCTTATATTTCAAACTGGATGGAGTATTCTTTGACTTTATATCCATTAATTCCTTATATTGGTACTTTACATTATTGATATACTCTTTTTGTTTCTTATTACTCTCTCCAATTCTTATTAATTGTCCTTTTTTAGAGAAAATTTTTTTGTTCCCTTTTATCTGCTTTTTGAGGATTTCAAAAATGTAATAAATGTTATTTTCCATTTTTACTCATGTTCAATAGGTTTTGATTTACGTATGTAGTGGAGAAAAATTATTGATTAATAGAGAGAAAGAGTATAGTGGGAAAACATAATTAATATATTGGAAATCTAAATAATGATTATATTTCTTAAAGTGTATGTTTTGTTTGAAATAAGACAAATAAAAAGTGTGGTGGACTCGGCTAGGCCGAACTCCCCATAACCCTCGCCAAAGACCTAAGGACCCTTCAGGAAGCCTTCTGAACGCTTGGCCGAGCTCAAAGCTCAACGGCCGAACAGACGCCAGATACAGGCCGACCTCGTGCTCCAACTCAGGTCCGACGTCCAAGTCCGACACCTTCCCAAGTCCGACACCAAGGACATGATGACGTCTTCCCTTCTTATCCACAAGGACAGCTCATCCAATCCTTATCCACAAGGACAGCTCATCCACTTATAGCTCATTACAGGCTGGCCCTACTTGGGCCCCAAACAAGCCCATTAGGGCAACCAGCTCTCCCCTATAAGTAGCTCCGTACTACATGGGGCTCAGGTACGTCCTCTAACCCTAATTGTCACCCTCACACACCAGTGATTAGGGTTACTTCCTGGCTCTCTTCCTTAGCCACTTGAGGACTCCCACCAAACATCACATATTAACCCTAGACAGAGGCTCCTTTGAAGGTCTTCTCACATACCCTTGGAGGACCTCACCGTCTAGGACATCACATTGGCGCCGTCTGTGGGGAGAGATAAACTTCATTCCCAGAAATTCTACCATGTCTGAAGCACAACCAGATCAGAAGAGGGGGAGGGAGCGCCCAGGGAGAATCCCGTCAACTGAGAACCTACGATCACACCTTGAGGCTAACAGGGCAGCAAGGTCTCCACCATCCCCCCTCCTCACCCACCGTCACTGTCGTTGCATCAGAGATTGCCCGTACGGCTTCCCGCCGAACGAGCCACCGTTCAAGCCTCATCCCCCGATGGGTCCCAACAACAACCAAGAAATTTTGTTGTACAAGATCTGTTTAAGACACCGGAAAATATCCGGGTGGAAACTATCTCTGGAGGTTTCGCCGGTGGCGGCGAGAAGAAGTCGGAAAGGAAAAAGTACGTTCAACAAGTATTAGCTGTTCGCCACAAGCCTATTGGTAAAAAACCATCTCGGAATATCCCAATCAGTTTTTCTGATCAGGATCTAGGAGATATCATCCCGGATCACAATGACCCAATGGTGATCGCGGCGATGATCGGCAACTTCGAAATCGCCCGAGTTCTCGTCGACCAAGGAAGCTCGGCTGACATTCTTTTTCTCCACACATTTCAAGCACTGAAACTAAGGTCCGCCGACCTCGTACATTTTGAAGGGCATCTTATCAGCTTCACGGGCGAGGCAATACGCCCCCTTGGAGCCATCCTCCTCCCGGTGACCTTGGGCAAGCTGCCTTCGGCCCGAACGGAGATTATCAAGTTTTTACTGGTTGATTCTGAATCCCCATACAATGTGATACTGGGACGAACTTGCCTGCAAGCCTTCGGGGCAGTGGTCTCAACAGTTCACTTAGCAATGAAATTCGTCGGTTCTGATGACAACCTTGTCACCGTCAAAGCCGACCAGCTCAAAGCCCGACTCTGCTATAACGCGAGTCTACGGGAAACTAGGAAAAAGCAAGAAGAACTCTCTGGTCCAACATTAGCCAAAGGGAAGGTCCTTTTGGACGAATTGGATGTCCGGGCCGAACAGGATGATCTCAGACCGTCTCCTCAAGGAGAATGGTTGGTAATTCCCATTGATCCTTCTAACTCCAGCAAAACTGTCAAAGTTGGTGCTGACCTCCCTCAGGAGATCCGAGACGAAATGATCAATCTGTTATGAGCTAATTCAGATTTGTTTGCGTGGACCTCGGCCGATATGCCAGGAATTGACCCAAACTTTATCTGTCACAAGCTCAGTGTGGATCCAAAGGCAAGGCCGGTAGCGCAAAAGATGAGACGAGTGGGGACAGAGAAAGCAAAAGTTATTCAGGAAAAGGTTTCCGAGCTGCTGGAAGCAGGGTTCATTAGAGAAGTACCATATGCCGAATGGGTGGCAAATACTGTGCTGGTTAAAAAGGCAAACGGTAGTTGGAGGATGTGTGTAGATTACACCGACCTCAACAAGGCCTGCCCAAAGGATCAGTATCCACTACCGATTATTGACCAACTCGTCGATAATTCGGCAGGATACCAGTTATTATCATTCACTGACGCTTACTCGGGATACAACCAGATCCCTATGTATCCGCCGAATCAGGATAAGACCACGTTTACAACCGGAAAGGCAACCTACTGCTATACGGTCATGCCCTTCGGCTTGAAGAACGCTGGGGCAACCTACCAAAGAATGATGAACAAAGTTTTCGATGGAATCGTTGGTACCACCATGGAGGTCTATATTGACGACATGATCACAAAAAGCAAGAAAAAGGAGGATCATGTCCGAGATCTCACCATGGTTCTGGAAAGGGTGAGAGCTCATAAGATGAGGCTGAATTCGGAAAAGTGCACCTTTGGAGTCCCAGCAGGGGCCTTCCTCGGATTCATGCTTTCAGAAAGAGGAATTGAAGCAAATCCCGACAAGTTCCGAGCTATATTAGAGATGAAGAGCCCCGCCGATCTCAGAGGAGTGCAGCAGTTGACAGGCAGGATGGCGGCATTGTCGAGGTTCCTCCCTCAGGCCGCAAAAAAGGCCTTACCCTGGTATAAACTGCTGAAAAAAGGTACAAATTTTCATTGGGATCAAGATTGTGAAACTTCCTTCCTGGCACTTAAGGAATATCTCTCTTCCCCGCCAGTCCTCTCTAGCCCTCTCCAGGGAGAGAGTCTTTTTATTTACCTTTCTGTTGGCGATTTCGCACTCAGCTCGGTGTTGGTCCGAGAGGAGGGCCGAACCGAGTTCCCTGTTTATTTCATAAGCCGAGCTCTGCAAGGTTCCGAGCTCCGGTATTCCAAAATTGAGAAATTTGCATTTTGTTTAATACTTGCTGCACGGCGGCTGTGACAATACTTTCAGAGTCACCCTATTGTCGTAAGGACCGCCAAGCCTATTAAACAAGTTCTTCAGAAGCCCGACCTCGCTCGGAGAATGATGGCATGGGCAATCGAACTGTTCGAGTTCGACATCTCCTACGAACCGAGGAAGGCAATCAAATCACAAGCATTGGCCGACTTTGTATCCGAGTTCACAGAGCCCCACCAAAGCTCTAGCTCGGACACATGGGTGATATACGTTGATGGTTCGAGCAATCAAAAGGGAGCAGGAGCTGGTGTTATTTTGGAAAATGCGGAAGGACTCAGCATCGAATACTCCCTGAAATTCGAGTTTTTAACCTCGAACAATCAGGCCGAGTACGAAGCAGTCATTGCCGGCCTCCGCATGGCTAAGGAGCTCGGTGCAACTGAAGTCCAAATTATGAGCGATTCCCAGTTGGTGGTTTCCCAAGTCGTTGGAGACTACCAAGCCAAAGAGCCCATCCTGCAGAAATACCTTGATAAAGTTAAATCCCTGGCTCTTGATTTTGCCAAATTTTCCATCACCCATATCCCCCGCAGTTCAAACTCCCGAGCCGATGTGCTTTCCAAGTTGGCAAGCACGAAAGGCGGAGGGAACAATAAAAGCCTCATTCAAGAACAAATCTCGACCCCAAGCGTAGTAATGGCCATTTCAGTACTGCCGAACTGGATGCATCCGATAAGGGCATACCTCGAACATGGAATACTCCCTGCCGATCAAAAGGAAGCAAAGAAACTTAAGAGAAAGGCGGCTGAGTATGTCATTATGGATGGAGTCCTTTATAGAAGAGGAATGTCTTCCCCACTCCTCCGACGATGTCTTACCTCCAAGGAAGCTCAAGAGACCTTGAACGAGGTCCATGGAGGAATGGGGAGCCACCACGTCAGAGGAAAATCCTTGGCAAGGAAGATACTACGGGCTGGATATTTCTGGCCGACCTTAGTTATGGATTCCATTGACCATGTTCGACGATGTCCTCAATGCCAATTCTTCAGCGACGTTTATCAGAAACCCTCCGAGGAGCTCCACTCTCTAGCTTCCCCCTGGCCTTTCAGCATGTGGGGAATGGACATTGTGGGACAGTTCCCAACGGCTCCAAGCCAGCTAAAATTCATCGTGGTAGCAATAGACTACTTCACCAAATGGATCGAAGATGAGCCCCTAGCAACCATCACTTCGGCAAGGATCCAGAAATTTTTTATGAAACAAGTCATCTCCCGTTTTGGCCTTCCACTCACATTAATCACCGACAATGGTAGTCAGTTCGCTGCCAACAACTTCCAGATATTAGCTGAAAATCTCGGGATCTCTCATCGGTTTTCTTCGGTAGAGCACCCCCAGACTAATGGCCAAGTCGAGGCCGCCAACCGAGCTATCGTTGACGGCCTCAAGAAGAGAATTACGCAGGCCAAAGGAGCATGGGCCGATCTTCTACCCGAGGTCCTCTGGTCAATCAGGACCACGGTTCAATCCTCAACCGGAGAGACCCCCTTCAGACTCACCTATGGTTGTGATGCGGTCATCCCCATCGAACGAAGGATTCATACCTTCCGAATGAGGGACAGACCCGAGGAAGAAAACAGAAATTTGATCAAAGAAAACTTGATACTGGCCGAAGAGATCCGGGATGCCGCCTCCGCTCGGGAAAAGAAAGCAAAAGAAAGGCAAGCCAAGCAGTATAACAAAACGGTACAACCCAGGTCTTTTGAGGTCGGAGATCTCATTCTCAGGAGAGCTGACATCGGTCTTAAAAACCGAAGAGATGGAAAATTTGCTCAAAATTGGGAAGGCCCCTACATAGTCATTTCAAAAACACACTCTGGGGCATACATACTGGAGACTCTTGAAGGAGCCGAACTCAAAAATTCTTGGAACGTTCAAAACTGAGAACCTACTTCAGCTAGGTTTACCTCATATGTTATCAGCTGCCCCAGCTAAAAGTTTAAGTTCTATCTTCATTTCTGTTAACATTTTACACTTACTTCCCCTAGTCATGCTCTTATTTTCCACTGTGGGATATACCCACCTTTTTAATTCATAGGCAATGTACTCATGTTTATAATTAATAAAAAAGTACAAACTTGCCCATTACTCAAGTGCTACAGTTTTATATACGTACGTACTAACTTCTCATTTAGCACTAGCCACCTAAATGTTGCATGGCGCTATGCACAGCCAACGTCTTGTAAAGGAGATCGGCTCATATGCACAGTGTACAAGGGACACCCGATAAAGAACAGACTGCTGTGAAATGTTTCCACATAGCTTCACTCAGCATTCTCTTTTACATCGGGGACGAGGACACCCACCTCGGCTAAGGCGGGTAGATCCGAGTTCCCTACCGTATGCACTTATACACAGTACCTCTTTTTTGAGGAAAACTTATAAGATTACTGCACTTACTGAGTCGGCCGAGCTTCGTCTTATTATTGATATGATCGAACGCTCTTAGCATGACAGCTCTTAGCATGACAGTTTTAGCTATAATCAATCTCGAATACAACAAGTGAAAACAGTACTTGTATTTTCAAAAATAGTCGGGTTTAGGTTGTCTAAAATGCAACAAGTCTCAAACACTTGCATTCCTTTTTAAAGAGCCTTCTTGGTGACTACCTCACTGATCGCAGTTCGGATCCGAGGACGAACGAGTAAACATGCAACGAGTTGGTAAAACTCGCATTCATGCAACAAGTTAAAGAAAAGGCTTGCATAACTCCGACCTCGGACGTAGTACCTGAGGAAACCGCAATTGGTGGTTGGAGAGACAAAGGAACCCTAGGAATACACCTAGAAGGGGGGTTGAATAGGTGTCTAAACTACCTTGAAAGATTTTCGAACAAAACAAATCGAAACAATCAAAACAAAAGATTTTTGCAATTTTGTTCAGGTTTACTCGAGTAGATTTCAGAGTACTCGAGTATTACTCGATTAAAGACTCGTTTACTCGAGTATATCTGACAGAAACCAGAAAAATCAAGTTTTCATTCGCATACGAAAATCAATCAATTCACATGAAAGATCAGAGATTCAACGGAGATGATTAACACCTATATTCTTATTGATTAACCTAGTTATGAAAATGATTTTCCCTTTATCAATTTGATCAATTAAAGATTCAATTCAATCAATTATGAAAATCAATCTTTCTAGGTTTTCAACCAAGAACGCAATCAAATGACTTGAATATAAAGAGTAAGGGTTTAGAGATACGACACGACGATTTATCCTGGTTCACTTTCACCCGCTTGAAAGCTACATCCAGTCCCCTCTTCAATCAAGAGAGATTCTTCACTATGAGGAATTAGAGTTCTCAAATTACAAGTGATTGCCTCACAAGACTTCCTTCTTGCTAGCCTACAAGAGATAACCGACACCCTTGCCTTGTAATCCTATTGATCTTCTCTCTAATCTAACCTCTACCCCTTGTTGATAATCGACACAACAAGTCTTCAATTGCTTGATGATAATCCACACATCAAGGCTTCTCCTTGCTTGATTCACAACCAAGACTTCTTCTTCTTCAATGAACGTTGCTTGATGATAATCGACACACCAAGGCTTCTTGTTTGTTGTAGTGGCTTGCCTTATTGCAAAGATTACAACTCAATGAATATACATAACAATCCTAATGAATCTCAATCAATAGCTATGACAAATCACACAAGAGATTCAAAGGTTCTTGATCAAAGAATATGAAAATAGAAAAGCTTTGATCTTTGAAATTGAGAGAGAATAGAGTGGCTTGATTCTTTGTAAAATGAATATCAAAATGATGGGTTATGATCACAAAGGTTAGGAAAAGGTTTATATAGAATACCCAAAAGTTATGGCACTTGAAAACTAATTTTGAGAAGTGAAAATCGTATTTTAAAAATCAGTTCAGCAGTGTTTACTCGAGTAAATTGCAGCATACTCGAGTAGTAATCGATTAAACAAACTCATACTCGAGTAAAACTATACTGCACTTGTTTAAAACTTGTTTTCTCAAAAACCAACCTTTCCTTTAAAACCTTTAAGCCACCTATTGATTCTAGGTTAAGTGAAAACTCAAATTATGATTAAATCATGACTTATGAATGAGATTCACTACCCTCTAAACAAACTACCCAAATGAAAACCTATGAAGCTTGAGAGGCAAAAGATAAAACAAAAACAATTACACTCAAACTTAAGTCTTCATGAGCTTGTTCTCTCTTCTTCACTTGATGTTTGTTGTTGCTTGTTGAACTTGAACTTGATCATCACATGATAGCTTGTTCAAAACACTTTGTCATTATCAAAACATTCATCATGGAACTTACAGTACCTATGCAACAAGTTAGAATAAAAACTTTCATAAATATAACAACATGCAACAAGTTAATACTAGAAAGAACTTGCATAAAAATAAAATGTTGTACACAATAAAGCAAAATACAACCCAACATTGTCAAACATGTTACAAAAAACATAGATAAATCGCAAGCTGCCCAGCATAAGGGACTTATGCTGCTTCATCTTCAACATCGGACAGGACAACCGAGCTTGGGTTGAACTCCTCATCCGGTTTCTCCACCAAAGGATTGGGCAGATTCTCCTCGGGCTGGTCAAGGTCAACCTCGAGCCCATCCTTGTCGTAATCGACCATCTTCCCGTCCTCCACCCCGAACCCAGCAGAGGCGCCGACATACCGAATGCGGAGCCCTTGGTTCAGGTGAAGAATCTGCTCTACCGCACTGGTAAAAATTTTACTTGCCGCCTTCTCAAGATTGAAATCCGATTCATATGCGGCTACCTTGTGTTTAAGAGCTTGAGCGGCTCTTCTCTTCAGCAATGTCCTCACCTGCTCCACCTCAGCCAGGCCTTCTTGCCGACCAGCCTCCTTCGCATCCGCCTTCGCTTGGGCCAGGGCCTCCTCTTGACTTTTCCGAAGCTCCTCCATCTGCTGACGGTGCTTCTCTTCTAACTCGGCCAATTTTTGCTCGGCAGAGTTTTTACTATTCCTCAGCTCCGCCACCTCCGCCGCCATATCAGATCGGGCCCTCTTCCTGGCTGGCGACACACCTTCCGCAACGTCAACAGCAACATCGGCTAACACATTGAAAATATTTGTTGATCTTTTCAAGTGATAGGCCAACCCTTCGGCCATCTTCTTTCACTCGGCTCCCGACATCTTTACAAGAGCATCTTTGACAGAGGCCCTAGAAGTGGGGGTCGACGGCCTTGGAGTACCGGCAGTAGTGACGAGCCCAGTACTGGGTGTCGGAGATTGGGGAGGAGGTGGGGCAGTGATCACCACAGGTGGAGTAGAGTGTGGAAGAGCGGAGTCGGTCGACGTGGTATCAGCGGTCGCGGCCTCATTGGAAGTACTCTCCGACCTCTTTCTTCTGCGGCCCAACGCAGCCTTCAATGCCTTAGATGACATGGCTGACCAATATTCCTCTGCAAACAAAAGGATAAAGAAAAATCAGTAAGAGAATTAAAAGAAAAATATAAGAGTATAAGAGCAAGGTTAGCTACCAATTTTGGCTAAAACTTCGTTGTCAGAATACTTCATGAAAACTCCAACATCAAGTTGGAATTTCCGAGCCTGATATTCATTTTGGAAATGGTGGACTGCGGTGGCCTCGTCGGCATCAAGAGTCGCGCCCGACCATCTTTGTGGCGTGCCGAGGTGGCGATCGAAGAACTCCGGGGTCCACTCCAAGGGAAACCTCGGACCCGTCTCGTCCCGGAACCAAGGTCGACTGATCGAGGCCGTACCCGATACAAATAAAAACAGTTTAAGTATAGTACTAGGAAGTGACTCCTAGGTCGTCTCCCAAGGAATATCTTATCAAGCAAAAGGTCGAACACATAGTATGCATAGAAAACAGGGGGGTTTTTTTTGTATTGAATATTGAATAATTGAAATCAAAACAGAATTAAATCAAAACGAAGAAACAAATAAGGAAAAGCGGATAAACCCCTTTGGCTCGCGTTCACAACTCTATCATCGGTCACAAAAGATCAATTTCTTTCCTCTTCACTGTCCAACTCGTGAGAATTAAATACTAAGCGAAAATTCAATTCTCACCCCAAAACCCAAACCTCTAATTAAGCATTAAAAGCCAAAGCATGGAGTTTTTACGAGTTTGCATAAATTAAGCATTCATACACATGGATTATCTCTATAGAATGGAACTAAGCGAACCATAACATATCAATAAGCATGAAAACAGTGAATAAAAACGAAATAGCATTAAGAATAAAACCTCAAGAGTATGTGATACATTACCAAAGGGATTTAACCTAAGAGTTTAGCCTTCCATGAAGAAAAATACCAAAAACGTGTAGAAAAGGGAAGAGAGAGAAACCCTAGCAGCCACCACAAGCTTGGAGAGCAAAACTAAGCCTTCTCTATGAGAGAGAATGTAAAAAAACGTGAATGGAAGGTGGCTCCTAGGGTTTACACGAATTTAGCTTTTTAAATCACAAAACGGGCCTAAGTCATGGGCCCAAATCCTAAGGAAAGCTTATCTCTAAATTAAATCTAAAAATATCTTATAGATAAAATCTAAATCTTAAAAGATATAACTAAATCTCAACTAATCCTAAAGATAGATTACAATCTTCACTTCATCATATATTTTCTCTTCCAACATTAAATCTTCATTTCCAAAATGTCCAAAAAGCCCTTGTGCCAAATATGACCTGAAAATAGAAATAGAATTAATTAGGCTAAATAATCCCAAATTAAACAATATTCAGAATAGTAGTCCAATAAACTCTAAATCACTAAATCAAGCTAAACAATGTCAAATAGGCAACAAGTATCAATAATAGGAGTAAAATAATGCAAGGAAAAATGGGAAATAAAATGCTCATCAAATACCCCCACACTTATCCTTTTGCCCTCCTGGGCAAAACTAAGAATTAGGACTGAGAAAATCAATATGCACCAAAGTGAATCATGTAACAAGATTACTAAAACTAATGAATGCAAACCTAAGAGATTACATACTTCACAATGAATTCTTGGAAATGCAAAGAAATGGGCAAAATCGAGCACACGAAGAAAATAAGGACCAAAGAATCAAGGCATCCATGAACATCATCCAATTATTTCAAATATGCAAAGAAAACCAATGACATCAAGAGGGTAGTCACAAAGATGATAGAAACTCACAAGGATCACTCAATAGTGTTTACACTCAAGTGTTTAAGGTTAATCAATGTTTACACTCAAGGCACATCATGAAAAACAAACACAACCATAGGCTTGACAAGCCTCTAACATCAACAATCAACACACATGCACATTAAGATCAAAAGGTCTTTTCAGGGTTGTAATGGGGCCAAGGACAAGGTAGGATAAAAATATGGGAAATGTAGCTAATACCCAGGGAATAGAGGAGCAATGGGGAACAAGTAAAAAAATAAGCACAATCCACCCCAGAATGAAATGGTAAACATAACAACAACCTCTAATTCCAATCCTCCATGCCTCAATCAACCTTTTATTCCATTTTTTCTTCTTCTTCTTCTTCTTTTTTTTTGAATTGCATTACATTGCAGAACTTCATGAACGAAAGAAAAGAAGAAACAATAAAAATGGCATAATGAGATAAAGCCATAATTACATCACCGACCATAGAGGCAAAACCCAGAACTCACAAGAGATGAAGAACAAAGCACCCTCGCTTACTTAATACCCATTCCCAAAACAATTCCAAAGCTCCAACATTCCCTAAGGTTAGGACAATCATGGTTTTTCAGTCATAGGCTTGTAATGAGCTAAAGAACAAAGAAAAGGGATATAAAGGCTCAAAGGGGCTATCAAAGGATAAATTCATTCAAGGTAGACTCATATGGCTAGTGGCTTATTCAAGAAAAAACAATGCCTAAATCATTTCAAAATGTGTATGGGAATATCAAGTATCAACAAGAGTCAAGTCAAGTTCTAGAGTGCAAGTAATCCAGAGTGCAATCACACATGAAAGAAAAATTAGGTGGCATATATAGCAATCCACCCACAATTAAGGCTCAAATCCTCACAAAAGGGACAATTCTATCACAGTGTTACCACCTCTTAATTATCAAAAGCAACTTTACACACAGAAATGCATGAATTCAGACACAAGATACCAAGACTCTACTAAAATGAAGCAAAAACATGCAAGAAAATGCCCAAAACTTAGCAAAACCTAAAAAAATCAAAGCAAAAATATGCAACCTAAACTACTCTCCCCCCACACTTAAATCACACATTGTCCTCAATGTAAAACAAATAGTAGAATCAGACAGATATAGACAAGTGGAATAAAAGTAGTAAAGAAGGAGAAAAGAAGACTCCCTAAATCATGGTGGGTCAAAAATGGGGTCGACCAATGAGGCTTCCTCCACAGGTGCATCATCCAAAGAAGGGGTAGTGAGGAAAGGCTTGAGTCGGTGACCATTGACTTTGAAGCTCTTGTCTGTGGACTCACTCTTGATCTCCACAGTGCCATAAGGAAACACCTGGGTGACTACAAACGGTCCAATCCATTTAGAGCGGAGCTTTCCACTCATGAGTCCAAGCCTAGAGTTGTAGAGCAACACTTTTTGACCAACCAAGAACTCCTTTCTGGAAATTGAGCTATCATGGAGCTTCTTGGTCTTCTCTTTGTAGAACTTGGAATTCTCATAGGCCTCCAAACGGATCTCATCTAGCTCACTCAACTGCAGCTTCCTCTCCTCACCCGCTTGATCAAGAGCTAAGTTACATTGCTTCACAGCCCAATATGCACGGTGCTCTATCTCCACAGGCAGGTGGCATGCCTTACCAAAAACAACCCGATAAGGTGACATCCCTATGGGTGCCTTGTAAGCAGTCCGATGGGCCCATAAAGCATCCTCCAATCGTGTGCTCCAATCCTTTCTATTAGGCTTCACCATCTTCTCCAAAATCCGCTTGATCTCTCTGTTTGAAATCTCAGCTTGCCCATTGGTTTGGGGGTGATATAGTGTATAAACTTTGTGCACAACCCCATACTTCTTGAGCAAAGCTTGCATGGATCTATTGCAGAAGTGTGTGCCTTGATCACTGACTATGGATCTAGGTATGCCAAACCTGCAAAGGATATTAGACTTGACAAAATCTACAACAACCTGAGCATCATTAGTCCTGGTGGCCTTAGCTTCCACCCATTTGGATACATAATCCATAGCAAGTTAGATATAATAAAAACCAAAAGAAACAGGAAAGGGGCCCATGAAATCTATACCCCAGACATCAAACACCTCACAGAACAACATAGGTTGTTGCGGCATCTGTTGCCTCCAAGATAGGGCGCCTCCTGCCCTTTGACATTGCTCACATGAGCTGCAGATTTTGCTTGCATCCTTGAAGATGGTAGGCCAATAAAGTCCAGAATCCAACACCTTTCGTGCTGTCCTTTGAGTGCCAAGGTGGCCTCCAACTGGTGAAGCATGGCAAAATTGGAGAACCGATTGGATCTCCTGGTCTGGAATGCACCTGCGAATGACCTGATCACTGCAAAAACGCCACAAATAGGGGTCATCCCATACATAATACTTGGCATTTCTCTTCAATTTGTCTCTTTGAGCTCTGGATGCCAAGGGTGGAAAAACAGATGCAACTATATAATTTACAATATTAGCAAACCAAGGAATAAGGGGAGGGGGATGTGAAACATGCAAAACTAAAAGCTGCTCATCCGGGAAGTCATCCCGGATAGGAAATGCATCCTCCTCTCTCTCTATTCTACTCAAGTGGTCTGCAACAAGGTTATGTGCACCACTCCGATCCTGAATCTCAAGATCAAACTCCTGGACGAGCAACATCCATCTAATCAACCTAGGTTTGGAATCTGTCTTTTTCAAAAGATACTTCAGAGCAGCATGATCAGTATACACTACAACCTTAGAACCTAATAGATATGATCTAAACTTATCAAGTGCAAAGACAATGGCTAATAGCTCTTTTTCAGTTGTGGTGTAATTAACTTGTGCTGAATCTAAAGTCCTAGATGCATAATAAATCACATGAGACAGCTTACCAACCCTTTGGGAGAGAACTGCTCCCAAAGCATAATTCGAGGCATCGGTCATGAGCTCAAATGGGAGGGTCCAGTCAGGTGGTTGGATGATGGGAGTGGTGGTGAGTGCTCTCTTTAACTCATCAAATGCTTTCTTGCATTGGTCTCCAAACTCAAATGCGGTATCCTTTTGAAGCAAGTTGGATAGTGGAAGGGCTATCTTGCTAAAGTTCTGAATAAACCTGCGATAGAAACCTGCATGGCCAAGAAAAGAACGCACCTCTCGCACGCAAGAGGGGTAAGGCAAATGTGATATTACATGCAGCTTAGCAGGGTCAACCTTTTATGCCCTTATGCGAAATAATGTGCCCTAAGACTATGCCTTGTTCTACCATAAAATGACATTTTTCAAAATTCAAGACAAGGTTAGTCTCAATGCACCTATTAAGCACCTTAGACAAACTATCAAGACATGCATCAAAAGAGGAACCATATACACTAAAATCATCCATGAAAACCTCTATGCAATGCTCAAGTAAGTCATTAAAAATACTCATCATACATCTTTGAAAAGTGCCAGGAGCATTGCATAGGCCAAAAGGCATCTTCCTATAAGCAAATGTACCAAAAGGATAGGTAAATGTAGTCTTATGTTGGTCCTTTGGTGCAATACAGATTTGGAAATAACCAGAGAAACCATCTAAGAAGCAATAGTGAGATTTACCTGCCAGGCGCTCCAACATCTGATCAATGAAGGGAAGAGGAAAGTGATCCTTGCGGGTCGCCTGGTTGAGCTTCCTATAATCAATGCAGACTCTCCAACTGTTCTGCACTCTAGTGGGAATCAGCTCATCCTTCTCATTTTTGACAACTGTCACCCCAGACTTCTTGGGAACTACTTGAACCGGGCTTACCCAAGTGCTGTCTGAAATGGGGTAGATAATGCCAGCTTGCAGCAGCTTGGTGACCTCTTTCTTCACCACATCAAGAATCTGGGGGTTCAACCGTCTCTGGGGTTGTCTCACTGGTTTAGCCCCATCCTCCAATAAAATCCGATGCATGCACATGGAGGGGCTAATACCAGGTATGTCTGCCAAAGTCCATCCTATTGCCCTTTTGTTTGCTCTAATCACATCCAGCAGCTGCTTCTCTTGATCAACAGAAAGGGAGGTAGAGATGATCACTGGAAGTTTCTGCTCAGCCTCCAAGTAAGCATATTTGAGATGAGGAGGAAGGGGCTTCGGGTCCAATAAAGGTGCCTGCATCACAGATGGAACTAAAGGAGCAGCAGAATTGGATTCTGCCGCCTGCACTTGAACAAGTGAATTAGACTCATGCAAAACAGAAATGGGGTTAGCATGATCTGAATCTATATCATATGAATCAACAGATGCAGTAGCAGAATTTAAAAACTGGTTAATTTCAATGCATGCAGTGCACATTTCGGAATCAGAACATGCAGAACAAGTAAATGAGCTAGTGAAAGATGGCAAATCATAATCATGCAAAAAGTCTAGAACATGCTCATCAATCAGATCATCAATCAAGTCAACATGAAAAACAGAGTGGTCATCAGAAAAATGTTTCATAGCATCAAAATTATTGAATCGAACCACACTGTCATCAAATTCCATGGAAAGTGTACCTGCATGCAAATCTATCTTGGTTCGGGCTGTTTTCAAAAATGGTCTCCCTAATATGATAGGGACAGCACTACGAGAGGTGTCCTCTTCCATATCAAGAATATAAAAATCAGCAGGAAAGATAAGCTCTTCAACCCGAACCAGGACATCCTCTATCAAACCTGCGGGGTAGGCAGTAGATCTATTTGCCAAGTGAATAACCACACCCGTAGGTTGAAGAGATCCAAGTGAAAGAGATTTGAAAACAGACATAGGCATAACATTAATAGATGCTCCTAAATCTAGCAAAGCATTCTCAAATTTAGTATTACCTATGATACAAGGCACAGAGAAAGTTCCAGGATCCTTACACTTTTCAGGAATATGAGGGACGGGTTTACCTATAAGAGCAAAGACATTTCTTCCCATGCTGATCCTCTCATTGCCCTTGAGCTTCCGTTTGTGTGTGCATAGATCCTTCAAGAACTTTGCATACCTTGGAATTTGCTTGATTGCATCAAGAAGGGGTATGTTGACTTCCACCTTCCTGAATGTGTCAAGTATCTCTTTGTCAATCTCTTCCATTTTCTTGCTTTGAGTCACCCCCCTTGGTGGGAAAGGAAGAGGAATGGGGGGTGGTTGTTGGGCAGCAGCAGGTGTTGTGCTTGAGGAAGGCTGAGCTGGATGGGATTTTCTGGTATTTGTGAGCTCACTCTCCTCGACCATTTGGGTCTTCTTGTTGGGTGAAACTAGATCATCTTTGTTGAGGTCAGATTCTGGTGTGGGTGTGACAATCTGCTTCCCTGACCTTAGACTAATGGCATTCACATTCTGGTTTGGATTGATCACTGTTTGGGATGACAACTTGTTAGAATTCTGAGATTGCATAGTGTTGATTGTTGTTGCCATCTGTCCCATCTGATTGGTCAAAGATTGAATGGAGGCCTCTTGTCTTTGAATGGATGCTCTAGTTTCCTGTTGGAATTGGAGATTTTGCATGGTCATCTATTTCATCAGTTCTTCCAATGAAGGCTGCTGCTCAGTACTAGGAGCTGGTGGTGCAGAATTAGCTTGTTGTTGTCTCTGTTGCTGGACTGGAGGAGGTACATATGGTGGTCTAGAATTGTTCTGAAATTGAACCTGTGAAGGTTGCTGCTGATCAGACCATCTCAGGTTGGGATGGTTCCTCCAACCAGGGTTGTATCTATTGGTAGAGAGATCAAAGTTCTGTGGCTGCTGGTTTCTACTGTTGAAGATGTTGGCGGCATATGCCTCAGGTTGGTCAGCACCAGTCGTGGGCTGCTGCTGCACAGAAGGGCATGCATCTGTGGGGTGCTCAGCGGATGTGCATATGCCACATAATCTAGCAGGCAGAGACAACTTCTTCTAGTTGATGGCCAATTGAGTGACCAAAGTTGTAAGTGAATCTATCTTCTGTTCAAGCTTCTCAACCTTACCAGAACTTGTGCCAACATCATTCACTCCTCTCACTATGATTGCATCGCTGTTGCCCCTTGCATGGAATTGTTGACAATTGGAAGCCATCTTCTCAATCTTGACTCTGGCTTCTAAAGGTGTCATGTCTCCTAGGGCACCACCACTTGCAGCATTAAGCATGTTTCTCTCCATGAGGTTGAGACCTTCATAGAAATATTGAATAAGCAGCTGCTCTGAGATCTGATGGTGGGGGCAGCTCGCACACAGTCTCTTGAATCTCTCCCAATACTCATAGAGACTTTCTCCAACTTGTTGCCTGATGCCTGATATATCCTTTCGGATTGCTGTTATTCTGCATGCAGGGAAGAATTTCTCCAAAAATGCCCTCTTCAGGTCATCCCAGACTGTGATAGAACCAGGGGCCAGATCGTACAACCAATCCTTGGCTAGCCCCTCTAGGGAGTGTGGGAATGCCTTAAGACAAACATGATCCTCTTGCACATCATGTGGTTTCATAGTAGCACAGACAATATGGAACTGCTTGAGATGTTTATGAGGATCCTCACCTGCAAGACCATTAAACTTGGGCAACAAATGAATTAGTCCAGACCTTAGCTCATACGGGTCATCGGGATACTGGATGCACAAATCTTCAATAGTGAAATCAGGTGCAGCCAGCTCCCTCAATGTCCTCTCACGTGGTGGAGGTTGAGCCATATTTTCAGAATAATCAGAATAAGAATCAGAATTTATAGGAATAGAAGAAAAAGAAGCAGACTCACTATGTAAAGACTCAATAGACTCACTACCTATGGACTGGTTCCTATTTTGTCTAACTAGTCTGTGATAAGTTCTATCAATTTCAGGGTTATATGGATGCAAGTAGCTTGGGTTGCCCCTAGTCATGTACTGAACAGAACACCATGAAGCATAGCAAACTGTCACTAATATACACGACCAAAATAGGCAACAAAATTTTTTATTTTTTTAAATTTTTTTTTCTTTATTTTTTCAGCACCCTAAAATCATGAAAACATACCACAAAAAGTTTGAGGACAAAATTCAAAAGGGAACCAAGTCAAACAATTAAATCAGAGACCAAAGACTAAGAAAATAAAACTTGTAAAATAAAAAAGAAATAGTAAAACGGCTTTTTCAGGATCCAGACGAAGGAGTTTTCAGAAAATTCCCTTCGATTTGATATAAAATTCGTCAAATTCCGAGTTACGGGTCAAAAGTTGCGACGATTTGAAGAAAGTGCTGCTAAAACTTGGAAAATTTTTCTGGAACTCACAACCAGTGATGATCTGAGTGATCGTGGTGCCTCAAAACCTTTTTATATGATAAAAGTAGTGTGGATATAAATTTTCGTGCAAAAATTCCACCCACAACTATGTGAACTAGCAACCACAGAATCAATCAAATACACTAATTGCAACAAAATAGCAAAACAACAAACAGTGCAATTTCAACCGGTTATCAGAATTGACTACTAGACCCTGAATCAGACACGACACACTATAATAACTATACTAACTACGACACTAACTAACTATTAATGACCTTTGGCAAGAACCGATATTCCCCGGCAACGGCGCCAAATTTGATCGAGGCCGTACCCGATACAAATAAAAACAGTTTAAGTATAGTACTAGGAAGTGACTCCTAGGTCGTCTCCCAAGGAATATCTTATCAAGCAAAAGGTCGAACACATAGTATGCATAGAAAACAGGGGGTTTTTTTTTTGTATTGAATATTGAATAATTGAAATCAAAACAGAATTAAATCAAAACGAAGAAACAGATAAGGAAAAGCGGATAAACCCCTTTGGCTCGCGTTCACAACTCTATCATCGGTCACAAAAGATCAATTTCTTTCCTCTTCACTGTCCAACTCGTGAGAATTAAATACTAAGCGAAAATTCAATTCTCACCCCAAAACCCAAACCTCTAATTAAGCATTAAAAGCCAAAGCATGGAGTTTTTACGAGTTTGCATAAATTAAGCATTCATACACATGGATTATCTCTATAGAATGGAACTAAGCGAACCATAACATATCAATAAGCATGAAAACAGTGAATAAAAACGAAATAGCATTAAGAATAAAACCTCAAGAGTATGTGATACACTACCAAAGGGATTTAACCTAAGAGTTTAGCCTTCCATGAAGAAAAATACCAAAAACGTGTAGAAAAGGGAAGAGAGAGAAACCCTAGCAGCCACCACAAGCTTGGAGAGCAAAACTAAGCCTTCTCTATGAGAGAGAATGTAAAAAAATGTGAATGGAAGGTGGCTCCTAGGGTTTACACGAATTTAGCTTTTTAAATCACAAAACGGGCCTAAATCATGGGCCCAAATCCTAAGGAAAGCTTATCTCTAAATTAAATCTAAAAATATCTTATAGATAAAATCTAAATCTTAAAAGATATAACTAAATCTCAACTAATCCTAAAGATAGATTACAATCTTCACATCATCATATATCTTCTCTTCCAACATTAAATCTTCATTCCCAAAATGTCCAAAAAGCCCTTGTGCCAAATATGACCTGAAAATAGAAATAGAATTAATTAGGCTAAATAATCCCAAATTAAACAATATTCAGAATAGTAGTCCAATAAACTCTAAATCACTAAATCAAGCTAAACAATGTCAAATAGGCAACAAGTATCAATAATAGGAGTAAAATAATGCAAGGAAAAATGGGAAATAAAATGCTCATCATCGACCAGTGCCCACGAACTTGTACTTGAAGAATCTGGGCTTAAAATGCTTCCAAGATTCCGTAAACATTCCGAACAGCCCACAGCGAGCTCGGGCTTTGGCCGATACCCAAAGTCGACCAGTAACCCCGTCTTTGTTACTGACGAACGGGTTATACATCCACAAAAAGAGCCGCACTGTGCATACCAACCCTTTGGCCCCGCAATACTTTTGAAACGCCCTCAGAAACGACCAGGTGTTGGGATGAAGTTGCGAAGGGGCCAGTCCGAGCTCTTTCAGAACCCTCATCTCCAGGTCGGTGAACGGCAAGGCCACGCCGAGGTTGTGGATTAAATCGACATAAAAAAAGAAGGAGTTGTCATCAGTTCTAGTGCATATTCTCTCATTCCCTGAACAAGGGAGAACTTCATAAGAAGTACCAGCGGCATCTCCCGAACAGGGTAGTACAGCTCTTTTCACCCCGGCGAGCTTATCCTCGGAATCTAAACTGGACCGCACACCCTTCGGTTCAACATCAACCCATTGATATTGGTCGGCATCAGTGGGCGCAGGGTACAGCTCAGGTCGGCTGACGCATTTCCTGGGCGGCATGGTACCTGTGGAAGAACAGGGGAGCTCGATGTTAGTCCTACGGGTTACAAAGAATAACCCCCCAGAAAACCCCCTCGAAGTCGTTCCGAGGGGCGAGCACCTCCCCTCTACCACAGGCACCCCCCATTCATATCCTCTTCCCTCCCCCATCTTCTCGAGATCGGCACAACCCTCACCACCAATAAACTCGGCCCAGGCGTATTGCCAAACCCACCATTTCCTATCCTCCCAATCCCGAGGATAGACAACCTCAACGGGATCAACCTCTAAGAACCTATTCCTCATATTCCTCGTCGACCTCCAGGAAGGAACAGGATGAGGAAGAGGAACCGTCCTCTTCCTCGTTACCGCTACAGGATAGGAAGATCACTCTAGACCATTTCCTAACCCATTCCCTATTCATATTGAACCTAGTATATCCCTTTGATTTTTTGAAAAATGAAAGAAAAAACCCTCCAACAAGTCCTAAAACGCTCCAAACCCAGAAACATTATAAGCCACCAATTTCATTCCCCAAAGAGACTAACACAAAACCCGACAGCTAGAAAAAACCACCCCTCACTATAGAAACAAAGCCTTTAGAATCCTAAATCCTGCCCAGGCAAACCAGAACAGAGAAGAAGAAAAGGCGAAAACGAAAAAGATGGAGTAAGAGAATACCTTAAGTATGCGACCGTAAAGAATGAACGGGAGGGAGAGAGTAACTTGCTGTTGATCTTCTACTGAGAAGGAAGGTAAGAGGAGCACAATTCCAAAAAGCAGTTTCGAAGGGAAGAGGAAGAATGGGACTGGTGTGAGTGAATGAAAGAGCAACCGTTTGGTAGAGAGAAGAAGAGGAACGATTTTTGTCAAAATAGGAGAAGAGAAACCATCTTCCCTCCATTTTCGAAATTTGGGCTTGGCCCAAAAGGCCCAACCCAGCATGCAGCCATATCCACTGGGACACGTGGCACGCGGCAGCTGAAATAATGGACCTCGAGCAACGTCACAATGATGGTGACGCTTCGTAAGTCGCGATTTCTGACACGTGTCAGATCCGGTAAAAGCGAACGTCACTTCGGTACTGGTGAGTAGAGAGCTGTCAAACCCGCCCCGTCATAATGAAAGGACATCAGAGACAGCTGGATCCAACTTTTCGACGACCCAACGTCCGAACTCCTTAGAACCTCGGAGCAAGGCTCAAATAGCCTCGACCGAGCTGGGGGGCTTATGTGGTGGACTCGGCTAGGCCGAACTCCCCATAACCCTCGCCAAAGACCTAAGGACCCTTCAGGAAGCCTTCTGAACGCTTGGCCGAGCTCAAAGCTCAACGGCCGAACAGACACCAGATACAGGCCGACCTTGTGCTCCAACTCAGGTCCAAGTCCGACACCAAGGACATGATGACGTCTTCCCTTATTATCCACAAGGACAGCTCATCCAATCCTTATCCACAAGGACAGCTCATCCACTCATAGCTCATTACAGGCTGGCCTTCTTGGGCCCCAAACAAGCCCATTAGGGCAACCAGCTCTCCCCTATAAGTAGCTCCGTACTACATGGGGCTCAGGTACGTCCTCTAACCCTAATTGTCACCCTCACACACCAGTGATTAGGGTTACTTCCTGGCTCTCTTCCTTAGCCACTTGAGGACTCCCACCAAACATCACATATTAACCCTAGACAGAGGCTCCTTTGAAGGTCTTCTCACATACCCTTGGAGGACCTCACCGTCTAGGACATCACAAAAAGAAATGGAGGGAGTATATGTTATTTTTTGAGAAATTTTTTCTTTTTATATGTCCTTTTGAGAATTTTAAGAGTATAATAAATGTTATTTTCTATGTTTACTCCCATTCAATAGCTCTTGGTTTACGTAAGTATGAGAGAAAAATTAATGATTATATATAAAGAGAGAGTATAGTAGAGAAAAACACAATTAATATATTTGAAATCTAAACAAAAATTACATTTCTTAAATGTGTGTTTTATTTGAAATAAGACATAAATAAAATCCGAAGAAGTAATATTAATATAGTTCCTCACATTGATGATCATCGACCACGTTCATTAATGGAGTCAACACATATTATCATGTCTTAACGATAATGCCACATAGGCCGTTAAGTGGCTCCAAATAACATCATTTTTACGTAAGTTGAATAACAATTACAATATCATTTTTATTCCCAACTTTGACACTCATCATCATATTAGTCCTTTTTTTTATATATAATCATCATATTAGTCCTTTACATTGAATAAAGTTTTTTTTCCTTATTTTCTCTATTAGTAGTTCATTACTTATCGTTAATGTTGGGATTTAATTGCTTCTTCTTTACTGTCAAGTATAAATATGTTTGATGAATACTCTCTTCGATTTGAAATATATGAAAAAAAAAACATAATTTATTGGTTTAAAATTTAAGTAAAAGTAACTAACCTTTATAAATTCACTACAAGAAAAACCCTTTATTGCAACGACAAAAGTCGTTGCTAAAAATCAAAAGTCGTTGCAAAAAGTATTTTTTGCAAAGTCGTTGCTGGTAACGCCGTTGCAAAAGGGTATAGCAACGACTTTATTCGTTGTTATAAAGAAGGGTTTTCAACAACGACTTTCATCGTTGTTATAAAGAAGGGTTTTCAGCAACGACATGGGTCGTTGCATAAGAGATGTCGTTGCTAAACAAGGCCGACAGAGCTATGTAACGGTGATCTATTTTGCAACGACATTGCAATGACAATGTCGTTGCAAAACACCTTTGGCTTCTGCAACGACAATGTCGTTGCAGAACACCTTCCACTTCCGCAACGACATTGTCGTTGCAAAACAGATTTTACTTTTGAAACAACAAAATTGTCGTTGCAATAGCCTTTTTTAGTTTAAAAAAAATATTTGACCAAAGAAATCTCTTTTATGCTTCAAATTCTGAAATATTTTAAATAGAGTTATACAACTACTAAATTTATAACATACATTTGATAAAAACTCATCCAATTATTATAAGTTGTGTTTCTTACAATATACAAAATAAGAACATATAAAATAAATCCAAAAAAAAAAGAACATACAAAATAAAATACAAAATCTCTAATATCCTTTGTACTCTACTCCACCTCCTCAAGTAACACCAATTATCATCATTGCTTGATTCTTTGTATGCTCACCACCTGAAATTGATGTCTTGCAAATTTTGTTAATTTTCCATGCACCCCAAAAGAACCATAATCAATAACCACTCAAGTTATGGTTAATATATATATATATATATATATATTTATATATATATATATAGACATATAAACATAGTAGAGAAAACTAAAGCTCTAAACCTGACCATACTAAAACTTGCAATAGAACTGATAACAATTCCATGGCAAGGGTGCAGAGACTTGGACAACATACAAAACAAAGATTTAAAAATTCAAAGATCTAACTCTTAAAAAAAAATTAAAGAACTTGAATGTTTCAATAAATCATTAAACCAAGGATAAAATCACTTGCAAAAGGAGGAGTGAAAGCTTCAATCAACTCTTGCTTGGCTGCAAAAACGAATTCAAAAATCAAATCATAAATTAGGCCTCTAAGACATCTGCCAACAAATGGAACATAAGTTTTGTAACATCCCAAATTTTTATTTCGGCATAATAGGAAATTATGCCAATTATTTAGGAGGAATTTCCGAGATTTGAAGAAGGTTTTGAGTATCAAACTAAACCTAAAGTAGTAATGAGCCTAAGGGAATGAATTGGAGTTAGAAAATCATCAAATTATAACTTTTCACTAAATAATCGATTACTTGGATGGTCAATAATCGATTACAAGGCCCCTGATGAAAACAACAAAAGTTGCAGCAATTCTAATCGATTACCTCATATGAAGTAATCGATTATTCTGAGCTGTAATCGATTACTTTCAGGGCTTTAATCGATTACAAGGCCTCAGGTTGGAAGTCCTGAAAATGTTGCATTGAAGGAATAATCGATTACCAGGTCAAGATAATCGATTATTTTAGGGTCTGTACAAAAAAAAAAGAAAGGGAGTGTACGTGATGCACTCCCCTCCACACAAAGGGAATCTTTATTTTGGGCTTTAATTATGGTCCACTCATTTTTCCTTCCCAATCCAATAAAATAAACTCACTCTTACTCTCATAATCTCTCTCTCACCCTCATCTTTTTCCTCCCCTCTCTCAACTCACGAGTCCCCTCCTCTTCCTCATAGGGGTTCCATTTTCTTTCCTCAAAATCAACCAAGAACAAGTGATCTTTGCATCTCTATCATTGTAATTTCTTCTTTCTCATCTCAAGGTAAGTGTTTAGGTCTTGATTTCTTCCTTCCCTCTCTAAAATTCGTGTTCTCTCTCTCTCTCCTCTAGGGCTCAAGCTTTTCTCACTCCAAATTGATCAAGAATCAAGTGACTGGCATTCATTCCATCATCAAGACTTGTTATTCCCATCTCCAAGTAAGTATCTAAGTGTGGGTTCTCCTCTTCCCCTCTCAAATTCGTTTTCCTTTCTCTCTCTACCATAAATGGTGGGTTTCAATACTTAGGCATTGGAGGCTACCCTCTTCTTGGAGTTTTGATTTGAATCATGGTATAATGATAATTCCTCTCTTTTATGGCTCTCTATTTTAGGTTCCATCCTAATCTTGTGGTTTGGTATCTCCTTGGTGGGCAAACTCAAGCATAGGGCACTTGGAATCTCCTTATCCTTAAGTATTTGAGGTAAGGGGGTGGATATTGTGAGCATTGCCTTGTTCTAGGGAGTAGGTTCTAGTTAGTATATAATGCTTGTTAGGGTTATGTGTTAGGGAAGAAAGTTAGATTATAAAACCCTAGGTTATGGAATATAAAATCCTAATAAATTAAATATGCATGATGATTGGACGTTAAGACTAGAAAACGGAAACCCAATAATGTGAGAATGAATAATTTGATACATGAAATTTGGTTAATGATTATAATGAAGTACAAGAAGATTTGGGTAATATGGTAGTGAAGATGTTATGAATGATTTCTATGACTATGGATTTTAATTGTCAAGTTTGTATAAAATGATAATTGATTGATGTTGCAAATATATGTAGGTATTAGGGAATAAGTTGACATAGGAAGAAAATGGAATGGAAACGATTATATGTGATGAATGTGCGTAGTTGTATCTAAATGCTAAATGAGAATAAATGTTAAGTATTAACAATTGTAAACAAAGGTCGTAGCTTATGAACTGAAGTGTGAAATATAGGAAAAGGAAGTAAAATGATTATGCATAAACAAAAAGTAAAAGGTGATTTATGTAAATTAAAATGAAGGGCAACCTAAATGTTGGGCTATAAAATAGAATACCAATTGGTATGATTGAGATAGTTGAGAAAGGAAATGAATAAAGGTGTTATGATTGATTGAGCAAGAAAGCGAAAAATTCTTGGCCGCTGAATTGAGGCGCCAAATAATGAGAATGATGTTTAAGTGTAATCTAGGTGGTTGTATGAGGTACCTTCCGGCGTGGAGGTGAAGTACCCACTGGCCAAATTGTATGAGGTACCTTCCGGTGCGGAGGTGAAGTACAATGGTATGAGGTACCTTCCAGTGTGGAGGTGAAGTACCCATAGGCCAAATGTATGAGGTACCTTCCGGTGTGGAGGTGAATTACGATAGAGTGTTGACCTCTGACCTGAGGGACACGAAATGAATAAAATGTTAAAGTGTTGACCTCTGCCCTGAGGGACACAGAATGAAATGGAGTGTTGACCTCTGACCTGAGGGACACAAGATGAAAAGAAAGTTATTGAGTGTTGACCTCTGACCTGAGGGACACCGGATGAAATAAAGAATTGAGTGTTGACCTCTGACCTGAGGGACACATAATTTAAATATGGAAAAGTATAAGGGCCTCTGTTTTGAGGTGATAAATGTGTTGAATGAAAATTGTTCATTGGCCTATGATTTGAGGTGATGTATTGAAATGAAATGAGTATGTGGAATGAATAAATTAATAATGGAAATGGAAGTTGAAATGAATAATGAAAATGGGAATGTGAAATAAATAATGAGTATGGAAATAATGAAATGAGTGTGGCGTGCAATATGTGAATATATGCTTATTTGCTAAATGTGTTTGACCTAGTGGGTTGTTATGTCTAGTTAGAAACTGCTTTCTATTTCCTGTGCAATGCTCACTCCCTTACATTTTCAGGTACGGAGATTGAGCTGGCACAGCCCCCGGTCGAGCAGGAGTACTTTCCCTTACAGGGAGAGTAGGGTGTTACGGGTTTAGTGTATAATATGAACCTAAGCCTCTTACATTATTTTGTTGTAAAGTTTGTTATAAATATTTTAAGTGAGGCTTAGGATGTTTTGTTTTGCTAAAGTTATAACTTTTGGTCTTAATACTCAAACTTAGTATTCTCCGCTACTACTCTGATTAATTAATGCACAATGATATATGTGGAGCCCATGGGGCCTTGATATGATTTATAGATGTAATCTGAAGCCCTGCTGGCTATTGGATGTTTATCTGAAGTCATCTATCACAGGTTAATTTCTGGATTAGTCCGAAAAACAAACAAAACTTCGTCCGTTTGACGGTTGATTTTAATATAATAAAAAGAAAATTTCAAGTCCGTATTTTATTATAAGGGGGAATTAAGGGTATAAATCCTAGGTGTTACATTTATGGTATCAGAGCAGTTTCTCCTCGGCCATGGAGTTGTACAAACTCCAAATGATTACTCACCTAGAGAGTAATTGATGCTCATAGCAATAGTTTAAGATTATAATAGGATAAGTATAGTAATATGTATTTACTTAGTAATTGAGTCTTATGGGCCTATTCTCTCTGGCTAAGCAGTATGGTTGGAAGAAGGGCTGGTAACAATGGACTTGCTGCCATTCTGGAGCATCTATCTCAGATGCAGCAGCAGCAGGGGGAACAGATGGTAGCTGCTGCAGCGGCAGCAGCTACAGCAGCAGCAGCAGCTCTGCAACCAGCTCCAGTTGAGGTTGACTGGATGTCTCCTTTCTGAAAGAATGATCCGCCTTGCTTTGAAGGTGGAAATGACCCTGATGGAGCACAGAGGTGGATATAGGAGATAGAGAAGATTCTCCGTTCTCTTCAACCACCAATGGAGCAGTATGTTCGATTAGCTGAATTCATGCTGATCAATGAGGCAGAACATTGGTGGGATCAGCAGAGGAGAGGATTGGCGGCAGCTAATCCTGTGATTCCTTGGGAGATGTTCAAGGATCTATTCTTGGGGAAGTATTTCCCTGAAGATGTTAGGAGGGAGAAGGAGATTGCCTTTCTCCAATTGACTCAAGGTTCTATGTCAGTTGGGGACTATGCAGCTCGGTTTGAGGATCTCATCCGTTTTTCTGATTATCGGTATGCAAGTGACCGTGGCAAGTGTGTTAAGTTTGAAGCTGGGCTTAGGAGTGATCTCCGCCTCTCGTGTGAGTATCACAACATTGACAACTTTGCTCGCTTGGTCAACATGGCAAGCACCTATGAGAAGGGTCTCAAACGAAAGCTAGCTGACGAGAGATCTCGGGCAAACCAGAGAATCGGAGGCCAAAGTAAGGACAAGGGACCGATTCAGAAGTCAGCTCCATACTCTCATTCCGGGGTCACGTTTCCTAGGGAATCCGGACCAACAGTGAATGCTTATGGTCCAATACCAACTTGTCAGCACTGTGGCAGGATGCATAGGGGAGTGTGCTGGACTTTGGGTCGAAAGGAGGGGTTATGCTTTCACTGTGGACAACCCGGACATTTTGCTTCAAATTGTCCTAAGAACACAATGAAGAAGGAGATTAATGCTACTAAGGCACAGAAGGCCCGTGGTGGTCCATCTTTGCGGAAGGGGAAATTATTTACCGTCGAGGGTGACGAGGTGGACCCAGCTGACATGGTCGCAGGTAACTGATATTTAACAAGTCCATGCGTAATGCTTTTAAGTTCGATCGTTGTGGAGTTAGTTTGCCCTTCTGTTAGCTAAATAGTGAGTTAGTGATGTCTTAGGATGGAAGTGTTTAAAACATATTGGATATCTGCCCTTCCAAATTCAAATCTTGTTCATATAGAGAGCTTGTGAAAGATCTTATAAGAAAATTCTTATGCCTAAGATTTCTAGTGTCAAGTGGCCAATACTATGTTATGATGTTGTTATTTGATGTAATGTAAGGTTAGAACTGATCACTCTGATCCTTGCATTTGTTAAATGATGACATTGCTGACAGAATCCGACAGTGATGTGTTGTTGGTAGACGTGAGGATGGGATTGATCACCTCAATTCTTGCATCTATCAATAAATGCTATCATTGTAACCTTTAAGGTGAAAGTAGACAACCAAAGTAGTGACGTCCAAGGAAAGAATTCTTGAAAGCGAAGCCAACCTAACCCAGAAGCATTCGTTCAAAAGCTTCTTATAGAGTTAGAGAGTAGATAAAAAATAGTTCTAAAGAAAGGAAGTCTTGGTGTATGCTACTTGTTCCAAAGTAGTATAGCTAAATGTTGAATCCTAGGATGAGTTAAGAAAACTCTACATAAATTATTCTTAACCATGATATCAACTAAACCAACCTTAAGCAATTTGACAATTGCTTCGAATCTTTTCCCGGTTCCTAGACAACCATTCGTAAGAATAGCCGGTTCTGCCAAATTTGTAAAATCCCTGCGTTAAGACCAAACAATCTTGATAATTGACCCAGCCAACGACAAGTTGTCGTACCCTTCACCTTTGGTAGTTAGGTAAATCTTGGAACTAATGCGAACTCTATCCTTCCTATTCTTTTGATCTATTTATGTAAGAAGTTGATTGTTGAGCATTTAGTAGGAGTTGTGTCTGCTCTAATCAACTAAGCGTTGAGGGAAACTCTTAATCTTTGGGGTGTTTCTTGTTCATGAATGCTCGTGGTTTTTGAAAGCTTTAAATCCTATCGGTGCTAGTCAATCCTTATGAGAGACAAACTTTAAGGCGATATACTCAACACGAATCTTCGTATGCCATGATTTCAGGGCATCTCTTCAAGAAAAGACTCTAGAACTATGTCGGGCTGCTACGCATTTCGAGTTTCTATATCTAGTTCTTACCACTCCTGCCTCAGAGTTAATTGTAATACTATCAGAGTTGAATCCAAATCTATTTTGTATCTTTTTCGGGTATGTCGGCGCTAAGTGGAGGAGTAATTCTTAATCTAAGTTAAATTCCGGTTAGTTCAGGGCGAATCGAGAAGTTGACGGAAGAGAAGGAAGGGAGGTAAAGTCAGACATCATGAACTCTAATAATGGGATGGTTCTCCATTTACTAAACTTAACGGAATTTCGGGGACGAAATTCCAATAAGTGGGGGAGAATTGTAACATCCCAAATTTTTATTTCGGCATAATAGGAAATTATGCCAATTATTTAGGAGGAATTTTCGAGATTTGAAGAAGGTTTTGAGTATCAAACTAAACCTAAAGTAGTAATGAGCCTAAGGGAATGAATTGGAGTTAGAAAATCATCAAATTATAACTTTTCACTAAATAATCGATTACTTGGATGGTCAGTAATCGATTACAAGGCCCCTGATGAAAACAACAAAAGTTGCAGCAATTCTAATAGATTACCTCATATGAAGTAATCGATTATTCTGAGCTGTAATCGATTACTTTCAGGGCTTTAATCGATTACAAGGCCTCAGGTTGGAAGTCCTAAAAATGTTGCATTGAAGGAATAATCGATTACCAGGTCAAGGTAATCGATTATTTTAGGGTCTGTACAAAAAAAAAAAAAGAAAGGGAGTGTACGTGATGCACTCCCCTCCACACAAAGGGAATCTTTATTTTGGGCTTTAATTATGGTCCACTCATTTTTCCTTCCCAATCCAATAAAATAAACTCACTCTTACTCTCATAATCTCTCTCTCACCCTCATCTTTTTCCTCCCCTCTCTCAACTCACGAGTCCCCTCCTCTTCCTCATAGGGGTTCCATTTTCTTTCCTCAAAATCAACCAAGAACAAGTGATCTTTGCATCTCTATCATTGTAATTTCTTCTTTCTCATCTCAAGGTAAGTGTTTAGGTCTTGATTTCTTCCTTCTCTCTCTAAAATTCGTGTTCTCTCTCTCTCTCTCCTCTAGGGCTCAAGCTTTTCTCACTCCAAATTGATCAAGAATCAAGTGACTGGCATTCATTCCATCATCAAGACTTGTTATTCCCATCTCCAAGTAAGTATCTAAGTGTGGGTTCTCCTCTTCCCCTCTCAAATTCGTTTTCCTTTCTCTCTCTACCATAAATGGTGGGTTTCAATACTTAGGCATTGGAGGCTACCCTCTTCTTGGAGTTTTGATTTGAATCATGGTATAATGATAATTCCTCTCTTTTATGGCTCTCTATTTTAGGTTCCATCCTAATCTTGTGGTTTGGTATCTCCTTGGTGGGCAAACTCAAGCATAGGGCACTTGGAATCTCCTTATCCTTAAGTATTTGAGGTAAGGGGGTGGATATTGTGAGCATTGCCTTGTTCTAGGGAGTAGGTTCTAGTTAGTATATAATGCTTGTTAGGGTTATGTGTTAGGGAAGAAAGTTAGATTATAAAACCCTAGGTTATGGAATATAAAATCCTAATAAATTAAATATGCATGATGATTGGACGTTAAGACTAGAAAACGGAAACCCAATAATGTGAGAATGAATAATTTGATACATGAAATTTGGTTAATGATTATAATGAAGTACAAGAAGATTTGGGTAATATGGTAGTGAAGATGTTATGAATGATTTCTATGACTATGGATTTTAATTGTCAAGTTTGTATAAAATGATAATTGATTGATGTTGCAAATATATGTAGGTATTAGGGAATAAGTTGACATAGGAAGAAAATGGAATGGAAACGATTATATGTGATGAATGTGCGTAGTTGTATCTAAATGCTAAATGAGAATAAATGTTAAGTATTAACAATTGTAAACAAAGGTCGTAGCTTATGAACTGAAGTGTGAAATATAGGAAAAGGAAGTAAAATGATTATGCATAAACAAAAAGTAAAAGGTGATTTATGTAAATTAAAATGAAGGGAAACCTAAATGTTGGGCTATAAAATAGAATACCAATTGGTATGATTGAGATAGTTGAGAAAGGAAATGAATAAAGGTGTTATGATTGATTGAGCAAGAAAGCGAAAAATTCTTGGCCTCTGAATTGAGGCGCCAAATAATGAGAATGATGTTTAAGTGTAATCTAGGTGGTTGTATGAGGTACCTTCCGGTGTGGAGGTGAAGTACCCACTGGCCAAATTGTATGAGGTACCTTCCGGTGCGGAGGTGAAGTACAATGGTATGAGGTACCTTCCAGTGTGGAGGTGAAGTACCCATAGGCCAAATGTATGAGGTACCTTCCGGTGTGGAGGTGAAGTACGATAGAGTGTTGACCTCTGACCTGAGGGACACGAAATGAATAAAATGTTAAAGTGTTGACCTCTGCCCTGAGGGACACAGAATGAAATGGAGTGTTGACCTCTGACCTGAGGGACACAAGATGAAAAGAAAGTTATTGAGTGTTGACCTCTGACCTGAGGGACACCGGATGAAATAAAGAATTGAGTGTTGACCTCTGACCTGAGGGACACATAATTTAAATATGGAAAAGTATAAGGGCCTCTGTTTTGAGGTGATAAATGTGTTGAATGAAAATTGTTCATTGGCCTATGATTTGAGGTGATGTATTGAAATGAAATGAGTATGTGGAATGAATAAATTAATAATGGAAATGGAAGTTGAAATGAATAATGAAAATGGGAATGTGAAATAAATAATGAGTATGGAAATAATGAAATGAGTGTGGCGTGCAATATGTGAATATATGCTTATTTGCTAAATGTGTTTGACCTAGTGGGTTGTTATGTCTAGTTAGAAACTGCTTTCTCTTTCCTGTGCAATGCTCACTCCCTTACATTTTCAGGTACGAAGATTGAGCTGGCACAGCCCCCGGCCGAGCAGGAGTACTTTCCCTTACAGGGAGAGTAGGGTGTTACGGGTTTAGTGTATAACATGAACCTAAGCCTCTTACATTATTTTGTTGTAAAGTTTGTTATAAATATTTTAAGTGAGGCTTAGGATGTTTTGTTTTGCTAAAGTTATAACTTTTGGTCTTAATACTCAAACTTAGTATTCTCCGCTACTACTCTGATTAATTAATGCACAATGATATATGTGGAGCCCATGGGGCCTTGATATGATTTATAGATGTAATCTGAAGCCCTACTGGCTATTGGATGTTTATCTGAAGTCATCTATCACAGGTTAATTTCTGGATTAGTCCGAAAAACAAACAAAACTCCGTCCGTTTGACGGTTGATTTTAATATAATAAAAAGAAATTTTCAAGTCCGTATTTTATTATAAGGGGGAATTAAGGGTATAAATCCTAGGTGTTACAAGTTCCATGGGATGCAAATTTATCCCTGCTACAACCATAACACTGCAGCAGCAACAAATAACAAAAGCGCTACACCCCAAAACTAAAGCTTCACCTACACTGATAACTGATATGACATCTATCCTAAATTATTCTAACACAAGACTTAATCATCCACAATTTATTGATATCAAACCGAATTAGCTACTGTCCAGACCACAATTTAATTCAAGTTGTTCTTTACCTTCTTTGATATCTGCATCCTACACCAAGTTATGTACCAAAATGGCAATAGTACATAAAATATATGTACCAAAAAAATAAAAAAGAGTAATAAATTTAGTGGACTACTTAACGCAAATATAATCCTCCAAGTTAAATCTACCACTCTTGTTATCAAGTTTCAATGATATTCTAAAATCATTTCAGCCACAACTTAAGTCACATCTAATATCAATTCAACCAAATACAGATCAGAAAAACAAAAATTGCAAAAAATAGTATAATAGCTATCTTGAAAGAAGAATATAAACCTTGTCAATGAAAATTTTCAAAAAAATACTTCCAACAGATGAATGAGTAACATAGGAGCCAAAGCTAGTAATCACAATGTAATGCCAAACTTGTTCATGCAAATAATCAAATTCCAGTTAGACCAACAGTTTCTAGGAGCGCAATTCTTTCAAGGAGCGCAGTCTAATTAGTGATTTCCTGTGCCTATTTACTGCACTTCTTTGGGCGAGCGCTCTCTAACCGGTGATGCAATTTTTTAAAAGGATTTATATAGCGTGTTTTTAAACAAATGCTGTCAAATGTGCCATGCTAAACTCTATATTGTGTAAAATAAAGACATTTTACAGCATTTTAAATATAAATGTTGTAAAATGTGTGTCGTTAAAACTCATTTCTGGTGTAGTGTACATACTAATATGAAAAAGAAATCTTCCAAACAAATGATGTCAAACTTGCAAAGGCATCTAATTTTTGGTCACTAACCTTGTATTCCTTTCCTAGTCTACCTTTCCTTCTTGCAACTGTTATCCCACAAATGTGCTTCAAATATACCAGTCCATCTATGCCTTATTGACAATAACCAACAAGAGTTATTAAAAAATTGATAAAAAAGTGAACAGCACACCAAAGCTTTAAAAAGTAGAACCACCACAAACAAACTCAACTTAAAAAAACAAAATCTATTAAAAGAATCAAAAGAGGATCAAGTAATGTAAAATTCAATAAAGGGGTAAACTAACTAACCTTGTCACACCTCTATACTGTGAAGTTCTCTGCCCAAATGTATCAATGGATTTCCTATGCACAGGTTGCTTCTATCCTCCAAGCTTAGCAGACCCTCTCTTCTTGGTTTCCACAGCCACTGAGTCAGTAGTAGTACCATAAGGAACAGTGACACAACATGGTAAATTCTATCCACCGACTCTAGACAACTACCAATTATCAGAAACATTATGCAGCAACTACAAATTAGTACTAAAAATAAGAATCTATAAACAAAATTCATATGAAGACTTGGACAACCGTTCCACATAACCAGATTTCATAATCATAGTCACACACCACCAATCAAAACAAGCATCTCAAGAGCTAAAAAATCAAACTTTTGCAGTACAGAAAAAAGCATACAACAATCAAACATTCAAATTAATTAAACTGAAATTGGGAAAATTGTGCCCTAAATTAAAATCGAACTAAAACCTTGACCCACATATTTCAAAGTTCCTGGAATGTACCACATTTGACATCCTTAACACATAAAAAATCATAAATAGATAACTCACCGGAGAAAGGAGAGAGACAATATTTTCACTGTCCCTATCGTGGTTGTTCCTGTCGCGGTCGTTGGTGACGTTGCGGTCGCTGGAACGGAGGCGACGAGAGGGGTGAGAAGATGAATAGCGACGAGAACAACGGAGGGCGTTGATGAGGAAGTGTCGGCGGAGAGAGAGGAGGCCGGTGACGATGGAGAATGGAGTGAGTTCCTTTGATGGCCTTCGTTGTCAAGAGTGAGGGTTCGAATGGAGGGGAGCCTTCCATGGCCGCCGCAGTAAGGGAGATCGAACGGAGGGAAGACGGCGGAGGAAGAGAAGAAGAACGAAGAACCTTAGAGCATCTCCAACCCAGTCTCTTAGAGACTGGGTTTCCGTGAAGAACGGGGGACGAAGAACCGAGGGGCGTTGGAGAAGATGATGTGGCGGTGCTTGGTGGGAACGGTCCCTTCAGTAAGGGACGTCCCGTGAGGGCTGGCGGTGGGCCCCAAACAGTACGGTTGTCGGAAAAAAAAGGGGAAAAATAATTCTTTTGGCTAATCTTCTTCCAGAACAAAAGAGAAAAACAAAATGAATCAAAAATTAACCAACATGAACCATATGCATTCCAGAACACAGAGAGAAAAACAACATCAACAACATGCATTCCAGAACATAGAACAAAACAAAATGAATTACAAAAACGAAAAATTAAAAGGAGAAGAAGAAAACCCTAGAATCCCATATAAGTTTCCAAAACACAAAATTGATGCTGGGATGCTAAATTGGAGCCACATGCAATGCCTTTGGAGCACGGATTTGAAGTCTTTGATGGCCAAAATTGAAAAGCCCTTGTTTGATGAATGGAACCGTGAGGGAGGGAGTGACTGCTTCGATGAATGAAGGAGAAGAGGAAAAGAGAGAAGGCGTGGTAAAGAGAGAGGAGGCCAAGTTTATGTGGTAGAGAAGAAGAAGAGTACAGCCCAACATGTTTTAATTGAATTATGGTATGGTAGAGGAGGCCGAGTTTATGTGTTTTAATTGTTTTTCTTATCATTGTTTTAATTGACTGCTTCAATTATAGTAGTAATATGTATTTTTATGTATTTTTATTTGAATTAATTTATTATTTAGTAATATTTTTATATATTTTATTATTTATATTATTTATGTATTTTTAGTAATTTTATGTATTTTTTTAATTATTGTTGTTGAATTAATTGAATTTTTATTATAATACATAATATTTTAATAATATGTAAAAAGTAATGTGGGGTAGGGTGTGGGGTCCATGTAAGAACCATGAGTTGGTTCTTGGGGTTGGAGCAAATTTAGAGTTGGGTTGCTTAGGATATGAAAAAGTGTTAGATAATATAAAAAAGGCAATGTTGTGGGGACCACCCAAGAACCAAAAATGGGTTCTTGGGTTGGAGATGCTCTTAGGGTAGGGAGCAGAAAGAACGTTTTGGCGTGTTTGGGTGTGTTTACGCGTGAAATGAAGAAACGACCGAGTTAAATATTTTTTTTTTAGAAAATGGTTTATTTGGTCCTCAAAGTTACACCGCGCATTGGCTTAGTCCTCGAAAGATTTTGAGAATCAACTATGTCCCCAAAAATCTAAATGACATCACGTTAATCCAACCGTCCATAAATCCATTAGTCAACCTTTTTAGTGTCACATGTCACATTCTCATTGATTATTTCCGATGAACATATTTAGACACGAACCACAGGATTACTACTTCATAAAATCTCAACCGTTGCTTATATCTGACGGTCCAAATTTTATTTAATTTTACAAATTTTTTATAATATTTTACAGAATTTTTAATAATTTTTAGTAATTTTTATAAATTTTCAGGAAGCTCATGGTAAAAATTATAAAACAATGCGTGTTGATAGCAAAACATGGGTGTATTTAGAAATTCCCCTACTTAATGGCAATTCATTCTTTGTCAATGGGGTTTAGTTATAACCTTTTTAATTATTTCAATTTTTTTGAAAAAATTATTTAACTTTATTGGCAACGATAATGTCGTTGCAGAAAACAGGTATTTTGCAACGACTTAAAAAAGTCGTTGCAAAAAAACACCTGTTTTCTGCAACGACTTTTTAAAGTCGTTGCAAAACACATGTTTTCTGCAACGATCTTTTGCAACGACTTAAAAAAGTCGTTGCAGAAAACAGGTGTTTTGCAACGATTTAAAAAGTCATTGCAAAACACCTGTTTTCTGCAACGACATTTTGAAGTCGTTGCAAAACACCTGTTTTCTGCAACGACTTTTTTAAGTCGTTGCAAAAGGTCGTTGCAATAAATGGTTTTTTTTGTATTGATTTTGTTTTATTCCCAATATTATTTTTCTAAAATATACCTAGAAAATCATTATCTCATTTAATTTTTTTCATTCTGAATATTACTTTCCTAAAATATCTCTATTTTTAATAAATTCGAGAAAATTAAATACAATCAACCAACTTCCTTAATAATGTGACTTTCGTTTTTTAATCAACTAATTTCCTTAATAAGTGTGATTTTTTCGTTTTTTTTCTTATATTCTAAACCCGAGGAAGTACAAAATACTCCTTGTGGTCCTATTTATAGGTCATACTTAACCATATCACAAGAATCAATGAGGTTAGTTAATTTCTTCGAACTTTAAAAAGATACTTTAACATTACAATTTTACTATATCTTACTTCCTCCGTTTCATATGAGTATTTGTTGTATTTTGACTATAATGTCCCTATATAATCATTATTGAAAAGAGAGAAAGATATTAGAAGTGAAAAAGAGAGTGTAATAAATAGCGGGGTGTTTGGAAAAATAGTGTAGTGGACCGGACCTACGAGCCGACCACGTGCCCTTAACGCCGACCATTTAGGAACACTTATAAGGCCTTGCCGACCTGGAAGCTCAAGAGGCTCCACCGACATCAGGCATCTCAGCCACCACGTGCCAAGCGCCTCGCCTTATCAGCCGAGGACCCGAGCACCATGTCCGGACAACCCTTATGACTTAAAGGATAAGAATAAGCTCTCTAGTACAGGATAAGGATGAATGACTCATCCTTCTTATCCTCTAAGAGTCACATCAGCCCTATTAGGCCAAACAGGTCCATAAGGTACCACAACACCACTCTCCCTATAAATACACCCCTTACACAAGGGCTAAGGTATGACATTCTCTACCCTACTCTCAAGAACTATGTGTGGTTTGATTCCCTTTTTACTAGGGATGCGTAGGACCGGGGTCACCCCCGCCAGCTGCAACAACCCCCAAACACATCGTGGTGTCTCCCTAAGATTGGAACACTACATTGGCGTCGTCTGTGGGGGTCGTTAAACTTCGATTCCCATCCACATTAAAAAAAAACAAAAAACAAAAATAAAAAAAACGTGTCCCGGCGAGGGTCCTCATCATTTCCTCTAGGCCGCCGCCACCAGGCGTTGCCGTGGCCGCCGGCATTGTGGCTGCTGCTATTCGAAGATGAGCAGTTGCTGTATGAACCAAGAAGATGAGCATCATCATGGTTCCCTTCTTCGGTCTCTTGGCAGCAAAAGTCCATGGTTTTGACGCGCCGCCACCACCACCTCTTCCACTCCCACGCTCTCTCCGCTCTTGCTGGCTCGGATCGGTGCCGCAGCTGCTCCTTGGTTCAAGGTAGTTGTGCTCAATTCCATTCGCAAAGGAGAACAACAAGGCTTGCCGCTGGGTCCATCGCTGCCGCTGATCAACCTCCATGGTACTGCAGATCGCAAGAAGAAGGAGAATCGCGACCTCGGTCTTTGAAAATCTCATGTCGCAAGAAGAGGAAGTGACCACGAAGCCTCCGCCACTCCACGGTATTGGTACCATCGCTGCCACCACCGCTTCGAACACCCTTGTTCCCGGTGCTTCGGCAATGCCTCCACAACTCCCCGGTCTCACCGTTTCGTCTGCCACCACCGCCATCACCGGTGTAAGCCGTACCACCTGTGGTGGCCTTCGATTCATGCTTGCTGCCGCCGCTGCTGCCAACCCTCCTTAGGATTCCCAAAACCCTTAAGGGCCAAGCAGCCCAATTCAATAATAAAAAAAAGTCTGGGCTGAGAAGAAGAAATAGAAAAAAAATAAAAAAGAAAATGGGCCACAAGGCCCAAATGAAAAAAAGAGGCCTGCCAGCCCAATTAAAAAAATAGCCTCCACAAGCCCAATTTAAAAAAAAAATGAAAAAGGAGAAATATACGGGCTTTACGCATACAATCCGAAAAAAAAAGAAAGACAAAATATGGTTTAGCACCCAACAAAGGTGTCCGAGTCACTATGTTTTCCGAGCATTGCGGAGGGTGAAGTACCCCAGATAGAAAGCGTGTACGAGGGACCCTTGCGTAGGGTGAAGTACTTGGGATAGAATAGGTGTACAAGGTACCCTTGCGTAGGGTGAAGTACTCGGATATAGACAGCGTGTATGAGGGACCCTTGCGTAGGGTGAAGTACTCGGGATAGAATAGGTGTACGAGGTACCCTTGCGTATGGTGAAGTACTCGGATATAGACAGCGTGTATGAGGGACCCTTGCGTAGGGTGAAGTACTCGGGATAGAATAGGTGTACGAGGTACCCTTGCGTAGGGTGAAGTACTCGGATATAGACAGCGCGTCTGAGGGACCCTTGCGTAGGGTGAAGTACTCGGAATAGACAACGCGTACGAGGGACCCTTGCGTAGGGTGAAGTACTCGGAAATAGAATGAATAGTAATAATTAATAAATAGGAGGTGATTAATATGTATTTGGATAAACCACGTGTACGAGGGACCCTCGCGTAGGGTGAAGTACTCGAAATGGAAAAGATAGTAACTACTGGTGAATGAGGTTAAATAGGCGTAAGAAATGAGTTTGGACTAGGAAATGAATAGGTTGTAATTGTATGTTGTATTTAATATTAAGAGATATTGCATTAAATGGGATAGAGTTTATGGCGTACTTCCTTAGTTTGTTTCTATACTTTTGTGGAACCTATTATTCTAAGTTCTGTGTAATGCTACCCTTCTTGCCATTTTTTACAGGTATTGAGGCGGAGCTTGCACGAGTCTTGGCCGAGCAGGAGCACACTCCACTCCGTGGAGTGTGGATATTTTGGGATGGGACCATAGTTGAGTCCCGGGTTTTTATTTTGAAAACTTGTCGTTGTTAGATATATATTATCTTTTGGGAAAGATAAAACTAGTTCCAAGAATTTGTTCATATTTTGGGAGATGATGTAAATGAATACACTATGATATATTTTGCCCTGCTGGCTTCTGGATTATTTAATTGACTGTTTTGACAGGTTCAAAGGAAAGTGAAATTTTGGGAATGCCCCTAAAACAAAGTAAACTCCTTCCGATTTTACGGAGATTTTTAATAAATAATTAATGTATCCAAGAGTTTTTAATGGGTGACTAAGTGTTTTAAAATAAATTTTCAAGTCACTAAATCTAATCGGGGTAATTAGTATATTAATTAAGTTAGGGTGTTACAAGAAAAGGGCTAAGATAAGACAGAGTGAAACAAAGCAGATGAGTTGGTTAATCTGGTATAATAGACCAGGAAAGAAGAAAGTTCCTCTCATTATTCTGGTTTTATATTTAAACAAATGGATCTTCCATGTAGAGAATGAGGAATAGCTAATGGGATATATAACATATGTTGTCCTACAAAGTGTGCCACAACCCTGTGCCACCCTTTCTTATTGGTTGAGAAACATCATCTACTATGTCATCCATCATCATTTCTTGTTATTAAAAATTGTTTTCTTAAATAAATTAAACAAACAGAATGGGTGGCGGGGGGTTATGGGTTATGGCTCATTTTGTTGGACAACACAGGGCAAGCCAAAACCTTGATAATGAATGACCTTTCAGTCTAGTCTCTTAGAAATTCAGATAAATTAGCAACATTAGTGATTGGACTGACATGCAGATCATCTGGCAGCTCCACCACATGAGCAACATTAAGGCTTTGATTTTGTTCTTGTTTTTTAGCCTGCTGCAGCTATAGCAGGTCTGTTATTTTCACATCAGTACACTTTGGTTTTTTGTAATTAACTCTGTATGTTTTGGCTGGTGGTATTGCTTATACTTCCATGCCTTTTGGTTTAATATTCAATTTCTTTGACTTATAAAAAGAAAACTCTTATTGCTAAGAATTAGAAGATACATGAGGAAATTTTTTACTATAATATTACTATTCTTGTTCTTGTAATGTTATTCTTGTTATTGTAATTTTTTGAAACTAGTTGAACCTATTATTAAAAAATAAGGAATTTTTTAAAGGAATGTAACTGGTTGCATTTGTTAAATTTTTTGTGCCTCTTTTTTTGAACATCAGCTGATAATCATTTTATGAACTGTGTATAAGCAGTACATCATAAAGTAAACAGATACATAGCGGATAAATTTAACACTTATAGCAGTACCTCATTGTTTAGTACTGTATCAGAGTGTAATACTTATCCTAAAGTTACTGGATAATTTTATTGACTAGAAATGATATGCAAAGATGTAAGTACCCGAACCTATGCAACATAACTTATTCCCCATCTTTGAGGTGGTTGTTTCTTTGCTGTCCATACTTCTTTGCATATCATTTTTTTTTCTAATTCATTGATTGAATAGATTACCTCCATCATAGTAAACCTATTTGAAGTCTTTATGTTTTATGCACATGCAGAGGCATGGATAGTTATCCTTCAAACCGTTTTTGGATGTATGAAAGGAACAATCCTGGTAGAGGGGGAATCAAACCTTCATTCGTAAATGGGGTAGATGAGTTTGTTGCCCACTATATGCAGCGGGCCAACTACATCAGTGATGGTGAATTGATTAGAAGCCCCTATCTTAAATGCGATTGTACCAAGCTTTTGATGTGACATTCCGTATTTTCATGACTAAGATAAATAAGTTTTCATTAAAGAGGAATTTTGAGATATTATTTTACAAAGGATTTTTAATGAGTGTTTTATTTGATTACGTTAGAAGTTTGATTTCGTGATGGATTTCTACACTTTGGAATTTAATCCACTTGTGTTAAAATTTCATGTGTTTGCTTTTCCAAGGTTTTCGATGAATTATTTTACTTAAGGTTTTAACTAAGATTTTATTTTCTTAAATTCATGCATACGGTTTTATGGTAATTAAGGTGGAAAATTATTTCTACCCTAAGTTTCAAAAAATCAAAGTCCAATCATCTTATCATATCCTTAATCTAGAATCATCTCTAGAAACCCTAATTAGCATCCTTGATCTTCGATTAAACCCTAATCAAGTTCCTAACCCTTGATTAAGTACTTAATCACCCTCTTAAACTCTAAACCCTCAAGGTTAGTAAACTAACCTAGAATTAGTTTTCCCTAAACCTATACTAGTATGGATTAAGTCCTTGATTAGTGCCTTAACCCTTGATTAAGCCCTAAACTCTAAGGATTAGTGAACTAAACCTAATTTAGTTTTCCTAATCCTACCTTAATTATGATTAGATCCTAATTAGCACCATAAACCTAGATTAACTAACCTAATCTACCCTTAAACCCCCCTAAAACAGAAATGCACACTTACATGTGCATTACTTGGTCTCCAAGTTTGTTTACTTGGTCTCCAAGTTGGTTTACTTAGTGGCCAAGATTATGATGTCACTCTAGTGACCTAAGCATTACATGGAGGAGGAAAAAGAAAAGAAAAAGAAAGAAAAAGAAGGAAGCCGTGGGGAGGGAGAGAAACCAAGCCCAAGCCCAATCCTATGTGTATACAAACACTCCCACACACCCTTTACTTGATTTCTCTTCTTCATTTCTACCCATTCTAAAACTAAGAAAGAAAACAAGTGTTGAGAGAGAAAGAAAGAGAGAGGATCCGTGAGGGAGGAAGAGGAGAAGAGCTAAACCCCAAACACAACACAAATCTCAAACACAACCTAAGTAAAGAAAATCAAACCAAGAGAGTGAAGGAGAGAAGGAGAAACCGTGGACTTAAGGGAAAGAAGGAGTGAACCGTGAGGAGCAAGAAGAGGAACCAAATAGAAAACCCAAAGATTTGGACTTGATTTTGAAGCTTTTGATTGAGTAAGCATTTTTATTTCATGATCTTAAAGTTCTTAATCTCTTTTCTTTGATTCATTTTCGGATTTCATGTTTTCATTTCCAAAGCTTTGATTTTTGTTTGAAAATGTTAATGCATGTTTGTTTTCAAGTTAGATCTAATGTTTTCACTCACACGCATGTTGATTTCTAAGCTTGATTTTGAAGCTTTTGCTAAGAAAGTATTTTTCTTTTATGATCTTAAGTTATCTCATGAACTCATTCCTTTTCTTCTTTATTTCTTAAAATGTTTTTAATAAAAAGTTTGATTTTGAGTTTTGCATGTGGATTTTTAAGTTTTCTTATGATTTTCTAAGATTGTTTTTACTTTTATTTGAATTTAAAAAGAAAAAAATGAACATGCATCCACAAGGATGATGCTCACGGTTTTGGCCCTTCTTGGTTCAAATGATTTTGATCTTTGATTTTCAATTTCATGATTGATTATGAGTTGATCTATGGTGTTCCTAAACTATGAGTTGTTGATTTGCACAAATCCTTCCTATTTTTCTTTTGCATGTCACGGTTGGGGTTTGATTTAAAGGAAAATGATTTTTATGTTCATGCATGTAGGATTTTTGTTTTGATCTACTATTTTTAAATGCATGCATGTAAAGATCTAGTGAAAAGGAGCATGCTTTGATGTTAGTTTTGATTTCACTCTTAAAGCCTTGATTTTGATTCTTGAGTGTTGATACATGTTTGATTTTCTTTGAGATTTATCAATTCTAAGTATGTGCGTGTCAAGATCTAGGCTAGTTTAATTCGATCCTTGATTTTTAGTTTAAAGGACTTGATTTTTTTTTATTTATAAATGTTGATGCATGTTTGTTTCAAGACTAGATCTAGTGCTTTTAAGTGCATGCATGTTGAAATTGGACTTGAAATAAATTGATTTGATGCATGTTGTATTTGAGTTAAAGTAAATTGTTTTCATGATATATTGATTCGGTTTTTGAAAGAAAAAAAAATAATTGATGGATTGATTTTTGTATGAGAAGGTGCTTAAGTGAATAAATGATGTTTGTTTGATAAAAAGTTTAAGTTTTTATTCATGCATGTAAATAAATTCGGTCCAAGCATTAAAAATAGGTGAATGAGTTTATCCTTGAATATATGTTGATGATTTGTTAAGCTTTATTATTTTCTTGAGTGTATTTTTGACTTTCATGAAAGGAAATGAATGAACAAGTTTGTTTAATAAAATTTTGCGCTGAAATTGTGATGTGTATGGTTTTAGCCTTGATAAATGATATTTGTAAATGTTCAATAATTTTGAAATTTTGTCACTGATTTAAGTATGTTAAAATGAGCTTCTCTGAATTTTTGAATGATTTTTTGGAATTGGTTTCCTATTTCTATGAGAACCAACTTTGTCAGGACAATTTTGAGAAAACAAGTTTTTCGGTTTAAAGTTGGAAGAAAATTTTCAAACTTGTGCTATTCTAAATGACTTGAAATTTTTATGGTAGCTTCCTGAACCTCTCTAGATACCCTCTGTAAAATTTTAAGAGATTTGGAGTTGATTTAATAATTTTCCGGATTTAGTGACAAATTTAATTGGAAAATTATGACTTTCACAACTCCAAATAATCTGAAATTTTTATGAGATGGTTTTGATTGTGTAAGGAAGATTTATAGCAATTTTCATGCAATTCGGAGTTGAAACACTATTTTTAATCATGGCATTTTAGCCACAGGCCAGCAACAGTTCTATCTTGCTTTTCATACGAAATCTGATTTGAAACCTAGCTTAAGATTGTCCAAATGACTTGAAAATATATATGATGAACTTTGGCATATATGTGTATGTTCTGGAAATTTTGAGGATTAAACAAATTGATTTGGTATAGTTTTAGATTTTATCTTTTGTGCTTTCCCGTAATCGAACAAAAGCTCTATTTAAATGTTTTCGACAAATATGAATTTTGTACTTTATTTTGTGACTTGGCTGGACTTGTATGATGGTCATAATATCTTGAAATAATTGAATGAGTGATTGCTTGATGATATGTTTAGACTATGCATGAATGAGTTTGCAAGGAAATTGTTTACGGTGTTTCGGTCTAGGCTATTGGTTTGAAACTATGATTTGAGAATGTGCTATGTGCTATGTGCCAAATGGTTTGTTTTAGGTGGTGCATGCTAATTGAACTTATTTGTTTAAGTGTCTTGGAATTGTTTATTTGATAAAAGAAGTGAAGGAAAATGAGTTATTTAATAAGTTACGATGTTGTAATTGATCTTTTGAAGTTGGTTGATTTTTGAAAAGAATTTGGTTATTTGAAAAAGTATTGGGCTTACTGGTTGCTGCCCTATTTGATTTCATGGTGTTATGTTTGAAATTAAATCATTTCAAATGTTCATTTTAACATGGAGTATTAAATAGATTAAAGAACGATTTTTCGGTGTTTTCGAATCTTGGTTGTGGCTGTCCGGAATGGACCAGCAACCAATTCATTTATTTAAAGTGTTTTTATGAGTATGATTCGGTTTGTATGTGCCTATAAGTTTAACTACTTTATTTGATTGAGAAATTGTTGATCAAAGTGTTTATTTAATTGTTTTCAAGATACTTAACTTGTTTATGGATTTAAATTGGTTTTGGACAATGGAAAGTGAACTTGAGACTTAGAATATGATGCTGCCCAGAGTTTTTCTAAGTTGTATTTCTTATTTAAAAATGTTTTCAAAGTGATTTGAAGTTGAGTTTTGATGAGTACTTATTATAAGATAAAGTTGGTTTAAAAAGTGCAATTTTACGGTGTTTTCGGATTTTCTAAAGAGTGTTTTATGGGCTTATGTCTTTGCTGCCCAGATTTTATTTAAATTGTTTTTCAATCCTGAAAATGTGCTTGGTTGGTTTAAAGTTTCAGTTTTAAGTGGTACGTAAGTTAAGAAAAGTTGGATTGAAAAAGTAAAGTTAGCAATGTTTTCGGGTTCGAGCGAGCTGCTATCCAAGACGGACCAGCAACCGAACCATTTATTTAAAATGATTTCGTTGATTTCTTATAATGATTTCAAAGTATTTAAAGTACAGTGAAAGTTGGATTTGATTTGAGAAAGTCTTGACGTTTTACGATTTTCCGACAAGAAGTTAAAGGAATTTTCGAAAACACGTTTTGATTCCGAGTGTGACGATTGTTTAGATAGACTAGTAACGTTAGTGTCTCCTATTTAGTACAAGGTGCATATAAGTCAGGAAGTTGGAGCAGCTGACAGTTGGGAGGACCTGCAACGATTTTGGACAAAGTATTTGCTGGAGTTGAGGTGAGAGAGAAGCTTTCCTAAGACACCGTGGTATTTAGGTGAAATATTAGGACACTCCGTATCATCTCAAAGGTCGGAGCTTAGTGGTTCGGAGTCAGTAGTATAGTGGCAATTGTTTGTGTTGTGTGGCCACTTATACGAAGGAGACAAAGACCACGTATTGTTGTGTGACAAATTTATATGCTGATGATGTGATATAACATGCTTACGTCTATCTGCTTGAATGTTTAATTATGCATGATGATATTTGAATTGTTGATTAATAAGAATAGTAAAGACATTAGAAATTAAGAGAAATCCCCCAAAGAATAGAACGGAACTCTAATGGATTAAACACGCTGTGGAACCGGATGATGCTGATGCGCTCGAGTACGTGGATCGAGTTGACGACATGGCTAATGGATTAGTGTCTGGACGACGATGATGCCTTTGGACCCGGACGCAACGATTGCAGAATTTCACAAAGACAGTCCTCATATGGTCGTAGCCATATGTTGGAATGACTCGGGATAGGTCGGAGCCTATCTACCAAAGATTGATTAATGACCCGCATATAGTCGGAGCTATACGCCGAAGGTGATTCTGAATGGGTCGGAGCCCGTCAGAATAATTATTGGTATCCCGCATATAGTCGGAGCTATATGCCGAAGGTGATTCTGAATGGGTCGAAGCCCATCAGAATGATTATCGATATCCCGCATATGGTCGGAGCTATATGACGGAAGTGATTCAGAATGGGTCGGAGCCCATCAAACGTATAGGTCGAGTCCCACAGAAGCATTCCGCATATGGTCAGAGCTGTATGACGGAGAAGACTTAGGATGGGTCGACGTTAGGACAATTGAGTATAACCTCACGACTTAGAACCCTAACCCGAATTAGTGGAGAGGAAGATACACCTGAATTACCCTTGTGGTGTTCAACTGGATGATTAAGATAGGGGATGGCATTGACGATGATTCGTCAAGAAGCCTTGAGAAGTCTGTCTAGGTGGGAAAAGCCATAGGGGCCCTGGCTGAACCGGTCGGAGCTGGTCACTCAGTGGTGTGGACGAAGTACCACATGATCACTAGACGGATGACTGACGCCCCCCTTGACTAAATCTTGATCAGTGAGAGGGATGCTCGAACACGACCGGATGTGTTTATTTCCCGGGACATTATATGAATTTATTTATTTTGCCATCCAGTAAAAGCCGGTGTGGTTAGAGATCCTGTACTCCTGATTGCTTCCGACTAGGTGGATGGATTCCGAGGAGATGTAGACCCAAAACTATAAAGCCTGAACTTCCGATATTATGGACTCGAGAAATATGGATAAAGAGACTTTGATCCCATGAGATAATCCGATTAAGAGATTCCCTTAAGTGAGAGACTCGCAAGAGGTAATCGAGAAAAGCACGTCGCGAAGAGATTAACGTTATTGATAAACGAAAGTAAGCTTACGATAATGAATGATTAATTAATGATAATCATGATTATGAATGTGATAATGCAAATGTGTTATCTTGTTGCGTTGTATTTATATTGCATTGTTGTGCTGTGAATATGTAATGTTGTATGCTTGTATTGTCTTGATATCTTGCCTATCGTAAACCCACACCGTCGACGATACGTCGTTCGGAATGCTTACTCTCTCTGTCTTTCCCCTTCCCTGTGGACTTCTGTAATGATGTCCACATGTGACAGAGTAAGTGGATTATCTTGGGAGTCGGCGCTTCAAGTGATGGTCTACGAAGACAAGACCGAGATGGAGTCTCGAAAGAGAAGAAGGTCAAGCTCGGCTCGAGGACTCGATGATTGATGATTTGACCCTTCGGAGGAGTATTATGTTGGACGGAGATCTATTGTTATAGTATCTATGTTCAAGTGTTATACTCCCTTAGCAGGTACTTAGACATCATTAGCTGCATCCACATGTGCACCCGAATTATGTTTTATAAAGCTGGGTAACCAAGATTAAGTTTTCTGGTTAAGAACAAACGAAATGGGCTTTTTAAAAATGTGATTTGTGAAAGCAAGTTTCCAAGTGCGATGTTTCGTAACATCTCGGTTTGGAACTTGAAGTATAACGTGAGATATGAGAATCAATTTTCTGTTGTAAACTATTTTGATAAAAGATTTTGGAACTTGGAGATTCTCATGTCCATGTTATGTGAAAAAAAAAATTGGCCCAAATTTTCACTGCATTGAATTAAAGAAATTATATTTTCAAGTTGGCAAATCGGGGTGTTACATTTGACATCAGTAGACTTGAAGGTCCACCTGTATAGATGGGGCTTCAAACCAAATTATCGGGTTTGGACAGATCATGGGGAAGAGGTATCGCAGTTTGATGTTGGGCATGTAGACTCACAATGTAGAATCAAAGAGCTTTTGATGATGTCAAATAAACAGACTCGGCTTGTGCTTAGCGATAGACAAGTTAGACTTATCAGCGCAAGCGTTCAGCTAAAGGTACAAGCTCTGCAGAGGCTCGGAATCTTTGTTTTGCGTATGCGTTCCGCCAAAGGCAGAGGCTCGGCAGAAGCTCGGAAAACTAGGGTTCTTCGCTACCTGCATCAAGTCAGCTTTTGTAGCTCAAGCTCGGCTTTGACTCGGCCCGTGATCAAGGCCAAAGTTCATCCAAGTTTACAAGCTCGGTTCTTCATTTCAAGGCAGTAAGCTCGGATGATGATTTGGTCGGTACTCGCTCGGATTAAGCTCGAAACAGCCACAACATCTGATAGAGTAAATAAGCTCAGGTTGATCGTTCTAAAATTGACTATTTGCCGACGCTCAGATCAAGCTCAGAAACACCAAGCTCGAACAAAGCCAAAAGCTCGGCAATCTCTGTTCATCGTCTTCAACAATGCATCGTCTTCAACCTTCGGACTCTGCTCAACTGTTCCATACTTTTTATTACCGTTGAGTCTGGGTAGAAGTCCTAGGTTTAGCTCCTATGCTCTGACAAGTTTGAAATTCAAAATGAGTTAAATCAAAGGTTGGTGAACTGTCACCATCACTGCTCTGTTGTGTAAATGTTACCGTTGGAAACCCCATCTCCGTACAGCTCTCTTTCTCTCTTTCTCTGCAGAAAAGAGGAGACTATAAAAGAGGGGGTCTTCAACGTTAACAGGGGATTTGATTCTTTAACAACCATTTTTTCTCAGAACTTAAAACTTTCATTTTTACTTTAAAAGAGAGCAGAAATCAAAAACTCACAGAGAAGAAGAACATTCGATTTTCATACGAACTTAGAGACTTAAATCTTTCAAATCTTAACTCTAAGTTCGAATCAGTTCTTCTCTGTGAAATCCTTCTAGAACTGACTCACTCTTGTTATTCAATCTTTCATCATATTCGAAGAGTGTTTCGAATTGGAGCCATACACTTTCATCATCTTCTTCGTTGTATTTGCTGTTGTGAGAAGCTGGTCTCTGATCGAGAAAGCTTCGATTTGTAAAGGTTCCAAAGAGGTTCTTTGGTCATCGATTTGTTGTGGGTAGTTTGTTACACTCGTTTGACTAGATAGGTTTAGAGGGGTAGGCTCTTGTAAATCCTTTGTAACCCAGAAAATCGATTTTTAGTGAAAGCTCTCTGAAAGGTTTTCAGAGGGGACTGGACTAGGTCTCAGGGTGAGAGTGAACCAAGATAAATCTCTGGTGTTCTTTCTTTACTGCTTATCTGTTGCTGCCAAGCGTATCGTTAATTCCGCTAATCTTCGTTTATCTAAGTTCGAACTGTTATTTTTCTTAGCTCGGCCCTTTGAGTGTTGTTCTTCAAACTTAAGTCAAAAACCAGCTCTACCTTGAAGCAGCTCGGTTAACTGATTAACCATTTTGTTTATCTGATTGGTTAATCATTTAACCTTGTCTGCTCGGAAAGAAGCTCGGGTTTTCTTTTAAAACCGAACAACATCAGTTTCATTTTCAATAAATCGAAAAATTGCCATATTAGCTTCAATCTCCTATTCACCCCCCCTCTACTCGATTGTTAGGCCTCTTGTTGGTTTCCAACAAGTGGTATCAGAGCTCGGTCGAAAGATCAAGTGTAACAACTTTTTCGAAAAGATCCTTGAGGAAACCGAATGGCTACTAACAATCTCTTCGGAGGTGAAGGCTCTTCCATAAACAGACCACCACTATTCAATGGTGAGGGTTATGCTTATTGGAAAGTTTGAATGAAAATTTTCATTAAAGCCATAGATATGGAAATTTGGAAATCTATTGAAAATGGGCCATTTGTCCCTAAAAGAAAAATTAATGATGAAGTTGTAAAAATCCCGTGGGAAAGTTGGGATGATGATGACAAAAGAAAAGTATCTTTCGATTTAAAAGCCAAAAACGTCATCACCTCAGCTTTGTCCTACGATGAATTCTTTCGAGTGTCAAGTTGCAAATCTGCTAAAGAAATGTGGGACATTCTACAACTTACTCATGAAGGGACAAGTGAGGTCAGACGAGCAAGATTGAATACTCTGATGCATGAATATGAGTTATTCCGAATGCTGCCAAATGAAAATATAAATGATTTGCAGAAACGGTTTACTCATATCATAAACCATCTTAATGCTCTCGGAAAAACTTTTCAAAATGCCGAGATAACTAACAAAGTGCTTAGATGTCTTAGCAGAGAATGACAGCCGAAGGTCACTGCCATCATGGAAGCTAAAGACTTGGACACAATGAGTATAGCCACTTTGTTCGGCAAGCTGCAAGAGCATGAGATGGAGCTCGGCAGACTGACCATGCATGAAGAATCTGATAAGAAGAAGAAGGGAATTTCCCTCAAAGCTGCTATAAAGGCAACCAAAGAATCCTCTGAAGATGAGTCCAGCTCGGACATGGATGAGGAAGACTTTGGTCTCATGGTCAGGAAGTTCAGCAAATTTTTTAAAGGCAAAAAGAACTTCACAAACAGAGCAAGAGATACCAGAAGCACTCACCACAAAGGCTCAAGTTCAAAAGACCGAGTTAGATGCCACGAATGTGGTGAAGCAGGTCACATTAGAACTTACTATCCAAGATTACAAAAGCAAAGTGGTGAAGAAATAAAGAAGAACAAAGACCACAAGAAGAAGAGAGCTTACATAGTATGGGATGCACCCAACAACAATACCAGCTCAAGCTCCAGCTCAGGCGATGAAGAAGAAAAAGCAATTCTGTGCTTAATTGGAAGGGAAACTGTGTTCAGAAGCCCGAGCCAAACGAGCCCCGAGCAAGAATGGTGCTCGAACCGTGAAAAGGAAGTATCAAGCTCATCACTCAGAATAGATGAACAAGATCTCCCTGTATATGACTCTTGCTCGGAGTGTGAAGATGAGGAAGCTTGTTCGAGTCTCAGATACACCGATCAAGAAGACTCATCGAGCTCGACTTTTGGCACAATTAATCAAAGATCAAATTTCAAATGCTTAATGGACAAACACAGCGAGGAAACCTCAGCCAGCCGAACAATGTCCGAACATAAAAACACTGAGGTAACCTCTACATCTGATTCTGACTCTGAATCTGAATTTAATGACTTTGATGAATTGTATTCTGCTTATCTTGAAATGCAAACCGAATTCAAGAAGCTTGCTAAAAATTTCATTAAGTTGAAACTTAGTCTTTCAAAATACAAAAAGCAAGTTCTTGATTTGGAAAATTCAATTGAAATTCTGAAAAGTAGAAACGAGTCATTAGAAAACACTATCACTCAGTTGAAAAATGAAAATCTTGACTGCTGCACTAAATATGAAAAGGAAATTTCTGACCTAAAATTTAAAAGTGCAACTGTCATCAAGAGTGATGGCTTGTTTGATTGGCTTTTAGCCGAACATAGGAACTACTCGAACAAAACTGGCCTCGGCTACACTCAGACCAAGAAGAAAGCAGTAAGGAAACTCGGCTATGTCTCAAACTTTAATAACTCAAAACGGTCAAGCTGCTCCTACTGTGGCCTTCATGGTCATACGCCCAATGAATGTAAAATCCGACGTCACGGTGTATCCAAGGGCAACTTTGTTTGGGTAGTCAAAAAGAAAGATCCAACTGCTAACCCCCAGGGACCCAAAACTATTTGGGTACCCGAATCAAAGAAGTAATATTTTTGTGATGCAGGTGTGCTTCCGAGCAAAAGAGAGCAGATGGTACCTTGACAGTGGATGCTTGAAGCACATGACAGGGGACAAAAATCTATTCATTGAACTTTCACATTCAGATAAGGGCTACGTCACTTATGGTGATAACAACCGAGGTAAAATATTGGGTGAAGGTAAAGTCAGTAACTCTGCCAACTTGGTTATCAATAATGTTTTACTTGTAAAAGGGCTAGAACACAATCTTTTAAGTATTAGCCAACTTTGTGATATTGGTAACCATGTTGTTTTTACCTCTACCCATTGCATTATTAAAAGTGACGAGGACAACTCTGTCAAATTTGTTGGAAAACGATTTAACAATACTTATTTGGTTGATTTAAATGAAATCACCTCTTTGGTAACCACTTGCATGGTTAGCAAATAAAGTGACACATGGTTATGGCATAGAAGGACAGCTCATATTAATGTAAACCAGTTAAAGAAACTACAATCAAAAGAATTAGTGATTGGTTTACCAAAGCTAAATTTTAACATTGAGGGAGTTTGCTCTTCATGCAAGAAGTGCAAACCAATCAAAAAGAAAAACGATTTTCCATCTAAGTTGATGATCTCGACAATGCATCCGTTGGAAATGTTACACATGGATTTGTTCGGACCATCACAAGTCAAAAGCTTTGGTGGCAATCTCTATGCCTTAGTAATTGTAGATGACTTTTCCAGGTTTACATGGACTTTATTTTTAAAATCAAAAAGTGAAACTTTTGAAACTTTTAAAGAGCTTGTCAAGCAACTCCAAAACCGAGCTAACCAAAAAGTAGTTGTAATCCGAACAGACCATGGTGGTGAGTTCGACAAATTTGACAAGTTTTGTTCTAAGTTCGGAATAGAACATCAGTTTTCTGCTCCTCGGACTCCCGAACAAAACAAAGTTGTGGAACGGAAAAACCGAGTTCTAGAAGAACTATCCCGAACCATGCTAAATGAATACAATTTACCACATTATTTCTGGGCCGATGCGGTGAACACAGCTTGCTATGTAATGAATCGCATCCTCATCAGACCAATTTTAAAGAAAACTCCATATGAACTTTATAAGGGTAGAAAACCAAAAATTTATCATTTCCATACATTTGGCTGCAAAGTCTTCATTTTAAACAATGGAAAAGAGCATCTCGGAAAATTTGATTCTAAAGCCGATGAAGGAATATTTTTGGGTTATTCTACTCATAGTAAAGCATTTAGAGTTTTTAACAAAAGGACCTCCACTGTGGAAGAGTCCGTGCATGTGGTATTTGATGAGTCTCCTCGGAGAGACAATGTTAGTTGTGCAGATAGAGAGGATCATCATATGGCTGAACTCGATCCGCGCACAACAACTGAAAGGGCTTAAAAGGATGAAACTGCTGAAGACAAAGATTGGAGGGACGAGCTTGTTCCGAGCCAAACAAACAAGGAACAAACCGAACTTAGTCCGAGCCAAATTCAAAATAGTCAGTCCGAACTCATTCCAAGCCGAGCAGAGCAGTTTGAGCTCAGTCCAGCCTGGAAGAGAGTCAAGGACCATCCGATAGAGAATGTGCTCGGCGACTTGAATAAGGGAGTTTTAACTCGTCGTTCTATTCAGAACTTTTACAATTTCGCTTCCTTTGTTTCTCAAATTGAACCTAATTCGATCGATCAAGCAATTGATGATGAACATTGGGCGATTGCCATGCAAGAGGAACTAAATCAATTCATCAGAAATGATGTCTGGGAATTGGTTCCTCGGCCCAATGATCATACGATAATTGGCTTGAAATGGATTTTCAGAAATAAAACAGATGAATTAGGCTTAATTATAAGAAACAAAGCAAGATTAGTTGCTCAAGGCTACAACCAAGAGGAAGGTATCGATTATGATGAAACCTTCGCTCCAGTTGCTAGGCTTGAAGCAATTCGAATTTTACTTGCTTTTGCATCTATTATGAATTTCACCCTTTATCAAATGGATGTAAAGAGTGCTTTCTTAAATGGCTTTATAAATGAAGAAGTATATGTGAAACAACCTCCTGGCTTTGAAAATTTTGAATATCCAAACCATGTATTTAAACTCAAAAAGGCTCTTTACGGTTTGAAACAAGCTCCGAGAGCTTGGTATGATCGTTTGAGCACATTTTTACTCGAACAAGGGTTTGAGAGAGGGAAGGTTGACACAACTCTATTCATTTATAAATCCAAAAAGGACATATTGTTAGTACAAGTTTATGTTGATGATATAATTTTCGGTGCTACTAACATGTCTCTTTGCAAGAAGTTCTCTGAATCAATGCAAGGTGAATTCGAGATGTCGATGATGGGAGAACTCACATTCTTCCTTGGGCTGCAAATAAAGCAAGTTGATGAAGGAACCTTTGTGCATCAAGGAAAATACTGCAAGGCACTCCTCAAGAAATTTGGCTTAGAAAATTGCAAAGAAGCTGCCACTCCCATGAGCACATCCAGCTATCTAGGCAAGGATGAGTCAGGTAAAGCCGTGGATGTGAGCAAATATAGAGGCATGATAGGAAGCCTTCTATATTTGACTGCGTCTCGGCCAGATATTATGTTCAGTGTTTGTTTATGTGCTCGTTTTCAAGCTAATCCCAAAGAATCTCATCTTTCGGCGGTTAAGCGAATTTTTAAATATTTAAAAGGAACTGTGAACACTGGTCTGTGGTATCCTAGGGATGCCAATCTTAGTTTGATTGGGTATTCGGACTCAGATTTTGCTGGGTGCAAGCTTGACCGAAAAAGCACAAGTGGAACTTGTCATTTGCTCGGCAGTTCCCTTGTGTCGTGGTTTTCTAAAAAGCAAGCTTGCGTTGCTTTGTCAACAGCTGAGGCCGAATACATTGCTGCTGGTAATTGTTGTGCTCAAATTCTTTGGATGAAACAACAGTTATCAGATTTTGGCTTAATTTTAGATCACATTCCTATCAAATGTGACAATACAAGTGCGATCAATCTAACTAAGAATCCAGTGTATCACTCTCGAACAAAACACATTGAAATTAGGCATCATTTTCTTCGAGATCATGTTCAAAAAGGTGACTGTGTCATAGAATTTGTAAGTACTGAAAATCAATTAGCCGATGTGTTTACTAAACCTTTGCCGAGGGAAACTCTTTATAAAATTCGGCGTGAGCTCGGCATTCTAGACGAATCCAGTGTGTGCTCAGTGCAAGCTCGAAATCCTGGATAAGTTTAGCATGTGCTCGGCATGAGCTTGGTTTTCAGTATATCATAAATTTTGATCACCTTCATAGTCTCGATCTTTACATTCAATTGTAAATTTGTTTAAATTTCCTGAAATTTCACATTCTTCAAAACTTCTTCCCTTCCTCTAAATTTTTATCTAAGGGGAGAAGAGTGCTGTTTTTTTTATTTGAACTTTCATATTATGTTATTCGTCATTCTCACCTTTACCTCTTAACCTTCTCGGATGAGAAGCATGCTTTCACTGTTAAAGGGGGAGAACGATGATCATGAAAATTTTCTTCCTTGGTTATCACTTTAAAGTCTTAAGGGGGAGAACAGTTTTGTTTTTAAATCAACAAGTGGTACATTACTATCAAGTGCTTACAGAAAAATGTTAAATCTTTTTTTTTTCCAAAAAGGGGGAGAAAGGTGTTAATCTTTCTTTAGTTTTTATTTCTCTCTTTTGGCGAATGTGCTTAATCTTTGGCTCCTTTTTGATCATGCCAAAAGGGGGAGAAAGGTGTGTTTGTTGTTTGTTTTTGATGTTTCAGATTTTGCGAGCATAAATTCAGGGGGAGTGTTTGACGAGCTGCTCCTGCTCCACATTTTTACATCCTTTCAACAAGTGGAAAGGGGAGAAAGGTCTGATAAGTGCATTTTCATGTGCAACATGTGGTGTATTTTCGAGCAAATTCCAATCAGTGCCAAGTCCAATCAGCTTACGAGCATACAGTCAGGGGGAGAACACAAAAAGCAACAAATTGTTAAAGAATATTTGTCATCATCAAAAAGGGGGAGATTGTAGACTCACAATGCAGAATCAAAGAGCTTTTGATAATGTCAAATAAACAGACTCGGCTTGTGCTTAGCATTAGACAAGTCAGACTTATCAGCGCAAGCGTTCAGCTAAAGGTACAAGCTCTGTAGAGGCTCGGAATCTTTGTTTTGCGTATGCGTTCCGCCAAAGGCAGAGGCTCGGCAGAAGCTCGGAAAACTAGGGTTCTTCGCTACCTGCATCAAGTCAGCTTTTGTAGCTCAAGCTCGGCTTTGACTCGGCCCGTGATCAAGGCCAAAGTTCATCCAAGTTTACAAGCTCGGTTCTTCATTTCAAGGGAGTAAGCTCGGATGATGATTTGCTCGGTACTCGCTCGGATTAAGCTCGAAACAGCCACAGCATCTGATAGAGTAAATAAGCTCGGGTTGATCATTCTAAACTTGACTATTTGCCGACGCTCAGATCAAGCTCAGAAACACCAAGCTCGAACAAAGCCAAAAGCTCGGCAATCTCTGTTCATCGTCTTCAACAATGCATCGTCTTCAACCTTCGGACTCTGCTCAACTGTTCCGTACTTTTTATTACCGTTGAGTCTGGGTAGAAGTCCTAGGTTTAGCTCCTATGCTCTGACAAGTTTGAAATTCAAAATGAGTTAAATCAAAGGTTGGTGAACTGTCACCATCACTGCTCTGCTGTCTAAATGTTACCGTTGGAAACCCCATCTCCGTACAGCTCTCTTTCTCTCTTTCTCTGCAGAAAAGAGGAGACTATAAAAGAGGGGGTCTTCAACGTTAACAGGGGATTTGATTCTTTAACAACCATTTTTTCTCAGAACTTAAAACTTTCATTTTTACTTTAAAACATAGCAGAAATCAAAAACTCACAGAGAAGAAGAACATTCGATTTTCATACGAACTTAGAGACTTAAATCTTTCAAATCTTAACTCTAAGTTCGAATCAGTTCTTCTCTGTGAAATCCTTCTAGAACTGAATCACTCTTGTTATTCAATCTTTCATCATATTCGAAGAGTGTTTCGAATTGGAGCCATACACTTTCATCATCTTCTTCGTTGTATTTGCTGTTGTGAGAAGCTGGTCTCTGATCGAGAAAGCTTCGATTTGTAAAGGTTCCAAAGAGGTTCTTTGGTCATCGATTTGTTGTGGGTAGTTTGTCACGAGTTTGGTACACTCGTTTGACTGGATAGGTCTAGAGGGGTAGGCTCTTGTAAATCCTTTGTAACCCAGAAAATCGATTTTTAGTGAAAGCTCTCTGAAAGATTTTCAGAGGGGACTGGACTAGCTCTCAGGGTGAGAGTGAACCAGGATAAATCTCTGGTGTTCTTTCTTTACTGCTTATCTGTTGCTGCCAAGCGTATCGTTAATTCCGCTAATCTTCATTTATCTAAGTTCGAACTGTTATTTTTCTTAGCTCGTCCCTTTGAGTGTTGTTCTTCAAACTTAAGTCAAAAACCAGCTCTACCTTGAAGCAGCTCGGTTAACTGATTAACCATTTTGTTTATCTGATTGGTTAATCATTTAACCTTGTCTGCTCGGAAAGAAGCTCGGGTTTTCTTTTAAAACCGAACAACATCAGTTTAATTTTCAATAAATCGAAAAATTGCCATATTAGCTTCAATCTCCTATTCACCACCCCTCTACTCGATTGTTAGGCCTCTTGTTGGTTTCCAACAGGACATAACAATGAAATTCATTTGGGTGCTTCAAGCAGTGGTGTCGATGCAGACAATGATAACCACTTTTTGTCAATGCATCATATGGTTCATGATGCATTGGGGATGCATGAGTCAAGCAATGTGGAAGAACCTCCGAACGAGGAAGCTCAAAAGTTCTATGACTTTTTAGCTGATGCAAATAAGCCTTTGTATGAAGGGGCCAAAGATTCCAAATTGTCCATGTGCGTTAGGCTTTTAGCTTGCAAGTCCTCATGGCATGTTCTAGATGCTTGTTTAGACGTTTTTACTCAAATGTTGGTCGACGCAACACCAGAAAAAGAAGACCTTCCAAAGAATTATTATCATGCAAAAAAGTTAGTGGCAAAGTTGGGGTGGAAGGTTGTGAGAATTGATTGTTGTGAGGATAAATGCATGCTGTATTACGGCCGTGATAGTGAGTTGACTGAATGCAAGTTTTGTGGTAAGGAGAGATACGTGAAGTGCAACACCGATGCACGAAATCTCCAACCAATTCCAATCAAGTCAATGTTCTATTTGCCTATAATTTCAAGGTTGCAAAGAATGTTTGCATCCATGGAATCTGCACCTCACATGTCCTGGCACAATAGGAATAGAAGAAATCATTATCTATTATGCCATCCTTCTGATGGGGAAGCCTGGAAGCACTTTGATAGGGTATCCCCAGACTTTGCCAGTGATGCACGCAATGTACGACTTGGCTAGTGCTCTGATGATTTTACCCCTTATATCCAAGCGTCATCTTCACCTTACTCTTGTTAGCCTATTGTAATGACCCCGTACAATCTTCCACTTGAAATGTGCATGACAAAACCATACATGTTTTTGTCTTGTATCATACCAGGCCCACGTAGTCCCACAGCTAACATTGATGTTTACTTACAACCTTTGATTGATAACCTGAACAAGTTATGGACGGGCGTATCAACGTATGATATTTCAAGGAAGCAGAACTTCATCTTGAGAGAAGCCTTACTATGGACCATTAATGACTTTCCAGCTTATGGCATGTTATCAGGATGGGGAACGCATGGTCGATTAGCATGCCCGCATTGCATGGAACATACAAAGGCATTCAACTTAAAATATGGCGAGAAAGCCTCTTGGTTTGATTGTCATCGTAGATTTTTACCGCAGGGTGATCATTTAAGAAGGAACAAGATAGCTTTCAAGAGGGGACATATTAAGATGGACCAACCGCCTCCTTTGTTGACATCTGATAAGATTTGGGAGATTGTAAGACATTACCCCAAAGTGACAGACAATGGAGGTGCAATTACATTGGAAGGATATGGAGTGACACATAATTGGATTAAAAGAAGTATATTTTGGGATCTTCCATATTGGAAAGATCTCTAGCTAAGAAATAATATTGATCCAATGCACACGGAGAAGAATTTTTTTCACAATGTCAACAACACTGTTATAAATGATAAAGCAAAAACCAAAGATAATGACAAAGCTAGGATGGATGTGAAAGAATATTGTGCGCGTAAGGACTTGGAGCTTAAACCAAAGCATAATGGGAAGCTGTTAAAACCAAAGGCTACCTACACTGTCACTTCCAACGAGGCAAAATTTGTTTGCAAATGGATGAGCGACCTTAAGATGCCTGATGGTTATTGTTCTAACTTTGGAAGATGCGTTGGCGCGGATAAAGGAATAATGTGTGGGATGAAGAGTCACGATTGTGATGTCTTCATGGAGTGTCTATGTCCAATAGTGTTTAATTCGTTATTGAATAATGTAATCAATCCGTTGACTGAATTGAGTTGTTTTTTCAAGGATTTGTGCTCTAGTACATTGTCACATGCTAAACTTCGTAAGATGGAAGAAGACATTCCACTCATTTTGTGTAAGTTGGAGAGAATATTTCCTCCAAGTTTCTTTGACTCAATGGAGCATCTCACAATTCATCTTGCGTACGAAGCAAGACTTGGTGGTCCTGTACAGTATAGATGGATGTATCCATTTGAAAGGTATGCAAATACATACCAACATCTTGAAGTTTGATTAATTATATACATATATAAAATTAAATTGTCGTTTTATTTTTAAATAGGTTCATGGGCGATGCTAAGCGATCAGTGAAAAATAAGGCTAAGGTTGAAGGATCAATTGCTGCATTTTACTTGCATCGGGAGACAACACAATTTTGTTCCCATTATTTCAAGAGCTCCTTGTTAAATACTAGAAATAGCAGGAATAATATCGATTGTGAAGATAATAGTCATCCATCAACCTTGTCAGTCTTTAATCTTCTTGTTCATTCCACAGGAAAGAAAACGACTAAGTGGTTAACGTCATAAGAGTGGAAGTCGGCCCATGTTCATATATTGATAAATTCAAGCAAGACCAATTCGTATCTTGAGTACGTGTGGATAAAACCATTATTCCATTTATTATTGTATTATCTTATAAAACTCCTTAATTTTAACAACCGTTACTCCAATACATGATCAGTGCATTTCTGGAGTCTAATCGGATTGTTGAAGAAGAGCAATCTGCATGTATACATGCAGAATTTCCAATCTGGTTTAGGAAACAAGTAAGTTTCACCAAACACTCGTGATTGTAGATATCCCGTTCGTGTCTATATAAATATAACTTAATTTTTTGTTACATTTGTAGGTTTATCAGGAGGAATTAAGTGTTAGTAACCAGCAGTTACGACATTTATCAGCTGGTCCTATTAAGAGTGTTAAGGTTTGGCATACCTATTTCGTCCATGGGTACAAGTTTCAAACAATAACAAAGTGTTGTTGGAATAATTGGTGGTATTGGCTAAAGTCACCCAAGAGGGGGGGGGGGTGAATTGGGTGTTTATAAAAACTTTGAAATTCAATCGAAACAAACGTTCTTTGAAAGATTAACAGAGATTAAACGAGCGGAAGACTTTAAGAACGAATGAAAAACGATTTTAAGAGAATCGAAACACAATATTTATTATTAATAGATAAAACTTATTACTCGCGAGATTGAAGAAATAAACCACTAAGACGCAATACTCGTGGTAAATAGATTACAACGAAAATAGCTTTTATCCGAAAAATTATAATCAACATAAAATAAACATGCGGAAGGTAAAGAGATAAGGGATAGAGAAAATTAAATCGGGGATTTTTATCCTGGTTCGGCAAACAATGCCTACATCCAGTCCTCAAGCGACCCACTTAAGCTTTTCACTAAACCAAGACGCAACGCGTCCTCAAGTACATCCAGAGCGCCCCGCAAGCTACTAGGAATCCCACCATTCGCCAGGGACCTCGAACAAAATAGCCTAACTACTAGGAATCCCACCGTTCGTATAGCGCTACCCAATACAACAGGGTTAACTCACCCTATGAACGCGACACACGTTCAATCCTAAGGGAAAACACTCCTTAATATCTAAGGTTATCACAGCCCTTACAATCAAATGGATTTGCACGAAGAAATGTGTGCAACTAACAATGAAGCTCTCTAGATAGAGCAGATACTACAATAGAGACCTATAGCAAAAGAATAATCTTAAACAAACTCAATGACAAACCAATATGATGATGATGATGATTTTATTCAAAAAGATTTTTTTTTTGGAAGAATAGAGAAGAAGAGAGAAGGAGAAGAAGAATCAAGTGATGTGTGTTGAGTGTTTTTTCAAAAAGTAGAAGAAGCTGCTGCAAAATCAGAATCGTGATCATCCAGAAAAGGAAATAAATCATTCTGGGAATCAGATTGATTTCAACACGTTTTTCAAAATTTTGAATTGAGTAATCGATTACTTTGGTCACTTTAATCGATTACTTGCTCTCAGGTTTTTCATAAAAGTTGCAGCATTAAAAACTAATCGATTAGTAGCTTCAAGTAATCGATTACTGTCACTTAAATGACCAGTTCAAGGAAGTAATCTATTACAAGAACCTAATTAATCCATTACTTACTCTCTGGTTACAAGTTGCAGCAAGTAATCGATTATTCCAGAAGGGGTAATCGATTACTCCACAGTAAAATAAGATTTTTCATGAAAATTTGTAACCAAAGGTTTTCGCAAAACATTTTCATAAAAGCTTTTCCTGGAGCAGAGGTATAAAAATACTTCTTCTAGGTTTTTTCAAGAATAAACCATGTGTCATCATCATAAGGTTATAATTGAGTGTTTTTTAGATTACTATTTGCCTTACAGAAAGTTCTAAGCCCTAAAAGACTAGATCTTCAACCAGGCAAACAATCTTCGCATCATCAAAGTACCTGAACCTGTTCAAACATAATATATATAAAATTGTGTTGTGTCATCATCAAAACATCATAAAGGGAAACCAAGAGTTTCAACACTGTTGGAAGTCAAGCTAGTTGGAAGACATGCTTCAAACTCTCTATGGACTTCAAGTTTAATTCAAGATAGTGTTTTGATGATAACAAGCCAACTCAAGTTCAAGCTCATAAGTGTCATCCATATTCAAGATGAAGATTCAAGCAAGGCATAGATTAGAAACCTTCTCCTTAGATCAATTGTAAGGTAATGGAGTTCTATTTCTTTAAGAGTTACAAAAAAGCCAATAAGTTTTTCATTTTAAGAGAGAAGAAGAAAAACGTGTTTTTGCATGATAAAATGTTTTCTGCATTAATCTTTCTGAAAATACTTGATGTTACATAACTCTGTATATTTGTATGTTTGCAAGATAGAGTAATCGATTACCTGCTCAAGATAATCGATTAACTTTGTTGCATCATAGAAAAATCAGAGAGGTTGTAATCGATTAAATGAATCTTGTTAATCAATTACTTTCTTATGGGAGTAATCAATTACCTGGCTCAAGTAATCGATTATAATTGTTGCATCATATATTTTTCAGAGGCTTAGTAATCGATTACAAGCTCTGTAGTAATCGATTACATGATGTTGCATCATATGCATATCAGAGGCTCAGTAATCGATTAATTAGTTAAGTATAATCGATTAAATGAGTTGCATCATACATTGAACAGGAGTGGTGTAATCGATTAACTATTATTGGTATAATCGATTACATGGTTTTCAGATGAATTTAAGAATTTCTATTTTTGAAGGAATAATTGATTACCTTCAGAAAGTAATTGATTACTTCATGTTTTATTGAAAAACGTGTCAGAATCATTTTGATTATTTCCTGATTTGTTTTTATATAAAAGATTCTGATTTATTTTACAAAATTCGAAAATGATTTTAAATTTGAATTATTTCCTTTTTGGTTTTAAGAATCAAATCTTTATTTTATTTCGTAAATCATTTTGATTTAGTTTTGATTTTAAAACTTATTTCAAATCTTATTTTATTTTATTTTGATTTTGTTTTACTTATTCTAAATCTTTTATTCTAAAAAGGTTTTTCTATTTTTAAAAAAGGGGATTTTCACTCCAACATTCAGAGATTGATTTTTTCATTCATTCATCTTTTTCTCTGATACACGTTTCTCTCTTCTTCTTCTCAAGTCTTCTGGTTTTCACGTACACACTTTTGAAGAACAAAAATCCTTGTTGGTTGAGTAACTTCTAGAGAAACAACTACTTCATTATCATAGAGCTTATTGTAAAATCTGTGTTTTGAGAACACGTGATACTTGTAGTAATCACTCACATCAATTGTTCTAAACCTTAGTGGTAGGGAGAGAATCCCGTAGTTGAATGTTGAGGCGTTCGTAGGGTGAGGAACCCTGCTGTGTGATTGAGGCCCCTAGCAAACGGAGGTTCCTAGTAGTGTGCTGGGTGCTCTTGGTTGTAATAGGGTGCGGCTCTATTGCTTGGTATAAGAACTCTCAGGCGGGTCGCTTGGAGACTGGACTAGGCCTTTCGACGAGAAGGCTGAACCAGTATAAAATTCACCGGTGCAAGCTTTTCTATCCCTATCTCTTTTTAATTTCCGCTTATTTCAATTTTTACGTTTCCGCGCTACTCGAATTATATTTTCTATTGTTTTCGCGATCCGTTTCAAACGCTTAATCTCTCCGTCTCAAAATATTTTTTAATTTGTAACGGTTTTTACAATACATTAATAAAACTCGATTCACCCCCCCCCCCCCCCCTCTCGAGATTTTGAGGCCAAAACCAACAATTGGCATCAGAGCTAGTCTCTTGTGTTAAGACTTAACCGTCTCTAGAGTATGGCTTCAAACTCTCTGTTTGGTGGTGAAGGGAGTTCTATTAACCGTCCTCCCATGTTTGATGGGGTAGGGTACGCGTATTGGAAACCCCGTATGAAAATTTTTATTCAAGCAGTCGGATTAAAAGTTTGGGATGCCGTCGTAAATGGTCCCTATGTTCCTACCTATGTGGTTAATGGTAACACCGTCGAAAAGCCTATGGCTGAGTGGACGGAGGAGGAGGAACGTAGAGTCCAGTACGACCTGAAAGCGAAAAATATTATAACATCTGCTTTGAGCTATGATGAGTTTTTCAGGATATCAACATGCGAGACAGCACAACAAATGTGGGATACACTGGAAGTCACGCATGAAGGTACGACTGAAGTGAAGAGATCGAGAATCAACACGCTGACTGGTGAATATGAGTTATTCAGAATGAAAGATGGAGAATCGATTCAAGAGATCCAAAAACGCTTCACAATGATTGTAAATCAACTGACGACATTGGGGAAGAAATTCACCAATGAGGATCTCATCAACAAAGTCCTAAGGTGCTTGGGAAGAAAATGGCAACCCAATGTGACGGCGATTGCTGAATCAAGAAATCTCTCAACTATGACGCTGGCAACTCTCTTTGGGAAGTTACAAGAGCACGAAAGCGAGCTAAAAAGATTGGCTCAACACAAAGAAGAGAACAAGAAAGTCAAAAGTCTGGCATTCAAGGCTGAAGCACCAGCAACAGAAAGTGACTCGGACAAAGAATTGTTAAATGATGAACACATGGGTCTATTGGTCAAAAAGTTCGGGAAATTTCTGAGGAAGAAGAATTTCAACAGAAGAGACAACAACAAGAGTGGAGGATCAACCATTACATGTCATGAGTGTGGCAAGCCTGGTCACATCAGAGCAGATTGCTACCAGCTGAAAAAGAAAGAGAATTCAGAAAAAGGCACCTCGAATTCAAATAAAGGGAAGCAAGCATACTTGGCATGGCTAGACAATGAAGGATGTTCAGATGAGGATTCAGACGAACAAGAGGAGACCGCCAACATATGCTTAATGGCTCACGGAGATGAGGTAACCACTGAACTAAATTTTTCTTATGATGAATTACAAGAGGCCTTTGAAGAATTGCATGAGGAATCGATGAGGTTATCCTTATTGGTTTCCCTAGAAAAGAAAAATTCAGCTTCTCTTTTAGAAAAGAATAAAAACCTTATTAAAGAAAATGAATTTTTGAAAAATCAAAACAAGGAGCTGAATTTGACCTTGAAAAATTCTTCAAACACCTCGAGTAATGACATTAAATTTAAAGCTAGTTCTTCTTCTTGTAAATTCTGCAAGGACCTTGTTAAAGAAGTTGAGGATTTAAAAGAAACCCTTGCAAAATTTACGAAAGGTAGAAATACTCTAAATTTAATGCTAGGGAGACAAAAGTGTTTCTTCAATAGAGCGGGTTTAGGATATCAACCCGGTAGGCATCAAAAGAAATTAAGTACCATTTTTGTCCCTGCTAGTAATCATAAGAAACCTTTAATTATTTGTCATATTTGTGGTAAAAAGGGTCATGGTGCACATGAATGCATACACCGAAAAGTGAAGTTCGTTAAACCGAACAATGAAACTAGAAGGTGGCATGATTTAAACTATGGCTATACTAACGCTCAAGGACCCAAAAAGATATGGGTACCTAAAGAGAAACCTTGAACTCTTTGCTTGTAGGTTACTCCGGAAGAAAGGAAGTCGTGGTGGTACTTGGACAGCGGATGCTCAAAACATATGACTGGAGATAAATCTAAATTCTCGCATCTCGTGCCAAAGGACCAAGGACATGTGACTTTCGGAGATAACAATCAAGGAAAGATTCTCGGAGTTAGTAAAATTGGTACACCTCCTAACCCTTGTATTGAAAATGTCTTACATGTTGAGGGCCTAAAACACAATCTGCTAAGTATTAGTCAGTTGTGTGATAAGGACATTAGGGTTATTTTTGATTCTGATAAATGTATTATCGAGGGTAAAATTGATAATCTTATTAAGCTAATTGCTCGCAGGATAAACAATGTTTATGTTATTGATTTTAATTCAATACCCTCAAATGATGCAAAATGCTTATTATGTAAAGAGGATGAATCGTGGCTATGGCATCGTAGAATAGGTCACATCCACATGGCTCATTTAAATAAAATTTCTTCTAAAAACTTAGTAGTTGGACTGCCAAAGCAAAATTTTTCTATTTCTGAAAAATGTGATCCTTGTTCTGAATCAAAACTCACAAGGGCATCTTTTCCTTCTAAAAATCTTGTTTCAACTCAAAGGCCCTTGGAACTTTTACATATGGATCTTTTTGGACCGTGTCAAACAAAAAGCTTTGGTGGCAACTATTATTGTTTAGTTATTGTGGATGACTATTCTAGATATACATGGACGCTTTTTATTACTCATAAAAATGATGCATTTCATGAATTTAAAAAGCTAGCCAAGATTATTCAAAACCAATTGCATTTGAGCATTGCATCCATTAAAACTGATCATGGTGGAGAATTTGAAAATCATCTTTTTTGAAAAATTTTGCGAAAAACATGGAATTAAGCATTATTTTTCAGCTCCAAGAACTCCTGAGAAAAACGGAGTTGTGGAGAGGAAAAATCGTTCATTTAAAAAGCTTTCAAGAACAATGCTTAATGACATGAATTTGCCTGCATATTTTTGGGCCGATGCAGTGAGTATAGCTTGCTATGTTATGAACCGTGTTTTAATAAGGCCTATTTTAAAGAAAACCCCCTATGAGCTGTACACGGGGAGAAAACCAAATATTTCCCATTTTCGTGTTTTTGGATGTAAATGTTATGTGCATAATAATGGTAGAGAAAATCTAGGAAGTTTTGAGGCTAGAGCTGACGAGGGCATATTCCTTGGATATTCTGTTTCGAGCAAAGCATATAGGATTTACAATAAATCTCATAATACTATTGAAGAATCTATTCATGTATCATTTGACGAATCCGATCCCAGAAAGTTGGGAAAGGTATCTGTTAATGAAATTTCAGGTATTCTTGGAGATTTATTCATTGATGAGGATGAGGAGCCTAATGCTAAAAGAAAGGAGCATTCTGAAAGCAATGGAAAATTAGTTGAATCAGTTGAGGAGAAAAATCAAGAACAATCCATGGAGCTCAACGCTGATTTGCCTAAGGAATGGAGAACTTCCAGGCACCATCCCATTGATCAAATCATAGGTGACATCACAAAAGGTGTAAGTACTCGCAATTCTATTAGCAATCTGTGTAACTTCTTTGCGTTTGTTTCTCAAGTGGAGCCAAAGAATATTTCTGAGGCTACGCTTGATGAGCATTGGCTTTTGGCAATGCAAGAGGAATTAAACCAGTTCGAAAGAAATCAGGTGTGGGAACTTGTTCCTAGGCCTGAGTCTCATCCAATTATTGGTACTAAGTGGATTTATAAAAATAAACTTGATGAGGCTGGTTTAATTGTTCGAAACAAAGCTAGGTTAGTTGCACAAGGTTACAACCAGGAAGAGGGGATAGATTATGAGGAAACATTTGCCCCTGTTGCTAGGTTGGAAGCCATTAGACTGCTTTTAGCTTTTGCATGCATTTTAGATTTTAAATTATATCAGATGGACGTAAAGAGTGCCTTTCTTTATGGTTTTATAAATGAAGAAGTTTATGTGTGTCAACCTCCCGGCTTTGAAAGTTATGAACACCCGAATTATGTTTTTAAATTGAAAAAGGCTTTGTACGGACTTAAGCAAGCTCCTAGAGCATGGTATGACCGTCTTAGCAAATTTTTATTAGAAAATAATTTTGAAAGAGGGAAGGTTGGTGACACACTTTTTATTAAAAATAAAGGAAATGACATTCTTTTAGTTCAAATTTATGTATATGATATTATTTTTGGTGCTACTAATGAAACCCTTTGCAAGGATTTTTCGAGTATGATGCAGGAAGAGTTCGAGATGTCTATGATGGGCGAGCTGAACTTTTTCCTGGGATTGCAAATAAAACAAGCAAAGGATGGGATTTTCATTAGCCAAACAAAGTACTGCAAGGAACTATTGAAGCGATTTGGCATGGATAATGCCAAGGCAGTAGCAACACCAATAAGCACTTCTTGCTATTTGGACAAAGATGAAGGAGGTAAATCCGTAGAAATCACTAAATATCAAGGTATAATCGGATCCCTTCTCTATTTAACGGCAAGTAGGTCGGATATAATGTTTAGTGTGTGTCTTTGTGCCCGTTTTCAATCGAATCCAAAAGAAACGCACATGGTTGCTGCCAAACGTATAATGAAATATTTGTCTGGCACAACTGATATGGGTTTATGGTACCCCAAAGGTTCTTCATGTAATCTTGTTGGGTATTCTGATTCTGACTTTGCTGGCTACAAAGTAGATAGAAAAAGCACTAGCGGCACTTGTCATCTTCTTGGCAATTCGTTGGTATCATGGGCTAGCAAGAAACAGTCTAGTGTGGCCCTATCTACAGCTGAGGCTGAATATGTCGCCGCGGGTAGCTGTTGTGCGCAAATCTTATGGTTAAAACAGCAACTCCTAGACTTCGGTGTAAGTCTAGATCACATTCCCATAAAATGTGATAATACCAGTGCTATTAGTATTACCAAAAACCCAGTGCAACATTCACGCTCCAAGCATATAGAGATTCGACACCATTTTATTCGTGATCATATTCAAAAGGGTGATTGTATTATTGAGTATGTTGATACTTCGCGACAGTTGGCTGATATCTTTACGAAACCGCTTCCAAAAGAAAATTTCTTTTTCATTCGTAGAGAAATTGGTTTAACATCTGCCTCTCACCTCTTTTGAGTATGTGATTATGTTTATCTCTCTTGTTATTATTGATGCGTCTTCTCAGTGTTTCAGGGGGAGATAGCACAACTTTTTGATGATTACAAAAGGGGGAGAGATATTCTGATATTGTGATCGATTCATACAGGGGGAGAGATACTCTGAAGATGCAAATCTTTTTCGAAGTGATATATTTTTTGCATCTATACAGGGGGAGATAATATGAATTATTATATTCTTGTGATTATTGTTCTAAGGAAGGTTATTGTTATATATATATATATATGTGTGTGTGTGTGTGTGTGTGTGTGTTTTTGCTTGTATAACACTTGTGATGCAGATAATAAAGAGCATATCAGAATCGTTGTTTCATCATCAAAAAGGGGGAGTGTTGGAAGTCAAGCTAGTTGGAAGACATGCTTCAAACTCTCTATGGACTTCAAGTTTAATTCAAGATAGTGTTTTGATGATAACAAGCCAACTCAAGTTCAAGCTCACAAGTGTCATCCATATTCAAGATGAAGATTCAAGCAAGGCATAGATTAGAAACCTTCTCCTTAGATCAATTGTAAGGTAATGGAGTTCTATTTCTTTAAGAGTTACAAAAGCCAATAAGTTTTTCATTTTAAGAGAGAAGAAGAAAAACGTGTTTTTGCATGATAAAATGTTTTCTGCATTAATCTTTATGAAAATACTTGATGTTACAAAACTCTGTATATTTGTATTTTTGCAAGAGAGAGTAATCGATTACCTGCTCAAGATAATCGATTAAATTTGTTGCATCATAGAAAAATCAGAGAGGTTGTAATCGATTAAATGAATCTTGTTAATCAATTACTTTCTTATGGGAGTAATCAATTACCTGGCTCAAGTAATCGATTATAATTGTTGCATCATATATTTTTCAGAGGCTTAGTAATCGATTACAAGCTCTGTAGTAATCGATTACATGATGTTGCATCATATGCATATCAGAGGCTCAATAATCGATTAATCAGTTAAGTGTAATCGATAAAATGAGTTGCATCATACATTGAATGGGAGTGGTGTAATCGATTAACTATTATTGGTATAATCGATTACATGGTTTTCAAATGAATTTAAGAATTTCTATTTTTGAAGGAATAATCGATTACCTTCAGAAAGTAATCGATTACTTCATGTTTTATTGAAAAACGTGTCAGAATCATTTTGATTATTTCCTGATTTGTTTTTATATAAAAGATTCTGATTTATTTTACAAAATTCGAAAATGTTTTTAAATTTGAATTATTTCCTTTTTGGTTTTAAGAATCAAATCTTTATTTTATTTCTTAAATCATTTTGATTTAGTTTTGATTTTAAAACTTATTTCAAATCTTATTTTATTTTATTTTGATTTTGTTTTACTTATTCTAAATCTTCTTTTATTCTAAAAAGGTTTTTCTATTTTTAAAAAAGGGGATTTTCACTCCAACATTCAGAGATTGATTTTTTCATTCATTCATCTTTTTCTCTGATACACGTTTCTCTCTTCTTCTTCTCAAGTCTTCTGGTTTTCACGTACACACTTTTGAAGAACAAAAATCCTTGTTGGCTGAGTAACTTCATTATCATAGAGCTTATTGTAGAATCTGTGTTTTGAGAACACGTGATACTTGTTGTAATCACTCACATCAATTGTTCTAAAACTTAGTGGTAGGGAGATAATCCCGTAGTTGCACGTTGAGGCGTTCGTAGGGCGAGGAACCCTGCTGTGTGATTGAGGCCCCTAGCGAACAGAGGTTCCTAGTAGTGTGCGGGGTGCTCTTGGTTGTAATAGGGTGCGACTCTATTGCTTGATATAAGAACTCTCAGGCGGGTCGCTTGGGGACTGGACTAGGCCTTTCGACGGGAAGGCTGAACCAGTATAAAATTCACCGGTGCAAGCTTTTCTATCCCTATCTCTTTTTAATTTCCGCTTATTTCAATTTTTACGTTTCTGCGCTACTCGAATTATATTTTCTATCGTTTTCGCGATCCGTTTCAAACGCTTAATCTCTCCGTCTCAAAACATTTTTTAATTTGTAACGGTTTTTACAATACATTAATAAAACTCGATTCACCCCCCTCTCGAGATTTTGAGGCCAAAACCATCAAACACTCCCCTTTTTTTATGATGACAAACACTACCTGCAAAACAAGGTTAGTACAGATAATATAACTGCAAATAACAGAATGATGCAAACAGCACAACTTCACAAAGGAGCACAACTCCCTTGAAGTTACAAAATGAACTATAAAGCAAGGTTTTATATCAAGAGAATAACTATAGCTCCCCCTGAATTCATGAATAATCATGAACTTGTTCAACCTGTTCCTGTTAACCTGTTTTGCTCATACTTTCTCATGACATAACATGACATATTTCTCCCCCTTTTGACATCATCAAAAAGGTGAGATAGGACATCACATGACAACATAAATAAATAACAAACCAAATGAAGCCCATTGTCATGATAAGTCAAACCATAATATCCAAAACATGTCAGAGAAAATCCAAACGAAATCCAGAAACAGTTAAACATAATAAACAAAGGTACTAGGGGTTAAGACAACAAATACTAAAATAATCCAGAGAGCAAATAGAGTAAAAAGATCAAAGAGCGGAGCCACAAGCTAATGATCACTGGTGAATGGTGGTCGATTCTGATGCCTTAAGTGATAGATGTCCTGCTGCATTGCCTCCATGTTGACATGCATCTGTTCCATACCAGAGGTGAGTTGAGCAAGAGTGGAATCTACTGAGCGCATGTGGTCATCAGAACGCCTCATATACCCTCTAACATCATCCATGAAGAGCTGCACGTACGGAGGTATATGATCAGGAGGATAAATAGCTTGTAGCGGAATGAAATCTGGATCCTGAGCTGGTGCATGATCTTGATGTTGATGCTGCTGCTGTTGTTCTTCCACATCATTAGGGTTATAATAGTGATTAGACTTGCGCTCTCGTCAATGAGTTTTTGGCATCCAACCTCGATCTTCCATGTTTACCCATCCCATGTTTCCCAAGAAGTTAGTATCCATGCGCATGTCAGTGTTAGGAGCAGTTCTAGTTTCTCCATTCAAAGGAATCCGGAAAGGTCTGAGGATGTTGGTGATTAAGGTTGCATATGGAAGTTTGGATGTCTTCAGCTTCATATCCTTATCAATCGACCGACGAACTTTACCAGCAGTCTCAATCATATGGTTCAAGACAAACCAACCCCAATTGATGGGTTTGTCGTGAAACTAAGCCCACAAAATGATGTAATCTGAATCCAACAGCCTGAAATAGTTACCTTGCCTTGGAATCAGACAACGACTCAAGATGAAATGCAGCACCCGATACTCAAACTTCAGATTACCCGATGTCAAGACCTTTCAAGTAGGAATTCTATCATTAATAAATTCTTCTTTTGCAGTCTTCTTATCATATTCATCTCCCCAAAGACTATCTGAACTAGAACCAGTATAAGTTATTCCATCTATGGGCAAGTGAGTAATGTTGATCCATGTGTCCAAGCTGATCTTTATGCTTCTCCCATTAACTTCAGAGTAGAGAGCCTTTTCTTCAGAATTCCAAACAAGATTGGTATAGAAAACTCTGACCAAGTCTTCATAAAAATCGCCTCCAATAGCGCTAAACTCAAATAAGCCCTTTTATTTTAGTAGCACTACTGTAGGAAGGTTGCACTCTTCGCCGTCAAAGGTTTCAACATCTAAAAATCTTGGAGAGATCACTGAGCATGCTGCAAAGTATTTTTCATAGTCCATAATCTGAGAGGGATTCTCAGAACCAACGATTTAGATTTTCAACTACAACAGGTTGATGAACTGGAGGAGGTGGTGCAGAAGGACCAGCTTCGTTTCTTCTAGGTCGAGAAGGCCTAGGAGCACGACTGGACGAAGGTTGAGCCTGATTTTGAACAACTGGAGGAGATGGCTCATCATCATCGAAATCAGCAATTAGAGCCCTTCTTTTTGTACGACGAGTCGACATGATCACACAAACTCAGATAATCTTAATCAAAAGTAGATTCTAAACCAGCCAAACTAATCAACTTAATGTTGCAAAGATAACCCAGCAAATACAGATTCTTCAGCACAAAATCCAAACTATAATGTGAATGACAACTACTGAATGCAACAATATCAACTTCTGAAAACCATCACAGTAGCAGCATACCATATCTATGAACACAATGATACTGAAGAAGATGAAGCAATAAGCCAAAAAAAACTTGAACCGGAGAGAAACTGAACCGACTGAACCAGAGACTGAAACACTGAACCGGAGCAACTGAACCACTAGCAGAACCAGGGAATACTGACCCAATACTCTGAACCGACTTTGAACCAGAAACCTTGTTGAACCAAGCTTGAACCAAAATGGCAACCAGAGGGCACTAAACCGATCTCTTCACTGAACCAGATGAACCGGAGAGAAGAGAGACAGTGAACCGAGTTGCACTCTTGTAAACCAAAGAATCAGTGAGCATGAACCGGTTTGAACACCTGAGAAACCCACGAACCAGTCAACCAGGGACTTGCTAGGGAGGTGGCTATGGTGGTTATGAAGGTTTTAACAATGGTGGTTTCAATGGTGGAAGAGAGGAGACAGAAACGGGTTTTGGGTTTTGAGAAGGAAGGAGGAAGAATGAGAAGGTTTAAGAGTGAAGGAGTGACTATGAGTGATAATGGTGGAGGTTTTATGAAAGTGGCTATGGAGGTTGGAGTTGGAGGAAGAAGAAATAGAAGATGGAAGAAGAAGAGGGATGAATCGTGGAAGGAGGAAGGAGAGGCGTGATTTATGTGTTGGAGAGAGAGAGTGAGTATGTGAGGATATGTGGCTAGGGTTTAAAGTCAAGGATGTGGTCCACAAGAGGTCAAAACGGGTCAAGGCCCATGGTCCACACGAGTTCTTTTATTTTTCCAGTTTTTTTCAGATACTGTAGCCGGTAATCGATTACTAGCAGAGGTTTAATCGATTATTTTCCTCATTTAATCGATTACTTACTTGCTTTTAATCGATTATGCCTCCTCTGGTGAGAACCTGATGCAACTTCTCTAATTGATTACTGAGCTGCCTTTAATCGATTATTTGCTGGCATTTAATTGATTACTTCAATCCCTTTAATCGATTACTTTGTCTCTGATGGATTGCATGATGCTGCAGATATAATCGGTTAAACTAAGCTTCTTAATCGGTTACTTTGCCATAACTGATCAGTCCTGATGCAGAACCCACATGGTAATCGATTACTGTTGCAGAGTAATCAATTACTTCTGCATAACCAAGCTTCTTGCATTCTACGAATAGGAGACTCTGATGCTAGGGATTATGAGTGACATTAGCTTGTGGTCAACTTGCCTTTAGGGGAACTGTTTCCTGCAAAACAGATAGTTCTGGATATCTCCAACGCTCAAGTTAGAAAATTTGTCACAATAAACAATAAGAGCTATTGAAGTTGTAACAGCCCGATTTTCGTAACTTTAAAATAACCAACCTTCGTTCATTTATGTTGCAAAAATGAGGCCAATTTTTTTTTAAAAACATTACTGAAGTTTTTGCAATCATTATTGGAGAGTGTTTAACATTGTTCAACACTCCTTTTGAAAATTGAGTTGTTACTGAAATCAAACTTAATCATTTGGGTTTCCAAAAACATTTAGCAAGAAAACAGTTTGGTTCCAACCTAAGTAGTTCCTTTCATCACTTCAAAAATACTATAAACATTTCTCACAAAGTTGTATGAAAAGTAGGGCATGCTTCGGAAGAAGCTCAGTTACATCATTGGTTCAGCACATAGGTAATCCTTAACACAAAACACTCACCACATTCTATCCTAACCATACTATCCTTCAACTACCCTGTTGAAGACTATCGGGTGAAGATCCTTCTTCTTCTTGCGTCCTCTGTTCACTCTCGAAGATGATGCCCTCCTTGTTGCTGTCCCATCATTACTAATGGATTCCAACTCCACTCCATTGAGGAGGGAAGAATTCCTCCGGGTCTCGTACCGAAACTTCTCTGCGTAGTTCTTATATCCTCGTACCGTGACTTGTCCCAAGTGCGACTCCAGATTAGCTCCACTCAGTCGATGCTCTGGATCGGGAATCACGATCAGGGTGTAGCCGGTCCATATCCAACCGCAAGGGGTACGCCTCCATCCTCTTCCGTACTTACTCCATATGATGACGTCCATCCGGTACTCCATCTGCCCGTTGAGATATTAGCAGCACCGATATGCCAACGAACAGGAGAGAGTAAGCATTCCGAACGACGAATCGTCGACGGTGTGGGATTACGATAGGCAAAATAATAGGACTATACAAGCAATACAATACAACATACATACACACAACAATCAAACATGTTTCCATCATCATTCTCATTATTATCTTTAGTTATTATCATCCTTCATTTCTTTTCCAAGCTTAATTTCACTTTTCCTTACATTCTTTCTTATTCCTTTTTCCTTTTCATACTCGGAACTTCTTCTTTTCCAATCCTATCAACTCATAACATTCTTTACTTGGGAAATCATAAGATATCATCGGGGAATTTATTTCGTTCTCGGCTATCACTCACGTCTACATCTCCTCGGTCATCCACCCAACCTAGTCGGAAGCAAACAGGAGTACAGGACCTTTACCGTGCGGGCACGACAGCTGTCACACACAAATGGTCCCAGACCAGGAGGACTCAGCCTCAATAATATCAATTCATAATAATCATGGCACACTGTCTCACTACAGTGGCAAACAAGATGCCCCACTCCAGTCCCTCTCACTGTTCTCGATTTGCAATCTAGGGGGCGACAGTATCTTTCTAGTGGGCCCGCAGAACTTGCCACGGCATTAGACCCAGTCCCCACCACGTTAGTGCGCCACATGTGGAGTTCGTTCTGCCTAGAAACACACTCTAGACTTCTTGATGTTTCACCGTCATCGTCCTCCCCTAATGCAATCTCCTCCTAAGTATCCGCAGATACTTATGGTTCCTTCCTCTCCACTACTTCGCACTCTCATACCTCACCGCGCATGTCCTTTAAGTCTTTTAATCTTTTTAATTATCCTAAGGTCGGCCCATCCTTCGTACAACCCTTCAACGAGTCCCGACCACTAACTTTGCACAAACTTTCTCTCATCATATCTCACATAGCACAGAGCTGGGATCACATCACAATCTCAAATCTTATTTCCCAAACTTTCTCAACATTCTCCATTTCTCGTAATCACCTCAATCCAAAATCTTTTCAACATTCTCAATCTTTTCCAAAAGAACGATCTTACTTTCCTCAACACCTTTTCATAAACCATTCGGAACATCTCACATCATAAACTTTCATAAAATCTTCTTTCGAAAACTTTCACATAAAAACTTTTCACAATTGTTCGCAAAACTATGGATTCAGAAACTTCTCTTCGAAAATGCCATTTCATATCAATTTCTCAAAATTATTATTTCAAAAAGACTTTCTTAAAAACGTCATTACCAAAGAACTTTCTCGAAGTTTATAAAAAAAATCTCCCTTCAAAACTTTTCGCAAAATTGCCTTTTTAAAAACTTTTCTGAAAATACTTGTTATAATATTTCTCAAAAACCTCTTTTCAAAAACATTCTCAAAATAATTCCTTTCCATAAATCCTTTTCTAAAAATTCCTCTTCATCATTCTCTACAAAATCTCTTTATTAAAAACCTTTTCAAAAACTGCTTTTCAAAAACCTTTTCAAAAATCACAACTTTGTTGGGTGCTAATGGAGGAGCAAGCTCGACTCAACACTAGTCCCAGACTAAAACCGAAAACAAAGGAGCCCAGCTCCGCTCAATTCAAATCTCATATCAACATCACTCTCCCAGCTCTGGCTCGTTCTCAGCATTATCATTTCATTCCTTCCCCAATCTCAACTCTTTCTCTTTTCCATTACATACTTTATTTACAATCATTATTTCTCTCTCATTATGTCTTTACTTCACAATCTTATTTATTTCGCTTCTATTTTCAGGACGTAACAGACGTCCATCAGCATATTACTCATTTTCATTAACAGGAATAACATAAGGCATAATTAAATAAATATATAAAAGCATGCTATCATTCACACAAACATCACACAACAATGTGGTCTTCGTCACCTTTGTATAAGTGGCCACACAATCAAACAATTGCCACTTATACTACTGACTCCAACCACTTAGTTCCGATCTTTGAGATGATACGGAACGTCCTACTAAATCACCTAACTACCACGGTGTCTTAGGAAAGCTTCTCTCTCACCTGGACTGGTGGTAATTCACACGATACGTTCCTTGGTTTCCATTGCGACGCCCGTAACTGCTCCCCGATTGTCACTGGAACTCAAATAATTTCTCTTATTAAAATATGTTCTTATAGAATTATTTAGAAAACAAGACACCCTTATCAAAACTCCTTATTTGAAAATCACTTTGATTTTTTTTTTCGCAATTAAGTAAATACATTTCTTTAACCATATAATTAGGAATTTAAAACTCAATTCATTTCAAAAACTTGATTATCAAAACATGAATACTTCCTTGGCTCCTGTAAAGGCCACATTTATCTTAAAGTTTTCTTAAAAAAAATCATTTGTTTAATTAAAAACCATGAACTTTAGAAATCGTATAAAAATCCTTTTTAAAACAATACTTTTCAAATCATTTTAGTCATTTTATTTTCTTTAAAACCGAATTAAATTAAAAGAAAATAACACAAGAATTTAATCGAAACCTTTTAGAAATATTAAACGCTCAAATCATTCAAACACATCTAAACAATTATAATGTCACAAACTATTCATCATCTATGCACATAGAATCAAGAATCAGATACATGCACCTAATTTCCATGCATGGCCGAGTCTCATCCTACATGAGACAAGGTTTATATTTCAAACACTAATGATTACTAACACATGCACTTAACACACACATCACCCTATTTTCAAACATCATATTCTAAACAATGACTTGAAGAAAAGAGCACACTATCTTAAAATAATGCCAATCAGCATATAAACCAACACACAAAGAAAAATCAATCTAATTCCTTTACTTTCACATCAAGACCGAATGGGACCAAAAAGGAAAAGTCACTCAATACAATCACCTATCAAACCAACTAACTTCTATGCAAGTTAATTCAAATAATATCACATAAGAAAGCAAAATGGCTTAAGATTTGTTTCTAAACCGAATGGGATTATGAAAAATTTACTTTTAAGTTTGGAATCAAAAGATTCAAGGCCCATAGGTTTAGAAATCCCTAATCTTAATCATAAAACACCCATGCGAAATGAAATGAATTATCTTGATCACTTATACATGCAAAACCGTGAGCTTCACAAGGAATTTGGCAAACAAGAATTTTGTTTCTTAAAAATCAAGAAGCATATCGAGATCTCTATTTCTCAAACCCTTAAACAATTTCATGGATGTACCTAAAATTTCTAGATGGGACAATTTCATCATGCAAGTAAATGAAATGATGACTTAGCATGGTTTTCCTATTTTTCCTATACTTGACCGAATAAGGACATGCAAAAAGGCAAGATCTTACCATTTTATTCTCACATGCAAAGATCAAATTCAAGATCAAATCATGCAAAACTTTTGAAACAACATTTTTCTTTCAAAAGGTACCAACCGAATCATCATCACACACAAACAAAATCTTGATTCAAATTCTTTTTACACAAAAATTATTACCAAAGCTTGTTAGTCCTATTTTCTTTTGAAAACCGTGACATGCTTGCAAAGAAAATTAAGATTGGTGCTCAAAACAAACATACAAACTCAAACTTCATGTTTTCTCAAAGATCAATCATAGATCAAGACATGCAAAAGAAGATCAAGGCAAAAACATAAGCTTAAACACAAAACTTAAGCAAAACCGTGAAGAACAAGTTAAGAATTAAAACATCCAAGTACAAATATTCAAGATCAAATCATAAAGTCAACATGCAAGGCAACAAAACTCCAAGATCATGAGGAAACGAATACATGCACCACAAAATTAAACTTAGACAATTTCCATATTAAAGTCCTTTACAAATCAAAATCACTACACCAAACTCTCTCAAATGGCTACCTTAAATCAAGACCTCTAACTAAATCTTCAAGCTTCAAACCCTTCTCTTCTCCTCTTAAGGTTTTGCTTAGGCCTCCTCCTCTTAGGGTTGATGGGTGGCTTTTCTCTTCTAATCCTTGAAGAAGAGGGTGATGGGGAAGAAAATAAAAGAAGTTTGGGTTGAAAACTATGGATTTGTACTCTTCTTTCTCTCCTCTTCCTCACGGCCGTACTCTCTTCTCTCTAAAGTCTCAAGAGTTGATGGTACTCTTGAAACTAAGTGTTTATGTTGGTGGAAATGAAGGAAATGAACTAACCAACACTCCTCCTACTCACACGGTTTTAAGAGCAATACAAGGGCGTGGAAATTTCCTATCTTGGCCTCGGTTTAGGGCTTGGTTTAAGGGCAATTTGGTCTACTCAAAAACTTGCATGGGAAGGGTCTTTTCAATGGTGAGACAATGGTGGAAGAAAGTCTTCCTAGCATCATCACACTCACCACCCTACTTCTCCTATTTTCTATTTAATTTCTATTTTCTTAATGCATAAGAAAATGCATTCTACTTGATCCCTTCTAATCCCATATAGCCGAACAACACATGCATACACATATATATAATTTATTTTCATTTCTATCATCATGAAGTAATGCATGCACTTAACACATGTGATTTCATTTCATGTTATCATGCTAAACACATAGCATGGGATCATGGAATAATGTACTCATTTGATTATGCACACAACATCATGTTTTCACTCAAAGCATACGGCACACACACACACACACATCTCATCTACACAATTTATGCATTCATTCATTCATTTAAATTTACTAATTAAATTGCATACATAATTCTTTGCACACATTCACAAAATTCAAAATTCCAGAAATACAAACTTTAAAGAAAACCAATCCACCTTATCAATTTAATTATAAAATAAGCTTAACTTAGTTTTGTAAAAACCATATTTTCAAATACATCAAAGATCTTCAAAAGAAATAATTCATTAAAAGCCTCAAATCATTAAAAATTCATTTCTTTAAGAAATCTCAAAATCAAAATTTGGCTTTCATGAAATCAAACTTCAAAGAAAATCATTTGTTTAAAACACTTGACTGAAAAATCTTTCTTATATTCTGAAAATTCATTTTAAGTAAAACCTTTTTGATTTATTTGAGTCCAGAAAATGCGGGATGTTACATTCTCCCCAACTTAAAGATTTCTCGTCCCCGAGAAATACGTCGTGGATTGGGCAACGGGGCACAAAATTCTGGTGTTACCGAAATTTCCCAGAAGAACACTCTCATTCTCGCTTCTTGATTGTATTTCCTTGTGCCGGTCTAATTCACTTCGCCGTGCTCCTCGTTTGTTGCTTTCAGACAAAAAGTCGCATTCACACAACCACTTGCGTGTCGAATCGGGTTAAGTCCAACGGACTAACCGGAGAAGGCGTTGCTTCCTTGGCTGATCGTCGTCACAGAAAGTCCAACCATAGGTACGGACTGGGGAAAATCAAGCAAACAAAATTCAAACATCTCCAAAAGCATGGGGTTTAACCTAAAATCCTTAGATACGCACGATTCTCTATCACTTGGGATTCTTAACAACTCTCAAATAACTACCTTTCCCTTTACTTCTCCTTCTAACTCTAAGGCTTTCATCCATTATATCTTCAACTTAGGGGAATCCTACAACAACTTTTGGTTCTACTCCTTCAAAATAATTTGACCTTCCTCATTAAATCCATCCTAAGTATCAGTCAAGCCTATCATTTTCTCCGTTTAAACCTCTGGTCAAGATATAAAGCAATCCTAATCCTCAAATTTTCCCCCAGAGTCTCCTTTCATAACTGATAACGTACGCCTCCTTTCTTCCTTGTGACTCCCCAACTTTGATCAAACTTATAACTAAATCCTCTATGATCTTTTATCCTCACTTAACTCAAACCTTTTAACTTTCCTTAATCGTTCAAGCTTAAACTATCTGGGTAGCTATGGCACTTCTAATTCCACAATTTGAGCTAATGAGTCATAAATAGGGTCAGTAAGGTTACGGTTGAACAGTAGGGCTCATGAAGAAAAGTTCGAGTCTTAACAATACTAACTGCTTTGTTGAAGCAATTCAACAAACAGGGAATTCAAGAATATCATCCTACTCACTCAAAGATACCGATTACTTTTTGAACAAGGGTACGTCTAAGCCAACAAACTGGGAGTTATCAAACACTAGAGAAATATCAAAGGTTAAGGGGTCTCGATCTATTCATTTTCTACTTAGCTTACGTTTCTTCAAACTACAGAATGAACAAGTTCCTTAGACTAACTCGGCCAACATTAAGCCACAAACAGAATCCTGCATCCTAGAAAGATGAGTACCCAAACTCATGATCCTATTCTTACACTAGCAAGCACACAGAGTCACACAAACAAAGCATGTAAGCCCATGCTTAAGGCCACTAAGGATTACCATTGCTCTGATACCATTCTGTAACAGCCCGATTTTCGTAACTTTAAAATAACCAACCTTCGTTCATTTATGTTGCAAAAATGAGGCCAAATTTTTTATTTTTAAAACATTACTGAAGTGTTTGTAATCATTATTGGAGAGTGTTTAACATTGTTCAACACTCCTTTTGAAAATCGAGTTGTTACTGAAATCAAACTTAATCATTTGGGTTTCCAAAAACATTTAGCAAGAAAACAGTTTGGTTCCAACCTAAGTAGTTCCTTTCATCACTTCAAAAATACTATAAACATTTCTCACGATCTGGGTGTAGCCGGTCCATATACAACCGCAAGGGGTACGCCTCCATCCTCTTCCGTACTTACTCCATGTGGTGACGTCCATCCGGTACTCCATCTGCCCGTTGAGATATCAGCAGCACCGATATGCCAACGAACAGGAGAGAGTAAGCATTCCGAACGACGAATCGTCGACGGTGTGGGATTACGATAGGCAAAATAATAGGACTATACAAGCAATACAATGCAACATACATTGTAACATCCCGAGTTTTAATTCTAAGAGTAATTAGAATAATGATAAGATTTGGAAGTAAGGATTATTCTAAAAAGGACTTAAAATGATGGATTAGGAGTTCTTTGAATGCCATAAAGGAATCAAAAAGCATTGGCATCAAAAAGAAGGTCGAAAGATGAACAAAAGAGCGTTAGAAGCGATGTCTTTGGTGTTATAAACACCCCATATTAGGAAATTCAAAATAAAAGATTTACAACTCTAAACACAAATTCCACCGTTGGATGTGAAGTAGGATATGTGAGGAAGCCTGTGTCAAAATTTGAGGAAGATCCAACGGTTAACGAAGAAGTTATGGCCTTCCAAAATATGAATGCTGCAAAACTGAGCAGCTTAATCGATTAAGCTGCAGAGTAATCGATTGAGGTCAGAAAGTTTGAAAGTGCTTAATCGATTACTAATCGATTAAAGGCTGTACTGTGAGAAAAAAATAAAAGCAATTCACGCGTGATTCTTGCCATAAACTCGAATTTCCTCTCTCTAGGGCACACAATCTCTCATCCCAAATCCATCAAGCTTCAAAGGAATCACCCCCAATTCCATCATCAAGTCCCTTCTTGTTTCTCCAAGTAAGTATTTGTGTTCTTGAAGTTCTTCTTTCTCTCTAATTTGGATTTTCTCTCTCTCTCTTTCCCCTCTTTGGGAAATTCGAATTCCCTCTTGAAATTGGGCACTAATCTCATCATTATTCCATTCCTTTGGCTTAGGGAAGAGTATCATCACTCTCTCCATCTTCTTGGCTTGGGAGCTCTTTGTTTTGGGAGCGTTCGGAGCTAAAGCTTGGGTTTTTCCACTTTCCCTCTCTTGGGTTAAGGTAAAGGGGTGGTTATAGTGAGCATTGACTTATTCTAGGAGAGGGTTTGTGTTTAGATATAATGATTGGTTAGGAGTTTATGTGTTAGGATTGGAAATTAGGAACCCCAATTTAGAAACTAAGGAAAATGGTGAACATAAGCTTAATTATTAATTATGGAACTCTAAGAATTTGAGAATAAGGTTAGGTATTAATGGAGGAAAAAAATTGAATGGTATGAACCCCTAATTTAGGACTCTGAATCAATATTTGGGACATGTGAACAAAATGTGGTTATTATATAAGTATATGAAAAGTTGAAGTTTGGTTGTTATTTGCACTCTAATTGTTTATGTGAAATGTAAATTGTGGCTATTTGGTTATATTTGTGATGGTTTTTGTGATCGGAATGAATTGATAAATATTAAATGGATTTGGTAGACGAAGTAATGGCATATAATATGGACAATTGATAATGCATAAATATGGTGGTGTATCGTAGGCCTTCGATTTGGGGGAGACGATACATCGTAAAAATTTGGGTTGTATTGTAGGCCTTCGATTTGGGGGAGACAATACAACGTAAAAGGGGCGATGTATGTAGGCCTTTGATTTGGTGGAGACATACACTAGTGGAAATAATGGATTTTACATCACCTATTTAACATCTGTTTTTAAAAACAGATGTTAAAGCAAAACGCGGTGGCAAACTTGTAATTATTTTTTAGAGGGAAAACTTTCCGCATCTGTTTTACAAAAAACAGATGTGGAATGTCCAATTTTTTTAACTTTCCGCATCATTTCTTCATAACAGATGCGGAAACCCCATTTTTTATAAACTTTCCGCATCTCTTTTTATTTAAAAGATGTGAAATGTCCCCTATTTTGCATTTTCCGCATCTGTTTTTGTATAGCAGATGCGGATTGTCCTACTAAATTTACCCTAGTCTTCGATAGAGCCCGCCACTCTTCTTCTCTCGTTCTTCGCTGTGTCTTCTTCGTTCTCTCGTTCTTCTTCTCTCTTCACTGTGCTTCTTCGTTGCCACCACCACCACCGTCGTTCCTCTCTCTCCCTTTCCTCCACTGGTTCGTCTCCTCCACCGCTGCCGAACCAAACCTCTGGTGAGTCCCCCTCGCCCTCTCTCTCTCTCTCTTCTCTCGCTTTTCCTTACGACAAATGAACCCTTTCTAGCTTCTGAATTCAACCATTGTTGTTTATTCCTCTTTCAATTTCTAATTTCAATTGCGATTCTAGCTCTACGATTGTTATTGTTTCCACTAACTGTCTAGAATCAATTTCTCTGATCCCTTGGGTTTTCGGGTTTTAGAATATGCCCCCAACTATTTATTAGTATTAATACTTTTGCATCCTTCTTTACTGCTTATATTTCACAACACATTCTTAGTAGCAACTTTGAAATTTGTCTTAAGGTAAACTTTTAAATGAACTGCTCTTTGTTTGATGTTTTGTTGAAACTAGTAAGTATCCCATGCAAGTTTATGTCTATGATGATAGGGTGATTAGTTCCTGAGTTATAGGCTACTAAATATGTGGTATTTGTTTTAGACATTTCCCACCCATTCAGTCACAAAGTGTTTTTCATTAACTTTAAGATTTTCCTCAATCTTTACAGTTCTTCCTTATTTTTAATGTGTTTTTGATAGAATACTTTTTCACTTTTTAATTGTAGGTTTCCTTTTTATAATTTTCTGTTGATTATTAAAAGATAGCATATACCTGACAGTGGACCTCTATGAAAAACTTCAGATTGCTGTACTGTATAGTCTGTCTCACAAATACTGAAACATGTTCATCCTAATGCTTTGGAATAATTACTCGGACAATGGGTTGGTAGAGGCTGAGTAGAATGTAGAAAAATTAAGACAAAAACTAGTAGTGCAGTGCTTAGATGGATAACATATCAGGTGACTAAATATAAATTTAAAATAAGAAGTTTAGTTGAGACCGCTGGAACTGATGCAGACACTTGGACGGTTGTGCATGTCAACTTTGTGAAATTAGCACCAATCTAAAACTATCCCAAAGAATAATGACACCTTTAACTTTAGATTTTGGCTTGACAATGTTAATATCATATGTGCCCTTTTATGGTGAGCAATTATAACTTTTAAGTAACACAATAGCATACAAAAACACTTGCTAATTGCTTCAGTAGGATTTCTTTTCTTCTTTTTTTTTTAAATCTTTTTTTGGGTAGGATTTAGTAAGGAGAAAGAGTTGGGTCATGTTATGATGAAGATAAGTTGCAGGTAGTGTTTTTGGACTTATCCAGCATAGACCACATAACTTGAACATCTTCATAGCCACAAGCCATGACTTCACCCTGCAGATCCATTACACGGTTCTCTTTCTCTGCAGAACCATACCGTATAATCAACATAGGAATATGTTATAATTTATATAAATAGCAATGATGATGATGAAGAAGAAGAAAGATTATGCCTTGTATAGAATACACTACCTGTTTGAGACTTTATTATTATTATTATTATTATTTTCCCTTGGAGGCTGCTGGTTAAAGAGAGTGCAAGCTTTCTTGAAAGGTGTTGTGATGGTCTTCTTCCAAGATGCCATTTGGTAGCTAACTGAATTAGTATAGTAGTAGTTGATACTATTATACACGTGATTTCTCTTCCAATGGATTGTACTATTAATTTAATGCAAATGGTGGTGGACCCTCTTCCAAATAAGTTAACCTATAGCCTTTTCGTGGAAGGCCCTATACAACTTTAATTTTTTTTCTTCACCTTTGATGCACAACTTTCATCTTCACTTGTCCCTCTCTAACCGCTCTCCCTACTTTCATCATCATACCACTTGTTTGAGTTACCTCTTTCTAGAATTCTAGGTGTTACTGTGGATTTGGAATCAGGGTATATCTATCTGTGTGTTTCGGTCAAAAATTACTACTACTACTATAGCAGTAGATAAGGTAAAACATTGATATTTTATACCTGTCCTTTATGATATTTTATCTTTGGGTAAAACATTGATGCTGTGACAAAAGTTTATTATACACAATAAATCAAACTTCGCTACTCATTAAATATCAATTTAACAAAAGTTTTATGGTACGTAGTTATTTTAAGTTATTTTAAGATTTTGATTAAGTATGATTAATGAACATGTATCTATTCGTCGTTATGGTTTAATGTCGGTTTATGACTGAAAATCAATGAGTGACTTGCTAATAATTATGGCCTAAACCACGTTAAGTTTTATAGTGAAATTGGTAAAATACAAGATATTAAGTGTGAAATTTGTAAAATTCCTAATAATTATCGGTTTATTATTTGGCTGTTGATGTTTAGTTGGTGTTGAATTTTTAGAATCTTGCCTTTTCTTATATGTGTGTAGGGAAGAAGGCTGCAATAATTAAGTGTTTGTTCTTCGTCGCTGTGTTGTCGGTGTCATCGCTGCTTCGTTGTCCCCTCACTGCTCTGGTTCGTACTCCCCTCACTCCCCTCATTTCATGTTATACCATGAGTTTTTAGTTATGATGTTGGTTTGGTGTTGATTGGATTCCTTTTGATAATTTCACTTTATTTTGCATCAGCTCATTTTAGTTACAACATTTACAATTTCACTTGCTCATTCTGCTTTCTTTTTTCAGCTCATCATTTATGTATATTATACTATTCTCCAATTTCATTTCAAGTAATTACTGCAACATTTTAGTCTCTATAGCAAATTGTAATTAAAATACATAAATTAGAAACAAAGTTTAGAAGCTGATATTAATAATTGGTTCCAACCTATTTGGCATTGTGTGTATATTTACAGTGCAACGGTATGAATCGTACTTGGATAAATGCTGTGCGCACAACCAATGAGTACATCAATGGAGTGTCCGAGTTTCTAGAATTTGCCAAAACAAATGTTCCCGAGAATAACGGAACTTTTTTTTGTCCATGTGTAAGATGTTTAAATGTTTCCCGATTAACAACCAGGGAAATAAAAGAACATCTTATATGTAACGGGTTTGATAAGGGCTATACAACATGGACATGGCATGGCGAAGTCATAGACATGCCAACCGAGCCTCGAAGGGAGGTTTTTGATGCTGATATGGAGAACGATGGACTAGAGGACATGATTCGTGAAGTTGGACAAGAATCTTTTCAGCAAGCACATTTGTATGATACATTGCGTAGTGATGCGGAGCAGCCTTTGTATCCAGGGTGCACCAAGTTCAAGCGATTGGAGGCGGTGTCCAAATTGTTCAATTTGAAGGCGAAAAATGGATGGACTGATAAAAGTTTCACTGAATTGTTAGTGTTGGTGAAACATATGCTTCCAAAAGGTAATACCCTACCGAAAAGTAACTATGCTGCAAAGAAGATATTGTGTCCGTTGGGCATGGAGTATGAGAAAATACACGCCTGCCATAATGACTGCATACTGTACACGAAAGAGTTTGCCGAGCTGGATGAGTGCCCCGTGTGTGGTAAATCACGCTACAAAGAGAAGGAGGGGGATTCGAGCACAAAGAGGTCTCCTGTGAAGGCGTTGTGGTATCTCCCAATAATTCCAAGGTTCAAGCGCTTGTTTGCTAATTCTGCTGAAGCAAAGAACATTAGATGGCATGCAGATGAAAGGACATGTGATGGAAAGCTACGCCACCCGGCTGATGGATTGCAATGGAAGAGATTTGATTCCTTGTTTCCAGATTTCAGCAATGACCCAAGAAACCTTAGGCTTGGACTTGCTACAGATGGAATGAACCCTTACGGTAGCTTAAGTAGCAAGCATAGTTCATGGCCTGTTCTCTTGATAATTTACAACCTCTCCCCTATGTTGTGCATGAAGCGCAAATACATTATGTTGTCTATGTTGATTTCGGGTCCGAAACAACCAGGAAATGACATAGATGTTTATCTAGGTCCCTTGGTTGATGACTTGAGAATTCTTTGGGATGAAGGAGTGGATGTGTTTGATGGGTATCACCGTGAGAATTTCAACTTGCGTGCCATGTTATTTTGTACCATCAATGACTTCCCAGCTTACGGAAATGTGTCCGGATATAGTGTTAAAGGGCACAAAGCATGCCCTATATGTGAAGAGGGTACATCCTACCTTCAATTGAAGCATGGAAGGAAGACAGTTTACCTTGGGCATCGGAGATTTCTCAGACGCAATCATCCTTATCGTAGATTAAAAAAAGCTTTTAATGGATTGCAGGAGAATGGTATTGCTCCTGAACCATTAATTGGAGAGCAAGTTTATGAAAAGGTGAAGGACATCTCCTGTGTGTTTGGAAAGGGTGTAAAGCAGGCAAGTTTGAATAAAATATGGAAGAAGATGTCTATCTTATGGACTCTCCCATATTGGCGTTTTCTTCATGTCAGGCACTGTATTGATTTTATGCACCTGGAGAAAAATGTGTTGGAAAGTTTGATTGGAACGCTCCTCAACATACTTGGCAAGACAAAGGATGGTCTGAACGCTCCCATATTGGCGTTTTCTCCACCCCCACGTTTTGTCTCGTGGAGGATATGATATGCTAGAGGAAAAATTAGTTAAAGAGAAGCAAAAGCAACTTGAAGAAGCATCTCAAGGAGATCCATCCGTGGTGATTGCTCCTCCTTCTCCGCCACGACGCGATGAGAAATGGATTTTAGCACGAACCAAAAAATCAGGTGAATATACAAGTAAGGCGACAGAAGAAGTTGCTCAAAAGATTGTAAGTAAAAAACTGAAATTCTATATTTTCTTATCACAGCAAGTAGTGTACTTTGCATCATTTGAATATTTGGAACATATTTGTTGTAGGGTTCTCTAAAGGAGAGTTTCTCTGAAGGGGCATTTGTGCCAAGTGACAGAAATGATATCCTTACCACTGCTCTTGGGAAGCAAGACCCCCCAGGTCGAGTGCTCACCGAAGGACGTGGCGTGGGGCTTCGTCTATATTGGGGATCAACTCATCGTCGTAAAAAAAATGACCTTGTGACAGTAGATCAATTAGAAGCTTTTAGAGAACAAATTCTAAACCAAGTAAGGCAGCAAATGGGATCTGAGGCCGCTTCTGTTGGGACTTCAAATACACAACCTCACCTTTCCGCTCAACGCGTGAGCACTCGTGAAAGTTGTATCGATGAATCCACAGACAAGTATCAATTTTATGTTGCGGATCCCTATTTGCGCTTAGTGGCAAGTGGCAATGTGTACGAAGAATCTACAACCTTACACAATGTTCCAATACCTGATGGCTATAAAAGAGTCGAGGTAAAAACTGTTGTAGATTCTTCTGCTCAAGTCCCAGCTGTCAATGATGAGGTTGAAACCGTGGGGCAGGCAGTCAATCAATTCATTTTGTGGCCAAGTCGACTTGTCAAAATTGCCTCAAATAAGGTATATGAATTCATTTTATTTTAACTTGTTTTTTATATACATAAATATTATAACATTTTGGAATGAAATGGATGTGAACCAAGCTGCCTTTGCATTTTTAGGAATTGCATTCACCTCTTAAAGATGCTCCGCCGCCCCACAGGTCCGAACCCGAAGAAGATAAATTGCCTCAATCCGATGACCATGTCCCCGGGCCCTCGTCCCAGCATGTTGTGCCTCCCCAACAGGTGGAAGATGAGATTGATGTGCTATCACGTACGTATTCATTGCAGCTGAAATTGAAGAAAGAAAAGGCTGTTGTTATGGTACATATCGATTCTGAAGTCACAGGCATACCGGGATCAACCACATCAGCAATCTCCCCATCAGTTATACTGGATAATTGTCTTGGTGATCGGATGCTTTGCATAACAGCTTTACAATTGTGGATGTTGTAAGTTTTCTTATTATTTGTATATAGGTATTTGTTTAATTAATTACCAAACTTCTTTAATTAACAATTTTTGCAATACCTTAAGGTATATGCATCAACTATGTGTTACAATGAAGACACAAGATTATGGATTCATCGACCCGAACCTCATCCATTCAGGGATAGATGACAAAGAAGCTACGTCCTACATTCATAGCAGACTTTCTCCGAATGATGATGGCATAAGACATCCAATGTACTTAGCACCTTACCTAGATTGGTGAGTAATTTTTTAGCTTATGTCATACGTGTTGTTCTGATATATAGTTGGTTGGTGCGTGTAAATTTCTATAAAGTACCGTGGCAATGTGATCGTAGGTGCTGGGCTATTATGGTGGAGTTTCTTTCTTATTGATGCTGCTCTATTACGTTTTTGTATCTGCACTGGTTTTGAGTGAGTCATACTCGGCTCCTCTGGTATCACTAACTTGTGATTATTTTTTGCAGTCAACATTGGCAACTAATAATTTTTTGTCCGACAAAAAATATTGTGGTGTTCTTTTGCTCATTAGGGTGGAAGCCAAAACAAAGATTACTTAAACTTGCTAATACGTAAGTTTATAATATACTTTGGATATAATATACTTTTGGATCTTGCATATGAGATATGTGTAGTTGATAATATACTTTTGACTTTTATTATTTAGTGTCATGGAATCCTATCAAACAATGGCTGGTAAGCACAAGTCTAATAGAAGGCCACCTCTATTCATTCAACCAAATGTAAGTACTTTATACACCAGGATTCAATTTTAAATATATAATGGTTCAAATAATTATAACTCATTGTTTTTGGAATTTCATTGGTATACAATAGTGTCCAAAACAACTTGGGTCCACTGAGTGTGGATTTTACGTGATGAGACTTATGCTCACCATTATCACAGCAAAAATTGATGGTGACTGGATGAAGGTAAATTTCAATAAATGAACCTGGATGTTTTTGCTGGTAATTATCTTCATAAGAAAAAATGATTAACAAAAAATGTGCATTTTCTTACTTTTTATTGTGTAATTTCAGATGTTCGATAATCCCACACCTCTAACAGAAGATCAAATTGGGGATATTCAGAAACGTTGGGCAAAATTCTTACTTGAAATAGCTGATTCGCAAGGACTGCTTACCAAACCATGAATTATAATTGGTATATGTTTCAATTTTTATGCCCAGTAATGTTATTTTATTTCATATGAATAACATGGAATGGTACTTCTCTTTTAGTTTTTATCTGTATTAGGAACGAAGTAACTAGTGCAGTCATGTGAAAATTATTTATCTTTCCTGTTAAAATCATAAAAGTTAATATATTGTGCCTAAATTATTTATCTTTCCTGTTAAAATCATAAAAAATTATTTACTTTTTTAGCACTACTGTGGCCATTGCCTTTGTGTTTTGCATTTGTGATGTCACTAGATTAACTGTGGCCATGCGCCGGTATGTGAGGTTCTAACTTGTTTTGTTTTTCTCTACTACTTCCAGATTTTGAGATATTACTTATTAGTGATAAACCTGTGAAGTTGAGAAGGTTCCAATACTTGTGTGATAATGGATAAAAAAATGAAGGAATGAACAGAATAGGTTTAGTTTATCTTGAATGTGAAATCATTGGGCTTCTGTTCATAGATTTGGGTTTTACAACTTGGGTGTTGGTTCTATATTGTTTTGTTGGTAACTTTGGTCAACAGGGAACATACGTGGATTGGTGGGAATTTAGTTGCTTGAAAGGATTATTTTTTGCTTTGACATTTTGTTTGGAGTTGATAGAACAGGGTGGTACCAAGTGAAGCTTTAGTGAACAGAGATATAAAGATGACTTCTTTAAGCAGCTCTATTGTGGCTTTTAGTTTTCCCTTTTAGTCTAGGCAAATATATTATTAAAACATGTTCTTATGTTATAATCAATTGACCAGCCACCCTAGTTACGTTGATGGAATGCTTTCTTCAAAATTACTTCTTTGAAGAAACTTTGCAGGACTTAACATGAATATAGACATCACTAATAATGATACAATGCAGGTTCGAGGAGCACTATTTTCGCTGCCACCGATGCTCAAACTGGCTTTATTTCTCAAGATTGTCGTCCAGCGAATCCATGAGAAGTACCATCAATTAAGATCTACATTTTAATTTGTAGCAGTTGCCTTGGGTATATTTTGCATACTCGGTGTACTTCTTTTCCTTTGAACACTTTTTGTTGCAACTTGCTGCTGCTACTGAGTTGTATATTTTGCTTTGAACACTTTTTGTTGCAACTTGCTGCTGCTACTGAGTTGTATATTTTTTGTATATTGTGAATATTGAGAAATAGTGCAATCAGAAAGGTTTTTAGTTGATATGCAGTTATTATAACTTTATTTTTGGTAGTAAATGTTGATTCATTTATATTATGGCTTTATTATAAGCTTTTTTTGCGTTTTGGATCCATTAATGCAGGTCATCGGTCAAAAAAAAAATTAAAAATTCAACCATTCCGCATCTGTTTTTTATATAAAACAGATGCGGAAAGTGGACATTACGCATCTGTTTTAAAAATAAAAGATGTGGAAAGTGGACATTCCGCATCTGTTTTAAAAATAAAAGATGTGGAAAGTGGACATTCCGCATCTGTTTTGAAAAAAAAAAAGATGCGGAAAGTGGACATTCCGCATCAGTTTTTTAAAAAAAAAGATGTGGAAAGTGGACATTCCGCATCAGTTTTGAAAAAAAGATGCGGAAAGTGGACATTTCGCATCTATTTTTAAAAAAAAAGATGTGGAAAGTGGACATTCCGCATCTGTTTTGAAAAAAAAAGATGCGGAAAGTGGACATTCCGCATCTGTTTTGGGTTCGTAAGTGATGTGGAAAGTAACTTTCCGCATCAGTTATATAACTTTCCACATCTGTTAAAAAAGTGATGCGGAAAGTCCAACCTTCCACATCTGTTTTTAGAAGTGATGCGGAAAGCCTTTACTTTTAACATCTCCCACATTTATATCATTTCTAAAACAGATGTGCAATGCGAAAAAAAAAAGATGTTAAATGCCCGATTTCCAGTAGTGATACATCGTCGATGGTGTATGTATGTAGGCCTTCGATTTGGTGGAGACATACATACACCCTAAATAAAAAGGAAAAAGGAAAGGACATTGGATAAAAGAAGGTAAACGGTAAAGGAAAAGCGATGTATGTAGGCCTTCGATTTGGTGGAGACATACATCGTGATTGGTGTATGTATGTAGGCCTTCGATTTGGTGGAGACATACATACACCATAAATAAAAGGAAATGAATAAAGGAAACAGGGAATAAAATTGGACAAGGTAAAGGTAATTGGAAACGCGATGTATGTAGGCCTTCGATTTGGTGGAGACATACATCGTGATTGGTGTATGTATATAGGCCTTCGATTTGGTGGAGACATACATACACCGTAAAAATAAGGAAAAAAGTAAGGGGATAAAATTGGACAAGGTAATGGTAATGGAAACGCGATGTATGTAGGCCTTCGATTTGGTGGAGACATACATCGTGATTGGTGTATGTATGTAGGCCTTCGATTTGGTGGAGACATACATACACCGTAAGAATAAGGAAAAGGGTAAGGGAATAAAATTGGATAAGATAATGGTAATGGAAAAGCGATGTATGTAGGCCTTCGATTTGGTGGAGACATACATCGTGATTGGTGTATGTATGTAGGCCTTCGATTTGGTGGAGACATACATACACCGTAAATAAAAGGAAAAGAATAAGGAAGAAGGTAAGGGGATATAACGGGATTTATTTGGAAACGGGGAAAATAATTAAAAGGGATTCATAAGGTGGAAATGAATTAACTAAGAGGGAACCGACACTTATGATGGAATTGGAAAATATGGTATGCTTGCGATGAATTGGTATTTATGTGAATAAATTGCTAATTGTGTTTGGCCTGGTTAGTTGTTATGTCTATCTAGAAACTGTTTTTCTATTCATGTGCAATGCTCACTCCCTTACATTTACAGGTGATGAGATTGAGCAGGCACAGCCCCCGGCCGAGCAGGAGTACTTTCCCTTACAGGGAGAGTAGGGTGTTGAGGGTTTAAAATATAATATGGACCTAAGTCTATTATAATATTTGGATGTAAATTCAATATGTATATTTTGAAGGAAACTTATTATGTTTTGTTTTAACAAAGTTATATGTTTTGATTATGACACTCAACCTTAGTATTTTTCCGCTATTACTCTGATTAATTATGCACGTTGATATATTTGGAGCCCATGGGGCCTTGATATGATTTAGAAATATAATCTGAAGCCCTGCTGGCTATTAGTTGTTTATTTGAAAATTGTTTATACAGTTTAAATTTTGGAAAGTCCGATAAACAGACAAAACTCCGTCCGTTTGACGGGTGATTTTACTAAACTAAAAAGGAATTTTTAAGTTCACATTTTTAATACTTGGGAATTAAGGGTAATATTTATTAGGGTGTTACATTTATGGTATCAGAGCAGTTTTTCCTCGGCCTTTGGAGTTTGGACTCACAACTCCTATGGTTTACTCACCAAGCGAGTAACCGATATGTATAGTCAAGTGTCTAATTTAGGCGAATAGGATACATATATAACTACATATTTATATATGTGTTCACTTGCTAACTTCTCCAGGACTAGGTTGTGACAGCAATAGACTATAGGATGTTAGTTTAAACTCAACTAGATCCCTCGATGGTGTCGTCGTTTAATAGAGTGTAAGAGTAGGATTGGTCGTCCTTACTCTTGCAACTATTAAGAGATGATATTGTCAACAAACCTGACGATGATGTTGCTATTGGTAAATGTGAGATTGAGACTGACCATCTTGATCTTCGCGCTTGTCGATTGTCAATGTCATTGAAAGCTTCGAAGTAGCACAAGAACCAATCCGACATAAGATTTCATGAGAAGTACCACCATTAGAAGAAAGTAAGTCGACTTGAATGGTACCTTCTTCGAATCCTTCACATGAAGTTCTTAAGGGAATCAAGTTCACCCTAGAAACCATCTCCAGTTTCCCTGAAAAGCTAAACCAGACTTTGGCAGTCCAAAACCTACTGGGAGTGTTATGAACAAGATTCCTGAACGGTCGCCGCGAGTAAAGCAAATATGGACAACCTTACCATGTATCCACGCCGAGATCAACCAAGATTGAACAATCGAACAATGATTTTCGACAAAAATAAGAACCCGACAATGGTGCGCTGTTGGTAGACGCGAGGTTGAGATTGATCACCTCAATCTTTGCAACTACTAACGGACGATACCATTGCAATCCTGCTAATGAAATTGAAACAATAGAAATGTAAACTCTCCAAGGGAGTAGATCCTTTGGAAGCAAAGAGACCAACCCGAATGGTGTTCTTTCCAAGTTCCTTAAACGGAAGTGGATAGTAGGTCCAAAACGAAACCAAAGCATAAGAGTCTTAAGCCATCTTATCTATTTAAGAATAGCATAATCGAATACCCTATCTTAAAAAGGATGGAATAAACTCTATAAGAACCACCCCTAACCATCAAAAAGCCAAACTAAAACTTAGGTAACCCAAGTCTTATCGGGAATCTTACTCAGGTTCCTGAATGGCCATCCATTAGAAAAGCTTAAGTGGTAACCTCTTGAAGTCTCTGCACAGAGACCAAACAAATCGAATGAATGACCATCAACGGGTCGTCCACCCAACACGAATCTCTATTTCGAGAGTAGTGCAAGTCTTAAGGTGATAGAAAGGTCAGATTCCATTAGCTTTCTTGTTCTGTATCAAATTCATTCAAGCTTTCCTTAAGATCCAACTCGGAATAGGTTGTAAGGGATTGCTGACATACACCCAAGGTATGTTTTGAGGTCATTGATCTAAAGTAGTGCTTAATAGAGCGTTCAAAATGTCAAGAATGTCTGCCAACCACAATTCATGACCATCAAAAATCGTTTAAGACTTTAGTAGTAATTCTGAAAGGCTTAGTTAGTACCTCAGTTAGTGCAAGTAGAACTCTTCCTCCTCATCCTTCTTGGTTTGACTTTACCTTGAAGTAGCGACTTTTGATCACGAGTCAAAGATTTCTCGCTCTAATCTACCGAACATTGTGAACTTACGATTTTCTCCTGAAATACCCATCGTTCCTGGAGTTCCAGTCTTATTTATTCGATCCGATTCCTCGTGGACGAGGAAATTTCTAATCATAAGCTGCTACATTCTGCGAAAAGTCTTTGGATCGCATAATCGTAGGCCATTTTTCTTAAAGCGAAAGCGCAAATTCCTGGTGAATTCCAAAGATTACGCTTCCTGTTGTTGTTAGATTATTACACTCTTTGTTGAAAGTCGTATGAAAGACAATCGGCATAATCAGGTATGTTGATAACAAGTGGGGGAGACTTGACGACTCAATTCGGATCCTATCCGAGCGACAATAACTAGTAATCATACCATAAGCCATAGGACTACTAAACAGATAATTCCTAACGCTCCGCGGAGGATCGAATGAGAGTTAAACTAGGGATAAAACAAGACCTCCTAAAAATAACACCGAATTGAGAAAAAACAACTAGACCTTGACCTTGGCCCTCAAGTGAAATCGATCTTTAGGAATTCCTATACCGAATTGAAATTATTAAACAAACGGGAAGGAAGTAGCATCAAAGTAGAATGCGAGTATGGTGAAGATTGATTTTAAGAGTGACTTTGCTAGACTCACTTGAAGGAATAAAGGGTGAACGGGATAAAAGTGAAGTCGCGAAATGGAATCTCAATTAAGATGTTATGTCGGAACACCGCAAGTGATAATCTAAGTCTTTTGAGACTCTGTGCATTTGACAGGACCCTGGTCGACCGAGACCAATCAATTAACCGCAGATCCATAGAAAACGCATCCTTCGACAGCTCTCTGCTGAGAATGCACAATTTGGAGATAATCTCCATTGTCTTCTTGCTTGACATGTATCCAGTACATCCTGGGTCATCTTGCAAAGACCATGAGACTCACTCTTGAGTGCTTCATGTTTCCTCTCTGCATCTTCACTCTCTTCAAGCCTCAAGCATCTCAGATGCCTAGGTGAGAATTTGCCAAGTCGTAGAAACCCGGCATAGTTCTATGCCTACCGATAGATAGTTACCCATGTATCCTCTTTTCAACCTTGGATACCGGTTGGCAACCTGTGTACTCGATTCTGGGCAACGGATGATTGTGCCCCTTGGCATGGATATAACCAAGTATGTCAAAGCTAAGTGGGGGAGGATTTCAATCCAAGGAATGGGAGATGGAACTTTAATAAAAAGAAAACTGACGATCCTATCTAGGTAGAGATGATACATTGTATTCGAGGAGAAGCATTGAAATTGGTTTGACCCTAACCGCACCCGGAGCGGGGAATAAAGACCGAAGGGAAGTGAAAAGCGTAGTCAGAAGCTTTACCAATGGGATGGTTCTCCAATTACGGAACTCAACGGAATTTCGGGGACGAAATTCTAATAAGTAGGGGAGAATTGTAACATCCCGAGTTTTAATTCTAAGAGTAATTAGAATAATGATAAGATTTGGAAGTAAGGATTATTCTAAAAAGGACATAAAATGATGGATTAGGAGTTCTTTGAATGCCATAAAGGAATCAAAAAGCATTGGCATCAAAAAGGAGGTCGAAAGATGAACAAAAGAGCGTTAAAAGCGATGTCTTTGGTGTTATAAACACCCCATATTAGGAAATTCAAAATAAAAGATTTACAACTTTAAACACAAATTCCACCGTTGGATGTGAAGTAGGATATGTGAGGAAGCCTGTGTCAAAATTTGAGGAAGATCCAACGGTTAACGAAGAAGTTATGGCCTTCCAAAGTATGAATGCTGCAAAACTGAGCAGCTTAATCGATTAAGCTGCAGAGTAATCGATTAAGGTCAGAAAGTTTGAAAGTGCTTAATCGATTACTAATCGATTAAAGGCTGTACTGTGAGAAAAAAATAAAAGCAATTCACGCCTGATTCTTGCCATAAACTCGAATTTCCTCTCTTTAGGGCACACAATCTCTCATCCCAAATCCATCAAGCTTCAAAGGAATCACCCCCAATTCCATCATCAAGTCCCTTCTTGTTTCTCCAAGTAAGTATTTGTGTTCTTGAAGTTCTTCTTTCTCTCTAATTTGGATTTTCTCTCTCTCTCTTTCCCCTCTTTGGGAAATTCGAATTCCCTCTTGAAATTGGGCACTAATCTCATCATTATTCCATTCCTTTGGCTTAGGGAAGAGTATCATCACTCTCTCCATATTCTTGGCTTGGGAGCTCTTTGTTTTGGGAGCGTTCGGAGCTAAAGCTTGGGTTTTTCCACTTTCCCTCTCTTGGGTTAAGGTAAGGGGGTGGTTATAGTGAGCATTGACTTATTCTAGGAGAGGGTTTGTGTTTAGATATAATGATTGGTTAGGAGTTTATGTGTTAGGATTGGAAATTAGGAACCCCAATTTAGAAACTAAGGAAAATGGTGAACATAAGCTTAATTATTAATTATGGAACTCTAAGAATTTGAGAATAAGGTTAGGTATTAATGGAGGAAAAAAATTGAATGGTATGAACCCCTAATTTAGGACTCTGAATCAATAATTGGGACATGTGAACAAAATGTGGTTATTATATAAGTATATGAAAAGTTGAAGTTTGGTTGTTATTTGCACTCTAATTGTTTATGTGAAATGTAAATTGTGGCTATTTGGTTATATTTGTGATGGTTTTTGTGATCAGAATGAATTGATAAATATTAAATAGATTTGGTAGACGAAGTAATGGCATATAATATGGACAATTGATAATGCATAAATATGGTGGTGTATCGTAGGCCTTCGATTTGGGGGAGACGATACATCGTAAAAATTTGGGTTGTATTGTAGGCCTTCGATTTGGGGGAGACAATACAATGTAAAAGGGGCGATGTATGTAGGCCTTCGATTTGGTGGAGACATACATCGTCGATGGTGTATGTATGTAGGCATTCGATTTGGTGGAGACATACATACACCCTAAATAAAAAGGAAAAAGGAAAGGACATTGGATAAAAGAACGTAAACGGTAAAGGAAAAGCGATGTATGTAGGCCTTCGATTTGGTGGAGACATACATACACCGTAAATAAAAGGAAATGAATAAAGGAAACAGGGAATAAAATTGGACAAGGTAAAGGTAATTGGAAACGCGATGTATGTAGGCCTTCGATTTGGTGGAGACATACATACACCGTAAAAATAAGGAAAAAAGTAAGGGGATAAAATTGGACAAGGTAATGGTAATGGAAACGCGATGTATGTAGGCCTTCGATTTGGTGGAGAGAGACATCGTGATTGGTGTATGTATGTAGGCCTTCGATTTGGTGAAGACATACATACACCGTAAGAATAAGTAAAAAGGTAAGGGAATAAAATTGGATAAGATAATGGTAATGGAAAAGCGATGTATGTAGGCCTTCGATTTGGTGGAGACATACATCGTGATTGGTGTATGTATGTAGGCCTTCTATTTGGTGGAGACATACATACACCGTAAATAAAAGGAAAAGAATAAGGAAGAAGGTAAGGGGATATAACGGGATTTATTTGGAAACGGGGAAAATAATTAAAAGGGATTCATAAGGTGGAAATGAATTAACTAAGAGGGAACCGACACTTATAAAATGATGGAATTGGAAAATATGGTATGCTTGCGATGAATTGGTATTTATGTGAATAAATTGCTAATTGTGTTTGGCCTGGTTAGTTGTTATGTCTATCTAGAAACTGCTTTTCTATTCATGTGCAATGCTCACTCCCTTACATTTACAGGTGATGAGATTGAGCAGGCACAGCCCCCAACCGAGCATGAGTACTTTCCCTTACAGGGAGAGTAGGGTGTTGAGGGTTTAAAATATAATATGGACCTAAGTCTATTATAATATTTGGATGTAAATTCAATATGTATATTTTGAAGGAAACTTATTATGTTTTGTTTTAACAAAGTTATATGTTTTGATTATGACACTCAACCTTAGTATTTTTCCGCTATTACTCTTATTAATTATGCACGTTGATATATTTGGAGCCCATGGGGCCTTGATATGATTTAGAAATATAATCTGAAGCCCTGCTGGCTAATAGTTGTTTATTATACAGGTTAAATTTTGGAAAGTCCGATAAACAGACAAAACTCCGTCCATTTGACGGGTGATTTTACTAAACTAAAAAGGAATTTTTAAGTTCACATTTTTAATACTTGGGAATTAAGGATAATATTTATTAGGGTGTTACATACATACACACAACAATCAAACATGTTTCCATCATCATTCTCATTATTATCTTTAGTTATTATCATCCTTCATTTCTTTTCCAAGCTTAATTTCACTTTTCCTTACATTCTTTCTTATTCCTTTTTCCTTTTCATACTCGGAACTTCTTCTTTTCCAATCCTATCAACTCATAACATTCTTTACTTGGGAAATCATAAGATATCATCGGGGAATTTATTTCGTTCTCGGCTATCACTCACGTCTACATCTCCTCGGTCATCCACCCAACCTAGTCGGAAGCAAACAGGAGTACAGGACCTTTACCGTGCGGGCACGACAGCTGTCACACACAAAAGGTCCCAGACCAGGAGGACTCAGCCTCAATAATATCAATTCATAATAATCATGGCACACTGTCTCACTACAGTGGCAAACAAGATGCCCCACTCCAGTCCCTCTCACTGTTCTCGATTTGCAATCTAGGGGGCGACAGTATCTTTCTAGTGGGCCCGCTGAACTTGCCACGACATTAGACCCAGTCCCCACCACGTTAGTGTGTAACACCCTAATAAATACTACCCTTAATTCCCAAGTATTAAAAATGTGTACTTAAAAATTCCTTTTTAACTTATGAAAATCAACCGTCAAACGGACAGAGTTTCGTTTGTTTTTCGGACTTTTCTAAATCTTCAACCTGATAAACACATTTATATAAAATCAACAGGAGCCAGCAGGGCTCAAATATAAATATATATGCATCGCATAGTTGCCCCATGGGCTCAAGTGTAAAACATCAGTTTGTCAGAGTGCCAGCAAAATGTTAAGTATGTAAATCAAGAGGCCATAACAACAACTATGCTCAAAAATGAATCATAAACCTTGCACAAAAGAAACTATCCTAAGCCTCACTCAAAAAGCATATACAGCTCATACACATCCAAATATACGGAGGCTCAAATCAAGATAAAAGTATCTAATCCCCATAACCCTACTCTCCCTGGGAGGGAGAGCACACCTGCTCGGCCGGGGGCCGTGCAATCTCAATCTCTGTACCTGTAAAGTATAGTAAGGGAGTGAGCAATGCACATGAAATAGAATAGCATTTTCTAGATAGACATAACAACTAACCAGGCCAAACACAATTAGCAGTTTATTCACCTAAGTACAAATTCATCGCAAGCATACCATATTTTCCAATTCCATCATTTTATAAGTGTCGATTCCGTTTTTAATTAATTCCTTTCCACCCTTTGGTTCCCTTTTATTTATTTTCCCCATTTCCAAGGAAATCCCTTTTTAATCCCTTACCTTTTCCTTATTTTTACGGTGTATATATGTCTCCACCAAATCGAAGGCCTACATACATACACCAATCACGATGTATGTCTCCACCAAATCGAAGGTCTACATACATCGCGTTTCCATTACCATTATCTTATTCAATTTTATTCCCATGTTTCCTTATTCATTTCCTTTTATTTTCGGTGTATGTATGTCTCCACCAAATCGAAGGCCTACATACATACACCAATCACGATGTATGTCTCCACCAAATCGAAGTCCTACATACATACACCAATCACGATGTATGTCTCCACCAAATCGAAGGCCTACATACATCGCGTTTCCATTACCATTACCTTATTCAATTTTATTCCCATGTTTCCTTATTCATTTCCTTTTATTTTCGGTGTATGTATGTCTCCACTAAATCGAAGGCCTACATACATACACCAATCACGAGGTATGTCTCCACCAAATCGAAGGCCTACAATACATCACCACCTTTATCCATTATTAGTTGTCCATATAAATATATCATTATTTTGTCCACTAATTCCATTTAATGTTTACCAAATCATTCCAAGCACAAGCACCATCATATTATAAACAAATAGCCACATTTCACATTTCACATAACAATTAGAGTGCAAATAATAACAAACTTCACCTTTTCATATAATCATGCAACAACCACATTTTCTTTTCACTTGTCCGAATTATTGATTCAAAGTCCTAAATTAGGGGTTCATGCCATTTATTTTCCCCAATTAAAATCTAACCTCATTCTTTACTTCCTAGAGTTCCATAATTACCAATTAAGCCTATTTTTAACATTTTCCTTAATTCCTAAATTGAGATTTCTAATTTCGTACCCTAACACATAAACTCCTAGCCAACCATTATATCTAAATACAAACCCTTTCCTAGAACAAGCCAACGCTCACTATATTCACCCCCTTACCTTAACCAAAGAGAGGGAAAGTGGAAAAACCAAGCCTTCGCTCCGCACGCTCCCAAAACAAAGAGCTCCCAAGCCAAGAAGATAGAGAGAGTGATGATAACCTTCTCTAATCCAAAGGAATGGAATAATGATGAGATTATTGCTCCATTTCAAGAGGAAATTCGAATTTCCCCAAAGAGAGGAAAGAGAGAGAGAGAAAATCCAAATTAGAGAGAGAGGAACTTCAAGAATCATGAATACTTACTTGGAGAGACCAAGAGGGGCTTGATGATGGACCTTCGAGTGATTCCCTTGAGGCTTGATGGATTTGGGATGAGAGATTGGGTGCCCTAGAGAGAGAAATTTCGAGCTAATGGCAAGAATCACGCGTGAACGACTTTTATTTTTTTCCACTGCAGAGTCATTTAATCAATTACTAATCGATTATGGCTTTTCCAACATTCTGGACTCAATCGATTAAGCTGCAGCTTAATCGATTAAGTTGTAGAGTTTGCATCACCCCGACTTTGAAAGGCCATAACTTCTTCGTTAACCGTTGGATCTTCCTCAAATTTTGACACAGGCTTCCTCACCTATCCTACTTCACATCCAACGGTGGAATTTGTATTCTAAGCTACCAATCTTGTTATTCTAATTCCCCAATTTCCTATGTTTTAAACTTGAATTTACATGTCTAAATGGCCAATTTTCTAACTTATATCCTAATTGCTTCTATCCTAAGACTATCAAAACACAATTTACACTAAGAATTAAATTTAGGATGTTACAATTCTCTCCCACTTACCAGAATTTCGTCCTCGAAATTCAGCTGTCCAGAAATAACTGAGGATAAGACTCCTTCATCTTGCTCTCCAGCTCCCAAGTAGCCTCTTCTACGTTGTTTCTGTTCCAAATCACCTTCACTAATGGAATTTCCTTGCCCCGGAGTTGCTTAATCTGCCTGTCCTCAATTCTGATCGGGAGGATCTCAAAAGTAAGATTCTCCTTCAAGGGCAAATCGTCAGCTGCTACCACATGGGAGGAATCATGAATGTACTTCCTCAACTGGGAAACATGAAATACACCATGAAGCCTAGACAAATGTGGAGGCAAAGCGATCCTGTAAGCCAAAGGCCCAACTCTTTCCAGAATCTCATATGGTCCAACAAACCTCGGAGTCAGTTTCTTTGACTTGATTTCCCGACCAATGCCAGTGGTAGGGGACACCCTAAGAAACACATGATCACCCACATCAAACTCTAGGGGTCTCCTACGCTTATCTGAATAGCTCTTTTGCCTGTCTTGAGAAGTCTTCATTTTATCCTTAATCATCGCGATCTTCTCTGTGGTTTCTTGCACCAACTCTGGTCCAGTCAACAAGTTCTCCCCAATCTGGTACCAACAAAGAGGTGTTCTGCACTTTCTACCATATAGTGCCTCAAAAGGTGCCATGCCAATACTAGAGTGAAAGTTGTTGTTGTAAGTAAATTCCATCAATGGTAACAACTGCTCCCAACTACCAGCCTGCTCTAGAACACAAGCCCTCAACAGATCCTCCAAAGTCTGAATAGTACGCTCGGACTGCCTATCAGTTTGAGGATGATAGGCTGTACTAAACCTCAACTTAGTACCCAAGGCCTGCTGAAGACTCTGCCAAAATCTGGATAGAAACCGCAGATCACGATCAGACACAATACTCGAAGGCACACCATGAAGCTTCACTATGTCCCGAATATACAACTGTGTCAGCTTCTCCAGTGTGTAATTCTTATGGATCGGAATAAAGTGAGCACACTTTGTTAAACGGTCTACAACAACCCATACACCATCACAACCTGCAGTAGTTCTAGGTAGACCCGTCACAAAGTCCATGGCTATGCTATCCCATTTCCATTCAGGGATGTCAAGTGATCGCAACGGGCCACCTGGCTTTTGGTGCTCAATCTTCACCTTCTGACAAGTCAAGCACTGAGACACATGGTCGGCCACATCAGTCTTCAACCCTGACCACCAATAGATCCTCTTCAAATCCTGATACATCTTTGTCGTACCCGGATGAAAACTCATTTTTGTTTGGTGAGCTTCCCACAATATGTCTCTTCGAATCTGGAAGTCCATTGGAACACATATTCTACTTCTGAATCTGATGATTCCGTCTGCACCCTTGATGAAATCAGGTTCCTCTTTACTTGTTGCTCCTTCTAACAACTTCTAGAGCTCTTCATCATCCGCTTGCCTTTCCTTTATCAAATCCATGAGCTCACTAGTGACCTGCAACATTTCCAGAACAATACTCTTCTCTTTCACCAGCATGTTCAAGTTGAGATCACTAAACTCCTGAATTAGCTGCATCTCCTTCACCATCAAGTTGCTAACATGAAGAGTTTTGCGACTCAATGCATCGGCTACCACATTAGCTTTACCCGGATGGTATTGAAGATGGAAGTCATAATCTTTCAAGAACTCCATCCATCTCCTCTGTCTCATATTCAGCTCCTTCTGATCGAAGAGATAACGGAGACTCTTGTGGTCACTGAACACCTCGAACTTTGTGCCATACAAGTAATGTGTCCAGATTTTCAAGGCAAACACCACAGCTGCTAATTCCAAGTCATGAGTTGGATAATTCTGCTCATGCTGTCGCAACTGCCTGGATGCATAGGCCACAACCTTGCCTTGCTACATAAGTACACAACCCAAGCCTTGCTTGGAAGCATCACAATACACGTCAAAGGGTTGGGTTGGTTCCGGCAAAATCAGAACCGGTGAACTCGTCAATCTCTTCTTCAGCTCTAAGAATCTGCTCTCACACTGTTGTGACCATTGATAAGGAACATATTTCCTAGTTAACATTGTCAATGGAAGAGCCAGTTTGGAGAAACCTTCATTGAATCCCTGATAATAACCTACCATTCCCAAAAAGCTTCTGATTTTTGTGAATGTTGTGGGCCTCTCCCACTTTAACACCGCTTCCACCTTGGAGGGATCCACAGCAACTCCCTGTGCGGAAATCACATGTCCCAGAAAATGGACTTCATCCAACCAAAAGCTACATTTAGACAGCTTGGCATACAACTGCTTTTCTTTGAGGACCTGCAGCACGATCCTCAAATGCTCCTCATGTTCACCCGGACTCTTAGAATAAATCAGGATGTCATCAATGAACACAATGACAAAAGAATCCAAGTATGGCATGAGGATCCTATTCATGTAATCCATGAATATTGCAGGAGCGTTGGTCAATCCGAAAGGCATCACCACATACTCAAAGTGCCCGTAACGCGTCCTGAAAGCAGTTTTTGGAATGTCCTCTTCACGGATACGGATCTGATGGTATCCCGATCGGAGGTCAATCTTAGAGAACACCGATGCACCCCTCAACTGATCCAACAAATCATCATTGCGAGGGAGCGGATATTTGTTCTTCACTGTCACTGCATTCAATTGCCTGTAATCAGTGCACATCCGAAGGCTACCGTCCTTCTTCTTGACAAAAAGGATAGGAGCACCCCAGGGTGACACACTTGGCCTGATAAGTCCCTTTGCTAATAGCTCCTCCAATTGCTTCTTCAGTTCTTCCAATTCCGGAGGCGCCATTCTGTAAGGTGCAATAGAAATTGGACCTGTACCAGGTTTCAGATCAATACTAAACTCAACTTCTCTTCTTGGAGGCAATCTGGGAATCTCCGTAGAAAAGACTTCCGGAAACTCACGGACCACAGAAATTTGACTTACATCAGATACTTCATCAACTTCTATGGCATACAGAGTAGAATCACTAAAGATGACTGCTTTCTTACGACAGTCAATTAGAACGTGATGCTGAGTCATCCAGTCCATACCCAGAATAACATCTAATCTAGTCAAAGGAAGACAAATGAGATTGATTTTGAATTCCCGCTCCAAAACTCGGAGTGGACAATCCAAACACATCTGAGAAGTAATTACTTAAGAGTTCGTAGGGGTAGAAACCGACAACTTATTAGGCATTTCTATAGTAGACAACCCTAGTCTCTTCATGCACTCCATAGAAATGAATGAATGGGATGCACCACAATCAAACAGAACACCACAAGAACTGCCATTAACATGACAAATACCTCTGATCAGCTCATCATCATCTGTCACCTCTTCGCCATCTAGAGTGTACACCTTGCCCTTCTGCATTGGCTGACTCCCACCAGATTTCTGTGCACTAGCCACATTGACCTCTCTCTTCATAGTATTTTTAGGGCAGTTGGAAACAAAATGACCGGCCTGTCCACATAAGTAGCAGAGCCCATCTCTTCGACCCATATTCCAGCACACCCCCTTGTGTTGCCTCCCACAATGTGTACAAGTAGGAACAGGACCAAGAGTTACTGCAGATTGCCCTGCTCCTCTAGGGACTGAAGGTCTGGGATTAGAATAAGGACCAGATTTCTGCATAGGACCCTTTCCCCTAATAGGACCAGACAATTTCTGAGATGCCCTGCTTCGCTCCTCTGCTTGTTCCTGCTTGAGAGAATCTTCATAAGCACTGGTCATGTTCACTAGTTGAGAGAGATTAGAGATTCCTTGATAGACAAAAACGGTTTTGATCTTGGAATTGAGACCAGCCTCAAACTTGATACACTTAGTGCGTTCATCTGCATCCCTGTAGCTGCCAGAATAACGAATGAGGTCCTCGAATTGATCTGCATATTCTCCAACACTGAGGTTCCCTTGTTTCAGCTCAAGAAAAGCCACCTCCTTCTCCCTCCTTACATTTTCCGGGAAATACTTTACCAGAAAATGGACCTTGAAAAGGTCCCATGAAATAAGCTCATTAGCTGCTTCCAAGCCTCTCCTCTGTTGGTCCCACCAATGTTCCGCCTCACCAGTCAGCACATACTCCACTAGTCGCATATACTGATCACCCGGTGGTTGCAGCGAGCGAAGAACCTTCTCCATCTCCTGGAGCCATCTTTGAGCTCCATCGGGGTTGTAACCCCCTTCAAACTTCGGCGGATCACTTTTTCTAAAGCGGCCCATCCAGTCAATCTCCACTGGTGGTGGTGGAAGAGGTTGTAGTGCTGCTGCTGCAGCTGCCGCAGCTACTGCAATGTTTTGGGCTTGGTTCTGTTGCAGATTTGCAAGATTCTCAGCTTGCTGCTGTTGAGCTTGGGCTTGGTTCTGCTGCAACTGAACCAGAGTTTCGAGAATTGCAACAATCCTATCATTATCAGCCCGTCTCCCTGCCATACTGTTGAGTCATGGAAGGAAAACCAGTTAATGATAGAACAATTAAATAAAACTACTAATATCCTACAACTTTACTTAGACACTAAACTAAGTACTTGGGTTACTCGCTCGGTGAGTAACCAAAGGAGTAGTGAGTTCATACTCCAAAGGCCGAGGGAAACTGCTCTGATACCATAAATGTAACACCCTAATAAATACTACCCTTAATTCCCAAGTATTAAAAATGTGTACTTAAAAATTCCTTTTTAACTTATGAAAATCAACCGTCAAACGGACAGAGTTTCGTTTGTTTTTCGGACTTTTCTAAATCTTCAACCTGATAAACACATTTATATAAAATCAACAGGAGCCAGCAGGGCTCAAATATAAATATATATGCATCGCATAGTTTCCCCATGGGCTCAAGTGTAAAACATCAGTTTGTCAGAGTGCCAGCAAAATGTTAAGTATGTAAATCAAGAGGCCATAACAACAACTATGCTAAAAAATGAATCATAAACCTTGCACAAAAGAAACTATCCTAAGCCTCACTCAAAAAGCATATACAGCTCATACACATCCAAATATACAGAGGCTCAAATCAAAATAAAAGTATCTAATCCCCATAACCCTACTCTCCCTGGGAGGGAGAGCACACGTGCTCGGCCGGGGGCTGTGCAATCTCAATCTCTGTACCTGTAAAGTATAGTAAGGGAGTGAGCATTGCACATGAAATAGAATAGCAGTTTTAGATAGACATAACAACTAACCAGGCCAAACACAATTAGCAGTTTATTCACATAAGTACAAATTCATCGCAAGCATACCATATTTTCCAATTCCATCATTTTATAAGTGCCGATTCCCTTTTTAGTTAATTCCTTTCCACCCTTTGGTTCCCTTTTATTTATTTTCCCCATTTCCAAGGAAATCCCTTTTTAATCCCTTACCTTTTCCTTATTTTTAAGGTGTATATATGTCTCCACCAAATCGAAGGCCTACATACATACACCAATCACGATGTATGTCTCCACCAAATCGAAGGCCTACATACATCGCGTTTCCATTACCATTATCTTATTCAATTTTATTCCCCTATTTCCTTATTCATTTCCTTTTATTTTCGGTGTATGTATGTCTCCACCAAATCGAAGGCCTACATACATACACCAATCACGATGTATGTCTCCACCAAATCGAAGGCCTACATACATCGCGTTTCCATTACCATTACCTTATTCAATTTTATTCCCCTGTTTCCTTATTCATTTCCTTTTATTTTCGGTGTATGTATGTCTCCACCAAATCGAAGGCCTACATACATACACCAATCACGATGTATGTCTCCACCAAATCGAAGGCCTACAATACATCACCACCTTTATCCATTATTAGTTGTCCATATAAATATATCATTATTCTGTCCACCAATTCCATTTAATGTTTACCAAATCATTCCAAGCACAAGCACCATCATATTATAAACAAATAGCCACATTTCACATTTCACATAGCAATTAGAGTGCAAATAATAACAAACTTCACCTTTTCATATAATCATGCAACAACCACATTTTCTTTTCACTTGTCCGAATTATTGATTCAAAGTCCTAAATTAGGGGTTCATGCCAATTATTTTCCTCAATTAAAACCTAACCTCATTCTTTACTTCCTAGAGTTCCATAATTACCAATTAAGCCTATTTTTAACATTTTCCTTAATTCCTAAATTGAGATTTCTAATTTCCTACCCTAACAAATATACTCCTAGCCAACCATTATATCTTAATACAAACCCTTTCCTAGAACAAGCCAATGCTCACTATATCCACCCCCTTACCTTAACCAAAGAGAGGGAAAGTGGAAAAACCCAAGCCTTCGCTCCGCACGCTCCCAAAACAAAGAGCTCCCAAGCCAAGAAGATAGAGAGAGTGATGATAACCTTCTCTAAGCCAAAGGAATGGAATAATGATGAGATTATTGCTCCATTTCAAGAGGAAATTCGAATTTCCCCAAAGAGAGGAAAGAGAGAGAGAGAGAGAAAATCCAAATTAGAGAGAGGAACTTCAAGAATCATGAATACTTACTTGGAGAGACCAAGAGGGGCTTGATGATGGACCTTGGAGTGATTCCCTTGAGGCTTGATGGATTTGGGATGAGAGATTGGGTGCCCTAAAGAGAGAAATTTCGAGCTAATGGCAAGAATCACGCGTGAACGACTTTTATTTTTTTCCACTGTAGAGTCATTTAATCGATTACTAATCGATTATGGCTTTTCAGACATTCTGGACTTAATCGATTAAGCTGCAGCTTAATCGATTAAGTTGTAGAGTTTGCAGCACCCCGACTTTGAAAGGCCATAACTTCTTCGTTAACCGTTGGATCTTCCTCAAATTTTGACACAGGCTTCCTCACCTATCCTACTTCACATCCAACGGTGGAATTTGTATTCTAAGCTACCAATCTTGTTATTCTCATTCCCCAATTTCCTATGTTTTAAACTTGAATTTACATGTCTAAATGGCCAATTTTCTAACTTATATCCTAATTGCTTCTATCCTAAGACTATCCAAACACAATTTACACTAAGAATTAAATTTAGGATGTTACATAGTGCGCCACATGTGGAGTTCGTTCTGCCTAGAAACACACTCTAGACTTCTTGACGTTTCACCGTCATCGTCCTCCCCTAATGCAATCTCCTCCTAAGTATCCGCAGATACTTATGGTTCCTTCCTCTCCACTACTTCGCACTCTCATACCTCACCGCGCATGTCCTTTAAGTCTTTTAATCTTTTTAATTATCCTAAGGTCGACCCATCCTTTGTACAACCCTTCAACGAGTCCCGACCACTAACTTTGCACAAACTTTCTCTCATCATATCTCACATAGCACAGAGCCGGGATCACATCACAATCTCAAATCTTATTTCCCAAACTTTCTCAACATTCTCCATTTCTCGTAATCACCTCATTCCAAAATCTTTTCAACATTCTCAATCTTTTCCAAAAGAACGATCTTACTTTCCTCAACACCTTTTCATAAACCATTCGGAACATCTCACATCATAAACTTTCATAAAATCTTCTTTCGAAAACTTTCACATAAAAACTTTTCACAATTGTTCGCAAAACTATGGATTCAGAAACTTCTCTTCGAAAATGCCATTTCATATCAATTTCTCAAAATTATTATTTCAAAAAGACTTTCTTAAAAACGTCATTACCAAAGAACTTTCTCGAAGTTTATAAAAAAAATCTCCCTTCAAAACTTTTCGCAAAATTGCCTTTTTAAAAACTTTTCTGAAAATACTTGTTATAATATTTCTCAAAAACCTCTTTTCAAAAACATTCTCGAAACCTTTTAGAAATATTAAACGCTCAAATCATTCAAACACATCTAAACAATTATAATGTCACAAACTATTCATCATCTATGCACATAGAATCAAGAATCAGATACATGCACCTAATTTCCATGCATGGCCGAGTCTCATCCTACATGAGACAAGGTTTATATTTCAAACACTAATTATTACTAACACATGCACTTAACACACACATCACCCTATTTTCAAACATCATATTCTAAACAATGACTTGAAGAAAAGAGCATACTATCTTAAAATAATGCCAATCATCATATAAACCAACACACAAAGAAAAATCAATCTAATTCCTTTACTTTCACATCAAGACTGAATGGGACCAAAAAGGAAAAGTCACTCAATACAATCACCTATCAAACCAACTAACTTCTATGCAAGTTAATTCAAATAATATCACATAAGAAAGCAAAATGGCTTAAGATTTGTTTCTAAACCGAATGGGATTATGAAAAATTTACTTTTAAGTTTGGAATCAAAAGATTCAAGGCCCATAGGTTTAGAAATCCCTAATCTTAATCATAAAACACCCATGCGAAATGAAATGAATTATCTTGATCACTTATACATGCAAAACCGTGAGCTTCACAAGGAATTTGGCAAACAAGAATTTTGTTTCTTAAAAATCAAGAAGCATATCGAGATCTCTATTTCTCAAACCCTTAAACAATTTCATGCATGTACCTAAAATTTCTAGATGGGACAATTTCATCATGAAAGTAAATGAAATGATGACTTAGCATGGTTTTCCTATTTTTCCTATACTTGACCGAATAAGGACATGCAAAAAGGCAAGATCTTACCATTTTATTCTCACATGCAAAGATCAAATTCAAGATCAAATCATGCAAAACTTTTGAAACAACATTTTTCTTTCAAAAGGTACCAACCGAATCATCATCACACACAAACAAAATCTTGATTCAAATTCTTTTTACACAAAAATTATTACCAAAGCTTGTTAGTCCTATTTTCTTTTGAAAACCGTGACATGCTTGCAAAGAAAATTAAGATTGGTGCTCAAAACAAACATACAAACTCAAACTTCATGTTTTCTCAAAGATCAATCATAGATCAAGACATGCAAAAGAAGATCAAGGCAAAAACATAAGCTTAAACACAAAACTTAAGCAAAACCGTGAAGAACAAGTTAAGAATTAAAACATCCAAGTACAAATATTCAAGATCAAATCATAAAGTCAACATGCAAGGCAACAAAACTCCAAGATCATGAGGAAACGAATACATGCACCACAAAATTAAACTTAGACAATTTCCATATTAAAGTCCTTTACAAATCAAAATCACTACACCAAACTCTCTCAAATGGCTACCTTAAATCAAGTCCTCTAACTAAATCTTCAAGCTTCAAAACCTTCTCTTCTCCTCTTAAGGTTTTGCTTAGGCCTCCTCCTCTTAGGGTTGATGGGTGGCTTTTCTCTTCTAATCCTTGAAGAAGAGGGTGATGGGGAAGAAAATAAAAGAAGTTTGGGTTGAAAACTATGGATTTGTACTCTTCTTTCTCTCCTCTTCCTCACGGCCGTACTCTCTTCTCTCTAAAGTCTCAAGAGTTGATGGTACTCTTGAAACTAAGTGTTTATGTTGGTGGAAATGAAGGAAATGAACTAACCAACACTCCTCCTACTCACACGGTTTTAAGAGCAATACAAGGGCGTGGAAATTTCCTATCTTGGCCTCGGTTTAGGGCTTGGTTTAAGGGCAATTTGGTCTACTCAAAAACTTGCATGGGAAGGGTCTTTTCAATGGTGAGACAATGGTGGAAGAAAGTCTTCCTAGAATCATCACACCCACCACCCTACTTCTCCTATTTTCTATTTAATTTCTATTTTCTTAATGCATAAGAAAATGCATTCTACTTGATCCCTTCTAGTCCCATATAGCCGAACAACACATGCATACACATATATATAATTTATTTTCATTTCTATCATCATGAAGTAATGGATGCACTTAACACATGTGATTTCATTTCATGTTATCATGCTAAACACATAGCATGGGATCATGGAATAATGTACTCATTTGATTATGCACACAACATCATGTTTTCACTCAAAGCATACGGCACACACACACACACACACACATCTCATCTACACAATTTATGCATTCATTCATTCATTTAAATTTACTAATTAAATTGCATACATAATTCTTTGCACACATTCACAAAATTCAAAATTCCAGAAATACAAACTTTAAAGAAAACCAATCCACCTTATCAATTTAATTATAAAATAAGCTTAACTTAGTTTTGTAAAAACCATATTTTCAAATACATCAAAGATCTTCAAAAGAAATAATTCATTAAAAGCCTCAAATCATTAAAAATTCATTTCTTTAAGAAATCTCAAAATCAAAATTTGGCTTTCATGAAATCAAACTTCAAAGAAAATCATTTGTTTAAAACACTTGACTGAAAAATCTTTCTTATATTCTGAAAATTCATTTTAAGTAAAACCTTTTTGATTTATTTGAGTCCAGAAAATGCGGGATGGTACATTCTCCCCAACTTAAAGATTTCTCGTCCCCGAGAAATACGTCGTGGATTGGGCAGCGGGGCACAAAATTCTGGTGTTACCGAAATTTCCCAGAAGAACACTCTCATTCTCGCTTCTTGATTGTATTTCCTTGTGCCGGTCTAATTCACTTCGCCGTGCTCCTCGTTTGTTGCTTTCAGACAAAAAGTCGCATTCACACAACCACTTGCGTGTCGAATCGGGTTAAGTCCAACGGACTAACCGGAGAAGGCGTTGCTTCCTTAGCTGATCGTCATCACAGAAAGTCCAACCATAGGTACGAACTGGGGAAAATCAAGCAAACAAAATTCAAACATCTCCAAAAGCATGGGGTTTAGCATAAAATCCTTAGATACGCACGATTCTCTATCACTTGGGATTCTTAACAACTCTCAAATAACTACCTTTCCCTTTACTTCTCCTTCTAACTCTAAGGCTTTCATCCATTATATCTTCAACTTAGGGGAATCCTACAACAACTTTTGGTTCTACTCCTTCAAAATAATTTGACCTTCCTCATTAAATCCATCCTAAGTATCAGTCAAGCCTATCATTTTCTCCGTTTAAACCTCTGGTCAAGATATAAAGCAATCCTAATCCTCAAATTTTCCCCCAGAGTCTCCTTTCATAACTGATAACGTGCGCCTCCTTTCTTCCTTGTGACTCCCCAACTTTGATCAAACTTATAACTAAATCCTCTATGATCTTTTATCCTCACTTAACTCAAACCTTTTAACTTTCCTTAATCGTTCAAGCTTAAACTATCTGGGTAGCTATGGCACTTCTAATTCCACAATTTGAGCTAATGAGTCATAAATAGGGTCAGTAAGGTTACGGTTGAACAGTAGGGCTCATGAAGAAAAGTTCGAGTCTTAACAATACTAACTGCTTTGTTGAAGCAATTCAACAAACAGGGAATTCAAGAATATCATCCTACTCCCTCAAAGATACCGATTACTTTTTGAACAAGGGTACGTCTAAGCCAACAAACTGGGAGTTATCAAACACTAGAGAAATATCAAAGGTTAAGGGGTCTCGATCTATTCATTTTCTACTTAGCTTACGTTTCTTCAAACTACAGAATGAACAAGTTCCTTAGACTAACTCGGCCAACATTAAGCCACAAACATAATCTTGCATCCTAGAAAGATGAGAACCCAAACTCATGATCCTATCCTTACACTAGCAAGCACACAGAGTCACACAAACAAAGCATGTAAGCCCATGCTTAAGGCCACTAAGGATTACCATTGCTCTGATACCATTCTGTAACAGCCCGATTTTCGTAACTTTAAAATAACCAACCTTCGTTCTTTTATGTTGCAAAAATGAGGCCATTTTTTTTTTAAAAAAAACATTACTGAAGTGTTTGCAATCATTATTGGAGAGTGTTTAACATTGTTCAACACTCCTTTTGAAAATCGAGTTGTTACTGAAATCAAACTTAATCATTTGGGTTTCCAAAAACATTTAGCAAGAAAACAGTTTGGTTCCAACCTAAGTAGTTCCTTTCATCACTTCAAAAATACTATAAACATTTATCACAAAGTTGTATGAAAAGTAGGGCATGCTTCGGAAGAAGCTCAGTTACATCATTGGTTCCGCACATAGGTAATCCTTAACACAAAACACTCACCACAATCTATCCTAACCATACTATCCTTCAACTTCCCTGTTGAAGACTATCGGGTGAAGATCCTTCTTCTTCTTGCGTCCTCTCTTCACTCTCGAAGATGATGCCCTCCTTATTGTTGTCCCATCATTACTAATGGATTCCAACTCCACTCCATTGAGGAGGGAAGAATTCCTCCGGGTCTCGTACCGAAACTTCTCTGCGTATTCTTATATCCTCGTACCGTGACTTGTCCCAAGTGCGCCTCCAGATTAGCTCCACTCAGTCGATGCTCAAGATCGGGAATCACGATCTGGGTGTAGCCGGTCCATATCCAACCGCAAGGGGTACGCCTCCATCCTCTTCCGTACTTACTCCATGTGGTGACGTCCATCCGGTACTCCATCTGCCCGTTGAGATATCAGCAGCACCGATATGCCAACGAACAGGAGAGAGTAAGCATTCCGAACGACGAATCGTCGACGGTGTGGGATTATGATAGGCAAAATAATAGGACTATACAAGCAATACAATGCAACATACATACACACAACAATCAAACATGTTTCCATCATCATTCTCATTATTATCTTTAGTTATTATCATCCTTCATTTCTTTTCCAAGCTTAATTTCACTTTTCCTTACATTCTTTCTTATTCCTTTTTCCTTTTCATACTCGGAACTTCTTCTTTTCCAATCCTATCAACTCATAACATTCTTTACTTGGGAAATCATAAGATATCATCGGGGAATTTATTTCGTTCTCGGCTATCACTCACGTCTACATCTCCTCGGTCATCCACCCAACCTAGTCGGAAGCAAACAGGAGTACAGGACCTTTACCGTGCGGGCACGACAGCTGTCACACACAAATGGTCCCAGACCAGGAGGACTCAGCCTCAATAATATCAATTCATAATAATCATGGCACACTGTCTCACTACAGTGGCAAACAAGATGCCCCACTCCAGTCCCTCTCACTGTTCTCGATTTGCAATCTAGGGGGCGACAGTATCTTTCTAGTGGGCCCGCAGAACTTGCCACGGCATTAGACCCAGTCCCCACCACGTTAGTGCGCCACATGTGGAGTTCGTTCTGCCTAGAAACACACTCTAGACTTCTTGACGTTTCACCGTCATCATCCTCCCCTAATGCAATCTCCTCCTAAGTATCCGCAGATACTTATGGTTCCTTCCTCTCCACTACTTCGCACTCTCATACCTCACCGCGCATGTCCTTTAAGTCTTTTAATCTTTTTAATTATCCTAAGGTCGGCCCATCCTTCGTACAACCCTTCAACGAGTCCCGACCACTAACTTTGCACAAACTTTCTCTCATCATATCTCACATAGCACAGAGCTGGGATCACATCACAATCTCAAATCTTATTTCCCAAACTTTCTCAACATTCTCCATTTCTCGTAATCACCTCATTCCAAAATCTTTTCAACATTCTCAATCTTTTCCAAAAGAACGATCTTACTTTCCTCAACACCTTTTCATAAACCATTCGGAACATCTCACATCATAAACTTTCATAAAATCTTCTTTCGAAAACTTTCACATAAAAACTTTTCACAATTGTTCGCAAAACTATGGATTCAGAAACTTCTCTTCGAAAATGCCATTTCATATCAATTTCTCAAAATTATTATTTCAAAAAGACTTTCTTAAAAACGTCATTACCAAAGAACTTTCTCAAAGTTTATAAAAAAAATCTCCCTTCAAAACTTTTCGCAAAATTGCCTTTTTAAAAACTTTTCGGAAAATACTTGTTATAATATTTCTCAAAAACCTCTTTTCAAAAACATTCTCAAATGAATTCCTTTCCATAAATCCTTTTCTAAAAATTCCTCTTCATCATTCTCTACAAAATCTCTTTATTAAAAACCTTTTCAAAAACTGCTTTTCAAAAACCTTTTCAAAAATCACAACTTTGCTGGGCGCTAATGGAGGAGCAAGCTCGACTCAACACTAGTCCCAGACAAAAACCGAAAACAAAGGAGCCCAGCTCCGCTCAATTCACATCTCATATCAACATCACTCTCCCAACTCTTGCTCGTTCTCAGCATTATCATTTCATTCCTTCCCCAATCTCAACTCTTTCTCTTTTCCATTACATACTTTATTTACAATCATTATTTCTCTCTCATTATGTCTTTACTTCACAATCTTATTTATTTCGCTTCTATTTTCAGGACGTAACAGACGTCCATCAGCATATTACTCATTTTCATTAACAGCAATAACATAAGGCATAATTAAATAAATATATAAAAGCATGCTATCATTCACACAAACATCACACAACAATGTGGTCTTCGTCACCTTCGTATAAGTGGCCACACAATCAAACAATTGCCACTTATACTACTGACTCCAACCACTTAGTTCCGATCTTTGAGATGATACGGAACGTCCTACTAAATCACCTAACTACCACGGTGTCTTAGGAAAGCTTCTCTCTCACCTGGACTGGTGGTAATTCACACGATACGTTCCTTGGTTTCCACTGCGACGCCCGTAACTGCTCCCCGATTGTCACTGGAACTCAAATAATTTCTCTTATTAAAATTTGTTCTTATAGAATTATTTAGAAAACAAGACACCCTTATCAAAACTCCTTATTTGAAAATCACTTTGATTTTTTTTTTCGCAATTAAGTAAATACATTTTTTTAACCATAAAATTAGGAATTTAAAACTCAATTCATTTCAAAAACTTGCTTATCAAAACATGAATACTTCCTTGGCTCCTGTAAAGGCCACATTTATCTTAAAGTTTTCTTAAAAAAAAATCATTTGTTTAATTAAAAACCATGAACTTTAGAAATCGTATAAAAATCCTTTTTAAAACAATACTTTTCAAATCATTTTAGTCATTTTATTTTCTTTAAAACCGAATTAAATTAAAAGAAAATAACACAAGAATTTAATCGAAACCTTTTAGAAATATTAAACGCTCAAATCATTCAAACACATCTAAACAATTATAATGTCACAAACTATTCATCATCTATGCACATAGAATCAAGAATCAGATACATGCACCTAATTTCCATGCATGGCCGAGTCTCATCCTACATGAGACAAGGTTTATATTTCAAACACTAATGATTACTAACACATGCACTTAACACACACATCACCCTATTTTCAAACATCATATTCTAAACAATGACTTGAAGAAAAGAGCACACTATCTTAAAATAATGCCAATCATCATATAAACCAACACACAAAGAAAAATCAATCTTATTCCTTTACTTTCACATCAAGACTGAATGGAACCAAAAAGGAAAAGTCACTCAATACAATCACCTATCAAACCAACTAACTTCTATGCAAGTTAATTCAAATAATATCACATAAGAAAGCAAAATGGCTTAAGATTTGTTTCTAAACCGAATAGGATTATGAAAAATTTACTTTTAAGTTTGGAATCAAAAGATTCAAGGCCCATAGGTTTAGAAATCCCTAATCTTAATCATAAAACACCCATGCGAAATGAAATGAATTATCTTGATCACTTATACATGCAAAACCGTGAGCTTCACAAGGAATTTGGCAAACAAGAATTTTGTTTCTTAAAAATCAAGAAGCATATCGAGATCTCTATTTCTCAAACCCTTAAACAATTTCATGCATGTACCTAAAATTTCTAGATGGGACAATTTCATCATGCAAGTAAATGAAATGATGACTTAGCATGGTTTTCCTATTTTTCCTATACTTGACCGAATAAGGACATGCAAAAAGGCAAGATCTTACCATTTTATTCTCACGTGCAAAGATCAAATTCAAGATCAAATCATGCAAAACTTTTGAAACAACATTTTTCTTTCAAAAGGTACCAACCGAATCATCATCACACACAAACAAAATCTTGATTCAAATTCTTTTTACACAAAAATTATTACCAAAGCTTGTTAGTCCTATTTTCTTTTGAAAACCGTGACATGCCTGCAAAGAAAATTAAGATTGGTGCTCAAAACAAACATACAAACTCAAACTTCATGTTTTCTCAAAGATCAATCATAGATCAAGACATGCAAAAGAAGATCAAGGCAAAAACATAAGCTTAAACACAAAACTTAAGCAAAACCGTGAAGAACAAGTTAAGAATTAAAACATCCAAGTACAAATATTCAAGATCAAATCATAAAGTCAACATGCAAGGCAACAAAACTCCAAGATCCTGAGGAAACGAATACATGCACCACAAAATTAAACTTAGACAATTTCCATATTAAAGTCCTTTACAAATCAAAATCACTACACCAAACTCTCTCAAATGGCTACCTTAAATCAAGACCTCTAACTAAATCTTCAAGCTTCAAACCCTTCTCTTCTCCTCTTAAGGTTTTGCTTAGGCCTCCTCCTCTTAGGGTTGATGGGTGGCTTTTCTCTTCTAATCCTTGAAGAAGAGGGTGATGGGGAAGAAAATAAAAGAAGTTTGGGTTGAAAACTATGGATTTGTACTCTTCTTTATCTCCTCTTCCTCACGGTCGTACTCTCTTCTCTCTAAAGTCTCAAGAGTTGATGGTACTCTTGAAACTAAGTGTTTATGTTGCTGGAAATGAAGGAAATGAACTAACCAACACTCCTCCTACTCACACGATTTTAAGAGTAATACAAGGGCGTGGAAATTTCCTATCTTGGCCTCGGTTTAGGGCTTGGTTTAACGGCAATTTGGTCTACTCAAAAACTTGCATGGGAAGGGTCTTTTCAATGGTGGGACAATGGTGGAAGAAAGTCTTCCTAGCATCATCACACTCACCACCCTACTTCTCCTATTTTCTATTTAATTTCTATTTTCTTAATGCATAAGAAAATGCATTCTACTTGATCCCTTCTAATCCCATATAGCCGAACAACACATGCATACACATATATATAATTTATTTTCATTTCTATCATCATGAAGTAATGCATGCACTTAACACATGTGATTTCATTTCATGTTATCATGCTAAACACATAGCATGGGATCATGAAATAATGTACTCATTTGATTATGCACACAACATCATGTTTTCACTCAAAGCATACGGCACACACACACACACACATCTCATCTACACAATTTATGCATTCATTCATTCATTTAAATTTACTAATTAAATTGCATACATAATTCTTTGCACACATTCACAAAATTCAAAATTCCAGAAATACAAACTTTAAAGAAAACCAATCCACCTTATCAATTTAATTATAAAATAAGCTTAACTTAGTTTTGTAAAAACCATATTTTCAAATACATCAAAGATCTTCAAAAGAAATAATTCATTAAAAGCCTCAAATCATTAAAAATTCATTTCTTTAAGAAATCTCAAAATCAAAATTTGGCTTTCATGAAATCAAACTTCAAAGAAAATCATTTGTTTAAAACACTTGACTGAAAAATCTTTCTTATATTCTGAAAATTCATTTTAAGTAAAACCTTTTTGATTTATTTGAGTCCAGAAAATGCGGGATGTTACATTCTCCCCAACTTAAAGATTTCTCGTCCCCGAGAAATACGTCGTGGATTGGGCAGCGGGGCACAAAATTCTGGTGTTACCGAAATTTCCCAGAAGAACACTCTCATTCTCGCTTCTTGATTGTATTTCCTTGTGCCGGTCTAATTCACTTCGTCGTGCTCCTCGTTTGTTGCTTTCAGACAAAAAGTCGCATTCACACAACCACTTGCGTGTCGAATCGGGTTAAGTCCAACGGACTAACCGGAGAAGGCGTTGCTTCCTTAGCTGATCGTCGTCACAGAAAGTCCAACCATAGGTACGGACTGGGGAAAATCAAGCAAACAAAATTCAAACATCTCCAAAAGCATGGGGTTTAGCCTAAAATCCTTAGATACGCACGATTCTCTATCACTTGGGATTCTTAACAACTCTCAAATAACTACCTTTCTCTTTACTTCTCCTTCTAACTCTAAGGCTTTCATCCATTATATCTTCAACTTAGGGGAATCCTACAACAACTTTTGTTTCTACTCCTTCAAAATAATTTGACCTTCCTCATTAAATCCATCCTAAGTATCAGTCAAGCCTATCATTTTCTCCGTTTAAACCTCTGGTCAAGATATAAAGCAATCCTAATCCTCAAATTTTCCCCCAGAGTCTCCTTTCATAACTGATAACGTGCGCCTCCTTTCTTCCTTGTGACTCCCCAACTTTGATCAAACTTATAACTAAATCCTCTATGATCTTTTATCCTCACTTAACTCAAACCTTTTAACTTTCCTTAATCGTTCAAGCTTAAACTATCTGGGTAGCTATGGCACTTCTAATTCCACAATTTGAGCTAATGAGTCATAAATAGGGTCAGTAAGGTTACGGTTGAATAGTAGGGCTCATGAAGAAAAGTTCGAGTCTTAACAATACTAACTGCTTTGTTGAAGCAATTCGACAAACAGGGAATTCAAGAATATCATCCTACTCCCTCAAAGATACCGATTACTTTTTGAACAAGGGTACGTCTAAGCCAACAAACTGGGAGTTATCAAACACTAGAGAAATATCAAAGGTTAAGGGGTCTCGATCTATTCATTTTCTACTTAGCTTACGTTTCTTCAAACTACAGAATGAACAAGTTCCTTAGACTAACTCGGCCAACATTAAGCCACAAACAGAATCCTGCATCCTAGAAAGATGAGAACCCAAACTCATGATCCTATCCTTACACTAGCAAGCACACAGAGTCACACAAACAAAGCATGTAAGCCCATGCTTAAGGCCACTAAGGATTACCATTGCTCTGATACCATTCTGTAACAGCCCGATTTTCGTAACTTTAAAATAACCAACCTTCGTTCATTTATGTTGCAAAAATGAGGCCAATTTTTTTTTAAAAACATTACTGAAGTGTTTGCAATCATTATTGGAGAGTGTTTAACATTGTTCAACACTCCTTTTGAAAATCGAGTTGTTACTGAAATCAAACTTAATCATTTGGGTTTCCAAAAACATTTAGCAAGAAAACAGTTTGGTTCCAACCTAAGTAGTTCCTTTCATCACTTCAAAAATACTATAAACATTTATCACAAAGTTGTATGAAAAGTAGGGCATGCTTCGGAAGAAGCTCAGTTACATCATTGGTTCAGCACATAGGTAATCCTTAACACAAAACACTCACCACAATCTATCCTAACCATACTATCCTTCAACTACCCTGTTGAAGACTATCGGGTGAAGATCCTTCTTCTTCTTGCGTCCTCTCTTCACTCTCGAAGATGATGCCCTCCTTGTTGTTGTCCCATCATTACTAATGGATTCCAACTCCACTCCATTGAGGAGGGAAGAATTCCTCCGGGTCTCGTACCGAAACTTCTCTGCGTAGTTCTTATATCCTCGTACCGTGACTTGTCCCAAGTGCGACTCCAGATTAGCTCCACTCAGTCGATGCTCTGGATCGGGAATCACGATCTGGGTGTAGCCGGTCCATATCCAACCGCAAGGGGTACGCCTCCATCCTCTTCCGTACTTACTCCATGTGGTGACGTCCATCCGGTACTCCATCTGCCCGTTGAGATATCAGCAGCACCGATATGCTAACGAATAGGAGAGAGTAAGCATTCCGAACGACGAATCGTCGACGGTGTGGGATTACGATAGGCAAAATAATAGGACTATACAAGCAATACAATGCAACATACATACACACAACAATCAAACATGTTTCCATCATCATTCTCATTATTATCTTTAGTTATTATCATCCTTCATTTCTTTTCCAAGCTTAATTTCACTTTTCCTTACATTCTTTCTTATTCCTTTTTCCTTTTCATACTCGGAACTTCTTATTTTCCAATCCTATCAACTCATAACATTATTTACTTGGGAAATCATAAGATATCATCGGGGAATTTATTTCGTTTTCGGCTATCACTCACGTCTACATCTCCTCGGTCATCCACCCAACCTAGTCGGAAGCAAACAGGAGTACAGGATCTTTACCGTGCGGGCACGACAGCTGTCACACACAAATGGACCCAGACCAGGTGGACTCAGCCTCAATAATATCAATTCATAATAATCATGGCACACTGTCTCACTACAGTGGCAAACAAGATGCCCCACTCCAGTCCCTTTCACTGTTCTCGATTTGCAATCTAGGGGGCGACAGTATCTTTCTAGTGGGCCCGCAGAACTTGCCACGACATTAGACCCAGTCCCCACCACGTTAGTGCGCCACATGTGGAGTTCGTTCTGCCTAGAAACACACTCTAGACTTCTTGATGTTTCACCGTCATCGTCCTCCCCAAATGCAATCTCCTCATAAGTATCCGCAGATACTTATGGTTCCTTCCTCTCCACTACTTCGCACTCTCATACCTCACCGCGCATGTCCTTTAAGTCTTTTAATCTTTTTAATTATCCTAAGGTCGGCCAATCCTTCGTACAACCCTTCAACGAGTCCCGACCACTAACTTTGCACAAACTTTCTCTCATCATATCTCACATAGCACAGAGCTGGGATCACATCACAATCTCAAATCTTATTTCCCAAACTTTCTCAACATTCTCCATTTCTCGTAATCACCTCATTCCAAAATCTTTTCAACATTCTCAATCTTTTCCAAAAGAACGATCTTACTTTCCTCAACACCTTTTCACAAACCATTCGGAACATCTCACATCATAAACTTTCATAAAATCTTCTTTCGAAAACTTTCACATAAAAACTTTTCACAATTGTTCGCAAAACTATGGATTCAGAAACTTCTCTTCGAAAATGCCATTTCATATCAATTTCTCAAAATTATTATTTCAAAAAGACTTTCTTAAAAACGTCATTACCAAAGAACTTTCTCGAAGTTTATAAAAAAAATCTCCCTTCAAAACTTTTCGCAAAATTGCCTTTTTAAAAACTTTTCTGAAAATACTTGTTATAATATTTCTCAAAAACCTCTTTTCAAAAACATTCTCAAAAGAATTCCTTTCCATAAATCCTTTTCTAAAAATTCCTCTTCATCATTCTCTACAAAATCTCTTTATTAAAAACCTTTTCAAAAACCTTTTCAAAAATCACAACTTTGCTGGGCGCTAATGGAGGAGCAAGCTCGACTCAACACTAGTCCCAGACTAAAAGCGAAAACAAAGGTGCCCAGCTCCGCTCAATTCACATCTCATATCAACATCACTCTCCCAGCTCTGGCTCGTTCTCAGCATTATCATTTCATTCCTTCCCCAATCTCAACTCTTTCTCTTTTCCATTACATACTTTATTTACAATCAATAATTCTCTCTCATTATGTCTTTACTTCACAATCTTATTTATTTCGCTTCTATTTTCAGGACGTAACAGACGTCCATCAGCATATTACTCATTTTCATTAACAGCAATAACATAAGGCATAATTAAATAAATATATAAAAGCATGCTATCATTCACACAAACATCACACAACAATGTGGTCTTCGTCACCTTCGTATAAGTGGCCACACAATCAAACAATTGCCACTTATACTACTGACTCCAACCACTTAGTTCCGATCTTTGAGATGATACGGAACGTCCTACTAAATCCCCTAACTACCACGGTGTCTTAGGAAAGCTTCTCTCTCACCTGGACTGGTGGTAATTCACACGATACGTTCCTTGGTTTCCACTGCGACGCCCGTAACTGCTCCCCGATTGTCACTGGAACTCAAATAATTTCTCTTATTAAAATTTGTTCTTATAGAATTATTTAGAAAACAAGACACCCTTATCAAAACTCCTTATTTGAAAATCACTTTGATTTTTTTTTTCGCAATTAAGTAAATACATTTCTTTAACCATAAAATTAGGAATTTAAAACTCAATTCATTTCAAAAACTTGCTTATCAAAACATGAATACTTCCTTGGCTCCTGTAAAGGCCACATTTATCTTAAAGTTTTCTTAAAAAAAATCATTTGTTTAATTAAAAACCATGAACTTTAGAAATCGTATAAAAATCCTTTTTAAAACAATACTTTTCAAATCATTTTAGTCATTTTATTTTCTTTAAAACCGAACTAAATTAAAAGAAAATAACACAAGAATTTAATCGAAACCTTTTAGAAATATTAAACGCTCAAATCATTCAAACACATCTAAACAATTATAATGTCACAAACTATTCATCATCTATGCACATAGAATCAAGAATCAGATACATGCACCTAATTTCCATGCATGGCCGAGTCTCATCCTACATGAGACAAGGTTTATATTTCAAACACTAATGATTACTAACACATGCACTTAACACACACATCACCCTATTTTCAAACATCAGATTCTAAACAATGACTTGAAGAAAAGAGCACACTATCTTAAAATAATGCCAATCATCATATAAACCAACACACAAAGAAAAATCAATCTAATTCCTTTACTTTCACATCAAGACCGAATGGGACCAAAAAGGAAAAGTCACTCAATACAATCACCTATCAAACCAACTAACTTCTATGCAAGTTAATTCAAATAATATCACATAAGAAAGCAAAATGGCTTAAGATTTGTTTCTAAACCGAATGGGATTATGAAAAATTTACTTTTAAGTTTGGAATCAAAAGATTCAAGGCCCATAGGTTTAGAAATCCCTAATCTTAATCATAAAACACCCATGCGAAATGAAATGAATTATCTTGATCACTTATACATGCAAAACCGTGAGCTTCACAAGGAATTTGGCAAACAAGAATTTTGTTTCTTAAAAATCAAGAAGCATATCGAGATCTCTATTTCTCAAACCCTTAAACAATTTCATGCATGTACCTAAAATTTCTAGATGGGACAATTTCATCATGCAAGTAAATGAAATGATGACTTAGCATGGTTTTCCTATTTTCCTATACTTGACCGAATAAGGACATGCAAAAAGGCAAGATCTTACCATTTTATTCTCACGTGCAAAGATCAAATTCAAGATCAAATCATGCAAAACTTTTGAAACAACATTTTTCTTTCAAAAGGTACCAACCGAATCATCATCACACACAAACAAAATCTTGATTCAAATTCTTTTTACACAAAAATTATTACCAAAGCTTGTTAGTCCTATTTTCTTTTGAAAACCGTGACATGCTTGCAAAGAAAATTAAGATTGGTGCTCAAAACAAACATACAAACTCAAACTTCATGTTTTCTCAAAGATCAATCATAGATCAAGACATGCAAAAGAAGATCAAGGCAAAAACATAAGCTTAAACACAAAACTTAAGCAAAACCGTGAAGAACAAGTTAAGAATTAAAACATCCAAGTACAAATATTCAAGATCAAATCATAAAGTCAACATGCAATGCAACAAAACTCCAAGATCATGAGGAAACGAATACATGCACCACAAAATTAAACTTAGACAATTTCCATATTAAAGTCCTTTACAAATCCAAATCACTACACCAAACTCTCTCAAATGGCTACCTTAAATCAAGACCTCTAACTAAATCTTCAAGCTTCAAACCCTTCTCGTCTCCTCTTAAGGTTTTGCTTAGGCCTCCTCCTCTTAGGGTTGATGGGTGGCTTTTCTCTTCTAATCCTTGAAGAAGAGGGTGATGGGGAAGAAAATAAAAGAAGTTTGGGTTGAAAACTATGGATTTGTACTCTTCTTTCTCTCCTCTTCCTCACGACCGTACTCTCTTCTCTCTAAAGTCTCAAGAGTTGATGGTACTCTTGAAACTAAGTGTTTATGTTGGTGGAAATGAAGGAAATGAACTAACCAACACTCCTCCTACTCACACGATTTTAAGAGCAATACAAGGGTGTGGAAATTTCCTATCTTGGCCTCGGTTTAGGGCTTGGTTTAAGGGCAATTTGGTCTACTCAAAAACTTGCATGGGAAGGGTCTTTTCAATGGTGAGACAATGGTGAAAGAAAGTCTTCCTAGCATCATCACACTCACCACCCTACTTCTCCTATTTTCTATTTAATTTCTATTTTCTTAATGCATAAGAAAATGCATTCTACTTGATCCCTTCTAATCCCATATAGCCGAACAACACATGCATACACATATATATAATTTATTTTCATTTCTATCATCATGAAGTAATGCATGCACTTAACACATGTGATTTCATTTCATGTTATCATGCTAAACACATAGCATGGAATCATGGAATAATGTACTCATTTGATTATGCACACAACATCATGTTTTCACTCAAAGCATACGGCACACACACACACATCTCATCTACACAATTTATGCATTCATTCATTCATTTAAATTTACTAATTAAATTGCATACATAATTCTTTGCACACATTCACAAAATTCAAAATTCCAGAAATACAAACTTTAAAGAAAACCAATCCACCTTATCAATTTAATTATAAAATAAGCTTAACTTAGTTTTGTAAAAACCATATTTTCAAATACATCAAAGATCTTCAAAAGAAATAATTCATTAAAAGCCTCAAATCATTAAAAATTCATTTCTTTAAGAAATCTCAAAATCAAAATTTGGCTTTCATGAAATCAAACTTCAAAGAAAATCATTTGTTTAAAACACTTGACTGAAAAATCTTTCTTATATTCTGAAAATTCATTTTAAGTAAAACCTTTTTGATTTATTTGAGTCCAGAAAATGCGGGATGTTACAGAAGTAAATGAAATGAGCATTAGGGGTAGAACACAAAATAATATACTTCTTTCTAACTATGAGTTATATCAAGTTCAATCATAATATGCATTTAGATGCCAATTTAATTAACTCAAGTTTGCACTAAGTAACACATTATGAGTGAAGTACTCCACTTTTCCAAGGTATTAGAATCATGTGTCAAGAATATTAAAAAGAGATTTGCCACACATGATTTGTTTTCAAATTTAATATAACTTAGAATTGTCAAAGTACGCTCTCGTATAATCATGGTTAAAATAAGAATATGACTTGTTTACCTCAAACTTTGTGTGCCATGGAGATTTTGTCTTTGACCATAGCTTTCTTTTCTCAACCATTGTGTTCCATTAATATTTTGTCTTAGTCCATTGCTTTCTTTTTTGATTCTTCATCAAGATGAACTTTTCATTTCTTCCACTGAAAGTTTTGGTTCTTGTTGACGCTATCTTCCTTTGGTCACTCCATCTATCTTTAGATATCCACCGAGTCATTTTGAAGTATTTCTCTCTTTTATTTCTTCTTGGTTTTTCCTTGGGAAAAATATTTTCTACATTCCTGTTACAAGGAGAAACTTTTGGTACCCATATCATTTTGGGTCCAGGGGAACCCATTTCATTTTATTTCTCATATGATTATTTTTCTTATAAATGCATAAATGAGAAATATGACCCGAACGTCCACAATAGTTACAAATAATGGGTTTGGGAGATGCTTTGAATTTTCTAAAATCATTTTTGTAAAGCATAGACTTATGACCCTTGTATTCAGAATCACATTTGACAACTACTTTACTTGACTTTTGAATTTCCACATTCTTATCAGAATTGTCAAATAAGGAGTTGGAGCAAATGGATTTTGAAATACATTGAGAATCACAAGAAGCAACCTCAACTGATTTTTCAATAAAATTGCAATTTTCAATATTTGTAGAGGTGCTATTTTCCAAAGAAATATTTTTCAAATCATCTCTCAAATCATCATGGGTAATATGAGGATTATGGGAACGAGAATCAATTATAGTTACCTCGTGAGGAGTGTATGAGAATGGTTCAATTTTGTTGTCTACAGACTCCTCATCTGAAGAACTAGATTCCAAGTGAGACTTCAGGAATGCTTCAAATAAACTTTCTAACTCGTCATCTTCATCTGAAAAATTGCTCCTCATGCTATTGGTGTCATCATTCAAATCTTCATCATGGGAGATATTCAATTCATCCTTTGAGCTTGTCTCTAGCTGAGTTTCCTGATTGTATCTGTGAACACTTACACTTTCCAAAAGATCATCAGTAGCATAAAGTGTGCGTAGAGTATCCCAAATACATTTAGCATTAACACAATCCTTGATTCTAGCATATGCATCATCGTTTAAGACATTTCTCAAAATTTGCATAGCTTGAATATTCTAGGCAAAACATTTTTTGTCAAATTCGTTTAAAACATTTTTTGAGTTTAAATCAAAGCCATTTAGCACAATGTACCACAATCGATAATTAATTGACTGAAGATAAAACTTCATTCTAGCACTCCAATACGCATAATTTTCTCCATTGAAAATTGGTGCATCATTGAATGAATAGCCCACCATTTTTAAAATCAAAACAAATATCCCAATAAGCCAAACCACAAAGGATCTTTAACTCGAGCGATTAAGCTTGTTACCAGAGCACGAAGCTCTGATACCAATTGTTGGAATAGTTGGTGGTATTGGCTAAAGTCACCCAAGAGGGGGGGTGAATTGGGTGTTTATAAAAACTTTGAAATTCAATCGAAACAAACTTTCTTTGAAAGATTAACAGAGATTAAACGAGCGGAAGACTTTAAGAACGAATGAAAAACGATTTTAAGAGAATCGAAACACAATATTTATTATTAATAGATAAAACTTATTACTCGCGAGATTGAAGAAATAAACCACTAAGACGCAATACTCGCGCTAAATAGATTAAAACGAAAAGAGCTTTTATCCGAAAAATTATAATCAACATAAAATAAACATGCGGAAGGTAAAGAGATAAGGGATAGAGAAAATTGCACCGGGGATTTTTATCCTGGTTCGGCAAACAACGCCTACATCTAGTCCTCAAGCGACCCACTTGAGCTTTTCACTAAACCAAGATGCAACGCGTCCCCAAGTACATCCAGAGCGCCCCGCAAGCTACTAGGAATCCCACCGTTCGCCAGAGACCTCGAACAAAATAGCCTAACTACTAGGAATCCCACCGTTCGTATAGCGCTACCCAATACAACAGGGTTAACTCACCCTATGAACGCGACACACGTTCAATCCTAAGGGAAAACACTCCTTAATATCTAAGGTTGTCACACCCCTTACAATCAAATGAATTTGCACGAAGAAATGTGTGCAACTAACAATGAAGCTCTCTAGATAGAGCAGATACTACAATAGAGACCTATAGCAAAAGAATAATCTTAAACAAACTCAATGACAAACCAATATGATGATGATTATTTTCTTCAAAAATATTTTTTTTTGGAAGAATAGAGAAGAAGAGAGAAGGAGAAGAAGAATCAAGTGATGTGTGTTGAGTATGTTTTCAAAAAGTAGAAGCTGCTGCAAAATCAGAATCGTGATCATCCAGAAAAGGAAATAAATCATTCTGGGAATCAGATTGATTTCAGCACGTTTTTCAAAATTTTGAATTGAGTAATCGATTACTTTGGTCACTTTAATCGATTACTTGCTCTCAGGTTTTTCATAAAAGTTGCAGCATTAAAAACTAATCGATTAGTAGCTTCAAGTAATCGATTACTGTCACTTAAATGACCAGTTCAAGGAAGTAATCTATTACAAGAACCTAATTAATCCATTACTTACTCTCTGGTTACAAGTTGCAGCAAGTAATCGATTATTCCAGAAGGGGTAATCGATTACTCCACAGTAAAATAAGATTTTTCATGAAAATTTGTACCCAAAGGTTTTCGCAAAACATTTTCATAAAAGCTTTTCCTGGAGCAGAGGTATAAAAATACTTCTTCTAGATTTTTTCAAGAATAAACCATGTGTCATCATCATAAGGTTATAATTGAGTGCTTTTTAGATTACTATTTGCCTTACAGAAAGTTCTAAGCCCTAAAAGACTAGATCTTCAAACAGGCAAACAATCTTCGCATCATCAAAGTACCTGAACCTGTTCAAACATAATATATATAAAATTGTGTTGTGTCATCATCAAAACATCATAAAGGGAAACCAAGAGTTTCAACAAGTGTTTTGGTAAAAAAAATAATTGCGGAGTTTATGTAAAGGGTCTTGGAGCTGGAGGTGAAAATGACTACTATGGAGAGATTAAAGATATATGAGTTTGAGTTCACTGCTTTGGGCTCAGTAGTATTATTTTATTGTAATTGGTTTGTGATTAGGGTTCAATATATGATGTTTTGAGCATGAATTAGACTCCCTTTTACTAAGGATTTGGTTTGTTTCTCTTGCAAATTTAGGACTTTTTGCATAGTTTTCAGGAAGTTTAGGTAATTTAGAATCCTTTGAACGTTTTGATCCGTTTTGGGTTTATTTCAGGTACTTCCGGAGCTTAATTTAGGAACATGATTATGGAGCTGAAAAGAGGATGAAAGGATCTTGAAAATGGCGCAAGAACGGAGCGAAACGGAGTCAGAAGCAGGCTGGCACGCCCAGGCATGGAGATCCCCACGCCCAGGCGTGCAACCCATGAGAATCAGCACCAGTCAGACCTGGCGTGCCCAGGCGTGATGCCCTGGGCGCCCAGACGCGCGTCCCCCGCAGTATGCCCAATTGGGCCACTTTCTGATCAGTTTTGCTCCAATTCAATTAGGATTAGTTTTAGACTTTAAATATAGGTTTTTCCATTAGGTTTTGTAGACTTTTCAGAGGCAAAAAGAGATTAGAATAGAATTTAGGATTAGAGAAGAGAGGCTAGTTTTGCAATTGAGAGCAAGGAGGCAAGGCACAAGGATTGAAGATCAACATTGTTGGAGGGATCCACTTGATGATTGAAGATCTCTTGGGGTTAAATTCATTATTGCCTATGATTATGAGTTTTTCCCATTCTTTATATTTTGTAACACCTTACCTAATTTACCCATTACTTAAATTTGTGAACTTAAAATTTCCTTTTTAATTTATAAAAATCTCCAATCCATCGGACGGAGTTTCCCCTGTTTATAAGACTTTCCAAAAATTAACTTAACCTGTCACCTGATTAGAACAACATATCATATATCATATCAAAAGCCAGCAGAACTCATACATCATCTGTGCATCATAATGCATCCAAACCAATCAGTTATGAGAGTATTTAGCAGAAATATATACAAGTTTTACTTTAAATAATCCATCAAAACACCCCTTTATCTAAGAGGCTGTCCTGGATCCTATCAAAAGTAAATATTTACATATATACAACAAAATATATCAAGTCATCATAGTGACAATCGGGCCCAGGACATTTCCATATCCCACTATCTACTCTCCCAGTGAGGGAGAGTGCACCTGCTCGGCCTGGGGCTGTGCAAGCTTGATCTCAGAAACTGAAAAATGTTAAGGGGGTGAGCATTGCACATGAAATAGAAATGCAGTTCCCAAATAGACATAACAACCCACTAAGCCAAACACAAATAGCCATTTACCAAATATAGCACATTTCACACTTGTTCATCAATCCATCATTTTCCAAATTGAAACTCATTATCACATTTCCTTTTTTTCCCACTTATGTTTAACATTTTCATTGTCATTTCCATTAATTATTTTCTTTATCCAATATTCTTTCCATTATCCATTTCCATTATTCATATTCCATTATCCATTTCCATTATTCATATTCCATTATCCTTTCCATTATCCATTTCCATTGTGTGTAACCCAAAAAACAGAGATCTACACACAGTGTATGCAACCACAAGTCAGTGATCTGCATACACCCTATACCATTTATGTAACCTCAAATCAGAGATCTACATAACACTTCCCTTTTTCCTTTTTATTGTACATCACTGGGATTTTGTGTACCCGCTAGGTAATTGGAACACCTGTCTAGGGACTTTGAACACCTGCCCAGGACTATACACTCATCCAGACCATAACCTGTAGGACTATGTACATTTTACCATTCCATTATTTATTCCAATTATTGGTGTGGAAACTGATCTTGTGGGTCACCCGGCGCCTACAGGGCGGTTTGGCCTGATGGGTAATTGGCCTGGCAGGTAATTGACCCTAATAGGTAATTGGAACACCTAGCCGGGTACCTAGTGTTCAGGGTGTAACATCCCTAATTTAATTCCAAGCATAATTAGTGAAGTAATAAGTTTAAAGTGTAAGGAATGGGTAGATTAATTGCTTAAAGAATTTCGGGAGCAAGGTGAGTAGTAATTATGAGTACTAGGGGTTGTGTAGGAGACATTTGTAGCAATGGGCAAAATTATCTAAGTGGAATCGGAGGTTAAATCGGCGTTTCAAATGTTAGAAATCAGCCGAAAAGAGAAAATTAGGAATTTATTATAGTATGCTAAGAAATTAAATTCCACCGTTGGATATGAAGTTTATGGGATTAAGAAGCTTGTCTAAAAATTAGGGCCCGATCCGACGGTTAACGAAAAAGTTACGGCGAATCGAAGTTGGGAATTTCTGGTGCACGCCCAGGCGCACCGGTGCACGCCCAGGCGCACCAGGGTGCATCAGATGCACCAGCTCAGTAGGAAATCCGCCCAGGCGCACGCACGACTCGCCCAGGCGCGCGCAAGATATCTGATCGCCCACCAGATGCGCGTGTGGCGCGCGCAGGCGCACCAAACCCCGCGCCCAGGCGCACGGGCGCGACCTGACCACACCAGGTCCATAAAATCCCGCACCAGTCCCTCCCTCCTCACCTCCATCCGCCCCAACTTCTCTCTCCCTCACCCAAAACCGCCCAGTACCACCTCCAGCCACCCCAAGAGCCACCAAGGCCGCCCCACCTCCTTGCTCTTCCTCCTCCCCATAGATCCATTCCCTCTCCTCCCTCTTGATCTCTTTCTCTCTCACCTCCATGACCCATTCTCTCTCTCTCTCATCTAGGGCTTTGCTTCCTCTCTCCTCCAACCACCACCATACCCACCACCACGAACCACCACCCATCACCACCACTATGAGCACCCCTTCCTCTCTCTTTCCTTATTGATTTTGAGTTCCCTTTCTCTCTCCCTCTTTCCCTCTATTCGGTCTCTCTCTCTCTCTTCCGGATCTCACCGGCTTCGTTATCGACCGTGATCGCTCCGGGCTTGTGTTGGGTACTCCGAGGCGTGAAGCTTTGGCCTCGATCCGGCCGCGATCGTTCTCAATAACGAGGAGCAACACCGACGCCGTCATCGACATCGAGCCACAACCCAGGTTCTTTTTAAAAAGAAAGCCCGAGGTAAGAAGGGTCGTATTACCTCTATTTAAAAAGTAAATTCTAGGAGTTTATAGTGGTGACTAAGAATAGGGTAATTAAGGAATAAGTTAATGAACCTTAGGGTAGTTCCCGCAAAAATAAATGGATTATTTAAATGGACAATGGAATAAATTGAAGGTGCATATAATGAGTTCCGGAGTGAATGAATATAATAGAATATTAAAAGAGTTAATATGGAATGAAAGTGTAGAACAAACGCAAAATAAAACCAAGGGAAATTAATTAAGGGAAATTAGAGGAGCGTGAGAGTAAAAGAGTAAGGAGGTTTGTGTTACCTTATTCTAGGGGGTAGGTTGTATTATGTGTATATTGGATTGCTAGGAGGTGTTTGTTAGTTTTGATGAGGAACCCTAGGATAGTTAAAAATATATATTAAACTGTGTTTATGCCTAAAAGTATATTGATATGTGATGTTATGTGTAATGTGACATTGATATTTGATTTAAGTGGAGGATATTGTGTTAAATTATATTGAGCCTGGGAGTTATGAATGGTAATGAACATGTTGATTTGGAATAGGTATAATGACACTTTAGAAAGTGAAAATATAATGGCATGATTAACTGATGAAATCCATGAGATTGGAAACAAATGAAATAATTGAAAACGAAATTCAAAGATTTAAAGATCCATAATTATTTAGTGGTGGTATGAGGTACCTTCCGGTGTGGAGGTGAAGTACCCCACCGGCCAAATTGTATGAGGTACCTTCCGGTGTGGAGGTGAAGTACGACGGTATGAGGTACCTTCCGGTGTGGAGGTGAAGTACCCATAGGCCAACTTGTATGAGGTACCTTCCGGCGTGGAGGTGATGTACAACGGTATGAGGTACCTTCCGGTGTGGAGGTGAAGTACCCATAGGCCACCATGTATGAGGTACCTTCCGGTGTGGAGGTGAAGTACAATGGTGCGAAATACATTTTAAGAATGAAATAAAGGAAGAGAAGAAGAAAAGGAAAAGAAAGGGAAAATGGAAATAATTAAGAGTTAGTGACGAGAATTAAAACATAATGTATATGGCCAATTCAAGCAAAGTGAAATGAGAATGAGAATCATTAATGAATAAGAATGTACTTAAAATAAGAATGCACCCACAGGCCAACTTGTATGAGGTACCTTCCGGTGTGGAGGTGAAGTACCCATAGGCCACAAAGTATTAAGCCATAATGATCTGCTCTCCCTGGCCAAACAGAATGGCTGGAAGACGAGCGGGTAATGATGGAATTTCCACTATTCTGGAGCATCTGGTTCAGATGCAACAGCAACAGGGTGAGCAGATGGCAGCTGCAGCAGCAGCAGCAACAGCCGCAGTAGCAGCTTTGCAACCTCCTCCGCCATCTCTAGTGGAAATTGACTAGATGCACTACTACAAAATATACATTTTAGACCACTTAATTAAGACTGGTTCCGCACAGAACCAGTCTCTTTATGGCCATTTATTGAAATCAGACTAGTTGTTTGGCATAACCAGTCTGAATTATATATTAAATAAGACTGGTTCCGTGTCGAACCAGTCTCTTTATGGCAAAAAAATTTAAATAAGACTGGTTCCATGCGGAACCAGTCTCTTTTAGCATTTAAATAAGACTGGTTCCGCATGGAACCAGTCTCCTTATATGCAGTTAAATAAGACTGGTTCAGTAAGGAACCAGTCTCTTTATTGCAATTAATTAAAATGAGACTGGTCGTTCACACAACCAGTCTCATTTTAGATTTAAATTAGACTGGTTTCGCATTAAACCGGTCTATTTTTAATGAGGGGATGAAAACCCTACTCCTCCCTTTCCTTTAGTACACCGTCGCCCCCCTTCTTCTCACCTTGGGTTCCCTTCACTCACTTGGCCTATCTTCTCTTCTCTTGGTCCCTTCTCTTCTCTTTGCCAGGAACGGTGAACCTGTCGAAGAGGGGCTAGGGTTTGCAACCAGGCAGCCACCGTCACCGACTCGCTGAGAAGACCACCGGAGACCACCCAATCACCCATCGCAGAGAGGCCATCGCAGCGGCCACCGATTCTCCGTCGACTTCTCAATCGGGTTCTTCGCTGCCTTCTCCGTCAACTTCTCCGCAGAGACCGCCGCCTTCTCTTCCTCTTCTTCGTCTTCTCCGGCGACTGTTAGCTTCAAGACTTCAAGGTACACCTTTTTTTTTGTTACGGTAATGGATATATCAATAATTTACCTTGTTTATTTCACTTAGAAACGAAAACACTTTCTTTGCATCCCAAAAGGATGAGGATACACCCATGCTCACTTTACAGACAAACTCACTTTAGAGGAGTGTTTCCATTTAGCACTACGATGGTTCATTTGTATTTTGCCAGTGCATGGATCAATAACTAACTTAATAAGAACTAGTAGTGATGAATTTTTGAATATCTCTGGTATTATTTTTAAGATATGGACACCTTTTGAAAATTTAAGTTGCTTCTATTTATTGTACTCAATTTTATTAGACATCTCTGAAACTTAGTTCTTTCTTTAGCAATTGATTGACATTAAAGTTTAAATCTGTGTAAATGAGTTAATAATGATTGTGGAGCTAACTATGGTCATGGATTTCACATTTATAAATGTTTGACTTTGGCTTCTTAGTCCAGATTGCAGGGAAAATTAACAGAATCATTAGGGAGTCTGATCTTCGGGAACTTGGGCAGCTGGAGCAAGATCTTGTTTTTGGCAATGCAGGAATGAAAGAGGTGATCAAATTTTTGACTACATAAGAGGTAAGCAATTCAATGATGGGAAAAGAAAAGGGTGTACCTTACATCTAGTCAGTGCAGTTAAGAATAAGTGAACTTTTTATTGCAGGATTTGTATTGTGAAATTCGAATAAAACTTTTTGCCTTTTTATCTGTTAAATTTTATTTTATGCGCTATTTTCATGTAGGATACAACTCGTGAAAATAAGTTGCGCTTAATTATGATTCTTGCAGCCATTTATCCTGAGAAAATGGAGGGAGAAAAGGGTCTGAATTTGATGAAGGTGTAGTTTCTTTAAGCTTGGTGTTGACACTTTCTGTTCAATTAATATGTCAGAATAAATATACTGTTGCCAATCTGCTTCTTCACAGTTGTGATGGTGCTATAATATTTTTACCTTTCAAATGCTTCTTCACAGTTGTGATGATGATATTTTGATCAGATGCTGGAATTGGTTTCTGCTGTTACTTTGATTTCGTATATTAGAAACCAAAGTCAAGCAACTTTAAGCTTGCAATTTAATTTTGCTTGACTTCACGATGAGGAGTTTGCATTTGATATGACTGTTTTACACACCTGAGAGCTAACAATGGAGGATGAAATATGAAAGCTTAGCTCTTCCAGTCGCTTAAGGGTGTCTTACATAATGCTTGAAAATATTTTCATTCTACTATTTTTTATTGGTTTATGAAAGGAAAAACTCTTGGTGTCAGATTGACTAAAGGAAACTACTGTCTTTTATAGCTTCGTGATGTTTTCAGCATTTTGTCACCTAAATTTTATACTCATCACTACGTTATCTTGGCTTAGACTTCTTATTTACAGCACCAAATTAATCAATCATGTGAGTTGAAGAACGATGATTGTCTTCTGTGTTAAGCAAAAATGGTAAAAGTGCAAATGGTGATTAAGTTCTCTGTCATTGAGAGTGGGGCATTGTTTACCAACCAACATTACAGGTGTTATTATTTGGGTGGTGCTACTTTCCTACAGCCTAATAGTTGTTGTTTGATTTTGTAGATGATGAATTGATATCTCCGTGCATGTGCAAAGGTACTCAACAGTTTGTCCATCGTTCATGTCTTGATCACTGGCGCTCAGTAAAAGTATATATTTGACTCTGGTTTTAATGTGTAATTTCAAATGCTAGTTTTAACTGGTCGAGATCGAATTATAATTTGGTGGATTTTTTTCTTTGCTTCTTAGGAAGGATTTGCCTTCTCACATTGCACTACTTGCAAAGCCCAATTTCATCTTAGGGTTGAATCCTTTGAGGATAACTCGTGGCGTAAAATAAAGTTCAGACTTTTTGTGGCAAGGGATGTTTTCCTTGTTTTTCTGGCTGTACAAACTGTGAGTATTTTTAATTTACTGCTATCCTTTCTTTTCAAATGATTATATTTTCACCAATAATATTAATGTCGTTTCAATTCAATCATACATGTGGTATAGAAGCTCTTCTTTCTATCAAACGTTGGTTATCCTTATGTAATGTTATTTGTTATAAAGCTCTCTTTTTTATCTGTATTTAGTTATGTTCTAATTTGAAAAGTTTTAACAACTGATTTTGGGGGATCTGCCTATTCTTTTGGCATATATTTTCGTATTGTATAATATTAATCTGATAGTTTATCTTAGCTACCCTCTTTTAAAGGGAAAAGCCTTTGACAAAACTTATTTATATGTATCAATTTGTTTGCTAGGTGATTGCTGCTATAGGTGGCTTTGCATACATCATGGACAACTGTGTTAGTGTCTTAGTAAACGTTCTATTGTTTTTTGTTCCTAAATTGCTTCTGCTTTTGTTCTATTTTTTTATTATCTGCTGTGTTAGTGTTTTTTTTTGTTTGGCTGCTGTTAGTGTTTTTATCTGTTTGGTAAATTAGTTTTCAAATGGAATCTAAGTGGCTGCAGGAATTGTTTTATACTACATACTTTGGATCTATATTTAGAAATTTTATGTTTCTTCTTACCATGGAAAGCTATATATTTCACTTGCAGATATGTTTTTATATTCTATCTTGATAGATTGTTGGATCCGGGAAGGCGGGATGTGATGGCTGGAGAAGATAGAAGGATGCATTTTTGATTCAAGAAGAGATAGTTTGCAGCTTATCGCTCTAGATACAAGACTTTTGTGTAGTTTATGTTAGTTTCACTAGGCATAGTGTTATATACTTGTGTTGATCAAACTTGTACTAGACATGCATATAACGTGGTTTTTATAATATAATAATTTTATAATCTAGTTATGTCTAGATAATTATTATTTATTAGTTTTATTATATATTTATGTGTTTTTTTAATTGAGACCGGTTGAAAACATCAAACGAGACTGGTTAAAAATTTAATTGAGACCTGGTTCAGATTTTAATGAGACCGGTTCAAAACGCTCAATGAGACCGGTTCAAAAAGCAAAAAAAAAATTAATTGAGACCGGTTCAAAATACTCAATGAGACTGGTTATTTTTTGTTTTCAGACCGGTTCAAATCACTCAATCAGACTGGTTCTTAGTTTAAATGAGACCGGTTCAAAATACTCAATGAGACTGGTTCATCTTTTAATAGAGACTGGTTATTTTTTGATTTTCAGATTGGTTCGGAACCAGTCTCTTTAGTTGGGAACGAGACCGGTTCGGAACCAGTCTCATTTAAAGGCATAGCAATAAGACCGCCACTTTTAAGACTGGTTCGGAACCGGTCTGAAATGGGGTGCGGAACCGGTCTGAAATGACTAATTTGTACTAGTGATGGCACGATTTAGGAAGTGTGAGCCGCCTCGTTTTGAAGGTGGAAATGATCCTGATGGGGCTCAAAGGTGGATACAAGAAGTGGAGAAGATTCTCCGTTCTCTTCAACCACCAATGGAGCAGCATGTCCGACTAGCTGAATTCATGCTGACCAATGAGGCAGAACATTGGTGGGATCAGCAGAGGAGAGGATTGGTGGCAGCTAACTCGATGATTTCTTGGGAGGTGTTCAAGGATCTTTTCTTGGAGAAGTATTTCCCTGAAGATGTTAGAAGGGAAAAGGAGATTGCTTTTCTCCAATTGATTCAAGGTTTTATGTCAGTTGGGGACTGTGCAGCTCGGTTTGAAGATCTCATCCGTTTTTCTGATTATCGGTATGCAAGTGACCGTGGCAAGTGTGTTAAGTTTGAATCTGGACTTAGGAGTGATATTCGCCTCTCGTGTGAGTATCACAACATTGATAACTTGGCTCGCTTTGTCAACACGGCAAGCACATATGAAAAGGGTCTCAATAGAATGTCAGATAATGAGAGGTTTGACAAGGGCAAGGAATTGACTCTGGAATCAGGTCCATGCTTTGACACCAACACTAGGGCAGTAGTGCCAAGTGATGTGGCCCCGAAGGGGGATACCCCAGGAGTTAGTCTACCACGTTCACTCTGTGGGAAGCCCCACAGGCGTCTGTGTTTGTTGTTGAAGCAGCACAAGAACAAAGGTCTCTGCTATATATGCGGACAATCGGGACATATTGGGGCGAGCTATCCTGGACGTATCGGAGAAGGGAGCGAATAAACTAACCCAAGGTACTCTTCATGTTAATGCTGCATCAACTGGTTACTTTAACGTCTTTGTCTAGATAAGTGTGGGTAGTGTAATATAGAAGGAGTCGATAGGTGTTAAAAACTTACTTAGTTATAAGACCGTAACAAGAGACCTAACCAAAAACCTTGTGATAGTGTCGTCCTCTAATAGAGTATAAGGTCAGGATTGGTCATCCTTTCTCTTGCATCTATTAAAAGATAATGCTATCATTCAATAAAGCAGTGATGTACAGTTAATAAATGTGAGATTGGGACTGACCACCTCGGTCTTCGCGTTTATTAACATGCTATATTATTGCAATCATCTAGTGGAGATCCGAATAAACCATCTAGGAATTCTATCTCTGTCAAAAGCCCGATTAGACTTTAATCCTATAGGATCTTTACCAAGATTCATGAACAGTGATTCGCAAACCAACCCCATTCAAGACACTCTTATTCTATATCTCCACCGAGAACATCCAACTAAATGATCGAACCACCCTTCTAACTCGTATGAGAACTTAGCCGTATGCGTAGGTATGAAGAGCCTAGCTAGTCAATTCTTGGAATCAACCCAGTTTCCTCCCTGCCTTCGACTTACTCAGGTATGTTGCTACTAAGTGGGGGAGACTTGACGACTCGATTCGTATCCTATCCGAGCGACAATAGCTAGCAATCATACCATAAGCCATTGGGCTACTAAACGGATAATTCCAAACGCTTTGCGGATAAATCGAAGGAGAGTTAAACTAGAGGTAAAACAATACCTCCCCAAAATAACACCGAATTGAGAAATAACAACTAGGCCTTGACCGAGACCAATCAATTAGCCGCAGATCCATAGAAACGCATCCTTCGACGACTCTCTGCTGAAAATGCACACTTTGGGGATAATCTCCATTGTCTTCTTGCTTGACATGTATCCAGTCCATCTTGGGTCATCTTGCAAAGACCATGAGACTCATTCTTGAGTGCTTCATGTTTCTTCTTTTCATCTTCACTCTCTTCAAGCTTCAAGCATCTCAGATGCATAGGTGAGAATTTTCCAAGTCGTAGAAACCCGGCATAGTTCTATGCCTACCGATAGATAGTCACCCACGTGCCCTCTTCTCAGCCTTGGATACCGGTAAGGAACTTGCGTACTTTGTTCTGAGCAACGAATGAGCATACCCCCTAGCATGGATATAATCAAGTATGTCGATGCTAAGTGGAGGAGGATTTCAATCCAAGGAATGGGAGATGGAACTTTAATAATAAGAAAACTGACGATCCTGTGTAGATAGGGATATTACGTGGTGCCAGAAGATGGATGTTGAAATGGGCATGGCCCTAACCACATATGGAGCGGAAAGTAAAAACCAAAGGGAAGTGAAAACCATGGTCAGAAGCTTACTAATGGGATGGTTCTCCATTTGAAGGAATTGAACGGAATTTCGGGGACGAAATTCTAATAAGTGGGGGAGAATTGTAACATCCCTAATTTAATTCCAAGCATAATTAGTGAAGTAATAAGTTTAAAGTGTAAGGAATGGGTAGATTAATTGCTTAAAGAATTTTAGGAGCAAGGTGAGTAGTAATTATGAGTACTAGGGGTTGTGTAGGAGACATTTGTAGCAATGGGCAAAATTATCTAAGCGGAATCGGAGGTTAAATCGGCGTTTCAAATGTTAGAAATCAGCCGAAAAGAGAAAATTAGGAATTTATTATAGGATGCTAAGAAATTAAATTCCACCATTGGATATGAATTTTATGGGATTAAGAAGCTTGTCTAAAAATTTGGGCCCGATCCGACGATTAACGAAAAAGTTACGGCGAATCGAAGTTGGGAATTTTTTGGTGCACGCCCAGGCGCACCGGTGCACGCCCAGGTGCACCAGGGTGCATCAGATGCACCAGCTCAGTAGGAAGTCCGCCCAGGCGCACGCACGACTCGCCCAGGCGCGGGCAAGATATCTGATCGCACACCAGATGCGCGTGTGGCGCGCGCAGGTGCACCAAACCCCGCGCCAAGGCGCGCGGGCGCGACCTGACCGCACCAGGTCCATAAAATCCCGCACCAGTCCATCCCTCCTCACCTCCATCCGCCCCAACTTCTCTCTCCCTCACCCAAAACCGCCCAGCACCACCTCCAGCCACCCCAAGAGCCACCAAGGCCGCCCCACCTCCTTGCTCTTCCTCCTCCCCATAGATCCACTCCCTCTCCTCCCTCTTGATCTCTTTCTCTCTCACCTCCATGACCCATTCTCTCTCTGATGAGCATTTTATTTCCCATTTTTCCTTGCATTATTTTACTCCTATTATTGATACTTGTTGCCTATTTGACATTGTTTAGCTTGATTTAGTGATTTAGAGTTTATTGGACTACTATTCTGAATATTGTTTAATTTGGGATTATTTAGCCTAATTAATTCTATTTCTATTTTCAGGTCATATTTGGCACAAGGGCTTTTTGGACATTTTGGGAATGAAGATTTAATGTTGGAAGAGAAGATATATGATGAAGTGAAGATTGTAATATATCTTTAGGATTAGTTGAGATTTAGTTATATCTTTTAAGATTTAGATTTTATCTATAAGATATTTTTAGATTTAATTTAGAGATAAGCTTTCCTTAGGATTTGGGCCCATGATTTAGGCCCGTTTTGAGATTTAAAAAGCTAAATTCGTGTAAACCCTAGGAGCCACCTTCCATTCCACGTTTTTTACATTCTCTCTCATAGAGAAGGCTTAGTTTTGCTCTCCAAGCTTGTGGTGGCTGCTAGGGTTTCTCTCTCTTCCCTTTTCTACACGTTTTTGGTATTTTTCTTCATGGAAGGCTAAACTCTTAGGTTAAATCCCTTTGGTAATGTATCACATACTCTTGAGGTTTTATTCTTAATGCTATTTCGTTTTTATTCACTATTTTCATGCTTATTGATATGTTATGGTTCGCTTAGTTCCATTCTATAGAGATAATCCATGTGTATGAATGCTTAATTTATGCAAACTCGTAAAAACTCCATGCTTTGGCTTTTAATGCTTAATTAGAGGTTTGGGTTTTGGGGTGAGAATTGTATTTGCGCTTAGTATTTAATTCTCACGAGTTGGACAGTGAAGAGGAAAGAAATTGATCTTTTGTGACCGATGATAGAGTTGTGAACGCGAGCCAAAGGGGTTTATCCGCTTTTCCTTATCTGTTTCTTCGTTTAGATTTAATTCTGTTTTGATTTCAATTATTCAATATTCAACACAAAAAAAACCCCCTGTTTTCTATGCATACTATGTGTTCGACCTTTTGCTTGATAAGATATTCCTTGGGAGACGACCTAGGAGTCACTTTCTAGTACTATACTTAAACTGTTTTTATTTGTATCGGGTACGGCCTCGATCAAATTTGGCGCCGTTGCCGGGGATTATCGGTTCTTGCCAAAGGTCATTAGTAGTTAGTTAGTGTCGTAGTTAGTATAGTTATTATAGTGTGTCGTGTCTGATTTAGGGTCTAGTAGTCAATTCTGATAACCGGTTGAAGTTGCACTGTTTGCTGTTTTGCTATTTTGTTGCAATTAGTGTATTTGATTGATTCTGTGGTTACTAGTTCACATAGTTGTGGGTGGAATTTTTGCACGAAAATTTATATCCACACTACTCTTATCATATAAAAAAGTTTTGAGGCACCACGATCACTCATATCATCACTGGTTGTGAGTTCCAGAAAAATTTTCCAAGTTTTAGCAGCACTTTCTTCAAATCCTCGCAACTTTTGACCCGTAACTCGGAATTTGACGAATTTTATATCAAATCGAAGGGAATTTTCTGAATAATCTGATTTTTCTCACTTTGTTAGAAAACTCCTTCGTCTGGATCCTGAAAAAGCCGTTTTACTATTTCTTTTTTATTTTACAAGTTTTATTTTCTTAGTTTTTGGTCTCTGATTTAATTGTTTGACTTGGTTCCCTTTTGAATTTTGTCCTCAAACTTTTTGTGGTATGTTTTCATGATTTTAGGGTGCTGAAAAAAATAAAGAAAAAATTTTAAAAAATAAAAAATTTTGTTGCCTATTTTGGTCATGTATATTAGTGACAGTTTGCTATGCTTCATGGTGTTCTGTTCAGTACATGACTAGGGGCAACCCAAGCTACTTGCATCCATATAACCCTGAAATTGATAGAACTTATCACAGACTAGTTAGACAAAATAGGAACCAGTCCATAGGTAGTGAGTCTATTGAGTCTTTACATAGTGAGTCTGCTTCTTTTTCTTCTATTCCTATAAATTCTGATTCTTATTCTGATTATTCTGAAAATATGGCTCAACCTCCACCACGTGAGAGGACATTGAGGGAGCTGGCTGCACCTGATTTCACTATTGAAGATTTGTGCATCCAGTATCCCGATGACCCGTATGAGCTAAGGTCTGGACTAATTCATTTGTTGCCCAAGTTTAATGGTCTTGCAGGTGAGGATCCTCATAAACATCTCAAGCAGTTCCATATTGTCTGTGCTACTATGAAACCACATGATGTGCAAGAGGATCATGTTTGTCTTAAGGCATTCCCACACTCCCTAGAGGGGCTAGCCAAGGATTGGTTGTACGATATGGCCCCTGGTTCTATCACAGTCTGGGACGACCTGAAGAGGGCATTTTTGGAGAAATTCTTCCCTGCATGCAGAACAACAGCAATCCGAAAGGATATATCAGGCATCAGGCAACAAGTTGGAGAAAGTCTCTATGAGTATTGGGAGAGATTCAAGAGACTGTGTGCGAGCTGCCCCCACCATCAGATCTCAGAGCAGCTGCTTATTCAATATTTCTATGAAGGTCTCAACCTCATGGAGAGAAACATGCTTGATGCTGCAAGTGGTGGTGCCCTAGGAGACATGACACCTTTAGAAGCCAGAGTCAAGATTGAGAAGATGGCTTCCAATTGTCAACAATTCCATGCAAGGGGCAACAGCGATGCAATCATAGTGAGAGGAGTGAATGATGTTAGCACAAGTTCTGGTAAGGTTGAGAAGCTTGAACAGAAGATAGATTCACTTACAACTTTGGTCACTCAATTGGCCATCAACCAGAAGAAGTTGTCTCTGCCTGCTAGATTATGTGGCATATGCACATCCGCTGAGCACCCCACAGATGCATGCCCTTCTGTGCAGCAGCAGCCCACGACTGGTGCTGACCAACCTGAGGCATATGCCGCCAACATCTTCAACAGTAGAAACCAGCAGCCACAGAACTTTGATCTCTCTACCAATAGATACAACCCTGGTTGGAGGAACCATCCCAACCTGAGATGGTCTGATCAGCAGCAACCTTCACAGGTTCAATTTCAGAACAATTCTAGACCACCATATGTACCTCCTACAGTCTAGCAACAGAGACAACAACAGGCTAATTCTACACCACCAGCTCCTAGTACTGAGCAGCAGCCTTCATTGGAAGAGCTGATGAAACAGATGACCATGCAAAATCTCCAATTCCAACAGGAAACTAGAGCATCCATTCAAAGACAAGAGGCCTCCATTCAATCTTTGACCAATCAGATGGGACAGATGGCAACAGCAATCAACACTATGCAATCTCAGAATTCTAACAAGTTGCCATCCCAAACAGTGATCAATCCAAACCAGAATGTGAATGCCAATAGTCTAAGGTCAGGGAAGCAGATTGTCACACCCACACCAGAATCTGACCTCAACAAAGATGATCTAGTTTCACCCAACAAGAAGACCCAAATGGTCGAGGAGAGTGAGCACACAAGTACCAGAAAATCCCATCCAGCTCAGCCTTCCTCAAGCACAACACCTGCTGCTGCCCAACAACCACCCCCCATTCCTCTTCCTTTCCCACCAAGGGGGGTGACTCAAAGCAAGAAAATGGAAGAGATTGACAAAGAGATACTTGACACATTCAGGAAGGTGGAAGTCAACATACCCCTTCTTGATGCAATCAAGCAGATTCCAAGGTATGCAAAGTTCTTGAAGGATCTATGCACACACAAACGGAAGCTCAAGGGCAATGAGAGGATCAACATGGGAAGAAATGTCTCTGCTCTTATAGGTAAACCCGTCCCTCATATTCCTGAAAAGTGTAAGGATCCTGGAACTTTCTCTGTGCCTTGTATCATAGGTAATACTAAATTTGAGAATGCTTTGCTAGATTTAGGAGCATCTATTAATGTTATGCCTATGTCTGTTTTCAAGTCTCTTTCACTTGGACCTCTTCAACCTACGGGTGTGGTTATTCACTTGGCAAATAGATCTACTGCCTACCCCGCAGGTTTGATAGAGGATGTCCTGGTTCGGGTTAAAGAGCTTATCTTTCCTGCTGATTTTTATATTCTTGATATGGAAGAGGACACCTCTCGTAGTGCTGTCCCTATCATATTAGGGAGACCATTTTTGAAAACAGCCCGAACCAAGATAGATGTGCATGCAGGTACACTTTCCATGGAATTTGATGACAGTGTGGTTCGATTCAATATTTTTGATGCTATGAAACATTTTTCTAATGACCACTCTGTTTTTCATGTTGACTTGATTGATGATCTGATTGATGAGCATGTTCTAGACTTTTTGCATGATTATGATTTGCCATCTTTCACTAGCTCATTTACTTGTTCTGCATGTTCTGATTCCGAAATGTGCACTGCATGCATTGAAATTGACCAGTTTTTAAATTCTGCTACTGCATCTGTTGATTCATATGATATAGATTCAGATCATGTTAACCCCATTTCTGTTTTGCATGAGTCTAATTCACTTGTTCAGGTGCAGGCGGCAGAATCCAATTCTGCTGCTCCTTTAGTTCCATCTGTGATGCAGGCACCTTTATTGGACCTGAAGCCCCTTCCTCCTCATCTCAAATATGCTTACTTGGAGGCTGAGCAGAAACTTCCAGTGATCATCTCTACCTCCCTTTCTGTTGATCAAGAGAAGCAACTGCTGGATGTGATTAGAGCAAACAAAAAGGCAGTAGGATGGACTTTGGCAGACATACCTGGTATTAGCCCCTCCATGTGCATGCATCGGATTTTATTGGAGGATGGGGCTAAACCAGTGAGACAACCCCAGAGACGGTTGAACCCCCAGATTCTTGATGTGGTGAAGAAAGAGGTCACCAAGCTGCTGCAAGCTGGCATTATCTACCCCATTTCAGACAGCACTTGGGTAAACCCGGTTCAAGTAGTTCCCAAGAAGTCTGGGGTGACAGTTGTCAAAAATGAGAAGGATGAGCTGATTCCCACTAGAATGCAGAACAGTTGGAGAGTCTGCATTGATTATAGGAAGCTCAACCAGGCGACCCGCAAGGATCACTTTCCTCTTCCCTTCATTGATCAGATGTTGGAGCGCCTGGCAGGTAAATCTCACTATTGCTTCTTAGATGGTTTCTCTGGTTATTTCCAAATCTGTATTGCACCAGAGGACCAACATAAGACTACATTTACCTGTCCTTTTGGTACATTTGCTTATAGGAAGATGCCTTTTGGCCTATGCAATGCTCCTGGCACTTTTCAAAGATGTATGATGAGTATTTTTAATGACTTACTTGAGCATTGCATAGAGGTCTTCATGGATGACTTTAGTGTATATGGTTCCTCTTTTGATGCATGTCTTGATAGTTTGTCTAAGGTGCTTAATAGGTGCATTGAGACTAACCTTGTCTTGAATTTTGAAAAATGTCATTTTATGGTAGAACAAGGCATAGTCTTAGGGCACATTATTTCGCATAAGGGCATAGAGGTTGACCCTGCTAAGCTGCATGTAATATCACATTAACCTTACCCCTCTTGCGTGCGAGAGGTGCGTTCTTTTCTTGGCCATGCAGGTTTCTATCGCAGGTTTATTCAGAACTTTAGCAAGATAGCCCTTCCACTATCCAACTTGCTTCAAAAGGATACCGCATTTGAGTTTGGAGACCAATGCAAGAAAGCATTTGATGAGTTAAAGAGAGCACTCACCACCACTCCCATCATCCAACCACCTGACTGGACCCTCCCATTTGAGCTCATGACCGATGCCTCGAATTATGCTTTGGGAGCAGTTCTCTCCCAAAGGGTTGGTAAGATGTCTCATGTGATTTATTATGCATCTAGGACTTTAGATTCAGCACAAGTTAATTACACCACAACTGAAAAAGAGCTGTTAGCCGTTGTCTTTGCACTTGATAAGTTTAGATCATATCTATTAGGTTCTAAGGTTGTGGTGTATACTGATCATGCTGCTCTGAAGTATCTTTTGAAAAAGACAGATTCCAAAACTAGGTTGATTAGATGGATGTTGCTCCTCCAGGAGTTTGATCTTGAGATTCAGGATCGGAGTGGTGCACATAACCTTGTCGCAGACCACTTGAGTAGAATAGAGAGAGAGGAGGATGCATTTCCTATCCGGGATGACTTCCCGGATGAGCAGCTTTTAGTTTTGCATGTTTCACATCCCCCTCCCCTTATTCCTTGGTTTGCTGATATTGTAAATTATATAGTTGCATCTGTTTTTCCACCCTTGGCATCCAAAGCTCAAAGAGACAAATTGAAGAGCGATGCCAAGTATTATGTATGGGATGACCCCTATTTGTGGCGTTTTTGCAGTGATCAGGTCATTCGCAGGTGCATTCCAGACCAGGAGATCCAATCGGTTCTCCAATTTTGCCATGCTTCACCAGTTGGAGGCCACCTTGGCACTCAAAGGACAGCACGAAAGGTGCTGGATTCTGGATTTTATTGGCCTACCATCTTCAAGGATGCAAGCAAAATCTGCAGCTCATGTGAGCAATGTCAAAGGGCAGGAGGCACCCTATCTTGGAGGCAACAGATGCCGCAACAACCTATGTTGTTCTGTGAGGTGTTTGATGTCTGGGGTATAGATTTCATGGGCCCCTTTCCTGTTTCTTTTGGTTTTTATTATATCTTACTTGCTGTGGATTATGTATCCAAATGGGTGGAAGCTAAGGCCACCAGGACTAATGATGCTCAGGTTGTTGTAGATTTTGTCAGGACTAATATCCTCTGCAGGTTTGGCATACCTAGAGCCATAGTCAGTGATCAAGGCACACACTTCTGCAATAGATCCATGCAAGCTTTGCTCAAGAAGTATGGGGTTGTGCATAAAGTTTCTACACCATATCACCCCCAAACCAATGGGCAAGCTGAGATTTCAAACAGAGAGATCAAGCGGATTTTGGAGAAGATGGTGAAGCCTAATAGAAAGGATTGGAGCACACGATTGGAGGATGCTTTATGGGCCCATCGGACTGCTTACAAGGCACCCATAGGGATGTCACCTTATCGGGTTGTTTTTGGTAAGGCATGCCACCTGCCTGTGGAGATAGAGCACCGTGCATATTAGGCTGTGAAGCAATGTAACTTAGCTCTGGATCAAGCGGGTGAGGAGAGGAAGCTGCAGTTGAGTGAGCTAGATGAGATCCGTTTGGAGGCCTATGAGAATTCCAAGTTCTACAAAGAGAAGACCAAGAAGCTCCATGATAGCTCAATTTCCAGAAAGGAGTTCTTGGTTGGTCAAAAAGTGTTGCTCTACAACTCTAGGCTTGGACTCATGAGTGGAAAGCTCCGCTCTAAATGGATTGGACCGTTTGTAGTCACCCAGGTGTTTCCTTATGGCACTGTGGAGATCAAGAGTGAGTCCACAGACAAGAGCTTCAAAGTCAATGGTCACCGACTCAAGCCTTTCCTCACTACCCCTTCTTTGGATGATGCACCTGTGGAGGAAGCCTCATTGGTCGACCCCATTTTTGACCCACCATGATTTAGGGAGTCTTCTTTTCTCCTTCTTTACTACTTTTATTCCACTTGTCTATATCTGTCTGATTCTACTATTTGTTTTACATTGAGGACAATGTGTGATTTAAGTGTGGGGGGGAGAGTAGTTTAGGTTGCATATTTTTGCTTTGATTTTTTAGGTTTTGCTAAGTTTTGGGCATTTTCTTGCATGTTTTTGCTTCATTTTAGTAGAGTCTTGGTATCTTGTGTCTGAATTCATGCATTTCTGTGTGTAAAGTTGCTTTTGATAATTAAGAGGTGGTAACACTGTGATAGAATTGTCCCTTTTGTGAGGATTTGAGCCTTAATTGTGGGTGGATTGCTATATATGCCACCTAATTTTTCTTTCATGTGTGATTGCACTCTGGATTACTTGCACTCTAGAACTTGACTTGACTCTTGTTGATACTTGATATTCCCATGCACATTTTGAAATGATTTAGGCATTGTTTTTTCTTGAATAAGCCACTAGCCATATGAGCCTACCTTGAATGAATTTATCCTTTGATAGCCCCTTTGAGCCTTTATATCCCTTTTCTTTGTTCTTTAGCTCATTACAAGCCTATGACTGAAAAACCATGATTGTCCTAACCTTAGGGAATGTTGGAGCTTTGGAATTGTTTTGGGAATGGGTATTAAGTAAGCGAGGGTGCTTTGTTCTTCATCTCTTGTGAGTTCTGGGTTTTGCCTCTATGGTCGGTGATGTAATTATGGCTTTATCTCATTATGCCATTTTTATTGTTTCTTCTTTTCTTTCGTTCATGAAGTTCTGCAATGTAATGCAATTCAAAAAAAAAAAAAAAAAACAAGAAGAAGAAGAAGAAAAAAAATGGAATAAAAGGTTGATTGAGGCATGGAGGATTGGAATTAGAGGTTGTTGTTATGTTTACCATTTCATTCTGGGGTGGATTGTGCTTATTTTTTTACTTGTTCCCCATTGCTCCTCTATTCCCTGGGTTTTAGCTACATTTCCCATATTTTTATCCTACCTTGTCCTTGGCCCCATTACAACCCTGAAAAGACCTTTTGATCTTAATGTGCATGTGTGTTGATTGTTGATGTTAGAGGCTTGTCAAGCCTATGGTTGTGTTTGTTTTTCATGATGTGCCTTGAGTGTAAACACTGATTAACCTTAAACACTTGAGTGTAAACACTATTGAGTGATCCTTGTGAGTTTCTATCATCTTTGTGACTACCCTCTTGATGTCATTGGTTTTCTTTGCATATTTGAAATAATTGGATGATGTTCATGGATGCCTTGATTCTTTGGTCCTTATTTTCTTCGTGTGCTCGATTTTGCCCATTTCTTTGCATTTCCTAGAATTCATTGTGAAGTATGTAATCTCTTAGGTTTGCATTCATTAGTTTTAGTAATCTTGTTACATGATTCACTTTGGAGCATATTGATTTTCTCAGACCTAATTCTTAGTTTTGCCCAGGAGGGCAAAAGGATAAGTGTGGGGGTATTTGATGAGCATTTTATTTCCCATTTTTCCTTGCATTATTTTACTCCTATTATTGATACTTGTTGCCTATTTGACATTGTTTAGCTTGATTTAGTGATTTAGAGTTTATTGGACTACTATTCTGAATATTGTTTAATTTGGGATTATTTAGCCTAATTAATTCTATTTCTATTTTCAGGTCATATTTGGCACAAGGGCTTTTTGGACATTTTGGGAATGAAGATTTAATGTTGGAAGAGAAGATATATGATGAAGTGAAGATTGTAATCTATCTTTAGGATTAGTTGAGATTTAGTTATATCTTTTAAGATTTAGATTTTATCTATAAGATATTTTTAGATTTAATTTAGAGATAAGCTTTCCTTAGGATTTGGGCCCATGATTTAGGCCCGTTTTGAGATTTAAAAAGCTAAATTCGTGTAAACCCTAGGAGCCACCTTCCATTCCACGTTTTTTACATTCTCTCTCATAGAGAAGGCTTAGTTTTGCTCTCCAAGCTTGTGGTGGCTGCTAGGGTTTCTCTCTCTTCCCTTTTCTACACGTTTTTGGTATTTTTCTTCATGGAAGGCTAAACTCTTAGGTTAAATCCCTTTGGTAATGTATCACATACTCTTGAGGTTTTATTCTTAATGCTATTTCGTTTTTATTCACTGTTTTCATGCTTATTGATATGTTATGGTTCGCTTAGTTCCATTCTATAGAGATAATCCATGTGTATGAATGCTTAATTTATGCAAACTCGTAAAAACTCCATGCTTTGGCTTTTAATGCTTAATTAGAGGTTTGGGTTTTGGGGTGAGAATTGAATTTTCGCTTAGTATTTAATTCTCACGAGTTGGACAGTGAAGAGGAAAGAAATTGATCTTTTGTGACCGATGATAGAGTTGTGAACGCGAGCCAAAGGGGTTTATCCGCTTTTCCTTATCTGTTTCTTCGTTTTGATTTAATTCTGTTTTGATTTCAATTATTCAATATTCAACACAAAAAAAAAACCCTGTTTTCTATGCATACTATGTGTTCGACCTTTTGCTTGATAAGATATTCCTTGGGAGACGACCTAGGAGTCACTTTCTAGTACTATACTTAAACTGTTTTTATTTGTATCGGGTACGGCCTCGATCACTCTCTCTCATCTAGGGCTTTGCTTCCTCTCTCCTCCAACCACCACCATACCTACCACCACGAACCACCACCCATCACCACCACTATGAGCACCTCTTCCTCTCTCTTTCCTTATTGATTTTGAGTTCCCTTTCTCTCTCCCTCTTTCCCTCTATTCGGTCTCTCTCTCTCTCTTCCGGATCTCACCGGCGTCGTTATCGACCGTGATCGCTCCGGGCTTGTGTTGGGTACTCCGAGGCGTGAAGCTTTGGCCTCGATCCGGCCGCGATCGTTCTTAATAACGAGGAGCAACACCGACGTCGTCATCGACACCGAGCCACAACCCAAGTTCTTTTTAAAAAGAAAGCCCGAGGTAAGAAGGGTCGTATTACCTCTATTTATAAAGTAAATTCTAGGAGTTTATAGTGGTGACTAAGAATAGGGTAATTAAGGAATAAGTTAATGAACCTTCGGGTAGTTCCCGCAAAAATAAATGGTTTATTTAAATGGACAATGGAATAAATTGAAGGTGCATAGAATGAGTTCCCGAGTGAATGAATATAATAGAATATTAAAAGAGTTAATATGGAATGAAAGTGTAGAACAAACGCAAAATAAAACCAAGGGAAATTAATTAAGGGAAATTAGAGGAGCGTGAGAGTAAAAGAGTAAGGAGGTTTGTGTTACCTTATTCTAGGGGGTAGGTTGTATTATGTGTATATTGGATTGCTAGGAGGTGTTTGTTAGTTTTGATGAGGAACCCTAGGATAGTTAAAAATATATATTAAACTGTGTTTATGCCTGAAAGTATATTGATATGTGATGTTATGTGTAATGTGACATTGATATTTGATTTAAGTGGAGGATATTGTGTTAAATTATATTGAGCCTGGGAGTTATGAATGGTAATGAACATGTTGATTTGAAATAGGTATAATGACACTTTAGAAAGTGAAAATATAATGGCATGATTAACTGATGAAATCCATGAGATTGGAAACAAATGAAATAATTGGAAACGAAATTCAAAGATTTAAAGATCCATAATTATTTAGTGGTGGTATGAGGTACCTTCCGGTGTGGAGGTGAAGTACCCCAACGGCCAAATTGTATGAGGTACCTTCCGGTGTGGAGGTGATGTACGACGGTATGAGGTACCTTCCGGTGTGGAGGTGAAGTACCCATAGGCCAACTTGTATGAGGTACCTTCCGGCGTGGAGGTGATGTACAACGGTATGAGGTACCTTCCGGTGTGGAGGTGAAGTACAATGGTGCGAAATACATTTTAAGAATGAAATAAAGGAAGAGAAGAAGAAAAAGAAAAGAAAGGGAAAATGGAAATAATTAAGAGTTAGTGACGAGAATTAAAACATAATGTATATGGCCAATTCAAGCAAAGTGAAATGAGAATGAGAATCATTAATGAATAAGAATGTACTTAAAATAAGAATGCACCCACAGGCCAACTTGTATGAGGTACCTTCCGGTGTGGAGGTGAAGTACAATGATACGAGGTACCTTCCGGTGTGGAGGTGAAGTACCCATAGGCCACAAAGTATGAGGTACCTTCCGGTGTGGAGGTGAAGTACAATGGTGCGAAATACATTTTAAAAGGGAATGGACCGAGCGGCAGGAGGTCGGTAGACCCTGTCACTATAATAAAAAGTAAAATGGCGGGAGGTCGGTAGACCCTGTCACAAAGATAAAAGTGAAATGACGGGAGGTCGGTAGACCCTGTCACTATAATAAAAAGTAAAACGGCAGGAGGTCGTTAGACCCTGTCACCATAATGAAAAGTAAAATGGCGGGAGGTCGGTAGACCCTGTCACAATAATGAAAAGAATAAAGGAACGAAAAGGTAACCGGCATGTGGGCCAATTAATGGAAAACGGATAAAGAATGAAAATGAAAGAATGAAAAGAGAACCAAAAATTAAAAGAATATAAGAATAAGTAAGGAACTAGAAGAGATTAATTATATGAATAACGTATACTAATAATTGCGTAGGCTTAGTTTATTACTATGTCTCTTTTAGGATTTAACTTTTTAAGTTCTGTGTAATGCTACCCTTCTTGCTATATTTTTACAGGTGCGAAAGCGAAGCTTACACTGTTGCGGGCCGAATCTGGAAACTCTCCACCACGTGGAGTGTAGTTGTGATACCATGAGTGGATTTTATTTTGAATAATATTAAAAACTGTTATTTTTGTAATTTAATATGCGTAGTAATTGTATGCCCTGAATTTGTACTGATTGGGCTTTAGGTATGATCTGGCTTTTATGCTATTGTGTTTTATGTTTTTAAAGAATTCTGGATTGACAGGTTTAAAACAGGAAATTTTTGGGAAGTCCGCAAAACAGAGGAAACTCTGCCGGATTTTCGTAAAATCTTTTATAAGCAACCAAGTTTTCAAAAGAATTTTTAAGCTCCAATTTTAATAAAAGCTACAAATTAACTAATTAATGTGAGGGTGTTACATTGCCAGGCCCCACTGATCAGTCTCCACTTAAGTTTCCTTTACCATTTTTCAATTAATTATCAATCCAGTCCACTATTTCCTTTACCATTTTTCAATTAATTATCAATCCAGTCCACTCATTTATGAACCACAATCAAAATTTCACAACATTCATATATACATATATACCATCCATTCCCAATCAACATCACCTTGTCCTAACAACAACATAACACAAATGATCACAAGCCTTCACATATAGTTCACATTCAAATTCCAGTACAGTATATATATTATTCCCATTTCCAAATAACAACACACATACTCATAAATGAACATTTATCACCAATAATCACAAATATTTTCCAAGTATTCACATATAGGGTTACCTTCAACAATTGACATTTATAACCATTTTCTAAGCATTTTCTCAAGTCACCATTTTATTTATTTAATATACTAACCGCATTATTATCATAGATCACTACCTTAGGGTTTTCTGTTTATCCTCCTAACCAAATAACTCCTAGCAAATCATTATAACTATACGGATACCCATTCCTAAGACAAGCCAGTACCCACCCCCTTACCTCAAATGTGGTGAGATAAGGATGCCTTTTTCCTTTGCCCTAGCCTAGAACCTTGGTACTTTGAACCTCCTTAGCCTAGCTTGCCACCTCAAGAGTGTCAAAATCCAATGGTGATGAATGACCCTATTATGTTGGTTTTGTAACACCCCGATTTGGCCACTTGAAAAATATACTGTTTTAATTCCAAAAAGTAGTGGAAATGTGGGCCAATTTTTTTTTTTAAAACATCTAACGTGGTTGAGTAGTATGAGTATGAGAACCACTAAGTTTTCAAAACCCTTTCGTAATTAAAAGAGTGTTCTCATATCTCATACTGAAGTTCAAGTTCCAAACCGAAGTGTCACAAGGCACTACACTTTGCAACTTGATTCTTCTCAACTCAATTATCATAGCCCATTAAAATAAATTTCTTCCACAAAATTTTGGGGTTATATCATGGCATTGCAATGAAACTAAGTAAATACAGGGAATACAAAATACTTCAGGAAGAATGAAAGACTACCACCAGGCCCATTGAACTGAAGACGAAAGTCCACGGGGAATGCTTTGCCAGAGTCGACCTCAATTACTTCCGTCTCCGAGTAGCTAAGTCCTCTTCCAATTCCTCTGGCTACTCAGTCTCGAGATCAATGTGTGCAGACCAAAGCATCGGGTATCCACCATGATATTCAGCTGGCCCACCGGTCTCGGAGTATTCACGCCACTCCCAATCTTGATAAGCCACTTCCATCATTCCTCGTCTCATATGTCGAACGTGAGCATGACAGGATCCATAGACTAAGGGAATAGACATCATAACACCAACATACAGAACAGAAGACTGGAGAGAGTAAGTATTCCCAAGCATGTTATGCCAACGATGTGGGATTACAATAGGTAAAATATTAAGAAATAACAAAACATATAAGCAAACCACACATACAAGCAATCATAATCAAACCTCTACTTGACTCCATTTCTTTTTATTTTCTCAAAACTTTACATATCCACAGAACTTCCGTCAATCGCTTCCGCTGCGAAACTCTGATTCCATCATCCATCTCGTCCTCTTTTCCAAACCCTCTCTTAAGAATTATTTCTTAACAATATCAGTTATCTTTTCTTAATTAAGTTTTATGAATTCGTATCCGTCAATGATGCGGGGAATTTAAATCATCATTGAGGAGGGTCACTTTCAAAGTTAGCACACACGTCTACATCTCCTCGGTCATTCACCCAACCTAGTCGGAAGCAAACAAGAGTACAGGACCTTTACCACGCGGGCACGACAGCTGTCTCAACAATAAATGGTCCCAAACCAGGAGGATCTCGTCCTCAAATCAATTCAATAATATCAATAATCAAGGCTCACTGTACAACCAGTGGCAAATCACAATGCCCCGTTCCAGTCCCTCTCACTGTTCTAGATTTGCAATCTAGGGGGCGACAGTATATTTCTAGGGAGCTCGCAGAACTTGCCACGGCATTGGACCCAGTCCCCACCACGTTAGTGCGCCACTTGTGGAGTTCGTTCTGCCTAGAAACATACTCTAGACTTCTTGACGTTTCACCGTCATCGTCCTCCCCTAATGCAATCTCCTCCTAAGTATCCGCAGATACCTATGGTTTCTTCCTCTCCACTACTTCGCACTCTCATACCTCACCATGTATGTTCATGTCTTTTAAAAATCTTTTATCTTTTTAAATCAATCCTAATGGTCGGCCCATCCTTCGTGCATCCCTTCAATGAGTCCCGACCGCTATCTTTGCACATATTTCCTCTCATCATTTCTCACGTAGCACAGAGCTGGGATCACATCAACCACTTGCATCTCATTCCACAATTTCTTTCAACAATCTCCTTTCAAATCCTTTTCTCAAAATCTCATTTTATAAACTTTCGCAAAATACCAATTCGTAAACTTTTTCATAAAATTGCTTCTCATAAATTCTCTCCAAATCTCTTTTCAAAAACCTTTTTGAAAATTTCTTTTCACCCACTTATTCCAAAAACCTCCGTTCACAAATCTCTTCAAAAACATTTCTTTTCACAATCCTTTTCCAAAAAAAAAATCTCCTTTCAAAAACATTCTCAAACTCACATTTCGTACTCTGCTTCAAAAATCCCGTTTCAAAAACTCTTTTCAAAAATTCTCATTTTCAAAAACCTTTTTAAAATAAAACTTCATTTCAAAAACTTTTCGAAAACTTATTGTTTCAATGAGCACCAGCGGAGGAGCAAGCTCAACTCAACACCAGTCTCATTTCAACAATATCACAAAGGAACTGAGCTCCTTCTAAATCCAATCTCATTCCACAACACAACATCACTTTCCCTAGCTCTGGCTCATCCACATCATATTCATCAATTCTTGCTCATCAGCGATTATAAATTCCACAACATCTCAACATCTTTCTCAACCTTTATCTTACATTTCTTTTATTCTTTTTTATTCATTACTATTCACATTGTTTTCAATCTCATCATGCATAATAACTCATCAAATAAACGAATAAACAACATACTAACATTCAGATACCATCATATAAACTCATTACCTAATTTCACGTGGTCTTTGTCTCCTTCACACGAGTGGCCACACAATCAAACAATTGCCACCGTGCTACTGACTCAGAACCACTAAGTTTCGAGTTTTGAGATGGTCGAAACACTTAATATGTTACCTAAATACCACGGTGTTTGGGGGAAACTTCTCTCTCACCTCAACCGATGACGATCTTCAATGCGCTCCTTAGTTTCCATTGCGACGTTCGTAACTGCTTCCCGATCGTTACTGGCACTCAAATATTTCCCTCTTATTAAAATCATTCTTATTCAATTATCTCAAAAATAAAGCAACGTTGCAAGACTTTTTTATTCGAAAACAAAGTATTTGTTTCCTCTTAACACTTTGAAATCAATTTGGGTCTTACACTCACAATCAAAATCAAGTAAAACATTTACTTAAAAACACGTGGAGAAAATTAAAAACTTAAAATACTCTTTTCAAACACTGGTCAAAAACGTAGTTAGTTTCCTGACCTCTTTAAAAGTCACATTTATCTTAAGGATTTTTAAATATAAAACACCTCTTAAATCAAAACCACATGCTTTATAAACCATGCAAAAATCTTTTCAAAACAATACTTTTTCAATCAATCAAATCACTTTATTTCCTTCAAAAACAGAATTGGATTAAAGAAAACAACACAAGGGTTAAATCAAAAACCTTTTGCAAACCTTAACATTCAAATCATTTTCAAACATGTTAAATCATCCATAATTCATGCATCAATTTCACACTCATCATGCATGCATACAAAACAAGAATCAAACACAAACTCCTATTATTTTCTATACATGGCCGAATCTCCTTCTATATAAGATAAGGCTATATTCACAATTTCAAACACACATACAAAACATGCACATAGGGAACATAATCATTTAAACACATTATCCTACTTTAAACATCACAACCGAAAATAATTATTAAAAGAAAAGGAATATCTTCATTTAGAATTATGCTAACATCTTCCAAATCACTTAGCTTTATCCCTAAATTAACATGCAAATGCAAATCAATTTATTTCTTTTATTTCTTAATCAAGCCGAATTGGACATAGAGAAATAATCCAATCACATACCAAACCAATCTTATTCATTCAAAGCTAACTCAAACAATAACACACAAGAAAATAAAAATGATTTGAATGAAATTTGTTCCAAAACCGAATAGGACCATGAAAATCACTTTTAAGTTTTTAATAAAAAATTTAGGTTTTCACATACTTAAAATCCATAGATCCATCAATAAAACACACATGCAAAACAAAACAAACAAACTTTAATATTTATAAAGACAAAATCGTGAGCTTTACATAAAAATTTCATCAAACTTTAGTTTTATTTCTTTAACTAAATTTATCACAATAAAAATCAAAGGTCATATCAAAAATCTTTAAATCACATAAATTTCAACATGCATGCAACTAGAATAAAGATCAAACATGATTCCCTATTTTTCCTAGGTTTGGCCGAATGATAAAGTACACAAAAGCAAGATCTTGGGTTCTATTTTCACATGCAAAGCTTTAGAACAACATTTTCTTTTCAAACATCAAGAAATCATCATCACACACACAAGATCTTGTTTAAAAATCCTTTTTGTACCGAAAATCATTTTTAAACTTGTTATCATAATTTTCCCCTTTAAAATTATGACATGCATCAAAAGAAAATTAAGACTTTTTACTCAAAACAAACACACAAAGTTCAAACTTCATGCTTTTGCAAAGATCTACCATAGATTAAGACATGCAAGAAAAGATCAAGGTAAAAACATAAGCTTAAACACAAATTTCAACCAAACCGTGAAGAATAAATTTTACAAGTGAAAGATCAAAGCTTTCAAGCACAAATATTCAAGATCAATACATAAGAATGACATGCAAAGCATTTAAACTTCAAGATCATGAGAAAATAAGTACAAGCATCACGAAATCAAAGTTTAACAAAGTCCATTACAAAGTTCTTTTCAAAACTAAGATTATTACATTAAAACTTTCTTAAACAACTACCTTAAATAAAAATTCTAATCTTCAAGCTTCAAATCTCCTCTCCTTCTCCTAAGATTGCTTCGGCCTCCTCTCTCTTAGGTTTGAGGGTTGGTTTTCTTCTTGATCTTTGAAGAAGGATGTGATTAAAGAAAGAAATCAAGGGTATTTGGTTGAGAAGTTTGGGTTTTCCACTCTTCTTTTTCTCTTCTCCTCTCTCGGCCACTCTCTCTTTCTCTAAGGGTCTCAAGAGTTTGAGGTGCTCTTGGACTAAAGTGTTTGTGTTGGTGTGAGAAGGGAAATGAATGAAGGAAATGGGAAATGAACTAAAGCCAATACTCACACACACGGTTCTATATGGGCAAAGGCAAGGGGGTGTAATTTTCCTCTTATAGCCTCGGTCCAAGGTGCAAGCCTAAGGGCAATTCGGTCCACTCATAAAGTTTCATGGGAAGGATCTTTTCATGGGGGACAAGGTGGAAGGAAAGTCATTCCTAGGCATTATGAGTCACACACCCTAGGTTTCCACTTGTTTTCCATTTAAATTTTCTATTTTCTTAGTGAATAAGAAAATTGCATCCTACTTGGTCCCTCATCCTCTCACGGCCGAACCATCACATGCACACATACATATAATTTCATTTCATGTTACCACAACAACACATATCATTAAATCACGCAATGATGCATATATTTAACACATACTTAAACATGCATATAACACTTTGACATATCATGTTTCACACTCCAAAATACACGGCGCACACATACATCATAAATACATTCACATTCACACAATTCATGCATTTCAAATTTATCATTCAATTTTATTTCTTAAGATAAGAAAACACATTCACATTTCAAAAATTCCAAAGATGCAACTTTAAAGAAAATCAATTCACTTTATCAATTTAATTTCAAAATGAGCTTATCTTTGAAATAAAATCTTACTTTCACACAAATCAAAAACTTTCCAGGAAACCATTTATTAAAAACCTCAAATCATATAAAAAGAAAATTCGTTTCTTTAAGAAATCTCAAATAACAAAAATCATAACTGGGTTTTTCATGAAATCATACTCAAATAAAAATCACTTGCTAAAACATTTTTCTGAAAATCCTTCTTAAATTCTCCAAAAATTCTTTTTAAATAAAACCTCATTGATCTATTTGAGTCCAGAAGATACGGGATGTTACAGATTTTACTTGGGAAGTGATTTCTCCTTGTCTTGCTCTTGATTATTTTGCATGGGGATAATGGTTCTCCATATTGATAGGTTGAAGAAAAACCAAAGAAAATAGAGAGGGAGGTCTCGAATGGAGGAGGGAACAAAGGGTAGAGCCCTAACTCATTTTATTTGCTTGATAATGATGATTATGGTCTTGATCAAGGATTAATGGAGTGGAAGGTGATGAATGAATTTGGAACCCTAGAGGAGAGAGAGAGAGAGAGAGAGAGAGAGAGAGAACCGAGTATTGGGAGAGAGGGAGGAAGCTTATGTTGTTGTTGTGTGTTGATGTTGTTGTTGTGTGCTTTTGTTCACTCTTGGTGCATGGCTGATCAGCATGTGTGGCCATGGTTTGTGGCTTCCCTTGGAAGCCACGAATGAGTGGTCCACACGCTTTTATTTTTTTTTTACTACTCTGACGATTTTCGCTCGGGCGAGTAGATTTTCGCTGGAGCGAGTTTTACTCAGTGGATTTGGGTTTTGCACGAATCGTTTTCGCTCGAGCTAGCAGAGATCCGCTGGAGCGAATCGGATTTTCGCTGGAGCGAGCCGGTTCTAGCTGGAGCGAAAACTACTCAGGGAATCAGGGTCTAATTTACACAGTTTCGCTTGAGTGAGCCCATTCTCGCTTGAGCAAAGGCTTAAAAGTCTGCACTTTTCAACTTTAAACTTCAATAACTTCCTTTCTACCCGTTGGATCTTGCTCAAACTTTGAGACTATTTTCCACATATATCCTACTTCATATCCAACGGTGGAATTCATGATTGGAGCTAGGAAACTTGCATTTAAAATTCCCTAAAGCTCTATATGTCTAATTCCGAACTTCCCTCTAATTTTGATTTTTAACTTAAACTTCCCATTTCTTCATCCAAGGCTCATTCTAAGTACTAGTTACACTTGGAAATGAAAATTAGGATGTTACATATTTCTTCTTCCAATATGTGTAACTAAACCTCTTGTTAGGAATAGGGTGGATTTTTATGGATCTTAATTTGGCTATTTATTCGTGAATTAATGTTTTTCCTTATAAATCAATTGTTTGACTGCGTTTTAATTACAATTCATAGAATTTGCCACTTTATGTTTTGCTTTGGTAATTTGAACCTTAATTGGAAAATTAGGATTTAGATTAGGCCTTTCAACCAAACAATATAATTATTCAACTCGTAGGGATACTTTTGGGTAATTGTATAACTCTTATAAATTAAAACTCACTTAAGGGATTAAGGGGTAAAGTTTAGTAAGAAACGTAATAGCCATGAGGGATCTAGCTTTTATTGTTTCTGGAGTTGTTGATTTATTAGAAAACAGATTTTCATTATTAATAACCTGATCCTACATTGAAACCACGTTCCTAACCTTTTCCATATTTGTTTTTAAACCCTTTTTGTTTTCTGATTTGTTTCATTCTACCTTCTCTACACTTCTCTCTCAAAACTCTAAACCAATACAAGTTTCACATAGTAATCGCAATTAGGTGAAAGAAATTAGAAACAATTTGCAATCCTCGTGGGAACGATAACTGGTCTTACTGACTATATTACTTGTTGATCCGGTATACTTGCCGGTAATCCAACAATTTGATCCATCGAGTAGAGGTACAAGAGTGATTGCAAAATATAATGTTGTTGAAATTCGAAAGGATAGAAGCTATGCAAGTTATGATCAATTTTTCATTGCACAAAATGTTAGACAAGTGTACTACGTGACTTATCCTAACCCGCGAAGAGAGAAACGTGGATGGCATGTTGCAATTGTGACGAAACCAAGGGGATGTGACGACCCGACTTTCTATTCTTAATAAAATACTTATATTCGAAAATACGACCATTTTTTTTTCATTATAAGTCAAGTCATCATCATTTTCAAATCGTGCGGAAATAACTACAAACATCATGAAGGGTAAACATCGAACTTCATATTTCATTTCATAATTTCAAACAGAGGCACGTCCTTCATTACATCAAAACATAAAAGTTAAAACATTAAACTTATCTTAGATACCCTAGGTCATTACATTATGTTACATATACTACAACAAAACATATAACAACCTAGAGCAATTGGTTCGAAACTTAAAAATATAACATAGCATAAGTAAGAGAAACCTGATGGGTTGCACTATCCACATTCCACTAGCTAGAACTCAACTCAGTCGTCAGGTCCCCACTGACTCCCAGTTGAGTTTTCCATAGGATCATCATCCGCCACCTGGTCAGCATCCTCCACCGGGTCCTCATCCTCAATGGGATCTTCCTCCTCCTCCTCCTCCTCCTCCTCCAGTGCCGGATCAGATGGCACATAAACTGGAGTCCGAGATTGGGCTCTAGTGGAAGGACGAGGGTGAGCAGGAACCTTCAAAATAATTCTTTCTTCGGAGGGTGATGGACTTGATGGAAGGGTGCGTCTTGAAAAATGTCTTGGTAGTGGTGGTGGTGTTACATGGCGAAACACAAAATTGGGTTGAATATGCATAATGTACACCATTGGGATTCTCGTACGACGCGGACGCATCCGGGACCAAGGGTTTGGGTGACGGAAAGTAACTTTCACGTCCCCTTCGTACGTGGCCCGATGCTCCTCGAAATTCCACTCCCCATTAGGGAGCGGCCTCATCTCCACGCACATCATATTCCGTGCCATGTCCTACAACAAGGGATTAGGAGTGAGTCATAGCTAAATACAATATCAAAAGAGCATAACAGGGGCTAAAAATAACAATCACATATATTAACAAGTATAAGCAATAATGCAAATTCATATGTTCAAACTGATTTTGTTTAGTTTTCTTTAGTGTGATGATGCATGCCTACTCCTCATTCATGCTTCACGGTTCGGCATCCTTTCGGGAATTCATTCAAAACCTATGTTTCCATCAAACCGGAGCGGATTCACATTGCAGGCATCACGATTGATTGAGAGCTAGCCTTCATGACATCCTGTGTCGGTGGCTTTCTACGCCCTATCCTGAGCTAGTATCCCAAATCAAATCAGAGCAATTCCTTTCACCATGCATGATAATGTCACATAAAAGTTTCATTCAATCTTTCATTATTCTCATCAGCATTCTTGGCGATTCATTGCCAGATATCTCATCCTTCCATATGTTCATTTTCTTTAACTTTTCTTTTAGCTGGTGCTGAAGCTTTTTAGAAAAATCCATCAGCGACCTAGCCACTTTGTGATGGTTTTAGAAATAACATATAATTTAATTATTTAGTAATCCATCGGGGCATAGCCTCCTATTGATGGTTATTGCAACAACCCCATTGGGACTCCTATAGGGAAATATCAACCAAGTGAATAAAAACTTTCACTGGGACATCTATAGGATAAACATCGACCAAATGGGTGTACGCACTTCCGTTGGGACTCCTGTAGGAAAATGATCAACCACTGAATAAAATTCCAGCAGCACACCTCTAGGATAATTATCAACCAACGGGATTAAGTTATGCCACTGGGTGAAATCCTCATAGTGGTCTTTAAAATTTAGCCATTAGGATATTAGACGAGTTAATTATTGAATATTTAAGAAAATAAGTGTTTTCTGAAAAATTGTTCAGAATACTTGAGTAGTTCATGAACTACTCGAGTAGTTCATGCAAAAATACTCGAGTCCTTGAAGAAATAATCGAGTCGTTCTTAGCTTTCCAGAATACTCGAGTCTTTCTTAAAATACTCGAGTCTTTTTGCTGCAACAGCACTAGTTTTCTGCATTTTAATGCACCAATTCGATTTCCATGCTTGATTTCTCCATTCCTATGCAAAACAGAAGCTTATACATATAAAATAAACATGTTACAACATTTAAATGCAACTGAAATAACATAAAACAATGTCAAATCACAGATTGCATACAAACTTGAAAATTGTCCACTTTAAACTATGAATTTCATTTCTATTTGATTTTAATTTTGAAACACCATCCAGTGAGCTTTATTAAGTTTATTTAAACTTGTTTGAATATTAAAATCCTGGGTTTCTGACCTCCAAGTCAGAATCCCAATTCAAGTTGCATCCCTCTTTAAACCTTTAATGGTTCCTACATTTTTAGCTTGAAATTACTCATTCTAGTATTTAGATAACTCCTCCCTTACCTTAGAGAAGCTAAAGAAATGATTGATTGCAAAGAAAAGTGGTTGAATCAAGAATTTCGTTTCTGGACTTGTGCACAAACAGTTGCACTAGCTGACTTTGGCAACCAATTGCACCATGAATAAGACATGAAAAAGGATCAAACAAGTTAGCTTAAGCAACTAGGAAATGCCAACTTTTATTAGAAACAACTTTGGAATCAAAAGAGTTCATGGGTTTACCAAATGGATTCAAGAAAGATGGGTACTTGATGCTAAAAGTTGCTCTGTTTTTCGCAGCTTTAGAACCCCAACTTTGCTTGCCTATAACTCGATCTACAGGAGGTTATTTTGAGTGATTTCGGGTTCTAATTCAAGATTGAATTAGAACTTCAGTTTGTGTTTTGGTTTCAGAAGGAAAGGGTGAGAATTGAAGGAGAACGAATGGATCAAAGTTAGCACCTCAAAACAAAGAAAATTTGACAGAAATTCGGGTTTGATTGATTTAGATGAGTTTGGGGCTTCCCAATTCACCTTTTTATAGCCTAAGGTTACCCTCCTTCGAAGTAAAGTCCATCTCTGTGCTTGGAACCAAGGGAATTGCGTTTTGGTTCGAAGTTTGAATCAAAACCGACTTATACACACAGCCACTGCACGAACTACTCGAGTATTTCATAGAATACTCGAGTATTCCAACCAAAAATTCAAATTTTCTAACTACTAGTTACAATACTCGAGTCTTCCCCAAATACTCGAGTATTTTAACCAAATTTCAGAAAATTCATTATTTTATTCAATATAATAATATTATTCTTTTGAATATTTAATTTCTTTTATTTATTTAAGAATATAGGGTCTTATAGGCCGGGGACGTGTAGAATCAAATGATCCAGATGAAGATGTGCCTTTCCAAATGGATGAAATGTCACATGGTAATGCGAGTATTGAAATTGAGGCTATAACTTGTCTAAGGGGGAACTCACAAGAAGAAGCCGAAGAAGATGAAGAAGTTGAAAATGAAGCAAATGATGAAGAACTTGAAATTGATCAAAATGTTTCCAATTCTGATTAGGCTTTAGGCTAGCTACAACATGTTTTGTTATTTTCTTTGTCCTGTAATAGGATTTTAATATATATTTTGTTAAAACGTTTGTGTCATTTAACTTTAATGTTTTTATTTTGCCATTATACATATATGTCAAGCTAATTGTATTTGCACTTATATATGTCTAGCTAATTACGTTTGCATTTATAGATATGTCATCAGGAGGATCTCGACGTGGTACGAAGAGGCTAGGGAAAGAGATAGCACATGATGATCGTCCGAAAAGAAGTTCACGCCAATCAACTTATTAGTTACGTATAGCTACCCAACCTTCAGAGCCTGTACCACCCTCAGCATCATAGCCTGTACTAGCCCCTGCCCCACCACCTGGACGTGGTACGAGGAGGTCGGGGAAAGAGATAGCACATGATGATCGTCCTACGAGAAGGACACGTCAATCAACTTATCAGTTACGTATAGCTACTCAGCCTTCACAGGCTGTACCACCCCCTACACCACAGGCTGTACCGGCTCCTACCCCACAGCAAACATTATGATCACACCCATCCCCACCCCCACAGCCTATCCCACACTCATGCCCACCCCCACCCTCACAGCCCATCCCACCCCCACAGCCTATCCCACACTCATGCCCATCCCCACCCCCACCCTCACAGCCTATCCCACGCTCATGCCCACCCCCACCCCCACGATCTACCTCACGTCCCCAACCCCTGTTTCCTATCCTGAGGGTTTTGACACAACCTCGAGAAGGCACACCTTCACCCCATGGTGGTACCTCTTCCTCATCTGTCCCTGGTCCAACATCCTCTAGCCCCTCTCACTCAGGTGTTTAGGGTGACCTTAGGTCATCTAGTGATTCTAATTGTTCAACCAATGTGATGTATTGGCCAAAGCCACCAGGTAAAAAGATTATGGTTAAAGCGGGAGGGTAAGATTGCTTAATTTATTTAAATTTAATTCAATTTTATTTTTTTGAGATATATTGTTTTATTGATTAACCTATTGTTTGTTGTGTAGGTTCTGGCCAGGCAAAAGGGCCGCAGACGCCATAACGCTCACTTGGAAGCAAGGTTGGAACTACAAAGAGCTTTGTTATGGGAAGCTCAAAAAGGAACAGAAGGATGATCTTTTTGAATGCTTCAAAGTAAGAACACAAATTTCAAAGTCCTTATATATATATACATGCATATGTCGTTTCATAGAATGTTCTCACTATTTATGTAATACAGGAAAATGCTTCATGGCAACCATTTCTAGAGCCGGAAATAAGGAGACTCTTCAATTCCTCAATGAGCTCTCGAATCAGAAATACTTTTGTTGAAGCTCGTAAGAAGAATGTACGCCCAAATTGGTTGCATGTCGATATATGGGAGTGCCTTTGTGCACATTGGCAAACTGATGAATATAAGCGCATATAGGAGGTTGGCAAGGCAAACAGAGCTTCAGACAAGGGTGGGAGCTTGCACACCAGTGGCAGAAAAACTACAATAGACCATGCACAGGATATGGTATAATTTTGCTGCATTATGATTAATGATTGATACTATGTTAGTAATATGGAGTGCCTTGATTATGAATTACTATGTTACCTAGGACTTGTCCATAATACGACTCTTTACCTTTATTAATGATAACTTCTGTATTTGTACGTATTTATATTGCAGGCAGAGGCTCTTAATCGAACCGTCTATTTGGATGAGGTATTCGAGCAAACCCACATCAGGAAGTCAGGTGGTTGGGTTGATGACCGCTCTAAGATGACACATGTAAGTCAATATTAATTAGTTTTTATTAGTCATGCTGGAGATGTTATTGTTTGGTGTTTGCTATATAAACGTTTGTGCTTTGATAATTTATACCAATTAGTTTTGTGATCCATGATTCCGTTCATAGGATAGCAAGAGTATAAATTATGAAATGAAGAACTCTTGCTTTTCTGTTCAATTTATCTTATTGAAATCTGCTGGATTGTTAGTTCTTCTTTAAGTGTATGTTAAGCAGTTCAACTGTTTAAGTGTATGTTCTTGTTTAATTTCTGTTCATTTGTTGGATTGTTAGTTCTTGTCTAATTTATTGAATGAAATTTGCCCAGATTGTTTTGTTATGTTCTAACTTATATTTTATGCAATCTATCTTAGGATAATGCACCGTGGGAGAGAGAACTGAATTTGAATGGGTTTATATATTTTTTTATCAACAAAAAACTAATTTTATTACATTAAAAGAGTATATATATTAGTGACTTAACTTTCTATTCTGTGTGTCAGAATAAAGTATCTCCTCATATAAGGAGATAAGTTACCTCCTTTCACCAATAAAAAAAGGACACCTAGCAAAATAAAAATGGAAAATTAAAAACAATAAAGAAAAAAAACACTAATAGATCAGAGGACCTTCCTCTATCTCTTTACCCTTCATCACCGCTACTGTAAATCTTGGTACCGCCACTCAAGTCTCCACCCCTAACCAGTCACAACTGTACATGATGCCACCACCATTCATTTCATTACTTATTATTACTTTAATATGATATTATGCAGAATCAAATTGAATTCATTTACTTGCATACCCTTTTCCTGTGTTGCTAATGAAGATGTATCTTCTTTTTATTTTATTGCTGCTTTTCTCTTTCCCCATTTTATCCTGGGTGGGAAAAACTCAAGATGCTTTTTTCATAATGAATTTGGGTAAAGTAAAGATGAAAAATACCAATTTGGCTTCAATCCTGAGAAAGTCCCAAGTTTTTTTAATAAAAAAATGATTCATTCCAAAATAAAAGTCAAGAGGTACAAGTAGTACCCAAAGCAGAGAACCAGATAGAGTTTGCCACAAGTTCAATAACCCACGCAAAAAAAAAATAGAAAGAAAACTTACAAAGAGAAAAATCACACCCCCACCACCACAAAACGAAGAGAACAGGGGTTGCACAAGTTTTAGCAAAAAGAAACCAGTTTTAGCGTAAAGAAACAGTGGAACAAGAATACAGAAGCATAAAAAATTACTGTAGAACCCCTGTTGAGATTTAAACTGTTGAGATCTTGTCAGAAAGCAAAAAAATAATCAAGCCACAACCAAGTGATATATCACCTCTTGTGGGTCACCCAGTAATGGCGTCTTGAACTGCTGTGGTAGATTTTACAGTGCTGTACAAAGGTTGAAGAAGGTTGTGTTTGAGTTTGTTTCTTTATTTTTTATTTTCCATTTTTATTTTGTTTAGGTGTTTTATTTTTATTGGTGAAAGGAGGTAACTTATCTCCTCATGTGAGGAGATACTTTATTCTGTGTGTATATATATATGTGTGTTGAAAACGTGTCAAAATATAAAAGAAATTTGGCCTGTGACCTTCCAAAAATGGACCCTCACACCCATGCCCTACCTGGACGGCGGCATGCATCCGCGCGCTGTGGCATGGCTCAATATTTCCATCCCAAAAACCCAATTAGATATTTGTTAATGAAAAAAGAATGACTATTTATAAAGACTAAAAATTAACGAAAAATGAGTAATACGAGACTAGCCATTATTCCAAAAAAAAAAAAAAAAAAAAAAAAAAAAAAAAACATGTTTAGTTTGTTGAAATCCTTCATCCAATCCTTCTTCCTTTACTTAGTTGATTCGATAACTCTGATTTATAGGACAAGTTAATTAACTAAAACTCTTAGCACAATCTTTCAATATACTCCCTTTATGAATGTATATAAGATTTTTTATTTTTTTTTGGATTTCACGTTTAAAAAAAGTTAGTTAATTAAATTAATGTAATTTGAAATGAGAATATTTGATATGTATTTTAAAAAATACCCTTATTAACGGTATTGAAAATCTAAAAAATGTTAAATAAATATGAATGTTTGTGAAAAAAATAATTAATTGACATTAAAATTTGATATAAAGTCTTATAAATAAAGACAAAATAAAAATTTTATAAGAACCTTATACGAGGATGTAGTATTCTAAGCTAAAGTAATTGTCATACGTAGAAAGAAATTTGTCACGCATTTGGCACATTTCACATAATTTAATGGGTCTTGTTCACAAGTCCTTATCGATACTAGAAATAGCATTAAAAAAACATAAGTTCAATTTATTTCTTCTTTCATGAATTTTAAAAATTATATTTTCTCATAAGTTTTAATTATATTTAATTTTTTAACAAATGTTTTAAGAGCACTTTTTTAGCATTTACGTAAATTTAATTACTAAACTCTGCTGGAAGTGCAAACTTGGAAAAGAATTGCTAAACCTCATACACTATCTTGTAAGAAGTTTAAAAATTTAAAAGGCTTAATTATGTCACAAGTATTTGAAGTTTGTGGTAAACCCTTATTCTTATTTTTTCAATTTCAGACTCCTCGAAGTTACTTCTGGGTTTGTCATATACTCCTAGTACCAATTCTGGCCAATTTTGCTGACATGTAACATCGGAATCCTGGTCAGACGCAACACACAAAAGGTTAGACACGTGGTACCCCGTGAGCAAAGATCCTTTTTTTTTTAATTAAAAAACTAAAAAATTTAATATTTTAATATTTTTAGTTAAATAAAAAAATAAAAAAAAATTGAAGAGAGAGGCCGCATTCGCCCATGTGACATCACGCGTCAAAACATGACCAACCTCATGCGTCTGACCAGGATTCCGATGTTACATGTCAGCAAGATTGGTCAGAATTGATTGTAGGGGTATATGACAAACTCAAAAGTAACTTCGAGGAGTCAGACATTGAAAAAATAAGAATAAGGGTATCTGGCAAAAGTATCTCAAACTTCAGGGACTTATAACATAATTAAGCCAATTTAAAAAAATTGTGTTGGGAAGCTAAATACATTATTCCGTGAATGTTTAATATTTAGTTTTACAATATAAATGTATATTTTTAGTTTTTTGTTGTACATTCGGTTCCCCAAGTACTACCTTGACTTATTTGGATTCATAATCCAGGTCGTGTGTCTAAATATGATAGGTGAGTCTCCCAACATAAATTTTCTACATTCACAATGAATCGAAGTCAAGAAGTTGCTTAAGCGAGTCTGAGCCACTTACCATTCGTCTCAATCCATATTAATATTTTTTAGTCTTTTATTTAGAGTTGGGATTAAAAATATCCAAATAAAAAATTAAATTTGTAAAGTGGGGATTTTGGTTATAACATCTAGAAAATAAAAAATTATTTGCTTAAAGTTCTTTGTAGAATTGGTGGTACCAAGTGTTATTTACTTACTTCTTTGTGTTGTAATGTAAGACTTTGTTCAGATTTTTCATTTTCACTAAGAAAAGTAGTTAAATTTGTTAGTGGTATTGGAATGGTATTGGAAATATGAAAATTTAATATAATTTTTCAAAATTATTACTATAATTATTATCGGAACTATAAAAAGTGTTGAGTAAATATGAAAATTTGTCAAAATAAGTAATTAAATGCTATTAGAAATTGAAATGAAGTCTTATAAATAGAACTAAAATAAAAGTCCCAAAATGATCTTATATATAGGACCGGAGGAAGTATAATACTCTCTCTGTCCCTGAATATAAACACTAGATAGTGGGAGTGTTTTCAGATTTTTCTTGTATAAACATTTAATTTGGTCTAATTTTCAATGACATATTTATTTACTTTTTACTAACATGTCTATTTATTCATTACTTTTCAGAGTTTTAATGATAATTAGAATGATAATTTTGAAAAAATATACCAAATGTTATCAATTCTAATATCACTTATTAATTTCCTTAATTTGAATGCAAGTTAACTTTAAATGCTTAAATTTAGAGATGAGAGAAGTACCACATGAACACTTAATCAATTTTAAGTAACATCAGAGACTTTCATAGGGAATAAACACAAAAATTTTATTTTTTAGAAACTCAAAATAAAAATATTACTTGGCCCGTTCTTAAATATTTCCTTGGTACCTAAATACTCGCTTCAATTTTATATGAAAAATTTTTTTGGGGTTTTTTACTTCTAACACAGAAGGTAATTAAATTTGTTAGTGATATTGAAAATGTCAAAATTTGATATTTTTTTTTAAAACTATCCTATAATTATTATTGAAATTCTGAAAAATATTGAATAAATTGGGGTATTCGTGAAAAATAGTAATTAAATGTTATTGAAAATAAAAATAAAGTCTTATGAATAAGACCAAAATAAAAATCCAAAAAAATCTTATATATAAAATCAAAATAAAAATCCCAAAAAGTAACCCTCTTTCTCTTTTTACAATTCACCACATAATGAGAGTGCTTTGATAAAAACTATACTTATTTTGTTTTAGTGACTTGTTAGCCATACTCAAAACAAAATAACAATGTTTTGAAGAATCAATAATATATATATGATTTGAAAAGTAGTTACTGTGCTTTGGTAAAATGATTTTTTGTTGACGATATTGTGATGTGATGATGGGTGCAAAAGGTTATTGAGAAGATGAAGATATAAAAGATAATAAAGAAGCTGGAAGATAAAGTAAAAAATAAAAAATAAAAATAAAAATGAATACATGTCATATTTTTAGTGATTTATAAATATTAATTACCTCCTTGTATGAGGAGGAACACATATATATATATATGAATGAGAGAAAGAATCCACTTATTGTTACATTAAGCTAAATAAGATACCCCTCATCCTGTGGATCTATTTTAATTACTGTATATCTAATGGCTAAACATATTCTTAGGCAATTTCACGTAAAGAATTGTCATAATATAACCATTGTCATTTTCATCACCGAATATCTATACATAAAGAATTGTCATAAATAACCATTGTTAGTGTCTCTGTATGCGTTAGGGGTGTAATCGGTCGGATTGGATTGGGTTTTGATGAAGTTCAACACCCGACCCAATCAAAATAAATTGGGTTGGTTTATTCTTAATTTGAGTGTTAAAACCGACCCAACTCAACCTATAAAATTTCGGATTGGGTTGGATCTGATAATTGAGTTTATGTATTTTGATTTTTATAAAATAAAAAAATAAAAAAAATTTAAGTAAATATAAAATAAAATTAAAAATAGAACAAAAATCACATAAATCAGTAATTAAATATTATCCAAATCAACCAAATTACATAATTGTGAACCAAATTATTCATAAACTATACAATTACACAATTTTGCGTTAAGTCATGATAAATTAAACATAACATTTGTTAGAAATAAATAAATAAATAAAATATATTTTTATTAGCGGGTTGGGTTGGGTTAATCGGTTTTTAAGATAATAAACCCATGACCCAACCCATACATTAGTCTACAAACCCCAGTTTTATCCCCAAACCCCATTTTAAAGAAGGAAATGTCAATTATACCCTTTATCATTCAAAACACAAAAAAAAAAAAAAAGAAACCCCAAACCCCACACCCCCAGCCACCTTTCCAACTTCCCACCTCAAACCCCAAACCCCAAAACCTTCCACCTTTACACTGAAACCCTAAACCCCTCATCTTCCACCTTCATCCTTCTCCCAAATTTCAAACCCGAAATTCGTCATCTATGTTAATGGACATTCATAATTTTTCTTTAAGGTAAAACTCTTTTCTTTCTGCTTTTTTTTTACGCAATTGTGCAATTTCCGACACTGGATTGTCGGAATTTTTTCATACAAAAATTTAAAAAATATATTAATAAAATTCCGAGAACCCCGTGTCAGAATTTAACTAAATTCCGACACAAGGTCGTCGGAATTACATAGAGCACAGAAAAAAATAACGAGACGAAGACAGAACCAGCGAACAAGAGGAAGAATGAGACGAAGAAGAAGACGAAGGACAAGAACAAAACCATGGGAAACTAACGAAAAAGAAGGCAAAAAACCAAAGAAGAATGGAGCATCAAACTAACGAACCAGAGAAGCATAGAAGGAAAAAACGAAATAAAAAAAAAAGAAGAAAAAAAACGTACCAAAGAGAGCAAAGAGAAGCACGACTGAAGATGATGTTGTTGGCGGTGGTGATGTGCTTCAAGGTGGTGGTGGTGGAGATGAGGAACCAGAATGGGGGAGTGGGGGAGTAGAGGAGTCACAGTGAAAGAGTGAATGGAGTGGGGTTTGGGGAATTGATTTGAATGAGGATTTTTTTTTTTTTGTTTTGATGACTGAAGGGTATAATAGACATTGCACTATTAAAATGGGGTTTGGGGATAAAGTCAGGGTTTGTAGACTAATTCCCTTATTGGTTTACCAATAAAAAAACCAATCCAACCTATTAAACCAACCCAACCCGTCAAATATGCGTTGGGTTGGGTTGAGTTTATTAGGTATATGGGTCAATTTTAACCCACTTACACGCCTAGTTTGCCTTATGAAACTTCGAATTGTTTATCCTAGACCTATTAAAATACTAAAAATCTTTCATTTTTCAAGGAGACAGATTCATTAACCATTTACATGTTTGAAATGAAAAATTATTGGTGAAACAACTGCAATGATAAAAAACACTGAGATCTGTAGTATTCAGAGTCTCAAGCTTCGGGCAAAGACCCAAGAGAATTGGCCATCAGCTCTAGTGGAAAATACAATTGAGAAAAGGTTACATGGAAGATTACGAAAAACAAATATATGAGCCGTTGGATTAGGATAAAATGAGCGGATAAGATTAAGTGTAAGTATTTACAGTTAAGATATTCTATCCATTATCTTAAGGGTAATGTATAAATAACATAAAAGAGTAGTGCTATATACAAAGAAAAAACTGTCTAAGAAATCTCCAATTATACTTGAGCCAGTAACAAACTAACATGGCCTTAAATTTAGGAATAGAAAAAGTCAAACCAAAGCTAAAAACACTGTTAATGAATTTTGTAGGAAACAATTTTCGTACTAATTACCACTTCTGTGAAAACAAAAATGTTAGGTGAACATATCAATTATGGATATTCAAATAATACAATTAACTTCTATTTTGTGTTCAGAAATGCAGTTTAGTACGAAATCTGTTTTTATATATATCCTACATTCCAAGGTAAGCTATAGAGAGCAAACAAATCAATACATACAACACCGCCCTTGTCCTACATTACACGTCTTTCACTTTCCAAGCTAAGCTAGATGGAGTCTCAACCCGTGAAGCCTAATGTCACATTTCTTCCATTACCACTACCTGGCCATATAAACCCCATGGTTGACATAGCAAGGCTATTTGCAAAGCACGGTGCCAATGTCTCAATTATCACAACCCAAGCAATTGCTTTGAAATTCCAAAAAGTCATAGACAGTGACTTCACTTCTGGATACCCCATCAAAATTCATAAGCTCCATTTCCCTGCAGCGCAGGTTGGTCTCCCTGATGGGGGTGAAAATGTCAGAGCTGGCACCACAGATGATTTTTTGAATAAAATCTTGCTAGGAATATCAATGCTCAAAAGTCAAATTGAAGATCTGTTTCATGATCTTCAATCAGATTGTCTCGTCACAGATATGTTTTATACATGGACGGTGGACTCTGCTGCGAAACTAGGTGTTCCTCGGCTTCACTTTCACGTCTCCAGCTACTTTGCCAACTGTGTCGGGCATTCTCTCATGAAGTATGCGCCTCATGAGAAGTTAGCCTCTGATACGGAGAAGTTTTCAATTCCTGGACTTCCTCAAAACATAGAGATGACTACTCTGCAGATTGAAGAATGGGTGAGGACTAAGAATCACGGATCCGACTTTTTCGAAGAAATATACGAGTCGCAACGCAGAAGCTATGGGATCCTGTGCAACAGCTTTCATGCTATTGAAGGTGATTATGAGAAACTCTGTGAAAGCACACTAGGGGTCAAATGTTGGAGTGTAGGACCAGTTTCTGCTTGGGTTAACAAGTATGATGGAGCAGAAAAGACGAAGAATAAGGAACAGATGGAGGAAGATTTGTTAAATTGGCTTGACTCTAAGGAGAATGAGTCTGTACTGTATGTAAGTTTTGGAAGCCTAACCAGGCATTGTTATGCTCAACTTCTTGAAATCGCTCACGGGCTTGAAGATTCTGGTCATAATTTCATCTGGGTTGTTCGGAATATGGAGGGAGTTGAAGATGGAGAGAGTAGTTTGCCGAAAGGCTTTGAGCAAAGGATGAAGGAAAGCAAGAAGGGCTATATCATATGGAATTGGGCACCTCAACTGCTCATAGTGAACCATCCTGCCATAGGAGGAATCATAACTCAGTGTGGTTGGAATGCGGTACTCGAAAGCTTGGGAGTTGGCTTGCCAGTGATCACATGGCCTATGTTTGCAGAACAGTTTTACAATGAGAAGTTGCTAACTGATGTGTTGAAGGTTGGAGTCCCGGTAGGGGCTAAAGTTAACAGCTTTTGGACGGACCCTGATGCGGATGCAATGGTGAGCAGGGAAGAGGTTGAGAAGGCTGTGAAGTTTTTGATGGAAAGAGGAGAAGAGAGCACACAAATGTGGAAGAGAGCAAGAAAGCTTCAGGGTGCTGCTAAGATGGCTACAGAGGAGGGTGGTTCCTCTCACAACGACTTGGTGCAATTGATAGATGAGCTTAAATCATTGAAGATATCAAAAGCATCTGAGAAAACAAATTAGATGACTGAAATGAGGACAAGTCTTGGCTCTTTAGAAGGTGTAGCAGATGAAGTCATGAAGGTTTAAAATAAGATGGAATCAGTCCACATCCAAGTTTTTTTCATTATCCAACATAATTTTCAGCCAGCTTATTCCTTGTTTCGTTGTGATATCATAAGATTTCAACATTTAGCGGCTTATTACTTGTTGCTAGCTTGTATTAACTCTACTGGAAATGAAGAAAGAAAGTTGGCTTGTCTAAACCTATTCTAACTTTTTTTTCATTTTAAATTGAATTAACAGCATTTTTTCTCCCAATTTTGTTAATTTAGCTAATTTAATCTCAAACTTTAATTTGGCGAATTTAGTCCTTCAGTTGTAAATTTATAGCGATTTCAATCATTCAGTATCTAAAAAAATTGCTCAGGTGCTCACAAGCGTTCTTCTATTAGACATGGAATGACTGAAATCGTCACAAATTGATGATTGAATGGTTAAATTCGTCAAATTAAAAATTAGGGACTAAATTTAACAAATTAACAAAATTAGGGGATTAAAAGTGCAACTAAATCTTTTAAATATTTTCTTGTTAAGCTTTTCGGTTAAGGTACCGCTAATCCAGTATTAGTTAAAAAATATATTAAGGAAAATTTAGCATTAAAAGTTTAGATCTATTAGTTTTTCATATTTTAAATTCAAAATTTGTCAAAATAAATTTTTTTTACTTTCTTAACCAATTCTCTTAAAATAATTTTTTAGCATTTTCCTTATTGTATAATCATATGATAAAATAAGTCTGAGAAATATTTCAAAAATTTCTATCCATGTTTAATTAAAATATAAATATTTAGATGTCTTCTGCTGAATCTAGGAATCACTTATTTTTTTAGGCATTTTCTTTTTGAACCCCATATTCGACTATTTGGCCCCCATTTCGTTTTTTCATGGACTATTCTGCCCTTTTGTTAAATATTACTTCCGACGATTCGTAGGCGAAATTTAAATTCCGCCTTATATTAGGCGGAAACAAATATATAATAATTATTCCGATTTAATAAAGGCGGAATAGCCTTCGACAATTTAAAGGCGAAAACATTCCGATTTCATAAAAGCGGAAATACTTAATTTCTCAAAATCCCTAATATGCCCCTGCGTGAACCGTCCCCATTCCATTTGAAATAAAAGACGTTCCCCCTTCCTTATAACTCCCTCTCTCACGTTACACAGTCTCATTTTCTCATTCTCTCATTCAAACTCCAACTCTCTCAAACTTCTCTCTCAATCCTCTCCTCTCACAATCAATCGTTCGTTCTCTCTTCATCCTCCTTCGGTTCTCCTTCTCTATCAAGTAAGTAACTCGGTTTCCCTTCTCTCATCCTTGTTCTTCATCCTTTGTTTTATGTTGTGTGCTTTATGGTTGTTTGGTTGTTACTTTTGGCCCCATCTCTCCCATTATTGGTTGCTAATGTTTATTATTGTTGCTTGCTTGTTCGTTTGTTGTTGATTGTTGTTTGATGTCGTTGTTGTCGTCCTCCCTGTTATGGTTGCTTCGGTTTTGATTACCGCCTTAACAGTGGCGGAAAACCTCTTGTACTTACCGATTTTAATAAGGCGGAAGACTGTTCAAATCCTTCCGGTAACTGAAAACCCTTCATTCCGCCATGTGAAAATCGGTAACTGGATAATAGAAAACCCTTCCGCCTTGTAAAGATCGGTAAAATATATAAACCCTTCCGCCACGTTAAAGTCGGTAGCTTTTAGTTAAATTAGGTAATTAATTAATAATTAATATTAAATAGTAACATTAGTAGTACTAATTAATTAATAAATAGTATTACAATTTATTAATTAATAATTAGGTAATAAATTTAATTTCATTTATCATAGTAGTAATGGTATTGTTAAGAATATTAGGCGGAAAACTTATTTTGTTAGTAATTAATACTAAATTTTTAGTAATATTAGGAATATTAGGAGGAAAACTCATTTATTAGGTATGTGTTATTATTTAGATTAATAAGTATAATGCTTAATATAATTTTCTATTAGTGTTTTATTATGTATGTGTTTTTTATCATTTTATTATTTAGATTAACTATTTAGTTTGCGATTAATAGGTTATATATATTAGTAATTGATAATGAAATTGTTTGATTTTTTTTAAGGGTAAATTATTAAGTAGTAGGACTAATATTGAATTAATTATTAGATTAGTATTAGTACTTATTACTAATATTGATTTAATTATTAGATTAGTATTAGTGTTGGATGAATTAATTAGATTACTATTAGTATTATTAATAGTATTATGGTATTTTAATAAAATATTTTATTTTAAATTAATTCGTACGCTAATCAAATATTAATATTATGGTATCAACCAACATCCTCTTAAACGTCGAATGCCTATTAAACAAACAAGGATAACTATGAGATGCTGAATTAAAACAAGTATATATATTAAAGATTATGGATATTTATAGTTTTACCTATTAGTTGTTGTTTTACCAATATGCATATGCTGATGTACCCAAGCATCCACGAATTTTTCTTTGTTTTCTTTTAGGTATGTCCTTTGAACATACTCTAACAATCTAACACATCCGACTTCCTTGCATTCGTTGGCAAATGCATCGTGATATGCTTGATACTCGTCTACGCTATTACAGTGGATGACATCCATCCATGCTTTCATCACTTTGTTAGTTTTTTTCATGTCGTGGAAATAGTTTTTAAACTTTCCCTTAACATTGCATTTGACATGAAACTGACAAAGTAGATGTGTAGACGTGGGAAACACATCTGTAATAGCTCTCACAAGAGCACCGTCGAAGTCAGTCACAATAACTTTGGGAAATTCCTGGGGGTCTGCAAACAATCCACTGAACTGCTTCAATGCCCACAAAAAGCTAGCATGATTCTCGGCCGACATGAAACTAAAAGCAGCGGAGAATGTTTTGCACGTTGATGTCTGACCAACAATCTCGAGCAACGACACTCTATACCGGTTTGTCTTATACGTGTTGTCCATTATGACCACAAGATTGAAGTTGTGCAACAAAGCAATGCCATCAGGATGAGCCCAAAAAATGTCCTTGACCACATCAGAATTAACCAGGGAAAGTCGTGTGAGGATAGTCGTATCCTTCCCTCGCCAAACATAGCAACAAATACTGCATCTGCGTAGAAGGGTGTCTCACATCTCTTTTATATCGACTGCGAACATTGTATATTTGTTTCATTGTTGTCACGTTCCCTGGATATCGTTCCTTCAAGGTAGTCATTATCCTCTTTGGTTTAACGCCACTCTTCATCAGATCAACCACAAGAGCATGTTGTTCAATAGTTAGCCTTCCAGGAAATGGATGACCAACTAGAGACTCGTACTCCTTGTGGTTATGGCAACCACACTTCACATTTAACACCCACCCATCACCCGAACGACTTGGCTTCGCATATAGTCTGAATGGACAGTTAATTTTCTTGCTCCCGGTATCATATTTAAGGACTACCTTTGAACGCTTATAAACCCCACTTTGCTCGCAAGCAAATACTACTCTTTGCCTCTTACTTTTGCCCAATCCTAAATCTGACTTCAATACTTTGAGGACAAAGTCGAGATTATAACCGACTCCACGAACCCACTCAACAACCTCATGACGATTCTTCATCACAACATTCGTGTACATGCTATAATCAGGAAGCTCTATCTTCGGAAATTTTTTGTCAAGAAGTTCTTCCGCCATTGTATCTGCATGCAATGTTAAATCAAATTAATTTTCATGCATGGCAGACAAAATTTCCGCCTCGAACAAGTCGGAATCCTTTCCGACCCTGGGTTGTCGGAAACATTAATGGCAGCCATTAATGCTTCCTTAGCTCAACACCACGCTTGCCAACAAATAAATATACACAAACCCTACTATTTAATGGAAATATAAGTGAAATACAACTTCAATATATCTATTAAGAATTAAAAATACAAGACAACAAACAAACAATATTGTTCAAATAAAAATGAAGAGTTTTGCAATACCTTGTGGTTAAGTTTGTTCTTGTGAAAATACAATGATCAAGTGTGGACAATATTGCTTGAATATGGTGCTTGAGTTTGATTTTTTGTTGAGTTCCCTCTTATTTTTTCTCTTTCTTTGTTGGTTGTTCCTTGTTCCTTCTCTTCTCTGAGAAGCAAAGAATGGCTCGACTTTTATGTTCGTACGTTATGAATTGAGGGGCAGTTTGGGAATTCTAATTAATTTTTAATATTTCCGCTTTTCAGACGTCGGAAGTACAAAATTTTTCCGCCTTCAAATAGTCGAAAGCTATTTCGCCTTTATTAAATCGGAATAATTATTATATATTTGTTTCCGCCTAATAGAAGGCGAAATTTAAATTTCGCCTACGAAGCGTCGGAAGTAATATTTAACAAAATAGCAGAATAGTCCATGCAAAACCGAAATGGGGGCCAAATAGTCGAATATGGGGTTCAAAAAGAAAATGTCATTTTTTTTAATGTAATTGGAGTCGTAGTCTTCATGATTACTATTGTCTCTGGATAAGAGTTGACAGGTATCCATATAAGTATCACAACTGCACAAGGTGAAACTGTCATGCTTTCAGGGATAAGGTCCGCCTCAAATGTGTTTTTGCTATATTTGCAGCTTTGACCTATCACATATGGGAGGAAAGGAACATTCGGACTTTTAAAAACTAGAAAAGGAGTTTGCAGCTTATTTTCAGTACTATTAGGAGAGAGGTTGCTCATATGATTAGTTTTTTTTACTAATTTTGTAGATTGGAACAATAATGTTTTAATTGATAGAATCAGACATGAGCTATGGTATTTTTAATATTTGAATTATTTAGGCCTAATAGCCTTTGGTTTCAGGCATTTGCATAAGTGTTGAACCCTTCCTAGAAGATAACAAGACTTATGCTTATACTAGTACCTTTTTTTGTATTGTTTCTGAATTTTTGCACGTGTTAATGAATTATTTCTTTTATAAAAAAGTAAATATTTAGATGCGACTTTGACTTTTTCTTACGTTTGTGGTTGCTAGAGAAAAAAACCATATATTTGTTTTAATAGGTTAAAATTTGAAAAAACCATAATTATTTGTAATATCATCTCTTTATATATCCCAATTCTGTGAATGAATTGCGTCTGATCATTTATGTAATTATTTTTTTAATCATTATAATATATTTAAATATGACCTATAAAAGTATTCTTTTGATTATAAAAAACAAAATATTTTCAATATTACTTCCCTCAAATACTTATATTTTTGATAAATTTTGAAAAATTAAATATAATTAATTAACATTCTTACTTTTTTTTAGGAAAATGCTAAGGTCACTTGTTAAGAAACTAAAAGAGGTAGTATTTGACATAGAAAATGTGATTTTTGAGATTTTATAGAAAGTGATTAATGTCAATTTATGATTGTTTTACTACTTCTAGCAACTTTAACAAGTGGCAAAATCCTTTTTTATTACTCCCTCCGGTCCTATTTATAAGACCCTTTAGAGGTTTTTCACTCTCACCAAGGAGAGTGGATAAATTTGTTAGTGGCATTGGAAATGTGAAACTTTGATATACTTTTTCAAAATTATCCCTATAATTATTATTGGAACTCTAAAAAATGTTGACTTTACAAGGGTGTTAGTGGAAAGAAGTAATTAAATGCTATTGAAAATTGAGAAATGGTCTTATAAATAGGACCAAAATAAAAATCCCAAAATGATCTTATAAATAGGACCGGAAGGAGTAATATACTAGTATTTTTTTTGTTCTTTTGTTTGTTTTTTTTTTTTTTGGCCTTTTTTTTAATATTCTAAAGAGGAAGAACTATGCTCTAGTCCCAATAGATATATTTCGGCATAGCTGGAAAAGGAGGTAGCTTGAGAATTTTTGTGATTGTAAAAGCCTCGGCAGAGCTCTCTGTACAAGAATAACAGATCTCGGCAGAGCTCTCTGTTCAAGAATAACAGATCTCGGCAGAGCTCTCTGTTCAAGAATAACAGATCTCGAAACATATGCTCAATTTGACTTTTGAACATTGAATTTCCTAGCTTGATGCCCCAACGATGCAAAGTCCCAGAACCATATATTAATGTTTGTTTGGCTTTTTAAGTTTTAGCATATAAATTAAGAAAATATTAATTATTGTAAGTATTATGTATAGTTTATTCAAAATATTCTTATTTAATTTTTATTGAAAATAGCAGTAGTATTTAATTTTTATTAGTAAGCGTGTTCATTAATTAATGTATAATAGTTTAGAGATGATAAAAGTAGAATTAATAAGAAGTAAGAGAAATGATTGAATGAAGGTTATAATTGGAAAAAAATAATATTTGTGTAATTGAAAATGTAAAAGGTCAAACAATATGAAACAATAAAAATGCTAAAAGACCAAACAGTGTGAAAGTGAGGGAGTACAATTCATGTTGGGGCACGTAAGTTTAGGCATGGCAACGACGAGTCAGGTTTGGTGCGGATTTTGACAATACCAACCTTGCACTCACTAAGAGTGCACTAACTAAGAGAGGAGCGAATTTGAGTGCGGGTTTAAGGAAAGCAAGTATGAAAAAAGGGTTCGGGGAAATTCGCCGGTAACCCATCTAATTATTTTTTAAAATTATTTTTTATCATATTAAACAAAATCACATAGAAAATCCATTATAATTCTAACAATATATAATAACAAACTTCAAATAAAAAAAATATGAAAACTTAATAATTAAATCATGGTTTTAGTTAAATATGTTTTTTTTGGTTGCCCACTCGGTTCCCTAAGTACTACCTAGATACATCCGGATCCGACCCGGGTCGCGTGCCTGGCTATGGCAGGTGAGTCTCCCAACATGAATTTTCTGCATTCACAAGGACTCGAACTTTTAGTTAAATATGTTAGTTTTATTTTACCATTTAACTATAAATATAATGAAAAATATTTAAATTTTATATCAAAGCGGCAAAATACTCACTATGCGACATAACAGAATGTACGAGGCTCTCTTGCGATGCATCCTACCAGATGTGTTGCCTACGGATGAAGACATGCTGCCCACGGATGAGGAGATGCAGCAAAATACTCCCCACCAGTATCACTATCATGATAGTACCCACAACCCCAGCAGCATGATGATGATGAAGAGAGAACATCATATGATGGTTATGATAAGAATTATTAGGATTTATATTTTACTGTTATTAGAAGGATTTAGAGTTTTTAGATCCATATATTGTCACAAATTAGTTGGACTATGAGGCTTGATATGAATTATTTTTATTTTAGTGTTATTTGGATTTAATGTGTTCGCAATTATATTTTATTGATATTTTAATTTTATTGAATGGTCATTTATAGATAAACAGTATTGTAAGAAAGTTATAATATTATTTATCAACAAGGAAAAATTACAGAATTATCAAAAAATAGAAAAAAGAAATTTTAAAAAATTACCGACAGAATCTTCCGTCGAAAAATTACTGAAAAAGCTATTAATTCGTATTTTTTTATTAGCGACGGAGTTTTGACAGATAATCCGTCGGTACATCACTTTTCCTTTTGACAGAAATTTCGTCACAAATTGTTCATTTCTGACAGAATTTCTGACGGATTTTCCTTCACAAAATAATTTTTCTGACGGATTTTTCGACAAAATTTCCGTCACAAAATATTTTTTATGACGGATTTTTCGTCGATATTTCCGACTGTTATAATTTGCCAAAAAAATTTTCCAACGCCATTTTTACAGATGGATTTCGTCCGTCGAAAAATCCGTCGGAAAAGTGAAATTTCCGACAGATTTTGCCCTTTACCGACAGATTTTGGCCATCGAAAATAGTAACATTTTTTGTAGTGGAAAGCACCACACAAGCTCTATAAATAACTCACCACACAGTTGCTCTGCTGAGACACTAACAACCAGAAGACATCGACATTATGTGCCATGCATAAAGAAAAAACATTAAAACATTCGGTAGAAACGACTAGTTTAATAGCCATAACTTTACAACGACCATATATATATATATATGTTGAAAACGTGTCAAAATATAAAAGTTTGGCCTGTGACCTTCCAATAAAGGACCCTCACATCCATGCCCTGCCTGAACGGCGGCACGCATACGCGGCATTTGGGTTTAATATGTTCATCCCAAAAACCCAATTAGATATTTGCTAATAAAAAAAGAATGACTATTTATAAAGACTAAATATTAATGAAAAATGAGTAATATGAGACTAACCATTATTAAAAAAAAAACATGTTTAGTTTGTTCAAATCGTTCATCCAATAATCTTTCTTCCTTTACTTCAGTTGATTCGATAACTCTAATTTATAGGACAAGTTAATTAAGTAAAACTCTTAGCACAAGCTTTCAATATACTCCCTTTATGAATGTATATAAGATTTTTTTATTTTTTTTTTAGATTTCACGTTTAAAAAAAGTTAGTTAATTTAAATAATGTAATTTGAAATGAGAATATTTGATATGTATTTTCAAAAATACCTCTATTAACAGTATTGAAAATCTAAAATATGTTAAATAAATATGAATGTTTGTGAAAAAAATAATTAATTGACATTAAAAATTGATACAAAATTTTATAAATAAAGACAAAATAAAAATTTCATAAGAACCATATAGGAGGATGTAGTATTCTAAGCTAAAGTAATTGACATACGTAGAAAAAAATTTGTCACGCATTTGGCATTCCACATAATTTAATGTGTCTTGTTCACAAGTCCTTATCGATACTAGAAATAGCATAAAAAAAACATAAGTTCAATTTATTTCTTCTTTCATGAATTTTGAAAATTATATTTTCTCATAAGTTTTTAATTATATTTAGTATTTTTCGCAAATATTTTAAGAGCACTTTTTAGCATTTACCTAAATTTAATTACAAAACTCTTCTGGAAGTGCAAACTTGGAAAAGAATTGCTAAACCTTATACACTATCTTGTAAGTTTAAAAATTTAAAAGGCTTAATTATGTCACGAGTACCTGAAGTTTGTGGTAATTTTGCGAGATATCTTTATTCTTATTTTTTCAATTTTTGACTCCTCGAAATTACTTCTGGGTTTGTCATATACCCCTAGTACTAATTCTAACCAATTTTATTGACTTGTAACATCAGAATCATAGTCAAACGTAACACGTAAAACGTTAGACACATGGTGCCCGTGAGCTAAGATAATTTTTTTTTTTTAAAATTAAAAAACTAAAAACTTAATATTTTAATATTTTTAGTTAAATAAAAAAAGAAAAAAGAGGATTGAAGAGAGAGGTCGCATTTGCCCATGTGACATCACGTGTCACCACATGACCAACCTCCTGCGTCTGACCAGGATTCTGATGTTACATGTCAGCAAAATTGGTCAGAATTGATTGTAGGGGTATATGACAAACCCACAAGTAACTTCGAGGAGTCAGACATTGAAAAAATAAGAATAAGGGTATCTGACAAAAGTATCCCAAACTTCAGGGATTTATGATATAATCAAGTCAATTTAAAAAAATTGTGTTGGGAAGGTAAATACATTATTCCGTGAATGTTTAATATTTAGTTTTACAATATAAATGTATATTTTTAGTTTTTTTTTTTTTTTTTTTTTTTTTTACATTCGATCCCTAAGTACTACCTTCACTTATTTGGATTCATAACTCGGGTCGTGTGTCTGAACATGATAGGCGAGTCACCAAATATAAATTTTCTGCATTCACAATGAATCGAACTAGAGAAATTGCTTAAGCGAGTTTGAGCCACTTACCATTCGTTCTAATCCATATTAATATTTTTTTAGTCTTTTATTTAGAGCTGAGATTAAAAACATCCAAATAAAAAGTTAAATTTGTAAAGTGGGGATTTTGGTTATAACATCTAGAAAATAAAAAATTATTTGCTTAGTCCTTTGTAGAATAGGTGGTACCAAGTGTTATTTACTTACTTCTTTGTGTTGTAATGTAAGACTCTGTTCAGATTTTTCATTTTCACCGAGAAAAGTAGTTATATTTGTTAGTAGTATTGGAAATATGAAAATTTAATATAATTTTTCAAAATTATTCTTATAATTATTATTGGAACTATGAAAAGTGTTGAACAAATATGAAAATTTGTGAAAATAAGTAATTAAATGGTATTAGAAATTGAATGGAGTCTTATAAATAGAACTACAATAAAAGTCCCAAAATGATCTTCTATATAGGACTGGAGGAAGTATAATACTCTCTATGTCCCTGAATATAAACACTAGATAGTGGGAGTGTTTTCGGATTTTTCTTTTATAAACATTTGGTCCAATTTTCAATAACATTAATTATTTACTTTTTACAAACATGCCTATTTATTCAATAATTTTTAGAGTTCTAAAGATAATTAGAATGATAATTTTGAAAAAAATACCAAATCTTATCAATTCTAATGTCACTGATCAATTTCCTTAATTTGAATGCAAGTTAACTTTAAATGCTTAAATTTAGAGATGAGAGAAGTACCACATGAACACTTAATCAATTTTAAGTAACATCAGAGACTTTCATTGGGAATAAACACAAAAATTTTATTTTTTAGAAACTCAACAAAAATATTACTTGGCCCGTTCTTAAATATTTCCTTGGTACCTAAATACTCGCTTCAATCTTATATGAAAGATTTTTTTTTGGGATTTTTTACTTTTAACAAAGAAGGTAATTAGATTTTGTCAAAATTATCCTATAATTATTATTGAAACTCTAAAAAAAATTGAATAAATTGGGGTATTCTTGAAAAATAATAATTAAATGTTATTGAAAATTAAAATAAAGTCTTATGAATAAGATCAAAATAAAAATCCCAAAATAACCCTCTTTCTCTTTCTACAATTCACCACATAATGAGAGTGCTTTGATAAAAACTATACTTATTTTGTTTTAGAGACATGTTAGCCAAACTCTAAACAAAATAACAATGTTTTGAAGAATCGAAATATATATATATATATATATATATATATATATATATGATTTGAGAAGTAGTTACTGTGCTTTGGTAAAATATTTTTTGTTGATGATATTGTGATGTGATGATGGATGCTAGGGGTGTAACGGTCCGGTCCGGTCCGGTCCGTCTTTGATGAACTTTAGGGACCGGACCGACTAAATTAATGTGGTCCGGTCTGGTCCGGTCCCAAAGTTTTTCATATGCAAAGACCGGACCGAATCGAATCGGTCCGGACCATTTCGATCTGGTCCGATCCGGTCTATTTAGACCATATCTACAACAAGTATAGATTGCAAAAGCCATCAGCAGAAAATCAAAAAAGAAATGCAATCCAGCAGAGAGATCCACATCTCTGTATGAGCAACGATCTGCTCTTGTGTACAAAGTCCTTTTTTTTATTTAATTTGTTTCATTATTATCATATTGTAGTATCATATCGTACAACACATAGTGGATCTGGAAGGAGAGAAGGAAGAAGACGAAGGAGATGACATAAAATTATAGATGAGGTATTTCTCTGCAAAATAGAAAAAAAATAACAGCTGTAATTATGTGACTGTGACACCCTCAAAATTTACCCAAGTAATTAATAAAATATAAATGCTATTACTTGAGAATATATGGACTTGTTGAATATTAGAAAATATTAGATTCAAAATTTTCCTTTTTATTTTCTAAAGAGTCGGGTGCACAAACCAAAACATAGGATATTTGGAGAATAATTTACGTATTACTTTTTAAAATCGAATTCGACATTTGCTTTGCTCAAAAACTGGTTTCGTAAATCTTAGATAGCATTCTCTTTGAAGATAGGATGTATTATATTTCCTATAACGGAACTTAAGTAATGCCATCCAGTTTTTCATCTAACCAATTGATACCATTTCAAGATATCATAGCCGAATTCTTTTTAAATCAATATCAGAGTAAGTGGAAATAACAGGACTATGTAATAAACCATAATATAAACATAGATTTTATATATATATATATATATATATCAAAAGGTACGTAATACATAGTCCAGCGGTAAAGATCTCCAATCATCCCAGTACAAGTCCATAAGGCTATGTATATATATGTACATCAAGATAGACCATAACTCAAGAGTTTTCCAAAGGAGGATCCACAATATATTTATATCAAAATATAAAACTCTAAAGCTGGTCTCATAGCACTGGTAGCAGCAGCAGCAGTAGTAGTCTCCAAGAAGTAGCAGCAATCATCATCCAACATCATCAGCAGCAAATCTCCTCCACAGCATCCATCACACCGGATCCCTGATCCTCATCATTTACCTTATGCACGTACCTAGGGATCATCGTCTCTCCATTGACTCCCGGTAGAATGAACGACAGGCTCACCTCCGCTCTCGTCTTCGACAGAATCCTCCTTGATTTTATTTGAAGGAGTAGGTACCCTACCACTGGGTATAAGGTCTGATGAAAACGAGACCTTAATAGGACTCCTTTAAATAGATGAGGGAGTCTCCTCTCGAATGACTCTAAAAGTAAAAGGGTGTGAGCGGGTAGATCGGAATTGAAAACTATGATACGAGCGAGCTGGTCGAGTGGGAGATGATCCATGGTAAGTATAAAAAGGTGGTACATGCATAGTGTATATGATGGAAATCCTAAACCTACGAGGACGGAACTGAATCAGTGGGTTAGGGTGATAGAAAGGTAATCTCTACCTCCCCCTCATACACCACTCGGAGATCCTCGTAGATCCTTATGCCACTAAGAAGTGGCCGGATCTCGATGCAAGCGATGTAATGTGACATCACCTACAAGGGCGTAGGGGTAAGCAATTCTATACACATAATGGATAGAGCATAAATGTTTAAGCAACACAATTATGCACAGATAGTCCCAAATCAGTTAACAGCCATAGTTAGCACTTAGCAAACGCTTAATGCAAATAAGATGTTCACACTCGTTTTTAATATCAAACCTTAACTTAATTAAGGATAAGTGGCATGATGCCAGACATTCTTCACTTTCTGAGATTCTCCATCTAATATCCTCACAGACGTCATTCCATTATGACAGTGTATTCCCAGATTATGAATATGTTATCAGAACGTATGGTGTACTAGCTCAGGAGTGATAAAAACGTCACACTATCTGGTGAGCGTCACGTCGCCTAAGGACGTAAACCTATCACTTCTCAATATACAACAGGTGTGATAAACAACGTCACCACATCTGATGAACGTCACGTCGCCAAAACGTAAACCTTATCACTAGTGATACACAACAGAGGTGATGAACAACGTCACCATGTCTGATGAACGTCACGTCGCCAAAACATAAACCTTATCACTTGTGTGCATCACACCGTTGAAACATCAAATCAACAGTATATCACATACTGCCCACATTGTCCACCTTAATGTGTCATCGAGCTAGTAGCAACATTTAGTGTTTCCAGAGGTCCTCCACATGCTATCATAACATGATAAACGATCTAGCATTCAAACTCTTAACTTATAGAATTGATTGGCGTATCTCAATGTATAACGTTCCACCCGAGCAATGTCATGACGTGCTATCCGAGCAACGTCCCGTCATCCAAACGGAATATCCATATCATCAATCAATTTCTTTTAAGTCTTAGATTACTTGGATTATTATCATTTAAGTATCAACAAAATGATTCAGAATTAAAAATGGTATTTTTAAGTTTCTGATTAAAATACTCGAGTATTCTTCATAATACTCGAGTAGTTCCTCAGTTTCCAGTTTTACTCGAGTAGTTCATAATTATACTCGAGTCGTTTATACCTTTTCAGAAAGTCAAGTTTCAGGTTTTCTAAAAATACTCGAGTAGTTCATGAAATACTCGAGTCGTTCATTAACACAGAATACTCGAGTAGTTCATGCATTACTCGAGTCGTTCATCAAACTACACGCTTGCTGCATCTGTTAATACTCGAGTCCCAAACCTGATACTCGAGTCGTGGTGCCAAAAGACACACTAGTGCATCACAAAGTACTCGAGTATTGAGCCATCTACTCGAGTATTATCAGACAGAACAGACTGAAAACTTGATTTTTACATACCATTTTCAATTCTAACCATTTCTAATCCAATCCAATGATCAACAAAGTTCATATACCATAAATTGAACATGTTAAAACACTTAGATCATATCAAATTACAGATTTGACAGAGAATCACAAGATTATGCATAAAACATGAAAATTCACAATTCAACATATCAAATTGCAATATACTTAACAAACTTGTGAATTTAAGCTCAAAACAGCTTGCATGCATCATATGGGACTTGCATGCTCAAAACAACCTTAGAGCACAGAATGGTCTCCAAACCAATTTCCCTATTCAATCTAAGCCCTTAGAGCCTCTTGGTGGCTCTCTACTTAAATTCATGGAATTTAAACTCTATCTAGTGAATAAAAAGCTTCCCCCTTACCTCTTAGACGTGAATCAACAGAGACTTTACCAAAACTTAGCTTCCAAGCTGGATTCCCCAATACCCTTTGACAGCAGCAAAGTTTGGACCGGGTCACAAGACCCACAATTTTGATCAACAAACCATGCAAAATAATTGGGGAAAATGATTAGGAGTTATTCCCTGCAACATGCATGAGAGAGTGAAACAAATTTGAAGTCAATAGGATTCATGAGCTTACCAAAACGAAGACCAAAGTAAGCTCCAAGAACCCGATTCTGGTTTTGACAGCAACCAGACCCCTACTTTTGAGCTTCAATTCTCCTAGCACACAAACTCTCAGCTCACGATTTTTATCTCTATACAAAGCTCGTGATGTGAGCTTTGTATTGGTGTATAATTTGTAACTCAACTCGACACGGAGAGGGAGAATCGATTGACTGAACTTAAGAACCCTAATACCCGGATTCCAGCTTCAAACTTGCAAATGAAGCTCGAATTGATCAGCTCCTGGGAATTTATAGTGAACTCAGAGGTTCATGCAGCTCAACACGAGTAGAGGGACGTGTTGGGGAGGTGATTTTGTGTCAAACGGCGGTGACTCGTTGGTGGTGACTCACCATACGCACTAACTTGTGCAACTCTGACCAGAATACTCGAGTAGTCTCAGAAATACTCGAGTATTTCGACCAGTTTTTGAAAAATAATAATTTTATGTTCTTTCCCTCCAAAATCTTTACTATAATTACCTCTAGGTCCCAAATCAGGGACTAATATGCAAAATATTTATTTTCTCATATTAAAAACTATCTAATATTATCATTCATAATAAATCGCTTTGTAATAAAAAATATCAATAAAATAATTAATTATAAATAAGCTTTGTAATTAACATTTTATTAATCAGGGGTTAAAAATATGGGACGTTACAGTGACCATGCTTATGCAAAACAACAACGTAAAAAAGAAATTGAAATGCTTATGCTGATCTGATCGTATCTGGAAGAAGGACTAGCGATGGTTGTCGAGCGGCGAGCAGCGGCGAGCGGAGGGAGAGAGAGCTCGACGCCAGCGGCGACGGTTATGGAGCGGAGCGGAGGGAGAGAGAGAGCTCGATGCGAGCGAAAGAGAGAGGGAATGGAGAGGGAGCACGGCGGCACGACGGCTAGGGTTGTGTGAAGGTAGGAGATGAACTTGTGGCTACTGGCTGAGAAGGAGGTGCTCACTGCACAACGTATTATATGATGGGAAATTGGGAATGAACCATGACCTAGTGCATTTGTGTTTTATTTATCATTTTTTTTTATATTTTAACTATCGGTCCGGTCCGGTCTTCGCGGTCTGAAAAATTGTGAGACGGTGGACCGGACCGCTGAATAACGGTCCCAAAATTTTCAGACCGGACCGGACCACGGTCTCACGGTCTGATCCTTTTTTCGGTTCGGTCCGATCCGATCCGATCGGTCTCGCGGTCTCAGACCGGACCACTTACACCCCTAAATTGGGTGCAAAAAGGTTGTTGAGAAGATGAAGATATAAAAGATAAAGAAGCTGAAGATAAAGTAAAAAATTAAAAAAAATAAAAATAAATACATGTCATATTTTTAGTGATTTATAAATATTAATTACCTCCTTGTATGAGGAGAAACACACATATATATGAATGAGAGAGAGAGAATAATCCACTTATTCTTACGTTAAGCTAAATAAGATACTCCTCATCCTGTGGATCTATTTTAATTACTGTATATCTAATGGCTAAAACATATTCTTAGGCAATTTCACGTAAAGAATTGTCATAATATATAACCATTGTCATTTTCATCACCGAATATCTATACATAAAGAATTGTCATAAATAACCATTGTTAGTGTCTCTGTTTGCCTTAGGGGTGTAACCGGTCGGGTTGGGTTGAGTTTTGATGAAGTTAATTCAACACCCAATCCAACCAAAATAAATTGGGTTGAGTTATGATTAATTGGGTTTTGGAATTTTCACCACATGCATTATCCACACACCCCATTTTAAACTGTGAAATTACATTTATATCCTTTATTAAAAATTAAGTTTTTACACCCCAATTGTTATCCCCACACCCCATGAAATTAACCCCACACCCCATCCCTTTTATCTTCCTAAACCCCACTAAATATAACTTCTCCAACACTCCAACATCTCATAATCAAATCCTTATTTTCTTAAAACTTCTCATAAACCTCCAACCTTTCATCTTCCCATCAACCTTCCAACATTCTTATCATATTTTGCTCCATATCAAATTTGAAGATTGCTTCTCCTGTGCATTGCTCTTGTGCTACTTGCTTTTTAAGGTACGTGCATTTTTTTTCACTGTTCGTAAATATTCCGACAAACACGATTCGGAAAAATAAAATATTTTTCGACTCGGGTATCTCGGAATTTTGAAATTCACTGCTCAGCAATTTTCCGAAAATATACTTTCGGAATTTCATTAGATTTTCCAACAATAATATTTCGGAAAAAGATGACAGAAAGCAAGAATTTTCTAGGACAATTTTCCGAAAATATACTTTTTGCTTTCTGTCAGCTTTTTCCGAAAATATACTTTTTGTTTTCTAGGACAATTGTCCTAAAAAATTCTTGCTTTCTGTCAGCTTTTTCCGAAATATTGTTGTTGGAAAATCTAATGAAATTCCGAAAGTATATTTTCGGAAAATGGCTGAGCAGTGAATTTCAAAATTTCGAGATACCCGAGTCGGAAAATATTTTATTTTTCCGAATCTGATTTGTCGGAATATTCACGAACAGTGAAAAAAACGCACGTACCTTAAAAAGCATGTAGCACAAGAGCAATGCACAAGAGAAGCAACCTTCAAATTTGATATGGAGCAAAATATGATAAGAATGTTGGGAGGTTGATGAGAAGATGAAAAGTTGGAGGTTTATGAGAAGTTTTAAGAAAATAAGGATTTGATTATGAGATGTTGGAGTGTTGGAGAGGTTATATTTAGTGGGGGTTAGGAAGATGAAAGGGATGGGTGTAGGGTTAATTTCATGGAGTGTGGGGATAACAATTGGGATGTAAAAACTTAATTTTTAATAAAGGATATAAATGTAATTTCACAGTTTAAAATCGGGTGTGTGGATAATGCATGGGGTGAAAATTCCAAAACCTTTATTAATTTGAGTGTTAAAACCGACCCAACCCAACCTATAAATTCCGGGTTGGGTTGGGTGTGGTAATTGAGTTTATGTATTTTGATTTTTATAAAATAAAAAACTAAAAAAGATTTAAGTAAATATAAAATAAAATTAAAAATATAACAAATATCACATAAATGAGTAATTAAATATTATCCAAATTAATCAAATTACATAATTCTGAACCAAATTATCCATGAACTATACAATTACACAATTTTGCGTTAAGTCATGATAAATTATACATAACATGTGTTAGAAATAAATAAATAAATAAAATATATTTATATTAGCTGGTTGGGTTGGGTTAATCGGTTTTTAAGATAATAAATCCGTGACTCAACCCATACTTTATTGAGTTACCAATAAAAAAACCAATTCAACTCGTTAAACCAACCCAACAACCCGTCAAATATGAGTTGGGTTGGTTTGAGTTTATCGGGTACACGGGTCAATTTTGACTCACTTACACACCTAGTTTGCCTTATGAAACTTCAAATTGTTTATCCTGGCCATATAACCATCTATAGTTCTTAAATTTAAATCTTCAAAGTAAAATACTTTTTCCATCATTTTTAAAACCTTAGTACCATGAAATAAATAGTTGGACAACAACTTATAATTTTGTATAAAATTACTTAAATACATTAGATTAAATCCACAATTCTCATTAACTAATATCATTTCTTTACACTTAAGTAAATAAAACAAATCAAGTTCCCTAATTAAATTCTATAAGACCGAATATTATCAAAAATGACACAAAATAACTAATTAATTTTTTATCATCACTTAAATGAACCAATCACTAGAAATCTCAACATGCATGCAACAAAATCCATAGTTTTTAGTCTAATATCATTTTATCACTAACATGCATGACAAACTCATCATCATCCAAGTTCATTTTCAACAATAAATCACTCTAACTTATTTAACATGTCATGGCCGAATTATCCCTACCAAAAAAAGTCATTATTTACTTGAAATTTTAACATGCAATAACACAAATTTTTCATCCTCTTATTTAATGATAAAACCGAAAAGATTAAATAAATAACAAATAAATTTAACTCACTTAGCACACCAAAAATCAAGACATAATAATTTAAATTTTTTTAAGGCATAGATCTTTATGCATGTACTCTTCATCTCAAGATCAAATCAAAAATTAGGACATGCATAACACCTAAACATTTAATTAACACAAAAAGTCACATTTTTACACTTTCATCACATGCATGCAAAGTTAAATAATTATAAACTCAAATCATGCATCAAGGATTATTACCAATATTTTAGTTTTGAAAAAACAAACATCCTAACCTACCTAAACTAATCATGGCCGAATTATTTAGGACTAAAAGACTAACTTTTTATCAACTCCTTAACATGCAAAAATCAAGCTTTCAACTTTTCTAATTAAATCATGCAAGACTAAAATAAGAACATAAATCAACACTTTTCATTTCATTTTCAACTAAAACATTAGATCTTTAGAATCAAGGTCACATATTCACATGCAAGTACTTAAAACTCATACATCAAGTCCTAAAACTAACATGCATGTACTCAAGTTAATTAACAAAATATGAACTCCTAGTTATCTAGACTTGGCCGAATTATTTGTCATAAAAAATGAACATTTATACAAATTTTTACAACACAAAAATCATGATCAACACATATAAATTACATGCATGCATCATTTACATATATTCTAAGCTCAAATCTAAAACATGCATCACAATCTTAATACTTTACAAAAATTTTCAAGAACTTCCAACAAAATTACATCTTGAAGAAGAAGAAGAAGAAGAAGAAGAAATAAGTCACCTACATCCAAAATCACTTGAAAAAAAAACACTTAAATCTTCAAAGAAAATCTTTTCCTCTCTTCCTCCTTTTTCTCTCTTCCTCGGTCTCTCTCTCTCTCTCTTTTTCTTTTTTTTTCTTCCTTTGTTCTAGAGTTTGATGGGCACTAGAACTAGTGTTTAAGTTCTTAGGAAAATGAAGAAGAATGAAGAAGAAACTAAGCGCACACACACACGTATTTATAGGCAACAAAATCAATGGGTGCAAGCATCACAAATTTCGGGTTCATGGTCCAAAAATAAGGGCAATTTGGTTCTCACATAAAGTTGCAGGGAAAGGGTCATGTCATGCATCATATCACCTTCTTAAAGATATGTTATTTTATTCTTATTTATTTTATCATTATTTTGTAAGAACTACAATCGGTGGGTGAATTAACTAAGCAACACTAGGAGAACACCTAGAAGGGGGTTGAATAGGTGTTAAAGAAACCTTGAAAGATTTTCAAACGAATCAAATCGAAACAATTAAAACGAATGATTTTTACAAAATCTGTAGCCCTTAATCGATTAAGCAACAGGCTAATCGATTAATGCCTGACAGCAAAACTTGGTTAATCGATTAACACCTTCAGTTAATCGATTAATCACTGTTAAAACTGAAAAATCACTTTTCAATCGAATACGAAAATCAATCAATTAACACATAAGATCAGAGATAAAGCGGAATTGATTAACACCAATATTCTTATTGATTACCTAGGTTATGAAAATGATTTTCCACAATTCAATTTGAACATATAAACCCTAACTCATTCAATTATGGAAAATCAATCTTTTCTAGGTTTTCAAACAAGAACAATATGAAATGACAAATATTAAAGAGTTAAGGGAATAGAGATACTGCACTGTGATTTTATCCTGGTTCACTCACAACCACCGTGAGCTACATCCAGTCCCCTCTTCAACAAAGAGAGATTTCACTAAAGGAATTAGAATTCTCAAATTACAAGTAATCCGCCTCTCAAGACTCCCTTCTTGATAGCCTCCAAGAGATACCTCACTCTTGTCTTGCAATCCTATTGAAATCCAATCTAACCTTCTTCCCTTGCTTGTTGATAACCCCACAACAAGTCTTTCACTTTGCTTGTTGATACCTCACAACAAGACTTCCACTTGCTTGATGACACACCAAAACTTCTTCTTCAATTTGCTTGATGAACAACACACCAAGACTTTTCCTTTGTTGTATTTGAGCTTGCCTTCTTGCAATGATTACAACACAATAGAAAACACAATAACAATCCTATGAATCTCTTTCAAGAATTATGAAAATATCAACACATGAGATTCAAAGATTCTTGATCAAAGATGTAAAAGTGAAAGCTTTGATCTTTTGAAAGTGAGAGAGAATAGTGTGGCTTTGATCTTTCTGGAATGATATGAAAATGAAAAATTGATTTGTTCTAATGATTCACAAAGGTTTATATAGAATACCCAAAAGTTAGGAAACTTAAAAACTGATTTTGAGAAGTGAAAAACGTATTTTAAAAATCAGTTCAGCAGCTGTTAATCGATTAACTCATCAGGTTAATTGATTAACCCTTGTTAAAAACCCGTTAATCGATTAAGCAATCATCTTAATCGATTAAGACCTGATGCAAAAGCTGTTAATCGATTAAGCACTGTAAAAATACTTCTAAAAACTTGTTTTCTCAAATGTAAACCTTTTCTTTCATAACTCGAAGCCACATATTGATATAGGTTAAGTGAATACTCAAAATATAATATGATCATGCACTTGATAGAGATTCACTACCCTCTAATAAACCTACCCAAACTCATCAAACTCTAAGACTCAAACTAAAGATATTACAACTCAATACACATATTGAATCTTAATGAGCTTGCTCTCTCTTCATCATTGTTGATTGTTGTTTGTTTGTTGAACTTGTCCATGACTTGAGCTAGATCAAAACATTTGTCATTATCAAAACCATCAAAACCATGCACTTGCATAATAGATCTCACAATCTTCACATGCACATGCCTTCTAGATCTAACAATCTCCCCCTTTTTGATTATGACAAACATGTTTTGAAGTTGTTTGAAGTTGTTGATACTTGAACCATTTGATCACTTGGTGAGACTCTTGCTCCCCCTCAATAAATGCTTTTGACATTTGAAATCCAATTGAGTTAAGCTTGATTCTCCCCCTATCTTCAACAACTTTGCTCCACCTATATAAAAACAACAAAACAACCTTTTCTCCCCCTTTTGGCATTATCAAAAAGTAATATAACAATAAAATCTTAGCCAAAATTGAGAAATCAATGATCATTTCTTCACAACATTGATACCAATTAATCAATGAAATACACTTTGAAATGTGATACCAATTGGAGAGAAATATAACAATGAAATATGATACCAATTGGAACTTAAAAAGTCATAATATCACTTGACAAAGATATGATATCAATTGTAAAGAAATATCATAATAGCAACAATAGCATGATAATGATATAATGAACACACAATGATATCAATTGTAAAAGAATATATCATGACAACACTTGTGAATCTTCAACACAAATTGTAAATACCAATTGTAAGTAACTAATAGTAAGATTAGAAGATACCAATTGTAAATCCAATTGTGAATACTTGTTATCTCTTGTGGGAAATTCACTTGATACCAAATGTGAGCCTTGTAAAGATAATACCAATTCAAAGAACTAATACCAATTGTATCAATTTGTAGGACATTCTCTTGAAACTTGAAGATGTTTAAAGAACATTATTTGCATCTTCAATTGTACCTACAAAACAATCATGCTTTGCTTTTTGGTATCCAAATAGTCTTGGATCCATTTTTGTTAATTAAGGGATTTTCACCCTTCTTAACCCAAACAAAATTTCCTCTAGGTATACCATGCACTTTAATATAACACACATTTGAAGTATGTCCATGAGTGCCACAATAGAAACATGTTGGTGCATTTGAAAAATCAATCTTAGAAAAATCAACAACATTTCTATGAGACTTACTCTTAGCATTAGTATAACCCAAACAAAACTTGTTTGAATTTTCTCTTTGAAAATTTAACAATGTGCGCAATTTAATATCACCACTTGTGAAACTTGCAAGCTTATTTTTCAAAATAGCATTTTCATCTTTAAGTAAATTGCAACTCTCACAATCAACCACGACATTCAATCTACTAGCACAATCACAAGAAGAACTGGCATATATGAGATCTAGAGTTTCATTTTGAAGATTAAGCTCATCAACTTGTTTTTGAAGTTCTAAAATCTCTTGTTGATGTTTCAAAATGAGCTTCTTCCTTTCTAAGTTTTTCAAAATGAGTTTCTTAAGTTCTTTATGCATTTCTTCATAAGCATTATATAAAGCTTCATATTTAGAAGAAATTTCGGATTTAGTATCACTTACATCACTTTCCTCGCTTTGTTCATTTGATTCATCATTTGAACTTTCTTCTTCATCTACTTGAACTAGCAAGTTAAGTGCAGCGATTTCTTCATCATCCGAAGAACTACTTGATGTGCTTTCCTTTTCTTCTTCTTCATCCCAAACAATGTATGCCTTTTTGTGCTTTGGATGTTTCTTTTCTTTCTCCATCTTTTTGAGATACTTTGAACACGTATACTTGACGTGACCGGTTTTTCCGCATTCATGGCAAACCACTCCTTCTTTTGTTGTCTTGGTCTTGTAGTGTGGGGAATTCTTCTCTTTCTTTTTGTCTTTATTCAACCTTTCTTTTCCCCTTAGATGCTTGCTAAACTTTCTCAATATAAGTTTCATAGACTCTTTATCAATGTCCCAATCGGAATCTTCACTATCAGAACTCTCTTCCCTTTTATATGAACTTTTGGCTTTAAGAGCAATTCCTTTTCTTTCTTGGTTCTTATCCGATTCTTCATGCATATGCAAACGTCCAAGTTCCATTTCATGTTCTTGAAGCTTTCCGAAAAGTGTAGCTAAGTCCATGTTGTCCATGTCCTTTGATTCAACAATTGCGGTAACCTTAGGTTGCCATTCCCTCTTAGCTTAGACATCTTAAAACTTTGTTAACAACTTCACAATTCATAAAAGTCTTTCCAAGAGCAATGAGATGATTAATAATATGAGTAAAACGTTTTTGCATATCACATATAGATTCATTATGCAACATATGAAACAATTCATATTCATGCATCAAAGAATTTAATCTAGCACGCCTAACTTCACTAGTGCCTTCATGTGTGACTTGCAAGGTGTCCCACATTTCTTTGGCATTATGACATTGGAAGACTCTAAAGAACTCATCATAAAAGAGAGCCGAAGTGATGATATTTTTAGCTTTTAAATAATATTGAATTTTCTTTTTATCATCATCGATCCACTTATCTTTGGGAACTAGTTGAGATGCACCATCTACTTGTTTTGAGGGAATGTGAGGACCATTCTCAATGGCTTCCCAAATGTTCATGTATATGGCTTCTATAAAAATTCTCATCCTAACTTTCCAATAAGCAAAACCCTCTCCACCAAACATAGGAGGACGACTTATTGAAACACCTTCACCACCAAAGGGATTCGTAGAACCCATTGTAGTTTCCTCAAGGATCTTTACGAAAAAAGCTCTATGCTCGTGTCTTTCGACCGAGCTCTGATACCAATTGTAAGAACTACAATCGGTGGGTGAATTAACTAAGCAACACTAGGAGAACACCTAGAAGGGGGGTTGAATAGGTGTTAAAGAAACCTTGAAAGATTTTCAAACGAATCAAATCGAAACAATTAAAACGAATGATTTTTACAAAATCTGTAGCCCTTAATCGATTAAGCAACAGGCTAATCGATTAATGCCTGACAGCAAAACTTGGTTAATCGATTAACACCTTCTGTTAATCGATTAATCACTGTTAAAACTGAAAAATCACTTTTCAATCGAATACGAAAATCAATCAATTAACACATAAGATCAGAGATAAAGCGGAATTGATTAACACCAATATTCTTATTGATTACCTAGGTTATGAAAATGATTTTCCACAATTCAATTTGAACATATAAACCCTAACTCATTCAATTATGGAAAATCAATCTTTTCTAGGTTTTCAAACAAGAACAATATGAAATGACAAATATTAAAGAGAGTTAAGGGAATAGAGATACTGCACAGTGATTTTATCCTGGTTCACTCACAACCATTGTGAGATACATCCAGTCCCCTCTTCAACAAAGAGAGATTTCACTAAAGGAATTAGAATTCTCAAATTACAAGTAATCCGCCTCTCAAGACTCCCTTCTTGATAGCCTCCGAGAGATACCTCACTCTTGTCTTGCAATCCTATTGAAATCCAATCTAACCTTCTTCCCTTGCTTGTTGATAACCCCACAACAAGTCTTTCACTTTGCTTGTTGATACCTCACAACAAGACTTCCACTTGCTTGATGACACACCAAGACTTCTTCTTCAATTTGCTTGATGAACAACACACCAAGACTTTTCCTTTGTTGTATTTGAGCTTGCCTTCTTGCAATGATTACAACACAATAGAAAACACAATAACAATCCTATGAATCTCTTTCAAGAATTATGAAAATATCAACACATGAGATTCAAAGATTCTTGATCAAAGATGTAAGTGAAAGCTTTGATCTTTTGAAAGTGAGAGAGAATAGTGTGGCTTTGATCTTTCTAGAATGATATGAAAATGAAAAATTGATTTGTTCTAATGATTCACAAAGGTTGGTAAAAGGTTTATATAGAATACCCAAAAGTTTGGAAACTTAAAAACTGATTTTGAGAAGTGAAAAACGTATTTTAAAAATCAGTTCAACAACTGTTAATCGATTAAGCAATCATCTTAATCGATTAAGACCTGATGCAAAAGCTGTTAATTGATTAGCCAGTCCTGTTAATCGATTAAGCACTGTAAAAACAATTCTAAAAACTTGTTTTCTCAAATCTAAACCTTTTCTTTCAAAACTCTAAGTGTAACACCCTTAAAAATATTTAGTTAATTTAAGATTTATAAAAATATGGACTTGAAAATTCCGACGAAAATCAGGCAGAGTTTCCTCTGTTTTTCGAACTTTCCTCAAAATTTCCTGTTTGTACCAGTTCAGACCAGAACAATTTTAAAACATAAAACATACACATTAAACATTCGATTATATCATAATTCCCTTACAAATACAAGTTTAGGGCGCATAACTATTACATATTATAAATTAAAAAAATAACAGTTTTTCACATAATTAAACTACAGTCCACTCATAAAATAACGAATGAGCATTCCACGTGGTGGAGTGTTATTCCTGCTCGGCCTGAAACTATGTCTGCTCAAACTTTGAACCTGTAAAAATGGTTGCAAGGGTGAGCTTTACACATGAAGTAGAGAAGTAGTTTCTAACTAGATATAATAACCTACAAAGTCAAACACAAATATTTCAAGTAGTTCAAAACATAACAAACCCACACAAATCAAATTCATACACATCTATAATATTTTCTTTTGTTCATCATTCTTATCATTTTTCTTAATATGCTTTCTTTCTCATTTTCTAATACATTTCTCTTTTCATTTCTATTTTATTTCTTTCATTTTCATTCTTTTTCCTCTTATTGTCGACACGCCTCGACAGGCTTGCGCCGATTTATTCTTTTAATGCCGACACGCCTCGACAGGCTCGCATCGATCTTCCATCATTTATTATCGACACGCCTCGACAGGCTCGCGCCACTGTGTTCTTTTAATACCGACACGCCTCGACAGGCTCGCATTGGTGCCGACACGCCTCGACAGGCTCGCATCGGTCTTCCATCTTTTATTATCGACACGCCTCGACAGTCTCGCGCCGCTGTGTTCTTTTAATACCGACACGCCTCGACAGGCTCGAATCGGTGCCGACACGCCTCGACAGGCTCACATCGGTCTTCCATCTTTTATCTTTCTTTCTTTTTTTTCTTTTTCTTTTTCTCTTCCTTTTTCTTTTTCTTAATCAGATATCTTTTCTTTTCTTTTGGTTTCTAGTATTATTCTCTTTTCTCTCATTTCTTTCCTTAGTGACTTATTTTCATATTATTTATTTTCCTATATTTAAGTATTTCTCCTCTATTACTTTCTCGCTCTTTTATTAATTGCTCACAGTACGATTTCTATCCTTCTCCTATCTCTTTATTCATGCCAAGTTTCATTCTCCACTCAACACACCTTTATCCTACCACTTAAGGGGTTACCTATTCTTTTCCCTAAGTTCATGCCATGACGTTTTTAACTCTTTCTATTCCTTAGTTCTCATTCTAGTTTACATCCATACATAGATACTTTCTTTTATTTATTATCCAATTCATTATGCGATACACCTTTAGCACACAAACATCACAATTCAACCATTCAATTTACCAAGTTCCTACTCTTACTTTTTAATTGTTCTATTCCTCAATTACCACTTATATGATACACATATATCTCTTTAAATCAACCAGGCATACAAAACAATAATCACTTATAATCATTCACAATTAACAACCAAAGTTCATGTTCTTCAATAAACATACATGATAACATATAGCACTTAGCACTTAGCATGCATATTCAATCACAATTATCAATTTATGGCTCATTTAATTTATTTTCTTACTTTATATTTAATCTAAATTAATTACCCGAATAATCAGTCATAAGCATACTGTTGGAATTTTAGATACATTACAAAATTCTCAACTTGTAGATAGTGAAAGAAATGTTGTCGAACCACAGGGAGCAAAGGAAATCTTTATGAATTATTTTGTTTTTAGCTTGTTAAGTGAATAGAAGGTAGAAGTTGTTTTATTTTGTTTTGTGGAATTAAGACAAGATTAAAGACAATAAAATTAAAGTAAAACAGGCGATATAACCTGCCAAGAAAATGAAAGAAAATGTGGAGGATCAAATTAAAAATTAATAGGAGGCTCAACCTTCCATTCAATTATAATTTAGAATTATAGATTAAATAAGAGGTTCGGCCTTTTATACAATGAAAATCTTGGAATTGTTACTTGAATTGAGTTGTTTGAATTAAGTTGTTTTAGAGATTTGAATTAAAAATATAGGAGAAGACTTCACCTTCCAAGCTTTTATATACCTGATGATCAGTGATTCATAATTCAGTTCAGTATATTGATGCGATGCACGTAAGTCCTTTATATCGATCCCTCACATATAAATTACTAAGACAAATTTATAAAATATCGATCCCTCGCATATTTAATAAACTTATCCAGCATTAAAATTAAGCATCTTTAAGCAATTGATTCATTATTATCTATTCCTAGCATAATAAAGTATCAAGTAAATTCATTCAAGTCAGAATCTAAACAGTTCTTTCCAGACACGGAATAAATTCAATATTAAGAAACTAATGATCAGTTAGTTTCATACTTTAAGAACGGAATGAAATACCAATATAAAAGGAAATGAATTATAAATATGAATCACCAGAATATATTCAAACTTGGTTGGCTACATCTACTCCCATTAGAGAATTAGTTCTTCATGGTATTGTTGGAACTAGAGAATAATTTGAATGAGATTACAAACATTTTTGTGTATAACTCTCAAGCTCACAACCTCCTTGAATATAATGCATTCAAGGACCAAAATTCTCTCTAAAATGATATCCTAATGCTTTAAGCACTATCAGGGAAAATGGTCCCTTTTCTTGGTGGAGTTTGAGGCAAATTTATAGAGTTTTGCCAAGAGATGGAGACAAACCCGGATTCAGCTTGTTGACAGATTTGGTGAACCAAATTGGAAGCAGATTTTAACCCTTGAAATGGTCAAATTGGAAGAATGCTATTTCTAGAAAAGTTGTTCCATTGTTTCTTAGCTTTCTATAGCAACCAAGATTACCGAATTCTGACTTTTGGAGCCGAAGTTATTGCCAAACCACTGAGACATGTCGTGCAACTTGCTTGTATTGCAGCCATGTTGGATTTCATCACTTCACAGCCAAGTTTGACCCTTTAATAAGCCGAATTTGATGTTATCTATTTCTGATCAACTTGTAGAATTTTTCCTTAGCTTTGTATAAATATCAAGTTTGATTCATTTTGAATTTTGAAGCCAAAATTATGACCAAAATACCAAGACCTGTCTAAGTTATGGACAGATTAGCATCCACAAACTTGGAATCAAATTTTGACTATCTAAACAGCCGCATTTGAAAATGGCTATTTCTGGTGAACTCTTAGGTTGTTTTCTTAGCTTTGCATAGAAACCAATTTTGCCTCATTTCGATCATGGATGCCCAAGATATGGCCAAAACAGCGAAGTATGTCATGGATCATAAAAACATTGGCTTAGTAAATCATTTCTTCCATGGACATATTGGCTTGTAAATTATTTATTTATTGAGAATCTTGAATTTTTCCTACAAAATAAATATTTTAAGATCAAATATATTCTGATTTTATCATATATTAAAATAGGACAATTATTTGCAAATATTTTATTTTGGGGGAATTTTACACAGAAATTCGTAATATCGAGTGAAATAATTGCGCAAAATTATGTTCATATTTTAAGTAAATTTGGCACTTATCAAACTCCCCCCAACCTAGAACTTTGCTTGTCCTCAAGCAAAAAGGTAATAAAACTAATCCTAGAAACAAATTTATGCCCATAAGATAAAATGTTTAGATTTACCAAAGAAGATTCATAATCAAGGTAATGTTCAAAACAAAGCAATTTTTAACATGTGAATATTTCTAAACTTAGAAACATTACAAGTAGTAGCTCAAATCAAAATTAGTTAAAAAGGAGAAAAGATATATCAATGCCTATATTTTTACACTTGAAAATTAATAAACATGGAAAATTAGTTTTGGAAAGAACAAGATGAAATCGTCGCTCCTCTCAAGGATGTCACACATTCTCTCTATTAGATTGAGTGTTTGTCTATTTTTCTTTAACATTTCACATTCTCACTCAAGTGTATAAGGTAATGTGTTTCGCTCAATTTCACAATTGAATCATGTTACTTTAAATTTGATTTTCATCTAACTTCCAAAACTCAAAATATACAAGTATGCATAAATCAAAGGGTCTTTATTAAAGGTTGTAACGTGGTTATGGGTAAAAAGGGTGAGTTAAATTTTGGTATTGTAAGGCTAAAAACCAAAGAAAATATAGGAGCATAATTATGAAAATTGATGCTTACATTTTATTCGAACGTTCCTCAATTTGAAGATTTTCCTTCAATATTTTTTCAATGAGAATTGATGCTTTCTCTTGATACCATTTCTCTTTGTAACTTTTTTTTTTCTTTTTTTTCTTTCTTTCTTTTTTTTTTATATGATTTTTTTTTTTGTAATAGAAAGAAAGGAGATTTTGACAAATGATTTCCCCCCAACCTATTTCAAACCAATTTCTTCATCGATCAATTAATGCTCCACTATTTTCTAAGGCTTGGGTTAAATCAATTGTTTTTCAAGTTAAGGTTAAACATTATTAGGTGAAACAGAAAAACTTGGGATATATTAGGCTCAAAGGGGTTGTCAAAGGATAATTATGTTAGGTTGGCTATTTGGCTAAATTGGTTTAATGAAAAGAATGCCCTTATCATTTTTACACAACAAGTAAATTATGAAAATCAGAAAAGAATCAAGCAAATTCAAGTATATGAAATCAAAAGTGACTTACTCTAGATGATGATATATTTGTGGCCAAAATTCGTCACTGGGTAATGAACTAAAATTTCAATCAGGTTCTATCAAAACATCATTGCCATGTAATTAATAGTTCAAAGGGCAAATTCAGACATTAATGTTACAATTTCTTCTTAAAAACAAAATCTTGAAATTGAAACTAAGCCACTTATATCAGTCTCTAATTAAAGAAAGATAAACATGTTTAGTTGCTTTTTGTACTGATATTACCCTTAACAATGAGTCTCTTAGTAATGTAAAAGTTTATCAAAATCAAGGCATCAAAATAAAAACATAATGTTCAATATGATAACCATGATAATAGGATGAAAACATAAAATCAGTGTTCCTCAGTTGTCTTCCTACCCCCTAGGAACATAGGACTGTCCCCAGGCCAAAATAAGTAAACGCACAAATATATAATTTGTTTTTTTTTTAATTTTCACACAAATTGAGAAAATATTTTTGTTGACCGACCTTATTTATATTTCCCTACAAGTCGAAAAACTTAGGAAAGAATTTAAGCCGACTTATCACACATGCATAGTAGAAATTTTTCACAAATATAAGTTAAATAATAAAATACATAAATAAAAGAAATTAAATAAAATTCAAAAATAAAAAATATTAATATCACCGCCGGGGTGCCTCCCAGAAGCGCTTGTTTAACGTCATTAGCTCGACGCCTGATTCATTTAGGGATCATTGAGATGGATGATAGTGGTAATTTTATCAACGTCACCACCTAGATACGGCTTCAGTCTTTGACCATTGACTATCCATCTCCTGTTTGTTCCAGGGTCTTCTAATTCCACTGCCCCATATGGTTTGACTTCTTTGATAATAAAGGGGCCTGACCATTTTGATTTTAATTTTCCTGGAAATAATCTCAATCTAGAATTAAATAAAAGCACAGATTGACCTTGGTGGAATTCTTTCTTAAGAATTTTTTTATCATGGTAAGCTTTCGCTTTTTCTTTGTAAAGCTTTGAAGATTCATATGCATTTCTCCGTATTTCTTCCAACTCATGCAGTTGAATTTTTCTTTTGTTACCAGCTTCATTAAGATCAAAATTGAAAAATTTTAAAGCCCAATATGCTTTATGTTCTAATTCAACTGGTAAATGACAAGCTTTTCCATAAACCAACTGGAATGGGGATAAACATGTGGGTGCTTTGTATGCTGTCCGATACGCCCAAAGTGCATCATCCAATTTCATCGACCAGTCTTTTCTAGATGATGAAACGGTTTTTTCAAGAATTCTTTTAATTTCTCTATTAGAAACCTCTGCTTGACCATTGGTCTGCGGATGATAGGGTGATGCTACTTTGTGTCGGACACCATAATGTTCTAGGGCCTTTTTAAGTTGTTTATTGCAAAAATGGGATCCTCCATCACTAATGAGGATCCTTGGGGTGCCAAACCTACAAAAAATGTTTCTTTTTAGAAATTTTATCACAACTTTGGCATCGGCTTTTTGAGTTGCAATAGCTTCGACCCATTTAGAAACATAGTCCACTGCTACTAGAATATATTCATTTGAAAATGAGGCGGGCAACGGCCCCACAAAATCTATCCCCCAACAATCGAAAACTTCAATCTCCAAGATATTATTCAGTGGCATTTCATTTCTTCTCGATATTCCTCCAGTTCTTTGACAATTATTGCATTGTTGTACATGGAGGTGGGCATCTTTGAAAAGTGAGGGCCAATAAAAACCCGATTGGAGAACCTTCGTTGCAGTTCTCTCTCCATTAAAATGCCCACCATAAGGTGAATTATGGCAATGCCACAAAATACTCTTAGCTTCTTCCGCTGATACACATCTTCTTAATAAACTATCAGCTCCAATTTTAAACAAATGAGGGTCATCCCAGATATATTGTTTTGCATCTCGAAAGAATTTCTTTCTTTGATGCCAATTGAAATTTTCCGGGATGACACTTGCTGCTTTGAAATTTGCCATATCAGCAAACCATGGCCTTTCCTGTACTATTAATAGCTGTTCATCAGGAAACTCCTCTTGGATTTCAGCTTCATTTTCAGTAACTTCCCTGTTTTTCAATCTTGACAAATGGTCAGCAACAAAATTCTCGCTGCCCTTCTTATCTTTGATAATTAAATCGAATTCTTGTAATAATAATACCCAACGAATAAGCCTTGGTTTAGAATCAGATTTAATTAACAAATACTTGATGGCAGCTTGATCAGTATAAATAATTACTTTTGATCCTATTAAGTATGATCTAAATTTTTCCAATGCATATACAATTGCTAATAATTCTTTCTCAGTTGTTGCATAATTAACTTGTGCTTCATTTAAAACCTTACTAGCATAATATATTGCATGAAAAATTTTAGACTGTCGTTGCCCTAATACTACCCCTACAGCATAGTCACTAGCATCACACATCAATTCAAAATCAAGATTCCAGTTAGGGGCAATAATGACAGGAGCTGTAATAAGTCTTTGTTTTAACAAATTAAAAGCATTTAAGCAATCAACATTAAAATTAAAAGGCTTATCTTTGATTAGCAGGTTGCTAAGAGGTTTTGCTATTTTTGAAAAGTCTTTAATGAATCGCCTATAAAAACCTGCATGTCCCAAAAAACTTCGAATGCCCTTCACATTTGTTGGTGGTGGAAGTTTTTCAATTACCTCCACTTTGGCTTTGTCAACTTCTATGCCTTTTGATGAAATTTTGTGGCCTAGAACCACACCTTCTGTTACCATAAAGTGACATTTCTCCCAATTCAATACTAAATTAGATTCGACACATCGCCTTAGCACAATGTTGAGGTTCTCGAGGCAATCATCGAATGATTTCCCAAATACGAAAAAATCATCCATAAAAACTTCAATGCATTTCTCCACCAGATTCGAGAATATCGCAAACATGCATCGTTGAAAAGTGGCCGGTGCATTGCATAGCCCAAATGGCATTTTTCTATAAGCAAAAATGCCGAAAGGACATGTGAAAGCTGTCTTTTCCTGATCCTCAGGATCCACAGCTATCTGATTATATCCTGAATAGCCATCCAGGAAACAATAGAATGCTTTCCCAGATAATCTTTTTAACATTTGATCCATAAAAGGTAACGGAAAATGATCTTTTCTTGTTGCTTGATTTAGCTTCCGATAGTCTATGCACATTCTCCACCCTGTAACTGTTCGAGTGGGAATTAATTCATTCTTATCATTACGGATCACTGTCATGCCTCCTTTCTTAGGTACTACCTGAACTGGACTTACCCAAGCACTATCAGAGATTGGGTAGATCATACCTGCATCTAAGAGTTTTATTACCTCTTTTTTTATTACTTCTTTCATGGATGGATTCAACCGCCTTTGAGGTTGTGCTACTGGTTTAAAATTTTCTTCCATGTGAATTTTATGCATGCAATAAGCTGGACTTATTCCTTTGAGATCAGATAGTGTCCAACCTATTGCTCCCTCGTTAGCTTTTAATATTGCAATTAGTTTTTCTTCTTGCGCAGGTGATAAAGAGCTATTAATTACAACTGGTTTATTACCTTCTTTATCAAGAAAGACATATTTTAAATGTTGTGGTAACATTTTCAGCTCTAATTTCTGTTTTTCAGTTTTCAATTGTTGTGGTAGTTTTTCAATTTGTGCTTCCTTCGACGAAAGCTCTTTCGTATTATCTAATTCCTTGAGGTATTCATTAATTTCTTTCTCTTGCTCTTCATTTAAATTATCACATGCATTAATTAAAGCTTTTTCTAAAGAACTTGATTTATATAATTGCTTACCTGTTGAAAGAATAACTTCATCAATGGTATCCATTCGGTAACACTGTTGATTCTCTTTTGGATGTTGCATGGCTTCAAACACATTAAAGTTGACTTCATCATCTTGAACTCTCATCTTTAATTTGCCATCGTCAACATCGATGATGACCTTGGCAGTTTTCATGAAAGGTCTTCCAAGAATGAGTGGTACTTCTGCATCTTCTTCGATGTCCATTACAATAAAATCTACAGGAAATACAAACTTGTCTACTTTTACTAATACATCTTCAGCAATACCGTAAGGGAATTTCAATTACCTGTCCGCCAATTGCAATGTCATTCTAGTTGGGCGAATCTCTAAGTCACCAATTCTTTTAAGCATGGATAAGGGCATCAAGTTGATACTAGCCCCAAGATCCAGTAACGCCTTTCCCACTGGCAATGTACCAATGGTGACAGGAATTGTGAAACTTCCAGGATCTCTGGATTTTTGAGGCATGGATTTCTGAATTATAGCACTACATCCTGCTTCAAGTTCCACAGTTTCTTCAGAAAATCTTCTTTTCTTTGTTAGTAGTTCTTTCATGAACTTAGCATAAGTAGGCATCTGTTCCATTGCTTCCATAAATGGAATGTTAATTTGCAATCTTTTGAATATATCCATAAATCGTGCAAATTGTCGCTCTTTATCTTTTTTAGAAGGAACTTGTGGATATGGAAGGTTTTTTAATTGTGGTATCTGCTTTGCATCACTCTCCTTTTGTTTCTCTTTTTCTTTCAATTTTCTCTCTTTTTCTTTTTCCTCTTCATTATTTATAACTTGGTCTTTATTTTTATTTTCATCATCAATTTATTTATTTACCCGATCTGCAACAATTAAATTATCACCTATACCTTTTCCTATTACCTTACCACTTCTTGTTGTAATTGACTTGCATTGTTATTTAGGATTGGTTTGAGTATTGGCTGAGAATTGGCCTGAGTGTTGTTCGCTTAACTGCTTGGCTAACTGACCCACTTGTGTCTCCAAATTCTTAATTGAGGCTTCAGTATTTCTATGATTTGTCATTGATGCTTGTATGAATTTTTACAAGGTATCCTCCATTTTTGACATTCGGTCATGCATTGAAGGATTTTGTTGTTGATATGGAGGTTGTTGAAATGGAAGCTGCCTATTTGAAGAGCTTGCTTCTTGTTTGAAACCAAAATTTTGATTTTGATTACTTCTCCAACCTTGTTGAAAATTATTTCCATAAGAGTTGTTATTAAAATTACCTTGTCGACCTTGATTGCCCATGTAATTGACCTCTTCTTCTTGAATAACCGAAGGATATGAGCAATGGCCGTTAGGATGATTACCTCCACAAAAATCGCATTTCAAACTTTGTGACGGTCCATGATTAGAGCTTACCACATGCAATTGTTGTGGAAGCTTGGCCATTTGCTTTGTAAGAGCTTCAATTTGTTGAGTCAAGATTTTATTTTGTGCGAGTATTGCATCGGAAGTGCTTAAATCAAGCATTCCCTTTTTCTGTATTGACCTTCTATTATGTTGGGCTTGTCGATCGGTAGCAGCTAAGGCATTAATGATTGATGTAGCTTTTTCAGCGTCTACATTCATCATTGTGCCTCCTGCAGCAGCATCAAGGATCATTTTTGTATTTGGCCTTAGACCATTGCAAAAAATATTAAGCTGGTCTACATCTTCGAATCCATGATTAGGACACTTCCTAAGCAAAGATTTAAAGCGTTCCCATGCCTCACAAAATGATTCATCTAGTCCCTGCCTAAATGTAGAGATATCAGCTTTGGCACTAATATATCTAGTAGGTGGAAAAAATCGAATTAGGAATTTCTCCTCTACATTATTCCAATTAGTTAAGCTTTGACTAGGGTGAGATTTTAACCATTCTTTAGCTTCACCAATTAAAGAGAAGGGAAATAATTTTAAGTAAGCTGCTTCTTGGTTTTCTTCTTTAAAGCCCATAGTCCCACATAACTCATAAAAAGTTGCCAAATGAGCATATGGATCTTCGTGGTCCAATCCGGCGAATGGATGTGCACTAATTAGATTGAGATATTTTGGCTTGATCTCCACCGCCTTGAATGATGATGGAATGGCTATGCTTGAAAAGTGCCTAGGCCCTTGGTGCATAGCATAGTCTCCAAGTGTTCTTTTAGGTGTATTAGTGCTGCTATCTCTTTGAGTGTCATCTTCATTCGCCATCTCGTCAGTTTGTGATGAACTTTCTTTTTCTTCTTGCTTTTGCCTTCTAGCTTGGCTTCTTTTTCTCCTTAGAGTCTTTTCAATCTCCTGATCAAACTGCAATTGATCTGCAGAAACTTTACCACGTAATAGCATAAACTAGAAAAACATAAAGCAAGGGAGAACACAACATATAAAATAAACTAACTAATTAAGAAAAGAAAATTAATTCTTTCTACTTAACAAGCTCAAAATTTCAGAATTTATAAAAAATTAGCGCTTATGTTCCCCGGCAACGGCGCCAAATTACTTGTTGGAATTTTAGATACATTACAAAATTCTCAACTTGTAGATAGTGAAAGAAAGGTTGTCGAACCACAGGGAGCAAAGGAAATCTTTATGAATTCTTTTGTTTTTAGCTTGTTAAGTGAATAGATGGTAGAAGTTGTTTTATTTTGTTTTGTGGAATTAAGACAAGATTAAAGACAATAAAATTAAAGTAAAATAGGCGATATAACCTGCCAAGAAAATGAAAGAAAATGCGGAGGATCAAATTAAAAATTAATAGGAGGCTCAACCTTCCATTCAATTATAATTTAGAATTATAGATTAAATAAGAGGTTCGGCCTTTTATACAATGAAAATCTTGGAATTGTTACTTGAATTGAGTTGTTTGAATTAAGTTGTTTTAGAGATTTGAATTAAAAATATGGGAGAAGACTTCACCTTCCAAGCTTTTATATACCTGATGATCAGTGATTCATAATTCAGTTCAGTATATTGATGCGATGCACGTAAGTCCTTTATATCGATCCCTCGCATATAAATTACTAAGACAAATTTATAAAATATCGATCCCTCGCATATTTAATAAACTTATCCAGCATTAAAATTAAGCATCTTTAAGCAATTGATTCATTATTATCTATTCCTAGCATAATAAAGTATCAAGTTCAAGTCAGAATCTAAACAGTTCTTTCCAGACACGGAATAAATTCAATATTAAGAAACTAATGATCAGTTAGTTTCATACTTTAAGAACGGAATGAAATACCAATATAAAAGGAAATGAATTATAAATATGAATCACCAGAATATATTCAAACTTGGTTGGCTACATCTACTCCCATTAGAGAATTAGTTTTTCATGGTATTGTTGGAACTAGAGAATAATTTGAATGAGATTACAAACATTTTTGTGTATAACTCTCAAGCTCACAACCTCCTTGAATATAATGCATTCAAGGACCAAAATTCTCTCTAAAATGATATCCTAATGCTCTAAGCACTCTCAGGGAAATTGGTCCCTTTTCTTGGTGGAGTTTGAGGCAAATTTATAGAGTTTTGCCAAGAGATGGAGACAAACCCGGATTCAGCTTGTTGACAGATTTGGTGCACCAAATTGGCAGCAGATTTTAACCCTTGAAATGGTCAAATTGGAAGAATGCTATTTCTAGAAAAGTTGTTCCATTGTTTCTTAGCTTTCTATAGCAACCAAGATTACCGAATTCTGACTTTTGGAGCCGAAGTTATTGCCAAACCACTGAGACATGTCGTGCAACTTGCTTGTATTGCAGCCAGGTTGGATGTCATCAGTTCACAGCCAAGTTTGACCCTTTAATAAGCCGAATTTGATGTTATCTATTTCTGATCAACTTGTAGAATTTTTCCTTAGCTTTGTATAAATATCAAGTTTGATTCATTTTGAATTTTGAAGCCAAAATTATGACCAAAATACCAAGACCTGTCTAAGTTATGGACAGATTAGCATCCACAAACTTGGAATCAAATTTTGACTATCTAAACAGCCGCATTTGAAAATGGCTATTTATGGTTAACTCTTAGGTTGTTTTCTTAGCTTTGCATAGACACCAATTTTGCCTCATTTCGATCATGGATGCCCAAGATATGGCCAAAACAGCGAAGTATGTCATGGATCATAAAAACATTGGCTTAGTAAATCATTTCTTCCATGGACATATTGGCTTGTAAATTATTTATTTATTGAGAATCTTGAATTTTTCCTACAAAATAAATATTTTAAGATCAAATATATTCTGATTTTATCATATATTAAAATAGGACAATTATTTGCAAATATTTTATTTTGGGGGAATTTTACACAGAAATTCGTAATATCGAGTGAAATAATTGCGCAAAATTATGTTCATATTTTAAGTAAATTTGGCACTTATCAAACTCCCCCAACCTAGAACTTTGCTTGTCCTCAAGCAAAAAGGTAATAAAACTAATCCTAGAAACAAATTTATGCCCATAAGATAAAATGTTTAGATTTACCAAAGAAGATTCATAATCAAGGTAATGTTCAAAACAAAGCAATTTTTAACATGTGAATATTTATAAACTTAGAAACATTACAAGTAGTAGCTCAAATCAAAATTAGTTAAAAAGGAGAAAAGATAACAACAATGCCTATATTTTTACACTTGAAAATTAATAAACATGGCAAATTAGTTTTGGAAAGAACAAGATGAAATCGTCGCTCCTCTCAAGGATGTCACACATTCTCTCTATTAGATTGAGTGTTTGTCTATTTTTCTTTAACATTTCACATTCTCACTCAAGTGTATAAGGTAATGTGTTTCGCTCAATTTCACAATTGAATCATGTTACTTTGAATTTGATTTTCATCTAACTTCCAAAACTCAAAATATACAAGTATGCATAAATCAAAGGGTCTTTATTAAAGGTTGTAACGTGGTTATGGGTAAAAAGGGTGAGTTAAATTTTGGTATTGTAAGGCTAAAAACCAAATAAAATATAGGAGCATAATTATGAAAATCGATGCTTACATTTTATTCGAACGTTCCTCAATTTGAAGATTTTCCTTCAATATTTTTTCAATGAGAATTGATGCTTTCTCTTGATACCATTTCTCTTTGTAACTTTTTTTTTCTTTTTTTTCTTTCTTTCTTTTTTTTATATGATTTTTTTTTGTAATAGAAAGAAAGGAGATTTTGACAAATGATTTCCCCCCAACCTATTTCAAACCAATTTCTTCATCGATCAATTAATGCTCCACTATTTTCTAAGGCTTGGGTTAAATCAATTGTTTTTCAAGTTAAGGTTAAACATTATTAGGTGAAACAGAAAAACTTGGGATATATTAGGCTCAAAGGGGTTGTCAAAGGATAATTATGTTAGGTTGGCTATTTGGCTAAATTGGTTTAATGAAAAGAATGCCCTTATCATTTTTACACAACAAGTAAATTATGAAAATCAGAAAAGAATCAAGCAAATTCAAGTATATGAAATCAAAAGTGACTTACTCTAGATGATGATATATCTGTGGCCAAAATTCGTCACTGGGTAATGAACTAAAATTTCAATCAGGTTCTATCAAAACATCATTGCCATGTAATTAATAGTTCAAAGGGCAAATTCAGACATTAATGTTACAATTTCTTCTTAAAAACAAAATCTTGAAATTGAAACTAAGCCACTTATATCCGTCTCTAATTAAAGAAAGATAAACATGTTGCTTTTTGTACTGATATTACCCTTAACAATGAGTCTCTTAGTAATGTAAAAGTTTATCAAAATCAAGGCATCAAAATAAAAACATAATGTTCAATATGATAACCATGATAATAGGATGAAAACATAAAATCAGTGTTCCTCAGTTGTCTTCCTACCCCCCTAGGAACATAGGACTGTCCCCAGGCCAAAATAAGTAAACGCACAAATATATAATTTGTTTTTTTTTTAATTTTCACACAAATTGAGAAAATATTTTTGTTGACCGACCTTATTTATATTTCCCTACAAGTCGAAAAACTTAGGAAAGAATTTAAGCCGACTTATCACACATGCATAGTAGAAATTTTTCACAAATATAAGTTAAATAATAAAATACATAAATAAAAGAAATTAAATAAAATTCAAAAATAAAAAATATTAATATCACCGCCGGGGTGCCTCCCAGAAGCGCTTGTTTAACGTCATTAGCTCGACGCCTGATTCATTTAGGGATCATTGAGATGGATGATAGTGGTAATTTTATCAACGTCACCACCTAGATACGGCTTCAGTCTTTGACCATTGACTATCCATCTCCTGTTTGTTCCAGGGTCTTCTAATTCCACTGCCCCATATGGTTTGACTTCTTTGATAATAAAGGGGCCTGACCATTTTGATTTTAATTTTCCTGGAAATAATCTCAATCTAGAATTAAATAAAAGCACAGATTGACCTTGGTGGAATTCTTTCTTAAGAATTTTTTTATCATGGTAAGCTTTCGCTTTTTCTTTGTAAAGCTTTGAAGATTCATATGCATTTCTCCGTATTTCTTCCAACTCATGCAGTTGAATTTTTCTTTTGTTACCAGCTTCATTAAGATCAAAATTGAAAAATTTTAAAGCCCAATATGCTTTATGTTCTAATTCAACTGGTAAATGACAAGCTTTTCCATAAACCAACTGGAATGGGGATAAACATGTGGGTGCTTTGTATGCTGTCCGATACGCCCAAAGTGCATCATCCAATTTCATCGACCAGTCTTTTCTAGATGATGAAACGGTTTTTTCAAGAATTCTTTTAATTTCTCTATTAGAAACCTCTGCTTGACCATTGGTCTGCGGATGATAGGGTGATGCTACTTTGTGTCGGACACCATAATGTTCTAGGTCCTTTTTAAGTTGTTTATTGCAAAAATGGGATCCTCCATCACTAATGAGGATCCTTGGGGTGCCAAACCTACAAAAAATGCTTCTTTTTAGAAATTTTATCACAACTTTGGCATCGGCTTTTTGAGTTGCAATAGCTTCGACCCATTTAGAAACATAGTCCACTGCTACTAGAATATATTCATTTGAAAATGAGGCGGGCAACGGCCCCACAAAATCTATCCCCCAACAATCGAAAACTTCAATCTCCAAGATATTATTCAGTGGCATTTCATTTCTTCTCGATATTCCTCCAGTTCTTTGACAATTATTGCATTGTTGTACATGGAGGTGGGCATCTTTGAAAAGTGAGGGCCAATAAAAACCCGATTGGAGAACCTTCGTTGCAGTTCTCTCTCCATTAAAATGCCCACCATAAGGTGAATTATGGCAATGCCACAAAATACTCTTAGCTTCTTCCGCTGATACACATCTTCTTAATAAACTATCAGCTCCAATTTTAAACAAATGAGGGTCATCCCAGATATATTGTTTTGCATCTCAAAAGAATTTCTTTCTTTGATGCCAATTGAAATTTTCTGGGATGACACCTGCTGCTTTGAAATTTGTCATATCAGCAAACCATGGCCTTTCCTGTACTATTAATAGTTGTTCGTCAGGAAACTCCTCTTGGATTTCAGCTTCATTTTCAGTAACTTCCCTGTTTTTCAATCTTGACAAATGGTCAGCAACAAAATTCTCGCTGCCCTTCTTATCTTTGATAATTAAATCGAATTCTTGTAATAATAACACCCAACGAATAAGCCTTGGTTTAGAATCAGATTTAATTAACAAATACTTGATGACAGCTTGATCAGTATAAATAATTACTTTTGACCCTATTAAGCCTTGGTTTAGAATCAGATTTAATTAACAAATACTCGATATTCCTCCAGTTCTTTGACAATTATTGCATTGTTGTACATGGAGGTGGGCATCTTTGAAAAGTGAGGGCCAATAAAAACCCGATTGGAGAACCTTCGTTGCAGTTCTCTCTCCATTAAAATGCCCACCATAAGGTGAATTATGGCAATGCCACAAAATACTCTTAGCTTCTTCCGCTGATACACATCTTCTTAATAAACTATCAGCTCCAATTTTAAACAAATGAGGGTCATCCCAGATATATTGTTTTGCATCTCAAAAGAATTTCTTTCTTTGATGCCAATTGAAATTTTCTGGGATGACACCTGCTGCTTTGAAATTTGCCATATCAGCAAACCATGGCCTTTCCTGTACAGGAAACTCCTCTTGGATTTCAGCTTCATTTTCAGTAACTTCCCTGTTTTTCAATCTTGACAAATGGTCAGCAACAAAATTCTCGCTGCCCTTCTTATCTTTGATAATTAAATCGAATTCTTGTAATAATAACACCCAACGAATAAGCCTTGGTTTAGAATCAGATTTAATTAACAAATACTTGATGACAGCATGATCAGTATAAATAATTACTTTTGACCCTATTAAGTATGATCTAAATTTTTCCAATGCATATACAATTGCTAATAATTCTTTCTCAGTTGTTGCATAATTAACTTGTGCTTCATTTAAAACCTTACTAGCATAATATATTGCATGAAAAATTTTAGACTGTCGTTGCCCTAATACTACCCTTACAGCATAGTCACTAGCATCACACATCAATTCAAAATCAAGATTCCAGTTAGGGGCAATAATGACAGGAGCTGTAATAAGTCTTTGTTTTAACAAATTAAAAGCATTTAAGCAATCAACATTAAAATTAAAAGGCTTATCTTTGATTAGCAGGTTGCTAAGAGGTTTTGCTATTTTTGAAAAGTCTTTAATGAATCGCCTATAAAAACCTGCATGTCCCAAAAAACTTCGAATGCCCTTCACATTTGTTGGAGGTGGAAGTTTTTCAATTACCTCCACTTTGGCTTTGTCAACTTCTATGCCTTTTGATGAAATTTTGTGGCCTAGAACCACACCTTCTGTTACCATAAAGTGACATTTCTCCCAATTCAATACTAAATTAGATTCGACACATCGCCTTAGCACAATGTTGAGGTTCTCGAGGCAATCATCGAATGATTTCCCAAATACGAAAAAATCATCCATAAAAACTTCAATGCATTTCTCCACCAGATTCGAGAATATCGCAAACATGCATCGTTGAAAAGTGGCCGGTGCATTGCATAGCCCAAATGGCATTTTTCTATAAGCAAAAATGCCGAAAGGACATGTGAAAGCTGTCTTTTCCTGATCCTCAGGATCCACAACTATCTGATTATATCCTGAATAGCCATCCAGGAAACAATAGAATGCTTGCCCAGATAATCTTTCTAACATTTGATCCATAAAAGGTAACGGGAAATGATCTTTTCTTGTTGCTTGATTTAGCTTCCGATAGTCTATGCACATTCTCCACCCTGTAACTGTTCGAGTGGGAATTAATTCATTCTTATCATTACGGATCACTGTCATGCCTCCTTTCTTAGGTACTACCTGAACTGGACTTACCCAAGCACTATCAGAGATTTGGTAGATCATACCTGCATCTAAGAGTTTTATTACCTCTTTTTTTATTACTTCTTTCATGGATGGATTCAACCGCCTTTGAGGTTGTGCTACTGGTTTAAAATTTTCTTCCATGTGAATTTTATGCATGCAATAAGCTGGACTTATTCCTTTGAGATCAGATAGTGTCCAACCTATTGCTCCCTCATTAGCTTTTAATATTGCAATTAGTTTTTCTTCTTGCGCAGGTGATAAAGAGCTATTAATTACAACTGGTTTATTACCTTCTTTATCAAGAAAGACATATTTTAAATGTTGTGGTAACATTTTCAGCTCTAATTTCTGTTTTTCAGTTTTCAATTGTTGTGGTAGTTTTTCAATTTGTGCTTCCTTCGATGAAAGCTCTTTCGTATTATCTAATTCCTTGAGGTATTCATTAATTTATTCCTCTTTCTCTTCATTTAGATTATCACATGCATTAATTAAAGCTTTTTCTAAAGAACTTGATTTATATAATTGCTTACCTGTTGAAAGAATAACTTCATCAATGGTATCCATTCGGTAACACTGTTGATTCTCTTTTGGATGTTGCATGGCTTCAAACACATTAAAGTTGACTTCATCATCTTGAACTCTCATCTTTAATTTGCCATCGTCAACATCGATGATGACCTTGGCAGTTTTCATGAAAGGTCTTCCAAGAATGAGTGGTACTTCTGCATCTTCTTCGATGTCCATTACAACAAAATCTACAGGAAATACAAACTTGTCTACTTTTACTAATACATCTTCAGCAATACCGTAAGGGAATTTCAATGACGTGTCCGCCAATTGCAATGTCATTCTAGTTGGGCGAATCTCTAAGTCACCAATTCTTTTAAGCATGGATAAGGGCATCAAGTTGATACTAGCCCCAAGATCCAGTAACGCCTTTCCCACTGGCAATGTACCAATGGTGACAGGAATTGTGAAACTTCCAGGATCTCTGGATTTTTGAGGCATGGATTTCTGAATTATAGCACTACATCCTGCTTCAAGTTCCACAGTTTCTTCAGAAAATCTTCTTTTCTTTGTTAGTAGTTCTTTCATGAACTTAGCATAAGTAGGCATCTGTTCCATTGCTTCCATAAATGGAATGTTAATTTGCAATCTTTTGAATATATCCATAAATCGTGCAAATTGTCGCTCTTTATCTTTTTTAGAAGGAACTTGTGGATATGGAAGGTTTTTTAATTGTGGTATCTGCTTTGCATCACTCTCCTTTTGTTTCTCTTTTTCTTTCAATTTTCTCTCCTTTTCTTTTTCTTCTTCATTATTTATAACTTTGTCTTTATTTTTATTTTCATCATCAATTTATTTATTTACCCGATCTGCAACAATTAAATTATCACCTGTACCTTTTCCTATTACCTTACCACTTTTTGTTGTAATTGACTTGCATTGTTCTTTAGGATTGGTTTGAGTATTGGCTGAGAATTGGCCTGAGTGTTGTTCGCTTAACTTCTTGGCTAACTGACCCACTTGTGTCTCCAAATTCTTAATTGAGGCTTCAGTATTTCTATGATTTGTCATTGATGCTTGTATGAATTTTTCCAAGGTATCCTCCATTTTTGACATTCGGTCATGCATTGAAGGATTTTGTTGTTGATATGGAGGTTGTTGAAATGGAAGCTGCCTATTTGAAGAGCTTGCTTCTTGTTTGAAACCAAAATTTTGATTTTGATTACTTCTCCAACCTTGTTGAAAATTATTTCCATAAGAGTTGTTATTAAAATTACCTTGTCGACCTTGATTGCCCATGTAATTGACCTCTTCTTCTTGAATAACCGAAGGATATGAGCAATGGCCGTTAGGATGATTACCTCCACAAAAATCGCATTTCAAACTTTGTGATGGTCCATGATTAGAGCTTACCACATGCAATTGTTGTGGAAGCTTGGCCATTTGCTTTGTAAGAGCTTCAATTTGTTGAGTCAAGATTTTATTTTGTGCGAGTATTGCATCGGAAGTGCTTAAATCAAGCATTCCCTTTTTCTGTATTGACCTTCTATTATGTTGGGCTTGTCGATCGGTAGCAGCTAAGGCATTAATGATTGATGTAGCTTTTTCAGCGTCTACATTCATAATTGTGCCTCCTGCAGCAGCATCAAGGATCATTTTTGTATTTGGCCTTAGACCATTGCAAAAAATATTAAGCTGGTCTACATCTTCGAATCCATGATTAGGACACTTCCTAAGCAAAGATTTAAAGCGTTCCCATGCCTCACAAAATGATTCATCTGGTCCCTGCCTAAATGTAGAGATATCAGCTTTGGCACTAATATATCTAGTAGGCAGAAAAAATCGAATTAGGAATTTCTCCTCTACATTATTCCAATTAGTTAAGCTTTGATTAGGGTGAGATTTTAACCATTCTTTAGCTTCACCAATTAAAGAGAAGGGAAATAATTTTAAGTAAGCTGCTTCTTGGTTTTCTTCTTTAAAGCCCATAGTCCCACATAACTCATAAAAAGTTGCCAAATGAGCATATGGATCTTCGTGGTCCAATCCGGCGAATGGATGTGCACTAATTAGATTGAGATATGTTGGCTTGATCTCCACCACCTTGAATGATGATGGAATGGCTATGCTTGAAAAGTGCCTAGGCCCTTGGTGCATAGCATAGTCTCCAAGTGTTCTTTTAGGTGTATTAGTGATGCTATCTCTTTGAGTGTCATCTTCATTCGCCATCTCGTCAGTTTGTGATGAACTTTCTTTTTCTTCTTGCTTTTGCCTTCTAGCTTGGCTTCTTTTTCTCCTTAGAGTCTTTTCAATCTCCTGATCAAACTGCAATTGATCTGCAGAAACTTTACCACGTAATAGCATAAACTAGAAAAACATAAAGCAAGGGAGAACACAACATATAAAATAAACTAACTAATTAAGAAAAGAAAATTAATTCTTTCTACTTAACAAGCTCAAAATTTCAGAATTTATAAAAAATTAGCGCTTATGTTCCCCGGCAACGGCGCCAAATTACTTGTTGGAATTTTAGATACATTACAAAATTCTCAACTTGTAGATAGTGAAAGAAAGGTTGTCGAACCACAGGGAGCAAAGGAAATCTTTATGAATTCTTTTGTTTTTAGCTTGTTAAGTGAATAGATGGTAGAAGTTGTTTTATTTTGTTTTGTGGAATTAAGACAAGATTAAAGACAATAAAATTAAAGTAAAATAGGCGATATAACCTGCCAAGAAAATGAAAGAAAATGCGGAGGATCAAATTAAAAATTAATAGGAGGCTCAACCTTCCATTCAATTATAATTTAGAATTATAGATTAAATAAGAGGTTCGGCCTTTTATACAATGAAAATCTTGGAATTGTTACTTGAATTGAGTTGTTTGAATTAAGTTGTTTTAGAGATTTGAATTAAAAATATGGGAGAAGACTTCACCTTCCAAGCTTTTATATACCTAATGATCAATGATTCATAATTCAGTTCAGTATATTGATGCGATGCACGTAAGTCCTTTATATCGATCCCTCGCATATAAATTACTAAGACAAATTTATAAAATATCGATCCCTCACATATTTAATAAACTTATGCAGCATTAAAATTAAGCATCTTTAAGCAATTGATTCATTATTATCTATTCCTAGCATAATAAAGTATCAAGTAAATTCATTCAAGTCAGAATCTAAACAGTTCTTTCCAGACATGGAATAAATTCAATATTAAGAAACTAATGATCAGTTAGTTTCATACTTTAAGAACGAAATGAAATACCAATATAAAAGGAAATGAATTATAAATATGAATCACTAGAATATATTCAAACTTGGTTGGCTACATCTACTCCCATTAGAGAATTAGTTCTTCATGGTATTGTTGGAACTAGAGAATAATTTGAATGAGATTACAAACATTTTTGTGTATAACTCTCAAGCTCACAACCTCCTTGAATATAATGCATTCAAGGACCAAAATTCTCTCTAAAATGATATCCTAATGCTCTAAGCACTCTCAGGGAAATTGGTCCCTTTTCTTGGTGGAGTTTGAGGCAAATTTATAGAGTTTTGCCAAGAGATGGAGACAAACCCGGATTCAGCTTGTTGACAGATTTGGTGCACCAAATTGGCAGCAGATTTTAACCCTTGAAAAGGTCAAATTGGAAGAATGCTATTTCTAGAAAAGTTGTTCCTTTGTTTCTTATCTTTCTATAGCAACCAAGATTACCGAATTCTGACTTTTGGAGCCGACGTTATTGCCAAACCACTGAGACATGTCGTGCAACTTGCTTGTATTGCAGCCAGGTTGGATGTCATCAGTTCACAGCCAAGTTTGACCCTTTAATAAGCCGAATTTGATGTTATCTATTTCTGATCAACTTGTAGAATTTTTCCTTAACTTTGTAGAAATATCAAGTTTGATTCATTTTGATTTTTGAAGCCAAAATTATGACCAAAATACCAACACTTGTCTAAGTTATGGACAGATTAGCATCCACAAACTTGGAATCCAATTTTGACTATCTAAACAGCCGCATTTGAAAAGGGCTATTTCTGGTGAACTCTTAGGTTGTTTTCTTAGCTTTGCATAGACACCAATTTTGCCTCATTTCGATCTTGGATGCCCAAGATATGGCCAAAACAGCGAAGTATGTCATGGATCATAAAAACATTGGCTTAGTAAATCATTTCTTCCATGGACATATTGGCTTGTAAATTATTTATTTATTGAGAATCTTGAATTTTTCCTACAAAATAAATATTTTAAGATCAAATATATTCTGATTTTGTCATATATTAAAATAGGACAATTATTTGCAAATATTCTATTTTGGGGGAATTTTACACAGAAATTCGTAATATCGAGTGAAATAATTGCGCAAAATTATGTTCATATTTTAAGTAAATTTGGCACTTATCACATACCCACATATTCTTAGCAAGTATTATATACTAATTAGAAGATACTCTCCAAAGCAAGGTAAAACACACCTTACCTCGATTGACAAAAATAAAGAGATGATGAAGGTCTAATATATGATGTTTTAAGGCTTAATTTCACTTCCTTTTGCTTGGGTTTTAGCTTGTTTCTCTTGTAAATATAGGTATTTTATATTAGTTTTAGGAATCTTTAGTTTATTAGAATCCTTTGAACGTTTTGATCCGTTTTGGGTATGTTTTAGGTATTTCGGAGCTTTATTTGGAGAAAATATTATTGGAGCTGAAAAGAGCATAAGAAGATCTTGAAAATGACACAAGAACGGAGAGAAACGGAGTCGAAAATTACTCAGCACGCCCAGGCGCGGGATCTGCGCGCCCAGGCGTGCTTGCAGCGGTAATCAGAGGGCATCAGACATAGCGCGCCCAGGTGTGCTCATCTGCACGCCGAGGCGCGCAAAGTGCGTGAAAGTGACGCTGTTCGGTATTTTGATCATAACATGAGCTACGCTTATCCAAATGAGGCAATCTAGGTATCATTTTAAAGCAAAGGAAAAGATCTACAATTTTTCCGGAAATATCCTTGCTCAAATTCATCCATCTTGGGGGTCAAAATCAGTGTCGAAGTTGCTGTCAGACACAAATACGGGATTTAGAAGGATTTTAATAATAAATTCTATTTGTAGATAAGAATATTAAAGATTAGATTATTCTAATAGGATATTATCATATCAATTCAATTAGGATTAGTTTTAGACTTTAAATATAGGTTTTTCCTTTAGGTTTGGTAGACTTTTCAGAGCAAAATAAGATTAGAATAAAATTAGGATTAGAGAAGAGAGGCTGTTATGCAATTGAGAGCAAGGAGGCAAGACACAAGGATTGAAGATCAACATTGATGGAGGGATCCACTTGAAGATTGAAGATCTCTTGGGGGTAAATTGATTATTGTCTATGATGATTAGTTTATTCCATTCCTTCTTCTTCTTCTCTAAATATGAATAATTGAACATCTTGTTAGGAATAAGGTTGATTTGTATGGATCTTAATTTGGCTGTTTATTTATGAATTAATGTTTTTCCTTTCAAATCAATTGTGTGGTTGTGTTTTAATTACAATTCATAGAATTCGCGACTTTATGTTTTGATTTGGTAATCTGAACCTTAATTGGAAAATTATGATTAAGATTAAGCCTTTCAACCAAACAATATAATTATTCAATTCCTAGGAATACTTTTGGTTAATTGTATAACTCTTATAAATTAGAACTCACTTAAAGGATTAAGGGGAAAATGTTTAGTAAGAAACATAATTGCCATGAGGGATCTAACTTTTATTGTTTATGGAGTTTTTGATTTATTGGAAAACATATTTTCATAATTAATAACCTGATCCTACAATGAAACCAAATTCCTAACCTTTTCCATATTTGCTTCTAAATCCTATTTAGTTTTTGAATTGTTTCATAATCTTAATTTTACATTCCTCTCTCTAAACTCTAAACCCATACAAGTTATACATAATAATTGCAATTAGGTGAAAGAAATTAGAAACAATTTGCAATCCCCGAGTGGAACGATAATTTTACTTACTCTTTATTACTTGTGCGATCGGTACACTTGCCGAATTGCCAACAAGTTTTTGGCGCCGTTGCCAGGGATTGAAATTCGATTCTAATTTTTTTTGGGTACTTATTTGTAATTATTTGTGTAACTTGTACTTTTTCATGTCTAACTATTATTTTAATAATAATTTTGATTGTGATGGATTTATTTCGGATCCCTATTCTCCATACTATTATGCACAAAACAAGTGATAGGAAGGCCCCATGGGAAATAGCTTTAGAAAAATTACAAAATTCGGTTGAAAAACTAAAGTCTCATGTGGAGCCAATTCCCGTGGAGAAAGCTCCATGGGAAATAGCTTTATAGAAATGTGCTCAGAACACTAAAGAATTTGTTGAAGAAGTCAGAGCCTATTACCCAATTCAAGGAACCTTGAAATTAAAGTTGAACACATTTCAAAGCCGTTAGATGAAGAGTTACAAGCATCACCAACAATTTTTGACTCTCTTCAAAAAGAGGAAAAAGTTGTGGTGATGGATGTGACTATTGATGAAACTCCTATGGAGGAGAAAATTGAGAAAAATGTGCATAATAAGTTTGAGGAAGAGGACCGAAATAAAACTTTAGAAGGTTTAAATATGGTAGAAAAATTTGATCCACCCTTGCATGATGAATTTCTAGCAATTAAAAATTTGGTCAAATCTATTGCATGCTTGGATGATTCAAAATTTTTCCACTATATTCAACCTCTGTGCTTTTATGAAAAATCTAAAAAACAATCTAAATCATTATTGAACAATAGGGAGCCTAAAAAGGTAGTTTTCCTCATTCATAGAATTAACACTTTCATGAATGGGAAAAGAAATAACTTATTTGAGATGATGCATGGAGTAAGGAATGCACCTTTTGACCCTGGTGGGATAGAACTTATTTTTGAAACCTCCTTACTCCACCATCATCCAAGGGTTGCCCCATGGGATGTGGGAATAACTTGTTATTGTTGCATCACATGGGATTTAACCCATAGGATTTGGGATCCTGGGGGATTCTTTGTAATTATGTAGTAGTATAGGTTTTTATTTTTTTAGTTAGTTAGTGAATAAAGAGTTTGAGCTTTCTTTATATAACTACTAATGAGGTGCTTCTAGCACTATTTTTAGTTGTTCATGTGACACAGGTGAATAAGTTTGGGGGAGTCTCCTCCATGGTGCATAAGGAGAGAATGCTGTGCTACAAAGGGAAGTCTCTAACTCCTTGTTTTTTGTTTTTAAATTTTTATTTTGTAGTTAGGTATGTTTAGTTTAGTTTGCTTGAGGACAAGCCAACCTCTAAGTTTGGGGGAGTAGACAAAATAAAAAAAATTTCAGATCTGAATTGTTTTCTCCCATTTTTGGTGTTGGTTTGTGTCTTAGGTAGAGGTTTTGTAATTATTCTAGACTTAGGATTATTCAAGCATATGGTAACACTTTACTATTGAATTAACTTGAGTGAATTGATTTATACCCTTGATACACATGAGAGATATACACTGAGAGGTTGAGAGTGTTCACTAGTTCTGAGTTCTGATTTATTTTGTTTCTTTTACCAGGTTTTGATATGTGAATAGCATGAGTAAATGTGACAGTGTTGATGAGTCGAAGTCTTAGATTAAGTATTGTACATTTTGATTTAGAAGGTAGTCTTGAGTTTATGAATTTTTTATTTTACTTTTGCCTAGGACATGCAAAATGCTAAGTTTGGGGGTGTGATGAAGGTCTAATATATGATGTTTTAAGGCTTAATTTCACTTCCTTTTTGCTTGGGTTTTAGCTTGTTTCTCTTGTAAATATAGGTATTTTATATTAGTTTTAGGAATTTTTAGTTTATTAGAATCCTTTGAACGTTTTGATCCGTTTTGGGTATGTTTCAGGTATTTCGGAGCTTTATTTGGAGAAAATATTATTGGAGCTGAGCATAAGAAGACCTTGAAAATGACACAAGAACGGAGAGAAACAGAGTCGAAAATTACTCAGCACGCCCAGGCGCGGGATCTGCGCGCCCAGGCGCGCTTGCAGCGGTAATCAGAGGGCATCAGACATAGCGCGCCCAGGCGTGCTGGTCTGCACGCCTAGGCGCGCAAAGTGCGTGAAAGTGACGTTGTTCGCTATTTTGATCATAACATGAGCTGCGCTTATCCAAATGCGTCGATCTAGGTATCATTTTAAAGCCAAGGAAAATATCTACAACTTTGCCAGAAATATCCTTGCTCAAATTCGTCTATCTTGGGGGTCAAAATCAGTGCCGAAGTTTCTGTCAGACACAAATACGAGATTTAGAAGGATTTTAATAATAAATTCTATTTGTAGATAAGATTATTAAAGATTAAGATATTATCATATCAATTCAATTAGGATTAGTTTTAGACTTTAAATATAGGTTTTTCCTTTAGGTTTGGTAGACTTTTCAGAGCAAAATAAGATTAGAATAAAATTAGGATTAGAGACGAGAGACTGTTATGCAATTGAGAGCAAGGAGGCAAGGCACAAGGATTGAAGATCAACATTGATGGAGGGATCCACTTGAAGATTGAAGATCTCTTGGGGGTAAATTGATTATTGTCTATGATGATTAGTTTATTCCATTCCTTCTTCTTCTTCTCTAACAATATAATTCTAACAATATATAATAACAAACTTCAAATAAAAAAATATGAAAACTTAATAATTAAATCATGGTTTTAGTTAAATATGTTAGTTTTATTTTACCATTTAACTACAAATATAATGAAAAATATTTAAATTTTATATCAAAGTGGCAAAATACTCACTATGCGACATAACAGAATGTACGAGACTCTCTTGCGATGCATCCTACCAGATGTGTTGCCTACGGATGAAGACATGCTGCCCACGGATGAGGAGATGCAGCAAAATACTCCCCACCAGTATCAGTATCATGATAGTACCCACAACCCCAGCAGCATGATGATGATGAAGAGAGAACATCATATGATGGTTATGATGAGAATTATTAGGATTTATATTTTACTGTTATTAGAAGGATTTAGAGTTTTTAGATCCATATATTGTCACGAATTAGTTGGACTATGAGGCTTGACATGAATTATTTTTATTTTAGTGTTATTTGGATTTAATGTGTTCGCAATTATATTTTATTGATATTTTAATTTTATTGAGTGATCATTTATAGATAAACAGTATTGTAAGAAAGTTATAATATTATTTATCAACAAGGAAAAATTACAGAATTATCAAAAAATAGAAAAAAGAAATTTTAAAAAATTACCGACGGAATCTTCCGTCGGAAAATTACTGAAAAAGCTATTAATTCGTATTTTTTATTAGCGACGGATTTTTGACAGATAATCCGTCGGTATATCACTTTTCCTTTTGACAGAAATTTCGTCACAAATTGTTCATTTCCGACAAAATTTCTGACGGATTTTCCGACAAAATTTCCGTCACAAAATATTTTTTATGACGGATTTTTCGTCGATATTTCCGACTGTTATAATTTGCCAAAAAAAATTTCCAACGCCATTTTTACATATGGATTTAGTCCGTCGAAAAATCCGTCGGAAAAGTGAAATTTCCGATGGATTTTGCCCTTTACCGACAGATTTTGGCCGTCGAAAATAGTAACATTTTTTGTAGTGGAAAGCAGCACACAAGCTCTATAAATAACTCACCACACAGTTGCTCTGCTGAGACACTAACAACCAGAAGACATCGACATTATGTGTCATGCATAAAGAAAAAACGTTAAAACATTCGGTAGAAACGACTAGTTTAATAGCCATAACTTTACAACAACCACATATATATATATATATATATATATATATATATATATATGTTGAAAACGTGTCAAAATATAAAAGTTTGGCCTGTGACCTTCCAACAAAGGACCCTCACATCCATGCCCTGCCTGAACGGCGGCACGCATGCGCGGCATTTGGGTTTAATATGTTCATCCCAAAAACCCAATTAGATATTTGCTAGTAAAAAAAGAATGACTATTTATAAAGACTAAATATTAATGAAAAATGAGTAATATGACACTAACCATTATTAAAAAAAAAACCATGTTTAGTTTGTTCAAATCGTTCATCCAATAATCTTTCTTCCTTTACTTCATTTGATTCGATAACTCTAATTTATAGGACAAGTTAATTAAGTAAAACTCTTAGCACAAGCTTTCAATATACTCCCTTTATGAATGTATATAAGATTTTTTTTTTTAGATTTCACGTTTAAAAAAATTAGTTAATTTAATTAATGTAATTTGAAATGAGAATATTTGATATGTATTTTCAAAAATACCCCTATTAACAGTATTGGAAATCTAAAATATGTTAAATAAATATGAATGTTTGTGAAAAAATAATTAATTGACATTAAAAATTGATACAAAATCTTATAAACAAAGACAAAATAAAAATTTCATAAGAACCATATAGGAGGATGTAGTATTCTAAGCTAAAGTAATTGTCATACGTAGAAAAAAATTTGTCACGCATTTGGCATTCCACATAATTTAATGTGTCTTGTTCACAAGTCCTTATCGATACTAGAAATAGCATAAAAAAAAACATTTCAATTTATTTCTTCTTTCATGAATTTTAAAAATTATATTTTCTCATAAGTTTTAATTATATTTAGTATTTTTCACAAATGTTTTAAGAGCAATTTTTAGCATTTACCTAAATTTAATTACTAAACTCTTCTGGAAGTGCAAACTTGGAAAAGAATTGCTAAACCTTATACACTATCTTGTAAGTTTAAAAATTTAAAAGGCTTAATTATGTCACAAGTACCTAAAGTTTGTGATAATTTTGCGAGATATCTTTATTCTTATTTTTTCAATTTTTGACTCCTCGAAATTACTTCTGCGTTTGTCATATACCCCTAATACTAATTCTAACCAATTTTGCTGACATGTAACATTAGAATCATGGTCAGACGTAACACGTAAAAGGTTAGACACATGGTGCCCGTGAGCTAAGATCATTTTTTTAAAAAAAATTAAAAAACTAAAAACTTAATATTTTAATATTTTTAGTTAAATAAAAAAAGAAAAAAAAAGGATTGAAGAGAGAGGTCGCATTCGCCCATGTGACATCACGTGTCACCACATGACCAACCTCCTGCGTTTGACCAGGATTCTGATGTTACATGTCAGCAAAATTGGTCAGAATTGATTGTAGGGGTATATGACAAACCCAGAAGTAACTTCGAGGAGTCAGACATTGAAAAAATAAGAATAAGGATATCTGGCAAAAGTATCCCAAACTTCAGGGATTTATGACATAATCAAGTCAATTTAAAAAAATTGTGTTGGGAAGGTAAATACATTATTCCGTGAATGTTTAATATTTAGTTTTACAATATAAATGTATATTTTTAGTTTTTTTTTTACATTCGATTCCCTAAGTACTACCTTGACTTATTTGGATTCATAACTCGGGTCGTGTGTCTGAATATGATAGGCGAGTCACCCAACATAAATTTTCTGCATTCACCATGAATCGAACTAGAGAAATTGCTTAATCGAGTTTGAGTCACTTACCATTCGTTCTAATCCATATTAATATTTTTTTAGTCTTTTATTTAGAGCTGAGATTAAAAACATCCAAATAAAAAGTTAAATTTGTAAAGTGGGGATTTTGGTTATAACATCTAGAAAATAAAAAATTATTTGCTTAGTCCTTTGTAGAATAGGTGGTACCAAGTGTTATTTTCTTCTTTGTGTTGTAATGTAAGACTCTGTTCAAATTTTTCATTTTCACCGAGAAAAGTAGTTATATTTGTTAGTAGTATTGGAAATATGAAAATTTAATATAATTTTTCAAAATTATTCTTATAATTATTATTGGAACTATGAAAAGTTTTGAGCAAATATGAAAATTTGTGAAAATAAGTAATTAAATGCTATTGGAAATTGAATGGAGTCTTATAAATAGAACTACAATAAAAGTCCCAAAATGATCTTCTATATAGGACTGGAGGAAGTATAATACACTCTCTGTCCCTGAATATAAACACTAGATAGTGGGAGTGTAACACCCCGCAAATTCCTCGTATTAATTTAAAATACTAAAGAGATTTATTTTGAGGAAAATGTTTTGGAAGAGTATTTTTCTTAAATGGTTTTCATAATTCACGTTTTAAAGGTGACGAATGAGTTTAAAGAAATGGTAAATTTTAAACAAGAATTATTTTATGAGAAGGTGATTTGTTTTCTGTACTTATATGATTGGTTGATTCATGTTTGATATATGATGGTGTCAATGTGATTTCTTGAAAATGTTTGAAGTATTATATAAACTAGGTAACTATATGATTAAGAAACAAAATTATAATGCATGTATGTATGTATATGTGTAGGTGTGTGCAACGTGAGTGGATATGTATATGTGTATATGTGTGTTTATGTGTGTGATACGTGTAGGTGTATGTGTATGCATGCCATGATCCCATTTATTTTAATAATAAGAAGCTTAGAGATTAAGATAAGAACCATGAGGAAACCAAATGGGTAGGAAACCCTAACTATAGGCCAAGGAGTAACCAAACCAAAAGAGACCTAGTTCCTTAAATCCCTCCACCATGTCTCCCTAATTTTGATAACATCCACCCATGCAACTTTTTGAAGAACCAAAACTACCCTCCACACTCCTTCGTGACCGAATTTTCATAAGGGTAAGAGAGGAAGCGCACCAATTTCTTATATAAGCCATCACCCTTAGTTCTTTCACCCATTTTTCCCATTCCTTTCTTTCACTTCCCTTCATTTTCCATACACATGTGTTGGGAGCAAAAATCAAGCTCTCAACACCCCCAAGAGAAGAAGAGGCCGTGAGCTAGAGAGGAAGAAGGAGGAGAAAGCCAAGTCCAAAAACCTAAGCCTTTCTTTGAAGATCCAAGATCCAAAAGCCTAGGAGATCGATCTTTTCTTTAGGTGGGTGGACCGAATGAGCAAGAAGAAATTGTAATAGTTTAGATTCTTCTTTTTATTTTGTGATCTTCTTTCTTTTCTTTGCATGTTAATTTGTCAAGCTTGAGAGATAAGTACAAGTGTGTTTGCACTTGATCATGAAATTTTAAAGCTTAAAGAAACTTGTAAACGTCTAATTACCGGACTTCATAACTCGTTTAAGGTCTTCGTGAAAGATCTTAAAGTTTTTCAAATTTAAATCCTAAGGATCTAAAGTTTTGTTGAGATTTTTGTAAAAGCTATAAGTAAATCTCTTTGCATGTCAAATTTTCTTTCTTAAATCATGACTTAAAATGGTATTTAAGAGTTTGCTTGATAAATAAATAAGTGATTTAAACTTTGTTGGTAATAAAGTTAAAATTTTGGGTGTTGCATGTTGATTGTAATGCTTTGAGTTCATGCATGTGCTAATTGAACTTTGATCTTGAAGTTTTAAGAATAAATAAACTTATAAAATCCTAGATCAAGAGCCAAGTGATTCGGCCTTGACTAGATCCATAGATCTTAATGCTTTTTAATTTGATCTATGTGATTGCATGTTAGTCTTATGTTTAGAAAAGTCAATTTGAATTTGTTGAAATGATTGATTTCGATTTGATTTTGATAAAACTTTGATTTTTGGGTTTTGATCTCTAAAAGACTCAATCTATGTCTTGATCTTTGACAAAGTTTTGATCTTGAGTCATACGTGTGATTTTTTTTAACAAAAAGATTTAATCTTCCATCCATGCATGTCTCGGTTTTGGTCCCTTCTACTCAAAATAATTTTCATCTTTGATTTGTACCATTATAATTGATTTCATGACTTGATCTATGATACTTAGGTGCATGCATGTTATTTTTAAGTGAAAAAGGATTTGATCTTTCTTAGAGATCAATTCGGTTTGACAAAGATTCAAGGGAGAAAAACTTTTCAAAAATGATTTGTGTTCTATGTGCATTTGGTTCAAGCCTAGAACTAGGAAATCATGTTTTATTGCCATGAAGAAAGACTCATGCATGTTAATTTCTTTTGATTTGAGAATCTTATGTTTTTGCATGTTGAAAAGATGAACCAAAAACCTTGTTTTAACCATGATGAGATTCGACCTAGGCATAGTAACTAGACTAGGATTCTTTTTCAATGAAAGAGACTTAAAAACAATGAGTATGTCTTGAAGAATATTGTTAAATTAAGGTGTTTAAAAGTGTGTTGTGAATAATTGATTTCTATTCGGTTTTTAATTAAAAAACAAAGGGAATAAATGAACTAAATGATTTTAGAAAAAGTATTGTGTTTAAATGAATATGTGTGTGTGTGTTCGGTTTAGAGGGAAAAGAAGAATAAATAATTTTGTTGCATGAAAAAGAAAATAGAATTTTAGCGCTTGAAATAAACCAAGTTGAATTATGTGTTTAAAATTGGTGGTCTTTGAACTGTTGTGTTTGGTTTGTATCTTTGTGAGTATGTGATTGCCTAAGTGTTTTATTTCATTAAGTAAACCAGTGTTTGATTTATGATTAAATTAAATGATTCATTTTGTATTGCTTGTTGTTTATGTGTTAGTTGATGTTCGAAAAATATATGGGCGTGTAATTGGTTGATTTTAAGAAAATTCCATTCGATTTATTTGAAGATTTTAAATTGTGTTTATAGCTGTCCAAAGTTTGTTTCATGATGAAGATTTGAGTTTTAAAGTGTTAATTTTAAATTAAAGAGTCCTTTAAAACAAAGAGTGTTTTTACGATGTTTTCGGAGTTTTATCCAAGTAATTTTTAATATAATTCTTTGCTGTCCAGAATTATTTAAACTTGTTTCTTAACTTTGAAAATGTGTTCAAGTGATTTAAAGTAAAGTTTTCAAGTAAACCCGGATTGAAAACGGGGCATTTTTCGGTGTTTTCAAACATGTTTATGGTGCTGTCCCAAAACGGACCAGCAACTAAAACAAATGACTTAAATTACTTTTCATAATATTTTCAAATGATTTTTTTGAAAGTACTTAAGGTATTATAAATATCAGAGTTGTTTGAAAGAAAACGATTATGTTTTAAGCCTTCCGACGAGGAATGAGAAGTGTTTAAGTTGTGAAAAAGATTTTTCTTAATACGGTTAATAACCTAAGCATATTTTATTTAGTACGAGGAATTTGAAAAAGCGAGGGATTGGGGCAGTCAGCAGCACAGAGGATCCGAGGTGACGGTACGCAATAAATAGCTGGATCTCAGGTGAGAGAGAAGCTTTCCTAAGACACCGTGGTAGTTAGGTGATATATTAGGACGTTCCGTATCATCTCAAAGATCGGAACTAAGTGGTTCGGAGTCAGTAGTATAATGGCAATTGTTTGTGTTGTGTGGCCATTTATACGAAAGTGACAAAGATCACATTGTTATTGTGTGATGATTGTGTGATTGATAGTATGCTTTTATGAATTTATTTAATTATGCCTGATGAGATTTAATACTGTTAATTAATATGAGTAATATGCTGATGAACGTCTGTACGTCCTGAATAATAAAAGAAAAATGAAAGGAATGAGTAGTGAAGGCAAGGAATTTGAAAGTAAAGCTATAAGTATGAGAAAAGAATGATGGTAAGACAAATTTGAAAAGAGAGAAAGAGTTGAGATTGGGAAAAAAGTGATTGATAGTTATGAGGTTGAGCCAGAGCTGGGGGAAATGGAATGTGGATGTGGATATGAGATGTGAGTTGAGCGGAGCTGGACTCCTTTGTTTTTGTTTTAGACTGAGACTAGTGTTGAGCTGAGCTTGCTCCTCCATTAGCGCTCAGCAAAAATGTGATTTTGCAAAAGGTTTTTGAAAAGAGATTTTGAAAAAGATTTATGAAAAGAGATTTTGCAAAAGAGGTATGAAAAGGAATTTTCGAAAAAGGTTTTTGAAAAGAGATTCTCAAAAAGATTTGTGAACAGAGATTTATGAAAAGGGTTTGTGAAGAGAGATTTTTGAAAAGGCTTATGAAAAGAGATTTTCTTTTAAAAGTTTTGTGAAAAGATATGTCTTGAGAAAAGTTTTGTGAAACAATCTTTTTGAAAGAGTTTTGTGAAAAGATGTATTTTTGAGGAATGTTTTGGGGAAACAATCTTGTTGATAAAGTATTTGAAATGATATTTAAAGAGAGTCTTTTTGAAATGATATTTTGGAGAAAATCTTATGAAATAACATTTTTGAGAAAAAGTTTGTGGAAACTATGTTTGGTGAAAGCTTATGATATGGGATTTTCCAAAAAGTTTATGAAAATGTGTTTTGAGGAGAGTAAGATTGTTTTGAAAAAGATTGAGAATGTTGATGAGATGAGAGTTCAGTGATGTGATCCCAGCTCTGTGCTATGTGAGGAATTGATGAGAGAAAGATTGTGCCAAGTTAGTGGTCGGGACTCATTGAAGGGTTGCACGAAGGATGGGCCGACCGTTAGGATAATTAACAAGATAAAAGACTTTAAAAGACACACGCGGTGAAGTATGAGAGTGCGAAGTAGTGGAGAGGAAGAAACCATAAGTATCTGCGGATACTTAGGAGGAGATTGCATTAGGGGAGGACGATGACGGTGAAACGTCAAGAAGTCTAGAGTATGTTTCTAGGCAGAACAAACTCCACATGTGGCGTACTAACGTGGTAGGGACTGGGTCTAATGCCGTGGTAAGTTCTGCGGGGCCACTAGAAACATACTGTCGCCCCCTAGATTGCAAATCTAGAACAGTGAGAGGGACTGGAGTAGGGCATCTTGATTGCCACTGTGAGACAGCGTGCCTTGTTATATATGAATTGAATTGATTTGAGGCTGAGTCCTCATGGTCTAGGACCATTTGTTGTTGAGACAGCTGTCGTGCCCGCACGGTAAAGGTCCTGTACTCCTGTTTGCTTCCGACTAGGTTGGGTGGATGACCGAGGAGATGTAGACGTGAGTGATAGCCGAGAATGAAATGAACATTTTGATGATATCTTAAAGTACCCCAATCATTAAAGATTGTGAATTGATAAGGTTGAATGAAAAGAGAAATATAGTTATGGAAGAAGGAAATGAAAGAGGATAACAATAATGCGAATAAGATAACAATGATAATAATGTTGATAATACGCTTGATTGTTGTGTGCTTGTATGTGTATTGTATGTTTGTATGGTCCTACTATCTTGACTATCGTAATCCCACACCGTCGACGATGCATCGTTCGGATCGCTTACTCTCTCCTGTTCGTTGGCATATCGGTGCTGCTGGTATCTCAACGGGCAGATAGAGTATCGGATGGAAGTCACCGTACAAGGCTCTAGGAACTACAAATTAAAGAGAAGATTCGGTATGAGGCTCGGAGGAACTCCATCACTCTCAATGGAGCGGAGCCGAGATCTACTAGCAAGGAGGGAATCACAACAAGGAGGGCATCATCTTCTAGAGCAAAGAGAGGACGCAAGAAGAAGAAGAAGAAGGAACTTCACCCAATTGTTTCCAATAGGATAGTTTAAGGATAGTGTGGTTAGTTTAGGCTGTGATGATTATTGTGTTAAGGATTACCGATGCCATGAGCCATTATGTAATTGAGCTAAGTTTTAATCTGACTTGTGGAGCACATCTTTATGCAAAGTTAATCCATGTAAAGTTTTTGAAAACTGTTAAAATGATTTTGAACCAAGTTCTTTTTATGAAAACGAATGTTTTATGAAAAAGATCGGTTTTAGTAACAACTCGGTTTTCGAAGAGAGTGTTGGAGAACATCAAGAGGTTTTCAATGATGTCTTCGAACACTTCAACAATGATTTTTTTTTTATAAAAAAAAATTTGGCCTCATTTTTGGCAACTTTAATAAATAGAAGTTAAATGTTTTGAGTTACGAAAATCGGGCTGTTACATTTAGTGTTTTCGGATTTTTCTTTTATAAACATTTGGTCCAATTTTCAATAACATTAATTATTTACTTTTTACAAACATGCCTATTTATTCAATAATTTTTAGAGCTCTAATGATAATTAGAATGATAATTTTGAAAAAATATACCAAATCTTATCAATTCTAATGTCACTTATCAATTTCCTTAATTTGAATGCAAGTTAACTTTAAATGCTTAAATTTAGAATTGAGAGAAGTACCACATGAACACTTAATCAATTTTAAGTAAGATCAGAGACTTTCATTGGGAATAAACACAAAAATTTTATTTTTTAGAAACTCAACAAAAATATTACTTGGCCCGTTCTTAAATATTTCCTTGGTACCTAAATACTCGCTTCAATCTTATATGAAAGATTTTTTTTGAGATTTTTTACTTCTAACAAAGAAGGTAATTAGATTTTGTCAAAACTATCCTATAATTATTATTGAAACTCTAAAAAATATTGAATAAATTGGGGTATTCTTGAAAAATAATAATTAAATATTATTGAAAATTAAAATAAAGTCTTATGAATAAGATCAAAATAAAAATCCCAAAATAACCCTCTTTCTCTTTCTACAATTCACCACATAATGAGAGTGCTTTGATAAAAACTATACTTATTTTGTTTTAGTGACATGTTAGCCAAACTCAAAACAAAATAACAATGTTTTGAAGAATCAATATATATATATATATATATGATTTGAGAAGTAGTTACTGTGCTTTGGTAAAATATTTTTTGTTGATGATATTGTGATGTAATGATGGGTGCTAGGGATGTAACGGTCCGGTCCGATCCGGTCTTTGATGAACTTTAGGGACCGGATCGATTAAATTAATGTGGTCCGGTCTGGTCCGGTCCCTAAGTTTTTTATATGCAAAGACCGGACCGAATCGAATCGGTCGGGACCGTTTCGATCTGGTCCGGTCCGGTCTATTTAGACCATTTCTACAACAAGTACAGATTGCAAAAGCCATCAGCATAAAATTAAAAAAGAAATGCAATCCAGCAGAGAGATCCACATCTCTGTATGAGCAACGATTTGCTCTTGTGTACAAAGTCCCTTTTTTTTATTTAATTTGTTTCATTTTTATCATATTGTAGTATCATATCGTACAACACATAGTGGATCTGGAAGGAGAGAAGGAAGAAGACGAAGGAGATGACATAAAAATATAGATGAGGTATTTCTCTGCAAAATAGAAAAAAAATAACAGCTGTAATTATGTGACCATGCTTATGCAAAACAACAACGTAAAAAAGAAATTGAAATGCTTATGCTGATCTGATCAGATCTGGAAGAAGGACTGGCGATGGTTGTCGAGCGGCGAGCAGCGGCGAGCGGAGGGAGAGAGAGCTCGACGCCAGCGGCGGCGGTTATGGAGCAGAGCGGAGGGGGAGAGAGAGCTCGATGCGAGCGGAAGAGAGAGGGAATGGAGAGGGAGCACGGCGGCACGGCGGCTAGGATTGTGTGAAGGTAGGAGATGAACTTGTGGCTGCTGGCTGGGAAGGAGGTGCTCACTGCACAACGTATTATATGATGGGAAATTGGGAATGAACCATGACCTAGTGCATTTGTGTTTTATTTATCATTTTTTTTATATTTTAACTATCGGTCCGGTCCGGTCTTTGCGGTCTGAAAAATTGTGAGACCGTGGATCGGATCGCTGAATAACGATCCCAAAATTTTCAGACCGGACCGAACCACGGTCTCACGGTCTGGTCCTTTTTTCGGTTCGATCCGGTCCGGTTCGACCGGTCTCGCGGTCTCAGACCGGACCACTTACATTCCTAAATTGGGTGCAAAAAGGTTGTTGAGAAGATGAAGATATAAAAGATAAAGAAGCTGAAGATAAAGTAAAAAATTAAAAAAAAATAAAAATAAATACATGTCATATTTTTAGTGATTTACAAATATTACTTACCTCCTTGTATGAGGAGGAACACACATATATGAATGAGAGAGAGAGAGAATAATCCACTTATTCTTACATTAAGCTAAATAAGATACTCCTCATCCTGTGGATCTTTTTTAATTACTGTATATCTAATGGCTAAAACATATTCTTAGGAAATTTCACGTAAATAATTGTCATAATATATAACCATTGTCATTTTCATCACCGAATATCTATACATAAAGAATTGTCATGAATAACCATTGTTAGTGTCTCTGTTTGCCTTAGGGGTGTAATCGGTCGGGTTGGGTTGAGCTTTGATGAGGTTAATTCAACACCCAATCCAACCAAAATAAATTGGGTTGAGTTATTCTTAATTTGAGTGTCAAAATCGACCCAACCCAACCTATAAATTCCGGGTTGGGTTGGGTCGGGTAATCGAGTTTATGTATTTTGATTTTTATAAAATAAAAAACTAAAAAAGATTTAAGTAAATATAAAATAAAATTAAAAATATAACAAAAATCACATAAATGAGTAATTAAATATTATCCAAATTAACCAAATTACATAATTCTGAACCAAATTATCCATGAACTATACAATTACACAATTTTGCGTTAAGTCATGATAAATTATACATAACATGTGTTAGAAATAAATAAATAAATAAAATATATTTATATTAGCGGGTTGGGTTGGGTTAATCGGTTTTTAAGATATTAAATCCGCGACTCAACCCATACTTTATTGGGTTACCAATAAAAAAACCAATTCAACCCGTTAAACCAACCCAACAACCCGTCAAATATGAGTTGGGTTGGGTTGAGTTTATCAGGTACACGGGTCAATTTTAACTCACTTACACACCTAGTTTGCCTTATGAAACTTCGAATTGTTTATCCTGGCCATATAACCATCTATAGTTCTTATATTTAAATCTTCAAAGTAAAATATTTTTTCCATCATTTTTAAAACCTTAGTACCATGAAATAAATAGTTGGACAACAACTTATACTTTTGTATAAAATTAATTAAATACATTAGATTAAATCCACAATTCTCATTAACTAATATCATTTCTTTACACTTAAGTAAATAAAACAAATCAAGTTCCCTAATTAAATTCTATAAGACCGAATATTATCAAAAATGACACAAAATAACTAATTAATTTTTTATCATCACTTAAATGAACCAATCACTAGAAATCTCAACATGCATGCAACAAAATTCATAGTTTTTAGTCTAAGATCATTTTATCACTAACATGCATGACAAACTCATCATCATCCAAGTTCATTTTCAACAATCAATCACTCTAACTTATTTAACATGTCATGGCCGAATTATCCCTACCAAAAAAAGTCATTATTTACTTGAAATTTTAACATGCAATAACACAAATTTTTCATCCTCTTATTTAATGATAAAACCGAAAAGATTAAATAAATAACAAATAAATTTAACTCACTTAGCACACCAAAAATCAAGACATAATAATTTAATTTTTTTTAAGGCATAGATCTTTATGCATGTACTTATCATCTCAAGATCAAATCAAAAATTAGGACATGCATAACACCTAAACATTTAATTAACACAAAAAGTCACATTTTTACACTTTCATCACATGCATGCAAAGTTAAATAATTATAAACTCAAATAATGCATCAAGGATTATTACCAATATTTTAGTTTTGAAAAACCAAACATCCTAACCTACCTAAACTAATCATGGCCGAATTATTTAGGACTAAAAGACTAACTTTTTATCAACTCCTTAACATGCAAAAATCAAGCTTTCAACTTTTCTAATTAAATCATGCAAGACTAAAATAATAAGAACATAAATCAACACTTTTCATTTCATTTTCAACTAAAACATTAGATCTTTAGAATCAAGGTCACATATTCACATGCAAGTACTTAAAACTCATACATCAAGTCCTAAAACTAACATGCATGTACTCAAGTTAATTAACAAAATATGAACTCCTAGTTATCTAGACTTGGCCGAAGTATTTGTTGTAACATCCCAAATTTAATTCCAAGTATAAATATTGAGTTAATAGGTTTAGAGCGTAGAAAATGGGTAGATTAATTGCTTAATGAATTTTGGGAGATAGGTGGGTAGTAATTATAAGTACTAGGGGTCGTATAGAAGGCATTTGGAGCATCGAGCAAAATTATCTAAGCGAAATCGGGGGTTAAATCGGCGTTTTAGATGTTAGAAATCGACCGAAGAGAGAAAATTAGGAATTTATTATAGAATGCTAAGAAATTAAATTCCACCGTTGGATACGAAGTTTAGGGGAGTAAGAAGCTTGACTAAAAATTTGGACCCGATCCGACGGTAAATGAAAAAGTTACGGTGAATCGAAGGTTGAAAATTCTGACCCACGCCCAGGCACACCAGTCTGCGCCCAGGCGCGCACCACTGTTCATTGGTGCTGAGCCAGTAAGTTTTTCGCTCAGGCGCACCATTCCGTGCGCCCAGGCGCGCCTCTGATGCACCAGCCACGCACCATGTTCAGTTCTGGCGCGCCATTTGTCCCACCAGCCCGCACCAGATTTACGCACCACGCACCAGGTCAGGAGCTGGTGCCAGACTCGCGCTCAGGCGCGCGGATCCGCGCTCAAGCGCGCGCGACCAGCCTGGTGCGTCTTCAGCCACCAGATCTGGACATGGGGACCAAGTCAGGCGCTCCCCACCGTTGGATCTGTCCAGCACATGAAAGGGGGCATCAAACACAAACTAAGGCCAAGGCCATCACCAACACATAATCTCCTTCTTCATTTCCATCATCTCCTTCCATCCTCTCTCAAAGGGAAAACCAAGAGCAAACCCCCATCAATCATCAATCACCCAAAATCAAGCTATAACATCATCACTTTCATCATTTCCACCATGAACCAAGCAAAGATCTAACCAACATAAATCCTCCTCTCCTTCCCCCAAATTCGTGAACCCCATTTCCTCCACCAAGAAGGCCACCTCTTAATCATCAACAAAGTACCAAGAACCAAGCACCCAATATCATTATCATTATCCCCATCTAAGATCAAGCAAGAAATTGGCTATCAAACCTTTTCCCTTTTCTTGCTAAATTCGTGGCTTCCTCCCTCCAACCCTTAGGGTTTTTTTTAGTTCCATAGCAAGGAGAAGCTACACACACTCAAGCCTTCATCACAAGGTCTAAGACTTCTCATCATAGGGGCTCACTCATTATGGGCATGGATTTTTGGTAGGGTCTAGGGATTGAAGAAGCTAAGGATGGGGAACCCAAGCACAAAGGAGCTAAGACTTAGGATTAATGCTTGAGATTCAACACCACCCATTTGCAAGGTAAGAAGGGAAGTGTTACCTCTACTTAGGGGGTATTTTTCTAGCTTGTATATAGGGGGAATTAAGGGTAGAGAATAAAATAGAAAGAGGAACCTTAGGGAAATTGATTAGAATAGGATTTATGAATGGTTAATGGATATGACTTTAATTGTGTATGTTTGTAATTGCCTAGATTTAAGTATTTGTGGGTTTGATAATGAGAGTGAGCTATAGAGTTAGAGATGAGATAGACAATTGGATTTAATGATAACTGGAATAGAGAACTTAATGGTAACTTGAAACAATTGTAGGTTGTGAATGCGTAACAAATAGGGGATAAATAAACAAATAGTTGAACTATGTGAAAATTGGGAATAATGATGATGAATGTAGATTATGGTCTGGTTTGAAAGTCAATAATGAATATAGTGATTAGGAAGTTGGTTATGTTATTGATTTTAGTATTCAAAATGGAATTGGAATGAACATGAATGATGATGAAGGGTAAAATGCAGTTAACGGGAATAAGAAGGTAAATAGGTGAACGGTAAAGAAATCAAGAAAAGGATTAAGCCCAGAAAACTAAAACACAAGAACAAAATCTGCAACCAAAAACCCAGAACCTATGGAGAATATGATTCAGCAGAGAAGGAAAGAAAAGCGAAAAACAGGAACAGAAGAAGAAAATCGAAATACCTGAGAATTGGAGATGAGAACTGGCACGAACGAACTGGGGAATCAAGAACAGAAGAATAATGGCGTAGGGAAATTATAATCCAAAAGCCAATGAGACGAATTTCAGAGAGAAGAGGAGTGTCAGAAGTCTGAGTTTGAAGGAAAGTATGAAAAAAGGAGGAAAAGAGTAGTTGAAGGGCTTGTTTCCCCCCACGTTTGAAAATTTGGGCCTAATCACAAAGGCCCAAAAGCCTACATCGCGCCACTAAGAGGACACGTGGCGCACAACTAATGGAAAGAAGCATCTCGAAAACCCAAAAGGCAGCATGCACCATCATGACCCATCTGACACAAGGCAACACGTGTCATAGAAGGACATCCAAACGTCCTTTCAGTCAGTCAATGGGACAGCGAGGCAGGGTGAGCTGTCCTGAACTCATTATCCCCTACCGAGCTTAACCCTCGACACCTTGAAGGTCACATACGAAGAACTCTCAGCTCGGCTCAAGACTCGAAAAGTCTTACCGAGCTAAGGGGCTTATGTGGTAGACCGACCCTCGGTCTACCCTAAAACGCCCTCGGCCGACCAGAATACTCACTGGCCGACCAGAATTCTCATTCTGCCGGGTCACGCATCTTTGGGCCGAGCACATGCCATAGGACCCACCCTAACGACTCTGGACCGAGTACAGGGACCTCTTCCCTTAGAGAGTCCAAGCTAAGGGCGCGTGAGCCTAGCTCTCCAACCAGATAAGACTCACCGCTAACAGGATAAGGATGAATGACTCATCCCTTATCCTATAAAGGGACACGTCAGCCCTACTGGACCTCCGTACAGGCCCATAGGGTACAACACCGCTCCCCCTATAAATAGCTGTCTCCAGCTAGGGGCTCAGGTACGTTCTTTCTCCCTAATCATACACTAGCACACACTCGTGATTAGGGAAACCCTAGTTATCCCAACTGGATAGCTAGCATACCAACAAAATCACACAGTAACATCAGACCGTATTCTAGCTCTTAGGTCTTCCATACCCTTGAGCTAGGGTTATACTCTGAACATTGTGTCTAGGACATTACATTAAGTATATGTGTAGATGTAAGATTAAACCTTAAGTTAGATAATGTAGATAATGACTAGATTAGTGGGATGTAGGGATTGAACTCATGTTAGTGTTTGTGAATATATATTGATGAGTATGATTTATGCATGTGTGAGGATGTGTGTCTAAATATGTTTATTTACTAGGACGAAGGAATTATTGGCCTTCACTTTGATTTTTGTGAGTATATGTTAATGTGAGAGGTTGCTATGCATGTTTGAATTATGAATGTGCTTGATTAGAGATTTTAGTCAAAGTTATGGAATTGTAGAACTCTGGGTAGAATAGAACCAAACCCATGGTGGTATTGTTGTTTAATGGGGTGTAAGAGTAGGATTGGTCGTCCTGGCTCTTACAACTGTTATGTGACGATATCATCAGCAACTCGACAGTGATATTACCATTGATGAATGTGAGATTGAGATTGACCACCTCGATCTTTGCATTTATTAATGGCCGATGTCATTGAAAGTTTTTAAGTAGAACAGAAACCAACCCGACATTGAAGGAAGGAAATCGACCTGAATAGAACCCTTTCCAAACCTTTGCTGCAAAATTCCTGAGGAAACCCAGTTGACCCTAGAAACCATCTCCAACTTCCTTGGAGAGTTAAACCTGGTGATAGAAATCCAAGACCCATTTCGGAGTCTTACTAGCAAGACTCTTGAAACGTTTAGCCGCAAGAAAAACCAACCTTGAAAACCTCATAGAGTCTCCGCGCTGAGACTAACCGAGTTGAGCCATAGTCCGAACTCTTCATAGAGTGCAAGAAATTGGTGGCGTACTAATGCAAGTGGTATGCCAACTCCAAGTGGGGGAGTGGAACCAAAGGGAAGGGAGTATTGTAGTCGAAGGACCCTGAATTTGGGATGGTTCTCCATTAAAGGAACTGAACGGAATTTCGGGGACGAAATTCTAATAAGTGGGGGAGAATTGTAACATCCCAAATTTAATTCCAAGTATAAATATTGAGTTAATAGGTTTAGAGCGTAGAAAATGGGTAGATTAATTGCTTAATGAATTTTGGGAGATAGGTGGGTAGTAATTATAAGTACTAGGGGTCGTATAGAAGGCATTTGGAGCATCGAGCAGAATTATCTAAGCGAAATCGGGGGTTAAATCGGCGTTTTAGATGTTAGAAATCGACCGAAGAGAGAAAATTAGGAATTTATTATAGAATGCTAAGAAATTAAATTCCACCGTTGGATATGAATTTTAGGAGACTAAGAAGCTTGACTAAAAATTTGGACCCGATCCGACGGTAAACGAAAAAGTTACGGTGAATCGAAGGTTGAAAATTCTGACCCACGCCCAGGCGCACCAGTCTGCGCCCAGGCGCGCACCACTGTTCATTGGTGCTGAGCCAGTAAGTTTTTCGCTCAGGCGCACCATTCCGTGCGCCCAAGCGTGCCTCTGATGCACCAGCCACGCACCATGTTCAGTTCTGGCGCGCCATTTGTCCCACCAGCCCGCACCAGATTTACGCACCACGCACCAGGTCAGGAGCTGGTGCCAGACTCGCGCTCAGGCGTGCGGATCCGCGATCAAGCGCGGGCGACCAGCCTGGTGCGTCTTCAGCCACCAGATCTGGACTTGGGGACCAAGTCAGGCCCTCCCCACCGTTGGATATGTCCAGCACATGAAAGGGGGCATCAAAAACAAACCAAGGCCAAGGCCATCACCAACACATAATCTCCTTCTTCATTTCCATCATCTCCTTCCATCCTCTCTCAAAGGGAAAACCAAGAGCAAACCCCCATCAATCATCAATCACCCAAAATCAAGCTATAACATCATCACTTTCATCATTTCCACCATGAACCAAGCAAAGATCTAACCAACATAAATCCTCCTCTCCTTCCCCCAAATTCGTGAACCCCATTTCCTCCACCAAGAAGGCCACCTCTTAATCATCAACAAATTACCAAGAACCAAGCACCCAATATCATTATCATTATCCCCATCTAAGATCAAGCAAGAAATTGGCTATCAAACCTTTTCCCTTTTCTTGCTAAATTCGTGGCTTCCTCCCTCCAACCCTTAGGGTTTTTTTTTAGTTCCATAGCAAGGAGAAGCTACACACACTCAAGCCTTAATCACAAGGTCTAAGAATTCTCATCATAGGGGCTTACTCATTATGGGCATGGATTTTTGGTAGGGTCTAGGGATTCAAGAAGCTAAGGATGGGGAACCCAAGCACCAAGGAGCTAAGACTTAGGATTAATGCTTGAGATTCAACACCACCCATTTGCAAGGTAAGAAGGGAAGTGTTACCTCTACTTAGGGGGTATTTTTCTAGCTTGTATATAGGGGGAATTAAGGGTAGAGAATAAAATAGAAAGAGGAACCTTAGGGAAATTGATTAGAATAGGATTTATGAATGGTTAATGGATATGACTTTAATTGTGTATGTTTGTAATTGCCTAGATTTAAGTATTTGTGGGTTTGATAATGAGAGTGAGCTATAGAGTTAGAGATGAGATAGACAATTGGATTTAATGATAATTGGAATAGAGAACTTAATGGTAACTTGAAACAATTGTAGGTTGTGAATGCATAACAAATAGGGGATAAATAAACAAATAGTTGAACTATGTGAAAATTGGGAATAATGATGATGAATGTAGATTATGGTCTGGTTTGAAAGTCAATAATGAATATAGTGATTAGGAAGTTGGTTATGTTATTGATTTTAGTATTCAAAATGGAATTGGAATGAACATGAATGATGATGAAGGGTAAAATGCAGTTAACGGGAATAAGAAGGTAAATAGGTGAACGGTAAAGAAATCAAGAAAAGGATTAATGGTTAGAGAAAAAGGTAATTAAATGGTATGAATAATTGATTATGATATTGAGTATTATCTATGGACCCTCAAAAATGGAGAGGATACGTTCATGACCCTCCCTATGAGGAGCGGGAAATTATACATTCATGACCCTCCCTATGCGGAGCGGGAAATTATATTATCATGACCCTCCGTAAGGGAGTGGATATTTTCAGGACCCTCCGTGAAGGAGTGGATATTATCATGACCCTCCGTAAGGGAGTGGATATTTTCAGGACCCTCCGTGAAGGAGTGGATATTATCATGACCCTCCGTAAGGGAGTGGATATTTTCAGGACGTGGATATTATCATGACCCTCCGTAAGGGAGTGGATATTTTCAGGACCCTCCGTGAAGGATTGAATATTATCATGACCCTCTGTAAGGGAGTGGATATTTTCAGGACCCTCCGTGAAGGAGTGGATATTATCATGACCCTCCGTAAGGGATTGGATATTTTCAGGACCCTCCGTGAAGGAGTGGATATTATCATGACCCTCCGTAAGGGAGTGGATATTTTCAGGACCCTCCGTGAAGGAGTGGATATTATCATGACCCTCTGTAAGGGTGTGGATATTATCAGGACCCTTCGTAAGGAGTGGAGTATTATAGAATTGTATGTGCAGTATCATGACCCTTCATAGGGAGTGAATAATATCAGGACCCTCCGTAGAGGAGTGGAATATTATATATACGAGAATGAGTAGATAATATCAGGACCCTCTGTAGGGGAGTGGAATATTTTATGAACAAGGCCCTCCATTAAGAGTGAGTATTAAATGGGATTAAAAGGATAGGTAGATAAGTGTGTAAATGATAGAAGGAAATGATAGAATCAAGAAAGGTTAAGGAAATAGTTGAAAGGAATAAGAAATGAATATGGTCAACAATAGGGTATTAAGGAAGCAAGGGAAATTGAAATAGAAAATATAATTCAAGTGATAACGGGTAGTAATCTCTTAGTTGTTCTCTATGTCATTTTAGAATGTATTTTCTAAGTTCTGTGTAATGCTACCCTTCTTGATATATTTTTACAGGTGAAGAAGGAGCTTACACGAGTATGGCCGGGCAGGATTACACTCCACCTCGTGGAATGTTGCTTTGTTAGTTGAGTGACCCTTTGTGGGTCAATAGTTTCAGTTTTGGGAATTTAAAATGTATAATATTTTGGGAAGCAAACCCACTTTAGAAATTGTAATCATTTTCTGAAAAGTGTAATTGAACTGAACTATATTTTGGCCCTGCTGGCCCATCGTTGTTGAAGATGAAGATTTATGCAGGTTAATCAGGAAAACTAAATTTTGGGAATATCCCTAAAACAAAGGAAACTCCGTCCGATTTTACGGAGATTTTCATAAGAATTAAAAGTAACTAAGTGTTTTTCATAATCAACTAGTAGTATTAAAAGAAAATTTTAAATTCATAATAAATTAAGGGTAAAAGTAACTAGGGTGTTACATTTGTCATCAAAAATGAACATTCATACAAATTTTTACCACAAAAAAATCATGATCAACACATATAAATTACATGCATGCATCATTTACACATATTCTAAGCTCAAATCTAAAACATGCATCACAATCTTAATACTTTACAAAAATTTTCAAGAACTTCCAACAAAATTACATCTTGAAGAAGAAAAAGAAGAAGAAGAAATAAGCCACCTACATCCAAAATCACTTGAAAAAAAACACTTAAATCCTCAAAGAAAATCTTTTCCTCTCTTCCTCCTTTTTCTCTCTTCCTCGGTCTCTCTCTCTCTCTTTTTCCTATTTTTTTCTTCCTTTGTTCTAGACTTTGATGGGCACTAGAACTAGTGTTTAAGCTCTTAGGAAAATGAAGAAGAATGAAGAAGAAACTAAGCACACACACACGTATTTATAGGCAACAAAATCAATGGGTGCAAGCACCACAAATTTCGGGTTCATGGTCCAAATATAAGGGCAATTTGGTTCTCACATAAAGTTGCATGGAAAGGGTCATGTCATGCATCATATCACCTTCTTAAAGATATGTTATTTTATTCTTATTTATTTTATCATTATTTTGTAAGAACTACAATCGGTGGGTGAATTAACTAAGCAACACTAGGAGAACACCTAGAAGGGGGGTTGAATAGGTGTTACAGAAACCTTGAAAGATTTTCAAACAAATCAAATCGAAACAATTAAAAATAATGATTTTTACAAAATCTGCAGCCCTTAATCGATTAAGCAACATGCTAATCGATTAATGCCTGACAGCAAAACTTGGTTAATCGATTAACACCTTCAGTTAATCGATTAATCACTATTAAAACTGAAAAATCACTTTTCAATCGAATACGAAAATCAATCAATTAACACATAAGATCAGAGATAAAGCGGAATTGATTAACACCAATATTCTTATTGATTACCTAGGTTATGAAAATGATTTTCCCCAATTCAATTTGAACATATAAACCCTAACTCATTCAATTATGGAAAATCAATCTTTTCTAGGTTTTCAAACAAGAACAATATGAAATGACAAATAATAAAGAGTTAAGGGAATAGAGATACTGCACAGTGATTTTATCCGTGTTCACTCACAACCATCGTGAGCTACATCCAGTCCCCTCTTCAACAAAGAGAGATTTCACTAAAGGAATTAGAATTATCAAATTACAAGTAATCCGCCTCTCAAGACTCCCTTCTTGATAGCCTCCGAGAGATACCTCACTCTTGTCTTGCAGTCCTATTGAAATCCAATCTAACCTTCTTCCCTTGCTTGTTGATAACCCCACAACAAGTCTTTCACTTTGCTTGTTGATACCTCACAACAAGACTTCCACTTGCTTGATGACACACCGAGACTTCTTCTTCAATTTGCTTGATGAACAACACACCAAGACTTTTCCTTTGTTGTATTTGAGCTTGCCTTCTTGCAATGATTACAACACAATAGAAAACACAATAACAATCCTATGAATCTCTTTCATGAATTATGAAAATATCAACACATGAGATTCAAAGATTCTTGATCAAAGATGTAAAAGTGAAAGCTTTGATCTTTTGAAAGTGAGAGAGAATAGTGTGGCTTTGATCTTTCTAGAATGATATGAAAATGAAAAATTGATTTGTTCTAATGATTCACAAAGGTTGGTAAAAGGTTTATATAGAATACCCAAAAGTTAGGAAACTTAAAAACTGATTTTGAGAAGTGAAAAACGTATTTTAAAAATCAGTTCAGCAGCTGTTAATCTATTAACTCATTAGGTTAATTGATTAACCCTTGTTAAAAACCTGTTAATCGATTAAGCAATCATCTTAATCGATTAAGACCTGATGCAAAAGCTGTTAATTGATTAGCCAGTCCTGTTAATCGATTAAGCACTGTAAAAACAATTCTAAAAACTTGTTTTCTCAAATCTAAACCTTTTCTTTCAAAACTCTAAGTGTAACACCCTTACAAATATTTAGTTAATTTAAGATTTATAAAAATATGGACTTGAAAATTCCGACGAAAATCAGGCAGAGTTTCCTCTGTTTTTCGAACTTTCCTCAAAATTTCCTGTTTGTACCAGTTCAGACCAAAACAATTTTAAAACATAAAACAGACACATTAAACATTCGATTATATCCTAATTCCCTTACAAATACATGTTTAGGGAGCATAACTATTACATATTCTAAATTACAAAAATAACAGTTTTTCACATAATTAAACTACAGTTCACTCATAAAATAACGAACGAGCACTCCACGTGGTGGAGTGTTATTCCTGCTCGGCCTGAAACTGTGTCTGCTGAAACTTTGAACCTTTAAAAATGGTTGCGAGGGTGAGCTTTACACATGAAGTAGAGAAGTAGTTTCTAACTAGATATAATAACCTACAAAGTCAAACACAAATATTTCAAGTAGTTCAAAACATAACAAACCCACACAAATCAAATTCATACACATCTATAATCTTTTCTTTCGTTCATCATTCTTATCACTTTTCTTAATATGCTTTCTTTCTCATTTTCTAATACATTTCTATTTTCATTTCATTTCTCTTTTCTTTCTTTCATTTTCATTCTTTTTCCTCTTATTGTCGACACGCCTCGATAGGCTTGCGCCGATTTATTCTTTTAATGCCGACACGCCTCGACAGCCTCGCATCGATCTTCCATCATTTATTATCGACACGCCTCGACAGGCTCGCGCCACTGTGTTCTTTTAATACCGACACGCCTCGACAGGCTCGCATTGGTGCCGACACGCCTCGACAGTCTGGCGCCGCTGTGTTCTTTTAATACCGACACACCTCGATAGGCTCGGATCGGTGCCGACACGCCTCGACAGGCTCACATCGGTCTTCCATCTTTTATCTTTCTTTCTTTTTTTCTTTTTCTTTTTCTCTTCCTTTTTCTTTTTCTTAATCAGATATCTTTTCTCTTCTTTTGGTTTCTAGTATTATTCTCTTTTCTCTCATTTCTTTCCTTAGTGACTTATTTTCATTTTATTTATTTTCCTATATTTAAGTATTTCTGCTCTATTACTTTCTCGCTCTTTTATTAATTGCTCACACTATGATTTCTATCCTTCTCGTATCTCTTTATTCATGCCAAGTTTCATTCTCCACTCAACACACCTTTATCCTACCACTTAAGGGGTTACCTATTCTTTTCCCTAAGTTCATGCCATGACGTTTTTAACTCTTTCTATTCCTTAGTTCTCATTCTAGTTTACATCTCATACATAGATACTTTCTTTTATTTATTATCCAATTCATTATGCGATACACCTTTAGCACACAAACATCACAATTCAACCATTCAATTTACCAAGTTCCTACTCTTACTTTTTAATTGTTCTTTTCCTCAATTACCACTTATATGATACACATATATCTCTTTAAATCAACCAGGCATACAAAACAATAATCACTTATAATCATTCAAAATTAACAACCAAAGTTCATGTTCGTCAATAAACATACATGATAACATATAGCGCTTAGCACTTAGCATGCATATTCAATCACAATTATCAATTTATGGCTCATTTCATTTATTTTCTTACTTTATATTTAATCTAAATTAATTACCCGAATAATCATTCACAAGCATACCCACATATTCTTAGCAAGTATTATATACTAATTAGAAAATACTCTCTAAAGCAAGGTAAAACACCCCTTACCTCGATTGACAAAAATAAAGAGATGATGAAGGTCTAATATATGATGTTTTAAGGCTTAATTTCACTTCCTTTTGCTTGGGTTTTAGCTTGTTTCTCTTGTAAATATAGGTATTTTATATTAGTTTTAGGAATTTTTAGTTTATTAGAATCCTTTGAACATTTTGATCCGTTTTGGGTATGTTTCAGGTATTTCGGAGCTTTATTTGGAGAAAATATTATTGGAGCTGAAAAGAGCATAAGAAGACCTTGAAAATGACACAAGAACGGAGAGAAATGGAGTCGAAAATTACACAGCACGCCCAGGCGCGCTTGTAGCGGTAATCAGAGGGCATCAGACATAGCCCGCCCAGGCGTGCTGGTCTGCACGCTTAGGCGCGCAAAGTGCGTGAAAGTGACGCTGTTCGCTATTTTGATCATAACATGAGCTACACTTATCCAAATGAGGCGATCTAGGTATCATTTTAAAGCTAAGGAAAAGATCTAGGATAGAGACACTTCCCAAGCATGATCCCGCCGTTAACCCGCTCAGTTTATGTTCTGGATCCGGAATCACAATCTGGGTACATCCCGCCCACACCCATCCATAGCGTGTGGGTTTCCAACCACTTCCCTGACGACGCCATGTAGTGATCTCCATGCGATGCTCCATCTGTCCGTTGCGATACCAGCAACACCGATATGCCAACGAGACAGGAGAAAGTAAGCAATCCGAACGACGCATCGTCGATGGTGTGGGTTTATAATAGGCAAGATATCAAGACAATACAAGCATACAACATGACATATATACAGCATAACATTCATACTCAAGATCATCATCATTATCAATTACTATCTTGCCGATGTAAGTCTACTTTCAAATAGCAATGTTGTCAATCTTTCTCGTTTTCTTTTCTCAACAATATCACATCTTATCAAATCATAAACTGCATTCCTTTCATATTGCATCAAGTCATATGTGAATGTTCCAATCTTTCCTTATCAGGATCATTTCTCATTACTGTAATATCCATCTTTTCTTATTAAGTCTTATGAGATCACATCCCTCGATGAATGGGGAATTATAATATCATCGAGGTACTTGTTTCGTTCGCAGTAAGCACACACGTCTACATCTCCTCGGTCATCCACCCGACCTAGTCGGAAGCAAACAGGAGTACAGGACCTTGACCACGCGGGCTTGACAGCTGTCTCAACAAAATACTCAATGCCAGGAGAACTGTAGAAAATCCGGTACAGTGGCAAAA